>CM065458.1:1279095-2558190 GCA_032872475.1 Leptopilina myrica (nomen nudum)
AATTAAATTATAGTAAATTTTACTAATTTTGTCACGCTCCGAAGAAAGGTATACCTATAAGAAGCAATAACTTTGAGGTTATGTTTTTAATCGTTTGAGTAAAAATGCAGAAAGAGAATCAATTATTAATTGAAAATTATTGATTTTCAACTCTTTATTTTATTCAAAATATTTAATAAAAATTGTTTTCAAATTCAAATAATTAAAAATAAACTTTTAATCTAGATAAATCTAAGACAAACCTAACCTATAATTCGTTTGCTTCTTAGCAACTTCAACTCCAAAAGTATAGTAAAAAGTTACCAGAAATGCTTAAACAGATTTTTTTTCCCTAAAAGTAGTAAAAGTTACTTCATAATTTTTGCCCGTTTATATTAAAACTACTGGAAAATATCTATAAGTTAATTATTTTTATAAATAGTAAAGAATTTATTAGAATTCAATAATTTCAATTTAGTTTTTATTTTCAAAACAGTTCGCGGCAAAATTTCAAAAGTATAGTAAATTAGTAATTTACAGATTTCAATTATTTTTTCATACGATTTTAATCGAGTAATTGCTCGAAAAAGAAAATTATTATTAAATATAATGTTGTAAAAATAATTCGATAAAGGAATTGAATTATTATTTAAAAATATGTTGATAAAATGAGTTTCATTATTTATAAAAATAATTGACATTGTTGTGAAGAACTGTAGAGAAAAGTTCAAAAAAATTATGCAAATTCTATATACTATTAATAATTAAATTTTCACTGATTTATACAAAAATAATTCAGTAATTGAATTTTCTTGGAAAACTGTTATAAAATATTGTAGGATATTGAGAAATGTTGAATTTTGAGAAAAGAATTGAAATTTTACCATGAACTGTTTTGAAAACAATTGAATTTTGCAATGAATTTTATTATAATTCTTAAAAATTATTGAATTTTGCAATGAATTTTATTAAAATTCATAAAACTTAATGAATTTTGTCGGCGAATTTTTCTTTTTCATTTGTAAAGATAATTGAAATAAATATTGAAATTTTTTATAGATTTTTGAAAATAATTGAATGTTTTAAAAGAATTTTTTAAAAATTATCAAAATCATTGTATTCAATCGAAAACAATTATTAAATATTTTTAAATATAAATGTATTCTATTGAGAAAGTTTATTAAAATATTATTAAAAATAATTGAATTCCTGCGATGAATTTTACTATTTAAAAAAGTAATTCTGTTTTTCCGGGGAATTTTAGCAGATTTCTTGAAAATAATTTAATTAAATTAATAGTTTTAAAAAGAAATGTATTCTTTTGAGAATTTTTAGTATAAAATTAAATTAAAAATAATTGCATTCCGTTGACGAAGTTTATTATTAATGAAAATAAATAAATGTTTGCTAAGAATTTTTTAAAAAATTTTCAAAATCCTGAATAAATTATTTTGAAGATTTTTTTTGAATTTTTTATACTAATTTTTGAAAATTCAATTTGAATTGAAAAGTTTTTAAGTAATTGAATTTTACGAACAAATCCTTTCAAGTTTTTGAAATCATCACTTCTGTTAAAATTTATAATATTAAATACTTTATTGTTAAATGAATGGATTTCTTCGAAAAATTCTATTAAAAATTGGAACAAATTTTACTGAATCCTTCAGTGAAATTTTATTAAAAAATAGGCAATATAGAATAATTTTTATAAACAAATTGTGTCATTTTTTAATTTTTAAAGAAAATAATTTAATATTTTACAAGAAATTTTCTTAATAACTTTGGAAAATAATTCAATTTTTAAAAATAAATTTTACAAACAATCTTAGAAATAATTAAATTTTTTAATATTAAATCACTTTTAGAATTATATTTAAGAAAATTAAATATTTGCAAAGACTGTGAAAATAATTAAATGCTTTCGTTAAATTGTATTAAAATTGTACTATGGACATAATTTAATTTCTTCGAAACAATTTAATTTTATTGACAATAATTGAATTGTTATATTTCTATAAAAATCTTTAATAATAATTGTAATTTCTTTCTAAGAAATTTTATTATTAATAAAAATAATCGATTTTCTGCAAAAAGTTAATAAAATGTTTATAAAATTGAGTTTTCTTTTAAGAAAAAATCAAATAAATAATTAAATTGCTTTAGGAAAATAATCAATTGAATTTATTTATTCACTTTATTAGTAGTATTATTTATTTACTTTATTTATAATATTATTTATTTTATTTTATTTATAGTATTATTTATTTACCTTATTTGTAGTATATTTAATATATTTATTTAACCAAAATTTGTCAGTTTGAAATAAATTTTTCTCCATAAGTGTATAATTATATACAGAATCTTATAATTCTGAAAACTAATTTAACCTTAAATCCTAATTATAATTTCGAAATTCAAGTGAAAATTACAAGGTAGCGAAGGGAAAATTTTTGCATCACGATAATATGAAGATTATGCGGTAGCAAATTTGAGTGACTTGTATAAATTTTCAAACAAGTGCCCTATCTCGTGCCCTATATAGTATACCTTTAATAGGAAATCAAATTTTAAAATCTAAAAGTTGCTTTTTCACGCATAGAAAATAGTCGCACTCATCTTCCTTGCAATTAATGTAAATTTCCCATTTAGCGAGCAATTATTCGGTGCACGCCTTTTGGGAGAATTTTTTTTTCTTTTTTTTCGTGCCTGAAAGAATAAGCGAAAATTATATACTATAGGAAGAACCTGCTTTAAAATTGATCTTCATTAGGCTCCTTCTTCTTATATATATATGTGTATCCTAAAATATTCATTAGGATCTCATCAAAATTTCGCTAATCTCGAATTTGAAATTCTTATTTTTACTGGGAAAAAATTTGTAAAAAAAATTTGTAAAAATTGACGACTTTTTAAAAATAAGGTTGCTATTATTTTGTTTTTTTCTAATTCTTCTTTTTTAATTCAAAACTAATTCTGGATGAAAAAAAGGATTTGTAACGAAGAAAAAATTGAGGAATTTTGAAAAATTTCGATTAAATTCTTTATATGGGTTTAAATATTTTTTTGATACAATTTAATTTAAATTACTCGAGGGAAGTTAATTAATAACATTTAAGTATAAAAATATTAATGATAATTTAGCGTTAAAACGGTTTTTAGTAGAATTATTCTTCACCTTGTAATTATTATTACTTTCATATTATATACATAGTAGAAGAATAAATATCAATTTTAAAAATTACTACGTACTTTCGAAATTAAAAAAAATCGTGTAAAGGAAAAAACATGTGCGCACCTTTTGGAACATAAATTAAGTTTTCATTATCCGCCATAGTAAAAGAATATATGAATTTCAAAAATTATTCTCTCTATATTTTTAATATTGAAAAAAAATATATAGAAACATAAAACAATGAAAATAAAACATGTGCACTTTTGCCGACTGTATAAAACAATTCTACAAGAAAGAATATAGCAATTTCAAAAAATATGTTATTTAGTATCGAAAAAAAAATCTTGGAATAATGAGACAATGAAGAAAAAACATGTGGAATGAGCTTAATTTTATATATTGTAGCATAATTCCGTATTATTATTATTACATTTTTTCCAAGTTCTGCAAAAGTAAAAAAAAATCTTGGTAAAAAAGGGAAAAAGAAATAAGAATGAGAAAAAAACATGTGTACTTATTGGAGTAACTTTAATTTTTGTATTTGTAACGATGGAATTTTTAATTCATAATAATTATTATCCTCGCAGACTGAATCTATATCATTATCGAGTTAAATTCTTATTTCTAAATAGAAAGAAATATTCTTCTAGCAAACACATGTTTTTTTCATACTACGATGAAAGATTTAAAAAAAAAAAAAATTTCCAAACGTAAAGGGCAGAAAAATTATTTGAAAAAAGAACCTTGATAACATGTGTGGCGGGACTTTTGCACTTTTATATTATATACATCACGCAGCGGAAAAGCCAACTTATAAGCACCTCGCCGCTTATAAGCGCGCGTGCCAATTTCCGCAGGTGGCTTTTAAAGGGTTTTTGATAATTATTTACATCAAAGTACGAAATATACATATACGTATATTGCATGAGCTCATTTCATTCATGAAAAAAAGGAGCAAATAACGAAATGCAAATACACTTCGCCTTTTTTTTCTTCTTTCTTTCTTTCTTTATAATAATATACCTCGAAAATTTTCTACATCCTCGTTTCATGAAAAATTTTCGTCTTATGATGAAGAAGAAGAAGAAGAAGTCTATATACTGTAACGGAGAGAGGATTTCCGTATCTTTATGATGCAAAAAGAAGAAGAGGAAAAAAATTCTTTTTTAATCCAAATATCTATTCTATTGGCATTGCCTTACTTTATCCATATCTTGCAAGACGATGACAGATGCTCCATAAAATACATAAAGAAAACAACCATTGGAATTAGGGTACATACATTTTTTTCTCCTTCTTTCTTTCTTTCTTTCTTTTTGATCCATTGGAATGATGAAAAAAAAGATGCTAATATTGAAGAATATTCATTCATCTAATAACATCTGGTCTTTTTGCGTTAACGGGGTTGCTAAGGGATAAGATATACGTTAATATACTGTAAGGGATGAGACGCATTTTGTTCTGTAAAAAGGACTTTTGTTTCTTGTAATTTAATTATATAGCAAATGTTACGCGCGCTAATGTAAAAAAAAGGAAATTATATGAAATTTCAACTTTTATAAAGCAAATTACGAAATTTTTTATTTTCCTATTTTAATTCAACGATAACTTCATAATCATAATTTGAAAAATTTACTTATTATAAGTAAGTATTTAATATTGTTATTGTTTATCATTTCAAAAAATTTTAAATAACTCTTCGCGAGAATTTAGTTATTTGCAAACATAATAACATATTCTTCGAAAGAATTCAATTATTTTCAAAATTCATCGCAGGAATTAAATTGTTTTCAATACAATTTTAATAAAATTTCACGAAAGAATTTAATTACTCTCTAAAATTTGGATAAATTAATTGAAACAATTCAATTGTTTATTACAAATTTTACCATATCCTTCAGTGATTTGCAAACATTCAATTCTATTTTTAAAAAAAAATTCTAAAATTCATTTTATCTCTAAAAAATTAAGTTTTTACAAGATAGACTGTAAAATTTATTTCAAACAATCAATTATTTTCCAAATTTGTAAAGAAAATTCTCGTAAAATATTCAATTATTTTCTTTAAAAATTAAAAAATGACACAATTTGTTAACAAAAATTTTATTATGTAATTTTTATAATAAAATTTTATCACTGAAGGATTTAGTAAAATTTTATCCAATTTTTAATAAGATTTTTCGAAAAAATCCATTACTTTTCCAAACTTTTAATAAATTATCTAGAAAACAATTGAATTATTTTTGAAAATTGTAAAATTTTATGGAAGTATTCAATTATTTCCTTAAAAAATAAAATATTTCACCGGGAATTCAATTATTTTTAATACAATTATTTCAAACAACTTTCGCAGGAATTAGTTCAATTTTTTTCTTTAATTCGGTATAAAAAATTTCAATAAAATTTATTTCTTTTCCAAAATTTAAATAAATTCAATTTTTGAGCACAATTTTAATATAATTTCATGAAAGAAATAAATTTTTAGTATAGTTTTAATAATATTTTTTAAAAAATCAAATATTTTCTAAAAAATTTTATATATCCTTCGATATAATTCAATTATATTTATAAATAGTAAAATTCATTGCAAAAATTCAATTATTTTCAAACAAAATTTCCCGAAGAAATTCAATTTTTTTCATTAATTCTTTATAGAAATTTTTAGAAGATTTCAATTATCTTCAAAAATTTTAATATAATCCAAGAATTGAATATTCAATTTCAATTACAAAGAAGCAAGATTGTTTAAAAAATTGAAAGAAATTTTTCTCATAAAATTCAGTTACTTTCAAAATCTGAAAATTAAAATTATTATAGAAAATAAATTATTTAAAAAAAAATTCAAAGAAATTCTTCAAAAGAATGTAATTAGAATTTTTTTAATCTCTATTAAAATCATTCGCAAGAATTCAATTTGTTTCATTAATAATAAAATTCTTCAAAGGAATGCAATTATTTTTAATTTATATTGCAGTAAAATTTCTCAAAAGAGTACATTTATTTAAAAAAATATTAATTAAATTCAATTATTTTCAAAAATTCTGATAAAATTCTTCCAAAAAACTGAATTATTTTTTTTAAATGGTAAAATTCGTCGCAGGAATTCAATTATTATTAATAAAATTTCATAAAAGAATTTAATTTTTAGGAAATATTTAATATTATTCCTCAGAAAAAAATTCAAATATTTTCAAAAATTTTAATTCAACCTTTCGAAACTATTCAATTATATTTATAAGTAATAATATTTATTGGATTTCAATTTAATTCAATAACATTCAAAATAATTTTAATAAACTTCAATAATAAAGTATTTAATATTTTGTAAAAGAAGCGATTATTTTAAAACTTGAAAAATTCATTTAAATTAATTCAATTAAAATTAAATTACTTAAATTTAATAAAATTTATTTAAATTCATTTAAATTATTAAAGAAATTAGATTATATAAAGAAAATTCAAAGAATTTAATTAGTATTTTATAATTTTTTAATAAAATTCTTCTCAAGAATTCAATTATTTTCTTTAATATGATAAAATTCTTCGCAAGAATGCAATTATTTTTCATTTAATTGTAGTAAAATTTTGTAGAATGAATGAAATTATTTATAAAAATATCAATGAAATTCAATTATTTTCTAAAATTCTGCTAAAATTCTTCGAAAGAATTCAATTATTTTCAAAAATAGCAAAATTTATCGCAGAAATTCAATTATTTTTAATAATATTTTAACAAACTTTCTCAACAAATTACACTTATTTTTAAAAATTATTTAATAAATGTTTTCGATTGAATACAATGATTTTATTTATTTATTTATTTAGTCAATCACTGATTTTGACAATTTTTAAAAAATTCCTTTAAAACATTCAATTATTTTCAAAAATCATATGTTAAAATCCTTGAAAACAATTTAATTATTTTTATAAATTTTAAAATTCTTACAATTTATTTACACAAATATTTTTAAAAATATCAATGAAATTCAATTATTTTCTAAAATTCTGCTAAAATTCTTCGAAAGAATTCAATTATTTTCAAAAATAGCAAAATTTATCGCAGAAATTCAATTATTTTTAATAATATTTTAACAAACTTTCTCAACAAAATACACTTATTTTTAAAAATTATTTAATAAATGTTTTCGATTGAATACAATGATTTTGAAAAGTTTTAAAAAAATTCTTTCAAAACATTCAATTATTTTCAAAAATTACATTAAAATTCTTTAAAAACAATTTAATTATTTTTATAAATATAGTAAAATTCTTCGCAAGAAGTTTAATTACTTTTATGACATTAATTTGGCATATAATTGAAAACGATTTAAAAAAATTTATTAAAAAAGTTGGGAGACCAAAAAAAGCAAACAACAATAATAATTAAATATTTGCTTGTTGTTTTTGTATATAGATTGAATTTTTTTTTGTCGTGTCTGGGTTTTTTCACCTCTCTCTGTTTCTCTTTCTCTCATAGCTATATGAACACGTCACTTCTGAAACCTTTTACACTAAAAAAGTATCAAAGGTATCATCAGGGTATCAAACTACTCCGACTGCACCTTCATTGTGCGTTGTTTTGTATGGACTATCTGTGTAAATGTTACGTCTGCAGAATGTAAATGTAGTTTGATATACGTGTATAAAAACACTTGTAAGGAAATCGGGGAAGAAGAAAAACCTGCTATCTAGTTACGGTGGTTCGACCGCATTCAAGACATCTAATTGCCACGGAGTGCAAACGGCTTAAAGTAAATGTGTTGTTCAGGACATACAATATACTTACAATTAGAATTAGAATTGTTAAAACCCTACCGTTTTCTGATAAGATATACAGATATTGTGCGCATTAAAGGAATTCTTTCATATATAAAAATAAATAAATGCGTGTATACACGAACAGAAGAGTTCTTTCATGCGGGAGTAGACATTTTTATATAAGCACCATAAATTCATCATTGTTCCAATGTCGCATTTTCTATTTTTATACCTTTCTACACATGTACTGTTAACAAAAAAATCGAGATCTGTACTTTTTTTTAGTGTTTAGAAGAAAATTTTGTTGTTACAACTTCATTTATTTACCGAGTGTGAAAAGATGTTGTCCCATCAGTTTTGGTCGAGCAGCTACTAAAAGACTCAGCAACAAACATCTTTTATAATTTATTCAATCTTTTTAATTTTTTTTAGTTTTTTTTCGATATTTCGGAGTAAGTAAACTAATAGAAATGAAACCAAAAGGAATTTTTAATTTTTAAATTCTTTCACTGTTACATTAAAATATATTCAATATTTCTCGGTTTGGAAAATGTTGAAAAATCCAAAACAAACATCAAAAATGTTTGGGTAGAGTTTGAAAATCTGAAAAATCTCAAAAATATTTTGGAACAAAAGCAAATTTGCCCAATATTTCGCTACATATTGGAATAATTATCGCACGACTCTGTATATATTTGTAATTACTACAAGACTGCATTGTGCAGTGCGACAATAACCCTTGCTTCTAATTTACCCTTGAACGCAACGATTATAATTTATTCCCGCTGATATGCCTTCAGCTCACGCATATGTTCATCTCTATTCTTTCTCTCGAACTTTTATAGACTCGCTGCAGTTTATGATGCCCATAACTATAAATGAGTATATGAACCATCGAGAGGGGTGTGTTTTAGTTGAAAAAGGGTTGTTAGAGGGCTACATCTTTTGTTCGAGGGAACCCTGTAGTGCATATTGAATACAATAATAAATCCATTAGGGAAAAGGCTGTGAGGTGCATTAGCTTCACCTGCATCGCAATAATTTGGGGTGTATATTTTTTTTCCTCTTTTCATCTATACCTTTTAATATTGGAATTCTTTTATTAATTTATCGAACAAATAGTAATCAAAATGTTAATTATATTACATAAATCCACAAGCTTTTTTCTATATTACAATAATCGTTATGTTATATATACGGTAATCCGTTTGCAGTTTGAAGCCAACTTTTTTAATAAACGTTCATTTTTATTTTTTGTAAATCTTATATCCAATTATAGTTTTATAAAAATCATTTAAATTCTTGCGAACAATCTTATTTACTAAATAACTTCAGTATCAATTTGATACTTTCAAGAAAACTGAATTAACAATTAAATACGTACTTAATAAGTGAATTTTTCAAATTCTGACTATGAATTTAGTCAAAAATTACAAAAAGAGGATCGAATACCAAAAAATATTACGAAACTAAAATTCAAAATAAAGATTTTCGCGCCGTTATTCTTTATTATATCGGATAGTAAAGTTTTGTGTTATTTTTATTGTGAAAAGAAAATGTTTTGAACGCATAAAACCGGATTTTGTACACGCATTTACAGCGTAGAGGAAAGGAAAAGATTTAAAAAATGCTTGACGCATGTAATCAGGTAAACACGAGATGATAAGGTGCAACTCTGAAAAGAGAAGCCTTTGTTATGTTTTCGTCGGAACCATCAAGAGAAGCATATAGTGTAAAGAGAAGAGGGCCCTCTTGGAGAGGCCCGTATATACTTCCGGTCACGAGGTGGTTCAACAGGTCACCGATGGGGGAGAGCCAGATGGAACCACTTCCGGCCCTCTACCCCACACTATTTTATGCTTGGCCGGCTTCATATCTTCCAAGGTAATGGTACAAGCATACACTTCACTGTTCGCAAAAGCCTATGATACATATATATAAGCTTAAATATCTGTATTAAGTTGCGCGAATGCGAAACCCTTATTCCATCAATCTCGAAACTCATCGCACCCTTCTCGATTTATTTTTCGCGCACACAACTCTGATTATTATTATGGCACGCAGCATGGGGGATTATAGATTAATAGTGTGCGCGGCTAAAGTGGAAATAAATTGCTTGCTGCTGTGTATATGTGTATGTAAAAAGTTTTTTTTTCGTTAGAAGAGGAATATTATCATCATCATCATTGAGGCTTTTGAAATCCGAACTGGGGTTGTTAAGGAAATTTGATTTTTCTTTGCCATCCTGAAAACAATACAAGTATTCCGTAAGAAATGTTTGTTAGAATCAGAATCAGAAAGTGTATACTATTTGATCATCAAAGAATCATCATTAAATGTTTTTGCATAAAGCGTTATGTAACGTTCACCCAAATTATTAAGACGCATTTAATGTTCCCAAACCTGACATTGACTCTAACCGGAAAAAGTATTTACCCTTAAAACTTACCTTCTTGTATTGTTTTCAGACTCAGACTCAGAAAGTGTATACTATTCGATCATCAAAGAATCATAATCATTAAATGTTAGCATTAAATGTTTTTGTATGAAGCACTTTACTTCTATAGAAGTATTCGGATTTTTCCGCAAAAGATGAAAATTCCCAGTAAAGAACAGTTGTTCTGCGTACCGATTTTTCGACAATAATTAAAAAAAAGAAAATTCAGAAACCTCACCAAGACTCGCAATATATAGAGGAACGTATGTCTCAAAATTCCCATCGCATACTACATATATATACATAAAAAGAACACTTAGTAACTAAACTGTTCTCCGGAACTATAAGGCACACAGAACACGTGCGTGGTAATCTATGTAGCGACTTAAAGTCTGAGGCAAAATAATAAAAAGTAATAATTACATTCGTCAGCAAATCGTGACTACGAATACGTACTGGAATTTACAGCAGCTTATAGAATAGAGCGAATGAGTGAGGGAGGATTATCTCTTTCTCGGGGCGATTATTACAAAATTCGCGCACACCATCTCCGGCCTTTGATCTCGACCATCGAGTTCCGGCGCTTCCTCTCACTCACTCCTCCTTCTCATCTATATTCAATTCGAGATCTCTCTCCAGACAATCGTGGCTTTAAAAAAAAAACCTTTTCTCAGATATGAGGGAGTAAAAAATCGAGAGTGCCCTAGAGGACCAAGTCTTTGCTTGCGGAGGAGGAAGAAGAAGAAGAAGAAGAAGAAAAAGATGATGATGATGATGATGATGGTAATGCTGAAGATGATGATGATGATGATGGTAGAGGTGGTAGTGGACCCTCTTGGGCCAGTATTGAAAGTGGGGATAAGGGCACGCGTGCCACGCGACCGAACGCAGCCGAACTTGTCCGAAGTTCGACAAAGTCTCACGAAGTTGGACGAAGTTTCACGAATGTCGATATAACGATAATAATCTCTCGTGACCCTGCCGAGCATGGCCCCACCACCACTGACGATATGTATCGGGTGTTGCAGCTGCTGTTTTCTGCTGTCGAATCGAAGCTTCTTTCTTTTTCTTCTTTTTTTTTAAACTTCCTTCCTTCCTTTATTATTCCTCTCATGCTATATACCTTCTTTTTACAAAGAGCCACTGCTCTCTCTTTCTCTCTCTCTCTCTCACTCAACAAAGCCAAAAGGATTCCCACAAAAAGAGTTCTCTTTCGATGTATATGTATTTTTTTTTCAGCAACGCAGTTGTTTAATCCGCTTTAGTCCAGTCATTTGGTCTTATTCTTCAAACCATCAAGATGCTAGAGAGGAGAGCTCCTCGCTTCAACTTTTTCACTCCATTCAATCTTTATAGTTTAAGATATTATAACCATCATCTCGAGGCTCATCATTATTTTCTTCTTGTCGCGTCGTGCGACACTTTAAAATTATTATTACTCTAGTCATATGCCATTTAGTCAAAGTTGTTTAATTTGTTTAATTTTTCTCCGTTTGAAGGAAATTTTACTAAACTTCAGGTTCTGCTCGACTTTGAGACTTTAAGACATGAAGAATCATTTTAGGACCATGATACAAAAAAAATTCGACCAACAAAATCGTGTTTCACTTGGTTTTGACAAAAATTTTCAGATTTCCTTCTTTCCTTCTTGACTAACTTCTAAATTTAATTATAAATACAAATTCAATATGTTTGGTACATAAATATTTCAATACTTTCTGACTTATTCCACAAAAATTAAATTTTTTTTTCAATTTCGAACTTAAATCTCTTGCCATTTAATTATTCTTGAAAATCACAACTGTGACCCCTCTAATATTTAAACATTTTGCACATTTTTTTATCTGTATACACTTTCTCTGAAAATTAATTATTTTTTAGAATTTCTAGAAATTTCTTCAAAAATTCAATACTTTTGTAATAAAATGGACAACTCTTTATTATTATTAAAAAAATATATATTTAGACGAATCGTTTAAAATCTGTAAGAAAAACGATTGAAAATGGCAGATTTCAAAAATTTGTAATAATAAAAATTCTTAAGACTCGTTTCTTTCAAGCATTTATAAATAATTTTTAAAAATTAATTGTTTTGTTAATTACGTTGACTTTAAAGATTTACAAATAATTGAAAACCCCTTTCAAAATTCAATTATTTTAGAGAATTTTTAAATATACTTCTCTGTAATTAAAATATTTTTAATAATTTTTCAAAAATTGAACGAAAATTCAATTCTTTTTAATAATTTTCTAAAAATTGAACGAAAATTCAATTTTTCTGAATAATTTTCTAAAAATTGATCAAAAATTCAATTATTTAAAATTTTAAATACAAAAAATTCAATTTTTTCAAGACTTATAATTGAAATTTTCAAAAATGTTTTAATAATTTTAATATTAATTTTAAAAATTATTTTAACATTTTAATTATTTAACAAATATTTAATGTTATTGTTTTTATTCATTTGAATTTATGGAATTATATATAATTAGAAATACTTAAAAAAAGACTTTAAATTTAAGAAAATGTCACGAATTATTTTTTATTAAAGTATAATTAATTTCGAATTCTATTTCTATTAGTTTTCATCTGAAATTTTTGAAAAATAAATTATTTTACAAATTTCCAATTCATAAAATTCTTCTACATTTAATTTTTTAATGTTTTAATGAAATACTTTTCAAAAAATAATAGTTTTTAATAAAATTCAACCAAATTTTAATAATTTTGTAGCCATTTCTCATTAAAAATTTGATGAGAACTGAATTTTTTTCAAAATTTTCGATTAATAAAATTTTCTACATTTAATTTTCAAATGTTTTAATAAAATACTTGAAAAAAATAAATAGTTTTAAATAAAATTTTACCAAATTTGAATAATTTAAATAAATTAATATAATATTTTGTAGATATTTCTCATTAAAAATGTTTGAAAACTCAATTATTTTCAAAATTTTCAATTAATAAAATTCTTCTACATTTGATTCTTAAAAGTTTGTAATGAAGTACTTAAAAAAGATCACTGCGGTTTTTTTTAATGAAAATTCTCAAAATTTCAATAATTTAAAAAGTTATATCTTGTTTTAAAAGCATTTTGTCCAAAGAAAGTGAAATTTTAATCAAACCTAATTTTTTTATTACAGTTTTTATTCATTTTTCCTAAAACAAAAATTATTTTCGTTTTAAACATGAAAATTTTGGTCATTTTTATTCAATACTTAGTATAAGTTTGTTAAAATAATTGTCCGTTGAATTCAATCGTAAAATATGTTTAATTTAAATAAAAAAAATTTTTTTGCTGGTTACTTATTTTTGGATTAAAAACATTTGTTCTCGTAAGCTCACTGAAAGTTTGCTCTAAAATTACCCCCTTTTCAGACATTATTCATATAAAACAGATTTAATTCTGATAAACTTAATAAGTAATTTAATGATAAATTAAAAAGCATCGGACAATAAATTAAGTAGACGGCAAGAAGTTAATTTGTCATAATTATTTGAAAATTCGAAGTTAAGAACTCGAAATGATGTCGAGAACATTGCGAGGAGAGCATTGAAACGAGTTGTAAATTTGCGCGGGGGTTATACATGTATTTATACATGTATATATATATGAATATGTATATGCAAGTGAATACGAGTGAATATACAAGTGCGGTGAGTTGCATATGTCGGTGATCGATCAGGTAATTTATTCGATCGAATGAATCGACTTGAGGTTAATGCGAGAGTGTGAGTTGGCGCAGCATCCACACGCAGGGCAATATGTGTATACATGTATGGGCCATGGGCGATCTGCCAGTCCTAAAGTTGGATCATTGCACCAGCATGCAGCTTCACCTGCACCTGCAGCAGCAGCATACACTGACCGGGCGACCGTCGCTTTTATTTCACACACAAACACACACAAACGTCGGAATATTCCTCTCTGCAGCTTTCTCTCCCCCTGCCCCTGCGGAGTGTGGAGGAGAAAAAGAACCAAACATCTAGATGATCTTGTATTTCTCAACGGGACTATCAATTTAGATCGACCGACTTTGCAAAATGCTTCCTCCTCTTTTTATTACAATTCACATCATTATCTTATTCCTCTTTAAAGATCCTTAAGACCTTTTCTTTTTACGAACACATCTTTTCTTTAAACTGTCTACTGTGCGTATATATTTTGCTTCACATCTTCACGCGCAGCTCTTCTCCTCTCGTTAATTATAATTGTACGCCTTAAAAATGGTCCAAAACTGTAAAAAGTGCGATTTTTGTATCAAACTTCAAAGTTTAAACTCTGTCTTGTGATTCTGTTAAAATTTATAGAAATTTGAATCCAAAAAACTCAATTTCATTACATTGAAAGGTTCTAAAATTCTAAAATGTTCTTCTGCTCTAAAGCAGAAGCTTTTATTGACATTCACTGAAAAATTTTGTAGAATATTTTTTATCAAAATTGTTTTATTCCATGAATTGATTGATTTATTCCAAAATTGATTTTTCCAAAGTCGAAAAAAACTTTAGGAAGACCATACGCTAAGTTTTAAAAATGATATCATACAGTGAGTTTTTTATTTAATATAATACAGAATGCAGGAAGAAAATATACTTCAAATTTACAAAAACGCTCACAGTTTGTATTTTTATCCAAAAAACTGCATAGAATCAAAACTTCTATACTTCTTTCACTTTTTTACTTCGAAGAAATCGATTTTAATAACAAATGTTCTCCAAAATTTTCAGTAAATGTCAATAAAAGCTTCTGTTTATGGTAAAAATTTTAGAACCTTTCAAACATACTGAAATTGAGTTTTTTGATTCTTTCTATAACTTTTTTAACAAAATCACACGACAGAGTTCAAAGTTTTTAAATCCAAGTACAAAAAAGTGCCCTTTTTAGCACCGCGTTATGAAAACTTATTATCAAAATCGAATTTTTTAAGTAAAAAATTTAAGAAGAATACCATAAATAAAGAATTAATTATTAACAATTTTTGAGAATTCAATTATCTTCCAAATTTTCAATTGATAAAATTCTTCTACATTTGATTCTGAAAAGTTGTAATGAAATACTTAAAAAAAATCACTGCTGTTTTTTTTTAATGAAAATTTTCCAAATTTCAATAATTTAAAAAGTTATTTAATGTTTGACAAACATTTTGTCCATAAGAAGTGAAATTTTCATCAAACCTAATTTTTTTGTTACAGTTTTTTATGTTTCTATTCAATTTTCCTAAGACAAAAATGATTTTTGATTCAAATATCATAATTTTGTTTGAATATGTATAGCTAATAAGTTTGATTCAATAATTTTTTGTTTAATTCAGTCATGAAATATGTTTCATTCAACACTAAAAAAAAATACTTTTGTTTTGAGAGGAAAATTTCTATTACAAAAATCCTCTTGATTGTTTTGAAGAATTTTAACACAATTTTTGAAAACAATTTAATGTTTTGAAAGAATTTTTTAAAAAATTTTATAACAAATTGTGTCATTTTTAATTTTTAAAGAAAACAATTTAATATTTTACAAGAATTTTCTTAAAAATTTGGAAAATAATTGAATTTTTCAAGTGCGAATTTTACAGACAATCATAGAAATAATTAAATTTTTAAGATTAAATCAATTAAAAATTTTGTTTAAAGAGAATTGAATGTTTGCTAAGATATTACTTAACATTCTAATTGTTTCAATGGATGAGATTTATGCAAATTTCAGAGAATAATTAAATTCTTTCGTGAAATTTTATTAAAATCGTATTGAAAATAATTTATTTTCAGCGAATAATTTTACTATTTATGAAAATATTCGAATTCTTTCGAAAAATATTATTACATATAATGATAAAAATATTAAATAATTCCAAAAGAATTAAAATTAAAATTTTTCAAAAAAAAATTGTTAGTTAAAACTATAACAAATTACAATAATTCAATGATTTTCATTTGAAACCTTTTTAAAATTATATTATTTCTAAAAATTCACGCTATAATCCTATTGATATTCAATTTATAATAATAACAATAAAAATATTAATATTAATAATAATTAAAATGATTAAACAATTTTTATTTTTTATGGAAATAATTAAATGTTTGCATAGAAGTTTAACCAAAAAAAATTTTTTTTATTTAATTTTCTTGGAAAGTTTTACAAAATTAATAGTGCGTAGATAATATTAAAAATCGTTGAACTGAGAGAAATTTTGGAAAATTCAATTTTTTCAAGTGTTTTTAACGAAAATTTTTTGTTAAATAAATTATTTTTAATAATCAATTGAATGTTTAATAAAAAAATTGGATAATAATTTCAAAAGTATTTGAATTAATAACATTTTTTCAAAACAGAAAGATCTTGATAATTTCTAATCAAATTCATTCAAAATTAAAATTTCCTAAAAGTAAATTTGAAAGCCTTTGAAATTTAATTATGTATATGCAAATTTATAACTAAATAGTTTTACGTCAGTTCTTTAACAAATAAAGTTACATTTTAAAAGACAATAATATTATTGTCGAAAATAAAAAAAATTCGTGTTTTCATTTTTGAATTCGTGGTAATTTCAAAGTTCATGAGGCGAACCAAGAAGGTACAAAAATTTAGTTTTTCTTTATGAATTCTAAAAATTTAATTTTTTTCCTGCACTTTTAATAAAATTCCCTGACAGTTTTTTCCTGATTTTCCTAAAAATTCGGCAATCTCTTAGATATTGTATTGACGCCGATTTTCTATGATTATCAAATTGAGACAAAAGTGTCGTAAAATTGTTCCTATTTTTGACATGTTTTTTCTCTCATTATATATGATATTCTTAGAAAACCCACTAACGCAATAATGACAAATGTTCAAATGTTCCAAATTCAGAACGAAGTAAAAATCTCTCATCAAGGGTCATTGTATATAATTGAGCAGATGAAATAGAATACTTTTCAGAAAATGTTAAAAAAAAAGCCCTAATAAATGGCGAAACTCGAGCGGAAAAGCAGAAAGTCCGCTTGGATCATTTGCATTTGACCTGAGAGCTAGACGATTATCTTTTAGTGAATAAGCAACAGGAGGAGTGCTTTTTTTTCAAGTATTTCGTGATGAGAGAAAAGAGGCTGCTGCATCTGTTCATCTGTTCTTGAATTTTCTTACCCCTGAGTGATGCCCTGCGGGAAGTAGTGGGGCTCTGCCAGGCACATGATGGCAAGAATATTCGAGAAAAGAAATGAGAGCAGAAGGTCCAATGCTGTACAACAGCAGACGCTCACTACTCGTATTATAGTATAAGTATATTCTGGATGAACTGTCGATGATGAGTTCAAAGAGAAAGAAAAGGAAGAAGAAGAAGAAGAAGAAGAAGCAGCAGCATCAGCAGGAGCAACAGAAGAAGTAGAAGAAGTAGAAGAAAAAGAGAAGGAGGCCATCAGCTTGACTTTAGAAGATTTTCCCGCAGTTGAACAGCCGGCCTTCTGGCATCATTCGAAATTAATGGGCTAAGCGTCTCGTTGCTGCGGTTGTACGTTTTCTCAAGTTAAAGGATTGAGATTAAATGATATATATGTGAGCGTGCTTTAAATCTTCTCCGTGCGCGCACCTTTTCCAACCTCCTTTTTGTATCTCGATTTTTACCTGTTTCGAATCGATTATATATTTGTGGGAAGTGAACTCTTCTCTATAAAGCCTTTTATATATTCCTACAATAAATAAATACATATATATGTATTTAATGATACGAGGGGATATTCTTTCAAAGAAATTCTTTCTTTTTACAAATGAAAAGAAATCCTCTATGTAATATAATTCGAGACATTTTCCAAAAGATATATAATTTCTTTTGTTATTGAATCGAAAATTTTTAGAATTATAGAATATAAGTCATCGCGCATCAATTGATCATTAATTTTTCTTCTTTTTCTTCGATGCATCGAAACACTCTTATTATCGTTGTCGAAAACGGGTTCGTTTATTAATAATTATTATAATTCGAGATCAAATTTATCATGTATTTTGCTTTATCATTACTATTTATCATTATTTTTGATTGAGGAACAATTTTTTTCGGTAAATTCGGATCTACTAAGTTGAAAAACTTTTTTCGTGTATATACATTCTTTTTTTTGAGCCTATGAATTTTTTTTGAACTTTGAGAAAAAAGTACTTGTTAGAAGAGAACGTATATTTAATGTTCTAGTTAAGATAACTATACAGTTCTAGAATTTTTGATTGATTTATCTAGAAGTACAATGGTTAATTTGTATCCTAAACAGAACACTAAAGAAGTAATCAGAGTTCTAAATAAAGTAAAGAGAGAGAATTTTAATTCAAATAAGTAGAATTTTTTTCAACACTCGTCTTGGAATGACTAGAAATCTATTACATTTTGATATAAAAAATAACAAACCTCAAAAAAAAAAATTTTGTGGAAAGTATAATTATATTAAATGTCAAGAATTTTAATTCAATTTTAATAAAACTTTACTAAATTCCACATAAGTTTTTTTAATGTTTGGTTTTTTTATATCAAAATTTCGGTTTGTTGCACTTTTTCCCCAAATCGTAAAATACTTTTTCAAACATTTAATATAAATTTTCTATCAATGTATTTTAATCAATTAATGAATTAGCAATTCTTAAAATACTAGAATATAAAAATGTTAAATTAAAACTTTCTTGTAACAATAAAATTGAATAGGAATTTTAATTGGAATATATATAGTTTTTATACAACTATATCAAATTCCCTACACTGAAAAAATTACATTCTAATTTTAAGAAAAACTTCTTATATATGCGCCTAGAATATTCCCCACTTAAGTTAAGTGGGGAATATTCTTACAATAAGAAGAACATTATTATTTTAAGAATATTTACCACTTAATTTAAGTGGGGAATATTCTTGGCGCATATATAAGAAGTTTTTCTTAAAATTAGAATGTAATTTTTTCAGTGTATAATTATATTTTGTCAAAAGAAACTTAGGACAAACTCAGGAATTTTGATTAAAAATAATGAAAAAAATTAAATTTTTAGAATTCATAAGACAAATTTTTAATTTTTGTTGTCTTTTTTGTTTGACTCACAAACTATAAAATTACTACGAATTCTAATACAAAACCTTCAATTTTTCCAATTTCGGAACAAAAATTAAATGAATTATTTAAATTTCAAAATTATTCAATTTTTATTACTTCAAAAGTAATTCAATTTTAAAAGATTTGCGTTCACAATTTTCGCAAAAAAATTAACTTCAAACCCTTACAATTATAAATTTTAGAAAATTTTCAATTTTCAATTAATTTAATTAGAATTTTTTTAAAATCTTAGATATTTGAATCAATTTTAATAATTCAAAATCTCTTAACAGTTACTTATTTATTTTCATCATCAAAATGAGTTAAATTTGTCAAAATATGTTTAATTAATTATTAAAAATATAATGTATTTTAATTTGAAACAAATAATAAAAGAAATGGAATTTTGAAGACGTTCCAAATGATTGCAGAAATTTAATTATTTTTTTAATTTTATCGAATAAAATTTTTAGCAAAATTTCAATAATGTTAAACATTTTTTTTTATATTCCCATTAAAATTTAAATTAACTTTAAAAATAATAAAATTCTCCAAAATTAAATTATTTCAAAAATTTTAATAAAATTCTTAGCGAAATTTCAATTATTATGTTTAAAAATCTTTTTAATTTTCTCGTCAAAAATTTTAATAATCATTAAAAATAATAAAATTCTTCTCCAAAATTCAATCATTTTCGAAAATTTTAATAAAATTCTTCGCAAAATTTAAATTATGTTAAAAAAACCTTTGATTTTCTCGTCAAAAATTTTTCAAAAGAATTGAATTATTTGAAAAACAATTTTAGTTAAATAAAATTGTATACACAAACATTTAATTATTTTTATAAATAATTAAAATTTCAGAGAAATTTAAATATTTACAAAGCTTTTATAAATTCCTTCGCAATAATTCAATGCTCGTAGAATTATCTAATAAAGATTGATTTGAAGATGCTTTTTAGTTTAAATTTCAAATAATACTTTTGAATATGAAAATAATTAAAAAATTACAGTAAGAATTTTTTTATGAAATAAAATAACGATTTTAACACTTTAATTATTATAAAACGTGAAGAAATCGATCATTAATTAGGGTTTTTTTTTTGCTTTGAACTCAAAAATGTCAAGGAATGATAAATTAAAAATATTTTTTACTCACGTTGTCCAAGACGAAGCACAGACGCTCGAAATTGTTGAAATTACGAGAAGAAAAAATCTACAGTCCCGAGGAATCGAACGCCGGTCCTTGGTCCCTTTTCGAGTCCAGCAACAACATTGCCACTGAGCCATCTCACTTGATGCAATCACTGTAAATAGTTACAAAATATCTTTTAGCAAAGTTTCCCATTTTCCACTACAGAATATAATTAGAACATAATTTTGATTCAAAGAAATTGATTCTACAAAGAATGTAACTTTATTTCTTCATCCGTTTCATGAAACAAATGTTTCTTTAAATATTTCTTCTTTCTTTTACTCGAAAAAATTGATTCTACGATGAATGAAACCTTATTTCTTCATCCGTTTCATGAAACAAATGTTTCTTTAAATATTTCTTCTTTCTTTTACTCAAAAAAATTGATACTAAAAAAAATGAAACTTTATTTCTTCATCCGTTTCATGAAACAAATGTTTCTTTAACTCTATAAAAAAAAGTCTGATTGACAACAAAATTTTCTTTGAACAAGGAAACATTTTCTGTTTTTTCTCTCTCGACGAAGTGGAATTTTTCACCGGAATCAAGAGAGAAAAAAAAACCTCGATAAAATTGTCATTCTAAAAGTAAGTGAGCAGTGAAACGTTTACGGAATTCATGAGAAAAAATATAGTGTTACACAAAGGAAAATAATTTGAATTGCCATGCACGCGGGAATGATTTGTTTCTCGAAGAGAGAAAAAAAAGGAAAAAGCATGACTTTTCGGGAAAAATCGTCAAACAAAAAAAAAAAAAAAAGATGGAAGAAGAAGAAGAAGAAGCGCCGCACGTACGTCTCATACTTAATTGATGAAGATCAGCCCACTATCGAATTCATTGTTCCACGTTGGGTAAATGACTCTTGCGTTAGAATGACAGCGGCAGTTAACGTGATTTTAACATAACAATGAACGTTCATCATAGCTATACATTTATTGTTCTCCGTTTCCCACACGCGGCATGAACGTGACGCGAATCCATCTCGCTAATGGGAGTGCGAGCACATAAAATATATATACGTCTATAATCTACATCTGTGCACAAAGCTGAATATATACTTTATGGCACTCGATGTTTCTTGAATAATTCTAAACAATCATGCTATTCATCTACAAAACATCCAATTGTCCCTATTTGTCTCTTTTTTTTTATCCACAAGTATTCACCTTGAAAATATTTCTTATAGTTGTAGAAAAATATTTCATCACAAAAGCGTCAATTGATCATTATAAGTCTTCACCACATGTATATACTTAAATACTTATTTTCAGCTATACTTTTGTTATTTCATTTTCTTCGGATGAGAAAATAATATAAATTCATTTGCAATTATCAATGGTATTTTTTTTTCTCCTCTTTAATGGGACACTCGACTTTGATGGTTTCATGGAAAAATTATTATTTATGATTGGAGGAATACTATTCTCGAGAGAGAAAATTAAATGTTTCTTATTAGATGTATGACAAAATTCTTTTGTTTTACTTTTACTATGCTCTTTTTTTATTCTAAATTATCATAGTTTGTTTCCTTATCACCGAAAAAAATATTCTTACGTTTTAAACGGATATTCAATACATATTTTCCTCTTAAGTTTGACACTCGAAAAAATAAATGTTTTTGAGAATTTTTTTTTAACAAACCACGAAGGCAATCACAATTATGATCTGAAGACATTATTGTAAATTCATTAAAGTGTAAAGAATATAAATATTATACAATTTTCTTGACGCTGATTTTTCTAATCTTGTTTTTGGCGTGAAAGGTCCCGTTCCTATAAATTTTGAAATTTAATTTAACTTTTCAACTTTTTAAACGTTTAATTTTTAAAACTATCAAAATTGTTTCTTATTCCTTATTATACACTAGCTCCTTCTGAAGAGAAGGAGAAAAATGAATGTCACCGCATATTAAGAGATATTGTCAATGATAATGATGACGATGACACATATGGGAAATCAGGAAGTGGGCATTTACTTTATCATTTTTCACCACAACAGTTCCGTTTCACGCCATAAGTGCTAAACGGTCAACACATCTGTGACCACTAAATAATATATACCAGGAAGTTGTCGTGGACCGGAAATATTCCCCGAAAAAGAAAAAGAGAAGAATATTTCCTTCAATTTCAATAAAAAAAAAACCCCCCCTCCATTTTTCTCTTTTCCGCCTGAATTATTGTTATATTATTAATTTAGCACAGTACCAAAATTTACCAAATGGTCCGCATACAAAAAAAAGAAATTTTTATCTCACCAACTGTTTAATATATTTGTGAATGAAAAAATATTTACTGCTGTCATTTCGCAGTCACTGTGTGTGGGTGTACATCCATATAAACTTAAAGTAACTTATCATTTTTCATCCATGAAATATTTTTCAATTTTTGTTTTTTAATATTTTCTACACGTAGTAAAATATTTTCCGCCTATAAAATATTTGCCTGAATAATAGTTTGATAGTATTTCTATTAATCAGGGCTCGGATCGTCTTTAAGACTCAAAAAAAGTCGCATTATAGTCGCATAAATTCACGAAAAAAGTCACGAAAAGTCGCATAAAATTTCCAAAAAGTCGGAAAAAAGTCGAATGAAATTTTAGGAAAAAAACGCCAAAAAAGAAAACACGAAATATTCAAAATTGTAAAAAAAAATCACATTTCTCGTCAACACATACTTTAACATAATCTGGAATAATATTAAATAAAATTTAATAAAATGCATGGCAAAAATTTAATTAGGTATTTTTAACATTTTTTAAAAAAATCTGTTCAAAATTTCAATTATTTTTATAAATAATAAAATTCTTTTCCAAAATTCGATTATTTAAAAAAAATGTAATAAAATGCATGCCGTAATTTCAATTATCTTTATAAATAAAAAAATTCTTCACTAAAATTCATTTATTTTCAAAGTATAATAAAATTCTCCGCAGAAATTCAATTATTTTCAATTTTTTTTTTAATTTCTCATCGAAATTATCATTATCTTCATAAATAATAAAATTCATCATGGAAATTTAATTATTTTCAAAACATCTGATAAAATTCTTTGCAAAATTTAATTATCTTAAAAAATAAGAAAATTCATCGCAGAAATTCAATTATTTCCGAAAAATTTTTTTTTAAATTCTCAAAATTCCAATTATCTTTATAAATATCAAAATTCCTCTTCAAAATTGAATTACTTTTAAACATTTAAAAAAAAATCTGTTCAAAAATTCAATTATCTTTATAAATATCAAAATTCTTCTTCAAAATACAATTACTTTTCAACATTTTTTTTTAAAATCTGTTCAAAAATCCAATTATCTTTATAAACATCAAAATTCTTCTCTGTAATTCAATTATTTTCAAAGAATTTTAATAAAATTCTTGCGAGAATTTCAATTATTTATTTATTTCTGTACATTTGTAATTATTTTTATAAATAACAAAATTCATCCTAGAAATTAATTTATTTTCAAAAGTAATATAATTCTTCGCAGAACTTCAATTATTTTTAAAATTTTTTTTTAAATTTCTCATCAAAATTATCATTATCTTCATAAATAATAAAATTCATCATGGAAATTTATTATTTTCAAAAGTAAGAAAATTCTTCGCAGAAATTCAATTATCTTAAAAAATAAGAAAATTCATCGTAGAAATTCAATTATTTTCAAATTTTTCAAAATTCTCCCTACAATTTCAACTATTTTTTAAAAAATATCGAAATTCTTTTTCAAAATTCAATTACTTTTAAACATTTTTAAAAAACCTCTGTCCAAATTTCAATTATCCTTATAAATAATGAAACTCTTCTCTGAAATTCAATTATTTGCAAAGAATTTTAATAAAATTATTGTTAAATTTTTAATTATCTTTATCTTTATAAATAAAAAAATTCATTCTAGAAATTCAATTATTTTCAAATTTTTTTTTTATAAAATCTTTTAATATAAAATAATGATTTTATCACTCGGTCATTTTTAATTATTATAAAACATGAAGACATCGATTGCTCCGAATCGAAGACTCGGAGTGATCGATTTCTTCATGTTTTATAACAATTTTTTTATAAGTAGTTTAATTTCCAAAAGGTTTGAATTTGAATCTTTTGAAGGATTCTAATTCTTATGGATAAAAAATATACACGGAAAAACTTTTTTCAAGAGTCATTACTAAACTTATTCAAGAACTCAGGATATGGGAAAAATTTAGAACTTGTTTTAGAAAAGTTAAATATTCATTAAAGAATTTTCAGGAGTTTTTCTAATGGCTTGGAAATAATTGTTCTTGACGCTGCGACTGAGTTCTTCAGTCACTGCGCCCTGAAAAAGTCTCGAACTATTTAAGAAAGAAGACGAAGCGTAACCAATAGGTATACAGCGCCACTTGGCTTTAAACGCTTTAAAACGATCTAAAACTAAAGTATCGTAACGCGTCCCTGCAGCCGAGTGGCATAAGGCGGAGCGATCTTGAGTCTCGAGGTCTCAAGTTCGACTACTCAGGCGGGCAAATTTTTTTCGCTAATTTTACATTTTTCTATTCTTAAACCAGTTCAGGACTTTTTCAAGAAAATTCAACAAGTAGTCCAGAAATTTACTACAGTTATCCCCGAACAGCTTAAAATAATGTTTCAATCTATGGTTTTGTAGCATTTCTTGTTTTATTTCCATATCCTGAGTTCTTGAATAAGTTTAGTAATGACTCTTGAAAAAAGTTTTTCCGTGTATATTATATATAAATACATATATACAATAAATTATGATCATATACAGCAAAATTATAATCTTAATAATTTAATTCCGTTTTTTTTCTACAATTTTGTATATAGAAATTTGTTTTCCGACAAATAATTTAAAAATTCAAGAAGTACGTGTATAATTCTCTTTTTCATCAAATTGGCAATGAGAGGTGATTTTTTTTTATTTTATTTCTTTCAAAGAAAGATGAAAATTACACATGCATAGAGGGAGAAGAATAAAAGAATTTCACTTGATGTGTATTTGTAATGGAAAAATTGTAAATTATACAGTAACGAGTGAAACATGAACGTAAATATTATTATATGGTTTGTGGGGAGGTGCGACCCGTGCTTGAAGGTCCCTAATTTGTGAACTTAAATTCGAAGAGAAGACCGTAATTATTAGTTGTGCTTGCGACGAGGAAGACTCTCTTGCAATTCTTTATTATACTTCGATTATTAGAGTCAAATGATTATTTTCCTATAATTAAGAGATAATAACTTTATTTTATTTTATTGTATATTAAAAAAATAAAAGAAGAAGTAGAAGAAGGATCAAATATAAAAAATATTATATATAATTGCAAAAGTTATTGTGCCGAATTGAATAAAAGAAATCCGGTAAAATTATTATACTTTTCAACTAAAAATTCTCTATGAAAGTCAAAAATTCAGAAAGAAAAAATTTATTAAATAAATATTAAATATTTTATTAATACAAATTATTTGGAAAAAGGAAATATTTGATTCGAATAATGTTCAATTTTGTGTAGAATAAAATTCCCAAAATAACTCCCCCACTTTTTTTTCTTTTTGTATATTACATATATTCTTTTTGAATATTTCTTTAACAAGAATAGAC
Source organism: Leptopilina myrica (nomen nudum) (assembly GCA_032872475.1). Taxonomy (NCBI): domain Eukaryota; kingdom Metazoa; phylum Arthropoda; class Insecta; order Hymenoptera; family Figitidae; genus Leptopilina; species Leptopilina myrica (nomen nudum). Next base: position 1,305,265 of record CM065458.1, read on the forward strand.
ATTTTTTTTGCATTCTTCGCAATTACAAGGTTAGTTCGGCCTTGTAAATAAAATAAAGAGTAAATTACGAATGTGGAGTAATAAATCTTTCAAAAAAGTTAGTCTTCTCTTTCTGTTACTGTCGTTGGCTAGTTAAATATACATCGGCAACGTGAACGGTAAATGCTCTACGAAAATGCTATCTTGAAGTTTCTTTGCGTCGTTAATTTAACCACTTAAAAGGGTTAGGAATTTAGTACCAACTATATTTTTCCAGATTGAAATGATTATAAAAAAAAAGTTCGACTATTGAAAAAAGAAAAATGTCTAAAGAAAAGTAAAAAAAATAATTTTCACTTGAAAAAATAAGAAATTCTATAATTTCCGCGCAGTGAATAAGAATTTTTTTTAACATTCTCTGACAAAAAGAAATTCAATTATTTAAAATATGATTATGATTGAATTTTTAGAAAAAAGAAGAATCATTTTTCAAAAAAAAGGTTTATAAACTCCTTCGCAAGAATACAATTATTTAAAAAAAGAAAGATATAAAATTCTTTATAAATATTTAATATAGTTTCATAAATAATAAATCCTTCGCTAAAAATTAAAACAGAGATTAGAATATTTTTCAAATCTAATATTTTAATAAAATTTCTCAAAAGAATTCAATTATTTTTTTTAATATACGTACTAAAAATTTGTTTAAAAAAAAAATGCAATGTTTCTCCTAAATAATAAAATTCTTCACCGAAATTCAATTATTTTTTATACAATTTTAAATAAATTCCTCGCAAAATGTTAGTATTTTCAACAAAGTTTTGCAAGAATTGAGTTACTTTTTGCAATTGATGAAATTTTTCGCTGAAATTTAAATTTTATTGCATAATCTATTATTTTAATGAAAAATTCTTTAAAGAATTTAATTTCACAAAAAAATATATAATAATTAACTAATAAACCTCATTGCAGAATTAAAATTTTTTATAATACAATTTTTAAAGTAGTTTATTTATTATTTATTTATTATTATTTCGTAAATAGAAGCATTTTTAAAAAATTTTAGTATCATTTTTTTAAGAAACAATTTCACGAAATTTCCGAATTAATTTTTTCAAAACTTTAATACTTTCTGTTGAACAAAAATTTAAAAACATTATTTATTTTTCCCGAGGAATTAAAATTTCAAATAATTTCAATGAAAAACCTCATGAAATGTAATTATTTCTAAAATTTACAACTGTAATTCATCCAAAATTCAATTTTTTTTTGAATTTTTGAATTAAAATAATTAAAAAACTTTAATAATTTTTACAGAAAAATAATGTTATTAATAATTTTTTAAAACAAAAATTGAAAGATTTTTTAACTTTTGCTTCCTTTAAATTTTCGAGGAATTTAATTTTAAAACCTTTTGAAATTTAATCAATTTTTTAAAATTTCTGTTATAACGATTTAAATATTCAATCATTTGTTAAAATGTTAACTGAAATTTTTGTTAAATCAATTCCTATCAGAATTCCACTACGAAAATTGAATTATTTAAATAGAATAATTTTTTGTAAATTCACAAAATGATATAATTTCAAAAATATAATTATTTTTGTAGACAATTTTTAAAGGGGAAAAAATAAAATTTGTTAAAATATAAAATTTTACAAAACTTCCAATTGTTTCAATTTGTTAAAATTATTATTTTAAATTCAAGTAGGTATACGTTCTTCTTTAAAAAATTTTAATTACTATTTTTCAGAACCCTAATATTTTAAAAATTTCCAAATTAAATTTTTTAAACTTTAATAACTTTTGTAAAATAAATATTTAACTAATTATTGTTCTTTACTTGCTTAAAATTTAAAAATATTTAAAAATTTGAACTGCAAGTCTTACAAAATTGAATTAATTTTTCTGGAATTTTTGAAGAATATTATTCAAAACATAATTTTTAAGGAAACTAACAAATTAAAACACTAAACTTTTAACAAAATTTTCTACACATTTTTTGACACACAGTCTACAAATTAATTGTTCTTCTTTTGACATATCAATTTAAATTACAAAACAAAACGATGTAAATTTGTAATAAAACATAATGCTAATTTCAGGTGAGAACAGATTATGTCGATTATTATAATATAATTTTGAAATTAGTTTCTCGAAAAATGCAAGTGTTCTTAAAAATGTTACTAAAATCTCAAAATTTTTCGATATTCAAATATTTAATTACAAATATTTTCAAATATTTAAATTTCAAATATTCAAATATTTTCCATATAGAATTCAAGTGTTAAAAAAAATTCATATGAAATTCTTTATAATTAAGAATCATTTTATGAATGTGAATCATTTTAAAAACATAGTAAAATTCTTCGTAGAAATTACATTAATACAATTAATAATGTAATTACATTACATACAATTTTAATAAAATTTTACGAAAGAATTCAATTAGTTTCTGAAACCAATTTATACTTAATATTTAAATTTTCCTTTTTTTAAAACTGATACTTCATTTTGGAAAATAAAATCCCTTTTTTTATCTTAAATATTACAAGGAAATGTTGAACAAAATTACTATGATCCCTGATAAATACCTATTGAAAAAAGTTCTTCATATTCAGCAACTTTATCGTTAAAATTTTGATGAAAAACCAAAAAATACAGAACTTGACCAACTAAGAGATTTGACAGTCCATCAGATTTATCCAAAGCACAAGAGAGAAAGAAAAGAATTTTTTTTTCTTTTTTGATTTCATAAGAGAGCCATAGTGATTCAACTTTGACATGAATCAGTTGATCGATCATCAGTTCGTTCTATATATCTAATCTGAAAAGTCACAATCAGAAATAGTACCGTACAGCAGGTGCTTCTTCTTCTTCTTCTTCTTTTTTAATACTCTTGTTCATTTACTTCTTACATGGACTATCGTTTCCCTTCAAACATCAATTTTTTTTCTCCTTCTCCTCTTTCTTATATATATATATATTATTGTATATAAAGTGAAATAAAATAAAATAAAATGAAATAAAATAAAATCTTGTCCCTATACAATATGAACAATCTTCATTCCTCATAATGTTCTCCATCTTCTAAGGTCATAGTGCGGGAAATGAATCTTAGTAAGTTCACTGCTGTACCAATCATTCAAGTCTCTTGAACATTATATTCCACAAAAGACAGACGCTACTAAAAATGATGTTTTCTGTTATATGCTTTTGTGTCAAAAGTTCTATTCACGCGACTTTTACTTTTTCCTCATCATCTTCTTCTTTTCTTTTGATTTTTTTTTTAAATTCTTTTTTCTTCTCTCATGTCAAAACATGCGCGGTATGTTTTAAATCTTGCCTTTATTAAAATATCTTTAACAGTAAATTATAATGGTATCTTTGTATCATTAGACAAGTGTGTGAGATATTTTACTGTCGCGCGGAGGATTTCCAGACGGAATTTTCATTTGTTCTCTGACCCTGAAGAATATTCTGATCTCAAATTAATTAGATTTAATGTTCCAATATGTACTCTTCGTTGCAAATTTCTCTAAAAGTAAAACTTTTCAAAATATTTCAAATTCAAAACTTTTGAGATTCAACAACTTAGAGTAACAATAATTTTATATAAAATACTCAATTACTTAAAAAATCTTCATGTAGATATTAAAAAAATGAAATCTAATAATTTCAAGAAAAAAAACATTCAAATATAATTTTTCGACAAAATTAGTCCAATTTTTCATTTAAAAGCATAAAAAAATTCAGATTTTCAAAGATTTTAATTTGAAAGCTTTTCAAAATGCAATTATTTCTTCAAATTCACACTATAATTATTCCATTATTATCCAATTATTATTTTAAATTATAACTGCGATTTCTTTTGAAATAAATTTTGATTCGAAAATTCTACAAGAATTCGCAATTATTTAAATAGAAAAATAAATAGTTTATTGAAAAATTGACTGTTTTTTAAAATTGAATTTTTAAGCAGAATCGCACATTAAAAACTGAATTACTTAAAAATTTTGGAAAGTAATTAATTTTCTGCGACGAATTAAAAGTTATTTATGAAATTAGTTGGATTATTGAAACGAATTTTATTATTTTATTGAATAATTGAATGTTTCTAAAAATTTAATTTCTTCATCAAGTTTTAATAACATTTTTTTTTTAAATAAATGCATTTTTCGAAAAATCTTTTTAAAATTTTATTAAAAGTTATTTAAAATTCTGCGATAAAAATAATTGAATTCCTATAAAAAATTGTGGTGTATTCCTTATAAAAAATAATTGAATATTTTCGTCTAATTTTATCAAAAAATATTTTATTAAAAAAATAAATTTTGTTATAAATTTTATTAAAATAATGAATATATATTGAGAGTAATTCAATTGCAAACAATTTATTTATTTATAAAAAAATTGACTGTTTTGTAAAATTAATTTTTTAAACAGAATTTCATTAACAAGTTTTAAAAATAATTCATTTATTTTAAGGAATTTAGATAAAATTTTACAGAAATTTTTGGAATTAAAGATATTTATATCACAATTTTTAAAAATAATTGAAAACTTTTGAAGTATTTTATGAAAATTTAGAAAAAGTAATTGAATTTCTCCGAACTGTTGAAAACTTTTAAAGAAGTTTATTTAAATTTTTATAAAAAAATAATTGAATTCATGAGAAGAATGCAAATGATAATTTATCAAAATAATTGCATTTATGCGAAATTATTTTATTACTTCTCAAAACAATTGAATTCTTATATTAATACTAAATTTTGACATTTATCAAAATAATTGCATTTTGAAAAAAAATTGTATTAAAATTCCTTAAAATAATTGATATTACAAAAGGCAATTTTTTTACCAAGATTAATTGAATTCTTTTGCAGAATTACTTAAAAATTTTGGAAAATAATTAATTTTCTGCAACGAATTAAAAGTTATTTAGAAAATTTTAGTTAAATTATTACAACGAATTTTATTATTTTATTGAGTAATTAAATGTTTCTAAAAATTGCATTCTTCTGTCGAGTTTTAATAAAATTTTTGAAAATAAATAAATTTTTCGAAAAATTTAGTTAAAATTTTAATAAAACTATTTGAAATTCTCTGTTGAGAGTAATTGAATGTTTTCGTCGAATTGTGTAGAAAAATATGTTATTAAAAAATTAAATTTTATTATAAATTTCATTAAAATGTTAAAAATGAAAAATAATTGAATTTCTCAGAATAAATTATTGATTACTTTTAAAAATAATTGAATGCTTTCGTCGAATTGTGTCAAAATAAATTTTTTTTTCCAATAATTAAATTTCGTTATAAATCTTTTGAAAATAGTAAATATTGAAAATCATCCAATTTGCGAGAATGTTTGGAAAATAATTAAAATTTCGCAAAGAACTTTACTTAAAGATAATTTTGATATTATGCATTTCTTTTTTCTTTTATAAAATTTCTTTTTCTCGTAAAGTACGTAAACATTAAAAAAAAGACAAAAAATGGTTACAAACATTTTTTAACAAAAAAAAAAATATTTTTAATATGTACGAAAAAATATTCGCAACGATAACAAAGGAATATTTTCCTTCTCGAAAAATCAAAGAATATGTTTATTCAGTTTGAAAACGAGAGGATGTCGCGTTTTTTATTTCCACACTGGAAAATATTTTTTCCCCTCACACTGTAAAATCAAAAGATCACATCTTCAAAAATGAAAAAGAACTTCTTTTCATTAACATCAATGCGAAAAAAAAAGAAAGAAAAAAAGAAAAAGAGGAAAAAAAATATAAAAGTTTCTAAAATTTCTATCCAAAAAGGACTTCCGTTTACATGAGGGAACTTGGGGTAACTTTAGATCGAGAATAATTTTAATGGCACATACAAAATTTTGGGGGTGGATTGAAATTGCCGAAAATTTGTTGAGAGAGGAAGTGAGGCTTTTTTTCTACTCTCTCTCTCTCTTTGCATCCTCCTTTAGCACTTTAGGAGGAGGAGTGGTATTCTCTCTCTCATTGAGAAACTTTGGGATGAGAGTCGAGAGTAACACGTGTGTGGGTCGTGAGGAAGAGAGAAAAAAACAAGGTGGTCGTGTCACGAGCTCAATATAGCGGAAGCCAAGGTGGTTGCAGCCTCTGTACGGGCCACTTCCGCCTCATTCTCCCTCTCTCTCTCTCTTTTTCTCTTTCTCTCTTTCATCATAGTTGTTGGCGCCCCATATGTGTGTATATTTTTTCTTCATTTTGCTTTTTCGATTTTTCGCATGGAAAATATTTTTTTCTTTCCTTTTTCTCCATTTTTATTTCTCATGTTATGTTATTTAGAAGAGAAAAAAAGGCTTCGCACAACTTTTTAGTATTATAATTTTCATGCGATGCCACACAAAAGGAACTGGGCAAAATTGTAATTTTGTGGTCGATGTAACAGATTTTTATCAAAAATAGCAAGCAACATATTGAATCCTCTCTCTCACTCTCTCTCTCTCTCCGGTTGTAGAAAAACATAAAATAACGTCACATGTGCACGAGCGGATGAACAGAGGTTTATTACAAATTTCTTTTTCATTGTGTTCGAAACATTCTTTTCTTTTCTTTAAAAATATAATAAGCAAAAAAAAAGAAGCAAAACGTCGTCAAATTAAATCGTATTTATCCTGATTTTCTGCTTTCAAGGAATGAATATTTTATTTACTATTTTATTATTCAGGTGTTTATAATCATATCAAATATTATATTTCAAAATATTATCAATTATTTTCATGAATTACAATATTCATCGAAAAAATGCAATTCTTTTAGCAAATGAATAATAAAATTCTTCGTTGAAATTTAATTATTATTAAAAATTTTAACGAACACTTCTCGTTAAGAATTAAATTATCTTTACAAATAGAAAAAGCCTTCACCAAAAATTCAATTATTTTCAAAAATTGAAAAATAATTATAATTCTTTGCAAAATTTCAATTATTTTTCAAAATTTCTCGCAATTCGATGATTTTAAATATTTACTATTTTCAAAAGATTTATAACAAAATTTAATTATTAAAAAACAAATATATTTTGACACAATTCGACGAAAACATTCAATTATTTTCATAAAGAATGAAATTCTTTTTTAAAATGCAATTATTTTGATAAATGTCAAAATTTAGTATTAATATAAGAATTCAATTGTTTTGAGAAGTAATAAAATAATTTCGCATAAATGCAATTATTTTTATAAATTATCATTTGAATTCTTCTCAATGAATTCAATTATTTTTTTATTAAAAATTTTAATAAACTTCTTTAAAAGTTTTCAACAGTTCGGAGAAATTCAATTACTTTTTCTAAATTTTCATAAAATACTTCAAAAGTTTTCAATTATTTTTAAAAATTGTGATATAATTATCTTTAATTCCAAAAATTTCTGTAAAATTTTATCTATAAATTCCTTAAATTAAATGAATTATTTTTAAAAATTGTTAATGAAATTCTGTTTAAAAAATTAATTTTACAAAACAGTCAATTTTTTTATAAATAAATAAATTGTTTGCAATTGAATTACTCTCAATATATATTCATTATTTTAATAAAATTTATAACAAAATTTATTTTATTAATAAAATATTTTTTGTCAAAATTCGACGAAAATATTCAATTATTTTTTATAAGGAATACACCACAATTTTTTAAAGAAATTCAATTATTTTTATCGCAGAATTTTAAATAACTTTTAACAAAATTTTAAAAAGATTTTTCGAAAAATGCATTTATTTAAAAAAAAATGTTATTAAAACTTGATGAAAAAATTAAATATTTAGAAACATTCAATTATTCAATAAAATAATAAAATTCGTTTCAATAATCCAACTAATTTCATAAATAACTTTTAATTCGTCGCAGAAAATTAATTACTTTCCAAAATTTTTAAGTAATTCGCAGTTGTTAATGAAATTCTGTTTAAAAATTCAATTTTAAAAAACAGTCAATTATTCAATAAACTATTTATTTTTCTATTTAAATAATTGCGAATTCTTGTAGAATTTTCGAATCAAAATTTATTTCAAAAGGAATCGCAGTTATAATTTAAAATAATAATTGGATAATAATAGAATAATTATAGTGTGAATTTGAAGAAATAATTGCATTTTGAAAAGCATTTTATTATTTACAAAAAAATAAATTCCACTTTCTTAATTTGCATCAAGATTTTATACAAATCTCAATTAATTATTTTGTTAACTAATCAATTAGCATAATGCAAATTTAATTAAAGAAAAGAAAATAATAATTCAATGCATAAAATTGCGAAAGCGAATTCAAATTTCCTAATCTATTAAAACAAATAATGTATACTAAGTATGAAGAGAATAGTAATAATAATAATAATAATTAGATGAAGTGGAAAAGATATGACGCAAATTGCCATAAATTGTGGAAATTATTGTGTTTTGTTTTATCGCAAGTTGCAGATCGTGTTTATTTGAAAATATGTGATCGCATAGTGTGCGTCAAATTGATATACTAGATTATAGTTTCCTGATAGTGTATCGTGCGTACTGTATCTAAATCCCCACATCCGAGACCTCACTGAACAGCAAGCAATGTATTTATTTTATACTATAAGTGTACTCACAATGAGATTTTATCACCTTGTGTATTCACACACGGCAAACGTTATCGTTCAACATATGAAAACAATATATTTATATGTATATACACAATATACACATTACACACAATACAAATTACAAATTACAAATTTTATAATATTTTCAATAAATTTTCCGCACTAATTATATGTTTTTTAATCAGAAAATTTCTGAAAAATTCCTCGAAGAAATATTTGCCATCAACGAAACAATGGACAAATAATTCATATCTATATGCAAATTGTCACATTGTGTAATGCAAAAAAAAAATTATTAATTACTACTGTTACTATTTAAGATTTTTTTTTATTAATTTTATTTTTTTGTTATTCATTCTTATTAAATAACATTAATTTTAATAATTTTTTTTTCGTAAATTATTTCCGCGCAATTAATTGTGGAATGTTCGTAATTATTTTTTATCATCGTGTTATTTTTTAATAATTAATTAATTATCATAATAATATATACAATTATTATTTAATCTATATTTATAATCGTAATGTTACGAAAATTTGTTCGCAATTTAAATTTAGTTGTTGTTTGCTTTTTTAATAATTGTTCTTTTCATTTTTTTTAATTTTATACCCAATCAATGTCATGAAAATCATTAAAATCTTACACAGAATTTTACAATTTATGAAAAGTAATTTAATTATTTTAAAGAATTTCAACATTAATTTCGAAAATAATTGAATGTTTTGATTTTTTTTAATTGAATTTCTTTTTAGTTTCAAAAAAATTGTATTCAATCGAAAAATTTTATTAAATACATTTAGTTGAAGAATTTTATTAAAATGCAATTAAAAATAATTGAATTCCTGCGATCAATTTTAATATTCAAAAAAATAATTCAGTTTTTCTAAAGAATTTTATCAGAATTTCTGAAAATTATTGAATTTAATTAATACTTTTCAAATTAATTGTTTATTTTTTCGAGAAATTTTACAATTAAATTCAAAATCATTGCATTCCTTTGAAGAATTTTATTATAAATGAAAATAATTGAATTCTTGCAAAGAATTTTTAAAAAAATTTTTTAAATCTTGATTCAATTCTTGTAAAGAATTTCGTTGAATTTTTTTTCAAGTAATCTAATTTCTTTAATAACTTTAATTTAAAAGTATTAAAGTAATTGAATTTTATGAAGAATATTTTTCAAGTTTTCAAAATAATCACTTCTGTTAAAAATTATAATTAAATACTTTAGGTACTATTGAAGTTTAATATAATTTTTTTTCAATATAATTGAATTCCTGTGAAAAATCGTATTATTTTTTAGAAATAAATTAATTGTTTGCAAAGAATTGAACTATTTTTAAAAATAATTGTATTCTCTCCAGAAATTTATTAGAAGTTTGGAAAATATTTGAATTTATACGAAAAATTGTATTAAAAATTGAAAAAAAAATTTACTAAATCCTTCACAGTGAATTTCGATTAAAAAATTGATATAATTACATTTTTATAAACAAATTGCGTCATTTTTTAATTTTAAAAGAAAATAATTGAATATTTCACAAAAAATTTATTAAAAATTTTGGAAAATAATTGATGTTTAAAAATAAATTTTACAGGCATTCTTAGGAAATAATTGAATACTTAAGATTACATCGAGTTTTGGAATTATTTTTCAGAGAATTAAATATTTGTAAAGATTTTGCTAAAAAATTGAATTGTTTCAATGGATTTATGCAAATTTTTAGAAAATAATTGAATTCTTTAGTGAAGTTTTATTAAAATTGTATTAAAAATATTTTAATTTTTAAAAAAAATTTTACTATTTATAAATATAATTGAATTCCTCCGAAGAATTTATTTTAATTTTGGAAAATAATTGAATTTTATTAAAATTTGTTATACTGAATTTAAGAAAAAAAATTGAATTTCTAACTATTGTTATAATTATCCAATTATTTTCAAATTATTAATTATTAAATAATAATAATAATTAAGAATAATATCAAGTAAATAATTCATGAAATTTATATATTTTACTCGAATTTTGTTTCCACAATTTTTTTCCCCTAAACCCCTTTTCATATATTTCTATTTCTAGATTAAACGAAAAAAGTGTGTTTAACGGTCATTTCTAAAAATTGATTCTAAAATGTCACATGTCGATCGTTAACTTAAAAAATATGTTCCATATCTGCTTTTTTTGAAACGTGAGCCCACCCACGTCGTTACTTCCGCTTTTGTGGTAAAGCAATCTGACACTGGTGGTTTTTTCACTTAAAACATACCCCTATAATGAATTTATGGAGAGTTAAAAAAAATTACTTCGTATATATATATATACACACTTAATACAGCAACAAGTAATATAACGGCTTTTATACTTTTAGACAAAATTCATTTTCAAAATTTATTTCACCATAAACAAATATTTGCATTTATTTTTCGAGAAAATATTTTTATTTTCAAAGTTTATTTAATTTCAATTATAATTTTTTTTCATGTTTTTATTTATTATTTTCCTCTTCTTATTATTGAGTGAATATTCAACAAAAAAGGGAACATTTTCAGATCGTCAGTTTGAAATTTAATGGAAATTTAAATTTTTGAAAAAGAATCATATAATGTTTATTTTATTTCTGAAAATTCCTGCTATTGCGCTTCTAATATTCAATATTATACTTCTCGAAATTTAATTCTTTTTTTAATCAATTCTTGTTAGAATTAACTGAGAATTTTAATTTTTCTTTTTGCAAAATTTAAATGCCTTTTCTTTTGAAATTATTGGTGAAATAAATTTTTACACACTGAAGGAAAATGTATATTAAATGTTGTAAACGTATTTTAATTTGGGGAAAAAAGTGCAACAAACGGAAATTTTGATATAAAAAAATACCAAAGTTTAAAAAAAAATTTTACACTAAAAGAAAATGTATAATATTGAATTTTGTAAACGTATTTTAAATTGGGGAGAAAGTGCAACAAACTGACATTTTGGTACAAAAAATACTGAACTTCAAAAAAAAAATTTCAACGGTAAGAAAATGCATATTAAATTTTGTAAAAGTATTTTACAATTTGGGAAAAAAATGCAAAAAACCAAAATTTTGATATAAAAAATACTAAACATCAAAAAAATTTATGTGGAATTTGGTATAATTTTATTAAATATCATGAATTTGAATTCAAACTTTAATGTAATTTTACTAAATTCCACATAATTTTTTTTTTTTTTTGAAGTTTAGTATTTTTTGTATCAAAATGTCAGTTTGTTGCACTTTTTCCCCAAATTAAAATACGCTTACAAAATTCAATATACATTTTCTTTCAGTGTAAAATTTTTTTTAAACTTTAGTATTTTTTGTATCAAAATGTCAGTTTGTTGCACTTTTTCCCCAAATTAAAATACGTTTACAAAATTCAATATACATTTTCTTTCAGTATAAAATTTTTTTTTAAACTTTGGTATTCTTTATATCAAAATTTCCGTTTGTTGCATTTTGCAATTTTGTTATAAATTGTATAATACTTTCACAAAATTTAATATACATTTTCTTTCAGTGTAAATTTTTCTCTAAACTTTGGTACTTTTTATGTCAAAATTTCGGTTTGTTGCATTTTCCCCCCCACATTGTATAAATTCTTTGACAAACTTCAACATCCACTTTCTTTTAGTGTAAAAATAGAACAAAATCACTTTACTGAATTCAAAAAAAAAATTCTTTTTCTCAAACTTTGAACAATATCCGGATGTTGTTTTATGTTTTCGAGTAAAGAATCAAAAGTGGCTTGTTTCTGGAGAATCGTATAGAGGAAGAGGCCCAGAAAAGGCGCTTAAGAAAAATAATAAAAAGTGCTTCCTTCCGTTCCGTCTGTGGATCCCACATCTGGCCTAAGAGAGAGAGAGAGTGAGAGTGTGTGTCCGATCATCTCTCTCGAAAAATAATATTAAACGGGGCATTTCTCTTCATCATCATCATCATCATCTTTAATATGTTTTTCTTCTTTGTACTCTCTTCTGTGTATGTTGATCGCTGCTCTGCGAACACAACTTCTCTCTCAACGTCTACCGACTGGTTCCTTATTCTCGACCTCTGGCGTTTTTCTTATCTCCTGCATCCAATAGTACCAAAGGTGTGCCCAAGAAGAGAACCCCAGGTAGAACTGTTTTTCTCGAGATTAAGTAGCGAGATTCGTCCGAAATCGCCTGCACTAACTGATGCTCTTGGATACTCTTTGGATTGGAGATGAGATGAGAGGCAACAAACACAAAAGGGAAGGGAAAAAGGAAAAACAAAGAAGGATGTATACACTTCTAGAGAAGAAGAGAAATGGGATTTGTGTTTAAGGTGATCGTTCAAAATGTATAGCAAAGGTGTAATTTCCTCTTTTTCTCGTTAACAAGATTTCACGTTAATAGACCTGCTTCTTCAGTTTCTTCTTCTTCTTCTTCTTTTCGTTTTACTTTTTCGTTCCTTTTTCGTTTCTATTTCGTTCCTTTTTCGTTTCTTTTTCGTTTCCTTTTCTTTGATTTCTTCTTGTTTTCTATTTTTCTACCGCAGTGTGTGTGGGTCGTTTTTCGACGATATGATACTTCTTTTTCTCTTCGTCTTGACCCTGAATTTTATTGGATGATCCGTAGGTGATAATAGTGGGAGTTTTCGGGAAAAGAGAACTTTTTGATTAGAGAGACTTTTTTTCGTCCGTAAATTATAGACTTGGATTAATTAATTAAATCCAGATTCGAATTTTTGTTTCGCCAAAAAAGAAACTTCTTCTTCTTCTTCTTTTAGTGCCGGAATTTTTTCTGCTCTGAAGAAAAAGTTTACAAACACAGCGTCAGAGTTGCCTCGCTTTTCCTCTTTCCACGTTTCCTAAAAATTCATTTAAAGAGATCAGTAACTTCATTTATAAATAATAATATAATAAATAAATTTCATAAATTTTTCAAAAAGTTTCTAAAAATTTCTAAAAATCGAACCAATTGGGAAAAAGTGCACACAGACAGGAAGTGAAATATTAATGGGAAAAAATCTCTTTTTCAAAAGTGCCTGAAGAGAATGATCAGGATGGTGAAGAAGAGAGAGAAGGAGCGGAAGAAGGGCGATTTTTGGGGGGAAAGGAGGCGAAGGTTTCCTGTCCCTCTTGAAGAATTGCGTCCAAAAACTAAATACACACGAACCGCGCACATATGCGAAGGCACACATGCGACTAGGACGACGACTAAGACGACGACAACGACGATTCCGAAGACGATGATCGTGTTGTGAATTCGAAGAGAGGACAATAATACACGTTTATGCGCGAGGGATTAGTTCCTCCGGATTTAATCCTACCGTGTTGTTTGCACAGGAACTCGAACAATTAATAATAATAAAAGGCTGAAAAACGCTCTTTCAATTTCGGTAACAGGATGTCGCCAAAACGTCCTGTTTCACAAGATTCATCGACCACATACCTCTGGCTCTTTTTCTTTTTTTTTTATTTCTTTTTCAATTTACCCTTTTGCTTCTTCTTCTTCTTCGTCTTCTTTTCATTTGTTCTAATTTACCCTCGACATTTTTTTAACTCTATTCTTTTCACATCAAATACCTAATTTGATTAAAAATTTTATTCTATGTGTACTGTTCTTTTTTTTTGTACTCGGAGAATTTATTCAGGGGAATTTTTTTCCTGACTTTATTTTTTCATTTGGGGCATTTTTAATCGCTAAAGGAATTTTTTTATTCAGCCGCCTTCTATTAAATAAATTTTTACTTGACGACGAATTCCACTAAATTTTTTGATTAGAATTATTATTCTAAATAATAATTATTATCGTGCTCAGCGAAAAAATTATTTTCATTAACTTTTTACTAAAAAAAGAATTTACGTTCAATGAAAACAAAAAGTAAAAAAGCTAAATTAAAATTTTTCCAGAGGGAAACGTAAATTGAATTTAGCGTTAAGGTTAGATAAATATTTAGATTCATAAATAATTTAGTGAATAAAAACTTGCCAATGGGAAAAATCGTGGACAAGAAAAATGTGTTAAATAAAAATTCGTCGAAATAGAAAACAGCTAAATAAATATTTATCTTCGTAACTAATTTCTTAGATAAAAACCCAGCTTAATGAACAAGTAATTTCATTAAAAATTAACTAAATGGAAATTTAGCTTCAATATTAAATTATAAAATTATTTATTATTTATAATTGGTATTATTGAAATTTTTTAAGTTCTTCGACAGAATTCAATTATTTTTATAAATATAGTACCATTTTTTACAAAAATTAAATTGTTAAAAAAGAATTAATAAAATTTCACAAATGATTATAGTTATAGTTTTTAAATAGTAAAAATTGCTAAAAATTTGCAAAAATTAATTATTTTAAAAAAAATTTTCACGAATGAATTCAATTTTTTTCTTAATTCGTTATGAAATATGTCAAAAGAATTCAATAGTTTTCTGAAATTTTAATAAATCCTTCGAAAAAATTCAACTTTATTTATAAATAGTAAAATTTTTAGCAAAAATTTAATTTTTAACTCAATTTCAATAAAATTTCGTCAAGAAATAGAATTTTTTAAAACTTTTAATATGTTTCGAATAAATTCACTTATTTCATAGAATTTTAATAAATCCTTAGAAACAATTGAATTATATTAATAAATAGTAAAATTCTTTGCAAACATTCAATTACTTTCAAAAAAAAAAATCCATAAAAGAATTTAATATTTAATTTAAATCCGTTACAAAATTTTTTCAAAAGAATTCAATTATTTTTATAAATAGTAACATTTTGTGCAAAAATTCAAGTTTTTTAAACAAAATTTTAATAAAGTTTCACAAATAATTACAATTATTTTTTTTAATATAGTAAAATTTTTGCAAAAACTGAATTATTAAAAAAAAATACACAAAAGAATTCATTTTTCTTAATTCCTTAAAAAAAATTTTTATAATACAAAATTCAATTATTTTCCAAAATTTTAATAAATCCTTTGAAAAAATTCAACTTTATTTTATAATTAGTAAACAATTCTTTTCAAAAATTAATTTTTTTAACACAATTTGAATAAAATTTCGTGGAAAAATTGAATTAAAAAAAATTTTTCAATACAATTTTCCGAATAAATTTACTTTATTTCTAAAATTTTAATAAATCTTACAAAACAATTAAATTATATTCATAAATAGAAAAATTCTTTGCAAAAATTGAATTCTTTCAACAAAAAAAAATTCCATGAAAGAATTTAATATTTTTCTGAATTTGTTACAAAAGTTTTTCAAAAGAATTCAATTATTTTTTTTATTTTTTACAATAATTAATTAGTCGAAAAAGTTGAAAGAATGTCTTCATAAAATTCAATTATTCTCAAAATATTTAATTAAAATTGAGCTAAATAAACATTTTTCAATGATTTTCTGACTAAAAATGCAATTTCATAAAAATCGAGCTAAATAAATATTTTACTTAACAAAAAAATGAGCTAATTAAGTATTTAGCTTGATCACTAATTTTCTAAACAAAAATTAAATTTAAATTTGGACCAAACAAAAATTACTCTAATTGAAAATTCATCCAAGTAGAAACTCAACGATGAGAAAAATTCTCTAAACGGAAAACTCAGCTGCATTAAAAGCGAACCTAATTGAAATTAAGTCACAGTCAAAATTTGCGAACTTTAATTAAATATAAAATTTTTAATTTTTAATTCAAGTTTTTAAATTAAAAATTAAAAATTCCCGTTTAATTAAATCCTGTTTAGTCAAAATAATTCTATACAATTAAAAGAAGCCTCCAAATAAAATAATTCCCTGGCTAAAATATTCCACCAGGAATAATAATTCTCCAACATAAAAATGTCGTTACGAATTTCCCAAAAGAAAGATGAAAAAGAAAAATAAATAAAATTTCTGCCCGCTGGCATAAATTTTCGATTTTAGCGATTGAGAGGAATAGAGAAGTTGATTCTATCTGATCTATATATCCCTCCCTCAGGAATAAACGGGCGACTAGAAGAAAGGAATGAAAAAATTTGTTGAGTGCTCAGGATGCTGTATAAGCCGGTGTAAGGAGCCGCAGCAGCAGCCGTCTAGTTTCAGCTGCCGTAGCTTCCCACGCTTATATATCCAGCACCATCCAAAACCACCTTACTACCTGATTCGAAATTTGGCCTTGTGGTGTGGGAGAGAGAACAGCTCTCATAGTTTAAACACACAACATGTGCCCTTGATTCGGAAGTCTGAATGAAGTAGTATTTTCGTACTAAAAACAACAAACATTAGGCCTTGTTCCAAAGGAGGAAGAAGAATTATATTATACACATAGTAGTTGGAACTGGTATTATTGAGAGTAGAAGCCCTGCCTCGTTTCGGACAGATGGAGAATATACGATTTCATAATGTGCAATCAAACACTTTTTTTTATTTCTAAGATTTTTTTTGGATTTCTAAGATTTTTTTTTATTATTTTATGATTCTATTCGAAAAAAGTACTTTTATTGTACTCTTTTCAGTATAGAAGCTGTTATATTTTTCTCAAAGCTTTTTGAACTAATAACAAGAATTCTCTCTTTCAATTCATCAAAAAAAATTCATTCGCTAATAAAAAATCCCTACAGTTCAAGAATTAATTTTCTCCCTGCAATTAAAAAAAAAATCCCGACAGCTAAAAAATTAATTTTCTTCTTGTAATTAAAATTAAATCAGAGTTGCCACAAACACATAATTTTGTTTTTTTTCCCTCACTCTTCTCTGGTTTACAGACAAAATTTTTGACTTTATTCCCTGATCCACGAAGAATATTCTGATTCACTCTAAAAATTATTATTAAAAAAAAAATTTAATTTATTATTAGAAATTTAAAAAATGTTCTATTAAATTTATTCCCGAATTTCTTTAATTGGCAAACTATTAAGAAACATCAATTATTTCATTTTTAAATAAATATTTAAACATTATTTATTTTTCCGTTTATAGAATTAAAACATTCAAATTAGTTCCATAACATTTTTAATGCAATAGAATAATTAATTAAATTACTTAAATTCCGAAAGAACTTTATCAAAAAAATATTAAAAATAATTGATTTAAAGAATTCAAAAAAAATTTATTTAATTAAAGTTTTAATAAAAAAATTTTAATTTAATTAAATTTATTTATTTTCATTTTAAAAATTCAAATTTTCAAAGATTTTAATCCCTACTGTTTAAAAATTAAAACAACAAGAAAAAAAATAACTTAACTTAACTGGTTATTTTTTCCTCTTGTGTAGTAAAAAAAACCTCTATGAGAATTTCTCCTCCCTTTTATAAATTCAACAACTTTATCCCACAGAATTAAAATTAAAATTGCTACGAATGAATTTTCAATCAGTTTCATTAAAAAATTTGTTATTCATGTATATTTGTCGTCAATAATTCTAGATTTTAAATTGAAGACCGTGCACTTTCTAATTTACTGTCTGATGTCTCCTCCCAAAAGACAGCAAAAAGAAGAAGAAGAAGAATGTCCAATAATTTCACGGTTTCAGTATTTAAAAAAGATTTCATAAATTCAGCGTAACCGCAGTAACTTGTTATTTTAGGCAGTTTTAGCAGGGAATATGCAGTACACTTTGTATATGGCAGTCGAGAGCCCATCATTCTCCCACCTGCCTCCGCTCACAATTTTAAGACCCTCGTCCAACTTCTGCTGCCTCTGCGTTGCGCTGCGTGCATCAGGATCGACCAAAAACGCAGGAGCAGCGGGAGAAGGGGTGAATCGGGAAGATGTGCCAAAGGATCAAAACGAAGACACACGGAAGAAGTTATATATATTGAAGGGTGCATCAGCTGCCTTTTTGAAAGACGATCTCCTGCCTGCAAAATTTAGCTCCCACGCCTCAACGCTTTATAACAATGCACTTTTTTTTCCTCTTCCTTATTTCTTCATTTTCATGATTCCAACCAACCCTTTCAATTCTTTAGAAACGGTCCAAATTTCTCTCTCTCTCTCCCTTCCTGGTCCATTTTGTTAATATTTTTAACCCTTTCTCGATCATCTTCCTCTTCTTTCTCCACTCAGCGTCTGGATATTTTCCACTCTAATTACTCTCTGTGGAAAAATGGCGATTACATCTAGAAAAAAAAAAATTCTTTCAATTTACAGACCAAAAAAAATTCTCTTTCAAAACTGACATGAGATGCTGATGATGATGACGACGAGTCGTCGAAATATTCGGGGAAAAATTTTCCATTGCGTAAAAAAATTCTTTTTTCAATTCACACACAATATAAATGTCAATCAAAATATTCGAGAGTTTTCAGTAGTGTTGAGCTATTGAAAAAAGGAATTCTTTGTGAAAATGGATTAATTTCAAATAGCAGAAATTTATTTTCCAACAAAATAGAATTTTTCGCTGTGAAGGCGAAAAAAATTATATTTTGTGGGAAAATAAATTTCTTCATTTAATTTAAAGCTGCAAAGAAGCAAAAGTTATAGAAAATATAATTTTTCGCTGTGAAGGCATAAAAAAAATTCTATTTTGTGGGAAAATAAATTTCTTCGTTAATTTAAAGTTGCAAAGAAGCAAAAATTAGAAAATAGAATTTTTCGCTGTGAAGGAAAAAAAATTCTATTTTGTGGGAATGAAAATTTATGCATTAATTTAAAGCTCCAAAGGAGCAAAAATTAAAAAGAAGAATTTTTCGCTACGGCGCAAAAATGAATTTCTTTCTTAATTCAAAGCTGCATAGAAGCGAAAATTCTTTTTCTTCAACAAAAATTTAATTTTGTGGAAAAATAAATTCTTTCTTAATTTAAAACTGCAAGAAAGCACAAATTGTTATTAATTTCTTTTTCATTTTAATTTTAAAAGTAGAAATGAATTTTATCAAGAATTCTAAGCTTTCGATTTATACCAACGAGTAAAAAAAAAAGACTGGAGATTCCTCACAATAATTACCAAAGTCGTCTATACACACATATGCATCGGCTAATTAATTTTGCGCGGCAAATGAAAGTTCACCTCGAATGATCTTCAAAGCGTGGAAATTCTATGTGCGCGCGCGTTAGAAAGCCTGGCAAAATAGTTGTTGTTTACCGAAAGAAATCGATTTCTCGTTATATTTTTTTATTTTACAAGACAAGAAGTAAAAAAAAAATAAAGAAGAGGAAACATCGCGCTTCGCGTCTAATTAGCTCGCGAATGATGTTTCAGCCCCCGCGCGCTCGCTCGCGCTATCATTTTCTCGCGCTCTTCCGATTCGCCATCAGCAGCGTGACAACACATTTGCAAATATCTAAAGGGAAATCGAGTTTATATATACACACTTTTGTATTTTATATGTTCAAGCGTGTGTAAGATGGAATTTGTACACACAGATACATCACTTGTATTACACACGATATCTCGATTCCGTGAGATACATCGAAAACGTGCACAATTATAGGTGCAGAAATTAGTCACTAGTTGCTGCGCGATTTCACGATAAGAAGAATGCGGTAGAAAAAATATCCTCTTCCCTTTCCTGATTCTTCTCTATTCTTTGTTTTCTAATTTTCGAAGTTCTATATATAAAAGATTCTGCACCTTTTTGTACACTTTTTTACTATATTTTTTATTTTCTAAGTGAATTTTCGCTCAAATATATGTGCGTAGGGGAAATTTTCTCCTTTTTCCTAAATTTTACAAACAGAATTTTTTTTAGATTTTATAGCCAATTTTATAAATTTTAGAGAAATTCAAAAATAATGAAGAATCTTTTGTTAATTCTTAAATAAATAAATTAATTAATGTTATTAATTCTTGAATAAATTAATTAATCAATTTAATTAATTCTTGAATAAATAAATTAATCAATTTATTAATTCTTAAATAAATTTATCAACTGAATTAATTCTTAAATTAATTAATTAATCAATTTAATTAATTCCTAAATAAATTAATTTAATTTAATTAATTCTTAAATAAATAAATTAAATTTATTTATTCTTAAAATAATTTTTTTCAGAGAATCTTTCCAAGTATAATTTTAGAAAAACATTTTTTTTTTATTATAAAGTAATTAGACGGCAATATCTCGGGTTGATCTGGATTAAATTTTTTTCTTTTTGCGAACTGCGGGAATAAAGTGATTAACCTTTAAGCTTTGTTGCAAATCTCAATAAATTTTTATATCGCAAAGTCACCCGCACCAGTATAAATTTCTAAGTTAACTTTCCCTCGATAAAGATAATTGTATTTTCTCTAGATTCGCTTTTAATCTTGTTCGTCATCTTCACAACGTGAACACTCCACCAAACATCAATTTCCTATAATATAATTCAATTTACGGTATGATCAGACGCAATTTCATTAAAGTTCCTCTTTCTCCCGCACTAATTATTTCCCAAACATTTTCTTTTTTCAAAAACTCGACAAAATTAATTTATTAACTGTTTTTTTTTTTGTTATTTTTAAATTTTAATCATTTTTTTCGTTATTTTCTTTACTTTTTCCTTCGTGTTCTTCAGTTACGTAATTTTTTATTTTCTTCATCTTCGTTGTTTATTTTTTTCGTACTCTTAATTTTTTTCTCTCGTTTTTTCTCATTTCAATGCAGAATTACGAATTTCTTTTGGCAAAAATATTTCGAATATTATCAGCAGAAATATGAGAAATCTTAATATTTTTTTAAAATTGTAAATATAGAATATTCTTCCGGCTATTTTAGTCTCCTGACAAATAAGAGAAACTTTTTTTTAGATTCATTAGAAAAAAATATATATCTGTTAGAAACGTTTTGATTGTGGAATTTTTTTCCCGCTTCTCCTTATTCCCTGACAATATCTGCTGTGGATCAGAATTTTTTTGTGTGGGACTATTATACAAATGTCATTATTTTTAGTTGACAGTTTTGTTGTACGTTATTTCCTGAGACGATAATTTTCTCTTTTTATATATTTCAGTTTCCTGCTTTATATTTTCCTCCGCATAACTTCCTTACTCTTCCCTTGGGAGGAAACCCTTATTTCTATAAAGAGAGCTTATTTTATTTTATATAAATCAGAAATGATATAAAACATTCCAAATTTCAACTAATTTTTTTGTATTATTTTTTTTCTTCAAAAAGGGTAAAAAAATAATGCGGTGCTTTGGAATTCTCGGGAAAAAGATGATTATTTCTTATTTTTCGTTTGACTGAATTTTAAATTCAGGGGAAAAAATAATAATTTAAAATTTAAAATAATAATTACAGTACACTTCGTTATTTCCTAAAGGTATAAAAAATAAATTTCAATAATTTCCCAGTAATTCAAAAAGAAATTTCTCACTCACACCAAACTTTCAAATTGCATGAAAAAAATATTTTGATTGCTTTATTTCAAAATCGTCAGAAAGAATTTCAGATTTTCCATTTTCTTAAAAATTAAAAAATTTAATTAAAATTGAATTTAAAAAGGTAAAAAAAAAATCTGTCGATATTTTATCGAAACATAAATCAACGGGATTATTAAACATTTAACAACTTAATCGAAAAAGAAGTGTTCACCTGGTTAATTTCAAAATTTCCTGTAATTATATTAATTTTTCCAACACCTTTTAAAAACAACCAACAATTATTTCACAAAATTAGAGATAAATTTTCTGTTTTTAATTTTATCGCACCTTTTTTCTCTTTCCCAATAATAAATATATATAAGAAATTTTTCGTTAATGATAGGTGTGAGTGTATATTGGATTTTGAGATATAAATTCCTATGTAGTTAAATAGCCCTTCTCTTCGAAAAAAAACTCTCTGTCATAACTCTCAATCTCCTTTTTGATTCGGGTGCGTAGCAAACGATTTACTTCTTTTTGAGAGAGAAGAGAGAGAGAAAGAGAGAGATTAAGTTTAAACGTATATAGAAAAAGTGCTACTTTTGTTATAGAGAGACGTGGAGCCGCATCAAGTTCACGCCCGCCGCATTTGCTCTCCTAAAAACAACCTCCTCACGAATCTTATATCCCCTTTTTTTCTTAATGCAGGTTTTAAAACCTTTTAATATAAGATCGAGTATAAAATATTACATACCAGTGAAGGGAGGATCCGTTGTATAAATGTTTTGTAGTGTGTGGGGCCGAATATCCTCGATATTTCCTTTTCGCCATCAATTCACCTACTCTGCGATCTGAAATGCAATAAACGAAATTAGTATATATGAAATAATAATTCTCGTATTAAATGTACTTATTTTTTACTACTAGTTTTCTATTTTTCTACTTTCTATTTGAAAATTAAAATAATGGCGAATTTAATTTGTAAATTTGACTTTTTGAGAATTGAGTCACTGATGCACCCAGAGAAAATTATTATTTAAACCAAATATATTTTATTTGACTTAAATAAACGTATATTTGTCTCACAACCAACTAGACTTTTTATTTGTTTTAAATAAAATTTATATTTGACATAAATATAACATATATTTAAGATAAATAAAATTTATTTGAAACAAATAAAAAGTCTAGTTGGTTCTGAGACAAATATACCATTTCTCTGGGTGTGCATATTAGTATAGAAATTCTTAGTCGTTTTTAAGAATTTTTCACAATAACTTTAGTAAAATTTTTACTATAAAAGTTTAGTCAAAAATAATTAAAATTACTTAACAAAAAAGTTATATTTTACTAATACTATAAATTTCCCTCCTCCTGAAAATTAGTCAATAATCGAAATGAGGTGAATTAGTGACTCAATTTTCAATAAATCGACATTCTGATCAATATTAGGGCGAAAAAAATAGTAAAAACCTAAAAAAGTAATTTTACTTGCTTTAAAATACCAAAAAGGAAAATAAAAATACTTGAGCCGGAAGAATTTCATCAAAAAATTTTAAAATAACAGAAATCTTTAGAATAGAAAAGAATTTAAAAAAAAAATTTCAAATTTGTTGAATTATATCGAGAAATTTCATAAAAATTAAATTCTCGCGAAGAATTTTATTATTTATGAATTTTTTTCTAGTATTTTATTACAATAATTTTGGAAAATAATTCAATTCTTATCTTAAAAACTTAAAATAAACTCTTTATAAAGTTTTATTAAATTCAATAACTTTTAAAATTTTCACAAAAATAAAAATTAACTAATATGAAAATTATATTATTTTTAAAAGAATCAAATCAATTCAATTATTTTTTAAAATTTAATAAAATTCTTGTCAGAAATATAATTATTTTCAAAGACAAAAATAATATTCTTTAGCAGAATTCGATTATAAATATTATAAAAATATATATAATTTTAAAAAAAAATTGAATTATTTTGAAGAATTTTTATAAAAAATGTTGAAAATAAGTAAATTTGATTTAAGGAATATTATAGAATTTTTAAAAAAAATAATTGAATTCTTTAGAGAAATTTTACAAGAAAATTCTATTTAAAATAATAGAATTATTTGCGAAAAAATTGAAAAATTTATTATTTTTATGAAAATTGTTTTTAAAAATTTCAACAGAGTTCTTCGCATGAAAATTCAGTTTTAAAACAACTTCAATTATTTAATAAAATGTTTATTTTTAGAGTTAAATAAATTAATTATCGTAGGATTTTCAAATAAATAAATAAATATTTTTGAATATGATATTCAATTACAATCGAAAATTTTTACTGAAATTTATTTTTAAATCAATATTTCTGAAAATTCTACAAGAAATAAATTATTTAATTATAATAATAAACAATTTATTAAATAATTGAATGTTTCTTAAAATTGGATTTTCAGAAAGAATTCTATCAAAATTTAATTATATTATGTTTTTTATTATTTACTGTCAAGAGAGAAACTTAAAAAAAAAATTTAACAATAATTTCATTTTTCGAGAAACTCGATTAAAATTTTGTATATATTAAAATTAATCAAAATTCTGACAAAAGTATTATTTAAATTTTTGAAAAAACTGGAGACAATTTAAATTTTGACAAGAATTTTTTGTAAACATTTTCAAATAGAATTGGATTTTTGCGAAGAATTATCTTACGTTTGAAAATAATTGAATTCTTGAGACTAATTTTATTAAAATTTCGATTTCAATAATTGAATTGTTTTGTAAATTTTTTTATTAAATTAGCAAACATTGGAAATAATTTAATTTTGAAAAATTTTTGAAATCAATTAAATTTCTATAAAGATTTTTATAAAAATTATTTTGATAAAACTGAATTGTTACAAAAGAATTACATTAAAATTTTTGAAAATAGTTTAATTCTTTGAAGAATCAATAATAAGAGATAGAAAAAATAATTGAATTTCTCCAATAATATGTATTTGCTTCAAAATTCAATTTGTTTTAGTGTTTTTAACTAACATTCTTCTATGAATCTGTTATTTTTAATAATCAAATATATATTTAAATTTTTTAATGATTTTAGAAGAACTTTAGTTATTAACGTTTTTTTAAATCTATGTTTTTCAATTTTTTTAATGAAATTCATTTAAAGTTGAAATTTTACAAAATCTTCAATAAAAATCTTTTGAAGTTCATTGAATTATGAAATTTGTAAAAGCAACTCTTTTAAAATTGAATTAATTTTGAAGTGTTTGAATAAAATTAGATTTCAAGAATTTCAATTAGAATACAACAAATTTCCAGGATTTCGATCAAAATTTCCTGACTTTTTCAGGTTTTTTAAAATTTTTATAAAATTCCCTGACATATTCGGGTTTTCCAGGTTTCCAGGTTGTGTGGCAGCCCTATTTAGTGCAGCAGAGAAAAAACCCCAAACCGTGTTTGGAAATGAAGAAAAATTGAGAGGAAATTAAAGTAAAACTCTTCTGTCAACCCTGATGTATAATATAATAAATACATATGTACATAAATATGTATATAAATATATTTGAAAATAAATAACAATGAATATTGTGTGTATATGTACACGCATGGGAAATATAGTGCAGCTGCGCATTACCTGAAGGCAAATGTAGAAAAAAGCAAAGTTTGGAAGAATAGTTTATATAGTTAGAGAGATCATAAGATAATCCCCAAATGAAAAAGCAGCATACCCAGAGACATGTTATGTTTGCTCCGTTTGTAACTGCAAGCCAAAATCTCTCTGAGCTTTAAAAGAAACTTAAATCGAGCACGAGTCCGGTGATAATTTCTTTCGACAACATTTGAGGACAATGTTGCAGCTGTGAAAGCAAGGGCATATATTTTTTTTAACGGGCCGCAAAACTTTATAAGCCTTAAAGCAATACATACTCCCTTTTTTCTCCTGATTAGTTTATACAGTACGTGAATGTAATTTATTAGAAATTCAGATATGGATTACAACGTTTTTTGCGTGACGAATACTGTACTGAGGGGATTTTCCCATAATTAATTTTCCAAATATTTCCCAAAGCAAATACAGACAAAAAAAAATAGCAGACACCATCGATATTTCTCCGGTCAGCTCTAAATTTTTTCCATCTTAAATTTCTTCTCGCCTGTAAAAATTCAATTTATTCATTTTAATCAGACTTTTCTGGACAAAATTTAAAAATATAAATGTATACAAAGAAGAATTAATTTCTTCTCCTCTGTAAAAATTTAATTTAGTCATTTTAATCAGACTTTTCTAGACAAATTTAAAAAATATAAATATTATAAATTTGTATACTGAGAGAAGAATTAATTATAATGAAAAAAAAACTTATTTTTTCGCAAATTAAAAAATCAATAATTAGAACTCTCAAGCGCGGCTGTTTCGTAAGCGACTTTCGCGTGGAATGAAATATTTTAACACCACCGTTAAATCTCTACCTGAAAGAAGTGAAAAAAAGAAGAAGAAGAAGAAGAAGAGGATGAATAAAAAACTTGATAAATCTCGGCGGAAAAAAATCACAGCTGTGAAAAAAAGTGCGACCCATTTTCAAAACTTTCACCACATTCGAATGTCTACCAAGTGCATCTGCAGGATGTACGTAATTACCAGTAATATAATTTACATTCTGATTTTAATATCAGATCGATAAAGATCGTTGATCGCGAGGGATATATTGTTCTGGCAGACATGCTTCTCTAAATATATGCAATCTTTATTGAGTGACAAGAAAGTTGAACTGATTTTCTTTTATATTTTATATACACGTTATTATTATTTTTTTTTGTAAATAAAAGAGAGATTTTCTGTATAAATAAAGAATAAACCAAATATATAATTATTGCTACGCATCATTTGATTGGGGTACGAAAATTTGGAAATAAAAGTTCCAGACCGAATATGTGCGATAAAGGAAAAAAATTCTTGTCAAAATTCCATAAAGTTGAAAAACTAAAATTATAATTATAAATTAAAATATAAATTATAATATTATGAATTATAATTATAAACTAGCAAATTATACACGCCTAACGCAGTATATTCCGTTTATTATTATACTTTTAAAATTAGGAACTATTATATTTTCAAGAATAAACATAAATTTTTGAATAAATAAAGATTTACTCTTTGAAACAATTCAATTATTTTCAATACAATTATTTTAATAAAATTTTTCGAAAGAATAGAATTATTTTTCAAAATCATTATTTACAACATTTTTTTAAAATTCCGATAACATTCTTCGAAACAATTTAATTATTTTCATGAATAATAAAATGCTCCGAAGAAAGTCAATTATTTTTTAATACAATTTTAATAAAGTTTCTCCAAAAATCAAAAAAATATTTAAATTCAATTATTTTCAAGATTTTCAATAGGAATTCAATTATTCTAAAAAATTCAGATCAAATTTCTTTGAAACAATTCAATTATTTTTATAAATAAATAAATTGTACAATTCTCGACTAGAATTCAATAATTTCAATACAATTTTAATAAAATTTGGTAGGAAAAAATTCAATTATTTTTAATACAATTTTAATAAAGTTTCTCCAAAAAACAAAAAATTATTTTTAAAAATATTTAAATTCAATTATTTTCAAGATTTTTAATAGGAATCCAATTATTCTCGAAAATTCAGACCAAATTTTTTTGAAACAATCCAATTACTTTTATAAATAAATAAATTGTACAATTCTCGACAAGAATTCAATTATTTCAATTAATTTTTCAACAGAGCATAAAACCATTTTTCAAACCCCCAATAAATGAAAATTTTGGTCCACCTTTTTCATAATTATATATAAATAATTCATAACATTCTATATAAAAAAAAACAGTCGCATTAAGAAAATTTTAAAAATGACATAATGATCATTTAGAAGAAAGGAGCGCACAAAAACGATTAGGACGTGAAAAAAAATAGATGAAAGATATAGAAAAAAACTCTTTCGTCTGGACGCAAGGTCAAAAATGCACCTGTACGTTTCTAGGGCGAATATACAATTTGTGTGTATATATATAATACAAAAAGCGACACGATAAACAGGGGTGACTGTTAGATGAATAGTTCGATATAGAGTGGAAATTACAAAGTAATGCGAAAGAAGAGGGTGGAAGCGAAATATAGGGCGAAGGAAGGGTTTCCTTTTTGGGTTAAACGGCTATTGGGCTAGTCAGAGATAAATAGAGTATGTCGAGTTCTCGAAGGGAAGGACACGTCACTGATGACTTGGGGTAAGGTTACTATAGAAGTCAATTTATATTTCTTTCTCTCCTTCTTTAGCGAAAATAGAGAAGGAAAGAAGATTGGAAACTATAATCTTCTTCTTTTTCTATATTCCTTCTCTTTCTTTTCTTCTAGAAAATTCATTAATTAACGAATTCAATTATTTTCACAATTAATTCACAATTAATTAAAATTGTGGTATTTCACAATTATTCTCTTCGCGAGAATTCAATTATTTTCATTAATAATAAATCTCGTCGAAGGAATTCAATTATTTTCAATGAAATTTAAATGAAATATCTCGAACAAGTTCAATTATTATTTTTCACAATTGTATTAAATTTTTTCTAAAAAAATCAATTATTTTCAATGTTTTAACAATTTTGAAATTAAACTTATTGCAGGGCTCGAAGTAGTGAAAGTATTTAAAAATACGGACTTTACGGACCAAAAATAAAGAATTAAGGACCAATTACTGACAAAAATATAACAGAACATTTTACTTAAAACTATAAATTAGATTTTTTCATAACTAAAAAAACATGAAGACATCAATAACTCCGAGTCTTCGACTCGGAGCGATCGATTACTTCATGTTTTATAATAATTAAAGATAGAGTGATAAAATCATTATCAATTCAATTATTATTTTCAAGAATTTTTAACTAAAATTCTTCTTAAAATCGATTATTTTTAATAATTTTCGAAAAAGTTCTTTGACAATTTTCAAATTCATTTCTTTACAATATTCGATTTTTCAATTATTTGTAAATTTTTCAATTAAATATGTATTAGAAAATAAAAACTTCAAATAATATTTTTAAAAAATTCGCAATTCAAATTTCTCAAAAAAATTAATTCCACAGAATTGTTACTTAGTTAAAAATATAAAAAATTCAAATTTTCAAAGATTTTAATCTGAAACCTTTTCAAAATTTAATTATTTCTAAAACTTTACGCTCTAATACTTTTAATATTCAATTATAATCTAAAATTTTAACTGAAATCCATTTTTAAATCAATTTTTATGAGAAAATTCTACGAGAATTTCATTATTTAAATACAAAAAAACAATTTATTGAATAATTACATATGTTTCTTAAAATTGAATTCTTTTAAAGAATTGTATCAATCAATTTTCAAATAATTTGAATTCTTTTGCAAAATTTTATTAAAATAGTTTTAAAAAATAATTAAATTAGGGAAAATTTTTGAAAATAATTGAAATTTTGACAAGAAATTTATTGAATTTTTTCAAAATAATTCAATTTTAGAGAAGAATTTTATAATTTATAAAGATAAAAAATTGATAATTTACGCAAAGAATTGCATTAAAAATTTTGAATGCAATAATTTTATTCTTTAAAAAAATTTAATCAAAAATTTTTTAAAAATGATCTTTAAATTCTAATAAATAAATTGTAGCAAATTGAATATTGCGAATAAATTTATTTAAAAAATTTGTAAATAATGATATTCTTGTAAAATTGTTATTATTTTTTTAAAATAATTAAAGGTTTGTGTAGAATTTCAGTAGATTTTTTTGTAAATAATTGAATTCTTTTGGAAAATTTTATTAGAATAGTGTAGATACGTATTAAAAATCATTGAATTGAGGAAAAATTTTGAAAACAATTGAAATTTTTCAAGTATTTTATTAAAATTTTTGAAAATAATTGATATTTCGAAGAAGAATTTAATTATTTCTAAAGATAATTGAAATATTGACGAGAATTTTAAAAATTTGTTGAACATAATTGAATTTTTGTGAAGAATTTTATTATTTTTGAAAATAATTGAATTCCTTCAATCATTTATAATTTCTTTAAAATTATCCAAATTATATCGTATAATTTACGTACTTTACGTAAATTACGTAATTAAGAAACACGATTATTTTGAAAAGATAATATAAATTCTTTGTAATATTCAAAATTTCCAACTAAAAATTACTTTAAGAAACTACATTATTTACAGAAAAATGAAAATAAATTCTCTAAGACAGTGAAATCGTTTTCTTTCTTTCTTAATTTGATTAGAGAAGAATAGAAGATAAAAAATGAATTCCCTCCTTAATTTCACCAATGGGAGAAAAAAAGATAGAAAAGTAGAAGTAGAAAAAAAAGAGAGAGAGTGAGACAAATGCATTTATAGATAGCACATGTGCCAAGGGAAACACGGCATCTGTTGCATCGAAGCAACCACCATCAGCGTCAACACTAACACTAAAGCATTTTTTGATGCCCGGTGCAGCTCACCTTCTCTTCTCTGACCCCCTCAGTCCTCAAAAAAAAGCTGCCTTCCCTCCTTCTGGCTTTATTCCCGAGATTTCCACCATCTGCAAGTCAGACCAGCACCACCTCGCCCTTTTGCTTTCAATTCTCTGACCATTTCAACTCCCTCGATATATGCTTTTCTCTGTCTTTCGTTTTGACTCTTGCTTCTAGGCATATTCAAGCTGTCTCACTTTACCACATTGGAACGTCGTCGAGCACCTTCTGCTTATATATATATATATAAATGAAACGCTGGTGAACAGCAGCAGCGGTGGCGGCGGCAGCGATACTCAAATTGCACCAGCATCAAATCAACACGTGGTGCACATGCCTTAATGTTTTTATTCCCTCTATATTGTATATCTAATATAAATCGAAGCGCAAGGTGTCCAAATTATTTTGGCTTCATTTTCCACTGCTGTCACTGCTGTCCAAGTGTTTTTTTTTCTCTTCATTTCTCGACTCGCATGATGACTTTATTCCCGCCACCTGAAATTGAGAAAAGGAAATTTGAATAAAAATAGATTTCAATTTTTCTAAATTACTATTTTTTTTACTAAATTAATATTTTCTGTTTAGAAATGTATTTTCTTTTCCGACACAATGTTCGGTTGCAATGCTCTCATTTTCTACTCTTCCAATTTTTTTTCTATTATTTTCCTCACAATTTAAATTTTGCCCACCCCCAGAAAAATTGTACATTTGGCTCAGCCTTTTTCTTTGTTTCAAATAAATCTTATTTCGTTTAAATAAAATTTGTCTCAGACTTTTTCTTTGTTTCAATATAAATTATATTTGGTTTAAATAAAATTTGTCTCAGACTTTTTCTTTGTTTAAAATAAATCTTATTTCGTTTAAATAAAATTTGGCTCAACTATAAGTTTTATTTATGTCGAATAATAATTTTATTTAAAGCAAACAAAACGTCTAGTTGCTTCTGAGACAAATATACGTTTTTTCAAGTCAAATAAAATACATTTGGTTTAAATAATATTTATTAATAATATTTTTCTCTGGGTGCATATATTTGCCTTAGTCATGTGTATACCAGATCCGGTAAAAAAAATCCCATGTTTAAAAGAAGGAATTCCCTTTTTCGAAAATCAAATTTCATTTACGCATAAGCATTGATATTCAAAATGGAAAAAAAAGAAATAATTACAATTCACATATATGAATCAGCGCCTCTCTCTCTCTCTCACGTCAGATTGATTGTTATTTCGAATGGAATAATTTGTTGGAACCATTTGACAATTCAGCCACTGTATAAATGTACATATACATAAAGGTAGGACAAACTCGAATTCAAACCGTTTTCCCAGGACCGCGAGTTTTTTTTTCCTTCTTTTTGTCGTGGAATGGTTAATTCATGAAATGTAGAGAATGCTACATGATTGTGAGCAAGCGAGAGAGGAAATAACGGCATGTCGCAGACGTTCTTTTAGTCGAAGGTGCAGGTATTTGCCATTGTCATTAAAGTCCGTGTAGGAAAGAAATATTCAGATTCTCTTCGGTATAACACATTTTATATAGTCGACACCTGAAGACGATGCTCACCAAGTTATAAAAGGAACCTTTTCATTTTTTTCTCTCTTTTTCTTCTATCTTTCTCTCTCTCTCTCTTTATTCGCTTCTCGACTATAACCCCACCTACAGACCCACAAGTCTTCTTCTTTGAACAATATAACTGGATGCGATAGAAAGAAGAAGAAGAAGAGAGTGGTTTGGCTCCAAAAATTGCATACCCAACTTTAATTTATGATAGCAATTGCCAGCTTTCATGAACGTGTCTGCCATGGATTACAACTTCTCTCCTAGCAACATTGGCGGTATTTCAAGTCGATGTTTACGTTAATTGCGCGAAGAAGAGGAATGGCCGCAGCGTCTATTAAGTCTCTGTCCTTCTCTGTCTCTTACTTTTCTCCCATTCACTATTTGAAAATCCTAAAAAAGAAAATTAGAGAAAATTGTTCAATTTTTATTTCCTTCACCGAATCGAAACATTTCAGAAAAGAGCCTAAGGAATTTTAAAGATCCTTAAAACAAAAATTAGTGAATAAGTTTTGTTCTTTCGTATCGAACAGTTGATAAAAGAGAATTTTTTTTTTAAATCCTAAAAACAGAATTGCCATACAAATTTAATTTTCTATTTCTCTGAGTTTGATTTTCAGACGACTCGAAAGAATATTCAGATTCATTCTAAAAATTATTAGATATTCAAAAAAAGGTCCAGTACATTTATTTACGAATTTCTTTAATTGGGAAATTATTCGAAAACACCAAAAACTACTTTTTTAAATAAATATTTAATCGTTATTATTTTTCCATGTAGGAATCAAGATTTTCAAAACTAAAATTTAATTTCAAAATTGAAACTTTTTTGAAATTTAATAAATTATATAAAAATAATTAAAGACGACCGAGGGAGAAAAATTATTCAGAAATTGTTCAATTGAATATACTTTTAAAAATAAAAACAATCAAATAATTTCAAAAGAATTTGAATAAAAATTTTTAAAATTAATTTTACAAAATTGTTAGTTAAAAGTATATAAAAAACTCAGTTTCTCAAAAAATTTATATCGAAATCTTTGAAAAATTAAATCATTTCTAAATATTCACGCTATAAAATGCTTTTAATATTTATCATATTTATTATCAAAATTTTTAACTGGTATTCATTTTTAAATAAAGTTTTATTAGAAAATTCTACAATTTATTTATTTAAATGCACAAATAAATACTCGATTGAATAATTGAACGTTTCTTAACATTAAATTTTTATGAAGAATTTTATTAACAACTTTTGAAAATAATTAATTTCTTTTAAGAAATTTAGTAAAATTTTTACAGAAATTTATTGAATCAGAATTTTATCAGAATTTTTGAAAATAATTAAAAACTTTTAAAGAATTTCCTTAAACTGTTTAAAAATAATTAAATTCATGAGAAGAATTTAAATACTAAATTATGAAAATAATTGCATTCATGCGAAAAATTTTATTTAATTTTGTTTAAATAACTGAAATATTGACAAGAATTTAAGTAAACTTTTCAATATAATTGACTTCTTGAGGAAGAAGTTATAAAAATATTTATAAAAATATCTTAATTATTGACGAGAATTTTTCAAAAATGTCAAAAGTATTTTAATTTCTCCTAAGTATTTTATTACTTTTCAAAATAATTGAATTCTTTTACTAAATTTTGCGACATTTATCAAAATAATTGCATTTTGGAAAAGAATTTTTTTTAAATTTCTTAAAATAATTGATTTTATAGGAAATTTTTTTTTTACTAAGATAATTGAATTCTTTTGCAGAATTACTTAAAAGTTTTGGAAAATAATTAATTTTCTGCGACGAATTAAAAGTTATTTATGAAATTAGTGAAACTAGTTGAATTCGTATAAAAAATGTTATTCTTTATGCAAATAATTAAATGTTTTTGTAGAATTGTTTCAAAAGTTTTTTTAATCATTAAATTTTGTTATAAATTTTATGAAAATAGTAAATATTGAACATAATTGAATAGCGAAAAACTTTTGGAAATAATTTAATTTTGTCAAAGAATTTTACAAAAATTCGCCAAAAATAATTGAATTTCACCGAAGAAGTTTGATATTTATGAAGATTATTGTGGTTTAACTTTTGAAATAACCAAATAATATTAAAAAATTAATTCTTGTTTGAAATAGAAAAAAAGGTGAACGTTGTATTATATTTAGATAATTTGTATTAGATTTTGTCATAATTTTGTAGTCTGAGACGAACAAAAAAGACATCAAAATTCGAAATTTTCCTATGAAATTCTAAAAATTTGATTTTTTTTCTATAATAAAAATCTCCGACTTTTCTCTGAATTTCCTAACTTTCTTTGACCCGTTGGCAACCTTGTCAAAGAAAAACTTTTCTAATAAAGTTCAATTTACTTTTTTTCTTTAACAGAATCGAAAATTTTAGAAAAAAGCCTTTATAAGAATTCTAAAGATCCTAAAAAGCAAAAATTTGTGAAATAGTCTACAGTTTCTTTTTTTCTTCAACCAAAAAGCGAACAGTTGGGAGAAAAGGCGTTGGGGAAGTTCGCCTGATAAAAATTAACGTGTTCTTAATGAAGGTGAAGGTGTTTTCGACCTTCTTGGAATTCGAAGGAGAATAATTACAATTCGCATTTCTGCCCAAAAAAAATTCTTTTTTTCCTGAACAACAGATGGAAACAAAAGCGATCGCATACCAGACGGAACGGAAGAAGAGTTCTTCCGGGTGTCTACTTGTACACGGATCAAGTCCCAGAAAAAAAGGGTTGCCTGCTCTATATCCAAAGACCGTTATTTATCATTTCTTAAACGCACGCATTATCGAAAATAGATCAGCTTTTACGTTTCGTCTACACACATCGAGAATATTTATACATGTAAATCCCTAAACAAAAATTTCAGAATAATTCTCTTAGAAAAGTGATATTATTTTTTCAATTTTTTCCAAGATTGGAATTTTTTTTCTATGCTATGGTAGATTTACAAAATGAAAAAAAACTATTGACGAATTTAAAAAAGTGCAAATTCTCAGAAGAAAAAAGTATCTTTCAGTGTCACGAATCTAAAAAAGTATGCAAATTAGTATAGCGAATCGTAAAGAAAAAAAGAATAGTAAATAGTAGGTTTTAGTATATATAGATGAGTGCGTTTCTATATATGCAGAGGATTTATAAAGATTCAAAAAAGGATGAAGAATATTCTCCTCTTAATAAATAACGAACTTCCTGGCTGTAATAAACGTTAGAAAAATATAATAAGACGCGCCGTCCCATAAACCAGATTTTCTATTATATTTTTTTTCGGCAACCCTCTACTTTCGTCGATAAAAGCAGACCTTCTGGCCTGAAATCTCTGATTCCAAGGAGTCAGTCGTGTAGCGGCAGAAAGTGCGGCAGCAGGCAATCTGTCGTCTCCATAACAACACCAGCTTTATCAACCTCTTTTCGAATCTGACCGAGTTTTAAGCCAAATCTCTCCTCTATTCTTCATTCCTCATAATTGCTATTCATAAAGGGATCATTGTCTTTCGATTTCGGAGACGAATCACGCACCTGCGACAAACATAAACTGCAATATTAAAAAAAATTTTATTTACTTCAAAAAAAGTTTTTGTTTTTATTTTCTAATTTCTAATTGATTACACTTCTTGTCAAGAATTCAATTATTTTTTGCAAATACTAAAATTTTTCGGAGACATTTAATTATTTTCAATAGAATTTAAAAATTTTAAAAGCTTAAAATAAATTCATAAAATATGTAAATAAAAAATTTTTTAGAATAAATTTAAAAAAATTCTTTTACTGTTCATTTTTAAAAATTCCTTGATGAGAAAATCATATAAATTTCGAAACATTGGGTCAAATTTTCGAATCGACTTCTTTAAATATAATACTAAAAATAAAATAATAAAAGTGAAAATAGAAAATAAAAAATAAAAAAATAAAATAAAATAAAAATGTAAATAAAAAAATACACAAATACTAAAAATGAAAATAAGAATATTAAAAATCGATATTCGTCTTATTTCCCTAAATTTTAAATAATTCAAAAATTTTATTTCGAAGAGAGAAAAAATGTTATAGCAAAAAATCCGGACGTCCTATTAAAGAAAGGAACATTCTATTTTCACAACTGTGGAAACAAACTTGAAAAGAGAAAAATAAGTGAATTACGTAATAGATTCATTTCTATTATAGCGAAAAGAGGGGGCGAATCAAGAAGAGTCAACAAAACAATTTTACCCTAGGCCAAGGTTTTTTTGAAGAAAAATTCCCTCTCTCCGAATCACTGGAATATTCCTGACACATTTTCATTCGGACCACGCGACGAATCTAAAACGGTAAATCGTATATTCTACATAAAAATATACCCGTATTTATTTCTTACCCCAAAAAAAGTTTATTCTATTCCTTCGTCGAGACTCCTTAAAATTTCTCCTGCTGCTGCTGTCGTCGTAGGTATATTTGATTTTGAAGAAAAGAAGAAAAAACCCCAAGGGGGGAGATAGAGGGAGGCTGAGGGCGAAGGACAGCTGCGAGACAACCGAAAAGAAGCCCTTCTGGAGAATCTCTTTTGAATCTCTGCAGCGAGGTCTTCTTCTATCCTTCTTCTTCTTCTTCTTCTATTTCTTTAGTTTGCTGTTGCTTTCTCCTTTTCTTTAGGTTGCGCGCTTATATACATTTGATTTCTTCCCTTCAACTTCGACCCAAGAAATAAAAATGCAACGGTCTCTCTCTCTTTCTGCTCCTCGTATCCTTCCTCACGAAGGGCATCAAACTAGAACATCATAAGAATAAGACGTGTTATACTCGTTTTCATCTCACAGAAAAAAGAAGCACTGTCAAAAGTTACTTGATTATACAAAAGCGAACAAATAAGATACAAATCTCTAAAAAGCGGCGCACTCAGCCAATATTATTCACCCTTTTGTTCTTTTCACTTTTTTTAAAATTCATTATAACTTTCACTTTTCCTATTTGAGAATTAACATTCTTATTTTGCTTATTTTTCCTTCTAATCGAGATTTAAATTTTTAACAACTTCACTAATTTTAGATGCTATTGATTTAGAAAATTAGTAAAATAAGGGAAAAAAGCCCCATCCTTTTACTTTCTCTAGAATTTTGGCATTTACTTCCGGATTCAATTTCAATTTTTGTTCAAAACATATCAAAGCAAAAAAAAATAAAAATTTCTAAGGAAAAAACAAGTTAAAATTGACATACAGAAAGTTAATTTCATTTTTCCGTTTTTCTCTTTTTACAATTTCTCACCCCTCATGATTTTTCCTTTTTCTTCTAATTTTCAAGTTTCCCAACAATTTTCTTGATTTAAAATTATTAGATATATCTAAGCCAGAAACTTTTTTTAATACAATTATTGTTAATATCTTCAAAAATAAAATAATTTCAAACATTAATTTTTTTTTAAATAAATATTTAATTATTTTTATATTTTTCTAGGAATTAAGATTTTTAAAAGATTCAAATTTAAAAACAAGAGAAATTTAAATATTTGTAAAAATTCGGAACATGAATTTATAATTTATAAATATAAGATATTTTGACTTCTTACAAAAATTTACACAGAAGAAATTGACAAACAAAAATTTTCTGTAAAAATTTGTTTCGAAACAATTTTGAAACAAATATTTCTATAAAAATCTAGGGAGAAAAAAGTTTAAAAACTAATTTCAATAAAAAATTGCAGACATTAAAATTTTAAACAGAAATTTCTATTAAAATTTGTAAATAAAATTCCAAATAAAACATTCTACAAAAACTTGCTTAGAAACAATTTTAAAACAAATATTTCTATAAAAATCTGGACAAAAAAAAGTTTAAAACCTAATTTCAATAAAAAATTTCAGAAAATAAAATTTTAAACAGAAATTTCTATTAAAATTTGCAAAAAAAAATTCCAAACAAAATTTTCTACAAAAACTTGCTTAGAAAAAACTTTAAAACTAATATTTTTATAAAAATCTACGCAGAAAAAGGTTTAAAACCTAATTTCAATAAAAAATTGCAGAAAATAAAATTTTAAACAGAAATTTCTACGAAAATTTGCATATAAAAAAATATCCTCCCCCTAAAAAATCGTCGACAATAAACCTTGTGAAATTCACCGATGTGTAAAATTTCCAAAAATTATATTCTCCCCAATGCAAATAAATTTTTTACAAAAAAAGATAATTCAAAACCACTAAAACTTCTCCATCAAAATCCGCAAATAAACTATTCATCCAAGCCCATACAACAGAAATGCCATTTTTTATGCATCAAACCCATCAAAAATTTTCCACACCGACAAATTCGTCAAATCTCCATATAAAAAAAGGGTTCCTATGAAAAAAAAGAGTCCTATTCATTTACTCAGCACTCGCAACGCTAAAAAAGAAATCCACAACCGCCCTTTAAAATTAACTCCAAATTGAAACTCGCAAAATGAAATACGCAATTCGCTATTATTATCTTTTCATTTTTTTTTTTTGAATACATAATCGATAAAAATTGTCAAATCTCGTGGGTACCGGGGTAGCATATAAATTTCATTTATGCAATATTTAATCCTCTTATCCTTGGACCATGAATGATTTGCCTTAATAAAGGTATATTCGAAAGCAGCAGGGGGATTCACACACACAATATGTGTATACGAGGACGAGGAGTGATTCATTCAAAGTAAAGCGGAAGTTTGACTTTTGGGATTAATCAAACGAATTTCACTTTACCTATAGGTCGAAGAAGATCTATGGATTATACCTGTGCACACAACAGGATCAAAGAGTCAATCAGAAGAAAAGGATAAGAGGAAAAAAAAATATTTCAACTATGATCGATTCCTCCAGTTCCATTTTTTAGCCGCACCACTTCCTCTACTCTTATTTTTCCTCCCTTCTCATTTTTTGAAAGAAAAAAAATTTTGTTTGAGACTAAAAAAATTTTGTTTAAGACCAAAAAAATTTTGTTTCCCTAAAAAAAAAAATTTCTGGGCATTACGATTTCCGCAGCTGTTCGTTTATTAGCGTCGCTTTTTCCCCGAGAATTTTCCAAAAAGGAAATGGATAAATTTTTTTTTCTTTTTCACAATTTTACCGTTTTTGTGGAATGACAATCATAAATCGTATATATAACGTGTACGCGTATCGAAAGTGCATTACACAACATTATATAGCGTTGAACGACAATAATCATTCGTCCGTCATGGGTCACAAATTCAAAATGACTGAGAGAGAATCCAATTGTTCAAAGTGAATGCCCCATGGAACATCGTTTTGTGAACTCTCAAAGAGGAACAATAATTTATTTTCGTAAATAACATTGTCTGTTAGTAACGCTACAATTGTCACGCAAGTATTTCGTTATGTTTTTTTTTAACTTTGATGTTTCGAAAATTACCGCTGTGTACTTGAAATTTTCTTGTACAAATATTATTTTGTTTTTCATTTTTAGAAGAAAATTTCCTACGTAAAGATATTTCTCATCGCGTCGAATTTTAATATAAATTCAGGCCTCGGATCGACTTTAACGAACAAAAAAAAGTCGCTTTAGTCGATTAAAAATAGAAAAAAGTCGATTATTTAATTCAGTGCTGTCACAAAAAATCAAATTAATCAAAACTTGTATAATTTTGCTAAATAAATATTCAAATACTTCCTACTTCTTTATTCACAGGAAATAAAATTTTTAAAATTTCCACTCTTCAAATTTAATAATTCCTAAAAATTAAAACTACAACCCTTTTACAAGTTTAATTATACTTTCTACAATTTTTAACTAAACTTCATCTCTAAATCAATTCATAAAGATAATTATCTTTATGAATTTGAATCATTTTTTGCAATTTCTTCAAAAATTCAATTATTTAAATAAAAAAAATCAAATTTTTTATAATAATTTAAACCGTTCATTTGTAAATTTGTAAAAATTAACTTTTTCAAAATATTTTTAAATGATTTATTAAAAATAAAAAAAAGTTTTACAATTAAATACAATTAAAAAATATCTAAAAAACTGAAATTTGGTAAAAATGAACTTTTTAAAAATATTTCTAAATTATATTGGAAATACAAAAAAGTTTTACAATTAAATACAATTAAAAAATGTCTAAAAAACTGAAATTTGGTCAAATCTTTTCAAAACAAATTTAAATTTAGTAAAACATTTAAAAAATAGTTCAAAATTTGTCAAAATCTTACGAAAAATAATTGAGTTTTTTAAAAATATAAAAAATAAATCAAATTTTTCAACAAATTGTAATTATAAATAAATTATTTCTGAAAAACTCTAAAGTAGTAAATTAAAAAAAAATTTATTCACCTTATTCGAAGGTAATTGAATCTTAAAAAAATTGTAATAAAACAATTGTAAGAATTAAGTTTTTATAAATATTGTAATGTATAATTTTTCAAAAATAATTGAAAATTTTTGTATAATTTAAAACAAAATTGTTTTCAAGAATATTTTAATTGCAAATTTGGAATATATGATTATTTTCTCCAAAATGTTTGAAAATAATTTTGAACAATTTTAATTTTATTATTTTGTGTATTTTGTGTAATTTTCGGAAATATTGAAAATAATTGAATTTAAAAGAATTAGAACGCAAATAATCCAGAGAATTATTCTTTTCTAAACTATTTTAATATTATTTTTAAAACCTATTTTTCTTTAATTTTCTTTTTTATTGAATCTACACTTGAAGATTATTTATTATAATTTTTGATAATTTAATATTATTTGAAAAATTTTCAATTACAATTCTTGAAAAGTTAATTTTCTAAAATTTGAATAAAACACTTGAAAAGATGATTTAGTTTGAATTAAATTTTAGAGAATTTTAATTATTCAAAATCTTTTTAATTGTAATATTTTGAAACATATTTAATTAGAAAACTGATTGAAAAATAAAGTTCCAAAAGTTTTTCTATAATAAGTTATACTTTGCACGGTATAAAAATCGAAATAAGTTTCATTTTATACCAAAAATATTGTATTTTAGCGCAAAATTTGGAAGAAAAGTCGCAATTTTTTAAATAAAAGCCGATAAAAGTCGCATTACTTGAAAATAGTTGAAAAAAGTCGAAAAAGTCAATATCCGAGGCCTGTACAATAGAATTTCTCTTCCTCACTTTAATTCAAAGTGGAAAAAAATATAAACGCGTACAATCATATAAAACGCTTATAAATAACTATATATATATAAAAATAAAATTGAGGTAGTTCTGTTCGAATTTAAATTGAATACAGAATACACATAAACGTATCGGTGAAAAAACAGGTTTAACAAAAATATTTTAATTATTTGGAACTTCTTCCTTATTTTTAATCAGTCTTATTTCATCTTAAAATTCATGCTGGGTAGAAGCACGCAGGATGATACGAATATAGATATATATAAAACTTTTGTAAAGTGTTTCAGGTTAAGGAAAGCGAGGAATGGGCCACACTACTCTCGACCACACGACACCTGCCGGTTCCCTTATCCACTTCGTTAATTTGAAACCTTCAATTCTAAGGAATCAAAACTGTTCCGTTTATATATATATATCGTGCCTGCATATATATTGAAAGCTGCTTATCAGTCTTGACATTTTTAAGACAAAGTTGCAAAAATTATTATATATATATGAAAACCCACTCTCCACTCTCCATCACAAATGCAAATACAAAATTAACAATTTTCATCTCCCTTCAGCGTCGATACAGAATTTAAAAAAAAAAATTATCTCATACAACAAGAAAAAAAAAAGATCAAAATATATTCAACATAAGAAAAAATGTCCAAACAAAATAACCCGTATACAATGTAGCAAAAAATCATCAATTAAGATGTTAATAAAATGTTAAATTTGACAGTGATTTTGTTATTTGACGTCATTAATGTCGTGTCTTCGATTAAATACCAAAAAATCCCACGTTTCTCTTCTTTTTTTCGTAATTCAGAAAAAAGAGAAAGAAAAAGAAATAATAATATATAAAAAAGAAATTTCAGTTTTTTAACATATCCGATACATTATGTCACATTCTTCTTGTTTTACAAATTTTAATTGGTAGATGTTTTCTTTCGTTCATTCATTTTTTTTTTTCAAAAAAACCATGTGTTTCAAAATGGAACGTCAAAGACCAAACGAAGCGAAAAATGTTTATCTTATCGTGAAATCAATTTTACTAGCAACTAGCCGACCGGTTAAAAGACACAAGAATATTTTAGGAGCCGAAAAAAAAGAGAGGATAAATTTTTTTTGAATCCAATTATCCATTCTGACTTGCATATTCATATTTAGAACCTTCGAAATTTTGTCAGGAAATATATACTTTTACATATATATATATATACACACATTTGACTGTCGAGTCCAAAAAAAGCTGTTCATTCAAAAGTTCAAAAAGCTTTGAAAAATACGCGTTTTTTTTCATTCAAATAAAAAAGATTTGAAAAAATATACAAAAAAGAAGAGTAAAAAAGACTCTAGAAAGCGATTCTTAGAAATTACACAATTTTACCGGAATTAATTGGATATTCACTACCGAAATTTTGCATAATCTTAATTTTTAGTTTTAATTAACAAGATTTCGACATATAATTGAATGAATCAAGAAAAAAAATTGTCTCTGACTAAACGAAATTTTATTAATTTGAAAATTTAATTACCATTCTCCAAATACGTAGGATTTTAAATAAATGAATTTTTAAAGCTCTGAATTAGCAATTTCAAAAAATTTAATTTCTATTTTAAATTTAATTTTGTTATAATTTAATAAAAATTCTCAAAGTGAACAAACTTTTTGTTCTGTTAAATTTTTAAATGGCGGAATTTGCAACTTTAAGAAATATTGATCGCAATGGAAAATTTTAAAATTTTAAAACTACACATTTGAAAACTTTAAAAATTAACTAATTAATTTTTTTGACAGCGACGCTAAAATATTGTTAATACAAATTTAATTTGAAAAAAAATAAAATCGTTTATTTGAAGTTTCAAAACATTTCGAGTTGTGACATTTTTTATTTAAATCAAAGAAATTTTATCATTGACGCTAAATTATTTCGATAAAAATTTAATTTGAAGAAGAAACAAATAAATTACGTTATATTATAAATTTTAATAAAATTCTTCGAAACAATTCAATTATTATCAAAAAATTTAATAAAATTCTCCGAAACAATTTAATTACTCTGTCAAGAATTTTTAATCAATTTCGTCACGAAAATTAAATTATTTTTATAAATTATAAAATTCTTTTCTGGAATTTAATTATTTTCCATACAATCTTAATAGAATTTCTCGAAAGATTTCAATTATTTTCAAAAATTTTTAGTAAAATTCTTAGTGGAAATTCAATTTTTTCATAAATAATGAAATTCTTTGTAAAAATTCAATTATTTTCTAAAATTTTAATAAAATTCTTCGCACAAATTTAAATATTTTTATAAATAATAAAATTCTTTGCAAGAATTTAATTATTTTTTAAAATTTTAATAAAATTCTTTGCAAAAGTTTAATTATTGTCATAAATTATAAAATTCATGGCAAAAATTCAATTATTTTCTAAAATTTTAATAAAATTCTTTGCAAAAGTTTAATTGTTTTCTATTTTAATAAAATTCTTCCAACAAAATTTAATTTATTGTCATAAATAACAAAATTCTTCCCACAAAATTTAATTATTGTCATAAATAATAAAATTGTTTGCAAGAATTTAATTATTTTCAATTTTAATAAACTTCTTCGCAGAAATCCAAATATTTTTATCAATAATAATATTCCTTTCAAGAATTCAATTATTTTCTAAAATTTTAATGAAATTCTTCGCAGAAATTCAAATATTTTTATAAATTATAAAATTCAAGGCAAAAATACAATTATTTTCTAAAATTTTAATAAAATTCTTTAAAATAGTTAATGAAATAAATTGTTTTTGAATCGAATAAATTATTTTTTAATCAAAAGAACAAACATTTTTTTATTGATAAAAGAAAAATTAATTTACAATCGAAAAAACAAAATATTTTTTTAAATCAAAAATCTTTTTCAAATTAGTAAAATTTTCTACTAAATTGAATTTATTTACTAATTGAATTGAATGTTACTAAACTTCAAAGTCTGTAAAATTTGACGAAAGCAAAAATATGTCCAGTGAGAGAAATATTAATTCCCATAAAATAGTTTCGACACTTCACACCGACTTTGTTGTGAAAAATATAAAATACAATCAAGAAACATGTG
Organism: Leptopilina myrica (nomen nudum); assembly: GCA_032872475.1. NCBI lineage: Eukaryota > Metazoa > Arthropoda > Insecta > Hymenoptera > Figitidae > Leptopilina > Leptopilina myrica (nomen nudum). The sequence goes on from CM065458.1 coordinate 1,349,399, forward strand.
TTTCTGCCATTCTGAATTTTTAGGGATTCCCGAGATGAAATGAATGAAATAAAACGAAAACTGAAGAAAAGCGCCTCTACCATTGTCAGGCGAAAATTACTCAGGTCATTGGGAAAACCCAAAAATTTCAAAAGAAAAATAAAACTTTTGCGTCAAACTTTATACGCGCACTGAACCTTGAAAAATCTCTAACAAACAAGTATTTCGCCAATAAGTAAACCAAGAGAATTCCTTATTACAAAAAGCTAAAGGTTTTACTCCTTATTTTCCTTAAAAGGAATATTATTTCCCCACAAAATACGAAATATTATTTCCTTACAAAATGCGGAATAAAACCTTTACCTTTTTCGCAGTAAACAAAATGTGTGAAACAAAATAAAACCCAAGATTCTCTTCAATAATAATTTCGATTTTGAAAAACATACGTCGACCAGATTTTGGAAAAGAGAGAATTTTCCGGAGGTATATACGCAGATATATATGTTTAAACATATATATAGATTTTTTACGAGCCCAATTTAAGAATAATTGATGTGCAGCCGGCGTTTTGGTACTGACAACTTCAGGTAGAGTCATTTACTTACGGAAGGATAGGCCGATAGACATATATAGCTATATGACAAAGGCATGTTTGGACTGCCAGTGTGCCAGATGTCGAAGCAAAGAAAAAGATTCGCTGGCTTTATGCCGCTTTCACCGCTGGAGATTAAGCGACCCTCTCTGATCCTTTACCTCCTCCTCCTCCTTTTTCTCCACCATCACCACCACCGACGACGACACCAGCCACAGACTTTTTGGGGTGCACTTTTCGAATCACAGACTCTACTGCACTCTCTACACGTCATTGACACCTGCAATTCTCTGCAACAGACTGAGACAATATCATTATACACCAGGTTTCTTAAAATTCAAAACAAAGCGAATAGAGGACTTAATTTTTTTGTTTTTACAAGAATAATTCTCCTAAAAACAAAAAAATTAAATTAATTAATTTAAAATTAAAATTAAATTTAAAAATAATTCTTTTTGGATTCTGTTTAAACTTTGGTTAGAATTTTAATTCACTTAATACAGAAAATTTATTTTATTATTTATCTACACGATATTCATTAGAATTTTGAAATTAATTCAATTTTCAAAACAAAAAATTTTAGATTAGAATTTTTATTAGATGCAATTTTTCTATTTAAAAAATTCCCATTCGAACGAATTGCAATCAAAGTAAATTTTTCTACGAGAGAATTTTCATTTGATCGAATTTTAATTGAACCAAATTTTCATTTGGTCGAATTTTCAATAAAATAAATTTTTATCTGATCGATTTTCAAGTGAAATAAATTTTTGTTTCACCGATTTTCAAAATTAAACAATAATTTTTGAGAAGAATGTTTACCAAATACAATTTTTCTATTTAAAGAATTTGAAAATTCACTTTTTAAATATTTGGTTACATTTTTAAATTCAGTCAAAGAAAACTGTGGTTCAATAAAAAAATTGTTCAATTAAAAATTTAGGACAATGAAAAGTCGACCAATTAAAAATGTCATAGAAATAAAAATTTCATTAAACAATATTTTAGTTAAATAAAAATTCAACAAAAAAAACCATTTGTTATTATTTTCTAAGTAAACTTTACACTACTGACCGAATGTTTTGCCAATTTTCTATTTTTTCAGTAAAAGTTCGTACAATCGAAGTAATTTTTTGTAAAAAAAAAAATAATAGCAGTAAAAGTTACCATCTTTAAGCTCCGTTAGTAAAAAAAAAACACTTTTCGCTCTTCTAAAAAGAAGATTTTTACAATGAAAAAAAAACAGGAAGAGAGCCATGACTTCTTCCGCAGTTGAATTTTTTTATTCGAAATCTGATTCCTCATAAGTCTTGAGTATACACATCTGGCTCAAAAATGGCGTCAACAACAAACTCGAGGACAAGGAAGACCCTCTTGAACCTCCCTCATACGGATTCTTACTTGACTTGCGATTTGTTATAAAACCCCCTAGTGATTCTCATCGAAGAATAATTGCATGCAATCACCTCCTTCTCTCTTTCCGCAATCTTTAAACTTTTTTTTTTCATTGAACGAAGCTTTTCAAATCCAAGTCCCGCATAATAAGGACGTAAAAATTCACCAGATTTTCCAATTTTCTGGAAAGTTGACTTCTTCACCCCTCCTCTTCTTTCTCTATTTCAAACAATTAGCCCTAAAATCCAAATTAGCCCAGACTGTTAACTAATCCTTCGTCACAGATGTTTTTACTCTCTTCGAGGGTTAATTTTCTCTCTCCGGCAGTCTGTCAATCTTCGAGGATTTGAAATCTTTCCTAAAATACCACCTTCTACTTCTCCTCCCACACCTTCTGGCTCTACTCCTCTGAAAGATTGCAGGCAATTAAAATCTGTTTTGAAAGAAATAAAATTGTTTAGTATCGACAAAAGTAGATATTAATAGAATACTGTAACAACTAAAAGTTAAATTTATCCCATGAAAGTGAATAATTGTAAAAATGAACTAAAATTCGATAAATATTTAACAAAACGAGCTAAATATTCAAAAAAATAATTAATTAATTTAATTTCTTTTTTTTCAATTCATTCCTCAAAAATAAGGTAAATATTCGATAAATATTGAATAAGAATTATTTTACTGAGAGAATTTGGCATCAATCACATATACACACAAAGCGGAAATAACTCAAAATAAATCTGTCTTCACGGGAAATTTGCTTGCTTTTGAAATACAAGACGCTAAAACTTCAAACACTTTGAAATATAAAACTCCGTCTTAAAATGATGATGATTATGCCTCGCGAAAAAATTTCATTTCAAATTTTTGGCAAACGAACAATTATAATTTTTCAATTACAGAGAATTTGCAAGAGAAAAACGACACCTATCGTACTACAGACAAAAAATTATGAATAAATTTCCATTCATAATAATAATAATAATAATTATTATTATTATTATTATTATTATTATATAATTTATGGATTATGCGAATACGACAAACGTAATTTTCATTTTATAAAACCTCTTGTATTTTCAATTGAATTATTTAAAAAGTTTAATTAGTATCAAAAATTTTAATAAAATTTGTCGCAAAAATAAAATTATTTTAAAAAATAATAAAATTCTTTACAGGAATTAAATTATTTTTTTAATACAATTTTAATACAATTTTTTAAAAGCTTTTAAGTATTTTTTAAATAAATTTTAGTCGAATTCTTGACAGAAATTAAATTATTTTTAAAAATAATAAAATTCTTTGCTAGAAATAAATTATTTTCAATACAATTTTAATAAAATCTTTCACTTATTTAAAAAATTTAATAAAATTGTTCAAATCAATAATTCAATTACATATATGTAATTTTTTGTTGAATATATTCAAAAATTTGAATAAAATTCTTCACGCAGAAATTAAATTATTTTCACAAATAATAAAACTCTTTCCAAGAATTCAATTATTTTCAATGAAATTTAAATAAAATCTTTGCAAAAAATCACTTATTTAAAAATTTTAATACAATTCTTCGCAAAAAATAAATTATTTTTATACAAATATAATAAATTTCTTCCCATGAATTCAATTACGTTCATTAATAATAAAATTCTTTCTAATTAGAAATGTTAATGAATGATTGTCGGTAAAATAAAAATTTATGAATAAAAATACATGAAAAAAAAATTTATGTTCAATTTAAAATTTGTAAAATTGAAAAATTTCCTAACAAAATGTGACTTTACGAAAATTTCGTTTTACCAATATTCTATCTGGAAAATAAAATATTAATAAAAAATTAAAAATAAATTGAAAATAAATAAATTAAAAAATTCATAGTCTTTTGATATTAAATAAAAAATTAAAATAGATGATATTTCAGCCAATTTTTGGAAAATAGACCGAAAAATTCGTTTAAATAGAAATTGTTCTTCTGTATATTAATTCTGCGAAATAATAATTCGATTCCACCCTCAAAAAGCAATTGTAGAGATTTATTTTTTTATTTAAAAAGAACATATTGAGTGCCGCATATATTTCACGTTTTTCACTAATTTTCAATTTTTCACATTCCGAAACGGAGTAAAAAATAATTCTCTTTTCCAAAATTATTTTTCCTCGACTGTTAATTTTTGGACTAAATTGATTTCGCTTTGGTTTTGTGAAATTTTTAGGATATCGATTTTCTTTTTTCCCGGTATTTATCGTTCATTGGACAGTCGGGTGAATAAATTAAAAGTTAAAAATTTTAAAAAATTGAGGCAAAGAAAAATAGATTTTATTACGGACAGGGTCAAAAAGAAATTTTCTTTTTGCATCAAAATTGAATTTGATGAAAATTTTACTTTTAATTTAAAATTTCGAATTTAAAATTTGATTAAATGAAAATGTAGTTCAGTGGAAATTCGTTAACGGAGCAAAAAGGAATTCTTTTCCAAAATTATATTTTTCCTCAACTTTTAAGTATTTGGACTAAATTGATTTCGCTTAGGCTTCGAGAAATTTTCAGGATATCACATTTCTTCTTTGAAAATTTAGTTTTTTGAAGATGAAAATCAAGTTTAATGAAAATTTATTTCACTGAAAACTATTCGAATAAGATTTTCATTTTTTCTGAATATCAATAAAAGTGGAATAAAAAATGAAAGCAATTGATGAAAATTTTAATTAAGGGACAAATGAAGCAAAAAATGAAATCGGAAAATAGATTTACAGATAGACGGGGAGAATACGATACGGAAAAATTGTTTTTTTTTCCAGAAAAATCGAAATTTCAAGAGCAGGTAAAAGTGGTGCTCACAATTTTTTTTTTTTCATACATTTTAAACACAAAGACTGAAAAAAATAACAAGTCTTAGTCTTTTTGATGATCGGCCGAGTAACAAAGAAGGAAGGCAACGAAGGGCACGTTTCGTGCCGAAAGTGGCAAGCAGGACGCTTTGAATTTGCGAAGTAATTCCATATCACTGCCTCGCACCATATAGCCGAGGTGCAGGAGAAGGTTGAGGAGGGGCAGATGGCTCGAGTTTGCAGCCAAGTGGCAGCGGGCACGCGCCAACCGAGTCGAACATCTGCCACTACTTCCCAAGCATATATATATATACATACAAGAGAACCACCGACTGCAAGCAGTTTCTTATTTCGTATCTTTTCCACCCCCTCTCTCTCTCTTTTTTCTCTTTTTCTCTTTCCACGCAGCCACCGTACGCATTCTTCTCGTATTTTTCTTTATAATACCCCAAAAAAAAGAACCACCCCCGTCACAGCAAAATTCCGTACCAAATTTTCACAGATGCCTAGCGGTGTTGTATTCTCCAAAAACCGCACCTTTTTTTTCCTTTTTTTTTGCTTATTTTTCTCCGTTTTTCTTTCTCTTCCCTCCCCCATTGTGGAGGAGAGAGAGATTGTCTCTTTCTTTCGGGGAGATTTTGAAGAAGCAAAATCAGTCAATGATCTTCGCGATGAAATAATAATAATGTATTTTTTTTCTCTTCTTTTCCTGAATAATAAGCATCGCGCGCGCGCCCAGTAGTCGCGAAGTCGTCTCTCCTACGACAGATGCGCGAAATCCACATGCGTACATGCTCTTCCATGCAAGATCAAAATCTAAGAAGTGAATGGTCGCACGTAATAAATGCTTTGCAGCTTGAAAAAGATTTTTTTTTTATTGCTCTCTCCAAAGTCAGCCGCACATGTTTCTTTTTCCAGGAGAAATGTTCCTTTTTTCTTAATCCTCATTAACGCTTTATCTGCATCTGATTTAGTGAAAAGACTTCCTCTTTTTTTTTTTTGGTGGAGCACGCAAGAAGAGTACTCGGGGCGAAATCCATTTCTCTCCAAAAGTATATTTCATGCGGAATGAGAAGAAAATTGATATCCTGAAAATTTAAAAAAAATACAATGTATAATCAATTTAGTTAGAAAATATTAACAGTTGGTGAAAAATAATTTTGGAAAATGATTTTTGCTTTCGTTTCGAAGAATAAAATATTTCATTTTTACCAAATTTCCACTGAAGCAAATATTCATTTGGACGCAATTCCTTTGAACTAAATGTTTATTTGGACGAATGTCCACTAAACTAAATTTTTATTTCGCCGAATTTCCCCTCAACTAAATTTTTAATTCGCCGAATTTCCACTGATCTAAATTTTTATTTCGAGGAATATAACATTTAACCAAAAATTTCAAAATAGAATTTATTTAAATACATTTTTTTTGCATTGAAAAATTTTATTTGACCGAATATTAAATGAAGTAATATTTAATTGCACCGAATTCTCATTGACCTCAATTTTTCTGTGAACGAATTTTCATTGAATTAAATTTTTCTGCGACCGAATATTCACTGGATTAAATTTTTATTTCATTGAATTTGAAAGTCCTCTAAATATTTTAAAGCAGACATTTTTAATTAAATACAATTTTTTTGTTTTAAAAAATCTTATCTGACCAAATTTTCATTAAAGTAATTTTTGCATTAAAATTAATATTTAACCGAATTTCCGCACTGAACTACATTTTTATTTAACCAAATTTGAAATTCAAACATTCAAATTCAAAATTTTAAATTAAAAATCAAACTTTCATCAAATTCAATTTTGATGCAAAAAGAAAATTCCTATTTGACCCTGTCCGTAATAAAATCTATTTTTCTTTGCCTCAATTTTTTTTAACTTTTAATTTTTAATTTATTCACCCGACTGTCCAATGAACGATAAATACCGGGAAAAAAGAAAATCGATACCCTGAAAATTTCACGAAACCAAAGCGAAATCAATTTAGTCCAAAAATTAACAGTCGATGAGGAAAAAATAATTTTGGAAAAGAGAATTATTTTTTGCTCCGATTCGGAACGAGAGTAAAAAATTGAAAATTACAGAATAACGTGAAATATATGCGGGACTCAATATGTTCTCAATAATAAATCTCTCTATTCGCTGCGTATACATGAGGGTGGAATCGAATTACCATTACTCAGAATTAATATAGTACAATAATTTCTATATTTAAACGAATTTTTCTGTCCATTTTCGGAAAATTGTTTAAAAAATTCGAAGAATTTAAGAGATTATTTTTTTTTATTTTCAGTTTTCAATTTTAATTTAACTAAAATGTTTTACTAAACTTAATATTTCCGCAGAATATTTTCAAATTAACAGAATATTAAGAAAATCCAATTTTCGTTCAGGCGAATGTTTTAACCGAATTTCACAATATTGAAAATTAAACTTTAAAAATAATTCAACTCTGGCTAAGAAGTTGATTATTTTTTATCAATTTTGATCAAGTTCTTCAAAGGATTTTGTAAACAATTTTTTAATATAATATTCAATTTTTTCGAAGAATTTTGTTAAAATTTTTGAATAATTGAATTTTTGCAATGATTTTATTAAAATTGTATCGAAAATAATTTTATTTTTGTGATGAATTTTTTAATATTTATATTTATGTTGAAATTAATTTAATTCCTGCAATTTACGAAAATAAAAGTTTTGCGATGAATTTTAATAAATAATAGTTGAATTCATTCAAGGCATTTAATAAAAATATATTGAAAGTAATTGAAATCACAAAATAGTTTTTTTATACTTTTTAAAATAATTGAATTTTTTCAAAAATGTTATTAAAATTTTTGAAAAACTTCCAATATTATAAACTTATAAAATAAATAGTTTTTGAAATAATTATTTATCAAGTCTATTTTGAAAATTTTGAATCTGAAATTACTCAACAATTAAAGTTTATATTATTTAAAAATAAAAAATTCGTTGACATAAAATTCTATTAATGAAAACTTCCCTCAAAATAAAAATTGAAACTATTGTAAATTCGCGCCCTTAAAATATATATTTTACTAAAATTCAACTGAATAAAAATTCCATCTACCGAATTTTGGAGAATATTTCAAAAAATACGCCTCAGGGTATTTGGTTCTTTGATTATTATTTAATTGAAAACAAATCTAAAGGTTCCCAGAAAAATATTTTCTAATCATCAAATTTCACTCACGAAAATACTATAGAACAGAAAATTAGAAATAACAATTAAAGAAGAAACTGCGATCAAAATAAGTATAAATATGAACAAATAAAGAAAAAACCTCAAAAAAAATCTACCATAATATCCATAAAACTGATCCCATAAAAAAACAGTTTTTGGTATAAATTATCCATAAACCATAAAAGAACTGAAAAAAATCAAAGAAACAAACTCCTCGATGCAAATGCACATAGAATAAATATAATATTAAAAACAACCCGCAAATGTCAATCCTTTCAAGTAATAATTAATAAACGATCGCGGAAAATAAAACTATAAACATGAAGAAAAATTGAATTGAATAATATGGCCTATAAATAAATAAATTGAATCGTTTCAACAACTATTTCAATAAATAATACGACTGTATGTAAAAATAATGAAGTGCTGCGCTGCGCGCGCGTTTCAAGAAATGATGAAATCATTTTTCCTTAATTGAAAACCCTAAAGGGCAGTTTAAAGAAGCACACTACTCAAACGAGAGATCGTTAATGGATCACGTTGCAAAGTGCAGCAGGCATAACAAAGTTCATTGCGCTCTCAAGACTGGAACTGCCTTATATATATTAACTTTACTCTCGGAAATGACGTTTCTCAACGTCGATAACCCCCGCCGGCCGTGAAAGTTGCAAACATTACGTTTCAAAGCGTTTGGGGACACACGCGATCTGATATCCCTCTTTTACACTCACTCACTCACTCACTCACTTACACACAAACACACACATATCAACGTTTATAAATACGTTTCATGAATATTAAAAACCTCCCAGAGACATTGCAATATGCAAATCTCAAAGTCAAAATATGTAATTTATACATTTTTTAATTCATCATGTATAAATATTGACAATAATTCATCAATAGAATAAATATGTCGTCGAGCAGGTATATCACATGCGCCTCCATTCACAAAAACTGTGCCCTCCTTTTGCAATTGTATTTAATTCAGTATAGCTATATAATACCTAAAACAAAAAAATCCAATTAATATTCATCAATAAAAATACATTCATTTACTAAACTATAGTTTTCACTAAATTTCAAATAAATACGGAAAAAAGTTCTATTATCAAAAAAAAAATCAATTTTCAACTAAAAGAAAAAAAAATGTATCAAGACAATTGTATTCTCGGAATTTTTCCTATTTTTGATCAAAATTCTCGCGAGTCAGGAAACAATCTGGGAAAGTAAAATTGTTCATTGAAATCAGGGGAAAATATCAAAAATTCTGGAAAAATATTAAATTTTTTGGAATTTATAAGAAAATGATGAATTCTTGTTTATTCTCAAAAGGAAACTTCAATTTTCCAATAATTTGTGATTCACAATTTATAAACAAAAATTCACTAATTAAATATATAATCAATTATTATTATTTTCTAAATTTTTAAATAAAATTCTTTCGAAATAATAAAAATGTTTTCGAAAATTTTATTGAAATTCTTTGCTAGAATTCAATTACTATTATTAAAAGTAAAATTCAATTATTTTTATCGAAAATAAAATTATTCGCTGGAATTAAATAATTTTTATTAAAAATAGAATTCTTCGCTGGAATTCAATTATTTTTATTAAAAATATAATTCTTAGCTGCAATTCAATTGTTTTTAATAAAACTAAAACATTTCGCTGGATTTCAATTATATTTATTAACAGTGAAAATTCAATTATTTTTATCAAAAATAAAATTCTTCACTGGAATTCAATGATTTTTATTAAAAGTAAAATTCAATTATTATTATGAAGAATTAAATTCTCCGCTGGAATTCAATTATTTTTATTAAAAGTAAAATTCATTTATTTTTTCAAAAATAAAATTCTTTGCTAATAGAATTGAATTATTTTTATTAAAAATAAAATTCTGCGCTGGAATTCAAATATTTTTATTAAAAGTAAAATTCAATTATTTTTTTTTAAATAAAATTCTTTGCTTGAATTCAATTATTTTTATTAAAAATAAAATTCTTCGCTAGAATTAAAATACTTTTATTAAAAATAAAATTCTTCGCTAGAATTAAAATACTTTTATAAACAATAAAATTCTTCACAAGAATGTCAATATTATGAATTCAATTTTAATAAAATTTCTCGAAAAATTCAAACATTTTCAAAAAAAATTTGATAAAATTCGGTAATAATATGTTTAATTACAATTATTAACGAACACGATTGTTACAAAAATATTGACAAAAATGATTTCGAAGGAATTTTACTGTTTACAAATATTTTAATAAAACTCTTCCCAAGAATTCAATATGATTTTCAATATATTAATTTTAAAATTTAACGTAATTTATAAAATATGAATTTAAAAATACAAACATTTAAAAAGAATCATTGAACAATTTTCGAATAATCGAAACTTCGTACAATTTATTTGTAATTAATTGACTTTTCACAATTATTTTAAGTAAACTTTTTTTTTTCTTCGAATAATTAAATTCTGAAAAGAAATTTTGCTAAAAGTTGTGCAAAAAATAATCGATCTAGAGAAGAAGTTTCTGCTTTTTAAGAATTTTAATCAAAAACCTACTGTTTCGTGTTTATTAATTTAGGAATATACTTTTTATTTTGTTAATTCATGTTGTTTTCGTATATTATTTTGCTAGACTCTCTATATAATGAGGAAATCATTTGCATTTCGAAACGTGTGGAGTAGATTTTTTTGTCTATTAAAAATCGCACTTATCCGAATGTATTCGTTTTATTATTTTCCTACAATTTCATATTATGTTTCACTATAAAACCGAGTATAAATTTTAATAAAAAAAAAAAAAATACATATAAAATTATGCATGGAATATTGTTTCGAAAAAGAGAAACTGAAAATTAAAGTTTATCTTAATTTGAATTTATTTCTTACAAATATCATAAGAAAATAAATATAAAACTAAATTATTTGAATTATTACTTCATGAAGGAAATAAATTATTTAAATAAAAAGAGATTTTGAAAAAAAAGAAAAAAAGAGATTTCGAAAAAAAAGAAAAAAGAGATTTTGAAGAAAAAGAAAAAAGAGATTTTATGCTAGACAAAAAAATGCAAAAGAGAAAAATAATTTTTAAAGAAAAAAATAGATTTTCCGATTGCATATATAGAAAGAAGAAAAAAAAATGTAAATGTGAAAAATATTTGAATGAAGGCAAACATCTGCAAAAATTAATCTCTTGACTGTTTTTCAGTGCGCACTTTTATAATCCGACGAGAAAAGTTTTGTGCCTTATATATACAAGGAGATGAAAACTCTACTTTTAAGTGCGTATGAATATTTTTTGGAGTTTGAAAAAGTGGGTTTCGAGATATATATTCAACAACGCGGCACGTGCCCAACCACAAAGAGAGACAGGCAGCATCCGCAGCCATCTGTTGCTTTCTGACATTTTTATTTGAAAGATCCAAGCAGCCTGCCGTTTAGGCGATACCTAATTAAGCGTCCGTCTGCTTATGGACCGAGTGTCGTCTTTCTTTCTTATTATGCCACGTATGGCGGGTATAACCGTTTCACGTGTACAGGCATTTTTTTTCTCCTTTTTTTTCGGTACAGATACTCAATACATAATTCTTCTCTTCCCCTCCCCCCCAGCCCATCTCTATCTGTCCCATCACGATCCTCTTAAATACCTCTCTGTCCCTTCCAGTTCGATTGTTTGCGGTTTCATGCATTCTCTTATGCTCATGTTCCAAAATTGAAGCGCGCGGCAGCAGGTATCACAATTTTTATTTTATTTGCGTCGTATTTTTATTAAGTAATTTATAAATTTATTCATTCTACTCGTGGGGAATTGTGCGTTTTAAAAGAGATTTTGGGTTTTCAGGTCAATTCAGTTCAAATTCAATTCGATTTGATTTATATTCAATCCAATTCAATTTCAATCAATATAATTCAACTGAAAAGTAATAAACTCAAAATAAAATCAAAATAAAATTCAACTCAATAAAATTCAATTCCACTCAACAACAAACTGTTTGATATTCAATAATAAAAAACATATGTTTATGAATGATTTTAACTATTTGAAGAAATAAAGAAAATTCTAAAATCTAATTCTGGAATTTAGTTGTTTATAAATCAATTTTAAGAAAATTTTAGTAATTCAAATATTTTCGAGGAAAGTATATATTAAAAATTCAAGTAAATTCAGAACATTTGAAAATAATTGAATTCTTGAGAAAAACTTTATTAAAATTAAACTGAACATAATTTCATTCCGGCAAAGAAGTAAATTTCATTATTTACAAAAATAATTGAATTCCTTCGAAGAATTTAATTATTCATGAAAATAATTGAATGACAGGGAAGAATTTTATTTGCAATAAAAATAATTGAATTCTAGCGAAGAATTTTATTTTTGATATTAATAATAATTAAATTTTACTTTTAATAAAAATAATTGAATTCTAGCGAAAAATTTTAATTTTGATAAAAATAATTGAATTTTACTTTTAATAAAAATAATGGAATTCCAGTAAAGAATTTTATTTTTAATAAAAGTGATTGAATTGTAGCGAAAAGTTTTATTTTTAATAAAAATAATTGAATTTCAGCGAAGAATTTTATTTTTAATAAAAATAATTGAATTCTAGCGAATAATTTTATTTTTGTATAGTTAAATTGCAGCGAAGAATTGTAGTTTTAATAAAAATAATTGAATTCCAGCGAAGAATTCTATTTTTAATAAAAATAATTGAATTCTAGCAAAGAATTGTATATAAAAATTCAAAAATAATTGAATTCCGTTGAAAAATTATTTTTCTAAAAATTTGGAAAAATTTAAATTCCTTTAAAGAATTTTATTATTTATAAAAATAATTGAATCATTGCGGAGAATGTCATTAAAATTAAATTGAAATAAATTTCATTCCGCGAAAAATTTTATTATTTACGAAAATAATTGAAATCTTGCGAGGAATTTTATTAAAATTTATAAAAATAATTAAATTTATATCTAGAAAGAATTTCTTATTGTCTTTGAATTTTTTCGAAAATAATAAAGTTTCTTAAATTATTTTAATTGGAATTTATGAAAGAAATTAAATTTTATAAAAAATTCCTTAAAATTTTTTTGTTAAATAATCGTGTTTTTTTTAGTCATTGTAACTAATTATTTGATTATTAGATTTTATTAAAATGCTTAGGAAATAATTAAATTCGTCTCAGAATTTTGTTAAGATATTATAAATAATTAAATAGTTTTAAATTGAAATTGAATTATTTATAAAATCGTAAAATTGTAAATTCAAAAAGAACTGAAGTCTTTTAAATATTTTCGAAGGCTACTGATCACAAAAATTCGTAATTTTTGCATGAATTCAAAAGATTTAATATTTTTCCAGTACTTTGGATAAAATTCCCTGATTTTTTCTGATTTCCATGAACAATTTTCCTTTCCCAGACATTTCACTGAATTCCCCAATAATCCCTGATTTGTGATAAACCTGTAAAAAAAATAACAAGAAGACACAATTATTTTGAAATAAAATATAAATGACAAATTCAAAAAAAGAATTTCTAACTAAACATTTAACATTTTTTTCTAGATCAATTTTAAAAGAAAGCTGAAGATTCGATATTCTATTATTTTACAAAAAGAATTCATTTTTAGTTAATAAAATAGAAAAATCCATTATAATTTACAAAAAAGTAAAAAAAAAAATTCATTCAAAAAATGAAATTGAAATTAAAATAAATAATAAAAATAAATTCCAAGAAGGGAATTATGAACTAAAAACTGCAAATTTTTTTTAGCAAAATAAAAAAATTTTAAATACAAAAGCAATAGAAAAAATTCTAACAACCAAATTAAAATCTTTGTCACACAAACTAATAAGAACGTGACTTTGGTTCTCAATATCTTCTTAGCAAGAGCAATAAAACGTCATCTGCACTATTTTTTCAATTTTTTTTTTGAAAATTTTGTGAAAATCCACGATTGTTATCTTCGATCGTAAATTATGTTTCCAAGTGAAGTTAAATGCACAGATGTGAATTTTTCCCAATGAGTAAAAGTCTTGTAGAAATTATTATCCTACGTCAGTTTTGTAATACAAGGCAGAAGTGAAGGCAAAACCCAGGTCTTTTTCAACGCCCCATTTTATACCCGCACTCAAATTAACTCTCTTTCTCTCTCTTTCTCTCTTACACACTCATTCTAAGCTCTAAAATCTAATTCTAAAGTCCAAGTCCTAAAATCTAACACCGGCATAAGTTTAAAACAGATGTTCCCGGCCCTTTTTTTTATGATTTCAGTTCTGAAAATTAAGAGACGAGAAGAAAAGAAAAAAGTCAAGAAATAAGTGGAAACCTTATTGACATTGAACCTTTTGGAATTTCAAAAAAATATATATAAATTATTTCAAAGACTTGACTGACTCTATTTTTCTCTCTCTTTCTCTCATTCTCTCGACCCCTAAAGTCATAAAAATAGAGAAAAGATATAAAAAAATGATGTTTTTTTGAAATATATATATTCTTCGCTATTATTTTCAGCTAAGCTTAAAATAATAACGGTGAAATTTTTTTTTAATGAATGTCTGTTACGTAACAGTTGTTGTTCATCATCAAGTTAAATATAAACATTTTTTTTCTTGTACGAAGACAAAAAAAAAGAAAAAGAAAAATATATTTTTCACACATTTTTTTGTTTTTCTTTTGTTTAAATGTGTGTGCCGACAAGAAATATAAAAAATTCCCGAGAGTAAAATTATATTATGGATAATAAAAGTGGATAATAATTTACATCGTGTGAAATGTGAAGAATATGTAATGAAATTAGATCATAATTGACACGTGCCGTCACGAGCCACTCAATACTTGAACGATATTTTTCGAGCTATTAATAAAAAAAATGAATTAAATTGCATAATTTGTAATTGAGACTCATTGAGGTTTTGTCGATTTAATCAAGGGAAAATGAGACGTGATTATTATTACAATTCCTTAGTTTTCAAATAAGCGGGAAAAGTGGCGTTTAAAAAATATTATTTTCTGTTTCTAATTGGCAGAATTTAAACTTTAAAAAATTCACTTCTTCAGTATTTGTTTAATTATCATTGTTTATTATGTTCGAAAATTTAATTATATTCTCTGCAGGAATTCAGTTATTTTCAACAATATTTTAAGGAAATTTCAGAAAAGGATTCAATTATTTTTCAATAATCTTCAATAACATTTTTCAAAAAAATTCAATTATTTACAAACATTTTAATCAAATTCATCAGAAAAATTCAATTATTTAAAAAAAAAAATCTTCGGAAGAATTAAATTATTTTATAATATTTTGAAAGAATTTTAACAAAATTTAAGGAAAGAATTAATTTTTTTGAAAAATTTTTAATATAATTTCAAAATTACCAATTAAAAAAAATTACATTATTTTGAAATAATTCGATGA
The DNA here is from genome assembly GCA_032872475.1 of Leptopilina myrica (nomen nudum). Lineage (NCBI taxonomy): Eukaryota > Metazoa > Arthropoda > Insecta > Hymenoptera > Figitidae > Leptopilina > Leptopilina myrica (nomen nudum). Next base: position 1,364,840 of record CM065458.1, read on the forward strand.
AAATAAGAAATTCTTCCTCTAGATATAAATTTAATTATTTCGAAAAATTTTAATAAAATTCTGCTCTAGAATTCAATTATTTTCATAAAAAATAAAATTCTTCCTTAGAATTGAATTATTTTCACAAATAATAAAATTCTTTAAAGGAATTCAATTAGCTTTATTAAGAATAAAATTCTTCTCTAGAATTCAATTATTTTCATAAAAAATAAAATTCTTCGCTGGAATTCAATTATTTTGATTAAAAATAAAATTCTTCGCTGGAATTCAATTATTTTGATTAAAAATAAAATTCTTCACTAATAGAATTCAATTATTTTTAATAAAAATAAAATTCTTCTCTAGAATTCAATTATTTTGATTAAAAATAAAATTCTTCACTGGAATTCAATTATTTTTAATAAAAATAAAATTCTTCGCTGAAATTTAATTATTTTCATTAAAAATAAAATTCTTCACTAATAGAATTCAATTATTTTTAATAAAAATAAAATTGTTCTCTAGAATTCAATTATTTTCATAAAAAATAAAATTCTTCTCTAGAATTCAATTATTTTCATAAAAAATAAAATTCTTCGCTGGAATTCAATTATTTTGATTAAAAATAAAATTCTTCGTTGGAATTCAATTATTTTTAATAAAAATAAAATTCTGCGCTGAAATTCAATTATTTTCTTAAAAAATAAAATTCTTCGCTGAAATTTAATTATTTTCATTAAAAATAAAATTCTTCACAAGAACCCTAATTATTTTTATTACAAATAAAATTCTTCACAAGATTTCAATGATTTTCATAAATAATAAAATTCTTCAACGAAATGAAATTATTGTCAATTCAATTTTAACATTTTTCGCCAGAATTTAATTATTATTATAAATAAGTAAAGATCAGTAAAATATTAATTGTTTAAAAAACAAAATTGAAAGAACCATTTGGAAAAATAAATTGAAAGCGAAACTTGCTTTGTAATTAATTGATAAAAAAATGAAGTTAAAAGCAAAAATTTCAAATACAACAATAGAGTTAAAAATAAATTTTTCCCCCTGCGACTTTCTATACAGGGAATTGCAAATTATTCAACGTTATTATGAAAGCGCACAATCCCAAACGATGCAACGAATACAAATAAATATACAAATAGCTCATATCTATAAAAAGAAGGACGATACTTTGCCGCACAGTGTGTGAAGTGCGTTAACACAAACCACATATAATAAAGTAAGTCTGGAAGCAAATTACAGTAATTCTGACATACATGTTTGAAATTTTTCCTCTTGTCAGATATCGTAGATAAGAGGCGAATCATTTTATCCCAAGTGGCAAGGCAATAAAACAGCAAACACACATCGCACCGCCACATAAGTGAATGGACCTGTTTCATTGCCATGATTCATTATCTCACTTATCGATCATATAACATTGAATAACGAACTCACGCTGGGAAAATAATTTGTAAGCTACACTTACACTTCTATACACCCAAGTTACATCGATTTAATGAAATATGTGATAATTACAATATCTAATTGGGTCAATTTCATAGTTACAAGGAGTTGAGTCAGCGAAAATTGCGAAGATCAATTCATTTCCATTTAGACCTAAACACACAGCATCCGTGTAGGTATACTGAACTTTTACTTTATCGTAATCTAAACAAAAAATTGTTAACATAATTCAAAAAATTTTCTTTAAAGTTATAAACACAGGGCTCGAAGTATAGTGAAAGTATTTAAAAATACGGACTTTACGGGCCAAAAATTAAAAATTACGGACCAACTGACAAACATAGAATCAGGCCGAATCAAATATAAGAGAACATTTTACTTAAAACTAGAAATTCATGTTTTATAATTATTAATAAAAATAATTTTACGAAATTTTAATTATTAGTTAAATTCTTTTATTAAATAAATATTAGAAAATAGAAACTGAAAATAGTATTAAAAAAACTCAATTAAACTTTTTTAAAAAAATAATTACAAAATTCAATTTTGATTAGAATATTCTACTAGAATTCAATTATTTAAATAAAAATAAAACATAATTAAATAATTTATTGAAGAATTGAACGTTTCTTAAAATTCAATTCCCATAAAAAATTGTTATCAACAAATTATCAAATACTTGAATTCTATTAACGAATTTTAATAAAATTTTTCATAATAATTACATTTTTAGAGAAATTCGATTAAAATTGATTGTAATAAAAATAATTGAAATTCAGTATTAAATTTTGTTATTTATAAAAATAATTGAATTCTTGCGAAGGATTTTATTAAAATTTTCAATAATAATTAAATTCTTGTAAAAAAATAACAGGAATTCAATTATTTTTTAAAATTTTAATAAAATTCTTGGCACAAATTAAAAATAACAAAATTCTTAGCAGATCTTCAATTACTTTCAGAAATTTTAATAAAATTTTTCGCAAGAATTTAAATATTTTCGTAAAATATTAAAAATCTTTGCAGGGAATCAATTATTTTCAATAGTCTTAATAAAGTTCTTCGCAAGAATTCAATTATTTTAAAAAAGATTAGAATTTTAGCAGAAATTCAAACATGTTTAAAAGTTTTTATAAAACATTTTTTGGTAGAAATTCAATTATTTTTAAGACAATTTTAAAAAAATCCCCCAAATTCAATTATTTTTTCATATCTAAGATTTTAACTGAAACCTATTTTTAAATCAATGTTTATGAGAAAATTCTACCAGAATTTAATTATTTAAATACAAAAATAAATAATTAATTGAATAATTGAATGTTATAAAAAAAAATTTGTTATTAATGAATTTCTTGTGAAATTTTTATTATTTTATGAAAATAATTAAAAGTTTTTGTAGAATTTTATTAAATTTTTTTTTTAAATAATTACATTCCTTTGGTAAATTTTATAAAAATAGAAGATATTGATCAATATTTAATTTTTGCGAAGAATATTATTACTTTTGAAAATAATTCAAATTTAGCAATGGATTTTATTAAAATTTTGGAAAATAATTGAATTTTAATACTTTATAGAAAAAAATTGAATTCGTGTGATAAATATTGTTAATTATGAAAATAATTGAAATTTTTTAATGAATTTTAATAAAATTTTGGAAAGTAATTGAATTTTGTTGAAAAATTTTGCTATTTATTTATTCAGATAATTGAAATGTTGATAATGTTTTTTAGTTTTTTTGAAAATATATGAATTTCGGTGAAGAATTTTAATATTTCTAAAGATAAATGAAATTTTGACGAGAATTTAAAAAAAATTTTGAACATAATTGAATTTGTTGAGAAGAATTTTATTACTTTTAAAAATAATTGAATTTCTGCAATCATTTGTAATTTCTCTAAAATTCTCCAAATTATATCGTAAAATTTACGAACTTTTCATCCTTTTTAAATGCAATTACGGACTTTAAGGACCTTTTTTCAAAAAAACGGACTTTTACCGACTTGAAGCAAAGTTACGGACTTTTTCAGGATTTACGGACCTACTTCGAGCCCTGTGAACAAAAAATAGTTTTTTTTAATCATTTTTATGTACTTTTCCCACATGCTCTTAATAAATAATTTTCATCATCGTAAATCTCAAAATGATGAAAAATGACCAAATAAAAGTATCACCAACCTGTTTGATAATATAATAAATTCAAAAATAGAATAAACTGGTGCTGATGTTCTTGTATTTATACAAGGGGAGAAAAAAGAAGAAAAAAAAAAGAAATCAACGATTCCAAAGGAATAAGAAACTGACCTATTCTCGAAGCACACTAAAGACATACAAAATACTTTTTAAAGAGAGATTCATGTCCCAAAAGTCAAGAGCGTGTCTAAAGTAAAATCGAAAAATATTGGATTTTCAATATCTTTAGAAATAATAAGAAAAACAACATCGACACCTTTTCCTTTTCCCGTTTATAGTATATACATATACACAAAGTCGGACGTATATTATAATAAAAACTGAATCTCAAGAACGCGGACGACACCATCCGCAGTGCAATAGTTTTGCATTTCGTACATCAACAATAGAGAATTGAAAATCATGGCACAATGTACAACAAAGGTCGACCCCGAAAAAGTGTGAATGGCGCCATTCTTTTGGCTCTTCACGGCACAGTATACATGTATACACACCGGGCCTGACTGCTTTTTATTCGTATATTGCAGGTACGTTTCTAAACATTTATTTCTATACATACACACATACACAGACCCAGAGAGAGATAAAAAATAAATTTCTATACATGTGTGAAAATAAATGTGTTCGGAAGACTCTAGAATATGTATACACAGGCAGGTTATTGTAGTGCATGTGCACGAGTACAAAAAAAAAGCTGGATCAAGCAGTGTTCCCTTTGTCATAAATACGAGGTGAGTAAAAAATATTCACTACTCTTTCCTTGAGAGGATAAATTCGAGGAAAAATTTTACAATGCTTAGTTTGTTTCTCCAAAAAACTATATGTCTTTATGTGAATGGATTTTGAGATTCATTCTTTTTCTCTTATGTCAATTATTATTGCGTAAGAAATTCGGGAAAAGGGATTTTTGCTAAGAAAAAGGATGAAAAAACCACGAGAAAATAATAATAAAATTCTTCTTCTTTTTCTGTAGAATGAAAAAATGAAGAAGAGAAATTATTACCCAATGAAGAAAAAGAATTCTAAATTCTGGAAAATTAGCCATTTTCAAGTGGATATTTTTTTTCCTCTAATTTTATCTATTCAAACCTCAAAACTGTACTTAAATTTCGAACCTATTCAAACAAATTCGAAAAAAGTGGTTTCTTTCACAAAAGTCGAATAAAGTATCTACAATTAGGAAAAATATGTAAACCCGAATGAAAAACATTTAATAACAAAAGAAGTTTATTCACTTTCTATAAAATTCAATAAAAAAAATAAAAATTTCTATAAAATAAAATTTTAAAAAAGTATAATTAGAAATTGATGTAAATTAATTATAGAATAAAAAGTGAATACAAAATGGTTAAAGTTAATAAATTTTGCATTTCTCTGAAAATCCACTTACTTTTAAAATCAATTTATCAAAATATCACTAATTTTATTAAATAAATTTCAAATCAAAATCTACCTTTTGAAATTTAATTATTTCTGAAAATCGCAACTGTAACTTAATCAAATAGTTTTAATAATTTTCGGAGAAGTTCATCGAGATATCAATTTCATTTTTTTAATTATTGTTATTCCAATTTTTGTAACTCTAAAAATTTAGAATTTGAAATAATTTAATTCTTACCCACAATTTTATTAATTAAAATAAATAAATAAATAGAATAGTTTTGAAATTTTTTTGACAATAATTCACTTTCCGAAGAATTTTATTAATTTTTTAAAATAATTTAATCTTTTAAGAATCTTATATAAAATAAAATTGAGTTTTGTAAAGAATTGTATTAAAATTTTTGAAAATAATTGAAATTTATCACTGAATTTTATTAAAATTCTTTTAAAAAAATTGAATTCTTATAAAAGTAATATAATAAAAATTGTATACAAAGTAATTAAATTTTCGCAAAAAATTTATCAAAACTTCTAAAAATAATTGAATTTTTTTACTGTATTTTCTTAAAGTTTTTGAAAATTATTCAATTCTCTCGAAAAACTTGTATTAAAATTATATTTAAAACAATTGAAAATATCAGAACAAGAATTTTATTTTTTAAACACCTCTACGAAGAATTTGTTTAAAATTAGAACCAAAGTAATCAAAGTTTCCTGAAGTATTTTATTATTTATGAAAATAATTAGATTCTTTTTAACAGTTTCTTCACAAAAATTCAATTCTTTTTATAAATAAAAAGTGATAACAATAAATAGAATTCAATTATTTTTAAAAACAATAAACTCCCTTACATGAATTCAATTATTTTGAAACAAATTTTAATTCAATTTTTCGTATAAATTCAATTATTCTGCAGAAATTTAATTATTTTGATAAAAAATCTAATTTCTTCATATAATTTCAATAATTTTGGTTATAATTGTAATCAAATTTATGATAATAATTGAAGTTTGTTTATCAGTTTTATTAAAATTGGATTGAAAATAATTTAATTCTTGTCAAATATTTTTTTATTACTCATTAGGATAATTGGATTATTTCTGAGAATATAATTACTATTTTTGAAATTAATAATTAGTTAATATCTAAATGATCTTTTTAAGTTTTAAATCAGAAATCTTTCAAATTTGAAGTTGATATTTCAATAAAAAAAAATTCGAAATTCGCACGAATAATAAATATTATCTAAAATTTGATAAACAACAATTCAAGTAAAAAAATGTCTTCCAAAAATTTGCAGGAATAATAGAAAAAATCAACTAAAAAGTGAAAATCCCTTCATGCCACACCAGAAAAAATCAAAACTCTACATTTCCGCCTTTTCGAAAAAATCCAAGGTGTCCACTATTCGAAAATAAATCTCCCCGTCACGCTCAGCACTTCAAGTATATACAGTGTGTTGTCCCCCATATATATTTGACCTGGTGCACACAAGAATTCCAGAAACCTATAATTTTTATTTTCAAGAAGAAGCCAATAGTTGTCCTAGTCCCCAATAATGATTTTCCAAAACTGTCCCCCACCGTGACCAATATGGGGAAAAATAACACCATTCGTCATGAGTGAGGAGAGTTGGTGAAAAAAAGCAGCTCACGAGATACAGGTTTCACTTTTATCCACTCTGTACCCCTCGGAGTTGCGTTGTTGTTGTCTGTCCCATTCTTCCTTGAATTGTGAATAACCCTCAGTCGAAAAAAGACAGAAAGAAAAGAAGAATTATTATTGGAAGAATATTGTGTCAGGGGAAATGTAGTCTCCACACTACACATACATATATGCAATCTCTACATTTATATAAATACATAGAATTGCCCAGATCTAGAATATCAAGATTTCCAACATGAATATTCTATAAGGCAGGGTGCACCACTTAAGCATTTGTAAACGCGTGCTTACATACGTGACTATGTATATATAAGGCACCTATTCGGTGTCTCACCTACCATTTTTATATTTATAATATACATATATATATATATGGACTATACCTACGTAAGCATCGCAACGCAGTGGTTGTAGCACGTGCTCAAATCCGAGCAGCTGCTGGTATAAGGTCTGATGATGATGATGATGATGGTGAGTGAGCGCGGGAAGGGGAAAACAGGAAGGATATTCGCTTCTTCCCCTTCGCCACTTCCTTTCTATCCTCGACTGCTCCCTACGGGCGTCGTCCTCACTCCACTTTTTATTTAGCTCCTCGTCGTTTTTCGAAAATCTCGAACAAATCTTTTTTCACCGTCTCGACGAGTATATCTATAAACATATATATATATATATATATATATATATATAAAGAGAAGGTTTCTATTTAATAATTCCCAATAGACTGAAATAAATCTAATAGAGTAAATGTGCGTATCGAATAAAATGCCCTTTTTGGAGGGTCGGCAATTTATCAGAAATGGGGATCTGCTAGTTCGATTAACAAGATTCTTTGATGAAGAGTGCGAGAAAAAGATCTGCTTTTCAGAAGCACTTGTTACGATTCATGTCTATAAATGGCTATAATATTCCTTCATACTCTTGCTCCTCTCCCTTATTTTATTTTCTCTCGGATAATAAAAAGGGGGAGAATTTCACGGGAATCACGATTATAATTATGTAAGAAGCAAGTGGAATCAGTCCTCGGGGGACGAATCAAACACTCTACGATCTTTTATTTAATTTTTATCGAGAATTTCATTTTCGTAATTGTAAATTTGTTCAATTGTAATTTCTGTCAAAGATAATTTCTTGAAAATATTTCGAGAATAGTTATTCTTGAAATATTTTCATACGTGGATAAAAATACAAAGTAACTTTTTACTATTTACAAACTAAAATCTGAATTGACTCGAATTTCTGCGCATTTGTCACAATTTTTACTATTTTCAGAGTAAATTTTACTATCGAATTTACTTCAAACTTTGAAAGGGAATTTTACTTTGAAAGTAGTAAAAATTGCCAGCAATTGTCACGATGCTTACTATTTTTACAGTAAATTTCAATACATCAGAAATAATTTTTACTATTAAATTTACTTTGAACGTAAAATGAATTTTATTCCAAAAATAGTAAAAATTGACAGAATTTATCACAATTTTGACTATTTTTAAAGCAAATTTTACTACGTCCAAAATTACAAGAAGATCTTTTAACCAAACTAAATCTAATTTACAATTGAAGGAACATTCAATAAAGAAATTTACAATCATATTTATTTTTTAGGTCGAAAAATACTTAATCCTTTCGAAATAAAAAAATTGGAAGAACGAAACGATCAAACTGAATTCAATTTCAAATTCAGAAAACTTTTCTAAAAGGAATTTGTACATATTAATTTCCACATCGAAGAATATACTTGATTTTTTCGAAATAGAAAAACATTTAGAAGAAGAAAACAATTAACGATCGAAAACACTATAATCGAAAAATACTAATCAACGAATTAAATCTGCAACTATTTCAGGAATTTATAGACGAAAAATCTCTATTTAATCGAATTTAATTAATTTTTTCTCCTGATTGAATTAAAAAAAATAATTTAAATTAAAATTAATTTTTATAATAAAAAAAATGCTTGAAGCGAATTATCGCTCGACGAGGTTTTTAAATTAGTCGAATTTAAAACAAAAAATTGTACTGAAATTAATATTTTTATAAGTACTTTGTCAATTCGTAAATTTTTTTAATGAAATTTTTTTTCATACAAATATTTCATGAACCTTTTCTTCCAAATTTTTAACAAATTCAACATTGTTTCAACCACTTTTTTAAAAATTTTTAATGAATTTTTCAAAATAACATTCAATAGAATGTAAATTAAAGCAAAATTAAGAAGAGATTAAACAAAAATATCTCCTAAATTAATTTTTTGGACTTTTCTTTCAAAATATAATTTTTGTATATCTAATAATTTTTTGAATTTTTAACAAAAAATCGTCACAAATTCGTTTGGAATTCGAGTCTCTTGGTGGCAATTTTTTAGCTTTCTTGAGAGACTCTGAAAAATCCAAAAAAATGTTAATAATATATAAATTAAAATTTTTAATTTCATTGAAAAAATTAAATTTTCTTGGATTTAATAAAAATTATTTCATTTCATTTCATTTCATTTTGCAAACTTTAGTTCTTGGTCGACACGAAACCGCAAATTTGTTTTTTTTTTCGTTTAGTTTCGAGTCGACAAGAAACTAAATTCAGTTTCTTATTTTAATTTCGAGTCAACACGGAACTAAATTCAATTTCTTAATTTCGTATATCAACTCAGCAACAAAAATAAAAATACGTCACGAGAAATTTATTTCCCTGACGACTTCTGAATAAAATCATTCTTGATTTAAAAAATTCCAAACCTAATTCTAAATAGAAAAATCTATATCAAAATTCTATTTTCCATGCCTTGCTAAAAATTCATACAAAAAATAAAAATTCCCCCCCTCATTCAATTTCGTAGTTTCATATTGAACATGTCATTTCACCAAAAAAAAAGGGTTTAACTTGAATGAAAAAAATTTCAATGAAAATTGAAACCATGAAAAAAACTCACAATCTTCGGACAGGTTCATCCACACCGTTTCTTCAAAACGTCATATCACCGGACCATCTGCAAATAAACAAAAAATAAACAAATGAATTCAATATTCATTGAAATTTTTTTCATTCAAGTTAAACCCTTTTTATTCAAAAATCATGAAAAAAAACTCACATAATCTTTGGACAGGTTCATCGACACCGTCTCTTCAAAACTCTATCACCGGACCATCTGCAAATAAACAAACAATACATGAATAACAATTTTCTTTTTGCCTTTCTTTAGCATAATACATACAATAGTTTGCGTGAAACGTCAAATATACATAATAGAGTTATAACTCTCGTGGTAAATCGAAAATAGTTGCTTAGTCCAATAAAGGGTGCAACACAATGGCAAAGTGCATGTTAAAGGATAAGGTGCATTGAACAAACGAAATAACCCGAAAGGTGTGTTTGACGCACCTTCTCATCAAAAAGTAAAAGGTTAAAAGTAGGAAAAAAAGGATGAAAAAAAAATTCCCATAAAAAGTAAAAATCGAAAAAAAGAAGAGAATAACATCATGAAAATGTCAATCATTGTCCTATATATACACACACACAGAGACACAAATACACATTTGGCGCAGCTGCATTTGCTGGGGATCTTAAACCACAGCAATGTGAATAATAATTCTCTAAGGTCGCGTGCCCGTGTACCATACTTGACCGGTCTTCTTGCAAACTGTATAGGGATAGGTCGAATGTATGTATATGAATACTATTTTTGTGAGTGAGTGAGTGAGTCCTAATCCCGGGGCTTTGGAAATTTTTCCCAAAAGTTACATATGGATTCAATGTGTGTGTGTGTGAGTGCGTTTAAGGAAGAGCGAGGGACAACAACGAGACAAGGGAAACGAAAACCATCATGAGAGGCGAGACTGTGACTATTCCATAAGTTTTTCAAGTATATAAGAGCAGCTGCCAGTTTCCTTTGGCACGAGCCATGCTTTGCAAATTTTCGATAAAGCTCAAGGCAGCACTTGGAAGAGAGCTTCCTATATATACATATATATATATATATTGTGCCCGGAGAGTTTGCTGACATGGGACGCCGAACAAACTTTGGATAAGATGTGAATGCACCTGGCTTCTGCAAATTCTTGGAAGCGCTAGAGAAAAGGTGGCGAGGGTCCACCTTGATGAGATTCGTAATCGAGTGTAAATTGCCAAACAACTTCAAGGACTTGATGTAAAATTATTAAACACACACACACACTTTTATATATATATATACAAATAAACGTGTAATCAAGATTTTTTTTCTCCTATTTTTACAGCAATAATAAAGAAAATAGTTGACAAATTTATTGACTTGATAGAAAACTACGATTTTTCCCCTGATTTCCGGAGAGAATTTACACTTTTTCCTCGACTCTGAAGAGTATATATTCTGACTCAGTCCAAAAAATGATTAGATAAGCAAAAAAAGGTTTCTATTGAAATATATTTAATTCTAAAAATCTTCAACATTGAAAAATTATTCGAAACCTCAATTATTGTTTTAAGTAAGTAAAAATTTAATTATTTTGTTTAAATAAAAGTTCAACTATTTTTTCAGTAAATATTCAAATTATTTTTTTCAGTAAATATTCCAGTATATTTTTCAGTAAATATTCAATTTTTTCAATTGCTATTTTTTCAATTACTATTTTCTCATGGAATTTAATCTTTTCAAAAATTTCACATATCAAACTTTTTAAAATTCAATAATTAATCGGAATTGCTACAGTAAATTCCTCAAAATTATTTTCTTGATTTCAAATTTATAATTAAATATAGAATTTTTAACTAAAATTCTTCTCTAAATAAATTAATTTTGTTAATAGTTTTTTAGAAAGGTTATTAAGGGCATTTGAACCACTATGACGTCACAATGTGTGAAAAGCATGAGTTTTAAAATTGTGACGTCATAATGGTTCAAATGCCCTTAACGAAACTTTTGATTATTCGAAAATGTTGCAATTAAACGCATTTAAAAATTCAATTAATTTCAAAATAGTCACAAGAAAATTTATCAAAAACTAATTGCTTTATAGATTTTTGAAAATTTGAAAGCTTTTGAAATTCAATTATTTATAATTTTAAATTTATCTAAACGACCTTACGAACCTCAATTATTTATAAAAGTTGACAACATTTCTATTTCTAAACTGCAATTATTATTCTTTTAATTTTTAAGTAAAATTGTTCTCTTAATAATTGGTAATAATTGTATTATAAAACAAAACATTTTTTTGTTCAAGAAAATAATTGAATACCTGCTAAGAATTTTATTAAAACTAATAATAGAATTATAATTGAACTGTTGGGTAAAATTGTATTATTTATAATAATAAAAATAATAAAATTCTTTAGAGTACATTAAAAATAATCAAATTCTTTTTGGAAAATTTATTACAATTCGTTATAAATAAATAAATTTATTTGAAGAATTTCATTATTTATAAAAAGTATTGAATTTCAGCGAAAAATAATATAAAATTTATGTTAATTGAATTTATATGAAGAATTTTTTTTATTTATGACAATAATTAGATTTTCTTTCGAATTTTTTTATTTAAGAAAATAATTTAATTTTTTAGCAGTTTTAGTAAAATTGGACATATTTAAAATAATTGAATTACTGAGAAGAATTATATTATTTATAAAAATAATTAAATTCTTTTGAAGCCTTTTATTAGTATTATATGCAAAAAAAAATTGAATTTCTCTGAAGAATTTTATTATTTACAAAAAAAAAATGAATCTTTGCGAAAAATTTTATTCAAAATAATGAAAAGCATTTGAAGAATTTTATCAATTTGATAACTAAAATAATTGAATTTCTCTGAAGAATTTTATTATTTATGAAAAATAATTGTATTTCTTCAGCCGATTTAATAAAATTGTATTTAAAATAAATATTGAATTCCTGAGAAGAATTTTATTATTTACAAAAATAATTGAACTCATGTAAAGAATTTTACAAGTTATAAAAAAATCGAATCGTAACGAAGAATTTGTTAAAAATTTAGAAAACAATTAAATTACTTCGAAAAATTTTGTTAAAAATTTTTAAAAAACAACTGAATCCTTCCATGAAATTTTATATTACAATTGAACTGAAAATATTTGAATTCCAGCAAGGATTTCACTTTTCATAAAAATAATAAGTGAATTCTTCCAAAGAATATTATATTATTTATAAAAATAATAAATTTCTTTCGAAGAACTTTACAAAATTTATTTGAAAATAAGCAATAATAAATTACTTACAAATTTCAAAAATAAATTATAAATTGTTAAACAAAAAAAAGTTGTACGTGTATTTTTAAATTAAAAAACAAAAATTTGCTAATATTTATTGTTCCACGACAACAAAACATATTTCTCATAAAAGGAGAATTTATTACTGGTTGCCATTATTGACCATAAACCATAAATATATATATATATATATAAATGTACAATTCAACCCCCTTTTTCTTATTTGAATTGACTGTATAGCCTATTAAAAAATTAAATACTCTGCGTCAGAATTCAGACATTTGCATAAGATTAGCACTAGAAAAGAAAAGAATATACGTGGGGTCAACCGGATTTACAAGATTTCCCTTCAGAAAAAGCTATTGTCTGAAATTAGTGATTCAGCTCATAACGGCCAACAATTTAAATTTATGTCCAATTCTATAGCCTAAAAAAAAATTTTTTTTAGTTTATCAAGTTCTTTATTATTTCATTCATTTTTTTTTAATTCTAACGCATAAAAATGAAGATACCTTTTCAAATAAATTTGGAGAACATCAATTTTTCTATATATTCAACTTTTGAAAAGAATACCCTCCTCCTTATGCAAGTCATTCGTAAATGATTTCATTAAAACTAAAACTTTCCACCTGGTGTTTAAGCTTCAGATTTAACACGTCAAAAAAAAATCAAAATCAAAGAGAGATTAACGAAATATTTTTTTTGTCTACGTCATTGCCAAAAGTTAAAAAAATCTCGATTCTTTTGTATACAAAATCATATTCCTACTGAGAATTAGGAAAGAATTAATTAAATAAAAAAATAATCGAGAGAGAGAGGGTTGCAAGAAAAATTTCTTTTTGTATTTTCCTGACTTTTTCCCTGAGCTGCAGTCAAAATTTTGACATTTTTCCTGACCCTTTTCCTAACGCTAAATTTTTTACAATTTTTTTTAAATTTGTAATTATCACTTTGCTTCAAAATGTGCTGAGTAAATTATTTAATTGACAATTTTTCGTTTTATGATATAATATAGTATTATGACAATAAAGAAAATTATCCTGAAATTCTACGAGTGAAGAGAAATGTATACGCATATAAACATAATGTAAATTAGTTGTGTCAGTACTCAAGACACAAGTGAATAAAGCTTTTTTTTTAGCATTCCCTTTTCTTACGGAAGAGTCGAGTGCGCAACATGCGAATCATTAAAGAAGCTGAATGTACAGCCAGTGCCGTATTTCTCTCTCTTTCTCTCTCTATATATATATTGAATTTATTCAAAGACGAAAGGAACAATGAACACCATGCGCTGCACATGTCTAAATAATCACAATAATTTTCTTCTCGCAGTTGTAAATATAAGTATTCATTCACTCTAATTTTTATTTCCTGATGAGAATCAAAGAGAGGGAAAAAAACAAACAAAACTGTTAAATGTTCGTTATTTTGTCGTATATGTGCACACACAATAAAGCATTTTGGATTGAGAATCGAAAAAAATTTTCCATCTGAAACAAACTATTATTTTTTTAATTCGAAAATAATTAACTAACATATTAAAAAAAAATACAAGACTTTCTCATTTTTGATGAGAATGTAATAATTCTACTAAAAAATCAGTAAATTATAGTAAAAATTACTATTTATTCGAAATCTTACGAATTCAAAAGCAAAAAATCAAATTCTTATTGAGGAAAATAATAATTTTCCTTAATAATAATAATAATAATAATAATAATAATAATAATAATAATAATAATAATAATAAAATAATATAATTTTCTAAATTTAGGAAAAACTGAATGCACGAAATTTTCTCTTTACAGGCTTCGCGCTCAATAATTAATTTTAAAACTAAAATAATTTGTAAACTAAAAAAAGTAAAACAACTAAACAAACTAAAAAAGTAGTAAAAAAAGAAGTTATTAAAAAATTAAATTTGATGACTAAAAAACTCATTTTATCATTTCCACTACTTTAAATTCACCAATAGTCCAAATAAAAAAACTGACAATAATTCCCGTCGTTATTTTTTATTTTTTTTAATTTTTTTCTATAATTTTCATAAAAAAAACTATTTACTTCTTTCTTATCCTCTGCTAATAAATTTAATTCTTATAACGAATTTAATTCTTAATGAAAGAATTTCAATAATTATAAAATAATAGATTTTTTAGACTAATTTTTTGCAAGTTATAATTTAAATAATTGAATTCCTGAGAAGTTTTTCGAATTCATGAAAATAAATTGATTTCTTACGAAGACTTTACAAATTTTTTTTTAATAATTAAATTTTACGAAAAATTGAATTCTTGCAAACAATTTTTATTAGAATTTTCAAAAATACATGAATTTCTAAGTAGAAATTTATTTTAAAAAATATTTTTAAATAAAAACTTATTTAAAACTTTTTCAAAAAATCAAATTCTTTTGAAGAATGTTATTATTAATAAAAATAATTAAATTTTGCAAACAATTAAATTAAAATTTTTAACAACAATTGAATTCTTTCAAACAATTTTATTAGAATTTCAAACCCCAGCAGAGTTAGTTCCTCATATTTTTCATAGCTTTAAAATTTACTTTTCAATTAATTTTATCAAAATTTTTTTAAATAATTGAATTTCCGAGAAGAAATTTATCATTTTTAAAAATAATTGAATTCTTTTGGTTTATGAAAATAATTGAATTTTGCAAAGAATTTTATTAAAATGCATCAAAAGAAATTGAATTTTCAGGAAAATTTTTTCATATAAAATTGGATTTTGCAAAGCATTTTATTAAAATGCCTCAAAAGAAATTGAATTTTAAGAAAAAAATTTCTTATTTATCGACATAATTGAATTCTTTCAAAGAATTATTAAAATATTAATATATAAATACTTGAACTTTCGGAAACAATTTTATTAAAATCTAAAAGAGTAATCGAATAATTAAAAAAAAATGTAATTAAAATACAATTATAGTTTTTTTCGAACAATTTCATTAGTAAATTTGAAAATAGTTGAATTCCTGTGAAAAATTCTAATATTTTTTGTAAATAATTGAATTCTTCCAAAAAATTGTAAAAAATTCTTTTTTTAAATCATTGATTATTTCGAGAAATTGAAATAGTTAAAATAAATTAAATTCTTCGATAAATAAAAATAATTGAATTCTTTGCTTATAGAATTTTATGAAAAATTTGTCTAAAAAATTGAATTTCTATTAAAATTTTTATTATTAGTGAAAGTAATTGAATTATTGCTAAGAATTGTATAAAAATTTTTGTATAATAATTGATTTTTTCGAAATTTTTCTAAAAACGCTATTTTAAATTAAATAAATTCCTATGCAAATTTTATAATGTATGAAAATAATTGCATTTTGAAAGAATTTTATCAATTTTTTTTAAGTAATTGAATTCTTTTGAGAAATCAAATGAAAACACTATAGACATTGAAAATAATTGAGTTTTGAATATTTTTTGGATATAGTTGAATTATATTGTAAATAATTTGATTGCAATTTTTGAGAATAGTTTTTCGATTTCGACTATTAGCTGTAATAAAAAATTTTTAAATAGTGGAAATTCTAAAAAGAAAAACAGAAATAGTAGTTTTTACTTTTAGTATGAGTACCCAAATAGTAGCAAATCGTAAAAAAAAATTAGTAAATAGTGTTTTTTAAGTAGATAAAGTAAGCAAGCAACGAAACAAAGTTTGCATTTGTTCAATTCAACAGTCAAGAATTATTTCAGAGCAAATTTTCGAATTTAATTTAGAACCGCAAAATAAAAAATTCAATCCAAAGAAAAATATTCTATAAATTCAAAAGCAAAATTCCCCTATTTAATTTCTGCTGTAACCAAATACATTTTTTGGTAAAATATTAAGAAAGTAAATTCCTAATATATAATACTTTTTGTAGTAAAATAAGACGAATTCCTCGTGATCAGAAAAGATGCATTTGTTTATCGACATATCGTATTCACCATCAGGTGAGATGCATAGTTACGTTCCTGCACTGATCATCATGATGTCGATGTACCTGCCGGGTTCCCGAAAAGGCGAGAGGAAAAGCAGTGGAGGGCAGGAGACAGCTGCTTGTTTCGTCGCAACATCTGGCGATATCCGATCCTTATAGCCACGCGCCGCTTCCCCTACTTTTTCGTCATCGTCTTCTTCTCATCTTTTTCTTCGACTTCGACTTCTTCTTCTTCTTCTTCTCTTTTCTAAAAATTTTCCTCTCCTCAATTCTTTTTCCTCCCTATTTTCCTGATTTTTCCCCTGAAAAAAAAATCTTTTTCTCCCTTCCTCAAACACACACATAGCTAAATTTCCAAATGTTCACTTCATCGAGCAGCACTTATGTCAGTCATCTCTCCTCTTCTTCTTTTCATCTTCCACAATAATCAAGATGTTTCTGTCGCACGACTCTTCAACAATTCCATTTTCCTTCATTGAATTCAATCTTTTTTTTTCTTCCTATTTTTTGACAATGAGCGTGACGCCTTAACGCGCTTGAGATTTACTCCCTTTCATTGTACTTGCTCTTTCTTTTCATATCATATTAGAAACTTATCACAATTCAGACTCGTTTCAATGTTAAATAAGGTGGAAGTTGAAAATGAAAAGCGAAAGAATAATCTTTCGCACATTTTTCACCCGTATATTTTATAGTTATTTTTTTTCCTTTTTCGAAAAAATGGATTAAATCAGTTCAATGATTTTTGTGTGCGCATCGAAAATTTCTTTTACAAATTATACTATAAATTCGATGCATTAAAATAAATTTTTTTCTTATTGTGCATCATGCGCTTTTAATGGAGGATATAAATTTGGGTCATTGACCCCGTGATTAACGAAACGTGTGATCAATTTTCGAAATTTCTGATCCATATCCATTAATTTTGTTTAATAAAATTTCTATTCAATTTTCTTTTCTTGATACAAAATTATTTTTGCCAAAATTGTCCATATAACAGAATTATTATACAAAATGTTTTTAATAAAACAGAATTATGTTACCAAAATTTTCCATTTAAAAAAATCATTATACCAAAAAATTCTACATAACTGAATTTTTATTATGCCAAATTTCTATTTAAACAAATTTTTATTTACTAACGAATTACTTTATTTCAGTTAAATTCTTTTTTATGTAAATTCTCTTTGTCAAACAAAAAATTTTATTTAACCAATCTTTCGTTTCCAAAATTATTTTAGCCAAAGTTATTTTTTAAAAATTTTCTACTTAACGGATGAATTTTAATTATTATATCGATTTTTTTAAGCAAAATTAATTTAGTCAAAATTTTTAATTTTCATACCTTACTTACTTTAAATGTTTTCAAGGTTTAATTATTTGTTAATAATTTTATCTTAATTATTAATTTTTTTTTACTAAATACAAAATAAAAGATTCGAGTTTAAAAAAAATACTTTTTTCAAAATTAATAAAAACTGTTTTTATTTTTCTAAATAATAAAATTTGTTTAACTAAAAACACTGCCAAATAAAAGCTCAGTTGACGGAAAATTTATCCAAACATTCGTCAAAATATGGAAATATTATAACCACTGATAAATTAAGTAAAAGATTTTCTACCAAAACACTCCAAATCTTAATTAAATGAAAAAAGTTTTTCTAAATAGTGAAACGAAAATTACTATTTGATTTTTTCAAAAATAAATATAGAAAATCAGCCAAGAAGTCTGTAACATAAAAATTCGTATATAATTAGAAAAATTTGTAAATTTAAATGAAATTTTGAAAATAAATTAAATCCATTGAAGAAATTATGCCAAAAAATAATTGGATTCTTCTAGAATTTTTTAATATAATTTTAGAATTTTTTAAAACAAATTTTTTAACAATTTTCATTTTAAAAATAATTAAACTCTTTTAAGAAATTTTATTTTTGACAATAATTGAATTTTATGAAGTAATTCTATATATTTAAAATATAATTGAAATCATGCGAAAAATGTTATTATTTATAAAAAATAATTTAACTTCTGAATAGAATTCTGTTAATTTTAAAAATCAATGAAATTCTATTCAGAAATTCAAGGAATTATACTTGAATTGTATTCAAAATAAGCAAAAATTATTATTTTTATATACCATTAAAATTTTTTTAGAGAAATATTATCAAAATTGTATTGAAAAGAACTAATTTTCTGCAAAAAATTACATTATTTCTGAAAACAATTGAATTCTTGCGAATAATTTTATTGAATTGTTGGAAAGTACAAAAAAAAATTCAAAAAATAATATTGTTAAAAAATTTTTTAAATTCTATTAATATTTCAGAAAATATTAAATAGTAATAATTAAATTTTTCCAAATTTTGATTTTGCACAATTTCGACCTTAATTTCAACTTGATATTTAAAACTAAAAAGAACGTTTATTGATAAATAATAATAATAATTTGTCCTGCTCTTTTTTCAATACCCATTGAAAAGCACATATAAAGTAAGTCCAATAAAATTAAACGATTCAATAAAAAGAACGTCTAGATACATAATTGCAAACGAATGTTCGCCCTTTAAATACACCGACAATCGACCGGACATAATTTAATTAATGTAAATTTAACGAATCTCTTTTCGCATTTTTTTACATATACGATGAATGATGTATATAATGTAAGCGCATCATGCCAAGATTTTAATCAATAATCAAGTAATTACCAATTATTAAACATAGCCTGTCAAAAAGTAAAAGCACACATACACACACAAATTCTGAATTAAAAAAAGCGCAACACAGAAAACTCAACTCAATATTGTATATATTAACTTTGTAAGTTAATAAAACAAGCGGTTACCCACTCGGTGAAGAGGATAGGAGGAGGAAAAGCAAGAGGAAGCGAAGATAAAATCGCTTACTATATAAAGTCGTAGCCCGAAAATGGGGTGGTCAGAGAGAAAGAAATCCAAGAAATCGTTTTTGATGAAGAAAGAGAA
This sequence comes from Leptopilina myrica (nomen nudum), assembly GCA_032872475.1. Lineage (NCBI taxonomy): Eukaryota > Metazoa > Arthropoda > Insecta > Hymenoptera > Figitidae > Leptopilina > Leptopilina myrica (nomen nudum). The sequence continues at coordinate 1,384,659 of CM065458.1, forward strand.
AGGAAAAGAGAATGAGAGAAAGAGAGTCGTAAATTTACAAAAGCGGATCATTAAGTCGTTCAACGACTTCGTGGCAGGTCTGCATTATTGCAATTCGAAAAAATTTTTTTATCCTCACCATCCCAAATAATATTCTCTTTATACGCACTATATAGTGATGTACCTCATAAAATAAAATTTTATTTTTCTTCCTTTTTCATTCAAAATTCTTTTCTTTTTCGTCTTTCACAGAAAAGTATATAGCCAATCAAATTCAATTAATTCAACGAGGGAAATTATTTGAAAGAGAAAAAAATGTAGTTTTCATTATTCAATTTTTTTTAGCAAAAATAAACTTTATTATATATATTAAATATAAATATATAAAATTATATTCAAAACCAATTTGTAAAGAATATTACAAAAAAAAAACTTTCCAGAATTGACAAATTTGATTCTATTTCAACTTTTCTTGATTTTCAAAGAGATTTTTTACTTCTTTCCTAATGTCTATAAAAAATATTCAAGAAAATTCAATTATCAACTAAAATTAGGAAAATTAAATTTATTTTTTTAGATTTTTAAATGCTTGTTTATAAAAATTAAATTATCTTTTAAAAAAATATAAAACTCAAATAATTGAAAATTATTCATTTTTAAGAATGTTTAAATATAAAATATTTCGAAAATCTAATTTAAAAAAATTATTAATTTTAAATCTTTTTAAAGTTAATTAATAAAAATTTGAATCGTAACTCTTTGGAATTTAATTATTGCAAATTTCAATTATCCACCAACTATTAATTTATTTATTTTAAATTCTTTGAAAATTCAATTTTTCTTATCTTTAATGAAATTATATGAACTGTAACTATTTTCAATTTTATTGCACAAAATTTTAAATAAGTTCAAAACTCTTTAATAAATTATGTTTTTTGAAAATTCAGGTGCCTTTAAATAATTAAATTTAAATTTCTCAAAAAGTTCGATTTTTTAGGGTTCTAAACAAAATTATTTAAAACTCAACTAAATTTTTAAACGAATTTTTTAATTAAGTAGATATTAATTTCTTTAAAGCAAAGTTTTTTTTTAATTTTTACAAAAAGTTATTTGACAAAATCGTTTTATAAATTCAAAATTTCTTTAAATAATTGAATAATAATTTCTCAGAAACCTAATTTTTCCAACATTTCAAATTTAAATCTTTAATAATTTTTTACTTAAACATTGAATTATTAATTATTTTCAATATTTACAATATTTACAATTACTTTTACGTATTTCTCTTTTTTTCAACTTATCTAAAATTTTGTTTATTTCATTCTCCAAAAATTTAACAAAATTTCAAATGACTTTAAATATCTGAATTAAATAATTTATCAAAAACTTAATTTTTCAAAATTCTAAATTTAAATCTTAAATAATTTTTTAACTACTTATTGCATTATTAATTTTTTCATAGAGATATTGAATTCAAGAAACTTAATTATAGAATTAATTGAATTATTTAAAAATAAATCCAATTAATTACAGAAAAAATAAAAAATTGAATTGTTTCAAAATTTACTGTAATTTTAAAGCTTCCAATTTGGAAAAAAAATCCAAGGAGAATTCAATTTCTCTAAATGCTACCAAAATTTTTCGACACCAAATTTATTTAAATTTCTGATGATCCACAACTTTTGGGAAGTTAAAATAAAATTTGAACTTTTAAATTCAAATAAAAAAATATTTTACTAAAAATATTTCCATAAATTACTGATTGCAATAATTAAATGTAAACTTGAAAACAAATTTTATATTTATAAACTGTATAATTAATTTTTCTCGATAGTAACGCAAAATTATTGCAATAAAAATTATGTTTGAAGAAAAAATAAATTTTCGTCCATTTGAATATATACGTTAAGAACTTTAGGTTCTTAATTTTTGTAATAATTCCAGAAATTTGTCATTTTTTCTTAACTTTTCAATATAATTCCCTGTCATTTTATTGACTATCCAACAAAATTCCATTTTCCCTTCGTTCCTTAATTTTCCTAACTCGTCGTTACAACTCTGCAAAAATATTTATAAAACAAAAAATTGAAAATTTGCTGAAAAAAAATAATTACCGACAGGTAATTACTTTTTTTTTTAAAACAAATTTTCATTTTTGTATTTTCTAATTACCCACATCGACAATTAGTTATTCTTGGCAAACTTTCAATCTAGCAATTAACTCGTGGCAAACCCTGTGTATAATATACTAAAATATTCAGAAACTACAAAAAAAAAAAAAAATTGAAGATCTGATTTTCTTCAACTCACAGCAAGACCTCGAGGGTCCTCCACTGATTTATTCAAAAAATCTTAAAGTTGGCAACGAGACCCTGGCGTCGTCTAGATCGTCCAAGTTTGCGGCGGTGGCGAGCAACGAGCGTGCTTCCTGCATTGACCGGAAGTCGCGAGTCAGAGGCTCGGCTCTACGTAGCGTTACGCTTCCTTACGCGTATCTACCGTCTCGGTGGCAGTTTGAGTCTAAGTTGCATCGTGAAAACGTAAAATATATGGGGGCCTTTAAAAGCACAAACCGCAACAGTTTCAAGGACACAACTTCTTCTTGACAGTCCATCACACGTTGTCCCTAGGATCAAAGACCCCTTCCCTTCTTCTCTCTTTTTAAACTATTAAAAAAAGAAATCAGAATTAATACCAAACTTTTCAATTTTTCAACTATCCTCTTTTTGTTTCTCCTTATTTCTTGTTACAAAAAAATCAAGTTCGTTTCCTTGAAAAATTTTATGGTTTTGTGATCATCACCTTGACGGAGAGAATTATTTTCCTTTACACCTGACACAATTCACTATTTATTTATTCTCACCTGCGAAGGGGGGAATTTTTTTCGAAAAACAACTTTCTCTATATAAAGGAGTCTCTCTATTATTATATTGTACCTGTCAAAGTTGACAAAAATATAGAAGAAACAGAAAGATAAGAAATGAGAATTGTATTTTATTTCCTGTTTCATTCCTTCGACTAATATAATAAGTGTATTTCACGGTTAGAACCGAAATTTACAAAACTATATGAAAAAGAAAACACAACCTGCTGCTTTCATTATTTAGATTTCTGAAATACTCGGCAGGTTCTCTATTTTACCAAAAGGCAATTTTCTATTTAGAAGACTTCTTCCTTCCTCTTCTTCTATTATTCGATTTAAAATGCAGAAAATGACTTTTTATTTCTTGTGCGAGTAGAATGATTTTTGTGGACGAAAAACTACGACCGGAAATACTCTTTTCAGGTGTGTGAAGCCTTCAAGGAACTTGGGGGGGCATTTTAAATGTTCCTTTGAGAAAGAATCATTTGAATGCGGTTTCAATTCAGAAGCAATAGAAATGAATGTAGAAAAAAAAATTAGTACGGCCCAATTTTTTTTGCAATTTCTAGATTTAGAAAAAATCTTTTTGGAATTTTTAAATTTTCAAGACCTGCCCACGTGGATACAATTTTCGTTATTTCCCTACGAAAAAAGAAGAAGAAAGAAGTACATTCAGTCTATACAATTATTCAATTATTCAAATTTAAAATACTTCCTCTTTAGAATTACAAAGTGACCACAAAAATTTGATTTTCTTTTCTGATTTCTAGACAGAATTTCAAATTTTTCTCTGATCTCTGTACAAAAAAAAATTATGATCCCCAAGTTTTGAACATTCAAATGAACGAAATATTTTTTATTGAAAATATTTTAATAAATTACTAATCATAAGAAAATTTAATAACTAAACTTTTACGTTTACAAACTTAGTAATTAATTTTTTTGGATAGTAAAGTAAAATAATTGCCATAAAAATTTAATTTTTAGAAGAAATAAATAAATTTCGTTCATTTGAACGTTCAGAACTTTAGGATCTTAAAAAATGTAAGATGAGTTCAATTATTAAAAAAAAAGATCTTTTTTAGAATCAAAAATTTAATTTAAAATTTCAAGTGTGGCTAACTTTTTTCCATTATTTGCCAAAATTTCTGTAAAGTTCTTTGAAGGTTAAATTATTTTTAATCGAATTCTTGAAGACTTAATATTTTACAATTTAAAATAAAATTTTTCGAAAAAATTTATGTTTAAACTTTTTTCAAATTTAATTATTTGTTTGTAACGCAGGCATATTATTTAATTAAAATTAATTTAGAAAATTATTGTTTTAAATCTCTTATAAAATTTCTTGACAAACTAGCAAATATGTTACAGTTATTTTTTTTAAATTAAATTATATTTTAATTATAATTTTAGTTATATTTCTTTAAAATGTTAAGTTCAATTTTTGAATTATTTCAGAATTTTTTTTTATCAATTATAATAAAACTCGAGCAAGAATTGGATTATTTTCATAAAATTATAAATTTTTTTTTTAGAAAAATTCAATTACTTTGAAAATTTTAGTAAAAACTTTTGAAATAATTTAACTATTTAAAAAAATTTTTATACAATTCTGTAAAATTTATTTAATTTTAGTATATTTTAAATTTTATTTCTTAAAAGCTTTTAATTTTTTTCTAGATTTACAATCAAATTCCTCGAGACAATTAAATTCTTCTCGAAAATTATTAGTATCAAAAATTGTAATAAATGTCTATGTAAAGTATAAAATAAAATTCATAATTTGAAATTATAAAGTTTAAAAAAATTATAAGAACATTTTTTAACAAAAATGAAATTTTTTAAAATTAAAAACATCCACTTTTAACACTTTATGAAAAGTAACATCATTTTTAAATTTTTCTTGCGAAAATATTTCTACAAAACTTATTCTCTGAATAAATAAAAACAATCAGAATTAGTAAAAATTTGACCTGTTAGAGTAGTACTTTTAATAATTATTTTTATAATTTAGAAAAGTTAAATTAAATCCACAAATTATGATTTTTATAATTAATTCCAAACAATTATGCTTAAATTATTTTATTAAAACAAAAATTCAACAAGAACCCACGTTGGTAAAGTTCGCAATATTTATAATCAACGATTTTAGAAAAAAAATATTTTTCTTAGCAAATTTGTATAAATTTTTGCATAGAAAATAGTTTAGTTTGTGAATAAAAAGTCCCAATACCATTTACGAACAAAATGTATGATTTTCTCTTCTCTCATTCCAAAAAACTGCAAAATTATATGAAAATTGACTTTTTAAATACGAAATTATTCGCAAAATTGAATTTTAATATTCTCAATATTTTCCAATTCTTAAAATCAACAAAGCTAAGAATAAAATTTCATTATTCGCCAATTTCTCGATATTTCTTTCAAAATATTTTCCCTAATATAAAAAATTGTTAAAATCAACAGAGATAAAGACAAAATGTAGAGCAAATAACGAGGTGAAGCGAGGACGATTAACGATGAGAGGCAAAAAGAGCGAGCAAGCGAGCAACTAAGAGAGAGAGAGAGGGTCGTTGATTCGGGGCCGAATTACGGTAATTACAATTAGGGAGTAATACGGTGCGCGACGCGTGTGTCGCTCCTCCCTCTTGAAAATCAGTCAGCCGCGTAGAATTTGCTCGGCCATCCACCAATTACCAACGACCAAGGGAAAATTAAAGCTTTTATTTCGGCGTGCGAACGGTACGAACGGACGCTACACGAAATTAGCGAACCAGAACGATCTATATATCTTTCCTTTTTTTCCTCTCTTTTTTTCCTTTTCTTTTTCTGTTTTTTTTTTTTTTTTTTTTTTGTTTTTGCGCGCACGTTCAGAGTCGACACAAAACCTTTTGCGAGTTGAAGGAAATCGTTTCTGGTATACCTCTAACTTCCAACCTCTGACAAAAGTAATTACAATCGTTTCTATCCCTCAAAACGATGAATTTACTGTGAATTCTCCACTAAATTATCCTTTCTCTTCAATTATTCTCCACTTGTTCACGCGAATCCTACAATGTAATTTATAACTGTTTTCAGCCAATTAAATTGGAAGAGACTCAATTAAACACCAATTGGAAGAAAAATCTGAAACAAAAAATTCCTCTACGAAATTGTTAAATTGTATGCTTTTGTTCTAATTTTCAATTAGAGCAATTCAAAGAACAATCATTTAAAAACCATAATTTATAATACTGTTTTTTTATCAATTTAGTTGAAAAAACCTCCAAAAAAAATTTCAAAAAATAATTCAATTTCAATTCAACTAAATTTTATTTAGAACATAATTTTAAATTTTTACAAGATTCTTAATTGTAATTCAATTAATCAAAAAAATTCATTACGATTCTTTGCAACATTTCAATTATTTACATAAATAATAAAATTCTTCGCAAAGATTCAGTTATTTTTATAAATAATAGAATTAAATTTAAAAAAAACGAAAAAATTCGTTAAAGTAATTCAACTATTTTCATAAATATTAAAATTCTCTGTTGAAATTCAATTATTTAAAAAAAATTTAATACGATTCTTTGCAAGAATAAAATTATTTTTATAAATAATAAAATTCTTCATAGAAATTAAATTATTTTCATAAAAATTAAATTATTAACTTATTTTTAAAAATTTAATGCGATTATTTGCAGTAATTCAATTTTCTTTAAAGTTTGTTACTGTTCTTTATAGTAATTCAATTATTTTCATTAAATCTTAAAATTTTTCGCAGGAGTTCAACTATTTTCATAAATATTAAAATTCTTCCTTAAAATTCAATTATTTAAGAAAATTTTAATACGATTCTTTGCAAGAATTAAATTATTTTTATAAATAATAAAATTCTTTATAGAAATTAAATCATTTTCATAAAAAATAAATTATTAAATTATTTATAAAAATTTTATAATGCAATTACTTGCAGTCATTCAATTTTTTTTAAAAAACTTTGTTAATGTTCTTTATAGTAATTCAATTATTTTCATTAAATCTTAAAATTTTTCGCAGGAATTCAATTATTTTCATAAATCTTAAAATTTTTCGCTGGAATTCAATTATTTTCATAAATCTTAAAATTTTTCACAGGAATTCAATTCTTTGAAAAATTTCAATATAATTATTTGCAAGAATTCAGTGATTATCATAAATAACAAATATTTTCCATAGAAATTCAATTATTTTCCAATAGTATAATAAAAATAAGAGAAATATTCAATTACTTTAATTATATCCACAAATTTTAATAATTTAAATAAACAAATTTTAATAGAAATTAAATTAAATTATTCCATGAATTACAAAAAATTGTTTTTCCTTTTCTAAAGTGCGAAGAATTTAAAATCAAATTAACTGAAAATTGACAAAAATAATAAAAACTAAAATTCAATAATCATTGGAATTAATGAATAATTAAAAATAAACAATTTTTCAGAAAATTCAAATTATATATATAAAAAATAATGATTTCTCTAAATATTGTGCGCACACGTGCATTCGCTGCATATTTTAAAACTCACGAGTAATTTATGTCCGAGTTGTAGAAGCGCACACTTCCCTAATACATACATATAATATATATATTTTTAGAACGAGTGCTAATTTAACGTTATATAGAAAGTTGGAGAATTATTCGAGTATTCATATATAACACAATAATTAAGTCTCGCAATCATTATTATTGAAATTCAAAAATTAAAAAAAAATCCTGTTAAATATCACAAACTTTGCAAAAAAAAAAAAGAATTTAAATTTAAATTGCCTTAATTACACAATTTCCGTTTAATTCGAATCTATTAAAAAGAAAAAAAAAGTAATAATAATAATTTATTAATTTCAATATATTTTAAATATTCAAATTATTCCAATTTCTCATTAATTAGTCTCATTATTTCTCTGTAATTAAAGAATAAACATACATAAAACACTTCATTAAAGTGCAAAAAAAAAAGAAAATTGCAAACATAAATTGCACTTTAATATTTTCATTTGTTTTTAAAATTATATTTTTTGCAAATATTTGAAAAAAGTATTAATTTTCAAAAAAGATTCAACATACTTCTATTTTGAAGGTACAGAAAGTAATTTATGAAATTAACAATTTCTTTGACAGTGAAAGTTTGAACATGGCAAATGGAATAATAATTTCTCAATTTCTCACTATTGGGGGAAAATAAAAAAAATGCAACTAAGAGGAATTTTCTAGAAAGAATAAAATGTAATAATATGTATATTTAAAACGAAAGAATCTAACGTGAGACTTAAACGACTTATTTCGAAATGTTATCGGAAAGTATTCAAAGAATTTATTGATTCTTATAGAGTTAGTGAAGATTTTCTCTGAAGATACGGGAGGCATGAAAATTCTTTAAATACTATTTTTGCCGGAATTTCCATATGACAGAAATGCATGTAACTGAATTGTCATTTAACAGTACTTTCATTTAATTGTATTTTCATTTAATTCCATTTTTTATTTAATAGTAGGACTTTCATTTAATAGTATTTTCATTTTATGGTGTTTTTATTTTACGCAGTATTTTTAGTTAACAGTCTCGTCCTTTTATGGTATTTTTATTTTAATAGTTTTTCTATTTTGTTAGTATTTTACATTTTGAGATTTTTTCGATTTTAATGGTACTTCTATTTTAATAGTTTTTCTATTTTAATGGTACTTCTATTTTAATAGTATTTTTATTTTAATGGTACTTCTTTTTTAATAGTATTTTTATTTTAATGGTACTTCTATTTCAATGGTATTTTTATTTCAATGGTACTTCTATTTTAATAGCATTTCTATTTAAAAAAAATTTTTCTTTAAACAAAAAATAATTTAAGAAAGTTTTCATTCAGTGAAGCTGATATTTAATCGAATTAAAATATTTTAACTCTGCTAATGACAAACTTTAAAGCCAAAAAATTAGTGATTTACTTAATAATGCAAAATAGAAAGAAAATAGTTTAGATTTTTGGAAACGCTTATAATTTTCCTCTTTTCCAAAAAAGGGCCAAAAATTCAAAAAAAAAAGGAACAAATTCAAAGCAAAAAAAAAACTTCACGAAGATCAGGGTAAATTTCAAAATAATATTAAAAAAAAACAACTGAATTTTTGTGAAGAATTTTAATAAAAGTTTTTGGAAATAATTAAATTCTTAACAGAATTTTTTGGTACAATTTAAAAAAAATCAATTTTTTAGAAGAATTTTATTTAATTTTTTGGAAACAATTGACTTCGTACGAAGAATTTCAATATTTATAAAATCATTTTTTTTAAATTCAATTCTTTTAAAGTAATGTTATTAAAATACTTAAAACAATTGAATTGCAATAATTTTACAATAATCGAATATCTCCGAAAAATGTTATCATTTAAAAAATAATAAAATAATATTTCTAAATTATGAATAATTGTAATCCCCTCAAAATTTTTAATTTTCAAATCAATTAAACGGTGATATTTATTTATTCGTTCAATTTTTATTTTTAGTGTAAGAAATAATGTTAATTAAATATATCAAAAATTAATATTTAATTAATTTATTTTGTTTCTTACTTTTCCGTAATATTTGCATCTTGTCAATAAATTTTATAAAAGACTGAAAAGAAAAAAAAATTTATTATTCAAGATAATAATTGAAATCTAGTCAACAAATTTATTAAAATATTGAAAGCATATTTGTTTTAAAGAAAATTAATATTCTTTTCAGAACTTTGAAAATAAAAATAAGGATAATAAAGTTCTGAACGTTTAAATGAACGAAATTTATTTTTTTCTTCTAAAAATTAAATTTTTATTGTAATTATTTTGCTTCCCTGTCCAAAAAATTTATTATACTGAGTTTGTAAACGTAAAATTTTAGTTTTAAAATATTTTTTATGATTAGTAATTTATTAAAATATTTCCAATAAAAAATATTTCGTTCATTTGAACGTTCAAATCTTGGGGACCATAAATAATTCAATTCTTTCGTCGAATTTTTAAACAATTAAATTATTTTAAATATAATTCGAAACGTTAAAAATTAATATTATTCACTATCCGAATGTTTTCGTCTTATTTATCTTAATTTGGTTTAAATTTTCAATTTCCTATTATTTTTTGTCGTATATAAAGAAGGCATTTTTTTCGCCTCTATTTTTTAATGCATAAAGATTATTATTCTTTAATTATTGAATTTAAATCCAATCTCTCGACGGGGGCAAAAAGAAGAATAACGCAGCAATGAATAAATTACAAAAGAAATCTAGTTTAGTAAATAAATGTAAATTTTTCCCGAATATTTAAAATTCAAAATTGAAAATTGTCAATCGGGATTTTCCACGCGATCAAGTATAAATATAATATGTGAATTTTTCCTTTTTGCTCAATCATGAATATTACAAAAGTGTCTTGCTATACATACTCAATAGCAAAAGCGAAGTTAACGTGTATAAAATGAGATTTATGGGAAAATGCGTATATATAAGCGACGCAAAGTCTTTTTTTTTTTTTTTAAATATACGGGACTCTGCGATAGTCGCGACGTCTATATAAATTCTTTGTGCAGTATTTGCAGTCTTTTTCCATCATTATTCGCGTTCGCCGATCCTCCCGTTAGGTATATAGTATATATAAAATCGAATAAAGCACGCGTAATGTGACTCGAAGGCATACCTATATAGTTGCGCGTTTCGGCTCTGAGCCAAGTCGTTATGAACGATAAGCGCACCGAAGCAGCAACTGTGGTAGCCGTAGAGCGTGGAGAATGTAATTTCGAAAGAAGCGAAGGTAAAACCCGCATCAAATGGCATGGTTAGGGTGGATGCTTCCTCGAAATCTACATGTAAGACATATAACGTAATATTGTAATACTTTTTTTTTCATTGTTTCAAATTTTCCATTCAAATCGAAAAGGAATTACGGAAATAATATTTGGAATTGCATTGTTAATCATTGTAGGAGGGAGGGAGGGAGGAGTCATAAAAACTTTCAGCGGCAAGATGTGTATATATTATGGAAACGTCTAGTCGTCTCTTTCCTAACATTGTGTTTTCATTACTATTTAATATTAATAGACTATGGAAATAGTTTTCTAAACAGGAAAAAATTTAAACGATTAATTAAATTCTTTTAAAGAATTTTACAATAATTTGTAAAATGTAATTTAATGTTTTAAGATTCATTATTAAAAATAATCTTGAATGTTTTAAAAGAATTTTTTCGAAATTGTCAAAATAATAAATTGTATTCAATCGAAAACTTTTATTAAATATTTTTAAAAATAAAAGTGTTCAGAAAATTTATTAAAAGACTATTAAAAATAATTGAATTTCTGCAATGAATTTTACTATTTAATATCAAAACATTATTCAGTTTTTCCGAAGAATTCTATCAGAATTTTTCAAAACAATTTAATTTAATTAATATTTTTAAAAATAATTGTATTCTTTCGAGAAGTTTTACTACAATTAAATTTACAAAATTGTATTTCACTAAAGAATTTTATTATTACTGAAAATAATTGAATTCTTGTGAAGAATGTTTTTTAAAATTTTCAAAATTCAGACTGAATTCTTTTAAAGAATTTCTTAAAATTTTTTTTTAATAATCTATTTTCTTTTATAATTATAATTGAAAATTTTAAAAATAATTGAATTTTATGCAGAAACTTATCTTTCGAGTTTTTAAAATAATCGATTCTGTTAAAAATTATAATGAAATACTTTATTGTTGAAGTTTTTTGAAATTATTTTCAGTAATTGAATACCTGTGAAAAATTTTATTATTTACAGAAATAATTTAATTCTTGCGAAGAATTTAACTATTTTTAAAAGTAATTCAATTGTTTCCGAGAATTTATTGAAAGTTTGGAAAATGAATGAATTTTTTCGAAAAATTTTATTAAAAATCGAAAAAAATTGACAAAATAAAATTTCATGGTTGCCACAAAATCCAGATTTCAAAATTCCAGGGTTTTTCCAGGTTTTCCAGGTCATAAATATAAAAAATTCCAGGTTAAAATGGGAAATTAGTTTGACAGTTTATGAATTATTTGTGATGAAAAAACAAGTATTTTACAAAACAACTACTAGAACAATTTTAATTAATATCCGGGTCGTCAAAATTAATTTAATTCATTTTTTCTAAAAAATAACCACAGCCGAAAATCAGCAGAAAATGAAAAAATTTTTTTTTCTTCGACCTTCAAGAAAATGAAAATGAAAAATTATTTTTTTCTGTGAACTTCAAGAATAGTTTGTTGGTCACTAAGCAACTACTAGAACAATTTTAATTAATATCCGGGTAGTCAAAATTAATTTAATTCACTTTTTCTAAAAAATAACCACAGCCGAAAATCAGCAGAAAATGAAAAAAATTTTTTTTCTTCGACCTTCAAGAAAATGAAAAAATTTTTTTTTCCAGATTGTGTGGCAACCATGAATTTTTATAAATAATTTGTGTCATTTTTTAATTTTTAAAGAAAATAATTTAATATTTTACGAGAATTTTCCTAAAAATTTGGAAAATAATTAAATTTTGAAAATAAATTTTACAAACAATCTTAGAAATATAATTGAATTTGTGCAAACCATTTTTAGAATTATTTTAAAGAGAATTGAATGTTTGCCAACAATTTACTAAATAATTGAATTGTTTCAATGGTTTTATAGAAATTTCAGAAAATAATTAAATTCTTTCGTGAAACTTCATTAAAATTGTATTGAAAATAATTTAATTTTTGCGAAAATTTTACTATTTATGAAAATAATTGAATTCCTTCAAAGAATATTATTTTTTATATAAATAATTCAATTCTTGCAAAAATAAAATAAAAGAATTAAAAATAATTGAATTCTTTTATAATGAACATTATTATTCATGAAAATAATTGAAAATAATTGAATAATTTAAATTTCTAAGAAAAGTTTTGATATTTATCAACATAATCGTTTTCTTTCTAAAAATTACGTAAAAAATTTTGAAATAATATTAAATATATATATATTTAAAAATTGAACTATTTTTAAAACAATTGAAATTAATCTTTTCTACAGAATTGTTAGTTAAAAGAATTAATGTTTCGAATTGTAAACGATTTAAATTAAAAATATTTTCAAAATTTAATTATTTTTAGAAATCCACGCTGTATTGATTTTAAAATTTAAATTATCATCTAAAATTTTTAATCAATTCTCAATAGAAAATTCTACGAGAATTCAATTATTTAAATAGAAAAATAAATCATTTACTGAATAATTGAATGATTCGTAAAGTTAAATTCTCATAACGAATTTTATCAACTATTTTTTAAGTAATTAAATTCTTTCGACAAATTTAAAAAAAAATGTTAAGAATAAGTATATTTTTCGAGAAATTTGATTAAAATTATATATTAAAAATAAATGAAATTCGACTATGAATTCTATTATTTATGAGAATATTTAATTGTTTGCGTTGAATTTTATCAAAAATGTTATTAGATAATTGAATTCTTCTGGAACATTTTAATACAACTTTTAAGATAAATTATTTTCATTTTTCGAAGAAAGAAAACCAAAATAAAGTAAAAAATGATTAAAATATTGCAGTAGGAAAAAACCAAAACTACCTATTCCATATTCCCTTTTTCCTTCAGTCTCGAAAATTGTTTTATTTGTCAACAATTTAAATTGGAAATTAGAAACTGCTACAAAAATCATTGAAGAAAAACATCTCTCATAGGATTATATATGGAAAACTTAAAGTTCCACTTTCAACATTCCAATAATTTAAGTCAAGGTTTCTATTTACTGATATGCTTTTTTTTCCTTTCCACAAAATCGTCAATGAAATCCTCATCTATACACTGTCCTTATTATTTTTGTTCAATAAATATGCTTTCCTCAGCTATCGGCATCCATCAGAGAACTCGTAGGAATTTTTCTCTTATATTCCCCATGTGTGTATCTCCTATATATTCAACTTTTTGTAGAGCAATTATTATATGGTAAGAATTTCAGTATTAAATAGATTATGTATAGGGAAGCGAGTGCACATTGTGAAAGTATCGACTTTTTCATTAATCGAATAGTTTTATTAAAGAGCTTTGCGTAATCATTTACTGGATTTTAGCAATTACTAATGTGGCCTAAATATCAATTTTTTTTTCTTAATCTTTCTCCCCCCCCACCCCTAGTTCGTTAAATACTTCTGCATTTACGCTATAATATAATTAGCTCAATAACTTAGAATATAATTATAAAAGTAACTTAATATTATACTTGAAAATCAATTTCTTAATTCATAAAATACGTTTTTGTGAAGTTCATAACGTTTACGATCAACGATTGAAAAGAAATTTTTTTTCTTGAAGAAAACAATAAATTTGTCTTTTTTTTAAATTATTTAATTCTAATTTAATTTCCGGATTTAAATCCGATAAATTTCCCCGCATATAATCAAAAAAAGCGAAATTTCACTCTAAAGAAAATGAGACTTTCTATATTCAACTCGCTTATAAGTCGCGCATCAAAATATATGAAATGAAAATTTCAAAATAATTACACTCATTATTGTTTATACATTATAATATAATAATGAAAAAAAAATAATGTCGCAATATAAATAATGAGCCGCACGATGTCAAGACTCGAGAGAATATATTCGTATATAATGACATTTATAATAAAGGTGTAGGTTTCTTTTATATTTACAAGGGATTCACCTGTTGATTTGCTATTTTTGTCTTCATTCAGTTTTAAAAAGACTCACTTTTCTTTGCTGTATATACGTGAAATTATATAACTGCGCGCATGAAGAGAATGCATCGCACGTAACAGCGAAAATGTACACATTATGGTTGTTTGAAACTGTTTCAATTAACACCCAATAAGAAAATTCCTTGCATTTTAATTATATATATTTTCAAGTAATAATAATAATAGGAATTTCACCCAAAGAAAGCTAATTAATGTCAGTATATTTATAAATTTTTATCTTAACTTTCTACAACTATACCCAAGACGATAAATATTATTTTTTTTACACGAAAACTTTATATTCAACTAATTTATTTTTATTATTTTTATAATTAATTTTTATTTCTAACACTTTAACTAATTCATTTATATTTAATTACTTTTTAATTCTACAACTCAACTATTCCTTTATAGATGACTTTTAATTACAGCCGGGATTACTTTAAGTTACTGTTAATTATAAAAAGATTATATAGCCACAAAAAAAATTTTATTTTTCCCTGATTCGTATAAAAATAATTAAAGGGAGTTAATTAGGTTAATTTTTATTTACGTTCAATTGTGACTCTATAAAAATAAATTATTTTCCCTAATTATTGGTTTAATTCCTAATTAATTCATTCATTGTAAATTCTATTTCTCTTTAAAACTGTTATGAAATTAATTAACAATTTTGAACTAATTTCCATTCCATATCACGAAATTTCACTTAATTTGTCAAGTAATTCTTTAATTCAATTTTATAAAAATACAAATGTTCTGAAAAAATTATTGTTTTCAGATGAAAAAATGAGAGTTGCCACAAAAATGTAATTTTATCTTTTCTTGACTCTTCCCTAATTTTCAGACAAAATTTTAAATGTTTCCCTGACTTTAAACATTTTAATTAAATATTTTTAATAATTTTTGAGAATTCAAATGAACTATTTTTAATAATTTTTGAGAATTCAAATAAACTATTTTTAATAATTTTGGAGAATTTAATTATTCAAACAAAAAAAGAAAGTTGAAATAAAATAATTCTTGATTGCACTTGTTTACAAATTCTATTTTTCAAAATTTTAATTAATTGTAAATTTTTCAATTAAATATATTTTCAAAAATTCGACTTTTAAAAATTGTAGACGAAACTCTTAAAAAATTCAAATATTTTTGTCCAACTTTATAAATAAAATAATATTTTTTATTTTTTGTAGTAAATCTACAAATTTGATATTTTTCCAAGATCCTAAAGTTTTGAACGTTCAAATGAACGAAATTTATTTATTTCTTCTAAAACTTAAATTTTTTTTTTGCAATTAATTTTTCGTCACTTTAAAAAAAATTAATTACTGAGTTTGTAAACGTAAAAGTCTAGTTATTAAATTTTTGTATGATTAGTAATCTATTAAAACATCTTCAACAAAAAATATTTCGTTCATTTGAACGTTCAAAACTTGGGGATCATATTTTTCCACTACTTTTGATAAAATTTTCTGCCATTTCCCTGATTTCCGTGACAACCCTAAAACAAATTATTTATTTAGTTTTAATCTCATTTATTAGAAAAATAAAAATAATATTCATTTCATTATATTTATATTAATATTTTTAAAAGGGCCTTGCAGGAAATACATTTAAAATTCCAAATTTGCAAGAAAATTGACTCAGACCAAAAACTAATAAATTTCACCTACGGGGTCCTTTTTTTTAATCTAAGTTTCCTTCCAAAAATTTTTCTCTTTTTAAAAAGATCTATTATTTTCTTTGAAAACAAATTACGTGACATTTTTGCGAATAACAAAATTTTGCCATGTATCGACTGAAACTAAAAAAACAATTTTTACTGTAATTAATCACCCACCCAGTATACTATACAGTGTAAACCGTCTTTTTCTCTCCACGTATCCAGATCTCGTGAAACAAGTGTGCCTAAAATTTATTACGACTGTACGTCTGCTGGAATTAATTAAGAGTGCTAATTGCACAAGCTGTGCAAAAAAAAGACGAAGAAGAAGAAGAAGAATATTTACTTCGATCACAATATACCATACGGGTAATTCAATTAATCTATATATCGAAACAATCAACCATATTTGGTCACTATTAATTAATTTCATTGTCTTCCACTTTTTCCTCTCAATTTCACCCCTACCCCCTTATTTTTTGACAAATTTCCCCTCCCATCATTTTTACAGCGTTGGAACTTCTCTAATAAATGTTCCACGTGGTTTCGCGTGGTTCCGCGCAGTTCCGCTACGATAGACCCTCTCTCATACTAAACACGCGAAAAAAAAAATCCAGCCAGCAATTACACCTTCCGATTCTTCAACGGGAATCGCAATAATTCCGTTTCTCTTTACAATGCGCGCACGTGTCTTTAAGAGAGAAAACAAGGCACGAGGGAAAGAGGAGAGAATAATAAAAAAAAGAGGCAAAGATAATAGCGAGGGAAGGATAAAAAAAAGAGGGAGAAAGAGTGTACACGAGAATTTTCGCTTGTACGAGTGTCATTGAACTTCGTTTGCTTTTAGCAACGAAAGAAAATTAATAAAAAGCTAAAAGTAAATATATATATATATATGTGTGTGTGTACGAAGAAAGGGATTTTACGATTCTCGGAATTTTTTCTTAGCTGAGACAAAGATTTTTCTTTTTTTTGGAAGTGGAATCTTAATATAAATTGAACGAGAAAAAGGTAGTTCGAGAAATTAGTTGACAACTAGTTTAGCAAAGTTTACTCAATGCATTTAGCCTTAATTTACTTTACAACTAAAAAAACACTAATAACAAATTTGTTTTAAAAAAAAATATACTATTGCCACAAAAATTAGATTTTTTCTCTAATTTTCAGAAGAAATTTGGAATTCTTTTCTTATGCTAAAGAATATTTTTCTTCACTCTAAAACTTATTAGAAAATGTTTTAATAAATTTAAGTTTTAATATGAAAGTTCTAATCTTTCAAATAAACAAAATTTGTTTGTTTCTACTTTGAAATCAAAATTTTATTACAATAATTTTGAGTTTCACGTTAAAGAAGTGAATTATAAAATTACTAGATGTTAAATTTAAGTCCTTAATTTCCATTATAACCAATAATTTATAAAAAATAGTTTTAATTAAAATATTTAATTCATTTAAACGTTTAAAATTTGTAGATTATATTATTTTTAATAAATTTAAAGAAATTACTCTAAGAATTCAATTATTCAAACAAAAATATTCGAAAATGCAACAAATTTAGAAAAAGAATTTTGATATCATTTTTCAATAATACAAAAGCTTCTGAATAAATTTTTTAACTATTTCAATACAAATTTTCGAAACATTTAATTTGAATGAAAAAAAATAGAAAATTTATATTAAAAATAAGGGCGAATTTCCGAAAAAGAATTACAGAAATTATGCAGGAAAGAAGAAAGAATTACGAATTTTAAAAAAAAATTAACGGAAATTATATAGAAGAAAAGAGAAAATAATGAATTTCAGAAAAATAATCAAAAAATTATAATAAGAAGAAGAGGAAAATGTCGATTTTCCGGAAAAAAATAGATAAAAGAATAAGAAGAGGGAAATATAACGAATTTCATAAAAATACAGAAATTCGATAAGAAGAAGAATAATAATGAAAAGAAGAGAAAAACAATCGACTTCCGAAAAAAATTTACAGAAAACTAAAAGAAGAGGAAAATAACTAATTTCAAAAAAAATTACGGTAATTCGACAAACAAAAAGAAAAAAGAGAAACATAATGAATTTTAGAAAAAGTGACAAAAATTATATACAAATAATAAAAAGATTATAGAAAAAACAGAAATTTTAGAAGAAAATAAAGAAATTCAATAAGAAAATAAGGAGTAATTTTTCATTAAAAATGATTAAAAATTCAAATGTTTAAAATTTCAAACTTTTTCGAATTATATCTAAAAATGTAAAGTAACATTTCTTATTTACAAAATTTACTTTAGAAATAGTGAAATTAATTTCATCTATAGTAAATTTTACTCCGAAAATAGTAAAAATTGTCAGAAACTTCAAAAAATCTTTTTAAAGATTAAAAAATTTGTTTCAAATTTTATTTAAAAAATAGTAAAAAGTTACTTCATTCCTCTTTTTCGTGTGGCGAATTTTATTTTTCCCGAATTTCCCTGATCTCCGGCAATCCTAAATAAGGAAAATACTTTTCATAATCTTCCCAAGACAAAATTTTCCAAAATCAAAGACGATAATTTTACAGAAAGAAACACCCATTCATAGCATAAGAAGAATTCCTACATACCTTAACGGCAAATAAAGCAAACAATTGAAGCCTACAAATGCAAAAAACTTTTGTAAATTAAAAATAAAAAAAAATCCCTTACACACTTGACTATAAAATAGTATCTAATAAAATATTTCACGTAAAACATTTTATGTTACTCTTCCATTATTATTTTACTTTATACTGTCGTAAATAATTATGGCGTGCATATGCAGGAAAGAGGAGAGAGAGAGAGAGAAAAAAGGAAGGAGACTAAAGAAGATGTTTTTCTTTTGCATCCAATTCAGAGAGGCAATGAGATGAGAGAGTGAGAGGGCAAGAGAGGCGTATGAGAAGACACATTTGTCACGTTAGAGCTCCGAATGAACCTTAAACCTGTTCTAACTATAGGGCGACATCCAAGGAAGTAAAATGTTTTGCGGGATGAGAAGCAGGTGCGATACACCAAGGACTTGGTCACCAACTTTGTACTCCCCGATGATTCCAACACAGCCAATGATATTTATTATTGAAATATATTCACAATAAACAATAGCCTTGAACTAGAAAAGCAAAATGTAAGAAATTAGAACAAATTTTTTTTCTCCCTTCCTGAACAATTTTTCTGTCAACACAACTGCCTTCTTCTTCTTTTTTTTTTTATTTTATCTTTTTGAAGAATCTGAAAAATCTCCCCTATTTATAACAAATCTGGAACTTATTAAAAATGTGTCGAGATTCATAAAACTGTCTAAAATTTTGCTTGTCTTATATAGATCAAAAATCATTGGACTTTTCTCTAACCTAATATGTGTGACACACTTTAACGAACACGTGTGTGCTAAAAAATCTGTTTTCAATTTTTCATCTAAAAATATTCCCTAATATTCCAAATTTAGAGTTTAAACAAAAATTTAATTACCGTATAAAAATGGTATTAAAGTTTCTGAAAGGCGTAATTATTTCTGAATTTTCTGGGAGAATTCAACAAAGAATCGGTAAAAAAAGGTAATTCAATTCTATTATTTCGAAATTTAAATGAAGACAAGCGAATGAAATATAAATTTAATTTTTTGTATAGAAGCGTAAAGAATTCAATTTTTAACACTTGAAGCATTTAAAGTTGGCAATTTAATTATAAATTTAAATTGTTCAAGATCTTGAAAATTAAATCCGTTGCCCTTCTTTTGTAATTTTTATTGAAATTGCATCTTTTGTTTAAAATATTGGAAATTAATTAATAATTTTTTATAAAATTACTCTTCGAAATAATATTTTTTAATAATAAATTTTACAAGATTGGATTATTATAAAATTTAATTTTCAAAAGAAAAGAAAGAAAAAATAATAGAAATTAAATTTATTAAAAGTTATTAAAAAAATGGATTATAGAAAAACAGGGAAAAATGATAAAGTTCCCTAACCAGTGAAAAATTATTTACCAACAAAATTTTGTCAACAACGAATATTAAAAACTAAAAAACAAATCTATTTTTATAAACCACCTGCAGGACAACATTTTTTGTTGTCTTTGCTTTCTTATAATGCAGAGATAAAAAACGAAATTTTTGTTTTTCATTTCGAGAGAGAGAGAGAGAGAGAGAAAAAGCAAATTGTCATTCTCATCGAAAACAAAAATAGCAATGGTGGCAAAACAATGACATTAACTTTCCTGACAGTACTAATGAATTCCTAATTATGTTTTTATAATTATAGATAAGGAATCCTGTTTTTTGTTTCAATTTTAGTATCATCTGTCGGAGCCGACCTTCAATGAAGACCTTCTGCCATCGAGAAAATTTGTTAAAAATGAAAACATGCTGGTTTCTCAATGCGGGATCGTGTGTGCGCGTACTATAATTTTAAGCATGTAAGAAACTTTTTCTTTAATTTAAATGAACGGAATATACAAAACAAAAATATCGAAACGAGCGAAAGAAAACAAATTACCGTATTAAATTTAAAAATTTACTGCTTTCTTATACTTATTCATGTTTGGTTAATATTATTTTTCAATTAGTTTAATGCAAAAATGAAAAAATAAAAATAAAAATAAACGAAACAAACCCGTACACTAATTGTGATATATTTTTATATATTTTTATACCACTATACAAATTAGTGAATAAAAACAAGTTTTTCTCTCTTAAAAAGACATTTTTTTTTATATTTATGTAGAGAAGACTTTTTCATGTTTTGAGAAAAAGTCTTCTAATTTTCCAAATGAAATGCTCTTCAAGCGGGGCGGAACCGTGAAAACGGTTTTAAAATGTATACCAATGATGTACCCTGTATTTTTCTTTTTTTCTCTCTCTTATTTTTTTTTTTTTATAAAAACCTAGTATTGAAAATAAAAGACTCACCACTACCACTAACTGAAATCCAATCACGCAGATGTTGAGGTAACTCATCAGCAGCTGCAGGTATAGCCCACTGAACATTTCATCCAATATTTTCGTGTGTTTCTTTCTGAATGAACATCATCACTTTTTATGCAGATCATCATGTACCACGTGATTGTGAGCTGAAAAAGGAGCTTTATTTTAAAACTGCACATTATCGAAAATATTAAAATAATAGTTAAAAAGAAAAGTAAAAAAAAAAACTAATAAAATAAAAATAAAATTGGAAAAAAAATAAATTAGTATCACCGTCTACTAAAAAATTTCAAAATAGCTGAGGAATTTCAAAAATATTAAATAATAACAAGGAAGTAAAGGGAAAAAATTAATTTCCAAAAGAAACAAAAAGAACTTATGAGAAACAATTATTTCTATTAGTGTAATTTAACTTTGCTCTCATTATGTAAAGTTTTTATAATTTTTGTTTATTCTCCTACAGGATGTGCTCAAGTGTGATAAATCGTTAAGAAACAGAAACTATTTCTGGTTTTATTACCATTTGCAATGAGGCTGGTAACCGGTAACAATTTATTCAAACATCCTGAACAAAGATCACCAATGGATAAAGATAATTAAAAATAGTAAAATCTAATTTATAAACCTTCGAATGGCACTTTTAATAATTCCATCCAATATTTATTTTTCCCAACATTTTAATCAACTTGTCAAGGAAAGAAAAATTCTAAATTCTAAATTAACACACTTTAAATTACCGTATGCGTATATAAATTCAAATTCAATTAAAAATTATTAATTACAGTAATTTAAACATCTAACGAACAATTGTCTAAAGTCTATAAATAATGTGCGAAAATAATAATTTTACTCTACATTTAAAAAACAAAATGAAATTCACAGCGTTAAGAAAAAATCAACGATTTATGATTGATACTTATAAATATACAAAAATTCTTTTGTTGAAAGGAACATCATTTGATTTATAAATAAGAAAACCAGACATAGTGCACATGTGATCGTCGAGTCTTGAAAGACATGAAAAAAAATTAACCGCATCTACCCACATCATTATACAATTATTAAATATTTATAAAAGACTCGCAACCTTCATGTATTTGTATTATTTTTATCTATTTCTCAAACGGTAATTTCTTTTCAATCTCATTGGAAAAAAGTTGTTTCTTTAAAAAAAAAAAAAATGTAAACAAAATATTCTCTCCCTCTCTCTATACCAGAACGGAAAAATAACAGGTTATGTTAAAAATATAAAATACATTATAAAATGTATGTATAAAATGAATAAAATCATTTTAGAAGAAAATTCAACGACACTTTTTCAATCTTTATCTCGATTTTAATTGGAAAAAAATTCTATAGAGAAAAGGAGGTTAATATATTGTACTTTACCTGGAGGGTATAATATAATATAAAAGTCTAAAACGAAACACACGGAATGAAGATAAAAATTTTCCGAATATCCTAACCTCCAACTTTCTCTGCGCTGCAATAAACGTTAAATGTACTGCAAATTATTGCATAGCGCGTTCTATTTATGCGCAATATCATTAAAATAAAATTTTATAGTTCACATAACACCTTTAAACACTAATTAATTAACGAATTATAATTATATATGCGCATCTTTGATGGGCGAAAATTGGATATTTCCACTTCATTTCCGAAGAACTAAATTTTTAACAAACGAAAGTTATCGAGAAAAGTCATTGGTAATCACTAAAAATGAGACAAGTTTTGACGGGTAAAAAAAAACAAAAAATGTTACCGTGAAGAATTAAAAACTGTCAAAAAGGTCAAAAACGATCGAGAGTTCTTTGTTTCAAAACAAAACACGAGTAAATCGCGAAAAAATTGTCAAATCTTATTATTTCGCAAGTTTTCTTCAGATCTGGTTTTCTTTTTACTGATTGGTCATTATTTTAGGAACGTTCATTTTCAGGAAAAGTGCAAACAACCATTAGGAGATATTGTGTACTTTAGACAAAATTATTCATTTGTTCTGAACAAAGCATTATTACTCGAAAAAAAAACAAGAAATATTAACAATGAATCAATATCAAGTTAATTAATAAATTTATCAAAAAAAACATTATCTAAAACGCCAAAAACAAAAGTTCAGAAATTTTTGTTCATTTCTTGGAATCTCCTCCTTACCCCCTCCATAATCAATGACCTTGACTTACATTTTCCAACAAATTAATATTTCGCTATAATTGATCATTAGACTAAATTCCCGTAAAAATCGATTAACTCATCCCATAATCAACGATAATGATGAAAATTGAGTAAAATTTTCGAAAATATCTCACCAAAGTCGTGGAAACGTGAGCGAACCTAACCACAATTCTGCCGGCCGGTCAGAGTCCTCAACTTGTTCGTTCCAAGTCTGAAAAAAAGCAAAATTTACGAAATTTTCATAGAATTTGGATAAATTGAGGCTTTCTGCATTAAAATACGAGTAAAAAATGATCAATTACCTTGTAATTTATAGTCAATTTAGAAAAAACTAGCAGGTTCTCGTTCGTCACTCAGCACAAAAGTGCTTCTGCAGTGCGCGCGCGCGCACAATTCATCATCCCCCAGAGAAGCATTCTGATTGGTTCGGAGATTTACCACACTTCAAGTGGCGGGAATTTAGTTTAAATTTGAATGTAAATAAGTAAATTTTTACTATGGTTTAATTAATAATTATTTTTCTTGTTATTATTTAACAGTTGAACGTTTCTATGAATAAAATGAAACATTTATATTGAATAAATAAAATTTATATCAATATTTTACATTAATGTTTGTATTTAATATTACAATAATGAAAAAAAATTAATAAATTTATTAACATTATTTAATAATTAAGCATTTTAATAATGAAAAGTAGACAATTATTTAAACAAATAATTTATTTATTAGTATTTTGTTAATGGTGAACGATTTATCCACTACTTATTTATCAACAAGTAATTAAATTATTTAAAACAAAAAATTTATTTATTACATAAAAAAATTTACTTAATTTCTGGGCTTTTGTTTATTTATAAATTAATTAATATTCTTATTACTTATTAACAAATATTATAATATTTATAAACTATTTTTTAAAAAGCAACATATTTCTTTAATAAAAAAATTAATATTTTAATGAATTATTAATAATTTAATAAATAAATAATTTATCTACAATTTTTTGTTTATTAAAGGAAAATATTTAATTTATTAGTAATTAACTAATTTAGCAATACTAACAATTAATATTAATTAATTAATTAATTAATAATTAAATTAAATTAAATTAAATAGCAATGAAGTAATTTACAGTAAATAATGATAAATAATTAATTAAAATATGAAAATTAATAAATAATCCATTCATTAAAGGCAATTCATTAATTGAAAATTAATTATTCAATGAATAATTTTTCTACTAATTTTATAAATACTTGATGCTAATTAGTACTACTAATTTTTTTATTAATAAGAAATGAATTAGTTAATAATTATTTTTTGAAGATTGTTTTTTGAATAAAAAATTATTTATTCAATAAATGATTTGTCTATTATTATCATTTGCTAATTACAAATAAATAATTTTCAATTAATTAATTTTGTTATTAATAATTATGTAATTAAGAACGTAATTTAGTAATTAATAATATTATTAATCAATCATCATTGTAATATTTTTTTAATAATTTCTCTTTCTATAAAAAATATATCTACTGTTGTTTGTTTATTAAAATAAGTTAATAATAAATGAGTTAAGTAATTAGCAATTAATTAATTAAGGAATTAATTATAATAAATAATTAATAGAAAATTACCTAATGATTAATAATAAAATAGAAATAAATAGAAATTACAGTCATTAATTAAATTAATTATTTAATTTTTCTTCAAAGTAATTAGAAAATTAAGTACGAATTAAATAATTAAGGAATTTGCTAATAAATTATGAATTAATTTTTATGAGAAGAAAAAATTATTTTCTTAAAAAAAATAACGAGAAACTTTACAATTTAGAGAAATTTTTTTTGACACAAAAAAAATCTCCTCTACTAGATTTTCAAAAGAAAAAAATGAAAAATTGTCTTCGCGCGTGTATAATATAATAATAAAAGGAATCCATTTTTATGGGCACCAAGGTAAGCACAATTTCTATAAAAGCAACCTTTTAAGCGTTAATGTAAGCGCGGGATCAAGGATTCTATAAAACAAGGCGTCGCAGTGGAACGCGGACGATGTGCGAATGTGTTTTCATTCGAAAGTATCTTCTCAGAGTCGTTTAGTCTTTAGTATGCCGCGGCACGTCGGGTCATCTCGCTCTCTTTTAGTCTTTTCGTCGAGTGCCATTCGATTCACCCAAGGGGGAAAAAATAGGAATGGTACGAGGGTTGATGCGAGATTCCCAACAAAAAAAAAAAAATAAGAAACCAAAAAAAAACCCCCCCACAGAAAAAAGAAAGAAAAGATAACACAGAAAGTATTCTAAAAACTACACTCAACAAAATCCCACCTATTTGCCAAATCAAATCCCTAACGCCATTATATCACAATTTCTTATTCCTCTTTTTTTTTGCTCGGTTCCTGCAAATTTCAAACCCATGTTTTCATTTCACAAAAAAAAAAGAAAAAGAATTATTGCTATTCTTCAATTTGGAAAAGAACACAGTAGAGTTGACTTCACAACGATTTATTTACAGAAAATATATAGAAATAAATTATACAATTATTTTGAAATTTTTTGTTTGTCTGTTTGTAAATTAAATAAAGCTTCAACGGAGAAATAAAAAAAAACTCCATTTTTCCTATACAATCGGACACTTAATTATGATTATTATAATTATGTATTTACTATTTCGAGAACTTGAATAGGAGATTAATTTCAATTATACTAATTGTAAATAGAAACCGAAAAAATGTGTGCGAGGTCTAGATAATAATGGTTTTAATCGCCAATAAATATCCTCTCTTGTTAATATTGGAATTTAGCGCAATCATTTACAACGTGCATTTTATATATATATATAAAGTTTTTTGGAAAAAAAAATAATTTCTTTCCTTCTATTTTTACTTTACATTGATCGAAAGAATAATCGAGAGACGAGGGAAAATAATATTTCTCAACGTCTACAATTTCTCGTTATGTGAACCAGTTCAACTCGCTCCATTCGTATAATCGATTATCTCATTCAGGAAAAATCACAAACGGAGCATTTTGTCGGTCGCACGGCGAAGAGATGAAAAAAAAAATTTCCTAACAGATCAAATTACATTTGAAGTTACTATAGTACATAATATTTTACAACCGATTCTCTTTGATTACTCCAGCAGCAAAATATTTGCATGTCATTCAATCATCAATTTGATAAAATTGATTTAAAAAAAAAAAATTTTCGCAGTTGGCAAAAATTATTTTAGAATAAATTCTACGATCCTCTGGGTGGTGTTTGTTGTGTATAGAATCCAAAGGGACGAGATTCGGCATTTTGCGAAGAGGAAATTGACGACGACGTCGATGACGAGGATGATGCGACTGGCGATGGCAGTGACGATGAAATGGACGGTTTCGGTTGAATACTCGCGAGATGATGTGATCTTATTGGAACCGGTAGGGGTTTTTGAATTTTTTTCGTATGCGAATGACTTGGACCACGATGTCCTTGATGTCCAGGTCCATTTGGTCGTAAACGCGGTCGACCCGGTCCACGTCTAATTGTACCTCCAGTTCGTCCCGGT
Source organism: Leptopilina myrica (nomen nudum) (assembly GCA_032872475.1). Lineage (NCBI taxonomy): Eukaryota > Metazoa > Arthropoda > Insecta > Hymenoptera > Figitidae > Leptopilina > Leptopilina myrica (nomen nudum). Next base: position 1,411,578 of record CM065458.1, read on the forward strand.
GGCATTGGTCCCAACGATGAGCCCAATCCACCCAACGATCCAACTGCTGATGCACTCTGACCAGTTTCACTTTCCGCTTGTCCGGAATTTCTCCCCGCACCTGAAAATCGAGAAAAAAAATTACTTTTCTCATAGGAAAAAATATTATCCTAAATATTACAATTATCCTAAATATTAAAATCATTCTAAATATTACAATTATCCTAACTATTAAAATTATTTCCGAAAATCCAAACAAAATAATATCTCTGCATACACTTCGGAAATTGTTGACAAAAAACTATTTCCAAAGAAGTGAAAAAAATATTTATCGAAATATTTGCGGAGAAAATAATTCCAAAAACGTTTCGAAAAGTATTTAGCGACGTTTTAAACGAAATCAGAAAAAAAATTTCTCTCTCTTTCTCCCTTGCTACTTTGAAAGCATAGATTAATTACAAAGCAGAGATTTGTAAGACTCATTGGAATGTAAAGAGCCGAAAGAGTTTCGGCAGCAGAAGCAGCAACAGCAGCAGCAGCAACAGAAAAGAGAAGACTCAAGAGAAGAAGAAGAAGGAGGAGGAGGATCTTCGCTCGAAGGACGCCCGCTCCTCGCAAAATCCTCCCTGCGAGTCCCGAAGAGATCGCAGATATGACTCCAACAAGGCGACGACTGCCTTAACTGCTTTCAACTTCAGTATCGAGAGTTTAATTTTACCATCGTATATGGTTCCACTTCTCTTTTCGACAAAAAACAACACACAGCGGCGTCTAATTAAATTTCGGTAATGACTTCACTGATTAAGCCCCACGAAAGAAGGAGAGAATTTGAAAAAGAATTTATTTACCCACCTACATTTATTTTGCCAACTTATGACGACGATAATATTCATTCAAACATTTTACCGGTGGGGCCTAAAGACAAAAAAAATAAAATAAAAAAGAAACGAATCAATTTATCTCCCTCATTCAGGATAATTTGTTCATTAGATTAAATAAACATTCCGTATACGTATTACGTTGTGGTTTGCAAAAAAAAAATCAAAGAAAGAAAGAAAGAAAAAAAATATATCGTACACATTGAGAGAGATTCTTTCTCGAGATAGACTAAATCTCTTTTTATATCACGACTCAGTCTGACATGTTTCCTGCGCGAACATGCTTCAGTGGCTAAATTAAGCCAAATATCTCAAGATAAAAAAAATATGTATATATAAATTTCTATAAACATTATGTGAATTTCGAATTAAAGAAAAAAAAGTTGAAAATTCTATTAATATTCTCGGAAAGATTTTTGTTGAGAAGTGAGAATTCGGAATTCAGTGTGTATGTATAAAAATGACAAGGTTCGCACTCGATACAGTGAATTTCAGAAGAAGAGACAAAAAAGACCTTTTAAGACTGAGAAGAATTTGTCCGAAAAGTAAATATTGAAAATTAAATTTGAAAACCTAGGAAAACTCGTTTTAACAGATGAACAAAAATCGCCAAAAACTTGATTCTCTAATTCCTTAATTTTTACAAAAAAATTTTCTCTTTTTTCTTATCCTTGATAATAACAACAATTCCAAATTCTTCTAAAATTTAATTAACATTTTAGTTCTTGAAAATAATTGAAGTTCATCAATTTTGTAAATAATTCAATTTGAACGAAAAATTTGATTATTTGTAAAAATAATTGAATTTCAACGAAGATTTCTTGTTTCAAAATAGAAAATCCGTAATGAAAACGTACAAGAGAATTTTTCGAGAAACAAAAATCCAAACTGGGAAATACTTCCAAAACAAAGAAACGCGAGAAAGAAAACCACCAAAGGCAAGAAAAAGATGCCAATAAGAAGAAAATTCGAGCGATTTCTCATCAGAAAATCGAATAAAAATATGAGTAATATTGAAAGGGACACTGAGGCATCCGCGTGTGGCCCTTGACCTCCGACCCTGTCACTCAAACTCCCTTCCGATCTTCTTCGTTCTCCTCTTTTGCGCCCGATTAAATTCCTTCCTTGCCCTTGTCTGTCTTTCTGTCTGTCTGTCTGTCTGCCTGGCCTGCGATCGGACAGATGCCGGCGATGGTAAACTTCCAACCAAGGATTCCAAAAGGGCCCTCTCTCTCTCTCTTTCTGTCTTTCGCTCTCTCTCTCTCTTCACAACGTCGACTTATTTCCTCTCCAAGATGACCATCCGATTTCGTACCCCTGCGAACTACTGGCCTCGACACGATTAAAAGATTTCCCCTCTACTGTAAATCAATTGAAACACACACTGAAAAGAGAAGATCGCCTTAAATCGAGACTCGAAACATTCTTTATACGATTTACAGCCTCGATGCCAAAATTCCAATTTAAGTGGCAAACATCTCGAATCCATTCTAGCATTTATTTTATAATGTTCAACTTTTATCTTCATTAATGATCTTTTACTTCAGTTAGTTCACTGAATTATTTCCATTCAAAAATAATTTATTGCTGGAAAATCTCTGTCTCTTTTCCTCTCTCTCTCCAAATTTTGGAACTCGAGCCGAAATTATCGCCAATATGCTCGAATTAGCCAATTCCAATAACTAAAAAAATAAACAACAAGAAAAATAAATAACTAAAAACCGAAACTATACTAAAAAAGCAAATAAAACGAAAACGACTAAAAAAATAAACAACTAAAAAAAATTGATAACTAAGAAGCCTAACAACGACTAAAAGAGTATAATTTCTAGAAAAAAAACTGAAGAAGTTAATAACTAAAAAAGCAAATAACCAAAAACAGAAACTACTGCGAAAATTAACAACTAAAAAAATTGATAACTAGGAAACCTAATAACAACTGAAAAAGCCTGAACTTTTTCGAAAAGAAACCGAAGGAAAGAATAACTAAGAACGAAAACTACTAAAAATTACCCCCCACAGAAAACAGTGAAAATAATAAAGAATTTTTTTTCCCCTTTTACATACATTAATAACAAGTGAGGAAAATGTGAACAAAATGTAATATAAGAACCTTGACGTGATAGAAAATAAATACAAGAAAAAAAAGTGTGTATAGATGTCTATCAGAGTACTAGACAAGTGCAATGGTAAATGTAAAATATAAATCATGCAAACAATGTCAGAGATGGTATCTTATTACCAGGATCTCTAAAGCGCCTATATACCAGTCATAAACTTGCATTTAAATGCTTAATTACTGCTTGCAAATAAAATTCCCCGATAAATAATTATTTTATTCCTCAGTCTTTTTTTTTTCTAATTTACAATCAATTTGAACTTTTCAGAATCTTGATAAATTCCGCACATTTCAAATACAGTGGAGAAATAATATATAATAAAATAAATGACGAGTCAAGAAGAAGAAGAAGAATCTTCGTAATGACGAACTTCGACAAGGAGAAGAAGAAGAAAATTATGTTTTCCCAGAGAGAAGAATTTCCACAAAATAAGGAAGAAAAATCCATTGCAATTTAAAATCCTTGAAAAAAGAAGATAAATTTTCCGGGAGCTGAAAAGATATTTGTTTAGAAAAAAGTCAACAATGATGATCGTGTTCCTTATTTTAACAAATAACAATTTTGTTCTAATCTAATAAAAATCTTTCACTTTTGCCTGCGATTTCTCTAACTTTTCTGACCTAGGACAGACTTATTATTCCAAAAAAGCCAATTTGAAAGAACAAGAATTATTTTTATCCTCAAAAAGTGTCAGTAAATAAATTTTTAAGAACAAAGAAAATTGTTCCAGAAAATTTTTAGTATTAAAACAATTTAATAATTTAATTAATTAAATTAATTATTATTAACAATTGTTTCGTGAAAAATTCTGGGTAAAAAGTTAATTAATTAATTAAATTATTGATATTATTGAATTGTTTTTCTCAAGCAAACAAATGCAAATTTTGAAACAAAAAGACCTGGTTTTCGCCCTCAAAAAGAATCAAAAAAACAAATTTCTTTTGGGACCAAAAAAGAAATTGTTCCTGGAGAAAAAAGAAAATAATCGTTTTCCTTATTCGAAAAAAATGCCAATTGCGAAACAAAAAGAATAGTTCCCGTCCTCTCCAAAGAATCAACAAACAGAGAAAAACTAAAAGAGGTCTTCTCGCAAAAAAATCCACAACTTCGCAATCCCAGCACGAATTCACCGCAACATTAATTTTGCATAAAATGCATAAAGTGCATAAAATGCACAAAGTGCATAAAATTCATAAAATTGTATTTTCACCGAAAGTGCATTATGTGCGGCATTAGTAAAACTCTAGTCATCTTCAATGCACGCACATGACCCTCTGCCCTAGACGTACTTACGGGGCAAAGCTCTTCTCCTTGAAGGCAAGGATATAGAGAGCCCAAGAAGATGAAGAAGAAGAAGAAGAAGAAGAAGAAGACTACGCGTCAGCCTGCTCCTGGGGAGGTGAGCGTGGGCGAGATTCTCCCTACGAGATTAGCAAACTCTATACACACATATATACACTTGTGGTTTCGAAGTAAAACTCGCCAAAGAGTAAAGGAACGCAAAGATCCGCGGAATGCTGACTGTCCGGCTATTTCTGCCATCCTGTCCTGTCCTGTCTTGTCCTCCTATCCTGCCGCATCTCGCGCAAGAGAGCACCGGCAATCCCTTTCTTTCCTGCTCCTTTTAAACCTCGTCCCTCATCCTCTTTGAGACTCTTCTCTATCTCTCATTTTCGCGATTCCTATATATATATATACGTATGCATGTATTTGTATATCTACAAAAGAGAACTCCGCAGGGTTCCTAAAGTTCCTCTCTCTCTTCCTCTCTCTCTCTCTTTTTTTTCTCTCTCTCCTTCTTGAAACAGGACCCTTGCGCGCCGCGATTTCATCGTTTCGCGTTGGTCATGAAAATTGCATTCGGAAATGAGCCGGTACGAATTGAATCGAAAGAATTGTCGGAGGAGTTTGTGCGATCTGGCACGATACGGTACGGTACCAAGCGGCACGTGTCCCTGGCAGTAAATACGATGCCACTGTGGAAATATAAGCATCTCTGTCAATTTTATTCTTTCTCTATTCTTTCTTTTTCTCTCTCTCAATTTCGTCGTTCAAGCGCAGCCGAATATAAAAACGATGCAAAATTATTCTCCTCGGTTGAAATCAATCCTCCGGGGCAATGAATCGCGAGAAAAGCCGCCTAAAAGAAAAGATCAAAATTAATTTTTTTGACAAATGAAAATATTTTCGTTTCAGGAGAGAAAAATAATAACACTAACAAAAAAAGAGAGAGAGTAAGAGGAAATAAAAAGGGAATGAAGGGAGAAAAAGGAGAGCCAAAGGGGTAATAAAAAGGAAAAAAAGAAAAAAAGGAAAAAAAGAAAATAAAAAGGAAGAAAAGAGAAAAAAGAAAATAAAAAGGAAGAAAAGGGAAAAAACAAAAATAAAAGGTGATAAAAAGAAAAAAACGAAATAAATGGCAATAGACGGGGAATAAAAAGAAACAAAAGAGAGAAAAGCGGTAAAAAATCAATTGGCGAAAATAAAGTAAAAAAAACTAATTAATTTCTCAATTTCTCTATATAGAGTCTCAGGCATATTAATGACTGACGTCAATGAAAACACAAAAAATAAAAAATCAATTGGCGAAAATAAAGTAAAAAAAACTAATTAATTTCTCAATTTCTCTATATAGAGTCTCAGGCATATTAATGACTGACGTCAATGAAAACACAAAACGTATTTGGAGTCGGCGTGAGCTGACAGCTGAAGAGATATTCGTCAAGTGTCTCTCCGAGTTTCTTACTCCCTGTTATGTACTTATAAACGTCCACATTGTGTAGTATCTTGATATCTCTTGTTCATGAAAGATGAGGCCGAGAGATACAAAAAGAAGAATAAGTTTGAAAAATTAAAAAACTAAAAGAGTCGCGAAAAAGGAAAAATGTCAGAAAAAAGATTTTCTACACAGCTTCCACTTTAAAAGTCAAGAAAAAATCATTATTATAATTCCCCCTCATTATTTTTCAAACAAAATATAAAAGAAAAAAAATATAAATTTCCATCTATGCGATGAAATTACAGGAGAAGAAAAAAAATTTCGTTCCAACGTTGAAAAATTTACAGAACAAAAATATTTTTTGAAATTCAAAAAAGTCTTCTGTACCAAAATAAAAAATACTACGATACAAATACAGATTCGAATCGAATTTCTAATTATTTTTTCGTTAAAAAACCCAAAAATTCGAAAAGAGGGAAAAATGATAGAAAAGAAAAGAGTGAAAAATTGAAGAAACGAAATATTTCTTGTTCACGAAAAACGAAACCAAGGAAAAAAAGAAAAAAATTCCCAAAAGGTGAGAAGATAGACGCATTCAATCAAAAAAGAAAACAGGAAATCAATCAAACAAAGGAAAACAGGAAAAGAAATTAGAAAAACAACACGTCATTATAAGCTCGTAGAGTTTCCAAAGTAAAAGTCAAGTTTGAGTCAAAACACGAAAAGAAAAAGAGGATCTTCTCATGGTGAAAAAGAAGAGGTAGGAGAAAAAAGAAGGAGAACACAGCAGCAATATCCAAAAACCTACGAAGAGCATTGATCGCAGCTGCCACCTTCGCTTTGCACCTGCTATTATCCATTCGCTTTGACGACAAGCGAGTCTCCTTTCTTTCTACGTAAACAGGTACATGCGTATATTAACGTACATGCAACCCATGTATTTTGCACGTCATTCTGCATCCCATCCTCTCTCTCTTCCTCATGTCCCTCAAAAACAAAAAAAAAATACAAAATAAGAAAAACAAAAAAAAAACATTCGTTTTTCCCCCCATCAGCGCCAATATCATTCTAAATTGTCTCCGAGTATAAATTTCTTTCAAGATGCACAAGCCATTAAATTCTCTCCGCAGAGTTGTTTAAATTGGGAGTAGAATTTTTTTTTGCCTTTTACTAATGAAACAGGAGTTCATTAAAATTGTCAGTAAATTGTGGTACAAATGAAGAATTTCCCATTGAATTTAATTAATATTTTTTAAAAAACATTGTATTCTTTCAAGAAGTTTCATTAAAATTTTCGAAAATACTAAACAAGAATATTTAGTTTTGTGCTTAATAAGAGAATTATTAACATTTTTATTCGAAAATTCTTTCAAGAAATTTCATTAAAATTTAAAAATACTATACAAGAATATTTAATTTTTTACTCAGTAAGAGAATTATTAAAATTTTTATTCAAAAATTCTTTCAAGAAGTTTCATTACAATTTTTGAAAATACTAAACAAGAATATTTAATTTTGTACTTAGTAAGAGAATCATTAAAACTTTTATTCGAAAATTCTTTCAAGAAATCTCATTAAAATTTTTGAAAATACTAAACAAGAATATTTAATTTTGTACTTAATAAGAGAATTATTTAAATTTTTATTCGAAAATTATTCAAAAATTAATGTTTATATTTAAAAAGAAAACATTGTTTAACATTTAATTTAATTTAAATATTTGACAAAAATGTTTTGAAACGTGGACGAAAAAACAAGAAAAGAAAAATTCGAAAACGAAAGCAAATGCGAAAAAATAGATTCAATTTTACTGAAAAATTCCTAAGCAAAAAAAAATAAATAGAATTTAAATTGCTTTCAACTTTTATCAATATTCAGAATTGAAAAAATTAATTTCAAACACAGATAATAAAAGAAGCAAAATACAATTTGCTCAGAGTTATTAAAACTTCAAACAGAATAAATGAAAAGCAATGGGGAGTGAGTGGCAATAAACAGCTCCTGTTTGTACATACATACAAATATATATACAAAAAGAGTGTTTGAAAAGTTTTCCAAAGGGGTCTCTCTTTCTCTCTTTCTCTCTTGAAGCTCCCTTTAATCAAGATTAGTGAGTCACAAACTCTTTTTTTTCTGCAGGGCATTTTGTGTCGTGAAAAATCCCCTTCGCGCTTCTCTTGCACTTCATTCTCTCCTCCAAGGGGGATTGTGTAATATAAGTGTTCGCATCAGTTGAGAACACATGTGCTCGCAAGGGAATTTCGATACTATTACTGCTTTCTATTTCATTTTTTTTTGCCAAAGGGGAATCAGGCAGCAAAGACTTTTCAAATACCCATGAGAACTTGACCAAGTGTCAATGGGGGAGTTAGTTGTGAAGCAAAGAGTCCCAACGAGGATTAAGGGCATCGATTCGCGCGCCTTTATCGCCTTAGCCCCTCGCACTTTTCACTACTCTACCCCCTGCAAATTCGACTCCCAATCGTTTACACTCAACAACTGTTACTTCTGAAAAAAAGAAAGATTTTTATAACTCCCTTCGGAATTGTTTCAGATACATGTGTTATTTACTTTTGTGTTTTAAAAAACGAAACAAAAGTGTAGCTTTACTTACAATTTTTGTTTTTGTTATTTTTAAAGACGGGAAAAATAATAAAATTAATTAAAATAATAAAAATTAAGAAAATTAAATAAAATGAAAAAAAATTAACAAAATTATGAAGAATTAGTAAAAATTAATAAAATTAAAAAAAAATTACATGATTTTATCAGTCTGTTGTTTTATTAAACAATTAAATAAAATGAATGAAAATAAACAATCACAAATTTGTAATTTTGAAATTCTTAAGAAGAAAATAATTAAAAAAACAAATTTGTGAACGTAAATAAAATTCATTAAAATAACAAATTTATTTTAACTAAATTTGACGAAAATTCCTATTTTTAACATTTTTTAAAATTATTTTCGGGAATTAAACTGTTTGCAAATAATTGTAATTACGTTTTTTAAAAGACTCATTATTTTAGAATTTCTAAACGAAAAATTCTTTTTATTTTTTATTCTTTTTTTCTTCATTAATTTTTGTTTATTTAGAAAAAGTATTAAAAAACGAATTTGTGAATATAAATCAAAATAAAATCAAGAAAATAATATAATAAACGAAATAAGTCAAATAAACGAACTAAATAAAAAAAACGTAATGAACGAAATAAATAAAATAAAAGAAAAGAACAAAATAAATGAAATAAATAAACAAAGCAAATAAAATAAAAAAACACCGTGTAAAATGTAAATTATTGAAGAATAAATTTCAAAAATAAAATTTATTTTCACATTATAATTCATAAATAAAAATAGGCCACTAATATAAAAGTTGTGATTAATTTTTAGACCGAAATATGAGAAATCAGGAACAAGTGGGTACCCTCACACTGTAAATTAAAAGATGAAAATGAAAAAAAAAATAAAAGTACGAGTCAATAAATATTTTTTCGAAAAAAAGCACTAAAGATAAAATCTTGTTTGGATTGCGGAGAAACGCAGGCGTTAAATGGCCGGCTTTCATTTCTATCTCCTTCTTCTTCTTCTTCTCCTCCTCTTCATATTTTTTTTCTGTTGCTTATACAGAGAGAAGAAAAACAACAGATGGATATATACTCACCATACTGCGGGTTCAAGTCGTTGGAGATTGTGGTAGAGTGCGAGGGAGAGGATGAAGGCGACAGGTGACCAGTAGAAGCGGAATTCTTAATAGATGGTGGATGGAGCAACAGCATCCCTCTGCCTTTGCCACCTATGGGGCCACCTCTACGGGATCCTCGTGGTCTACCTCGTTTACTTGTACCGCGAACATTTGGCCGCATCCTTATTCCCGAGCCCGAGCTAAAGGTGAAATGATGACCCAGTCGAGCGACTTTTGGTACATCTCCAAATTGCGACGAAGGTAAATGAGAATTTCTAAAGTCGGTCGCCGACACTGGACCATCCACATCGACCACCAGGCCTTCATTACTCGTTTCATCCTGTCCAAAGAGAAAGAAAAAACAAAATCAATAATTTACTTCTTTCAATTCTTTTTATTTAAAAATAGAAACAGAAATTAAAAATGAATTCTTAATGAATGAGGGTAATTGTGAATGTCGCTTCTTTTTGAAATGAAGATAACCAAAAAAATGCTAATTAACTAAAATGAAGATGTATACATAAGAGAAAAAAGAAACAACCTCTGATTTTTCGGGACTCCCAATATTTCCAATGTCATTCGTAAAGTCCGGTGTTTGAAGATTTTGATGATTATTCTGCGGTGGACAACGTTGCGTTTTATTGGCGATTAATCCCAATTTTTGCGTTGGTTGCGTTAATTCAGTTGTATTGAAGAGATCATTTTCCTCTAAACACGGCTTTTTTGCTTCACTCTAAAAAGTTGAAATTTTAATTAGAAGAAATAGAAAGAGAAATTAACGACTTAATTGCGACATAATTATAAAATCCAAAACATTTTGTTTCGAATTTTTATTTTAGAGCAATTAGCTTTTTATTTAATAAATAAAATATAATGCAAATAAAAAAAAAGTAATATAATTTAACCAATCAGTCGATTTTTCGTCTTCAGTAAAAAAAAAAAGAAAACTTAGTAGCAGAAACAAAAAATAATTTTGACATTAAATATACAGATAAAAGTATTTGTACATTTTTGTATACAAAAAAAAATGAAAATACACAAAAGACTGGAATTGGAAATAAAATTATTTCCGACAAATAAAAACCCACAAAATCACCGACAAAAATCAAATCAGAAAAATAAATCAATGCAAAATATCGAACCTCAGGAATAAATTTGAATGAAAAGAATTATTAATTGAAATGATGAAGAAAAGGAACAGTGAAAGAAGAATGAAATGTCGAATATTGTATTATAGTAGTAAAGTAAGGGCGCGGGTTTTACCTTGACCGGAAGCGCGGTTTGCTTCCTCTTCCGGTCCCTCTCCTTATGGTGTAGACTTAACTCAAGGCGAGTCTCCTCCGCGTTCTGCTTTCTCTCCTCGCTCCGTTGACTGTCTGCAATATATACAAGAAAACATAGACGTATGAGTATATGAGGGTAACACATTTCATTACTTGTGCTTCTTCTTCGTCTTCTTATTGTTATTATTATTATTCGTTATTAGGACATTAGCATAACCTAATGAGCATAATGTAATTGCGTGTAGTATGCATGCCATCGTCCTCATCGACCGACCCTATCTCCCAATGCACTTAAGCGCATATATACTCAATGAGAGAACAACTCAACTCCATCGTTATATTTGATAATTGTTCTAGAACGCTCCGATTTCATTCATTGAACACTTTCCAGTTAAAGAAAAATAAATTCGCATATTTTGAAAAAGAACTGTTTACAAAAAAAAATGTCAATAAAAAAGGTTTTTTATTTAAATTATTATTCAAATGATTTCTGACACTAATCTTAGCAAATCTTTAGACACTACAAATATTTACAATTTGGAACAAATCTTAAAAAATAAAATCTATAAATTAATATATTTTATATTAAAAGAAATTCTTGATAAAACGATTTAATAACTTTTCTGTCCCTTAAGTTTCGAACGTTCAAAAAAACGAAGATAATTTTGTTACTTTCTTCAATCTCCAAATTAAAAATTTTCGGTATTAGAAAAAATTCTTAACGATCAATGTTTCTAAGAGATGAAAAAAACTGTTGTGTCCCTAAAGTTTTAAACCGTCGACAGAACATTTTTGTTACTTTTTTCAGATCGTATTTTATTGATAAATAATTTGCATGTTAAAAGAATAAACCCTAAAGTAGACAAATTCTCAATTTACTATCTTTTTGAACTTAGTAAAATCTAAAAATATTGAAATAAAAATTTTTCGTTTATTTTGAACGTTCGAAATTTTTTTTCAATCTTTAATGACCCTAATTATCTAAATGTTCTTTTTTTCATTTAAAAATCTGACGGTTGATTCAAAAATCCCCCTTCTCATTTTTCCAGTAAACTGGAAGTGACTAATTTAATATTCGTTTGTTTCCGTTTTTTTGTGTACAGTTATACTTACATTTAGCTTCAATTTCTTCATCGTCGAGTAGAAGAGAAACAACTTCTTTTGGCTTCAAGGTGTCTGGCTTGAAATTACCGCCGCTAATTACCATTCGTTGAATCTGAAAATTTTCATTAAATTCTTTTAGTTTGATTTTATTTTGATTTTAATTTTATTAAGTTACATAACTTGATTCTTGATTTATCACTTTAAAAAATTGTTGATTTTAAATTAATATTCTCGATGGCTGGAGATTGTGAATAAAGAAGGAAAAAAAATGTTTTTAAGTACCTCACTCTTTTCTCGAGCCCTCTGGAGAATTCTTTCCTCTATGGTGCCTTTGCAGATTAATCGATAAACAGTGACCTGTTTGGTTTGACCTAATCTATGAGCTCGATCCATTGCCTGTTGATCTACTGTTGGATTCCAATCGCTGTCGTAGAAAATCACCTGCAATTTTATTAAATTTATCAGAATTAGTGTATTCGTTTACATAATTAAATTATGTTAATTTGATCGAATTTACTAATTTATGGACAATTTTAATTAGATCCTAATTTATTTTCCTTCTTTCTGTCTTTATTTTTAATTTATTTATATGTTTTGTTTCACTAGTTTATCAATCTACTTCCTTCGTCATTCAAATAAATTATACTTCCCTTACTCTTGTTTCATTAATTTAATAGTTAATGAATTTTTAAAATTTTTTCCTTTTCATTTTACGATTTTTGGGTCATTTTTACGAAACTTTTGCGCTTTTATATTTGTTTCTTGGGAGAATGAAAAGTGAATTTGAAAATGTACAAACCGTGTCTGCGGCCGTCAGGTTAATTCCCAGGCCTCCAGCTCTTGTACTCAGTAGAAAGACAAATATGTCCGCTCTGTAACATGAAAAGTGCAGATTTAACGTGCGAGCAACTATCCTGTGTATTTGTATGTAAATGAATTAGGGTTCTAATGCACTTTGAGAATTTACACAATCCCTTCAAGACTCGCTTTTTTATTGAGCCTTTTAATTTCAAGGAATTTGCATTTTTGAGAATAAAACAAGAATATTTAAATATTTATATAATAATAATTAATTAAAGAAAATATTTGAATAAAAAAAGCCTAAATATTTACATAAAAATATAATTAAAATGTTAAAAGCCCCCTTTGATTTGAATAAGAAGATTATTCGAAGGCTCAATGAAAATATTATTTAAAGAATTAAGAATATTATCAAACGATAGAATTGAATGCAATTTTGAAAAGAATTTTAATATTTACAAATAAATGTTTTATCGAATATTTTAATATTCGAATTTATATTCTATAAATAACTAATCAATTATTTTACTATTATTTTATTATTTTTACTACTATTTTTATATTTTTATTTTTCCTAATTAATTGTTTCACTATTATTGATAATTTATTATTTTACTAAATACCAATCGACTCGAATTCAGTTCAAAAATAAATGAAAATCTTCTTTTTAGAAGTAATTACCTCTTTTGAAAATCTGCCACCATATCTCGACGATCAGATATTTTTGAAGAACCGTCTAATCGCATGAATGTGTGTTTTCTGTGGTACATGTACTCCTGAAAAAATTCAACACCAAAAAGTTGAAAATTTGCTGGTTCAAATTTTTAGACATCAAAATGTAAAACCTAAATTAGGTTCTTTAATAACAAGAAAGAAAGAAGAATTGAAATTGAAATTTCCAGCATTTATTGCTTTTAATCCAAATGATTAGAGAACAGATATAAATGAACGAATGAATTGTGCAGGAAACAATATAAAAAAAAACTCACCTCTAATAGATCAATCATTTTTGTCATTTGTGAATAAATAAGAACACGATGACCTTGTTCTTTGAGTCTTTTCAAAAGACTATCAAGCACAGAAAGTTTACCAGCGTCAGTTACCAATGTTTGCTTATCTGTAAAATTAAATGATTAAATAATTAAATGAATTATTTAATTCATTGAATAAAAATTCCATTTAAAGTCAGAAAAATGAAATTACCTGGAACAATGATATTGGACCATCCATTAATTGGAGTGCAAACGGCAAGACCTCCAATTTGCTGATAAGAAAACGTCGACGACGTTGATATCATTCTTGGTCCAAGCTTCTCCTCAAATGGTGACAAATTGAAGGCTTTTTCACATCCCATCCACAATATTCGTTGTCCAACGAGTCCACCACATTCCTCGTGTCTTCTCCACGCACAAGATGCTGCACTGTTGCTCACATAAAGTTTTCTCGGACTGGTATGAACCTTATTGAAAAAAATAAGAAATTAAAGCTTTTTTAAAATTTTTTCCTTTCAATTACAATGTAGTAAAAGTAATATTAAAAATAACAAAATTAATTGAAGATATTATTAAGGTTAGTACTTACTTTTGGATTAGTGTCGCAAAGGAAAGACGGAAGATAAGTTTGCTGACAATATCGTAGAATAGGAACTCGAGGAGTGTGAGGATGTTCTGGCAATAAAGTCAATTTTGATTCTTCACCTTGTTCCATTTTCACAGCGACAATTGCTCTCTGCAACTAAATGAATAGGGAATATTTTTATTTATTTAATGTTAAAAAATTGTTTTTTTGATTTTGTTCTCCAATTTTTTAAATCATAAATAAAGTGAAATAATAAAAAAGAAAGAAAGTTTACAAAAGTGAGAAAAAATTAACATTGAGGATTAAAAATTTTAATTGCAATTAAAGGAAATACCTTTAATGGGTCCTTGGATGCTTTGCTGCTTCTCAAAATTCGATGAGAAACAGTTTCGGGCATTGAGTGAATTGAATGTGTGGTATTAGTGTAGAAAGTCTCCCCTGCGACAATTTTTCTCGTAAAGATTAAATCTTCCGTCACTGGGGTCGTTGCCTCAATTTTTCTTTTCAAAATCCCGAAGATGTTATGAGGCTCCGGTTCACTTTCCTCCACCCGCCAATCCTCCCAATGTCTCTTTAGTTTCATTTGTTGCTCCAAAAGTGTCGCCCTACAGAGCCTAATTAACATTTTCCGAATAAAAAATAATTAACTTTATTTTCCATAAATTTTAAATTAATACGAAGATAAATTTTATCTATTTATTCAATTATTAGGAGAAATTTAATTTATCATTCAATTATTAAAATAAACTGAACTATTTATTTAATTACAATTTTTCTTTTTTAAATATTAAATTTTATCCCATCCAATTTTTTTATTTTGAATTTTAGTTTTTAACTTCTAATTCCCTCAAAAAAAAATTGTATAGCTCAAATAAATGTAAAATTGCATCAAAAACTCACCTGAAGAGAATGCCAATGACGAAAAATTTATTCAACTCCATTGGAGAGAGGTTAATTAGTCGAGAGAATGAAAAACACGAATTCTCATTGCCCTCGCAAAATAGGGATCTGTGAATGTATTCCGTTGCGAAAATAAATAATTTATTGTACAGCAAGTGATTTCTAGATGGCAACGATTCATTCAATATTCCCTCTATATACAAAAGAGCTGGCATTTCGTAAGGTTCCGTTTTCATAAACAATGGTGATCGTGCATCTCGTCTTTCAAAAAGTTCCGGGTGATTGCAAACCTGCATTTAGAAAAGAAGCAAAACAAAAAACAAAAGATTAACTTAAATAATTGAAAAGTAGACAAAATTTTTAAAAATTCAATAGTGCGTAAAATGAAATTCCAAACCTTTCGAAATTGCATAACTAAATTCATCAAATTGGATGTGAAATTCTTATCGGTCGGCATCGAATCTCCTCCACCGACCGTATAATGTAATAGGTCCTCTATTCTAATCTTTTTCTTGAGAGCTAAAACAAATTCACGAGAATGGATTTAAATTTCATGAAATCAATTTTTTCTCCTAAATTAAGTTCTTTTTGCTAATTACCAATTTACAAAATTGTTGATACAAAACGATAGAACGGACAATTTTGAAAGAAAGAAAAAAAAATCGATGTTTGCCACAAGAATTTGATTTTTAATTTTCCCGATTTAAAAATTATTTCCCCCTTTGAATTAAATGAACTCGTTATAAAAAAATTACCTGAGTAAAGAAGTTTCTGCCGTGTAGTTAAAGGACAATAGACCATGACTTCAATCTTATCAGAAAGCTCATTTTCCACGTCTTTCTTTATCCTTCTCAACATGAAGGGCTTCAGAATCATGTGCAATCGTGACAAGTGTTCTAGAAAAAAAATTACACAACACAAAATTATAAGTCAACGAAATGTTTCAAATTTTTTAAATTTACTTTTTACTCAATTAAAATTGGTTAATGAAAAAATTATTTACTCTCATCGATTCCTGTTTTATTCTCCGCATGACTTTCAATGTCTTTAGAGAACCACTCGTTGAATTCATCATGAGAATCGAACAATGTTGGCATTATAAAATGAAGCAAAGCCCAAAGTTCTGCCATACTATTTTGAATAGGTGTTCCACTCAGAAGAAGTCGATTCCGACAACTGAAGCCCAGCAACAGTTTCCATCTCATACTGAAAAAAAAAGAAATCAAGAATTTATTAATAAATTGATATATTAAAATTTAAGAAGAACGAAAAAAAGGTAACGAACCTGCTTGTACTCTTAATGGCTTGAGCTTCATCAAGAATCATGTACTGCCATTTAATTCTGTTGAAATACTTGTAATCAGTGATGACAAGTTGATAACTTGTTATGACAACATGAAAAGAAGCTTCTTTCGTGTGTAAATCTTTGGTATCCCAGAATTGTCGAAGAATTTTTCTTTCCTGCGGATTTCCCCAATATGGGACAACTTTAAATCCAGGGACGAATCTCGCCATTTCTTGCTGCCAATTGTGCAGCGTTGACGCTGGTGAGATTATTAAAAACGGTCCCCAAACAGCTACGAAAAAAAATAATTCATTTTATTAGCAAATAAAGCATTAAAATCGAATCGTTGTTTCGAAACGTAGAAAATTAAATTCCTTACGCTTCTACCAGAAGGAATTTAAAATTTAATTTGACTTTTTTTTAACAAAAATAAAATTATGCCATTGGACTAACTTTTGTTCTGAATGTTTGACGGTTTCTTTCTTAATATTTATTCCATTATTCTATGGTAAATAATTGAGGCTCCGGATCTTAAAAGGGCACAAACACCATTTAAAATCAATGCTCCATGTGTCCTTTTAAGATCCGGAGCCTCAATTTTATCACTTACAGTATTTTTCAGCTACATGACACAAGAATGCTATGGATTGCACTGTCTTTCCTAAGCCCATTTCATCAGCTAAAATTCCACTGATTCCCTATAATAATGAATCAATAATAATTTTACTTATTATTACATTGAAAAAAAATCTATTTAATTTAATTCTTTTAAGTTTTTAATATTCAGTAACTTGAAATTGATATTCAACAACTTGAAATTAATTTCAAATAATTTAATAATATACAAACCTGATCGTAAAGATTAGCCAACCAATTCATGCCCTTCAATTGATAACCCTTAAGATTTCCTTTGAAAATCGATGGCTGCGGGTGTTCCTGCGTCTCAGGAGTGTCGCTCAATCGCAATTCTTGACTAGCTTTAGCCGTATCGAATTGCCTAGTCCTCGCTCTTTCGCTATCAAACGCTTCCGTCGCATTTTTCTTCGCCTTCAGTTTCATACTCTCGCTGCAATTGAAGGAAAAATGCAATTTACAAAAAAATACCGAAAAGAATGAAGTTGTATATTTCGATGAATAATAAATTTTAATTTTAATACGAATCTTTAAAAAAAAATAAATAAAAAAAGTGTGCTTTTTTAAGTTTTAAAGAAACGAATAAAAATTTGTAATTCTACCTATTGTAGTCATCGATTCCAATTAATCTAGGATTCTTCTCTTCGTCGAGTTGATTTAAGATTCTCATTTGCTCTTCAGTGGAAACTTTGCCAACTTTTCGCGACATGAAGTGAGCGTAGAGTTCAGTTTGTGTAATGAGAAAGTTTAATTTTCTTTGTTGTCGTTTCGCCTAAAAAAATTTAATATAATTAATAATAATAATTTCTAATATTGAATTAAGTAATTGTATAAAATGTAAAAATGGCGAATAATCAATTTAAACATTGTCTAAATACCTCTATCATTTCCACATCCATTTTTCGTTGTTCTTCCGCCTCCTTTTCCAATCTCCTTCTCGTTTCTCGTTCCACACGATCGTATCGCTTCCAATAGGATTGCATCTCTCTTGTTAATCTCTTCGCCCTCCAGATTGTCTCCTTCATGTTCTTCTGGGACTAGAATTGAAAAATAATTTCATTCTGATATTTTAATTTTAGTCAGTATTTAATTAAATTTTAAGTAGTTTTAATTTAGTTAGCATTTTTTAGTAGAATTATAGTTTTTAAGACAGAAATTACCAGAGAAGAATATTATTATTATTATTAATTAAGCAGAGTAGTCATTAAGAATTTCAATCTTTACCTGCATTGCCTTTTGCCGCCAATATTTCATACAGTGTTGAGCTACTTTTTTACAACTAATTAACATCTCCTTATGATTATTAATTTTCGCTCTTTGTACTTTTCCAAGTTCCTTCTTCGACATCATTATCCAAATCTTTTTCCTCCTCATTGCCATAACTTCAGGACTTTTATTATTATGCTTCTTTCTCCCGCGACCACGTGCCTGAAACTTCATCGCAGACTCCAAATCAGTTTCATCTAATTCCTCGTCTTTCAATCCACTTCGTTCCCATTCGTCCTCGGGATAATTGTACTGTACGAATTACAAAATTTAAATAAATAAAAATTTCACTTTTTTCTTTCTTCGTTAAAAAAAATAGAGAAAACATTTTCGATTTAAAATAAAAGAACACTTTTGCACCTTATCATCTGGAACCTTTTGTCGCGCTCCCTTTTCCTTTTTAATTTTTACAACCTTCGTATCCGGTCTTCTTTCCTTCTTCTTTTTATTTCCAACAATGAGCTTCTGATGCTCCGGAAATCTATCGTAACTTGATAACAATCCAGCACCATAATACTGATACTGAATATTCTGTAATGAGAAAAATTACATCAATTTGATAATTGATTGATTGGACAAAATGTCAAGTATTTTTTTGACTTTTGGCAATTTGGTGAATTAATAAATAAAAAAGGGACATTTTGAATCATACCTCCTGTTTCTGATAAAATCGAGCTTGATACTTTTTCCTAAGAATGTGAAATTTTAACATATCCTGGAAATCATCTTCCGTTATTGGTCCATCTGTATCAGATTCCGATTCGGAACTATCGGACGTTTCACTGAGAAGAACATCCTGTAACCATCTACGTTCGTCTCCTACATTACTCATATTATACAATCGAAGCTTATTTATCCTTTCCTCTGAAAATTAACCATTTCGTTAATTTATATACACGATACGATACGATACAATATAGATGATAAAGTAAAAAGAATAAAATTATATAATTCTATAAAATATAAAAAAGACGATAGTTCAACGAACCCTCTTTCTGTGTCAAGATATCCTCGAGATATGTTTCAGATTCATCAGAAGATTCCGACGATTCGTTGTCTTCATTACTGGAATAAAAAAAATCAAACGATTATCAATCAGTTTAATTTTCGAGAGTAATCTTTATATAATCGTCGATTAAATACCTGACACGATCTCGAAAGAGATCATTTATTTGTGATAAAAAAGGCTGAACATTAACACTCCGCTCTAATCGTTGCAAATGCAATGGAGCTGCCATCTCGGCATCCAACCCCATCATTCGGTTCCGATCGGTCATAATCGAAACTTTCTATTCCTAAAAATTAATAACAATATTAATTATAATTTATAAATATTGTTATCAAACATTAAAAAATAAATAATTATTCTACTTTCGACACAAGGCAAACTGTTCAAGTTCAATAAACACCACACACACAATCTTTAAAGTCGAATTCGAAATAGTCGAGTTTAAAAATAAAAAAAATCGAATATAAAACCTTACTACAAAAAATACTTAATTGACCACCAACACTGATCCCCCAAAACTCCTCACTTTTTTCAAACAAACCTCAAATACAATGAAACAACAAACTCCATTGACTAGTAGAGAAAAAATTTCCACATCCTCAAGATTAAAAATACTAATAAACTAACAAAAAAAATTAGAATAAACTAAGAGAATGTTTGTAAAAAAAAATTGTTGTTTATAAAAGGGCAAAGATATATATGAGTAAACATGTGTTTTCATGTGACGAATTCTCCCAAGAATGTTGGTAGGGAAAATTTTCTGAATAAACAAACTACGCGTCATTGAATGTAAAAATTTTCAATTTCTCGAAATGTGGATAATTTCATTACATAAGGAGAATGACATGACGAATCATTTATAGTATATGGTTATATTTTACAGAAAATACTCAAGTTTTAATCACAATCACCTTGTTTGTTTGGTTAGAAGCAGCCCGCAATTTATTTCGTTGATAATATGGGCGCGTCGGCATTAAATGAAATCTTCTTTTTCACATTGAATATGAATATACTACACGATGAAAAAATCATAATATACAGAAAGCAAGAGATCGCAGACATTTGGCGTGCTAAAGAGCAGGGATAGGGAATATTGTTGGCCACCATTTTTGTTTTCATGAGATGGCGCGTTCATCGCCCGTGTCCCTCTTGCGTCTTTTCTCTCAACTGTCGTCCATAGACTTATCAATTGTTGTTTTTTATTTTTTTTTTAATTTTTCACCGATAATGATAATAATAATTAAGTTATTTTGGAATTATTCACAAAACTCTACAGATTAATTAGATGGAATTTGTTAACTATAGTGATTAGATGAAAAAGGAGAATTATTACTGAAGAATGATTGGTCGATTGTCGCACAGCGTTTTGGCGGTAAATTCAAATTTACTGTTGCCTTCCGGTAATTTCTTAATTAGCAATTTATTTCGGTCTATTTATTGTTATTAATTGAATTCGATTTGAAAGGTTAAGAATTGGAGAGAATCTGCAGTTGAAAATTTGCAACTATTTGTAATAAAATGAATAAAAACGAATTGTGACCGAATGACCAGCTCCGGAGAAAAATTTTAAGGTTATGTTTGTTATTTCTATTTCGACGCTGTCCGGCTAACTAAGGAAAAATCAATTTCACATCGTTTATAACTTAAAATATAATTTATTCATAGTTCATTTATACAGTAACTTTAAAAATACAATAAATTCAAAAGTTTCAGTTTACTCTTTTTCCTCTCCCACACACATGGAAAAAATACATTCAAAATTTACAATTACGTTTGTGTTTGCCTGTTTTTTTTTTACTTTTTAAACGGTTTTTCATTAATAAAGTACAAATTGTCTAAAATTGTATAATAAATTATTTTTCCCAATCTAATAAATGATGGATCTCTGATGTTTTAATTTCTTACGGTATTAGAGTCAACGTGATTGTTTCTTACCAATTAGGACAACTTATATATTAAATATTTATTTATTTTTTGCTGTTTTTTTATGAAGTTGTTTTGGCGGCATTTTTCTGTTGAGCTTGAATAAATTCTGGATAATCGATGTAACCATCTTGATTCGTATCGTCTGATTGTAAAATTGGTTCTATCAATTGCAATAATTCCTCGTCGGGGAAAATTTTTGCTCCCTCGTCATGTGAATTTGGATCTTTACCTCCGTGTTCTGTTAATAAAATAGTAATTCTGATAAAACGAATAGAAGTTGAATTTGAGAGAAAAAAATGTGACTTGGAATTTTAGGTTATGTTTGTAAGTTTTTAAATGAAAATACAGAAAAAGAATTGATCCTGAAGATAAAGAGGAGAGTTTTAAGTCTTCATTGGATCAAAAATAGGAGAGAAACTAATTTTTGTTTTATAGAAGTAAACAGAAACTTTTTATTAAGACAAAAAGGGCAGAAACATAACCTAAAAATTACTTTGTTTCTTTGAAACTTGTCACGATTGTAATAAAAATACAAATTGTTTTTTTTTAAATTCACTCACCATGCCAATGAATGAGGGACTTAATAAGTTCACAACCATCTAATTTATTATTATTGTCAGCGTCGTGCATTTTAAAGTAATGGAATTGAAGTTCCTGTTCTGTCATTTTGGACGTGTCGAGCGGTACTTCCATGTGTTCCTTAATGTGGCTGTTTAAGAAAAATTAAAAATAGAAATAGAAATTAATTTTTTCCAATTAGAAAAAAAATCCTACGTACTCTTTTTCTTGGGCAATATTGGCGGCGTTGAGAATTTGCTGTTGTCCATGATGACCATGTCCATGTCCATGACCATGAGGTTGTTGCTGTTGTTGTTGTTGTTGTTGATGCTGCGGTACTTGATGATGTTGTACAGGTATCTGTTGATGCATTGGCACTTGTTGTTGTTGTTGAATAGGCATTTGTTGATGATGCATTTGTTGCTGTTGTTGAGGAGCATTATATTGTTGCCCATGTTGCATCGGCACATTTTGTTGAGGTACTTGCTGATACTGCTAACAATTTTACGCTTACCAGTAAAAAATTTATTCGCCAAATATTTCAAATTAATTCAAATATCCTCCCGTATGTGTTTATTCGATTCTCGCAAAAGAAGTGAATTCCCCAATATTTTATTTTTTTTTAATGACAAATTAAATTAATTAAAATAATTAAATTAATTAAATAAAAAAAAAAATTTCTGAAAGACGAACTCCTTTCAAATATTAATCAATTTCTTTCCAAATATTCAAAGTAGGTTAAAAATTAAAAAATAGGTCAATTACGAAATATAGGTATATTATAATTCTCCTACGTGTATATTCCAATTAGGAAACAATTACAAAAAAACAAGAGTAATTGCAGAAACCACTTATCAACAATTATACAATAAACACAAATTACAAGACAATTACGATAAGATAATTATGATAATTATTTATACACTAATGATTGTTGGTAAACTTATATCGAGAGTAGTCCAATTTTAAACGTACACAACTTTCATGAAACCATATGTTTATATGAAATTAAGGCAAGATGAATAAAAATGTATAACAAACCTGTTGATAATGTTGTGGAGGTACACCAGGTGCAATACGATCACCCTGACCGTAAGCAAACGTCAGCCACGAGCAACAAATAAATAAAGTCCACAATGTAAAATTCATTTTTTTTCCCCCGCCTATTATTTATTTCCCGGTGAGTGAAAAATATGGTAAAAACTTGTCAAGATGTGTCGATTGAATAATGAATTTGTTTAGAAAAACTCAATAACTGAAAACGTGTCATGTACGTTTACAAAATGACTATTTACAACACTTCTGTTATTTACAACGAAATCTTATTTTAAAAAATAAACTTTTATTGTAAAACAATTTCATGTATAAATTTATATTTCTTGGTTATGTTTGAACAATTTTGCAGACCTTGCAGACTGACGTGTTCAAAAATCGTGTGTCCCCAAAAAAAAATAAGAGGGGGAAAGAGAGAATTTTACTGATTTAAATAAAGTGTAAACAAATGTACACGTTATTTACTTTCGTTTGTGTAACGAGAATAACCCCCTTGTGATAAAAGTGGAAAAATCAAATTTTTCCAAGTACTTGAATTTAGTTAAAACACTTATTGAAAATTGATAAAATTCTTCTACTTTTCTATTTTTTTATTTATTGTTTTTGACATATTTTTGTAGCAAGATTTGAAATGCGGTCAGATTAGGTTAGAAATTTTCTGAACAGGTTAGGTTGGAATTTGGAAATTTTAAAAAGTGGGGGAAGTGGATATCAACGCCTCTAACGTCAGTCAACGGGAACTAAACGCTTTTTGCAGGAATTAACAAGAGGTAGAGAAATATTTATAAAACGTTTTAAAATCTAATTAAAAAGTAATTTTTAATCAATAGGAGTGTATAATTACGTGCTTTTAGTGTTCAAAAAATGCTCTTCTCTTCATCTATCTTAATATTTTACTAAATAGGTTAATTTTCGAAAGATCAAAATGATCTAATGCCTCCTAGTTTTGTTGGCGTGTTGAGAACTTTTTAAAAAGTAAGTTTACTATTTTGACTTTGTATTTCATAAACTCCTTCATTAAACATCGTTTTTATTTATCGGCACGATCGGCACTTAAAATTATTCGTTAAAAATGATGAAAATAATGCATGATATTTAGTTTATTGACATTTTTTTCATTATATATTTATAGAATAGAAACATTGAGAGCATTTTATTAGTTTCTAGAGGTTATATTTTTTTTCTAATTCTATGTTTAAATTTATAGAATTGTAATTGACAATTTTATGGAAAAATGCCATCAGTGTCAAAGCATCGCAAGGTTAAGAGGCCAAGTGTTGTTATTAAGAGGACACAATGTCCTAGAAATCGACCTCCAAAAGCTCGTACACCATGTATGTCTTCTTCATGTAATTATGCCAATTATTTCTTTCTTTTAAAAAAAAAAAAGCTTTATTGTTTTTAAATTTCTAATATTTATTTCTAATTGCAGCGTATGAAAAGTTGAAAAATAACAATCATTCTTTGGCGAGAGCTTTATCGCAGGAAAAACAGGAGAGTCAATCACTTTTCTCACAGAATGTTGCTCTTGTCGCTGAAGTACACGACCTGGAATTCGCCTGCAAGCGACGAGACGTGAGTATTAATTTTGAAAGTATGTAAAGAAATTATTTGTAGCGTTAAATTTTAATTGAATTGTTGTAACTTTTTTTTTAAACAGGATGTACTGAAGAGTGTTTCAAATAATGCGAAAGAAATGCTTCAACTGATGATAAATATGAGTAATTGTCTAACTAACACAATATCGTCCTGTCAGGAGTTTATTTCAACTACAGGAAACAGTTATCGATCGTCTGCATCTTCTACTGGGAGTGAGTAAATTTTTAAATAATTTTCTTTCTACTTTTATGTTTTCCTTACATTTATTTTCATCTTTCTACTTTTTATACATTTTGTTTCTTAATGCTTTCTTATTACTTAATAATTACTGATTATTCTTTCTTATAACTTATGTTTTTCTTTCTAATTTATTTTTTCATTTCTTTATTTCAGGACGTGATTCAAATAGAAGACTGTCTACAAAATCGCCAGCTAGAGGCGTTGTGAAACCAATGGTTAGTGGACATACAATACAAAAGCCAACAATTAATTTATCGCGAGTGAATATGCAAAATATTCAAAATGTCTTGAGTTTAACGACCATTGAAGAGGCGCCTTCTTCGCCGGAAATAAATTCAGCCTCACCTACCAATGGTTCACCCAGAAGTGCTCCGAATAGAATTTCCGATTCTTCGCGTAGGCAACTCAATTATGTAGGTATTTTTTTCCCAGGAAAAGAAAAAAAGGACAGTTTTTTTCACACTAATCACGATAAAATGATTTCAGGACAATCGACGTGTCCGGAGAATATCAGAACGACTGCCAGTCGTATTGATCGATGGTAAGAAGAACTGTTTCTAATAATAGAATTTTTCTTCATAATTCGAAATTAATTAGATTGAAATTAAAAAAATTGAAATTATTTAAATTAATGTTATTTAATCCTAAAAATTCCAGATTTGGATGAAAGAAGAATTAGTAATAGACCAAGAATCTCAGATCGATTCTCTGGCAGATTTTCAAAACGCAAATCGAACAGCTTATCGGAAAATCGAATAAAAAGGCGAAGCAACGATCCACAAAGTGATCGACTTGAAGGAATTCTAATTAAAAGCCCACGTGTGGCCCTAAGCGATGTTTCCAAGTTACTTCAAAATTTACAAACAGTCAACGTACGAACGGTAATGAAAACTATTAAATATTCACTATTAGTTAATTAACATTATCGTGATTCTAATTTTGTTTCCTTTTTTTCAAGCTCGAGGAACAATCGTTAGTAATGGACGAGACACGATGTTTAAATTCAACACTTGGTTCGCAGAGTCGTGAGAATTCCACATTAAGATCGGAGAAGCAAGTAGATAGTCAAGTGGAAGATTTAGAAAGTGATCCAGACGTTTGTATAAAATTACCCTCAAGATCAGTGAATAATGAATTTAATCCAAACATGACAAATTCAAAATCAGAGACTGCCGATAAAACACATATTCTCAATGGATCGAGTTCATTTGAAAAATCACCACTCGACAAAACAACAATTCTAAACAATGAAAGCTATAGTTTCAGTAATGAATCGAAAAAAGCGAAAGTCAACAATAATTCAATGAATGAAGATCCACTGGAGGGTTCAAGTTGGATGTTCAACGATTTAACAGCTCCAATCGATAACTCCGATTCATCTGATTCTGAAAGTCAAATAGACAACGCTCAATATAAAAGTTCGAAAGTAACCGAAAATCAACAAAATGGAACATTCACTCCTGTACGTACGTCAACGAAATTACAACGTCAATTGGATCGTACAGAAAATGAAACACCAAAAAAGGGTGTTTACGAGAAGGAAAGAATTAATAATGATAATTCACCAGATATTGAGATGACGATGAATTTTGCACGTTTCGTGACGAAAAATCGTGGACGTTCAGCGCGCGATGTTGTTGATGATTTCAATGAAATGGATGATCCAACAATAATGCTAAACATAAGACAACAAACGCGTAAACCATCGTTTAATATTGATGATTTACAATTGCCAGTTATTGAGAGTCCAGTTGTTAATAGGCCAGTTAATGAGCCTGAAATAACAAGTACCATTAATATTGTTTCAATTAATGGAGTAATGAGGGAGCAAATTAATTACATACCGAATATGAGTTTACCACGTTTTTCAGACGTTCCAGTTCCCATTTCGGAGGATGAATTGCAAATTGAAAGTCCCATTGTGGAGAAAAAGAAAGTGCCACGAAAACGAAAGAAAAAGGAGATATTGAATGAAACACAATCGGAAAATGAGATGTCACTGCAAAATTTTGTGCAAAGTAAGGCAAAGAAAAAGAAGGTGAAACATAAAACTAATGAGAAGGATAAGGATCCAAGTGCTGCTAAAGTTGTTCTACAGAAATTACCGTCACAGAGCAGAAAATATTCGGACGAATCGTTTACGTTGAGGTGAGAAAAGAATTTTTTTTACTTCAATACTTTTAATTCAGAATAAAATTTACAATAACTTGATTTTTTTAATCAGGTAATTTATAATTAAATTTTACTTAGATAAGACAATTCTAGAAATACTTTCAAATTATGATTTTTGATAAGGATTTTGGTTTAATAATAATTGCAAATTTCAGAAATAATCAAATTTCACAAGTTTTTAAACCATAAATTTTTCAAATTCTAAATTAATTAATTTTTGCAGGAACTCAGTAAAAATGGAACCAACGAGTGATTCTGAAAGCAGCAATGCCAGCAGTAAATATGCTTCGTCAAGACCAAGACGTCAAAAAGCTCCATTAAATTTACAAGAACCTAATTTAATGAAGTGAGTATTTTTTCAAACTCTAAAATTTAATTTTATGGCAATAATTACTAGAATTAAAAAAATGGATCTTCATTCTTTGCTGAAAAAAAATTTAATTTTGTTTTCAGGAAGCTTAGAAGGAAAGATTAAAAATCTCCAGAGTGTGTGTGTCAACCTTTTTATTTTTCTTTGAAGGACTTAACTAAATTTACTTGAGTTTTCCAATAATTTAGCAATTATACATAATTACTACTATTTATTACTTATGCAAGGCATTTTCCACATTGAAACATATTGCTTCCAATCTTTTCAAATCGCAGAAAAATCCGCATAATCAATTTGTTTTTCCATTCATTTATTTTTTATTTTATTCATTATTTTTTCCTCCTGTTTTACATTATTTTTTGTTTGTTTTTAAAAAAAGAAAATTAATTTTTATAATTTACTTGTAGACAAGTGAGTAATTTAGTTAATTTTTTTCCTCTTTAATAATTTTTATTTCCAACTCTCTTGATTTTGTATTCAATAGAAAAAGACAATATAAACTTTCTAATAATCAAGAAATATTTATGGTTTTTTTTTTAATTAAATTTTTTTTTATTTTCGATGCCTATTTTTGTAGAACTATGACAAAATTTAAAAATTGAAGCTTAGCTTCTATTGAAAAATTATTTAAATAATAAAAAGATTTATTTTCTATCTTGAAAAAACTTGTTGTGTTCACACTACTGCTTGAGTTTACAATATATATATTAATTTTTTTTATTTGTAATGTATTTCAAGCCTTTTATAATTCTGAAAATAAAGACAAAAAAAAATAAAATACACGCACAGTTTAATTTATATTTCTAAATATTATTATGTATGAAAAAAATATATTTAAAATAGATCAAAATTTTAGGTGAGCGTTTATAAGATATAAATAATTTTCTAAATTTTAACTTTATATAAATTAATTTTTGTAAAGATTTAATTTTGAATTTTCCCGCTCTTGACAACGCTCTCTATAAACAGGAATTTCAAACGAATTATGACAACACTTTGTGATGATGACAACATTAAAAATGTCAAAAAAGTTTAAAACATAGCATTTAAGCTGCAATATTATAGATATTACTGTAAGAATTATGTGTAAGGTAGTTTTTAATTAATAAAAAAAATCATGAGTTCAGCTAAAGATGATGACGATTATTGGTATGGCAGTGATAAAAGATCCTTTTGTTTTGAAAGCAATGAGGTTAGTTTCTTTGAATTATCATTTATATAACTATAATAACTTGTTTATTAACAATTTAAACAAATTCAGATTGATTTAGATTTAATAAATGGATTGTATTGTTTTTAAACATTTGCTCTCCTTGTCAAACTTTTAAGAGTTACAGTAAAAATCAATAACTCATTGTTTATGTTTACTGTGAAAGAAATTTTTTTTAATAATAAAGTTAAATAATAATAACTTAATTAATAATAAAATTAAAATGTTGTTGTTTTATAATTTTTTATATTATATAAGAAGGATATTAGAATAAAATTCAATACATTTTTTTGCTATTGCTATTCAAAAAGTATTAAATTAGCTGGAAAACTAATATTGTCAAAAAAAATTCTGATGTAATCTTACAAAGAACTATAATTAATGTTTTACGCATTAATTAATTTTACTATTTTATGTACATATACTTATACATATAAATTAAAAATAAATTTTCAATCGATAGAAGTTATAGACAAGAATTGAGAACATTAACTACTTATTTATTTTTTAAAGTGATTTACTGAAAAATTTCTATGAATAATAAATTTTAATTTTAAATCTGTATTTTAGAGGGAGAATTTGTTCGGTGTATCAAAATCAGGAACAGCACTTTTAAGAGCTGGAATTTCTAATATACAAATACCTGAAAACTATTTAAAAAGCGACGATCGACAATGGAATTTAAAACCCTTATTGTCCGTCATCTCCGACAAAACGCTGAATTATAGTAAGTTCCTTTTTTTAAAAAAATAAACGTTTTCGAAATGATACGTATTTTTTTAAAATAATACTTTTTTTCTAACGTAACGTGTTTAGTAAAATATAAAATAGTGGAAATAAATTCATCAGTATTTCTTTGATCTAAAGAATAAATTCTTTGAGTGATAGTTTTGCAAAAATAAATCGTTTTCATGAAAATAATTGCTAATTTATTTATTTTTTTTCAAAATTTAGTAAAGTAAGTTTATATAAATAAAAATAAAAACAAGTTGTGAATTAAGATGTTCATTACATGAACATTTTGCTTCCTCTTTACGATAAGCAAAAAATTTGCTTTAAAGTGAATTTTTTCATTTTATTTAATTCTATTAATGCTAATAAAATATATTCTTTTTATACATCAATCGATTCGTCTTGATGAAATGAAGATTTTTAGTTTGTTTTCAAGTCTAGATTAACATTTTATTATAAGGCAACATGATTTTTAAGAAGGAAATAAATTTCTAATAAAAGTGCACATTTTTGGTTTTAATTATGTTTAATTCTATAAATTCAAATAAAATATATACTTTATATATACCAATCGATCCGTTTTAATGCAATGGATAAGATTATTGAAAAAATGAGTAAAATCTTATTGTACTGGAATATAATTTTGATGAAAGAACTAAATTTTTGATAAAAAAAAGGTAATTTTTTTGCTTTAATTGTCATTACCTCTATAAACTCTCATACAATTTATACTTTATATATACCAATCGATTCGTCTTGATGCAAAGAAGAAGATTTTATTGTATATTGACTTTAATATTCAATTAAAAAAAATTTTTTTGAAAAAAATTTTTTTTTTGAAAAAAGTAAAAAAAAAATTTTTTTAGGACAATTGTTCAGGGTCTTATATAACATAGTCCCATATAGAAGAAAATTTGTCAAAAGGATTTTTAAAAATTTTGTAAATTAAACGACTACAAAGCTTCCTCACGAGGAAGCAAAAAATAACAATTTTATATAAATATAAATAAATATATAAAGTAAATTTTATGTTTGGTAAAATTTGATATTAATTTCCAAAATTATTTCAAGATTTATTTTTGCAATAGTAAATAATTTCCTTTTTCTTTTAATCTTTCAGTATTGACAGCGGACAAAGCTCAACAACAAATGGATGAAGTGAATGGAATTCATCAGGAAATAACTCTAAGAAAAATGTTACAAGGACAAGTTGTTTCTTTGGAATCTTATAAATCTCTGACGAGTAAAACTTCTCTCCTGGATGCGGCTATTGCCAGTGGCAATGGAAATGCAATTCTAGGTGTTGGTACCTTCAGTCTATTTCTAATTTACCTCAAAGTTTACATTTTCAAATGCCAATGAATCTGTTTTTTCAAAAAAGGTTTTTCACAAAATTAATTTTCTCCATTACAAATTAAAATTGTATTTGTATTTTTTTTGTCACTAAAAAATATTTAATTAACTTATTAATTAATGACTTGACTCAAAAAGAATATTTACTTTTCTCAAAAAGAATATTTACTAGAATCAGATAATTTTTATTTAAATAGAATAAATTGAATTCAAACCAATAATTTCAGAATTTTTAGCAAATTGACTTAATTACCAAAAAGTGAACTGAATTAAATAGAAATTATTTGATAGAAATTAATATTTAACAAAATACTTCTGGAAAAAAAGTTTTTCCAGTGTATCACTTTTACAATTAGGAAAAATCGTTTCGAATCGAAATTTAAAATATAAATTTAGAATATAAAATTCTATTTTAAATATTTATTCTATAAATAAAATTCCAGATAGTATTGTTTATTATGAAGACATTGAAAACGTCTTTGGCTCAAAAATTATTAATGGAACGTCCAGAAGCAATGAACGCTTATCTGCATTATCTTTCCACAAGATTGCAAAGAAATGAGATTACCGATCTTCTAACGTGAGTGTTTGCTTTCGCATAACATTTTTTCAAATAGTATAAATTAAAAAAAAATTCGAAGCAAATAATGACGATTATTTTAAGTTAAGCGCTCTTAACTATAGCTTAAAGATCTTAGCGATCTTTTTTTAGCGAATAATCGCAAAATTATGAATTCTTTAAAATAATAATGATTAAATAAAATATCATTAATTGACAAATTTATTTATTTTCTATGTTTATGAAATTTTTTAATTTTCCTTTTATTTTTTTTCAGTATGCAAGGCCTGACTGTTGACGCCGCTGTAAGTTGTCTGAAAATATTTCTAATTTCTCTTTTCGTATTAACAATTTTATTAATTATTTAATTTCATTCTCAGATTAGAGACTTGCATCTTATTATTAAAAACACAAGCAATAATGAAAGACTTTTGCAAAGACTTCGTATTTGCCACAAGACATTGTTTATGGACTTGCAGGATTGTCCAGAAACTAAATTTATTGAATTGTACATAAAATTGTTAGGTAATGATCTTTCGTATTTTTTATTGATAGCATAAATCGATTTAAATAAAAAATTAATAATAATAAATAAATAATAATAATAATAATAATAATAATAATAATAAATCGACAGAATCGATATTAATTTTTTTTTAATATAAAATTTGTTCAAATCGTAGAAGTTAATTTTCAATTTAAATTTCGTTTTAATTATATTTAAAAATTAATTATACTTAAAATATTTGGTTTAAAATAAAAAGTATATAAAAATGTGAAAAATTTGAAAATTGATTTTTATTATTAAAATTCGTATTTGATTATTCAGAATTAATTAATGAAGTTTAAGTAAAATAATTCATGAATTATTATTTTTTATTACGATTCGTAATATTTTTTAATTTTAATTATTTTTTGAAAGCATATTTTTGTTTTTATTAAAATTATTGCGATTTTTTGCATTGAAATTAAATTTGAATGCTTATAGAATGGCAGATAGATGTAAAAGACACTCAACTCAGTAAACGATTGGAAGTGAATTCCTCGTTATTAAAATGTCTCGAGCACACTTGTCGCGATCATTGGGATTCTTCCGAAGGGAATTTAATTTCACCAACAACGTTATTAAAACAGCATCAAATTTCGCCTCGTCAATATGAAAAAGTTGCATTAAGAACACGAGCCTCCGAAGAAGCCTGGGATGATATCGATCGTTTACTTCATACAAAGGTAATAATTATACTAAAAAAATAAATACTTTTCTTTATTTGTTAATTTTCAAGAAATTCATATTAATTTTTTTCTAATTTGTATTCAAATCTTCACTAATTTCAAAATAGAAAATAAGTCCTGTGATAATTTATTGCATCAAATACCAAAAAAATTTAATTTATTTTCAATAATTTTGGGTTAATGTGTAAATTTTCTTTCGATTTTAAATGAAAATGTTTTTGAAAAATTTTAATACTTGCTTTTATGTAAATTTTTAATAAATTTTGTAATTTTTTCCAATTTTGAATATTAATTTTTCAGGGTTGGCTGGGCGGTAAAAAATTTCAAACATCTCTGCCAATTGAAGAAATATTGAAGATATTGCAGGACTGTAAAGCACCAACGGCGATTTTAGAAAAATTTCTCAGCTACGTGGACAATGTGAAGAAACGTTTGGATATCGCCAAAAGTATTCAGTGCTACAAAAGTGTCATTGATGTAAGTATTATTCTCAAAAGATTCTAACAATTTATTTTTTAGCAATTTTGTAAACAAAAATTTATTTTTTAAATAAAACTAATTTTTTTTATTAGTAAATAGAAGATCTAAACTAAAATTAAAAATTGTTTTCAGATCCTCGTTTCCCAAGGAGACAAAACGGCTCTTCTTGAATACAAAGCAAGCCTTCAACCTCAATCAGAACAATATTTTTATGCCGAGAACTTTTTACACAATCCGGGAACGAAATGGCGAAATTAATTTTTCCAAAAAAAATAAACATTTGAATCTCAAACAAAAAAATGTATTTTTTACACCCACAAGGAAAAATTAATTTAAGAAAAGGGAAAAATTTGTACAATCAAATTTTCAAATGTTCTTTTGTAAAAAATTTATACATTACTAGATAAAGGATGAAATGGAAAAGAAAACAGAGTTTTGTATAGAAAATTTATTTTATAGACGAAAAATGTTAACCTGTAAAAGTAACAGTAACTGTTTGTTTTTTATATTAATCCAAAATTCGTCATTTATAAATAGAAATTACTCTATTTGAAAAAAATATTATTATAAAATATATGAAAAATATTTAATATCAAAAAATGTTCTTTTATACGTTAACAGTATCAAAAAAGAGAAAAAAAACTAATAATCGTTTTAGTAACATAATTTAACTATCCTCAGGATATATCTTTTTGTGTGTGTTTGTTTTTTTTTATGTAAATTGAAATTTTACATAGCGCCATTTGACGATGAGCCTGGTTGCAGTTGCTGCTGTTGTGGCGGCGGTGGTGGTGGTGGTGCATTAAATTGCACGCACGGTGGAAGGTAATGCGAATGACCAGGGTATTGATACCAATTTTCTTGTGAATTACCCGGTCCCATTCCAGGATAAACAGTTTGAGGTGGATAAGCGTATGGCGGATAATATGGAACGTACGTTTGCTGATAATTATCAACGCCAGTGTAAATAACTGGCGGAAATGAATTTGCATTGTTATCGCCAGTGTCGACTTGATGCACATAGGGAATTGGAATGAGTCCCGAATTTTGTGGACAATATGTCTCGGCCTCGTTACACATTGGCTGTGAATAAACTGTTGGTTGATGCGGCGGATACTGATATGGAGGACTATTAACTGGCATTTGCACTTGATGTGGAAATTGATTTTGTCGATTTCCAGGCGAACCACTATTCCTCTCAAACTGCTTTCCTTGTCCCTCGACTTTTGAATTTGGAAATCGATTATTACCTTGATGAAACTCACCTTCTCGTTGCTGTTGTTGTTGCTGTTGCTGTTGATTGCGTCTCGATGGTTGAACAAAGTTTCGATTTCGACCTGGAAAATTGTATTTTCTAAATTATCATTTTCAAAATTCAAATATCTAATTTCCAGAAAAATTAAATTTTTACTCTCCTTGAAACATTGTAAATTCAAGAAAAAATAGTTTAAATAAATAGAAAAAGTTGTAAAAAAATGTAATGGATCAAATTGTAAGATATCTTTTTGAAACTTTCGTTTGTATTAAAATAAGTAAAAACAATTAATCAGAAAGTGAGAAGAAAATTAATGAATGAAAAAAAATATTCAAACTCACCGTCAATGCATTTTTTGAAACGAGGTGCAACACCATTTCTAGGAGTCCGTGGTCCTTCCTTTGATTCATTGATATGTTCGCGACTTCTCTCGTTATTACAATATTGTACATTTTTATTGCACTCTTTTGGATTCCTCTGGGAATTATTCGTCACAATTTGCTCCTGCGATCCGTTATATCGTACGTTTGAATTTTTCATCGTTTTATAATTATGATTTAACGTCCCTTTAAATCCATTTTCTCCATTCTCTTTCTTTCCTCGATAGCCATATTTTGGCTGTATTTGCGTCACTTGATTAACGTCCTCTTGAGATCCTTTTCAAAGAGAAAAATTTCGTTTTAGAATTTAAAAAATTCGACCTTCAATAAAATTTGCAATATTCTGTCCATTAGAATGAATTATTATTATTCTATACTATTTCTATTATTTTTGAATTCGAGAAATTAATTTGTGACGAAAGCAGAACCGATTCTCTTCTTTAAATAATTATTCTGCTTTCGTCACAAATTAGTTTCTCGAATTCAAAAATAATAGTAAATACTAGAAATAGTAGAATTATAATAATAATTAATTCTAATGGGCGGAATATTGAAAATTTAATTGTAGATAATTAATTTAATTTCATAATTTTTAATCTTAATAAGTTTCAAGAATTATTGAATGAAAGAAAAAACCTGGAATATTGTTCGGCTTCTGTTCAGCAGAATTTTCCACAGGATAATGATTAAACTGGCCATTAATAGGTGGCGGATGATTAACATTGCACAGGTAATTCGCCGCATTTAGATACTATTGAAAAAGAAATTATTAAAATTCAGCGAAATGTTTAAAGAAAAATTACAATTTTTCGGAATAAATTTCAATGAGAAAGATATTTGAAAATTACCTGAATTCCAAGATTGTAGAAGAATCTTAAAGTTTGAAGATCTGTTTATAGAGAAAAGAAATTATTAGTTTCAAGCAAGAATTATTTTTTAAAATTTATTTTTGAAAATTACCACTTAGTGGCAGATCGCTGCCATTAACGTCAATACTCTTCACCGCTGACATGTTAATCGGATGATCCAATTGATCCAAAAGAAAATCAACATTTGGAAGCACGTCATTTACACACGGCGGGGCAACTTGTTGAAAATTGTTGTTCTCTGAAAGAAGAAAATTAATTCTCTCGTTTTAATTTCAAAATTCAAATTTAATTAAAATTATTATTTTAGAAAGATTTTTACCAAGTTGGTCTTTCTGTGCATTTAGTTTTTTTCCTACTAATTGATTTTAATTGTAATGAAATTGCCCCTGAATTTGTTAACTTATTTAAATGAATAAAAGAAATATGTACATAAATCGTTATAATAATTAAATTAATACAGAATCAAAAATCGTCTATTCACCTGCAGGTGGAATGAAATACGTCACATTTTGCTGCTGTGCAGGCTGAAATTGATAATTAGTTTCAGAACCATTTTGAAGAACAGGATTCGATAAACATAATTTCTTCATATTCTCCTCATTTGCAGCCAACGGAATTGTCGCGTTTTTCTCCCTATCGCCAGAACCGTCAAGCTGTGCAATACGGTAATTCAATTATTAAAACATTATTTTAAAATTTAATTAGAAACTTTGAAATAAAAAACGAAAATTCAATTAAAAACTGAACTAAAAAACAATTCAATAAATTAAAAATTTAATTCTTAAAATTAAAAAACGAAAAACTACATTAAAAAACAAAAAAAATAATTTAAATATAATACAAATAAGTTTGGAAAATTATTTTTAATTACCATTTGGAAATTTTTATTTTTTTTAACTAAATTAGTACTCAACTTACATCGGCAGTAAAATCTTCAGCAGGTGGATTGTAATTCTCCACGCAAGTCTTTACAAACGCAGCTTTATTCTCACTGAGAAGAAAAAATTGAATTAAGAAACATTTTTGTATACTTAATTCTATAATTAAAAAAGATTCGCATTATTATTCCAGCAAATTAATAAATTCTAGTCTAGAATTCTAGTTTTCGCTAATTTTCAATTATGTCAGTTTTTTTCTGAATTACCTCGAATCTTCGGTCCACTTCATTGCAGCAGTTTCAACGTTCCTTTTGTTGCAAGATCCCTTATTGGAATTTCGCTCAAACGTTGAAATTTCTTTGCTCCTTCTGGTTGAACCAAATTGTTTCTTAATCTTTAAAGCGCCTGGATAACAAAAAAAATAACAGTCATTATTATTCAACAAATTATGACACAAAATCAAGGTAATCACAAGAAAAATATTATATAATAAAAAAATAATAATAAAAAATACTGAAAATTACTAAAAAGTGATAAAAAAATAATTAAAAGTAATGAAAAGTAATTGAAAATAATAATTGAAAATAATAATAAAACAATAAAAAATGTGAAAAAATTATGTGATAGAGACAAATTAAAAATACAATTGAAGGAGAAAATTGAAAAAAAACTGACTTGGGTCAACGGCTGGATTTTTCTTTGGAATTGTAAATATATTTGCTTTAGTTCGTTTCATGTTAAATGGTTTCAACGCCGTAAATGGGACAGTTCGTTTTTCTCCTAATTCAAGAATAAAAACAACAACTGGCCCCTCGTTTTTACTCATTTCTTGAATATGACCAGTCAATAATTTCTCCATATTACCACACGCTTCGTCACAATTAATTTGCATTTTTTTGTCCGTGGTATTTAAATCATTGTTATTAGCAACATCATCAACTTTTGCATTCAATTCGACCAAACATTTGCCTCCGACTTGAAATTCAGTACCGTTGTACTTTGAAAATCCCGAATTTCGCACTTCTGTGTAATAAATAAAAAAAAATAAAAAAAATAGAAAAATAATATTCAAATTAGATATTTTAGTAAATATTTAAAATAAGAATAAGAATAAGAATTAATAATTAAATAATAGTTAATTAATAGTTGGTTAATAGTAAAAAATAGATAATTGCTGGTTCAGAATTAACTTTCTTAAATTAATGGTTTGAGCTTTTAATTTTATTATTATTTCTCGTATTATAAATTTATAATTATAACTAAGTGGTGGAAAATTTGGAAAAATAATTAGAAATAAGTGATGAGAAAATTGTCATTCATACCGCGGCGAATTTCGTGCCAGATGTCGAAGTCTGTGTTTCGGAAAATATCTTCATCAAGAGCTTTGGCCACTCGATAGGGAAACGGAGTGAGACCGCCTTTAAGGCCAAAAATGTCTTCAGTCTCCGTACAGCTCTCATTTACTTTATTGAGCATTGCGACCGTTGAATTTCTAAAGGGAAGACAAATTTTCGTTTCAATTTCCAATTCGGAATTGGAGATTTTTATTAATCGCTAAATTTTGCTCGCGAGTATTTTTTTTGTCGCTTTAAACGAATTCACAGAAAAATTTCTGCTTCATTTTGAGTTAATTAAACTAAAAAATTTTATTAAATTTCCAATTAAACTAAAAATTGTTCTTTGATTTTGTATTTAACTAAAAAATTGTTATCAAATTTCCAATTAAATTAAAAATTGTTCTTTGCCTTTGAATTAAACTGAAAATTAATTTTCAATGAATCAAAAAATTAGTTTTCAATGAATCAAAAAATTAATTTTGAACGAAATAAAAAATTAATTTTGAATTAAACTAAAAATTAATTTTTCATGAAACTAAAATTAATTTTTAGTTAAATTATTTTTGATTATTTCGAGACGAATGTTTTTCGGTCTCAATTGGATAAAACTTCAAAGGAAAAAATTATTTTCTCTGCATTGTGATCTTTCTTTTTCACCGAAAGTAAATTATTTTAAAGTTAACTAAAGGTAATTTACACAATTTTCAAGAATAGTGTGCAACTTACTCTCTATGTTCCGCAATTCCCTTTGCAGAAAATTTATCATATTTTAATGGAAAAGGTCTATCGTGTAACATTTTATGAACAGTTTCGTCAACATTTGGCATCTGGAAGACTTCTTTGTACAGGGTTTTATAAACCAGTGCTATAAATGTAAAAAAAGGAATTTTTATGTGAGAAGAAAAATTTCTCTTTAAAATAAAAAGATAATTCATAATTGAAAAAATACTCCGAAACGAAACATTAGATTTTTTAAAATTAAATTTAAAAATTAGATGAAAGAAAATAAAAATACAAAATACATAAGGAGAAATTTAATTTTAGAAAAAATTCTTCAAAATGGAAAAAAATTTTTGCATTAATTAATTTAATTAACTTAGTTTAATTAATTTAATTTTTTTTACAATTAGATTTATTTGAATTAAAAATTAGGTAAAAAGTTATAAATTAAATTAAAAATGAGGTAAATGTTAGAAACTAATTAAAAATTAGGTAAAAAGTTAGAAATTAAATTTAAAATTAGGCAAAAAATGTAAAATTAAGTGAAAAATTAGACGTAAAAATTAAAAAATTGAATAAAAAGATAAATGAGATAAAAAATTAATATATAAATTAAAAATTAAATTAAACTAGATAGAAAATGAAATTGAGAAACATACACTGACAAAAACCAGCCGATTTGATATACTCTTTCGTATAAACAGTTTCATACTGCTTTTGTGCAGTATAACAGAGTAAAATATGGTTCTTATAACCATAATTGTTGACGACTCTTTTCGTCATTGTGTGACCGTCGAAAATAATAATTTCCCTTTGATAAAGCTCTGACATTGCTTCAATTTCATACATTCCACCCCATTCGGTGAAACAAGCCATTTGATCAATGTAACTGTCGAAGGGAACTGTTATTTTCTGCAAAGGGCATTTAATTTTGCATATTAGAAAAATCAATAAAAAAAACAATCGAAAAACAATAGAAAAAATTTTCACATACTTTTCTCCATAAATATTTTACTCAAAAAATGTATTTATTAAAAAATGAATTTTAATATACCTTCTTAAATAAATCTCTTTGTTTTTTCATAAAATTCACGCACTCGAGTCTCACTCGAATGTGAAAATGTTGCGTTAAGTAAATTTGTTCACTAATTGCCCTGAACAAACATGTTGGGTCTTTTGGTGCATGTTTTCTAAAGAATCCTTGGCTCTCAAGCCAATCATCTACCGGCTCTGCCGTACGTTTAGGTGGCTTTCTTTGTGACCCTTCCATTTTCTCTCTATTTTTTTCTTAAACTTTAACATAGAAATTTTTTTAATAAAAAAAAAATAATTTCCAAAAAGTCAAATATAGAAAAAAGCACTAAAAATCTATTTCTACTAAAATGTCCTTGAAAGTGTAATGACTCATCCCGAGTTGCAATTTTTATCAAATTCAGTAATCAAATTTCTAATACAATTAAATTCTGTACATTCAATATTGTTGAAAATCGTAACAGAAAGAAAACAAATTTTTCTAATGCGCAAAAGAATTTTAAATATTTGCATTTTTTTTTCTCCAATACCGTTTCCCAAATATCGTACATGAAAATATCAGTTAAAATTTATTTTATCTGTCAATTGTATTTATATGTTATGTGATAGTTTTAAATAAACAAAACCGTGCAATGAGACAACTTTTTTTTTTTTAATACGGTATTGACGAAAATATATCCACGTGGTCGACAATGATCGGCGTCTTCAAATTGTTGCACGTGTTTTATTCATTTGTTTCATTTCATATATTATTTGAAAAAAAAGAAAGAGTAAAATTTCACTCACCTGATTTAAATCGTTATGACTCGAATAATTAAAAGAGATACTTCATTATTTAACTTGAAGTTTATTGTAAATTTAGTGTAAAATTAGCCGAACTGCACCAGGTGTGTGTGAGGCGTGTCTTCAAAGAATGTAGAATGGCACACACGAAACGTTTTTTTTTCGTTCCTTCTAACTCTGAATTTTGCAACAATTAGTCAAAAAGGGGAGGAAAATCGATAAAAATCGAAATGTGTCTCCCCAATCAACATTAACTTCACTTTAAACACTTTGTCGTGTGGAGATGATGATTTGAGTGTTTGCGAATTTTGAGAAGAGAGATGATTATAATAATTTTGTAAAAGATTTTAATTCTTTTGCTCTTTCCAACTGTGTAACGCAATATACTTTGATGTTCAAATTTTCAATTCGTCGAGAGTTTCAATGTTCTTTGTATACACTTTGTCCTCTAACGACCTATCATCAGACGATCGCCGCAAATGTAAACAACAAAGGAAAACAAATCTTCGATATTCGAATTTCAGGTGCGTATGATGATAAATTTGCC
Organism: Leptopilina myrica (nomen nudum); assembly: GCA_032872475.1. NCBI lineage: Eukaryota > Metazoa > Arthropoda > Insecta > Hymenoptera > Figitidae > Leptopilina > Leptopilina myrica (nomen nudum). The sequence goes on from CM065458.1 coordinate 1,452,102, forward strand.
ATCAGCTCTCGGTAATTAAAATTAATTTCCGATAATTAGATATTTTTCCATTCTTTTTATAATTTTAATTGCAAAAAAATCCCCAAATTGGTTCGTTTTGAAATAGTGTTCGAAATTGTAATGAAAAATAACCTATAAAAATTATATTTTTGATTGTTTGTCTTTTTATATATTATTTCAATATTGTTTACTAATGTTTGTTTATGTATTTAATAAATTAAAGGTTAGGTTAAATATTCATTATCGTAAAGCTTTGTTTTCTTAATGTAATTATTTCGTTTTCATTATTGACAGGCAATTTAGTAATCTCATTTCTAAAAAAAGTTTTAATAATAAATAAACAATAGTAATTTAATAAATTCTTAATAAGAGTCTAATTATTTCGTTGTTAAATAGTACAGAATTTAAAAATATTTACGATTTTTGAATATTTACTTATTCAGAATTAAATTTTCAATTTCGATTTTAAAAATGAGAAATTCGCTAAATTGCGGTATGGAAAAAAATGATATAATTAGGAAATAAAAAAAGGCGAATTGCGTAAAAATGTTTGTTTATTATTTCCTAATCGTATTCGGAAAATTCATTGTATATGAATGTTAAAAAAGTATACAATAGCCCAATATATAAAATACTGTTTTGTTTTTTTTTCGTTATTTTGTTGTTGTTGTTGTACAAACATTTTGACAGTGTTGCATTATCGTTACTTATTGCTGTATAAATTGTGTGTATTTTCTTTTGTTATAAAAAATTGTTTCATTGAAAAATAATATGCTCACTTATAATAATAATAATATTGGGTTTCGTCTTTTTTTTTACCGCATTTTCTTCTTTCGCTTTATCAGCAGTTAAATTATGAACAAAATTAAAATGTTCGCGACAAAATTACACGTGAGATGCAAAAATAAACTATATCGAATCTAGAGTTGTCTTTTTTTCTCGCTTATTATCATATTATTAATAAGGAAATTAATGCCAACTTATAAATCTTATTGACATATTTTTTTTGTTTGTTTTTTTTTGCGTAGGATTCGTCGAATAATTAGGGCTTCGACTTGTAATTATTATAATTATGATTCGCGCGAAATAAAGCATAAGATGCTAGTTTTTTTTTAAGTATAATCCATAAGATTAATATTAACGTTAGGATGCTCGCTTTGTTTTATATCGTCGGTAATTAATATAAAATATTATATATATATATGTACGATATACAAAAGTAGCGAAATCACAAGTCTCTCCTTTGATGGTCGTTATTCGTACCAATTCCCACTTTATGCGGACACTTTCTCAGCGGCAATTGCTGGAAAAATTGGAAAAAAAATTGCAAATTAGATGAAAAAAATAGATTTGAATTTAATTTTTGTATTGAATACAATTTTACGTATTAGGAAATGTTTGTTATTTGAGTAGGAAATTATTTTATTTGCTAACCTTCTTTGGTTGGCAGGACATTTTTCTCTTGGGTCACTGCATGCTTTAGTTTCGCAGGATTAAAATTTTCAATTCCAGAAATAAGTTCCTGCTTTCCCTTCTCTTGTTGGATTACTGAAAAAAAAGAATTATTTTTATTAAATTTCAATTTCTAATTTTATTAAAAATTTTTATTTTATTTACTATTCTTATCATTACTATTTACTATTTTTATCATTTGTTTACTATTTTCGAAATTTTTTGTCTATTAATTGCAATAATAATAAATTGAACTCGTTAGAAAAATTATTTATTTATTCAAAGTCTATTGATAATTGAAAAAAGAATTTTAACAGAAAGAAAAATATTTTTACGTACTTTCCTTGTCGGGAAGAGGATTTTTCTCCTGAGTCGTCGTATGCTTCAACTTAGTGGGGTCAAATTTTTCAATTCCAGCAATGAGGGTTTGCTGATTTTTTTCCACGGCTACGTCTGAAATAAAAAAAAGCAGAAAAAATACTTAAATTTGTGTATTATAATAATTTGATGAATGAACTATTTTTTCATTTCAATGTTAATAAAGAGAATTTTAATTTTTTAGGTATACACACCCTTCGCCGATGGCAGAACATTTTTCTCCGTCGTGGATGCTTTTTTCATACACGCCTGATCGAAGCCTTCTAATTGACTCTTCAAATCAACCGCTACCTTGGGCAGATTGTTCAAGGATGGACTAACAGGATTCGACATGATGCCAAGTGGTTGAAGGATCTGCAGAAAAAAAATTTTTTTTTTAGACTAAAGTAGTACATTTCCATTTTTTAAATCGATTTAGTTTTTTTAAATTTGCATTTCCATATTTTTACTCATTAATGATTTATTTACTCATAAGTAGTAATTTTTATTTTATTTGAAAATCAGGCCTCAGACTTTTTTCCGACTATTTTCAAAAAAATACGAGAGTTACTTCAACTTATTTTCAAAAATACCTCTTTTTCCAAATTATTTTCAAAAAATACGACTTTTTCAAATTTTTCTTCAAAAATGGCAACAAAATAGAATTTTTTTGGTATAAAATGCTAATTTTCGATTTTTATTATAGTACGAAAAAAGATATGATATTTATTAAATTATCAATTATAAATAATGATTAATATTCGCTTTTTTGTTGAAACCATTTTCTGCAATTATTATTATTATTAACGTTATTATTATTTTGGTCTTGAATCAGGTACCGAACGTGCTGTATATTAATTTATTAACGATATATCATGCAGATAAAAAAACGACGTAAAAAAGTTTGAAAGAGAATAATGTATTGATCGAGGAAGTTTGACGATGCGAATTCGGTCGACTAACGGCACTCTTCTGATGTTGAAGGATCATCAGAACTTCTTTAGATGTAGAAAAACCGAAAACATTGTTTCACTTGCATATTAATCTTCAACAAGTGATTTAATACTCTCGGAAAAATGGTTTTTTAGAACAAAATATTTTACCAATATATTTTACCGTATAAATTGCTAAAAACCAATTTATTATTCAATTGATAAAATATATTTCTCACAATTAAATAGTTTAGTATTTTTCAAATTACATGGAGTAAACAACTTGTTCAAAATGTAAAAATAATTTTTTTTAAGTTAGTATTTATTTAATATTTAATATTTCTTTTAGTGCACTTCTTGTTTCTTTTTTAAACGACTGTTTATGAAAATATTCGTTCGCACTGTCGACGTAAGACTTTATTTTTAAGTCCAATTAAGCGAGTCAAGTTTATCATTTATTGCGAGCAATTTTGCCAAGCTTTGATAAAAAAAAAATAAATGGCGAAAAAAAGGAAAAATTGTTGATTACAATTCTGGGAGAAAAAAGTGTATGTAGGGAAAAAAAACCCTCGACACTTGTGTGGCAGACAAGAGGTCGAGGGTGCACTCTCTATTATATGCGCACACGATGTCTTTTCTTGAGAGGACTCTTCTACTGAAGAGGTGTGCCACGTTTACACTCTCGACCAACATTCAAAGAGTAATAATAATTAAATACGAGCAGGAAGCAACAAGTGCTATTGACAATTTTTTTGAAAAAAGAAATTGTCCATTTCTACGCTAAATAAAAATATTTAGTGTAAAGAACAAAATGAAAAACAAAACAAAAATTAATAAAAAATACCAAAAAATTATAAGGCAAATTCAACTTTTTGGTAGAAAATCATTTTGAAATTTTTTTCTGAATTTTTTTCAACTACAATTAAATTTAAAATTAAGAAACGAAAAAAATCTGTAATTCTTTTTGAAATGCGCTTTTCTGGGAAATTTTGAACTTGATAATTTATTTGCACAATTTGTAATGATTCGAATATTTGCGAATATTATTCACTGACTCGATTGCCGATCTAATATGGAAGTTATGCGACAAAATCGATTCAAAGTGTATTCACTTGTTTTCCACAATGATTCATTATTTATTCCAAGATCTGAGTAATGAGTTATTATTGCTTGCACCTGTAATTTTTCGAGTCAATGACCGTACAATTTTTATTAGAGTCATAACGCAACATTCTTTCGTGAAAACAGACATTTTTTCCCATTTTTATAACAATATATAACGTAAAATATTCAGCGACTAAAAATATTTTCATTTAACTATTTGAAAACTATTATTAAAAGTAAATATTAATAGTTAATGTTAATAGTTGACAACAAAAAATAATAAATTTAAAAAATTTAACAAAATTTAATTTCTAACAAATTTAAGAATTAATAATAAATATTAATTGTAAAAATAATATTTATTATTAATTCTTAATATTTATTACATTTAATTTAATTAAATTCTAATTTATTTATACTCTACTCTAAAATAATTAAAATGATTTCAGATGGAGCTCCTCTGCTGTTAATTGTAATTTAATATCTGGGCCAGAGAACAAGAAAAGTGTCAAACTAATAATGAAACAAGAGAAACTTCCTTGATGACAATCGTGAAAAAAAAGTGATTACTAAACGTAAAGGACTTGAGAAATAACAAAAGGTAGCATTCCACTTGAGTGAAGTCACTGAACGACGACGAGAAGAACGAAAACGTCTCTGCGATGAAAACGATAATAATCGATATATACAGAGAAATAGAAGGAAAAATTCTTCGAAAGGAATATTATGCAATAGTGAAAATGTTCTATATAAAGAAACATCAATTCGAAGCAGATCAACTCGTCTAAAACGGAAAATGCTACTCTCAGAAGAGAGCGCGATGATGTTGAATTTTTATAGCAGGTTTTTGATACCCATTTAATTTCCACTTTCTTATTTTCTTCATGAATTCAATATAAATATCAATGATACTTGTTTTCACGTCTCTTTTACATTTAAGATACTTTTTTTAATGATAATTTTAAATTTAAGATAACGAACTGTAAGGTCAAGTATTTTAATAACAAAAAAAGACGAAAACAATTAACGAAAAAGAAAAATTTCGGCGAATATTTTCAATTTAATAAGTTAATTAAATTAAATTTTCATTAAGTTGAAATTATTATTAAATAATAATGATTACACTCGGAGAAAAATTTATACTTTTTATTTCATTATATTATTTAATTTCTAGAAGAAAATTAAATTTTAGAGAATTTCACAATTTCTTCAATTTTCTTTTCAATTTTAAACAAAGTAATTGAAAATTTTTTTTAAAAACAAATTATTAATTTAATTTAATAATTTATTAATTATTTATTTTTTTGTTTAATTTTAATTTTGGTTGAGAAAAAAATTTCATTCAGCTGTAAATGATTTATTTTCCCTTCTTTTTTTGAATGAAGAGCGTTTAAAGAAGATTAAGTTGCTTGATTATGGGAAATTAATGTGTTCAACCATAATCAGACGTGGTACAAATTTAAAGTGTGACTCAAAGTCTTCCTTTTCCAGTTATACTTGACACAGATTGACATAAAAATTCTCTCTTTCTCTCTAAATAGAGCAGAGACGTGTGATTATATTGAGTTAAACAAGCCATGTTTTAACAATTGCTCCTTGTTCTTTTATTTTTTAAAATATGTATCTGTAATCATTCTATTGTTTTATTTCATTGAACAATAGAGAAAGAGAGCTCTCATGGATAATTTGTTTTTCATCAAAAGTATACACTATTAGAGTTCACTTAAAATTTTTATCTCTCTCTTGAAATTAATTGAATTTTTCTAATCGTTTGAAAAATATCATTAAAATTTTATTTCGTTGCTAAAAAATGTTGTTCTATTGTTATTGTTAAATTATACTTTACATTTTTATTTCTAATTTTAGGTATATTTTCATTTTTAACGTCATATTGTATTTTTAATTTTTTAATTTTAAAATTATTTTCATATTTTTTTATATTAATTATGAATAAATTAAATCTATTTAACAAATTAAATATTAGGCAAATAAATTAATTCTCATTAAACGTTCTTCATTCAAAAATATTTACGAATAATAAATTAGAAATATTATTTTTACTAATTTTTATTTTTATTCTAATTATATTAATTTTATATTTTAATATTATACATTTTTAATTTTCATTTTAAATTAGTTGGAAAAAAAATTATTTCAGTAAAAAGTGCATCGAAGTTTAAAAATAGAAAGACAAATATTAGTTTTGAATTTTAATACATTTTTAATTTTCATTTCGAATTAGGGGAAAAATTATTTCAGCGAGAAATGAATCAAAATCTAAAAATAGAAGAGAGAAAGAAAAATGTGTAATTTGAAAAAAATTGGAACTTAAAAATCTCACTTGTCATTGATTGATGTTTAAATTTAAAGAGAAAAATAGGGAGCTTTTTTGTGTATTCATCAATAGAATTAATTGGTAATTAGTTAATTCATTATGTCGCATCATGTTATTCGGTTTATGAGCATGACTTCGTGTAGTCCGTTAGAAATAGTAAAAAGAGTTCAGTTATAGAGACACTAGGAAGAAGGAAGTAATTTTCTTCGACGAAACAGTTAAACATCCCAAGTGATAAAAGCATACGAGGAAAAAAAAATGTTCTCATGCAATGGGAATAAAAAAGATTATTTATACAAAATTTCCTTTTTATCGTCTCTTGCTACCTAGTTTATTTTTTTCTCTTTAACTTATTTTTATTTCTTTTTTATTATTCTGGTACTACTTTGCTACTTTATTTTGTTAACACATTTATTATTTCATAGAGGAATTTTTATTAATTTCCTTTCTTTACATTTTATTCATATTTGTTACATTTTTTCAATAATTAATTTTTTAATTACTTAGTTTTTTTTTAGTAAAGATCGATATTTGTCATGCTCTGAAAATTTGGAATACTCAAAAAAACAAAATATTTATTTTTGAAATAAATATTTGCAAAAAGAAAAACTAGCAACAAAAAAATAATTTGTAGAAAAATAATATCTGGGAAATAAAAGTCAAAAACGTAAAGTAAAATAAACAATTAGAAATTAAATATTTTTTAATACAAGAGTTTTGAAGTCGAAATAAAATTTCGTTAAAAGTTAAAAATTTCGTGGACACATTTTTTTTTGTTTTTGAATAAAAAAACTATTAACTAATAATTAAATATCATTTTTCAGATCATATCAACCCTTGGGAAGCAGGTGATTATTAAATCCACCATCTTCAAGCAGGTGTTAGTCATTCAAAAAAGAAAGAAAAATTCTTCCTCGATTTGAATTTAGACATGTTGGCCACATGTTCTTAAAAAAGTTTATCGATGAGTCAGATATTTGAAAAAAAAAATTATACTCTTACCATTTACAAAAAAACGATTTATTTATCTATTAAATTAAGCTCACGAATTTCCGGAATTTACAGACTAATATTTCAAAATTTTGACGCCGGATTTTTGGAATGCTAAACACTTTAATCGCGGATATAAATAGAGAGAGGGTCCCTCATTTGCATACAAAGAGCCAAATTCTTTACATAAGGGGATTACTAAATTAGGAAAGAAAAGAAGAAGAAGCGCAGGAAACGAAAGACAAGAATTGCGAATATTTCGTGAAAAAAAGAGATTTAAGGTAATTGTTTTATTTTGGTAAATTTATTAAACATGTAAATTTTTTAATTTAGTAAACTTCTAGGTATTCTAGTAAATTTTTATTTAGAAAATTTAAAGTTTAGTAAATTTTTAAATTAGTAACATTTAAAATTGGTGACTTTTTAATTTAGTAAATTTTTAGTTTAGTAAATTTTTAATTCAGTAAATTTTTAAGTTAGTAAATTTTTATTATAGTAAATTATTAATTCAGTAAATTTTTATCTAAGTAGATCTTCGATTTTGAGAATTTTTAAACTCTGGTTGTAAAAAGTCCCTTTTTCAGAGGAGAAAAAATCTTATTCCGCTGAGAAGCAAACGAAATTAAATTCACAATAGAATTCTATTTGTTTATTTCTATTCGATATGAAGAAATAGTGATTTATGAATTGTTGAATGGATTTTTTTTTAAATGTCCGTAGCGCATTTATTTCGATTGAAAGAGGAGGAAAAAAAAAGAGTGATTAGTAGGTCAACATGGGCAGGCAAAGCTCCTTTTATGGTATGAGAACGGCGCTTATATCCAGGGAGACTTTGAAAGAGGCCAAATACGCAGCAGCATACATTTGATGCTAAAGGTCCGGTTGTATGTATTTTTGTACTTTAAGAATACGTTCCTTGATTCAATACATATATATGTATATAAAAAGAATGTAACGGTATGACATTGCAGGGAATTTCAATTTAAAAATCACTTTTTTACGCTTTTTGAACATCAAAATATATGTAATTATTTTCCTTTTCTTTACAGAGAATTATACTTGCGGCTTACAATTTTAATTTTTATTACTCACACGAAAATTTTCCCAGATACTTGAGATTTTTTTTTTTTGTTTCTTTTATTTTATTTAAATTAAATTTTTACATTCAATTTATTAAATTAAATTAAATTTTATTTAAATTCAGTTTTTTAAAACTATTTTTGAAAAAGTAGGATTTTTTCACGTATTTTACATATAATTGAGAATTTATTATAGAATTATTTGATTTTTTTCACAGATAACTGAAAAGTGCAAGAAGAACCCAAACGTGAAAGGGAAAAATTGATTAAATTTTCGAAGAAAGGGGGAATATTTTTTCCATAAACAAAAAACGAGGCACTCGAATGAGAATGAGTATGGAAAGGAACCTCTTCGGTGAAGACGATAGATCGCAAAAGTTAATAAGGTAACTAGGCCGAGACTGTGAGGACGATGCCATTTTCTGAATGCACGATCTGATGTTGGGTGCAAATAAGGCCATTTATAAGCATTTAAAATGAAGCTCGACTAGAGCAGGACATTCTTTAGCAAAAACGATACGACGCACAGTGAACTCATGGTTATATGAAAATTTATTGAAATGCCACGCGGAGAGATGCTTCATTTATTTTTTCAACGAGCCCTGAAGATGCGTGCGAAAGTGAGTAGTATGCGGAAGATTATTTTTCACTCTCTAAATAAGACCTAGACAAGTGCATCTATAGATTGCACTGTTTTAAATTGATCTAAATCAAGCATTTCTCTTACATCACTTAAAAAAACATTTTGTTGATAATATAAAATGAAACTTCGTCTTCGTCAATTGAAAAATGTTTTGTCGTGCAAGAGAATTATTGTCTCAAATAATAATGAAAAATGTTTCTTTTATTTTTATGAGAAAAAAATTCCAATTTACAAAGAAAAAGAAGAAGAAGTAGAATTTTAATGCAGTTGGGAAAATTTTTCCTCCTCTCATTTACAAAATTAAACGATTTTTTTGTAATTAATTAATAAATTAAATTATTTGAATTATTAATTATCGCTTGTCATAATTCAAATTTCTTTAGAGAAAATAAATAAAAATTCTAAATTCAAATTGAAATTTAAGTACACATTTCCATATTAAAAACTAAACACTGAAAACTAAAAATTCCAGGCGACAAAAATTCTCTTCCGGTGGATGTGCAGACAGAAAAAAACTACTTTGTGTTAATAAAAATAATTAGATTCCGACACTATGACGAATGGATGTAATTAAGATACCTGTCATTTTGCAGATAACTGGAAATCTCGAAAGGAATGGAAACGAGAAGAACGAGAAGGAAAAAAATGCTTGCATCGCTTATCGGCATGAAAAGTGTACAAAATCCTTTTTGTTTATCAATGAGGATCGAAATCCTTTATTCTTCTCTTTCTGCTTGGATTTGAAGAACAAGTAACTAACTTTACCCGCATATATATATAATACAAAGGAACAGAATCTCAAGTTGCCAATTAACTTGAGTAATCGCAATTAATGGAGGTTCGTGAATGAAGAGGCGGACGGATGTTTATTAACCGGTAGGTGGATATGCAACACGTAAAGTAATCGTAGCATATTGCACATTACAGTATAAAGACAGACTTCATAGATCTATAGGAACAAAACTCAAGTAGATTATAGACTGTCTAGAAATTATTATGCATGAAGAAAGAAAAAAGAAAAAAAAAGAAGGAGCAGAATCTCTCGTGCGAGCGTGACGACTAACGAACCTAACTATCTATATATCAAAATCGTTTTTTTCTCTTTACTTTTCATTTTTTATTTTGCTCTGAAATCGATTTTTTTCCTTTGGTTTTTAATAATTTTTGCAAAGAATTAGCTTTTTTCGCTTACTTTCAATTTTTTTAACAAAAATTAATTTCTTTCTTTATAAAATATTTTTAAAACATTCGCTTCTTCAATTTCACTTCTTTATTTTTCGAGTAAAAATCAATTTTTTGCTTCGCTAAATATTTTTTAAATACTTGTTCTTTTTACTTTTTATTTTTTACCAAAATAAATTTTTTTCCATTGCTAAATGAATATTGATAAATATTTTGTACCATTTCTTTTTTTTTATTTTCTTTTCATTTTTTACGCATAAATCAATTTGTTCCTTTGCTAAATATTTTTTAATTGCTCGCTTTTTTTTCAAAAATCAATTTCTTATTTGCTAAATACTTTTTAAATATTCGCTTTTTTTCATTTTTTACTCCCTTACTTTTTATTTTTTGCAAAAAACAATTTCTTCCCTTTTTCATTTTTTGTAAAAATCAAATTTTCCCTTCATTGAATATTTTTTTTATTTAAAACGTTTAACATTCAATTACGAATAATGCACTTGTGATGTCATCAAGGTATCATCGAGTGGCGTCTCAAAGCTTTGGAATTCTCTGATAAGTATCGTTAACATTTAATGGCAAAGGTCAAACAATTTTTTGATTACAGTTATTCATTCTTTAGTTAAAAACGAACAAAGAGATAAAATGTAAAAATATTAAACTAATTTTCGTGAAAAATGCGATTTATTATGGAAATACTTTTTATTTTCCAAAACTGGAGAAAAGAAATTATAATTCGATTTTGTAAATCTAAATAAATTATTGACTCGATTTTTCAATAATTGACAAAAAAATCGTGTTTGAATTTTTTAAAATCGACTTAAAAACGAAATAAAAAAAATATAATTAGTGTCTAAATAATTTTGATTTTTCAATAATTACGAAAACAAAATAAACTCTCAGAATTTAAAGAAACTAAAAATCGAAAAACCTTGGAACAAAAAAATTGATTTTTTCAAAATTTAAAAATCGAAAAATGAAGGAAAAAGGAAAATTGATATAAAAATGTGAATAACAATTTTTAAAAATCTAAAATGAAAGAGAGAACGTGAAACAATATTAAAAAAATATTCATAATGAACATTCAACTCTCGTTTAGAATGAGAATTAAGAGGCCGAGAGGGTTTCCACGTGATATGACGTTTAAGGGTTGGGAAAATTCTCTCTTCAAAAAAAAGGGATGTCTGACGTGAGTCATGTATATACATATATATCTTCCCCCAATTTTTGTCGACAGAAACCAAGGGGAATTCCCATGACACCCTCTTTTTGCCATTTTATTTTATTTTTTGTTTTTTTTGTCTGGTTGGATTCCATTAAGTCTCAATAGTCTCTGAACTAAACTAAGAGTTAATACAAAGGAATATAATGGCTCTTTCTCTGCTGCTATGTAAAGAATTTCACGTACCCCTTTTTCTTCATGTAAGAAAATCTCTCTCGCTGAATTAACGACTCTTTCTCTCTGATTTTCCTTCATGTACTCAAACTAAAATTCTTTTTTTTTCAGTTCTACTATTCCAGTTTTTTTGTTTTTGTATTTATCAAAATTTGGTGCAATATTTCTTCTATTTTTTGATTCATTACAATTATTTTAGTGTTTTTTGCAAATGTTTTTTTATTTATTAGAGAATTTTTCAGTATTTTATCTATTTTTTTTACGTATTAAATTTGTTTGGCAATTATTTTTCGAATTTTTTATTTATCGGAGAGAATTTTTTTTTCCACATCGAATAGTGTTATTCGACTCGAGTCTATCTGACTCGAGGAGATTAATTTTTTTTATTTGCCAAATTGCAGAAAAAGTTGAAAATTGCGAGATTTTTGAAAATTTACAACTCTAATGATCAAATTTTGTTGTAGATTCATTTTAGGGGGAAGAAATAAGAAAATGTAAGGAGGGCATGTAAACATGGACTTTCTCTTTTGGAGTTTCTCACGACAAGATGGCAAAAGATTGAACATTGACGAATGGAGCACATCGCACAGTCATTTTCAGTAGAATAGGAGAGAATGCATTTCGATTTAAAGTATCCTGTGTAAAATGCTCAACATCGAAAGGTAAACGAGTTAACTTGCTGCATAATAGTTTATGCGCGTTGTATAGTAGCCTAGTTACAGCAGCTAAAACAACCGAGGCAATTGCTTTTTGAAGATAATATATGTTGGCGCACATAAATTTTGCGATAAACTTTCATGTATGTCAATGTTCGATTCTATTGTGGAGAGAGAGAAAATAATTGACTTTCCCACAATATTTATTTATTTATAAATTAGCTCGAGTCACTGTCTTTTTTTTTGCGAAGAAAATATTAATTTTTGTAGAGGAAATAATTATAGAGAAACAAAAATTGTAAGGAATTTTAGAAAAAATATTTTCCTGCAAAGAAAAGATTTTTCTTTTTTTTTGAAGATGAAAAAGAAGAAGAATTAAAATTGTAGAATCAAGAAAAGAGAAATAGAGAAAGAAATTTTGACTCTAATTCGAGAATTTGAATTTTTGTTTCAGTCGGCGGTGACGAATTGTGTTGGAAAAAGATTTTTTGATACGGTAAACGAAAAAATATGAATACAATTGAAAATAAGGAGGCAAAATATTTTTTTTTTGAAGATGAAAAAGAAGAAGAATTAAAATTCCAAGAGTGAAGTTAATTGTTCATTGATAACTATTATTATTGGCAACCACAGCAAAATCACATTGTCAGTCGTCGCACGCACATTGAAGATCCGCTTCCGTTGAAAGCTTTTATCTCTGAAACAGAACTTTATAGAGTCCAACTTCCCAGACGAAACTATTAAATACAGTTTTGCTGATTCACCACGATTCAATGAGTTTCAACTAATTTACAAAAAAAAAGAAATGACAAAATATTAGGGGAGAAAATTTCGAAAATAATTCAAAATATTATTTAAAAATATTATTTAGAAAATAATTCAATCGCACTTGAAAATAATATTTCGAAAGTCATTCAACCTTTTGAAAATATTTCGAAAGACTTTCAATAATTTGAAAATATGTTTTCGAAAATAATCCAATAATTGGAAAATAATTTTTCGAAAACTGTTCTTTCAAATAGTCTATTGAAATTATTCCCCCATTCGAATTATTTTGAATCATTTAATTTTTTAATTTAACGAAACGAGAATATTGTTTTTTTCGAATTTCCGAAAAGAAACAAAATAGAAATTAATTATCAACCGCGCACATGATACAAATAAATCTTCCCGCGAGTGGGTTTTATTGTACCCTTTTTGTTTTTAATTAAATTAGAAATGTGCAACACTAATTGCATAGAGCAATTTATTTTCTAATATACATATAGTAAATTGGTAATTATTAGTTCCTACACAAATTTCCATTAGACATCAATGTCAATTTAAAGTAGGAATATACACTTTATTAACTGTATCTGATCTAAAATTACATAGCCATTGATTTAAATTTACTATTTTGTACACGTTATAATATATACAAGTATTTCAGTTTAAAATTATATATTTGAAATATCTATATACGTATATAGATACGATATTATCCTTGAGATAATTATAGAAAATTAAGTGTATATTAAATTTTTTTTCTTTATAAGTAAAATTTATATTGATATTTTCCTTTTTTTTTGCAATTTAAATTATTTCATTCGTCACGAAAACAAATATAAACGGCGGGGAATTGATTTCTACGTATTGGAAATTTTTTTTTTCAATCGCGAAAGATTTATTGGACTCGATTAGAGTAACAAATAATCTTTGAATTCTTATCTTTTCACTGTATTAGTGAATTTTTTATTTCAATTCTATCGAGAATTTTCATTTTTTGAAGGTCAGAAATTGTAAAAGGTGTTTTTTTGAAATCAGTAAATTTGTAATTTAATTTTTCACTGCGTGAAGATAATTTTGATGTGTTGCGAATAATTTTAGTTTTCATTCCATTTTCTGGTTTTTAAATTATTCTTACTTTTTCTGGAAAAAGAAAATTCGATTTTGTTTGTGATAAATTGCGAATAATTTTAGTATTCATTCCTTTTTTTGAATTTTAAATTATTTTAATTTTTTCTTAAAAACGTGGGACAGTATAATAAATTATTTCTATTTTCAGGTAAATAAATATTGCCAGACAAACGAATATCAATGAAATTTTGACAAATTTTTTAATGTTTCAATTTTGAAAACTATTTCCACAATTTAGATATTTTCAAAATGAAATATATTTACAATTTTTCTAAAACCTGATTTTGGATTTGGTTAAAAAAATACTTTTTTAAAATTACACAAAATTTTTCTAGTGAAAGTTGAGAAAAAAATCGAAACACAAAAAAAAATTTATAGAATTGGTGAAAGTTTTTAATTTTCAAATTAATTACTTGTGCAAGAGATTCTATCAAGAGACGTGAATTTTGATGTTTCTTTCTTTTCTTCTGTTTTTGGAGAATTTTTGTAATTTTTAATAATTCTTTTTTAATACAGAAATAAAAAAAAATTGTGTAAAAATTTTGTAATTAACTTCATTAAATTCTAAAAAAAATTCCAAATAATATTAATAATAGAAATATTGAATACTTTCGTAACACAGAAGTAGAAAAAAACGAATAAAAAAAAATTGAAAAGAAATGACGTCATGCCTGAAGTCTCTAAATAAGCGAATGAATTTATTGAATTTTGGGACTGTGATTTGAATAAAAAGAACTAAATGCTACTATTATTTATCTATTCATTTCTCGAGAAGAGAATTTTTTTTTGTATAGATAAAATATAGTAGAGAAGGACTCAAGAAATAAAATTAAATAATTAGTACCGAATAATAATAATAAAAAAATAAATTGATTAACAACAATATTGATAATGAAAAAATAAATTACTTTTCTAATACAAAAATAGAAAAAAATTACGTCATTGTCTGGGTTCCCTAAAAACGAATGATTTTTTTTTTAGAGAGAAAATTATGATAGGGAAGGACTCACCTCTTGTATATATTTGTATATAGATTGAAATATAAAGATATGTATTATATATTCTCTCTGCGAAGTGGATGGTGGTTTACAACGATTGATAAAAATTTATGCGGAATGCCCTTATATATTTTTTACTGACGAGTGATGTAGATAAAAGAAACCCTAATATTGAATGTATTTTCACAGCGAATATGCGTGGGCGGATTCATATGTGGATTAAGGACTAAAGGGACATGGACATGAACGCTGACGGTAAAGGGAGCGCTTTTCGACTACACTCTGTCGGTTTGCAGCAACAGAGGCAGCAGACGGTTTCATCGATTGGCATTGCACAGCTCCAGGGGTCGAGGGTCGTAGAAAAGGGTGGTCTCTCACTCTCACTCTCTCTTTCACGTGAGCCCTGCGAGCAAACTCTGCGCCTGTGTCTTCGATTTGGTGGAAAACGGAGGAAAAAAAAATCTCCAATCCAGAGAAGAAGATGATGATGATACGAACCGGCAGAAATGTTCTCTCTCTTACATCAGAGACGAATTTTTTTTTTAATAAGGTACGACGCAAAACACTTAATAGTAATTGCGCATGAAAAAAAGAGTCTTCAAAGGAAATGCGAATTACCAAGGCAAAATTGTGATGCGTATCGTAAATGATGATTGAATTCTACTTGTTCTCTTTTGCCTATCTGTGCGAATATAAGCGAGGACGTTGCATGCTACGATTCACTGTGATCATTTCAAGAGATTTCAGATTAATATTAATTTATTGAACGTCAGGGACACTGCTAATGCAAAAAATGGATCTATCTCAATTTTCTGTGATAAAATTATTATTCGCGAGAGAAAAATAAGTGTTTTTTTTGTAATTTGAGAGAGAAGGGGAGATTTTTTCTTTTTTAAAAAATTCAAAGACGAAAAAGAGTAAAAATTCGATTTTTTCTTCTTGATAGGAAAAAAATTGTTTAATTTTCGAAAGAAAAAAATATTTTCGTCACTATTTAGAAGAATTATTCAAAATTATATCAAAATATTCGAAGTATTTCGATAATTTCGATTTTCTTTCTCATTATGGTATCTATAAATATTAAATTTTATAAAAGTATTTTCTAATTTAGGAAAAAAAGCGATGATGTAAGTAAAAAATTTCGTAATCCGCACCTTGAAAAATACTTTTATAAAATTTAATATTAATGTCCTGCCGTGCGCTTTGGAATTTTATTAAGCATTGAATGCGATCAGAAAATTACTTTCGTGCGGGAAAAACGATTTTAACCCATATGAGGAAAATTACAATTGTGTGAAGCAACGATTCACAATAGGCGGGGGAGAAAAATTTGTCATTCCTGTCATAGTTTATATTGTCACCCCTCAACACTAAATCGTTAGTAAATTTGTCAGAAATCGTTGAATGGAGCAGATGTTCGATAAGAGATTATAACGGATGTAAGTCAACATTTTTTTCAAATCCGTAGAGAATTTTTTTTCTTTTATTCTATTTTTTTCCTCTTTTTTATTAAATTAGAAACTAAAATAATTGAAACTATGAACAAAATCGGAAAAATTTGAAATATTCTTCCATCATAATATTTTCTTTCGCAATTCCATATTTTTTACTATTACTCTTTAGCTAAAATTAGTCAAATAAAAATTTATTTTGAAGAAGGAAATAAAATCACCTTCGCCCAGAACTTTAAAATCATAGGAAACTATTTTTTCTTCAAAAGTAAAAATAAAAAATACCAAAAATAATTTTATTAATTTCTAAAGTTTCAAAAACAAGTAAAAAAGAAAAACAATGTTCACTCCTTTTCATTAATTAGTAATTTAAACTATTTTGCATTAAAGGATAAATTCTTCCATTTCAGATTTAATTAAGTGTGTGAATTAACACATTTTGCAGTTATTTTCTGTTACAACTAGTTTTCATTAGATTTTATTAGTGAATTTAATTTGAAGAGAGAAATAATTAAGTAGGTATTAAAATTTACATTACTATCAACAGTTTTAAACATTTTTTTCTTTTTTACTAGTCATGCCATTATATATATAGGAACTTCTTTACAGAATAATTTTCAAGTTTAACGTACCTTAATGATTATGTGTTTAATATTAAATAGATGACTAAAAATCAATTATGAGTAATGAAAATAATTGTTTAGTGTAGAGGGGAGAGTGATTAATGTGACAGGAATGTAAAATTTTTTGTCTAGTCTGTTGTCTTATCAAAATTTTTTTTTACAAAATTACAAATCTTCTTGAAAAAAAATTAATTTTATTGTACTAGTATTTAAATTAAAATTTTGATAGACATTAAAATTTGAAATGTATATTAAAGTTATTACTTAAATCATAATTTTAAATTAATTAAAATTATTAATTAATTCACAATTTAAAATTAATTAAAATTATTATTTAAATCATAATTTAAAATTAATTAAATTATTATTTAAATTACAATTTAAAATTATAATTATTAATATATTCTCAATTTTTATTACGTTAATTAATAAAATTCATTGATAATTGAACAAATATTTTAAAAGCCAAACTTGACGATTTTTCAAATTGTTATTTAGAAAATTTTCAAATTCGACGTTGTAAACTTTTGTTCAATAATTAATGGTTAATTAAATTAAAAAAGAAAAGAATACTATTTAATTAGTTAAAATTAAATTTATTGTAAATTTAGTGACAAAAAATTAGATTTTATTTTGAAATACACAAAAGGATTTCTTCTTAGAAAAATTAGTTTTTTATTACAATTAAATTTCTTAAACTTAAAGACAAAATTAGTGACAAAATTAATTTTAATTGATTTTTAGGAAAATTGGTTTCTTACTAGAATTAAACTTCTAAATTTGTCTACAAAAATTATATTTAATTGAAATATTTGCAAATAGAAAATTTCCTCTTGACAAAAATTAGTATTTTTAGAATTAAATTTATAAATTTGGTGACAAAAATTGCATTTAATTACAATTCACAAAAAGAACATTTTTTTCTTAGAAAAATGAATTTCTTGTTAGAATAAAATTTCTTAATTTGGTGAAAACGGTAAAATTTAATTATAATTTACAAAAAAAAAAATTTGTTTTCGGAAATTTAGGTTCTTTTTAAAATTAAAGTTCTTGGTAGAATTATATTTCTGATTAGAATTAATTTTTGTTATTAAAATTGAAACTCTCTTTTTCCACAAAAATTTTCTAGATATTTTACAATTTTTTTTTACAAATGATTCATTCAAACCATTCGGAGTTTTGAAACTCGTGATAATATTCACAAAAGGGTAGGGCTATTTATATGCTTTTCAGTCAGAGGCAAAACTTTTTTTTTCATATTGCAAACATATTTTAAAATGCACTTGTCAAAAAACCACGCCCTGACAATAGTTTATCTCCTTTTTTCACAATGCTTCCGCTCTCCCTCTCTCTCTTTTTCTCTTCCGGATATGAAAATTTTTCAAAACTTATTTAACAATCGATTTTATTTTTTTTTTTTCAACAGTGGTGGAAAATTCATGTCAATAAATACAGTAAAATGACGTTTTTATTTTTTTTTGTTTTAATTCTTTGAAAATTTATCTGTTGTAACACTGAATGACTCAAGTGTTGCACACGTGCATATTAAAACAACTTTCTTTGCTGTATTTTCATTTCTTTCTTTTCCGATACTTGTAAACAAAGGCATCACATTTTCTTCTCCGAACTTTAAACTCTTTTCAATTGTCACGTAAAATTCTAATTGTTTTTGCATTTTTTGAGTCACTGAGATAAAAATACTTTTTTCTTATCAGTGTTTTGTTAAAGGAGCGTGAGAAAAGGTAATAATAAACTTTTTTTTCAATCAAACAAAGAAAAAGTTGTTAAAATACCAGAAAAAAATTAATTTTTCCATTTTTTCAGATTTTGGGAAAAATTGGAAGAAGAGAAGTAAGGAAAAAAAATTCAGGACTAGAAAAAGGAAGAGTGGAAAGTTTTTCGAAATTAGAAATTAGAAATTAGGGGAAACAAATTCGAAAAAAAAGGATTTTAGAAAAATGGAGAATAGAAGAGAGCTCACTTTAAATGTCAGCCGCCTTTCGAGTTTCGTGAGAAACTAGATAATTCCTTTCAAAAACAAAAGAAGAACAAAATGAGCACAGATCAAGATAAATCAGTGATTTTTCGAAAAATTTGCGAAGGTGTAAATTTGAATATCGGCCGCACCCTTTCAAACGTCTTTAATATATTTCAATCTCTCTCGAACTCCGGAATTAAAAAAAGAAAAAGATTTTCGTTTTTGAGTAAAGAGAGAAAAAATATTTATACACAAAAAAATTTCTCAATTTTCAACAAATGGAAACGTAATTAATACAGAACATTCCTAGGCTTTTTGGTTGCTAGTCGAGAGAATCTCGCGTCAATATCCTTGTATAGAATGAAAGGATCAGGGGAAATTTTAATAAATGAAAAAGAAGCCGACTCTGCGATTTAAATTTTTTTTCTTTTTGGTAAATAAAAGAGCACACTGACCTGTCAAATTTGTTTGTAAATTGAGAAACTGGATAATTCCACGCACAAATGGCCGAGTTTGAAACTAAAAACACTGGAGATACGTTCAGGGGTAAGGAAGAAAATATACTGAAATTGTTGTTGCTTGAATACTATGGACAGACAGACAGCGTTATTCGCAGCTTGTATATAGTATATAATCTGAACGGTTTTCTCCGCTTGTCGTGTCCCTTTCTTGGCCCCCGCTCACAGAGCCGGGCTGAATATTCTCTCGCTCGTCGTCGTCGACTCGGTTGGTTCCCAACGCCGGTTTGTCCAGTGAACCAATCAGAAAATGGCGTCTAAATTATTTTCCCCTACCTCAAAAAAAAAAAAAAAAAAAAAAATGAAGCTTATCTGTGCCCCATGTGCCCAATGTTGTCATTGCGTTGTCAAGGAGTCTGACTCATGCTTTTTGTGACACATACACGTTATTCTGCGTTATTCCCTCTTTTTTTCTTTTATATATTTCACAATTAATTTGTTAGCAGTATCGAATAACATTTGGAGGGGAAGGAGAAAAAAAAGGTTTCCCTTTGTCGACACAGTGTTTCCCCTACGATTTTATATTATTTGATATATTTGAAATCTTGTTAATTTTATGTTACCATTTTTAAATGCTACTGCACTTAAAAATTCTTTCATTTCTCTTGATTGCTGGAGAATTTGTAATTAATTTTGTTCTTTTACAAATTAATTAGCTACTGAATGGAATTTTTTATTTTATGAATTTTGAAAAATCGTTCTTATACAAAAGAAATAAATTTCGTAAGAATAAATTAATCTTAAGAACGATTTTTTTATTTTGCAACTCCGATTTATATTAAAAAACAAAAATAAGTAACGAAATTGTCGAAGAAAAATAAATAGGAAAATAGAAAAGAAAAATTGGGAAAGAAATAAAAAAAACAAAATCTTGATCCTTCAAAATTTCTTTACTTGATTGTCAGGAAAATTTGATTTTCTTCTCCTCTGATTTTTAGAAAGAATTTTCACTTTTTTCCTGACTAAAGAATATTCTAAAAATGATTATAATGCAAAAATAGTTTTTAATATACTTCTCAGTATTTTTAATTGTAAAATTATTCGAAAAATCAATAATTTTCTTGGTAAAAATTTAATTATTATTATTTTTCCATTACAATTGAAATTTTTCAAAATTTCGAATTTCAAACCTTTTGAAATTTAATAATTTATGTGATTTCCTACTGTAACTTGCCCAATATTGTTTTCAAAATTTCATTTTACTTTTTAATATTTTTATTAAATTTGTTTCTGGAGTTTTTAACTAAAATTCTTTTTAAAATCAATTTCATTCTTAATAATTTTTGGTTAAAAAAATAAAATAATACATTTTTGATAAAGTTCTTTGAAAATTAAATTATTTAGAAAAAACAAATGAATAATTATTAATTTTCAAAAAATTTTAATGGGAAATTGTCAAAAAATAATAAATTTTAAATTCAAAGTTAAGAATTTTCACCTGAAATTATTCAAAATTCATAACTTTGAATATTTTAAATTGAAACCTTTTGAGATTTCATTATGATAATTAATAGTTTTTTTATATAAAAATTTAATTAATTAATTAATTAATTAAATTATTTTTAAAATTTCGTTTTACTTTTTATATTTTTACAAAATTCTTTTCTACAGTTTTTAACTAAAATTCTTTTGAAAATCAATATTATTCTTAATAAATTTTGATAAAGTTCTTTGAAAATTCAATTATTAAAAAAAACAAGTGAATAATTATTTTCAAAAAAATTTGAATCGGAATTTATCAAAGAATAATAAATTATAAACTTAAAGTTGTTGAGAATTTATAATTGATATTATTCAAAATTCATAACATTGAATATTTTAAATTGAAACCTTTTGAGATTTCATTATAATATTAAAAAATCTCGACAATAACTTTCAATATTCAAATTTTCAGAATTTTTCACATAAATTCTTTTCTAAATCAATTATTTTTAATATTTATTTAGAAACTCCTTTGAGAATTGAATTCTTTAAAAAGTTAAAAAAAAAGTTTTCACTTTAAAGTAAAATTATTAGTTTTTCGATTCAATTTTACAATATTTCGACCATTTGTAAGTTTTCTTATCAGAAATCCGAATAATTTTTAATAAATTATTCTTTGTAAAATTTTTAAAAGCAACTCTTCTGAATTCAATTATTTTTGAAATTTTCAAATATGTAAAATTATTCGTTAAATAGAATTTATAAGTGATAAACACAAATTCTTTTCTAAATCAAATATTTTCAATAATTTAAAAAAATTTCATTGTGAATTGAATTCTGCAAAAAACAAAAAGAGAGTTTACTTAAAATTCAATCATTTTTCAATTTATTTTACAAAATATTGATTATTCGAAACTTTTTCAATTGATTTTCAATTCAAGAATTCAACGAATTTTTAAAATTTTTTACAGTTTTCTAAAGTTTCAATTTCAACGCTTTGTGAAATTATTTCTTTTTAGAAAAAAAATTGTAAACGCAACTCTTCTAAGAATCAATTATTTTTAGAATTTTCAAGTAAAATTATTTGTTAAATAATTTAAATGTAATTAATAATATTATGAAAATTCTTCAACAATTGAATTTTTCAAATAAATTGTTGTCATAATGAAAAAAAATTATTCGTTGTGATTTCAAAGCTTATACTTAAGAAAACAAAAAAAATTAACAATTTAGTAAATCTAATATTTTCAGTTTGCTCCAGAATTCTCTTTTCTAAATTCTAAAAATTTAATATACTTACAATAAGAACATTTTCTTTTAATTAAAATAATTCGTGTATTTTTGAACAATTTCAAAAAATACTAAAAAAATGTAAAATTCAAACAATTTTCGAAATCAATAATTGAAATCTAAATATAAAAATTCCAACTGATTCCAAGCATTGAAAGAAATATTCCTTTATTTTTACATCTCGAATCTTAAAACATCTTCGAAATGCTACAAAAATCAAAATAAAATAATTCACAAGTAACAGCATTTTTGGAAATTTAAGAAAATAATTCTAAATTTTCATTTTATATTTTTTTATTAGGCGTTTATTTTTGAATTCAAAACATATTTTCTTCGAAATAAAAATAATTCAAGTGTGCAATGTGTTTTTTGTTTAGTTTGGACAATTTTTTAAGAAATACTTCTGAACTTTAATTTTCTTGTTTGTTTATTAGGGTGTTGTCTTTATTGTTTCAAGACTTACCGCTAAATTTAATACACATCACATATTAATATTCCCTTAAATTATTGTAATTGTCTGGAATATATACAAAAAGCCATTAAAGGGAAATTCTTATGACATACGGCGATACATCAAAAATTGTGTAGAGTCCAATTAAGGTTTTTTTTCAAAGAAAAACCTTTAGTTTTTTTTTTTACTTTTACTCTTTCTTTCTTTCTATTCTCATCTAAATGCATGACTCATACAGGTCTCTCGAGTGTTTTTTTTCAAGAATTATAATAATAATAATAATAATAATCTAATTAAAAATTTAGATTACAATATATGAACTTAATAGTCAGAAGCTTTTTAAATTTGGTGCAGGGTGAATTTTTCTTTTTTTTTCAAAAGTATATAATAAAGTATAGAAATCAAAAATCAATTTAAGGGTGACATGATGATAAATCTACAATTATTAATTAAGGTGTAAAATTTTAAAAAGCAAAAAAAAACCTTAATTAAAACAAAAAAAAAGAAGTTGACAAAAATTGGCTTCTTGGATGTTATATCAATTATGTAAAAAAAAATGGAAATAAGGAAAATTGGACTTAAATCTGAATTATAACGACTTTCACACACTTTTTCTTTTCTCGTATGCGCGCGCGCGTGTTTAATCGTCCTTCATTTTTGAATCCGGTGATTTGTCTCCATTCATTGGCGAATGTGAACGGCTACGGCTCTTACTGTGCTTGCTCATGGATCGTGATCTCGATCTGTCTCCCCTGGAACGTTCCCGGCTTGATCTCTCCCTAAAAGAAAGAAAAACGCATTTTTTTTTCTCTTTTCCTTTGTGGCATAATTTTCAAAAAATTGTATACTCTGCTTTCGTCTTTCATTCATTCTTTTTTTTTCGCTGAATTTTGGCAAATTCTTTTTTTTTTTTTTTGAAAATGACTCACTTTGATGGTGACTTCGCTTTGGACTTGGACTGCGACCTGGACTTTGACCTCTCAGCCTTGGACCTAGAACGAGATCTGGATTTGGACTTTGACTTAGATTTCGACTTTGAGCGGTCTCTTGATCTGTAAAATTATATGTACCAATAAGAAAGAAGAAAAGTGATTGCCAATGAATTTCAACTTTTTTTTGTGCCTCGTGTATTTCGTGTGTGTGTGATTTTAAAATCAATTTTTGGAAAGAAATGAAAAAAAAACTCCAATTTGAAAAACTATTAATTATTGAGTGCGAATAATAATTGTTTCAAATTGAAAAAAAATGAAAAATAATCCATGTGTTTGCTTTCATCTCAAGCAAAACTAGTGCAAAAAAACTTGCACACAGAAGAAGTGTTTTTCTTTTTTTTAAAAAAAAGGCCGTGTCATAGTCGTTCTCTCTCATCAGATTTGCGTTTCAAATGTCACAATTTAAAAAACTGGTATCAATTAAAAAAAAAATTGAAGAAAATGAATAGAAAAATTAAATCAAAGACAAAAAATTGTTTTCTCCGTTGAATTTAGTCGTGAAAAAGGAATTCGTATTCTTGTATTTTCGAATCTAAAAATGAAAACCTTTCACAAGGACTCTTCTTCTGTCCTTTCTTTGGGTTTTCAATTTTTCACTTCTGAAATAAAACTTTACTAAATGTATCAGCCCAAAGCATTGTCAATATAAAAAAGGAAAAGAATAATTTTCTTTCAAATAAAATTACATCTACACAACCAAGTCAGCTTGAAAAGTGAATATAAAAGACGAAAAGAGCAAAGCACAAAAATTACAAATAGAAATCAATCATTTCTTTTCATTAAAGAAAGCAAATAGATTTTCGTTTTTTCCAAATTAGTAGACTAAAAAATATATTTACACTATCAAATTATTCACTAAAATATTTTCTACAAAAAGCAAGGAAAATATTTACTATTGAAATTACTTTTCAAATATTTACAAAAATATTGACTCGAAAAATGATAAATTAACTAAAATATTCACTGTATTTCTATAAGAGAAATAAACATCTACTATTTTGGAAATAAACTAAATTAACAAATCTAAAAACTTGTGTGAAATAATAAATGAAAAGAATGCATGCAAAAAATGAAAAATAAGTTCATTTTTTTTCTGAAAATTCAAACGTGAAAGTGAAAGATTCTTTTTGCAGTATTTCTTCGGAGGAAAATTCTTACTTGGACTTTGATCGGGAGCGGCTACGTTCCGGAGATTTGGATTTGGACTTTGATTTCGATTTTGAGTGGGCTCTAGATTTAGATCGGCTGCTACGACGACTACGGCTTCTAGAGCTGCGACGGCTCCTAAAAATAATTGAAAAATTTGCCTTTACTTGTATTTTAATTATTACCTAATTGAGATTATTTTTTAAGTCAATTTATTTTAAATTTAACAAATTTAACAAATTTACCAAATTCTAAACTATTTTAATTTATTTTAAAGTTGGCGAAAAATAACAAATCTTCTGAGAATAATTGAATTTTTTTGACAATTTTTTAAAACTAAGTGAATTGTTTCCAAGAGTTGTGGAAACTTTTGAAAATAATTGAATTGTTTTTAAAGTGTTTTATTACAATTTTCGAAAATAATTGAATTGATTTGAAGAGATTTATAAAAATTTTCGAATATTATTATTTATGCGAAATTTAATTAAAAAACAAAGAAAAAAAAAAATTTCCAAAGAGGGAAAAATAAATACCTTGAGCGGGAACGGGATCGACGGCGAGATCGAGACCTTGATCGTGATCTTGACCTGGAACTGGAGGATCTTGAACGGCGTCCACGTCTCTTGTCTTCGATCAAACGAATTCGGCGGCCATTCAGTTCCGTGTCATCTAATTTCTCAATAGCATTCTTCAAGTCTGAGTAAGTAGCGAATTCTACTACTCTGTAATTTTAAAAGCAATAAAAACACATTAATTTACATTCCGAAAAGAAAATTTCTTTTCGCTTCTTATTGCAATTAAAAATGTTCGAAAATATTCTTTTTGTCAAACATTTTCTTTACTTATCAAAATATTACGTTCTTAAGAATTAAAATTAAAAAATAAAGAATTATTAAATTAAAAATTGTTAAATAAAGAATAGAATTATAATAAACGAATATTTAACGTTATATAATAAAATTTAATAAAATCGAAGTAATGAAAAATAAAAATAAGGGAAAAAATAAACTAAATCAGTGAATAATTAATTATTAGTCAATTACCCTTCATTTCTGCGTTGCTTGTGTGCATCTGCGTATGTAACTTCGCCAGCTTGTCTCATGTAATCCTTCAAATCCTAAACATTGCATAAAAACTATTAGTATTACATCGATGAGATGTGAGAAATAAATAAAAAATGTTCTTTTTTGAATTCTAATAACGTAGTGTACTTAGTCTGATACTGGAATGGTTAAAGGGAACGCTGTGCACTATTAATAAACATCCCTTCAGGAATTCCTTTTGAAGATTGCTTGTAGATTTACTTGGAAAGATGTGTATAGACTGTATAGTTTCTATTTTTTCTTTGTTTTTTTTTTTTTTTATTATAGACTGTACTAATTTTTTGTATTAAAAAAAACGTAATTAAAGTATTTTAAGAAAAAAAAATTGCAATCAGTAAAAAAATGTTTTTACTCTGATGACAAAAAAAAATAATCATTTTTATCTCAGCCTATACAGTTCTGCATTCTTCCTATAGCTACAAGATGTGCCCGAATTTAGAATAATTAATTTGTACAAACTTCTCTTTCTTTTATGCAGTGCAATGTTCGCTAAATATTAGTACATTTTGTCAACACTCCTCTCTACAGAAATTCGAGTATTCAAGAATTAATCACAATTTTTAAATAAAAAAATCGCAATTACAATTTTCAAATTTGAAATTCATGCTTACAATTTTTAAATTAAAAAAAGGAATAAAAACTTCTGAAATAGTTACTAAAATACTGCGAAAAAAATTATAAACTTATTTTTGCATTGAATTGCAATTTCGATTATTTTTCAACAAAAATGATAAAATCCCTATTTTGTAAAATAGAAAAAAGCAAAAAATACAACGAACATGTAAAATATCGATTTTTGTAAATCAAAAAATTGCCGTTTTTGTAAATTACATTTTCTTTGCAGTAAAACTATGACTTGAACTTCTAAGCAATTTTTATTTATTTTTAATATTTAAATTTGAATAATTTTTATATTTTAGAATTTTTATTTTTATAATTAATAATTTAACTTTGATCGAGACTTAAAAAATTTGGTTTTGAAAAAATATTTCTGTAGAGAGGCTTACAATCAATATTGTATAAAATAAAAATAAAATGAGATGAAGAATCTAAAATCAATATTTAGTCTATAGACAAATAAACAAACATACCAAGAAAATTGTGTTACTACGAGCAAATAGAAAAAGAAGAAATTATTATTTGCAAAATAAATAAAATCAACAGTATCAAGAGACCAGTAATGAAATAAAATGAAGAGGTTTTTAGTAAAGAAGAAATTAAAACAGATTTTCTTGCTTTTTTTCTCTCTCTCTCTCTCTCTCTCCTTCATGTTGAGCGAATCCAAAGAATTTGAAAATAAATCAATAATTCTAAACGTTGGAAATAAAATGAAATTTGGTCCAGAGTGAAAAATTTTTGGGTTCTCATCCAGATTTCCTTTCATATTTTCAAGAATCCAATTCACAGCTCTCTCTCTCTCTCTCTCTTTTTCTATTTCTTTTCCGTTTTCCCTTTTGAAGACACCCAGAAAATTCCAAATATTGTCGGATGAAAATATTGTACATCAAGTGGGAGAACCAGGCACGTCTTTATTTTTTTTCGAAAAAAAAATCCCTTTTTTTTCCTTATTCGTCTTAAAATGGCAGCAATTTTCTCTTAAATTCTTTCTCATTTCCTATTCCTATTCTTTTTCTAGAAATTTTCATAGCCAAGTTTCATTTTTTATGCTTTCTTGTCAATCATCTTCGAAATTTTTATCGCTCCGTCCGAACAATTTCTTTTTTTGGATAGCAAAAGATTTTTTTTATTTCCCCCTTCGATTCTTCAATTTTCAGTTGTCCAGAGTAAAGTTCATGTTTTTCTAAAAAAAGCTTCTTCCTCCTGTGTTGCTGGCTTAAAAATATTCAATTGCGACATTGCGATGCATAGAGAAAAAAGTTAAAATTTATATTAATATCATTTTGCAAGAAAAGAAAAGACTTTCGAAAATTTTTATTTTGAAAAGATAAAACATTACTTTTAGTTCTATTAATTAATCCAAATCATCTAATTTCGAGCACAAAATAATTTAGTGATTTTTAAATATTTTGGTTATTTTCTTAGCTGGTCAATTAGTATTTATGGGAGAAAAAAAATTATTAAAATCTTTTTATTAGAAAACTTTCGACGCTAATAAAGACCTTGGGGGGTAAAAAAAATTATTTTTCCCTTAATAAAATGATTAAGAATTGAAATTTATTTCAAATTAATGAAAATTAATTAACTGAAAATTGCATTTTTTTGCTCTCAAAGGTCTTTTTTTAGCGTCTGAAGCAACAAATAATTTCAATTTTAAGTTAAATAAAAAATTGTACCATTTTTTTTTCTGTACTTACTAAAAAAGATCGTCAAATTTTTTTTGTTTTTGCTTTTTCAAATATGCTTCTGCAATTTTCGATTTTATGTGACAAAACACGACTTTACATTCTCTTGCTTTGAATTATTATTATTATTTTAATTATTTATATTGTTAATTTTAATTTCTTGATTTCTTTTATTTAAATTTTTAAAAATATTCTAATAGGTAGACGAATTTATTTCATTTCAAAATTACAATTACAAATTGATTCCATATTAATTCGACCGCAAACTTTTTCCCACTTTCCTTGCTATTTTAATTAATATCGCAGAACTCGAATATTTGTAATTTAAATTTTATACGAATTTTTAATTGGAGAAATGTACTTTTTTGAAATAAATCTCTTCTCTTAATTCACATGAAAAAATGTCGATAAAAACCAAGTTTGGAAAATTTCTAAATATAAATTAATGAATTTAAAGAATTTCAAGAACACTTTCTGTGAGAATTCAATTATTTTAAAACAAATAAAATTTCTTGCAGGAATTCAATTATTTGTATAAATAACAATTTTTTTCGTAGAATTAAATTAGTTTTGCTACAATTTTAACAAAATTTCGAGACAAGATTCAATTGTTCAAAAAAAAAATGTTATCAAATTTTTTTTGGAAGAATTCGATTTTTTTCTAGAAAAATTCAATTATTTTCAATGAATTCTAAATTCAAAATCTAAGAAGAAATTTGCAGAAGCATTAGAAAAAAGAATTCTCTGATCCAGCCTTTCGAAGATTTCCAATTTAACCGCTCGCGACGTCTTTCTCTACTAATTTTTTTTTATTTGTTTACTTAACAACTTGAGAATCTCTATTGTGCACAGTTAACAATTTCATTGTCTATTTTTTTTCTTTTTTTTTTAAATATACATGTATATATGCAGAAAAATGAATTTTCATATATATATTTAGTAATTAAAGAACGTGAATAATAATTATTCTAAAGTTTAAGATTACACTCGGTTAAGGTGACGCATTTACCTTGGGGCCCAGGCACCACCTTGCTTACGGACAGAGAGAAAGGCCAGACACACAACAACGGCGCTTGCTCGGGTCGAACTTGTGATCAGTGTGGCGCAGTCGCGGATGATTCGAGTTTTGCCCCACGTGTCGGAGAGGAGGCCCCCTCACAATGAACCCGTTCGCTGCTAGCCTGAACATTACTAGACAGCAGCACTCTAGGATGGTGAATACTGGTGTGGTACTGGTAGAGTGGCACACGTCGAGATGTAGGAACATTTTACCAAAATTCTTTCAAAGTTAAGAAACAAAAATCCAGTAGTTTTTTTTTTTTAAATATTAGTGAGGGTAAATTGAAAAAAAAAATCTGAATCGGATTAAAAAAAAGATACCTTCTCATGTGATGAGAAATGTAAAAAAAAGGTGGAAATTTCCAAAAAGAAGGAAAAAAAGGAAGAAAAAAGGGGAATAATAAATTTATAAAAAAAGGATTTAAAAAAAAAGAAGAAAGGGGAAGAGATCGCAGACGAATTTCCTCTCCAAATTGTGTGATGGGAGAACAACCGACGTGTGTTAACGGATCTCTGTCTCTCTCTGGATTATCTCTGAGAATTGGCCCGCGTATCACTGGATAGGTGGGTGGTAGTTGGGTGGTAGGTGCCTCGAGGCTCACTCTCTCTCTCTCAACCCGGACACCTCATCACAGAAACCAAAAAACCCATTTTTTGGTGCCTCTCACTATTGAACCATGAAAAAGACGGGGGCCCACATCGCGTGCATCTCTCGTCATCTCTCTCTTTCTCTCTCTCATTACCATCCGAACCATCGGTCAGTCTTATTGTGTGGCCCTATCTCGATCGCCCCTCCACGACGAAGAGGACATGACTCTTCGGAAAGAACATCAATTTTTGTTTATTTGTTTTTCTTTTTCTCTCTCTTTTTTTGTTAAATTTTGCGGAACGTAAAGAAAATTAAAAATTCAAAAAAACCTTTTCTTTAATTTTTTTTTTTGTTCATAACAACCAATATCCGAAAAGGTAACGATTGACAATGTATATTGATCAAGTAAGACTCGGGTAATTCCTGCTCGTTTTCTCTAGGCTTTCTCTCTTCTCTTCTTTCTCCTTTCCGTCCCCTTGTGCATTTTTTTTCGTCTTTCCACAATTTCCCATAGGTTCTTTTTCTCTTTCTAGAAAACAGTTGATTATCTTCAAGAGTTGATTGGAAAATCCATTCCGGGGGGGGAGTCTGAAAGCAGCATTCCTTTGTCTCCGTCTCCCTTTTTCTCGTCAATCGTGCCTCTGGTTTTTTCTCTCTTTAATTTCTCTTTTTCCATCCGTATATTTTCATCCTATATTCCTTTTTTCCTCTCTATCCCTCACTCTCTCTCTCTCCCTTCGGAAACGAAACGAAACGAGCCCTGTTTCTTTAGCCACCAGACTTACTTGATCAAAATGTACATCTCAAGAGACTCGAAAAAGAGTTAGATTAAAAACTTTTTGCGAAAAATAAAATCCCAAATATGTGAAATTAATGATTCGGAAAAGAAAAAAAAATGAATCCTTGTCTTGAAAAACACAAACTTGAGCTTTACAAAAAAGAAATGTTTCATTACAAGAAAAAAAGAAAAAATCTGATTAAAAAAAAAAATATATATCTTGACACCAAAGCTCAAGCGAATTTAGTTTGTTAATTAAGATATTTTATAAATTTCTTTCTTTCTTTGAAGAAAAAGAATTTTTCTTTGAAAAAGAAGAGATGCACGATAGCTTACCTGCCAGCTGACGCGACTCGACAAGTTCTCCACGGTCAGGCGGTACTCGGTCCGGGTTGGCGGTCCATATCTAAAAAAATTCAGATGTCCATTAAAATACCGTGTCTATTTTTTTTTCATGCAAAAGTAGAAAAAACAGAAAATTGTCTTTAACTTGACTCAAATATTAGAGAAATAAATTGTAAATAAAGGAAAAAGTGAATTGACAAATAAAATAAAAGATTTTGAATGAGTGAAAATATTTATTAAAGTATTTATCAAAGTAAATACGGAAAATAAGTAAATATTAATTATAGAAAAAATTAATGATTTTATATTAGAAATTATTTGCAATATAAATTTTCAAATTCTAAATATTTCTCGAAAAAAAAATTCATTTTTCATACAAAAAAGCTTCACAATGATAAAAAATCGAAAAATGAAATCACAAGTTTAATGAAATTAAATTCTAAAAAATAAATTATATTTTAACTTTAAGGAAAATTAATTCTACAAATATTTTCTTTAAGTGAATTTATTAATTTAAAAATAGAAAGTTTGAAAAATAATTTTAAAAAATATATAGTAAAAATAGTAATAGTGAGAAAAAGAAAGTTTTTTTTAAATTTTTTGTTTGAAGTTTTAGAGCGTAACATTATAGATGTATGTACCTGGGCAATGATTGCTTGTAGCTAGATGCAGTCCTCGTGTTTCTGTTCACACTATCTCTGCAAAAAGGGATCTCATGTGAACAGAAATAACGGATTGTTTGATAAAACCTTCAGCAAATAACTACTGTTCTGCACTCATTGCTCAGGCACACAATCAATCACCTGTTCCAATCGAATCAAATCTACTCAAAATGCAGCAATAGCGTACCTGTCGTGCCGCATTTCGTCTCGGCTGTAACAAACATAACACCAAATATCAAATTAGTCACAAAATTCACATACATTCTCACCTCACTCTCATCTAACCAGTAGTTATTTTTTTTCTTATAAATATAAATTTTTAAAAAAAAAAAGACAAAAAAAACTATTTTGACTTTTTTTTACTTTATATTTTAGTTTAGACTTTTTTTTATCTTTTTCTAAGTTCAATTTTTTCTAGTCTTATCATTTTCTAAACATTAATTCTTTTTAGTTTTTATATTCTTCCAATTTTTTTTATTATACTTTTCTTAGTTTTATAATAATAATTTACTTTACCCATTAATTAAAAGACTTGCTCAGGAGAGAAGTCAAATCCAAGACAATCGAATGAAATTGAAAAATAGTTAGTAATCAAATTATAATACACCAAATTCTAAAAATTCATTATATTTACTTTGTGCGCTTATTTTTATTCTATACTCTTTTTTTCTTTCTTATTTTGGAAATTTTATCGTCGTAATTTTGAAATAAAAACAAGAGATTTCTATTTTTTGGTCATTAGAATATTGGAATTGAAGTTTTTTTTTATTGAATTGGAAAATTTCAAATGAAAAATTTAAATAAAATAGAAAATTTACTATAAAAGTGAGAATAAAAAAAATAAATAAATTGTAAATAAAAACGGTATTGTTCTAACACTTTGAGAACCATTTTTTCAACTTTGAAAATTTGTTGAAACTGGAGTACAAGGAAAATACATCAGATAATTTTGAGATAAGAAAATTATTTTTCATAATGTTGAGTCTGATGTTTTTCTAGATATTCACAGTTTCAATAAACCACAAAGTTTGTTAAAATGAAATTTCTGTTTTCTCTTCGAATATTTTCAAAAATTACAAGAATAAAATGAGAAATCAAATAAATTGAATATTTATTCAGTCGCAAGAATTTTTTTAGATTTATAAAACAATCTCTCTTGAAATAATATTCAATTTTATCGAATTAATAATTTATTAAGAAACGTTCGAAATTTTAGGGCCATAAAAATACCTTCTCATGCGATGAAAACGTAATATTACACTGAAATGAAAAAATAACGTAAATTAAACAATTTATTTATAAATATTAATCTAAAATTGAAAATTTAAAAAAAAAGGAAAATTTAAATTAAAAATTCGTTTCATATAGAGAATTAGAATTGAAAATTAAAAAAAAAAGATAAATTTAAAATAAATAATTTGTTTTACTGTAGAGAATTAGAATTGAAAATTTAAAAAAAGGTAAATTTAAAATGAAACATTTTCCAATAGAGAATAAATTAAAAAAATAAGAATTGACAGAAATAAAAAAATTGTCCAGTATTAGAACGTTTAAAACCTTAGAAATTTTTTTTTTTTTTTAGTAAAACTTAAAAGCAGGTTTAAATTTCCAAAAAGCAAAAAAATGGTCCTCAAAGGGTTAGAGAAATTGAAATACAACCAAATAGCGTAATGACTATATGCAATAGTTTACAAATAAAAAATAAATTAATTTACAAAAAATGATCAAATAGAGTTAAAATTTGCGAAAGAAAAATAATTTTTGAAAACAGAATAATATTCGACGATAATTTCCTCTCCTGAATCGGTGATGTGCGAATAAAATAATGAAAATGAAACAATATATTTTACTGACAAAAAAGCATTTAAAAAATACTTTAAAAAATTGAAATTACTGGTTAATTGATAAAAAGCAAAAAGTGAAAGAGAAAAAATGAATTACTAAATCCCTGAAAAGTTAGAGTCGACGCTCAGTGTCAGTTTTTTTGAGATAAAAAATATTACTAATTTTCATTCATTTTATTTATTACTAATTTTACTAAAAGTACTATTAATATTTATTCATTTTTCTATTTACTAATTTTACTAAAAATATTAATTTTTATTCATTTTTTATTTACCAATTTTACTAAAAAAATACCAATTTTTTTTCTTTATTTTATTCAAGAAAACCTATGATTCTAAGGTTTTAGTTTAAAAAATATTTTGTAAAAGTTTTTAACTACCAAAGTGAATGAATGAGAAATTAGTGAAATTTTCAACTATAAAAACCTCGAATACGATAATTTTCTACTCTACGTTCAAAGGGAATTAAAAATTAGAGAAAAAAAATTTAATATAATGAAAAAAAATTAATGAAAAGAGAAATAAATGAATTAACAGAAAAAAATGGAAATATTAGAAACAAATGAGTTAGAGAAAAAAATAAAATAGTAGAGAAACAATTTAAATAGAGAAAAAAAATGAAATAGTAGAGAAATAATTAAAATGGAGAAACAAAATAGAGAAATAAATGAAATAGAGAAACAAATTAAATAGAAAAATAAATGGAATAGAGAAAAAATGAAATAGTAGAGAAATAATTAAAATGGAGAAAAAATAGTAGAAAAATAAATGAAATAGAGAAAAAATGATTCTGCATTGAAAAGAATAATCGCACATTCCGAGTATAGGAATGGCAGCATTCAGGGGATAATTAATCGCATTTCTCTCTCAGTGTTTGTGTGTTGTTTTTTTTTTTTTGTTGATAAAATAAAAAAAAGGATAGCGTGTCTTACGCAGATCGCCTCGAGTCCCCATAACCACCACGGGAGTCACCATAGCGCCACTGGTCACTACCCCTAGGTGTACCCCGGGCCCTCTCTACAGTAATTCTGTAACAAGACACATTGGATATGCTTACTTGTCTCTCCAGGAGCGTGAGCGTCCGTAGCCACGGTCGCCTCGCCTCCCTGAAACACCCCGTGCTATCTCCACCGCCACTCTGAAACACACCCAACAAAACCCCGCCTAAGTCCTCGACTAATTCTTACTTCTAATTGCCGCTTTCCTTCCTTCCTTCCTTTAATTTTCTTTTTTCCACAGCCTCCTCTCAAGTCATCATCATCATCATCATCATCACCATTATCATCATCATCATCCTCTCAATTATCATCCGTTTCTTTCAAGTTTTTACTCAGTCCAGCCTCTGAGGCGTAGTCTCCTTTCGCGAATCTCTTCATCTCCTAAACTATTATTGACTGCTGTCGTTTGCAACTTACGACCAATTTCAATTTTTGTTTTCGGTTTTTCATTTTTAATTCACACGATAAGCTTTTTCAACGGAGGAAAGAGTCACCTTAACTAATTCTACTTGTTACAAAAAAAGCCATTCTCTCTAAATTTTCAGTTTAAAAAAAAACAAAAATTTAGTTTTGCAAATTGAGACAAAAAACGAATGCAAACGTTGATTCGCAACAATTAAAAAAATTAAAACATAAATTCAAAACTCAGAATATTCGTTATTTATCTCTCCAATATTATTGCATCGAAATTTCAATTCGATGAAGAAAATAAATAAATTTCGTTTATTTAAACTTTCAGAACATTCGAGAGGATTAAATTTTTTATTTCTTAAAAAAATGTTCCTACATTCAAATGAACGAAATTAATTTATTTCTTTAAATTGAAATTTTATTACAATAACTTTTCCTTCATGTATAAAAGAAAATTAAGTTTCTAAATGATAAATTTATGTTATGAATTTCTATTTTAATCAAAAGTTTAGAAAAAAAATTTTATTGGAAAATATTTCGTTCATTTGAACGTACTTGTAGAATAAAAATTTTTTTTTCCGAAAAACATTGTAGTCGAAAGTAATTTGTTTTAAAGTTTAGCACTTAAAGACATGCGAACTAAAGTTTTGTATTTTCAAATGAAGGACATTTATTTCAAATTCAAATTTTTTTATTCAAATAATATTGAGATAAGTTTTAAAATGCACATTATAAAAATGACAAATTAAGCTTTTTTTTTACTTTTTATTTTATTTACAATTATTTAATTTTATTTTTTATTTATTATGAAGAATTATTTATTATATTTCGAAACTGATTTTCTCAATTTAGACTCACTTTTAGCTGCGCTAAAGATATTACATCGAAAAAAAATATATTTTCAAACGAATAAACATTCAAAATCGGCACATCTAAATTTTTAAGTTCCTTCTAAAAGACAGTAAAGCATTTTTGAATTTTCGTAAATTTTCCTTAATTTTCTTTTTGGAATTCGTTTATTTTTTTTATTTTTTAAATAAATAGAAAAATACCAATGTTAAAAAATGTCACTTCTACTTAGAAATTCCTATTTTTTAAATATTTTTCTGAAGTTACTTTTAAAAAATTGACTTTTTTTCTCTGCATTTATATTTTTCTATTTTTGTCTGCATTTTTCTAGTTTTATTTTTTTAATTTTCAAATTCAAAAAATAAAACTGAGCAAATTAAAAAAAATACTGTAGACTCCTCTTTTTTTTGACATAAAATTCACGATGCCTGAAATTCGTGCAATAAAAAAAGGGAAGGGGAAGTGCAACATAAGGCTACTAAAAATAGAAAAGTCTACAGTATTCCATTATCATAATGAAAATAATTTCCAAAAATTCTCAAGTCATAAGCTCACATAAAAAAAAAATTCGCAACAAAACTTGCTTTTTTCTTAATTTAGATATTAATAAAGCCAAGAAACTTTCCTTTCGGAACAGTTGTTTCCAATTATTAACGATTTATTCCAAAAGAAATGTTTATATTCATATGGTAATAAATTATTAAAATTAAAAAAAAACATACCATATTTGCTGTAATTTTTGAATTATTGTACAATTTTCAAATTCAATTAATCAACTTTCATCAAGTAATTTACTTTTTAATTGGTAATATAATTTCAATTTCTAAATTTATTTCTGCAATTTCAAATTTTGCCTACTACATTGTATTTAAATATTTCCAATTTAATTCTTTACATAATTTTTTTAAATTACTTTTTACTATTTTCAATTGAACTAATTCAAAAATTTAGCCAACTGCCAAAAGTTAAATGATAAAATATCTATAAACATAATTTGTCCTATTTAAATAATGAAAAATCAAGGACTAGTTTAAGGTAACTCGTTCCGCCTAATTCTTTATGATCCAAATTGTTAAATTTTGACAATGAGATTGTAATAATTTTTTTTTCAAATCAAAATTCCCAAAAAAAGTGTCTCCTTCTTCTTCTTCTTCTTTTTCATTATTGAAAAAAAACTGGATCATAAAGGATGTCTCGTGAAAAAACTTAAATCTTGAATAAGTGTTTTTTTGCGGATAAAAATCGACAACTTAACATAAGAAAATTAAGAAAGTTGTAAATGAAAATATTTTTTTTCGGAATCCTGTATTTTTCAAATATATAATTCAACAACCGGGGGAATTGATGGAAGTTGTTCAAAATGGCGGTAAGTCACAGCGCACTCTCAGGTCAATGTACTAAACAAGACCGTCTTAATGCATCATTTACGGAGGCAGACTATGTCTACAGATTTCAGGGATTCGAGTAAACAAAGCTCAAGAAGATAATGCGCATTTTCCCAATGATTCTGTATTTTTCGTTTTTTGAATTGAATTTTTATTTTTCGTTTGCGATTAAAAATTTAAAAAATAGTTAATAAATAATTAGAAAATAAATACGAAAAAATACATTCATTCCTCTGTGACGAAAGCAAAATTAGGAAACTTTTGCAAACAGAAAAAATAATAAGAAAAGAAAAAAATGACAAGAAAATTACAAAAAAAAAGAAAAACATACAAAAACAGTTAAGAAAAGCTTATAAAAAAACTAAAAATAAATTGTCGAAAGAATCTTCGTACAAAATATTCAATTATTTAAATATTACAAAATTAATAGAAAATTATTCACGAATTGTTTATTATGAATAATATGTAAATTAAAAAGAAAAATATGCATGTAAAAGGAAATTTTTGAAAAAATAAATACAGAATCATTAGGAAAATTACCTGAAGACATTGCTAAGTGAAGTGTGTAAAATTTTTAAAATGCTGTTTGGTATTTGAAAAAAATAATTATATTTTGATAATTAACAAAATAAAATAATTATTTTATTGTACAAAACAATTGTAATTTATTGTAATAAATACTATTTTTGTATATAATAATTTTTATTACTATCATTATAGTTAAATTTATATCATTGAAATAATAATTCGCGTCATCGAAATAATTATTATCATTATTAAAGAATAAAAGTTGAAAACATTGAAAAAATTCAGTTCAAATTCAATTCATTTCCAGTTGAAAAAATTGTAAACAGCGAGAAAAATTCCAAACTTCAATTAGCAGTGTCTTAAAAAAAATTATCACATTAATAAACCAATAAATTTTATAGAAAATATTACAATCATTAACATTCTCTAGATCTTGAAATTGTGGTATACTAAAACAAATCAGCAAAGTATTCAAATTTTAAACTTGTTAAATAATTCTTTTAATTGAAAAAATATCTATTTTTATAAAATAAAATCCAACAAAAAAACTGAATCTCTAAATTTGATCAAGAAAATTCTTTGACAAATTGAAAACATGAAAAATTACAACAATTAAAATAAAAAATTTAAATAATGACAAATTTATTAATTTAGAAAATAAAGTCAATTTTTTTGAACAAAAAATTCTAGAAAATCTGTTAATTAAAAGAAGTATAAAAAATTAATATTTTATTTAAATTTAAATAATTTCCAAAATTCTATTAAATAAAAGTATAAAAATTTATTATTTTATTTAAATTTAAATAATTTTCAAAATTCTATTAATTGAATTCTTTTCATCAAAATAATTCGAATCAGATTTAATTAAAATAATAAATTTTGAATTAATAAGCCAAACAATTTTGAAAAATTGAAATAAAAATGATATTAAAACAAAACTATTATTAAATCAAATGATCTCATCAAAAATATTCGAAACATTAAAATTTGCAATAAATA
Source organism: Leptopilina myrica (nomen nudum) (assembly GCA_032872475.1). Classification (NCBI taxonomy): domain Eukaryota; kingdom Metazoa; phylum Arthropoda; class Insecta; order Hymenoptera; family Figitidae; genus Leptopilina; species Leptopilina myrica (nomen nudum). Next base: position 1,490,843 of record CM065458.1, read on the forward strand.
TTTGTAAATATTCAATAACAAGCAAAAATTAAAAATATCTTTCAATCTTGAACGAAAAATTGAGCGTTTCTTTGTAAAAAAATACAAAAAATTCTTTCATGCATTGACTGCGAGGAAAATAGCTTATCAAATTCTGAGATTAAGAATGAGAAAAAAAATATTCTACTATCAACCACAAATAAAGATCCTTTGATTGATTGTTGAAATAATAATTTAGAGAAATTTTCCTGCATACCTCTCGCCTAAAAGTTCCTTTCCGTTTAATTCGTAAACAGCGTCATCCGCGTCTCTGTAGTCGTCAAATTCCTGTATTGGAAAAAAGAAAAACAAAATTTGTAAAAAATCTGCATTCAACAATTGGAAATCGAGTTTATTTCTTTCTACTAAGCAGTAAAATTAAATTGTTCCCGCAGTTTTCTTTAATACAATTCTTTTGTATTAAAATGGTTTTTTTAAAATTAAAATTCCTTCTTTTTAAAGTATTTTTTCTATTTTTAATTACTTCTATTTTTCTATTTTCAATTATTTCAATTTTTTCTATTTTTAATTATTTGTTTCTTTTTTTTAATTTGTTCTAGTTTTATTTGCTACAACTTTTAACTTTTTTCTATTTTTCATTTGTTTAACTTTAAATTTTTTTATTTGAATTTGTTTGTACTATTTTTTATTTGTTTTTGAATTTTTAATTATTTCTATTTTTAGTTATTTAAATTTTTTAAAAATTTTTATTTGAATCTGTTTCAACTATTTTTTTTATTTTTTATTTCTATTTGAATTTTTAATTATTTCAATTTTTATTTAAATTTTTACTTTTAATTTTTTAATTAACGAAAGCGAATCATTTTTACATAAAGTACGATTTTTATTTCCAATGATTGTCAATTAATTATGGAAATAATTTTGAAAATAATTTTTGATGTAAATTCGTGAAACAAATTTGAAAATAGGCGAATATTTGCAGGTACGAATATTTTTTTAGGTCACCAATTGTTTACCCACCTTAAAAGAAGAAACCAATTAACAGTAAGGCTTAATTTTATGTATATTATTATATAATTAAATTAATAGAGAGAGAGAAAGAGACAAATTTACGAGACTTACTTTAATCCTCAATGGCGAATTATTTACCAAAACAAAATTGGAGATTTGCAATTTTCATTTTCGTGTAAATACGCCAAAAAGGATTATATTCACGACTCGTGTGACTTGATCGATTCGCTTTTTATCTAATAAAACTTACAAAGCCTCGTAGAATAATCGTCGTTCATCTTAAGCAGCCATAGTACCATTGTGCAGGGTTCAGGGTTTTTCAGATCATGAGAGTGTGCCTACTTTTACTGTACAAAACGTTTCGCCCCCTTTGATCGACTTGCAGAAAAAATTACAAAAAAAACCCCAGAAAAAAATTTTCAAATACGAAATTTGAGTTTGAAAAAAATTACTAAAGACAAATTTTTCCGAACAAAGAGAGAGCGAAACGAAATGCAAGTTTCTTCGTCATTTTTTTCTGTTCTTTTCTTTTTTCTGGTCTTTTTGTTTCTTTTTTTTTTTTTTTTTTTAATACGGATACTTACAACAAAGCCATAACCATTCTTGATGAGGACATCGCGAAATCGACCGTAGCCTCTGAAAAATCTCTCAAGGTCTCTTTCCCTGGTGCCGTATGGAAGCCCACCGACATAGACCCTTGTCCCTACCATACTGTAAAAAAAACAATTGATTCACATTAGACTTACCACAAAGGCAAATCCATTCTTCATAGCAACCTCCTTGATTCTACCATATTTCCGGAAGAACTTCTCAAGGTCGCGCTCTCGCACCCGGTATGTTAATCCACCAACGAATACTCGGGTGCTCATTCTTAAAGGAAAATATAAAAACACCATACATAACAGGCTTCCTTGGGAACCTGCCGTTTATGCACATTATATAACATAAAATAAATTGGCAAGTTATTTTTTTTTCTTTCTTTTTTCGATTTTATCAAAAAGGAGAAAAACTATTCAAAAAAAAAGGAGAAAAAAGAGAAAAAGAAAGAAAAAAGGAATTTAGAGTGCAATCACGACTTTTTTGATATTTTAGTCTCTACATATAGAATAGAAAAATAATAGAAATTAATATTTTTTATACAATTTTCTAGTGTTTGTTTATTAAAAAATAAAATTTAGAAAAGACCTCGGATCGATTTTAAGTTAATTTAGCAGATTGAAAATTAAAAGAAAAGTCGTTTATTTTATTCAGTGTCTATTGTCTCGAAAATTTTATTTTTCACTTCTTTTTAATTATTCAAAGATTAAATAATTTTGTTAAATAAAAAATATTTATTCTTTTACAAGAATTTAAATTTTCAAAATTTCCACTTCAAATATTCTGAAAATTAACTGCAATCAATTAAAAATTTAATGATTTACAACCAATTTTGAATAAACTTCTTCACTGAATTAATTTAATTCAATAATTTTTAGAGAATTCAATTATTTCTACAAAAAAAAAATGGAAATTTAGTGTAATAATTGTAACTGAAACTGAAATTACGTAATCAAAAATATTGAAAATTATTATTAAATAGGTTTTCAATAATAATAGATTTTTTAAAAATAAAAATTGAAAAATTTCCGAATATTTTGAAATTTAGTACAATTTCTCAAAAGCAGTTGCAATATATTTAAAAATAATTCAACTTTTTGTAGAATTTCAATTTCAAATATGAAAATTAATTATTATTTCAAACCATTAAATTCAATTCTTTGAAGAATTTTAATTTTCAAGCTAAAAATAAATTACTTTTTAAAAATTTTAATCACGTATCATTTTTAGAAATTTAAATTTACTTTTTTTTTAAAGAAATAATTGAATTTTTTAAAAGAATTTTTGGACAATTTAAAAAAACTAATCAGTTTTTTTTAAAGAATTTTAATTAAAAATTTTTTGTAAAATAATTTCTTTTTATTTCTAATTCGAAAAATTAGATTTTTACAAGTTTTAATTATTCTGTGAAGATATTTTCAAGTTTTGGTAATTTGTTATCGAAAATAATTGAAGATGAAAAGACCAGAAATAAAATATTTGACTAGTTATTTTCTTTCACAGAAATTAAAAAAACGAAGTGATTTGCAATTTTTACTAAAAAATTAATATTTTATTAAGAAAAGAAAAGTCGAAAATTCCATTTTTTTTTTAGAAAGAAGTCAAAAAAATCATATTTTATGATAATAATGGAAAAAAGTCACAATATCCGAGGCCTGAAATAGTAAATCATTAACAATACAACAGAAAAATAATAAAAAATTGATACTTTAGTCTCCATAAATTTTCAACATTTTTTTTACGTTTGTTATTAAAAATCATTAATTGTGAATTATAAATACAGTAGAAATGGAATTTAACGTAAATTATTAAACAATAAACTTTATTTTTAAAATAAAAAATTACTATTAAAAATTATGAGGAATAATTATATAAAAATAAAGTAATTTTAGAATAAACAATTCAATTTTTACGTTTTCTTCAATTTTATGAATTCAATGAATCGTGTTGCTTTTAGAAAAGAGAAAATAAAATATCAAAACAAAAACCAGTACAACTTGGAACGACGAGTATTAAAAATCAATAAATGAAGCATTATAATTGCCATATATATTAAGAAAAAGGCTTCTATCGATCCTTTTTTAGAAAAAAGAAATTGTTAGTACTACTAATAATTGAATAATGATAATTTAATCTATATTAATAATAAATTTATTATTTTACCATTATATATTTTCAGATATATTTAACATTTTTATTACAATCAACTACTATTTTAATTAAAATTAATTTATTCCTAAATATTATTTTTAAATTACTGTTTAATACTTTAATAAAAAAAAAAAATTTGTGAAACACATTAAAAATAATTTATACGTAATATATTATATACAACTATAAACTAAAAATAATTGAATCCAATTGTAATGAACCGAAAAAAAATCCAATTATAATGAAACCGCGAAACCATAGAATTTTCGAATTGACTTGCAATTATTGAAACAGGAATCGTGAAATGTCTTTACAAGGGATAAAAAAGAGATGATTCATCTGACTTTCAACATTCGATAAATAAGTCAGAGGAATACTTTCACCCATTACGGCAAATTTAAATGCAAAATATAACCATCGATCTATACATATAGGAGAAAAAATATTCAACATTATCAAAAATCTCTTTTTTTTCCTTCACAAAACAAAAAATACCGGTTTCGTTCAATTTTTAGACGCCGTTAAAAGTGCCACTCAACACGCCTACCTACTTCCGTAGAAAAAAAATTGAATACTAAATTTAAAAAAAATACTTCTTTAGAACTATATTCAAAATACTTTGGAATTAAAAATAGTAAAATTATTTAATTTCACAAATATCATATGTATTTAAAATATTTTCAAAGTTCAAACGCTACTGAATTCGAAGCAAAAAAGAATTAAAGCCGAAATGAACATCAAAGTTTTTATTTTACAGTAAAACAAATAACACGAAATGACTTTATAGGGGGAAAAAATTATAAATTACAAGGCACGATTTTTCTATCTAAATACAGTAATTAAAAAATATGACGCACTTAACGGAAAAGATTTTATATACATATATATATGTATATATATATGACAGGCGTGACTTACAAAATAGAAAAAACTTAACCTTTTTTTTGGGGGGAGAAGTGATTGAAATTTCCTAAATTCAAGAGAAATGATAAACGTAATGAAATTAATTATAGAAAATGAATTTTTTTTTATTTATTTCCGTGTTTTTTTTCTCTCTGGAAAATGTATCGGCACAACGAGGGGTGTTAATATTTTACGATGATAAAGTATGGATGCGCATTTTAAAATTTTGACGATCAAATACAGTGAAATATGTGAAACTAACCTGAATTATTAATTATTTACGTAGACTTTTGTATTTCCACACTTAATATACTCGATATTCCCTGAAAATAAAGTTTAAAATATACTAATGAAAAAAGTAACGATCGGCGTCTTGAAGCAAGATGGCTTACATTAACGTTAGAAACAAAACGGGGTTCACATACAATTGAAGCAAGGACGGGAAATGGCGTTTAATCTCGAACCAGACGATTTCCGGTTAAGCGCGTGGCGGTTATTTTAAATTGAAATTTATTGTTAAAAAAAATTGTTTATTAAAATTTCCCCTTTTGTTTAGTTTTAGAAGAGATTGTAAAGTCTAGTTAATAGAATTTTAGAGAATTTTATTGAAATATTGAAAGCTTTTGAGTTTAGTTTCACGAATATTAGACGAACAATGGAGTCATCATGTATAAAATATGCAAAATAATTGTAAACAGTTGTCTTTTCTGATTCGAATTGATTTCTTATTAACGTACAGCTGGAGACAATTAAATGAAAATTGTTTAGAAGATAAAAAGGATGGGAAAAACAGGATTTTTCGATTTTTTTCCTAATCACGAACCCTTTGGGTTTGAGATTAAATGTTTTGCGTTTGTTTTCCGCGACAACCAATGAAAATTGAGTTCTAAAAGAAAAGATAAGGCGCGTATTAAAAATATATAATAAATTCTTTGTTCGTTAATAAAATTAAGCACCAACTGGATCTATAATGTAGACATTTATTTAAGAAATCGAATTGCAAAATTCATTTACCGATAAAAATTATTAGCAAATGTTAATTAACATTATCGAATAAGATAGAGGGAAAGACTGTGATTGGTAACTTCTAGGTTGAACTTTCTCTTGAAAGAAATTTTCAGTAAACAAAAAATAACCTTTTTCAAAAAAGTTTATTAAATTTCCGTCATTTTATTTATTTTCTTTATTAATCAACTTAATCAATAATTGCTGTTGTGAATTAGCTTTTTTCGTTTTCTTCTTCAATCTTTTTATTTTTCTTATTATTCACAAGGTTCACCAATCAGAAGAGACAATTGTCAAAATGACAAATATATTATAATGTGCGATGATACACGTGTTTACTCCCCATTTTTGTTATGTTTACAAACAGAACAAATGCACTCATGGAATATTTATTTCAATTACAAATGTTTGTTTTAAATTGAGAACAATGATATTTTTTCTTTAAAAAAAAGTAGAAAAATATGGGATTTTTATTTAATATTTGGCCGTACACGAGATTTCTTATTCTTTTTTTCTTTGCGTTTATTAATTTTCTATTCTTCTCGTTCTACTCGGTGACTAATTATCTATTTGAACAAATATACTTTCTGAAATGTATTTTGAAGAAAAGAACTGTGCAAAATCGAGTTGAAGTTTTGCATTGCAGTAAATATTTTTTGGTTGTTAATAAACCATACGATATGGTGATAAATAGTAATGATCCCAAAGTCACGGTAAATGTATTGATTTATTTATGATAATAGATTTTTTTTCTTAATTCAAATTTACGAATTTATAATTTTTATTAGAAATATTTTTGTGATATTTTTGTAAAAAATATCTAAATTGTATTTTGTTTAGAATAATTTGTTTACATTTTGCAATTAAAAATTTGTTTTCCTTTATTTACGATTTTTATTAAAGTTAATTGTAGTTTAAAAAGTCTTTGAAATCCTTAATATCTTTCATTATTGTCTATTATTTTTTATTTTTTGTAAATAAGAAAAATATTTATCTTCTTATTTAATTTAATTTAATTAACATTTTCCTTAATTTTCAAAGTAGAAAAAATTTATTTGCGAATAAATAACAAAAATATTTTTTTTAGAGTACTCTTCAATTGAAATTGGGAAAAATGTTTCCAAATCTGGTGAATCCGAGTCTTCGGCATGAATTTTATTTCGTGCACAGATTAGATTATGCCACGAGTGGTGTTATTTGCATTGCTCTCAATAAACAATCGGCGCAAGCTGCTTCCAATGCTTTTGAGAAAAGGAAAGTGAAAAAATATTATTTGGCACTTGTTCACGGTCATATTCACAAATCACATATGATCATTTCAAAGCCGATAGGTAATTTTTTTTTACTCGTATGAACCATTTTTATTGTTGAAAATTTAATTTCTGTAGTAAAAATTCAATTTCTTTATTGAAAATTAAATTTCTGTAGTAAAAGATCAATTTCTTTATTGAAAATTTAATTTCTGTAGTAAAAGATCAATTTCTTTGTTGAAAATTTATTTTCTGTAGTAAAAATTCAATTTCTTTGTTGGAAATTTAATTTCTGTTGTAAAAATGCAATTTCTGCATTAAAAATTCAATTTCTGTATTATCAATTTTCTAATTTTTGTTTCTGTAGTAAAAAAAATTAATTTTCCAGGTCACGATGTGAGGGAAATGAGCGAAAGTCGAAAAATGTGCACCAGTGACAGCAGTTTTTGTCTAAAGCCAAGAGACTCGTCGACTGGTGTTTTAGTGCTTGAACTTGGATTTTTTGACAATAAACCAGCAACCAAGGTTTTATTGTATCCAAAAACTGGACGTAGACATCAACTTCGAGTTCATTGCCTCTGTATCGGACACACGATAATTGGAGATTACACCTATAGCGGAAAACAGGACACCGAACCTCACAGAACTTTTTTACACGCCTTAAGGTAAATTCAAAGAACATTAATAAACTTATTATATTTTAATAATTTAAAAAAGAATTTATCATATTTAATAATTTATAAAAGAATTTATCATATTTAATAATTTTAGAATTAAAAAATTGAGCTCTAAATTTTCCTGTTTTTTTTACAGAATAATCCTTTTCACTGACGTCGAGAATTTAGATGTAAAAACGACAGATCCCTTTGACACTTCCATTGCTCAGAATAAATGGAAACCGTCAAAAATTATCCGAACTTTAGACGAAAGTGCATTTACTGATATTAGTGAATTAGTGCAATCAGACTTAATTTAAAAAAATATATAATATATTATAAGACGTGTCTATGTACATTTTTTTTAAAGAAAAAGAATAATTTAACAGTGATAATAATATATAACAATAATAGACTTACAAATTATCGATTTAAAAAAATTTAAAGACCAACAACTCCAATGTCCCGAATTTCATATTCGATTGTTGTTTGTGGTAAATATGAGGAATGTACAGTGTGCATGAATCGTTGATCATTTCTCCTTGATAATCGAATGGAATTGGTAATTAAATTTGACCAAATTATTCCTAACGTTGGAATCTCGTCGTTTTCGCTCAAACCCGATGTTTCATGATTTATTTTAGCCGATACCTGAAAATAGCCGAAGAGAATTAATTTTTTGTTCTTTTTTTTCTTAACTTCCATTTAACAGTAATTGTAAAAAAAAAATTTGACTTAGTATTTCTGTTTGGATTTAAATGGAATTTTACCTGATTGATGCAAACGACAGGTATGTTATATTCACTTGCAATAGAATACAATTGTTTGCCAATTTTTCTCAAACTTTTAGCTCTTTGTTTCAATTCATTCTCGTTGTATTCATCTCGATAAGGCGCTGCAATTGAGTCGACAATTAATAATCCTATTCTTTGTTGTTGCATAAAATTGGGAACTTTCTCGCAAATACATACTTCCAATTTCTCCTGTAATGCAAAAATTGAATCGAAAGAATGTTTATTTATAATTATAGTAATAAAAATATATTCTAATGAGGAGAAATTTACAAAAAGTAGTAATTTTTTTACAAGTTACTTTTTTTTATAAGTTTGTTTTAAAATTAAAAATGTTTTTAAAGTTTTGAAAATTGTTTTTCAAATTGTATATTTTAAATATTAAAAAATCCTACCACTGCGGGAATATGTTGAACGAATATTCTATCACCGTTAATAGAATAATTCTTAGCGATGTGCGATTTTCGCAATAATTCTTGTAAACGAACTGTTGGAAAGGCAGCTTCCGTACAAATGTAAATTGCACCTGAAAAAATATTAAAAATCGATTTAAAATATTAGAAAGCAAATTGAAAATAAAGAAAAATAGTAAAAAAAAATAAAAATTGCATTAAAATAACAGCAATACAATTTTTAACATAAAATAATTACTAAAAATAAAAAAAAACCAGAAAATTAGTATTTAAAAAAATTATTAACTTACCAGAAGGCAGATATTTCGGTAAATTTGGTATTTGAACAGTCAGACATAATTGAAGAGCAAATTGCGTTTTTCCAGTTCCGGCACTTCCGTAAATTTGAGTAATTCCTTTTCGAGAAAATCCTCCCCTCAAGGCAGAATCAATTTTCGAACAACCACTTGTTAAAAACGATTCTTTTTCCAAAAGTGTAAAAGCATTTGTAGCTAAAATGTGCCAATAAATTACAAATAAAAATTGTAATTATTGCAAATCAGTAAGAAAAAAAATTTAATTTATTTACTCCAAAAAAAAAATCATACCAAACAGATTTGAATCCTCTAATGGTGTGCTCATTCTTCATAAAAGTGTCAATTTCAACTCATCGAGAAACATTAAATTTATATATTTAATTATAAATCACAGGAACTTAATCTGTCAAGTTAAATAAAAACAAATTTTTAATTTTATTTGAAAACGAACGTAATTCTTGTAAACTAAGATAACTTACGTGACAATAATATTCCCAAGATGACAAAAAAATGAGTTTTCACAAAAAGAAAAGTAACGTGATCAAGAATTAAAAAACGAAGTAAAAAAATCCAATTATCTAAAAACTGCTTAAATAAATACTTCTTGTAAAAATCTCAAAGTTTAAATCGCTTAAATTTACATAAAATTTATATTATTGCTGACTTTGAGGTTATGTTTCCAAATTATCATTCGGCTTTTATTTCGACAATTTACATTCTTTAAACTTCATATCAGAATGCAATTGTTAGAAACTTCTCTACTTCTATTATTGTTGTCACTCTGTTTATTAGAACAAATATTATTAAAAAAAACAAACAAACCGAAAAAACACAAATAAAAAAATCACGTATAAAACGTATTTCCACGTATTTTACATAAAGGTATTATAATTTCTTTTTATTCCAGTTAAAAAAATTAAATCCTTCCCATTAATTTTGAACACAAACCAATCAGAAAATTAAAAAAAAAATGCTTTTTTCACCACTGACCAATGAGAGAACAGAAAGAAATCCAATGATTGGTGGAATTAAAAAATGGCGGGTATATTCTATAGCTGAATATTGTAAACACGCCTTGAGCATTGAAGTTGGCAGTTTCGGAAAACCGTTTGAAACTGATTGGTGAATTTGCGTGCAATGAAATTTTCGTGTGCCATGCTTTATATTTTCTATAGTGATTTAAAATAAAAAATTTTGACAAGACCATCGCATTTTACGACTAAAAGAGACGCTAATTAAAGTGAAATCATGTTTCGAACAAAATTGGACGTTGATCGCCACGTTCAAGATGTATTTCGAAAGTTAAAAGATGAGAGCGAGGTAAGGTTATCCACCATGGACGTAAGCCAAAGCATTTTAGCATTTATATGCCCAGGCATATATAACTTGTACAATATTATTTCTTATTAACCAATATCACTTATCTTTGCAATCTTTTAATTCTATTTATAGATGCCACGTCTCTTATTCTTTTTATATTTCATGTTAAAAATTTTCATCTAAAGTAGATTCTTTATTTTCTATATATTTTTTCATCTGTTATTTTTTCGCGCTCACCTTGAGTCTGGATTAAAAATGCTTTGATAACAGATGTAATTCAACAATGCGATATAGACAGCAATAAGCTATTATTTAACAACTGAATGAATATAAATAACATTTTCTTGGGCTTGAATATTTCTGTTTAAATGATTTTTCATTGAAAATCATGTTTTTTTTGTAGGTTATGTTCCTTCCCGGGCATCTTGATTTTTATACACTTGCTTGTCTTTTTATACATGTAATATAGAATATTGTATTGCGAAGGTTGCCTACAGTTTGACCTTGCCGAAAATCGTGTCAAAATTAATAACTCTCTTTATAAACTCACTTTATAAAGAATAAATATTTTGAGGCTTTTTTTCGAATTTTTCACTTTTCAGTATATTCAAGTATTTATAAGTAATATTTAATAATTGTCATTTTTTGCATTTTTTCAACAAGGATTATTATCAAATTGATAAAAAAAAAATAGAAATACATTTTTCTATATTGTGAAAATAAAATTTTTTTTTCGATTATAAATTTTCAGAGAAATCTCCGTTGTTACAACATTGCCAAATTGTATTTCCAAGTTGGAGATTATGAATCTGCAAAACGATATGTCTCGAATTACTTGGAAATTCGCACAGAGTCAGAGGGTGCACATAAACTTCTTGGTCAAATTCTCGAAGCTCTGGGTCACAAAGAGGACGCTCTTTCTCAATATAAAATTTCTCTTGAACTTGAGAGCAGACAAGATGACCTAGTACTAAAAGGTTGACAATTTAAACTAATATTTTACTAATAAATCAATTTTTGTTTGTTTTTCTTTGCAAATTTCTTTTAAAAGAATTTCTGATTATTTTGATTTTGAAAATTCTGATATTTGAATCGAAATTTATTAATTATGGGATTAAAACGATTTTTGTTGCATTTAATTTTCTTAATTAATTAATAATTTTCTCTTTTTTTTTTAGTTTGTGAGTTGCTTGCTGACATGGACGTTGGAGTTGATGTTAACAGAGCCAGATATTGGGTCGAAAGAGCTGACAAACAATTTCCTCACCATCCTGTAGTTTTTCAACTTAAGGAAAAATTGCTGACTCTCGACAAACCTAATAATGACGGTGAAGATCTTAAGGCATTAATATCATGTGAGTTTTTTCTATTTCCTACGAATGTATTTTAAAAAGTAAACGAACATAACTAAGTAACTAAATTTCCAAGTTCATTGTTAATATTTACAAAAAACTTTCTTTTTTAAATTTAATAAAACTTTATAATTTTTAAAAATTCTATTTCAAATCAAGTTTTATATTCAATTATTTAAATTCAAAAATTAGTTATAAAATAATTGTATATTTATAAAAAGTGCAACTGCAACTCTTTTGACGGATTTTATTTTAATTTGAGAAAGAAAATGCGTAGATTATTTAAGATTTTGAATAATTTGTTATTTCTGGGAAATTTAAGTAAATGTAATTTTGCTAAGAAAAAAAACAATAGAATATGGTTTCTAATTATTAATTTACAATATTAAATGGATTTTTCAGCTGAATTGTCCGTGCGACCAAAAGACGTGCAACTACGTGTCAAATTATTGAAACATTACATGGAGAAGGATAAACTTGACGAAGCGTACAAACATGCTTTTGAAGTTGAAACAACTCAAGTTCACCGAGACGATGTTTCTTGGTATCAAGTTTTATGTGATTTATTAACAAAATGTAAAGGTCTCAGAAAACACGACTGGTCGTTTTGGGTTTTTTATATTTCCGCGTTGGAGAGATTTGTTGCTCTAACACTCAAAGAGCAGGGCAGCATTTTAAAGAAATCTATATCTGAAGCTACACAAGCTTTATTCAAGTAAGTTATTTTTTAAAAAAAACCCATTCTAATTTCAATTTTTTAGAATTTAATTTAATTTTCTCCTTCTTTTTCAGTTTTGATCAATCTTTGTACGAAGCGAAATCACAAAATTTTTCGACAAATCCAATTTTTATGGAGAATATGTTTACACACATGTGGGGACAGCTACATTTCCATGTGGCTTGTTTAATTTTACGAAAGACTAAACGTGAACAGGGAAGTTGGAGTGAAGCGGGACGTTTGTGTGCGCCATTATTTCTCACAGCATTACATGTTACGCCTGTTGATCCCACATCACCTTGGGCTGTGCATTTGAAAAATGAGAGTAAAAATCAAGTAAATTTATGGTACAAAGACGGTTCATATCGTTGCAGTCAGGCGTGTCATGTACTTCAAGATTATGCACGCGATGAACCCAATCGTCTCTTGGAGAAAATTGATAAATTTTGCACGGGTTCATGGCGCGATAGAATATTTCAAAGAATTTTTATCAGCAGGCTTTATTCAGAGAATAAAACATCATATTTCGCGACTCATAAAGCATCAAATTCACCATTAAGACTGTGCTCGCAAAATGAATTAAAAAAATATGACGAAATATCGGAAGAAGTGTGGCCAGCCTCGTTACATCATCAAACTTGGCTTGGCATTACAAATCGTCCTCGTAATTCAGCAAAGAAACACAATCTTTATCCACATCAGGCATGTCATCTATTTCCGGAATTACAATTTTCTACCTACAATATCAATCAAAGTGCGCCCGATTCATTGAGTCGATTGGATATTGACGCATTTTTGAATGCAGCAATTTTGTGTAGTTACGTGACAATTGAGGAACAACAGCGCAGTAGTTTCTTGAATCCCGAAAGATTGCCAACACTACCTGCCGATCTTACCAATACATTGTGCTCATCAGTCCAGGAGAAATGGTGGTTCAATGCCTACAAAATGTATCGCAGACAAGATGTGACCATGAACGACATGGGAGAAATAAGACAAGAAATTCAACGCGGCTTGGAAGTTGTGCGCTGTATCGGAAATCATGGACTACATCCAAATATTCTAGTACATCTCGCCAGAATATTTCACTTCCGAATCAAGGAATTGCAGGAGAAAAATCCAGAGCACAGCGACATTCCAGCGCTCGAGGCACGCTGTGAACTCTACTGGTCAACTGCCATTCCACTTCTCGAGAGACTGCAGAATAATCAAGTAATTCGTACGAGTAACAATAAAATATTCGACTACCAAGGCAAGGACATGAGCAGATCCGAATTGACAAAAGCAATGGAGGAAGGACGTCTACTTCTCGTGCAGAAACACGTTCGCAACAAGGAATACGAGCGAGCAATTGACGCCCTACAAGCACTCAAGTGTCCCGAAGCGTCTTTCGAGCAGGGGAAAATCTACAAGGCACTCGCCGACGATCTCGTCAAGTCCCTACCCAGAGAGAGTCTCACATCTGAATCAAGATCCCAGAACGGCATTCTTCTGACGAAAGCCCGCAGTTGCTTCTACTTGACCCTCGATCGTCTCCGCAGTCCCGAAGCCGATACAAAGCACCCTCTAAATTCCGAACTCGTCACCCACATCGCCGACATCGAGAACGAATTGAAACGAATCGAACCCGATCTATCCCGAAACGGAATCAGTCGAAACGACTGTGACGCCCTCTCCGAGGACAGCTACTCCTCAGCTCACAGCAACGAGGAAATTCCCATCACCAACTCCTCCATCAATCTCGAAAGCACCGTTCACTTTTTACAAACCCCACAGAGAAATTCCCACCGAACACCCAAACAATCCAGCACACCATGTCGAATCCCCCATCAAGACGTTCTCGAACTCTCCCGAAATCGCATCGAAGCTCGACCCAGTCCCGAAAGACTCGACGCTCAAATCCGTCAACTCCTCCACAGCAAGGACAACATTGTCCAAACACTCATGGACCAGAACAAGGCCCTCATGGAGTCCCACCAGATCATGATGGAAAAACTCGAGGAAGTTCGAAAAGAAGTCGCCGAACTGCGCCTAGAGAACAAAAAACAAAAACCAACCCCAACCAATCAGAATCTAGAAGAGGATCTCTATTTCCTGAACGATGAGGACTATGGCGAGTACAACTATCAAAACACAACGCCACAACAACCACAACCAGCGCCCTTAGCCGGCAATCTCTTCGCCCAATCGCCAAGGCATCCTTATCCGAACATCGTCTATCCATCGGCGACTCTCCAGGGCCAGGCGATTGGCTACTATCAAGGAGCCCTGCCCTTCAACGATCCGAATCATCACCTTCACTCCTCGCTCTACGCGGCCAACGTCTATCCCGTACCACCGGTCGCTCAAATGTACCCCCGTCTTCCAGTCGATCCACAATTGAACCAAATACCGAAAATTACCGACAGTATTCTCCAGCAGGCTCTCTTCAATCAAGTGCCGCCGGCGATTTCCAACATACCGCCATCAATGATCCAACAGCAGAAAATGGAGAAAACAGATTCACCAAAGGAGAGTGTGATCAAAAACATCCCCTTGAACAAACAACCGCCGGTGAATGTCGTCATCACTTCGAGCGATACACTACCGACCACTGCTCCATCAGTGCAACCAATCATGAGTGTGACAATTCCACCGCAACATCGACTTGGAACAACCGCCGTTCCCCATAGTTATCAAATTTCAATGCCTTCACAAGCGACAATTCCAACTACCGTCAATTTGCCACCACTTGCCGCCACCCTCACCGTCTCATCGCCAATGAATAAGAGTATCGAACAATCCATCAATAGAGCAAATACAAGTTCCACGTCGCACAACAATTCTCTCGAGCTATGCCCAGAGCAGGAACACGATCCAATTCCCGATTTTGTTCCCATTATTCCTCTGCCCGAGGAGGTGATTGTGACCACCGGCGAGGAGAATGAGACGACTTTGTTTAGCGCCAGGGCGAAATTGTACCGTTTCGCCGACAAGGAATGGAAGGAGCGTGGAATTGGTAAAGTAAAATTGCTCAAGAATGAGGAGGGGAAGATTCGTCTTCTGATGCGAAGGGAACAGGTGCATAAGATTTGTGCCAATCATATGCTGACGAGGGACATTGAATTAACACAAATGCCGAGTAATAATAAGGCTTGGATTTGGGTGGCGAATGATTTTGCCGACGAGGAGGTGAGATTGGAGAAATTCTGCATTCGATTTAAACTCGAGGAGGAGGCGCAATTGTTCAAGGAGGCTGTTGATGGTGCTATTAGATCGTTGCCGGAGTCACCGGAGAAATCGAAGAAGAGTGAGAAAAAAGTTGTGGAGAAAAAGGTGGAGACGAAAATGGATTTGAAAACCGATTCCTCGGTTATTAAACTTGGAGGATTGTCCTTTAGTTCAGAACCCGTTGTGCAGAAGACGGTGGTTGTTGAGGAGAAGAAAGTTCAGAAGGAAGAACCACCGAAAGTCAATCCTTTTGCGCAATTTTCTTTTGGAAAGTCGGGCTTGAGTTCCGGAACTACAGCAACTGCGAGTCAACCACTCGGCGGTATTTCTTTCGTCAAGTCTGCTGATAGTGAATCTCCACAGACTGGTAAAATTATTAAATCCTTTTTTTCAGAATTCATAATCATAAGAAAATAATACACAAAAAACGCTGTATTTATTTGCTTTAAAATATCAACTTCAATTTTTAAATGATTCAAAATTTATAACAGAAAATTCAATTTTAACTAATTAATTAATATTGTTTTATATTTTCGACAATAATTAGGTTAGATTTCTTTAAAAAATTAATTATTAAAAAAAAATTAATAAAATTCCTTTAAATAAGATAAAAATATTAATAAAATTCTTCTCGGCGAATTAAATAGTTTCTATGAAATCTAAATGAAATTTACGAAAATGAATTTATAAATAATAAAAAATATTGTTTTAGGATCTATATTTGGAGGTTCCAAGACTTCAAGATTTCCTACCTGTTCTAGTAATACTGGTGAGTTTAAATTTTTCTACTTTAGTTTTAAAATTATTTTCCAAAATTAAAAATTTGCAGCAATTAAAATTTATTATTTCTATTAATTAATTTTTTTATAACGAGCGATAAATTGCGAACAAAAATTACTATGTCGCGTGAATAGGTCCTAGAATTTTTATTTATTATAAAAATAATTTTGATTTCATCAATTTATATTTGACAGAATTTTGTTTTCATCGATTTTCATTATTTCGAATTTTTGATTAGATAACTATAAAGTTAGAAACTCTCTTAAATAAACATGTTTTGAAATAAAAATCTGATTTTATATAAGAACTCTATTAAGTAATAGAGTTAAGTAAAAAAGCAAAAAAATGGGTTAATTTAATTTAAAGTCAAATAAACGAAAATTGGAAAAAATGAAAATCGAAGATTTTTAAATTCTGTCAAATAAAATGAAATCTGCTGCTTATAAAATTAAAAAAATCAAAGGTTAAATAATTTCATTATTTTCAATTTTAACGATTTTAAAAACTACCTTATGGTCAAATAGGTTTATTTTTGAATTATAAACTAAATTATAAATTTTGTATAAAAAATGCAAAATTCAATGAAATAAAATTCCAGAATGTAAATAAAATTTTATTTTCTATTCAATATTATAGCTGCGAATAAATCTGCAATCGAAGGCACAAAAGGAAATAAAGAAGCTGAAATTGCCGATGGAGAAATGTCCATATTCGAACACAAAGCAAATCTTATGCATTTGAATAGTACCACAAAAACTTGGGAAGATAAAGGATCCGGTCAAATAAATGTAAGTGAAAAGAATTTTTTCTTTTTTCGCAGAAAAATCATTGAGATATTAGTTATAAATATATTAATTTGATGAATTTATTTTTTCTAGGTTCTATTTAACGTTAAGACAATTAAAATGCGCTTCCTGATGTTGAATACGAGTAATTCCCAAATCATATGCAATCAACAAATATCGTGGGACATGAAATTCTTCTTTAGAGCGACTAGTGATACAGTAATTACCTGGGTGATTCCAAATGAAAAGACCAAAAAATCAGATTCATTCGCTGTGAACTTCAAGAATCAGAAATCGGTAATATAGAATAATTTCAAATTTTCTTCAATATTTACAAATATCAGTTTGTAATTATTTCTATTTTCTTTTTTAATTTTATTATTTTATTTACTGTATTATTCTATTTTCTTATTTTTTTTATCAATCTTTTACGTCAGAGAATTATATTAAATGTAGGATAATAAAACGAAAACATTTGGGGAAATAGTTTTTAAAAAAACTTTGTTATTTTACTTTCAGAGACGATTTTAATTTTAAATTTACTAAAATAATTTTTCCTCTCTTTTACAAAATTTATAGGCGAAAGAATTTTTGGAATCAGTGCAAAATTATCAGCAAACTCTGGGCAAAACTTCAACGGCAACGAGTGAAAGAAAACCAGCGGAAAAATCAAAAGAGCCTCTGTCAACTCTATTCAAACCAACGGCAGGAAGTTGGGAATGTAAGGCATGTTACATTAGAAATAATGCTAATCAAACAATATGTGTCGCTTGTAATACACCGGCTGTTGAGAAGAAAATTGAAACAAAAGCAACAACGACTCCCGCTGCACAAACGCAAAAACCACTTTCCGAATTATTTAAACCCTCAGCTGGATCGTGGACCTGCCAAGGATGTTATATGGTAAATAAGGGTACGGATCAACAATGTCCAGCGTGTGACACACCGAAAGAACCCTCGAAAGCAAAAACAACAAATGCTGCACCAACTTCAACCACAACCACGGGACAAAAATCACTTTCGGAATTATTTAAACCCGCAGCTGGTTCATGGACCTGTCAAGGATGTTACATGGTTAATAAAGGTGCCGATCAATATTGTCCTGCTTGTGATACACCTAAGGATCCGTCAATGCCACCGAAACCAAAGACAAATAGTTTCGCTCTCAAAGCTGATTCTACGAGTTCAAGTACCTTTACTTTCGGTTTTCCACAAACAAATAAGGAAACAACACTCAGTTCACCAGCGACCAGTGCATTCTCATTCGCTGCGTTGAGTAACACGAAACCAAAAGGTAAATGTTATTAATTTTTCCTATTAATTCAGGCCTGTGAATTTTTTCTAATTCGTTTCATTCTAAAATTCTAGCCGATGCGGTGAACACAACAATATCGACAATATTCGGAGGATCAAAGAAAACCGAACCAATCAGCACTAATTTCACATTCGGTACTCCAACACGTCCCACAACACCGCCAAATACAACGAAACCCTATGTTTTCGGCTCACCTGGAAAATCGTTCGATTTTCAATTCAGCGCAAAACCAAGTGCCAAATCACCAGGTGGTGGTGCTTCCGGCAATAATGGCGGTGAAACTAGCGAGGACGAAGTCGTCGAAAGTGATGACATTTACTTTGCTCCAGTAATTCCATTACCAGATAAAGTCGATGTAAAAACTGGCGAAGAGGACGAGGAAATTGTCTACAGTCATCGGGCAAAACTCTTTAGATTCGACAGTAACACGAAAGAATGGAAAGAGCGAGGTCTCGGCGACATTAAATTATTGCGACACAATAAAACAAAGAAACTACGATTAATAATGAGACGTGATCAAATTCTCAAACTCTGTTTAAATCACGCACTAACACCCGACATTGAAGTGTCAGTGAGGGACGATAAAACGTGGACCTGGTCAGCGGCCGACTACAGTGAGGGCGAAATAGAATATTCCCAATTTGCCTGTCGCTTCAAAACACCGGAAATCGCTCAAGAATTCAAAACATCAATTGACAATGCACTCGCCGGCAAAGTTACCGAACCAAAAGCAAAAAGCAGCGACGACATTGAAATTATCTACGAAAAGAGAGTAACAGCCCAAGAGAAGGAAGAAGCGAAAAAATTGAAATTACCCGAAAATTTCTACTCTTACAAATACAATGAAGACTGTCCCGGTTGTATCGGTTGTCGAGAACCCGAAGTACCACTATTCGACACAAGATCAACAACTGGAAGTGTGATAAAAGCTCTCGATTTTAGCAAATCCGAAAGCAAAGTTGAAAAGTCCCCGGAAATAGTGGATCTGTCGAAAATGACAACACCACCAGTTTTCAGTTTCTCGGGATCGATGAATAAACCAAGTGGTGGCTTTTTCGGCAATTTGACTGCTACTCCTACTTCGGGTAAAGTAGAAACGCCAACGATTGAAAAATCCACGAGTTTAGTGTTTGGTAGCACTTTAACAACGCAATCGCCATCTGACAAGATGAATGAAAATTTAGCTCTACAGAAAGCCAAGAGTACTGACACTGTTTCGACAACTACAACTAGTTTGCCAACTGAACTTCCAACATCGACCGCGGCAGCAACATTCAGTTTTGCCGATACTTCGAAAACTAATGCCACTCCAATTTTCGGCTCGAAACCATTTTCAAGTTCAATATTCGGTGGAAGTACTTTTAATTCCTTGCAGAAAAGTACAAGTCCGACAAAATTAGAGGGAAAACCTGCCGAAGAGAGCAAAGTGTCGACATTGTTTTCTGGTTTTTCGGGAACAACGACAACAGCGACGGTAGCAGCAACAACGCCGACAATATTTGGAAATACAACAACAACAACAACAACGCCGACGATATTTGGAAATACGGCGACAACAACGCCGACGATATTTGGAAATACGACAACAGCAACGCCGACAATATTTGGAAATACTACAGCAGCAACCACCACAACGCCGTCAATATTTGGAGGAACGACGACGACAACAACGTCGACATTGTTTGGAAATACAACGGCGGTAGCGACACCAACGTTGTTTGGTAATACGGGAGCAGCAGCAACAACACCGGTATTTGGTAGTGGCAATTCAGAGCCAGTATTTGGAAGTTCGGCGACATCGGCACTTTCGTTTTCGGGTTTGAAAAATTCTCCAACTACGGGCGCAACTTCAACACTTGGATTTGGCAATAAACCTGTATTTGGTGGTTTTGGAACGGGAACGAATACAAACAGTATTTTCAATAAGTCAGCGGACAATACGTTTGGCGCTAAGAAAACTGAGGCAGTGCCGGAGAAAATTAATTTCCTACCAACTGAAAATGCGGTTTCATTCTCGACACTTGCTGCTAAAAACGATCAAAATGCTTTCAAAAAAGGTACGATTTTTTCCACACTTTTTTTGAGGGAATAAATTTTCATTTCAGAAATTAGGGAAAATTTTATCACCTACGGAAAAAAAATTAAATTTCTAAAATTACTAGAAAAATTCTAAGTAAACAGTTTTTAGAAAATTATAAATCTTCAATTTTCTCTCACTTTATACATTTTTGAACTATTTTGAGTACTATTTTTAGATTTCGGTCACTAAAAGCTACTATTTCTGTTTTTTTTTAAATTTCTACTACTTAAAATCCGCCAATATTTGAAATAAGAAAAACTATTCTCAAAAATTAAAATCAAATTATTGAAACGATTCACTAATTTTCAAAAAATATTCGATAATTCAATTATTTTCAATATCTGGTATTTTCATCGAAATTCCGCCTTTAAAATTCAATTATTTAACAAAAAAATTGATAAAATTCATCAAAAATTTAATTATTTCTTATAAATAATAAAGATTTCACAAGAAGGAATTCAATTCTTAGGAATTTTAAATAATATCATTAAAAATTCAATTCTAAAAAGTAAAATTTTAATTCTATTAAAAAATTATTCTTAAGGGCGTTTGAACCTTTATGACGTTACAGCATTAAATTATATGCTTTGCATCAATTGTGACGTCATAATGGTTCAAATGCCCTTAATTCAATAATTTTCAATATTCTATACTATTTCAATTAAAATTTTCAAAAGAATTCAATTATTAAAAAAATTTTTTGATAATATTCTACACGAAGATTCAATTATTTTTCCGTAAAAAATAAAATTTTCACAGGAATTGAATTATTTAAAATATAGAATTTGCATACATTTTTTTTGTAAATCAAATATTTTATTTAATTTGGAATTAAATCTTTAGCAGTAATTCGATTAGTTTGATACATTTTAAAATTCTTTTCAAGGATTTAATTATGAAAGCTACTTTTTTCAAATTAGTTATCGAGTGCAAAGTCTGTTCTTAATTTTTCATTACATTTTTAAAATTTTTCTAATTAGAATGAATTTTAAATTAAAGTCCTAATTTCTGTATAAAGAAAGTAATTAAATTTCAGAGGATTTTAAACAATTTTATTTATGTTCCTAAAGTTTCAAAAGTTTAAATGAACGATAATATTTTTTTTATAGTTTCTACTTTTTCTACCTATAAAAATTGTACATTTAAAAATTGATTCTTTCGTGTTTGATTTTAATAATTTTTCTTTTTTGTAGAATAATTTTCAAAAATGTTTGAATAGAAAAAAATATTTCTTTGATTTTAACGTTCAAAACTTTAGGAAAATATTTGTTTTCTTAATATTAATTGATGAAAGTTGATAATTAAAAATTACTTAAGTTTTAAGACATTTTATTTTAAATTCTCAAATAAATTTAAGTTTCTGCAGAAGATTTGATTCCATTGTTTAAAGATCCTTAAATTATAGAAACAATGTTACAAAAAAACTAAAAAAAATAATTGACTATTAATTTTTATACGAATAATATTCTACTCAATCACATTGTATTCGTATTTACATAAATTTTCATATTTGCAGATCCAAACTTCTCATTTGAGGGAGCTGGCTCTTCAGTGTTTGGCTCAAAATTCCTAAATGCTAACAACAGTAATTTAAATACTTCTAAGAATAATACCAGTGTTACGGAACAGGACGAAAATGAGAATAAGGAGGAAGATGAAGAAACTGAACAGGAACATGATCCTCATTTTGAACCCATCATTCCTCTGCCTGATGCTATTGAAGTGCGAACAGGAGAAGAAGACGAAGAGAAAGGTACTTAGAAATTAAATTATTATTTTCTCGTTTTGAGAATTAAATCCTGACGATAAATCTTCCTTTTTATTCGAATAATACACAAATAATACAAATAATTATATTCTGTACCTTTATTTTCTTTATTTAATAATATATTTAATGCTTGTTATATTTTTCAAAAAAACACTCTTCTTTTTAATAATGGAAATTTTACAAAAATATTCTATTTGAAAAATTCACTCTAATTTTTGCAGAAATAAAGACAAAAATTTGAAATTTATTGTTTTATTTTTATTTATTGCTTTTTAATTAATTCTCAATTTTTTTTTTCATTCCAGTGTTCTGCCAGAGGGCGAAATTGTACAGATTCGATTCAAATACAAAAGAATGGAAGGAGAGAGGCGTGGGTGAAATGAAACTTCTTCATCACATTGAAGGTGGAACTTATAGACTTATATTACGTCGTGAGCAGGTACACAAAATTGTTTGTAATATGTTATTAAATGCTGATTTGGACTTTGAACCACTGCAAACATCAGACCGAGCATGGATTTGGGCTGGTATGAATTATTACGATGGTGAAGCAAATCTCGAAAAATTGGCTATACGATTTAAAAGTCCAGAATTAGCTTCACAATTTAAGGAAGCAATTGACAAGGCTCAACAGGCTCTTCGGGAAAAACCAAGCACCAAGCAAGGTAGTTAATTCCCATGAATTTGTTTCGACAAACAAACAAAAAAAAAGAAAAACATTTCATGGTTATACCTTTGCTTTTAAAAAAAGTGTGTTAAATATTTTTTTTCGTTTTCAATTTTTCTTTTTTTTTCAAACGTGCTTTCATTTTCAATTTGTAATAATTTTTATCCGGTGTATACGAGGAAAGGAAAAGAATTTTGTTCGTTAGAAGGAAAAATTAATCACCGAAAATTTATATATATTTTTTTAAAAACAAATAGTAATGCGGGATTGTTTTCGATATTGTAAAGTTTTTCTCTTTTTATTTAAAAAAAAAATTGAATTTTTCTTAGTTTTGAATTAAGTTTTATTTTTTATTATTAGATTATATATGGACAAGGAATGATTGTTATTTTCTTCTAATAAATTTTGCTATTTTAGTCGTCCTATCCAATAGTAGACTACTTAGGTCACAACTTATTTTTTTGTTATTCTTTATAATGATTTGTTAATTATAAAATTGGTTTAAATTCTTTTTTAAGTTTCCTGTACATTCAAAAGAAATAAAACTTGTGTATCACATTAAGTTTTTGGTGTTTAAATTCTATGAAATTTATTTTTAAAAAAATGCATTTCTTTGAGTTTTTTTGATTTTTAGAAGAAATGATGAATTTTTCGTGTGTTTGTGTGTGAGAATGTAAGTAAAAATTATTGTCTATAAAATGTCCCTTAATCAATTTCGGTTTATGGATTTTTTATAAACGAATATTTTAAATATTTTTTCCCTTATTTTGAAATTATTGACTTATTTTTTTTTTTAGTTTTGTAACTTATGCAATTTTTATTTCTCGTTTTTTTTTCGTTTGAGAATTGTAAAATATCTTCGGCAATTTATTTTTGCAGTAAAAGAAAATGTCAGTGACTCGACTGATCAGGAAAAATATGATCAGGATGAGGAGGATGATGATGATTACGTGGAGGAAGGAGATGAGGAGGATTTTGATGGTGAGGAAGTTGAGGAGGAGGAGGAAATTTCTTATATGTTTGAAAAAAGAGCCACACTGTTTGCACAAAATGATGATCAAACGTGGACAAATCTTGGAATGGGTTATTTGAAAATATTTTATGATTCGGAAATTTTTGGCGCTCGAATTATTATGGAAGTTGATAGTACTGGTGAAATTGTTAGCAATACAATTATCAGTATTGATACTTCTATGCAGGTATGTAAATTTTATATTGAATTTTCTAATAATTTCTTTCCTTTTTTTAATTTTAATTCAAATTAAAATATGAATTTAAAAAAATAGAAATTAAAAATATGATTTTTAATAAATAGAAATTAAAAATATGAATTTAAATAAATAGAGATTAAAATGTTAATTTAAATAAATAGAAACTAAAAATGTTAGTTTCATAGAAATGTAAAAAAAAATTTAATAGGAAGAAAAATAATAATTTAATAGATAAATTAAAAAGTCTAATTCAATAAAAAGATTAGAAATGACAATTTAATAAAAATATTAAAATTGACAGTTTAAATAGAAAATAAAGACATTAATTAAAATAACAAATTAAATATTTTATTTATTTCCGTTTTTACTTTATTTGTATATAAAAACACTCATTCCTACACATAATTAAAAGATGTAGAAAAAAAGTAGCACACTTAAATGGAAACATGTTGCAATTTAGATTGTAGCTTTATTGTTAAGAAATAAACAAAAATATCTTTCTCTGAAAAAGACATTTTTTAATTAACTACATATTTAGTCAAGATTTTTCTTAAAAAACAAGGTGAACTTCTTAACTATCAACAATGTTTAAAAATTTATATCTACAAACAAAAGAAATTGATTGAAGCATTCAAGGCTTTTTTTAATTACAAAAAAACTACTAAAACTACAGAAATCAAATGTTAATTAAATTTTCAGAAAATTGTATGAATAATGGGAAGAAAAAAAAACTTTTATATAATATTCTTTGTTTATACCTTTTGCTTTTCTTCTGTATTCGTTTTTCATTTGATTTTCTTTATTTTGTTTACTATTTTTCATATTAAGGTGATGAACATTTTCTTTTCTCAATTTCAAGGTCGTCGGAAAGGAGTGTTTGTGGAAAGCTTATGATTACATATTGAATCCTCCGAAGAGACGACTATTGAAAGCCACTTTTTCATCGGTACAAGGCGCGGAGGAAATGTACGTCAACTTCGAAGATGTAAGGAATTCAATTTTAATTTATTGCTTTAACTTTAATTTTAATTCTTAATTCTAGAAATTAAATAAGACTTTTCCGTTAAATATTATTATTATTAAAATTTTTCAAAAAAATTCAAATATTTCCAGAAATTTTAAAAAAATTCTATATTAGAAAATCATTACTTAAAATTTGAAATTATAGAAATTTTTTATTGTACAATAATTTCTAAGTAAATATTTTTATTTTAGAATCTTAAGTTTGATTAATTTACAAATTAATTTTTATTTCTTTTCATGTCTTTTATTATTTTAATAATTTAATTATTTTTAAATTCTATTAAATATTAATTTGAAAATATTCATTGAATTATTTTCTATTCAAGGGTCAAGACTACGCGAAAGGAGCCGAAATAAGGGATCAGCCAGAAATTTACATTCCTGATGAAGAATAATAAATACAAAAAAAAAGAATAAAGAAAATTGAAAATAAAGAGAAAAGAAGATGGCATACGAATTAATTTTGAAACTTTTTGTGATGAAACATATTTCGTAGTTGATTTATTTATGAGTAAGTTTAATAATTTTTAATGTATAGATAATTTTACTTCTCTTTCGAATAATTTACATTTTTTTTGTTTGTAATTTCGTTTGATTTAATTCTGCGCATTTTATCAAGAAAAAAAGAGAGAAAGAGAGAGAGAGAGAGAGAGAGAAAGAAAAATCCTCAGGAAACTTTATTGTTTAATTAGCTTTTCATTGTAAAGAAAGAAAAATGAGGGCTCAATAAATAAATCTATTATACACCGGTAATAAAAAAAAACGGAAAATATTAATAATTTCTTTTTTTCTGAGAAGACGATCGCCAAAACTATTTAATTCATATAGGCCCGTGATAATCGTGTTTAAATTTGATTAAATTTTATTTATTAAATAATAGAAATCTTGTATAAATTATTTTACGAAACTTTATTATAAATTTTCGCGAACTTATTATTATAAATAAAGAGGATTTCCCAAACAGAAATGAATTTCCTGTTTCTTTATTTCAAAACCTGGTGGTCTTTTTTTTACCAAAAACGGAGCTTGGTTAAATTGTATAAAATTTATTTCATTTACTATTTATTTATTTTACTCCATATTTGTCATATAAATATTTTTTATAAATCTTTACAGAGACTTCACTTTATGGACCAGTTGAATTAAGAATTACTTTCTTGAAAAGAGGGGCAAACATTTTTTATTTTGTGTATTTAATAAATATTTGTTTTCTATTCCAGTCTTCAAAAAAAAAAAAAAATGTGTTCGAAGAAGATTTTTAAGAATTTCGAATTTTGTGAGCAACCCCTCTTCACGCTGAGAATTTTTCCCCCTCCCGATGAACTCTTCCAGTGGACTTTGAACCTTGTTCTCGTCTGAACAGTGAGTGGAGTCCACCTAAAGACTTATGACGTACGCACTGTGATAAATAGTGAACGCTTGTTGAAATTATTTTATTTTATTTTGAACTTTAGTTGAATAAAGTTAAATAAAGTTCGTGTTAAAATAAAGTTTAATTAGAAAAATGTCTGTTTCAGTTAAAGGTATGAAAAAATATTTTTTTATTTTATTAATTAATTGCTGGAAACTTATTGTTTTTTTCACTATTTTTATTATATATACAGTATTGTAGTTAACAGATAGAAATTTAAAAAAAATCATTTTTTTAAAGTGAATAATTTTTGCCACTGAGTATAATTTTTCATATTTCTATAATTCTTTTTCGAATTGATTTTTTTTAAATTTTATTATTTACAAAATGAAAATTTTTAATTAGGAGTAAAAACTGGTTTGTTCAGTACTAAGTTTTTCGATAAATTCGATTTTTAAATAATTAGAAATTTTTTTCTTCTTTTATAATTATTAAAAAAAAATTTGTTTTGATAGTTTTAGCTTCAAATAAATTCTGTTTTTAAAAAGAGATTATATTTTGGTATTTAACACTAATTTAACTTTTTTTATTGTATAAATATTGTCTTAACTTTTTTTCTTGTAATAAATAATAAATTGCAAATATTATCTAAAAATGTTAGACAATAGTCAATGATAGTGAAAATAGTGAATGAATAAAAATATTGAATTCCTTTTTTTATTATTGATATCAAATAGTGACTTGCATCTTTAATGAATCAGTTCATGTTTCTTAATTTAAAGAATGTTAATAGGCATTTATTTTTAATCCTTACAAAGGTCAATGAAACTCACAAGTTTTATCTCCTATTAAATCATTTTATCTCTTTTACAATTTAATTAATGCAATATTTATTCGCAATATTTTGTTTACAAATAGCTTGTTTATTATGTTTTTTATATTTTTGGAGTAGTTATTTTTATTGTCTATTAATTTTGCAGAATTATTTCAGTTTTGAAAATTTTATCTCTGACATTTTTTTGTCAAAAGGAAAAAAAGTTCTAACATTTGTTTTCTCAGTAGAAAAAAAAATGTTAGAATATTTTTTTGTCAATTAGAAAAAAATGTTAGAATATTTTTTTGTCAATTAGAAAAAAATGTTAGAATACTTTTCTGTCAATTGGAAGAAAATTAATTTTCTAATTTGTGATTTACTTGTTTTTTTTAAAGGAGTTTATATTATCAGCGCAAAGCGCACACCATTTGGAAAAATGGGTGGAATGTTTTTAAATAAAAGTGCAACTGATTTAGCAGTCGTTGCATCTAATGCAGCAATTGAAGCGGCAGGAATTCGACCTGAAAAAGTTGATAGTGTTGTCTTTGGTCACGTATTAATGGTTTGTATCTGCTTTCTCTTTTTTTTAAATTATAAATTGAGATTGAATAACAAATTTTCTTTTTGCAGAATTCTGCGTCTGATGGTGCCTTTTTACCTCGTCACACACTTTTGAAATGTGGAATCCCTCAGGAGAAACATGCTCTTGGAGTGAATCGACTCTGTGGATCTGGATTTCAATCGATTGTCAATGGCCTTCAGGTAAATTAAATTTTTTTTCAATTTAAAAATTAAGTTAAGTATCAACTAAAGTAGTTAATTAATTTATCTATTATTTATTTACTTACATATTAATTTTTATGCTTAACTATTTATTTACTTTTTTATTTCATTTACTTATTTATCGTTGTTTGTATCGTTTCGTAAAATATTCGAGGAATAATTCAAATTACTTATTTATTTCTTTACCTTTTTATTTATTAACTTATTTA
Organism: Leptopilina myrica (nomen nudum); assembly: GCA_032872475.1. Lineage (NCBI taxonomy): Eukaryota > Metazoa > Arthropoda > Insecta > Hymenoptera > Figitidae > Leptopilina > Leptopilina myrica (nomen nudum). Next base: position 1,519,281 of record CM065458.1, read on the forward strand.
CATAGTTAATTATTTATTTATTTCATTATTCGTTGTCTTATTAATTTTTTTGATTAATTATTTATTTCCTTATTTTTTTTACTTGTTTATTTACTTATTTATTTACTTATTTACGAAAATAAACTTTCAGAGTATCCTGGTGGGAGAATCGAAAATAGTCGTCGCCGGAGGAACCGATAATATGAGTCAAGCTCCATTCGTCGTGAGGAATGTGAGATTTGGAACGGCTTTGGGACAGAAATATGAATTTGAAGACTCCCTTTGGCTGGGACTTATTGATTCGTATTGCAGTTTGCCAATGGGTGTTACTGCCGAGAAACTTGGTGCTAAATTCGGTGTCACAAGAGACGAAGTCGATCAATTCGCTCTCCGAAGTCAGAAATTGTGGAAGGAAGGTGAGAACTGCTCTCTTAAAATTTTTTCAAATGAAATAGATTTGAATTTTCTAAAGTTGCGTAAAGAATAAGTAGAGACACAATTAAATTAAATAAATTCATGAAAAAATTATCTAACATTTTAGAATTTAATTTTTGAAAAAAGAAGAATTATTAGTTTTAGGATTTTTTTCTTTTTTTTGCCCTTTTTCAGAAACAATGAAACAAACTTGAATTTTTTTACAGCTCAAGAAGGTGGTCGATTCAAGGATGAAATTGCTCCTGTTACTGTCAAAGTAAAGAGACAAGAAGTATCCGTCGATGTAGATGAACATCCACGTCCACAAACAAAAATTGAGGACCTCAAGAAATTGTCTTCAATCTTCCAAAAAGATGGTCTAGTCACCGCCGGTTCAGCATCTGTAATTTGCTCCTTTTTTAAACTATATTTCACTACTATTATTCTATATTTTTTCTATTTATTTATTTCACTTCGATTTCAACAAGTGAAAATTGCAAGAAATTGAAAATAGTCAATAGTTTTTTTTGACTAATTTCTATTTTACTATTTTTAGGGAGTTTGCGATGGAGCCGGAGCTTTAGTTCTCGCTAGTGAGGAGGCTGTGAAGGCAGAAAATCTAAAGCCCTTGGCACGAATTGTGGGATATTCGGTGGTTGGTGTTGATCCAACAATTATGGGAATTGGACCATCGCCGGCTATCAAGAATTTACTCAAATTAACTGGAAAAACTTTAGACGATATCGAAATTATTGAAGTAATTTATACACTTTTTTCTTCTTTTTCCGAATATTTTTCTAATAGTCAGGAATTTTTATTATAATTACTTATTCCGTTTTCGACTTTTCAGATTAACGAAGCTTTCGGAGCACAAACATTGGCTTGCGCTAAAGATTTGCAAATGGACATGAAGAAATTGAACGTGAATGGTGGTGCGATTGCTTTGGGACATCCTCTCGCTGCTTCTGGCTCGAGAATCACAACACACATTGTCCATGAACTCAGGTGAATTGCGATTTTAATTGGAAGTTAATTAAACGATAGAAGAATAAATTAAACGAGAGAAAAATTAAGTGAACGAAAAGTAATAAATTAAACGAGAGAAAAATTAATTGAACAAAAAGAAAATAATTAAACAAGAGCAAAATTAATTGAACAAAAAGAAAATAATTAAACAGGATCAAAATTAATTGAACAGAAGTATAACAATTTTTCTCGTAAGATAAAATAAACTATTTTGACAAAATTTGATAAGAAATAAAATAAAATAAATAAATCCGAAAAAATAGTTTCCCAGGGATGATTTAACAGCAAGTGAATTTAATTTTCAGGAGGAGAAAAGCTAAATTTGGAATTGGTTCGGCTTGCATTGGAGGAGGACAAGGCATTGCCATTATGATTGAAGCTCTTTAAATTATATATTTTCTTTTTATTTGTTAAAATTTTAATGGAAAAAGAGGGTCTTTGACTTAACTTATTGGTTGATTTTCTTTAAAAAAATTTATTTTTTCAAATTTTGAAAAAAAGTGCCGCAATTGTCCATAAGTGAACTATATTTTTTCTACTTAATTATATCAAAGTTAAGAGACAACTTTATATATAAATTTTCTAGCAAATTTTTAACCTTCTAACAAAGTACGAATTATTTTTTATAAATATATTTCTACATTTCAAATATAACACGTAAATAATAATTAAAAGTCGCATTTTTATGTTCTTGCAAATATATTATAGATTTACATTTATTTTCGCTTGTAAATAACTTTTTTTGTTGCAATTTCCATCTGTCTTTTAAATTCATAAAATCGTGAAATTTATATGCAAATAAAATCGATCGAATAACTTTTTTCTTTACGAATGTTTTAATTTTATATTTTTGTAAAAAAATCAAATAACTTTTCTTGTGCTGAATATTTCATGTTTTTATAGTTTTGTGTTTATATTTTTATTAGAAAAAGTCGAATAACTTTTTTTCTTTACACTATTTTAATTTCTTATATTCATTAATTCCAACAAATTTTCAGAATGGTGACAATTTTTTTCTGAATTACAATTCTTTTTTGTATTATAAATTTTCTCCATTCTCAACAGGTGATTCAAGAGGAATTTGATTTTCCCGAAGAATTTCTTCTCTTCTATTCTTTAAAATTGCAGATAAATAATCGTGGCGAAGATAACATTTCAATGGTTTTTGAACAACATCGGTGACAATTGATTTGAAATAATTGGCGGTATGAAAATTTGCAAATCGACAGGCAATCAAGAGACTTTCAATTTTCTCATCATCCATTTCCACGTAACCACGCCAAATACAAGACGTTTTGTCTTTCATTTCTAAATTCAAATTACCAGCAATTTCACATTTGACGACAATCGTTCCCTGAAATTCATCGCTGATTGCATATAAAATCGTCTTCTGGAATTCTTGAAATTGTTTTGCTTTCACAACCACCGAACCCGGAAGAGCAGTGAGTTTTTTCCATTCATTTAAAGTAGTATCAAATTTATAAATATCGACTTTAGTATTAAATATCGATCCTTTAATAAATTCTGTTTCAGAAATATTCTTCGCTCTGTATTTCACGACATTGGGCCCACTGAGCCAGGCCAAATCAACGTGTGATGGAAAATCGACAACTAAAGCTTGCGACAGTGTTTCCAAATCATTTTCAAATATACTCTTCAAAGTCTCCAGTTCCAATTGATCGCACTCGAGTTCAGGGGAATAATTTCCTTTCACATCATTCAACAATTTTTCGAAAACTTCCAATTTTTCGCAACTATCAAATTCGGTTAAGAAAAAGAAAATCGTGTTCAAATTGTCTTTAGCACAAACTCTCCACATTAGTGATCTGGAATTTTTTCTCATCAATTCTAAATCTCTGGCTAGTTGACAAACAAATTCCTCTTCCTCGATTTTCATGACAATTGAAATATTCCGAGTTTCTCCATTTCTTATTATTCGTAAATTTCCCTCTTTGGAATTGTTCCATTTCTTCAATTTCGAATCAAATTGATAAAAATTTACTCTATTCTCTAGTAAAATTTGTAAATTGGAATTCTCGTTCGAAACGGAAGAAATTGGGGAATTCTTTATTTCTTCTAATTTATTATTATTAGTTTTGTTAGTGAAAATTTGTGATGTACTGGGAAAAGAGAGATCACCGGGATCATTGTCAATTATTTCGTATTCACCGGGAAAATTACATTCCAAAGCAATTTGATTTTCGCGTAATTTCAATTGAAATTCTTTATGAAAAGTCTCCTTCATGTATTCGTCGCGAAATTTACATCGCGATGGTGCGTATTCTTGTGCCTTTATTATACTGATACCAAAGGTTTTGGCAATTTTTGAATTTATAAATCGACAGCCAATGAGAAGACTCTGGATATTTTGGCTTTTTTTATAGCCCCTCCACATCCATGATCGATTATCGAGGGCAATTAATTCAATATCATCTCTCGTTATGCCGAGGCGAATGAAATTTTCCCCATTTTCAATCACTGTCAATACACTCTGTCCAGTGTCTTCGATCACATCAATTTTCACTATTCCCAAAATGAGTTTTTTCCATTTCTTTTCGTTTCTATCGAATTCACGAATTTCCGCCATACAACGAAATGCATCTTTATCATTATTTTTGTTATGGAAATTTTGATAGTATTCTCCGTTCAATAAATCGCTCCACATTGGGAAATTGCAGGAGAGAGCGCATTCTTTTTCGGCAATTTCTTCTTCGTGCTTTTTGCGAATTATTTCGAGGCGAAAATTGAGATTTTCAAAACCAGCGCGTTCGAGGGTTTGAAGATTTTTGATGAAATTATTGAAGGCGATTGCTGTTGTTTTTGTGGAGAAGCGACAAGCAATTATTGTTGATTCATTGTAGTCGGTTGATTTTGTTTTTTCATAGACGCGAAACATCCATGTTCGGTCATCTTTTTCGAATAAGAGAAAATCGCGAGTGATTTTACGAATTAAGTGATAGGGCAGTGAATCGATTTTTATTATTAGGAGGGAAGTTTTTGGTGGTTGTTGTTTTTCTATGAAAATTGTACCTGAAACACTATCCGACCATTCCTTGGTTGAGAGATTGAAGATGAAGATTTCCAATTTGTTTGTAAATGTCTCGTCGACGAATGGAACTTGCGATGATGATTCATTTGAATTGGTGATGAATTTTCTGAATAAGCTCAACATGCTTGTTTTTCTTTTTATTTTTTTAATTTTATTTATTGCTCCATTCACTGAAATAGTAAAAAAGAATAAAAATTATTAAAATATCGAGTAATTTAAAAAAATATTATTGCAAATTAACTAATATAATAGTAATAATTAAGTAACATTACAAATATTTGATATTATATTTATTTTACTAATTATAATTAATAATTCATATTAATTAAGAAATATTAATTATAATTAATAATTATTATTAATACTTAACTAATAATTAATTAATAATAAATAAAATATTTAATTAACAAATAATAATTATTTTAATAAACTATTTTCTATATTTTAAATATTTAATTAACAACTATTTATTACTTACCAATAAAAAGTATATTGCAGTATTCGATCACGAATTTATTTTATTTCTGTAAGCTATTGTCTTTGATATTGAATTGGTATTAAAAGATAAATCCTTATCTAAAGTAAATGGTTCCTATTTATCAGCGATAAGATTTCTAGTAGCTCAGATTAATTTCTATTTAAATAATAAAACATTATTTTTAATATTAATTAGATTACTTATAAGTTGTAATAACCCGCGCACAGCACCGAGAATTTTCTGAAACTTGTTTCGGAAAATTCTCGTCCCGTTGGAATTGAAAATAATCGTACAAAACTATTTATTAACAAAAACCATTCTTTTTTTTACATTTAAATTTTCCCGCCTTTTTCAGATAACGTTATTTAAATGCCATTTTGTAATAATGCAAAAATTAATCAGAATCAGTTTAATTATATTGATTTTAATCTTTGAAAGTAGTGGCAATTAATTTTTTATGTTTATAGTACATTAATTTAGGTAAAAAGAAATAAATATTAATAATAAAAACAATTTAGAATAATTTTATTTCACGTGAAATGCGTAAGTAGCGGTAAATTTTCGATATTCCCGCAATAGCGATGTTTCGATAATAATCGAAAGTGAGCATAGCGCCTTCGTGGTCGTTCTTCGTACCAATAGTCCCGGCGGTTTTATAGAGTAAACAACGTGTTGTTGTAAGTTTTCTGCTAATTTTTTGTCGCATCCGTTAAAAAAAATCATTCGTTTTCAATCAATTTAATAATTTTGCATTACAATCTACGGTTTATTGTGATTTTCTTTGGTAGAAATGTTTTTATTTCGTATTGTACAGTCGTTGTAGTGTATTGTCCTCCATCTTGGATGTTTGGCGCAATGGACGTACAGTGGTTTTTTGCGGCAATAGAAAGAAGAAAATACAAAAGTTTTTATTAGTTTCCATTATTGGGGTCGTGATGAAAGCAGTAAATTGAATGTTAAAGTAATATTTAGACCGATATTTAAAGAACTGTGTAAAGATTTTTTTTGCAATTCTTCTGGCTGATTTTTTTTGGAAAAATTCGTCTCGAGCACATTTTTGTGATTTAATACATATGAGTGGGGAATATTTGGATTTATTAAGTTACACAATTAACGGATAGTAATTAATAAGGATATAGCGTGAGTGATAATAGTTATAAAAATGAATATTATTTTTAGTTAAAAAAAAGTGTTCGTGAGTGTTTCTTCGTTTCTTGGAAAAATTGAGCAGCTCCAGATGGAGATCGTGTACGGCTGGTTGCAGTTTCTGGTTAGTTTATTTATTTTTAAACAACTTTTTTAGGTTAAAAAATTATTTTTTCTTTCTATCAAAGAAAATTATATATTTTTAATTAATATTTATTTCCATTTAATTTTTTTGTAAATTACTTTTTAATGATCTAGAGTAAAATGAAAAATTATTATAAATTATTTAAGTGGAATATTTATAAAAATTTATAATATTCATTATTATTACGAGTTTTTTTTAATATTTTCATTAAAACTGCTTAACCCTGACAATCAAAAACCCAAAGTCTAAGTCGATATAAATTTATTTCTATATAAAACAAAAAATTATTAACTTTATTAAACTGGTATTTCTTGACATTTCTGTTTTTGAATAAATAGAAATTGTTTTTTAATACAATCGCGAGTGACAAATTGTGTAATAGTGTTTAAGTAAAGAAAAGCAATTTATTATAAATAATTAAATACAGGTAAGTGACTTATTTTTTTATTTAAAAATTGTTATTACATTACTATTTTTATTATACAATTTTTTTTGTTATTTTCCTTTTTTTAAAAAATTTATTACCTTTTTCTCTGTGTTATTTTTATATATTCAGTAAAATGCTTTTTTTTAATTTAAATTTTGAATTCTCATATCGAACGATCGTTATCGATTATTTTTTTCTACTGTCGATTATTGGCGGAAAATTCAATTTCTCTCTTACGTTTCTTACGTAGCCAACGCTTGTACGTATTTATTTTACGTCATATATGTAACAAACTTCAAGTGGGACACAATAACCGTTTTCTATTTTTATTTCTCAAATTATTCCAAATGTACTAATTGAAAATTATTTTTAATTGTCTTAACTATAATTTATTATTACCCCCTCTCTAATTATGCTAATTGTAGTTCATTTTTCACAATAAACGCAGTAAGATAAATTTGGATAAATTCACCAATAACAGTCTATTTTTTATACGCATGCGTTAATTTTTACCGGCATTTGTCGGACATTTTCTGTTGTTTTCTAATTATTTTTTTGTCAGACGCTTTACCTTGTTTATAGTTGATTAAGCTTCTTTATTTTCAATATTTCCCAGTGAATCAGTGTATTTGTAAGGTTTGTATTGCAATTTTTTAAAAATATATTTCATTCCTTAGCGATTGTGTACTTTAATTTGTCTTACAACATTCTCACAATAGAATTATTCCAAACGGAAGTCGAGGTAACCTCCAAATATTTGGTCTACAAACAAAACAAAATATTGTTTGAATCGTTTCAATTAGAAACAAATTATTATACTTTTTAACAATAAATAAAATATTTAGTAATTTTTCAAAAATGTTTCTTCATTATTGTTTGTTTTTTTCTTCTTCAAATTTTGATTGAGTTTTGTTTTTTTCGAATTTTGTACAGATTTCACTGATTTCTTTAATATTTGGATAGATTTTGGAAATTATTGAAGTAAATAATGAGAGTGAATATTACATTAATGTTAATTTTGTTTTATTTTGATAGGAGGAATTATGTTTTTCAAGTTTAATGGATTAAATTAGATTTAATTCGTTTAATTGAAAATTAAATTTTGTATTGTTAGTGTTTATGATAATTTTCAATGTGTTAACAGGGGAAATTATTTTGCACCCGCTATGGCGGAAACAGAAAACGTTAAAACGATGGAAAATCTTAACAAGGATAAAAATGAAAGAAATGGCATTGAGTCGATAAATGATAGTGGAATCGAAATGAATGAGGAAAAGGAGAAAATGGAGAGAAATTTGACAATAAAATGCCCATGGATTCTTGGTCAGTTAGCTTGGGCTCGAGGCAGCAGTTATCCTTTTTGGCCCTGTGTTGTCACCCTGGATCCAACGACTCTACTGTACTTTAAAGTTCAAAGTAAATATTACATTTTTTTTTCTTCTGAAAAATTGTAATTTTTCAATTAACTTCTAATCAAGGGGTTTTTAATTTTCAATGAGGGGGTAAAAACTTATTAATCTAATATCTTTTTGTAGATAAGGGCAGATCTCAGGCTCTAATGGTTCATGTCCAATATTTTGGCGATGGTGGTCGTCACAATTGGGTATTGTCACACTACATGATACCATTTATCGGTCTCGAGGATTTTAAGGCACGAGCCAAAAGCATAACACCCGAAATTAAGAAAAAAGATCCAAAATTTGCCGCTGCATTCACTCCAAAAATGGGAGTTAAAAAACAATGGGGAATTGGAGTTACAGAAGCCTCAGGTCTAATGCATCTATCAAATGAAGATAGAGCTTCAATTTTTGAACCCGTTATACCTGAAGAAAAAACAGTTCAACTGACAAATAAATTAAAAAGGAAACTCTCTCCAAAGGGATCCAAGTTTCCAAGTGATACTCCAAATTCGAGCGTAATTAATTGATCTCTTTTTATTTTGTTTCTTCAAAACTATGATTTTCTTCTTTTTTAATTTCTCCTCTTTATTTACTTTTTCTTTGAACCGCGTTTTTCTTTTTCTTCTCCAAACTTAACTTGCTCAGACTTTCATTTATTTTCGTTTAGTTAAAAAAAAATGTTTTATTTCAGTCTAAGAAGTTGAAAAAAATTGAAAATGACGAACAATCACAAACACCGTCGTCAACACAACAATCTGAAAGTTCAAATCTAACCGAAGAATCACTATCAAATAAAATTGTCACAGCACCGGAAAAGCAATCATCGAGTAATGCCTCTTCATCGTCCAGACGTAAAAGTACAAGAAATCAAAATAAAAATTCAATTGAATTACCGAAGCGGCAAAATTTAAGAAAGAAAAATTCAAAACTTTCAGAAGAGGAGAGAATCAGAAGGGATGAAATTGATTTTGAAGATTATTACAATTTGAATAAAGATTTTTGGAAAGCTGATAATGCAGATGCGACTGATGAGGAAATAAGAAAACTGCTGCAAGAAATTTGGAACGATATGGACGCGGAGGAGAAGCATAATAATTTAAATAGAAACTTTGATAATTACCGATATAATCTCCCTGATAATTCGAAGGCAAAACGAGTTAAGAAAACCCCCCTACATCAGGAGAAGGAAAATTCGAAAAATTCCGAAAACGCTCAACACGAAAGTAACAAAAATATTTTACAACTGAATGGAAAAAATGTCGACGATTCAGTGAAAACAAACGAAGTAGTTAAAAATAAGCTCAGTCCACAGAAGGAGAAAAATAAAAAACAAGAAAAGGATACCACTGTTCAGAAAGAAAAGGGAAAAATTTCCGAAAAGGAGAAAAATAATTCCGACGATGTCAATGTTCAGAAGGAAAAAAATAAAATTCCCCCATCAAATGATGACAATGTGCAGAAAGAGGAAAAGAAAAATACCACCGAATCGATTGATGAAAATGTTGAACAAAAAGAAAATAAGAGCTCTGATTCTGATGATAAGGAAAAAGTGAAAGAGAAGGAGAAAATTTCCGAAACTAATGAAGAAACATTTGAGAAGGAAGCAAATAAAGTGAATTGCGAATTAATTCCAGCCAATGATAATTCACAGAAAAAGAATGGAAAACCAGAATTGAACGAGAATGTGGAGAAAGAGAAAAAGAAGGGAAATGCAAAAACTAAAAACTCTCAGAATGCAAAGACTAAAAAGGAAAAGGTTCTGAAGAGGAAAAATAATTCAGCGGAAAAAGAAGTTTCAACTAAGGAATCAAATAAGGAAAAGAAAATAGCCGGTAAATATTTTTCAGTCTTTTATATTAAATTCTAATCTATTAAATCAGATAGACAGTTGAGACGCTACCAATTTTCTCTACACGCTGGTACTCTCCTCCGGTCCACAATTCACGCAAAACACATTAAAACACACAATTAATAAAAACAACTATTTATTAATAAAACAACTCAAATCAAAATTAACAAACTATAAAATAATAAAAGTCTATAACTCTCTCAATTTTGAAATCACGTCTCGACTTGACAAGAAACGAGACAAACAACAGACTCTCTATACACTGAAAATGCTTTTCCCATACAAGACAAAATAGACAGTGTAAGTAACGAAACACTTCGTTACAAAATAATTAAAAATTACATAACTTCAAAAAATCATATTAATTTTTTTTTAGAAATTAGAAAATAATTCTTAAAATGTTGTCAATATTATAATCTTTAATAATTCAATTATTTTTATTATTTTCAAATTACATTTTTCTTTAAATTCAATTCTTTGAAACATTTTTAATTACATTTGTCTTAAGATTCAATTATTTTTTAATGTATTTTTTTTAAATCTAAATTTTTTAAAAATTAGTTTGGGTAAAATTTTTGATTCAAATTCTTCAAAAATTAGTTTTTTAAATTGTCAAATTCTTTAAAGAAATATTTAGTTTTTTCAATTACAGACTTCATAAATTAAAAGTTTTCCAATAATTTAAATTGTGTAAAATTTTCCTAATTTTGTTAAATAAATAATTAAATATCCACTTCTTATTTTTTTTGTTTAAGAAAAGTTTTTAAATAATTTAAATTCTGTGAAATTTTATCATAAAAATAAAAATACATGGAAATTAGCTTTAAAAAATATTTTTTGAGAAAATAATTCCTAGAATTTTTTTAACTTTATTTTTAATATGTTTAATTAAATTTTTGTTTAAAATTCTGCAAAAAGTTAGTTTTTATAATTTTCCACAGATTCTCGTAGGAAATTCTGTTAATTTCTTTACAAATTTTATGATTAAAATGTTTAATTTTTGTGGAATATTATTGAAAATAATTCGTTTATAGAAGAAAATTAATTATTCTTCAAATATTTGTGAGTTGTTTTTTATTGTTGAATAATTGTTGATAATAATTGAATTTTGAAAGGATTGCAGTTGTATTTTTAGAAAAATAATGAAATTTCCGAAAGTTTGAATCTGAAATTTAAAAAAATTGAATTTCTGTTGAAAAGCAAAAAAAAAAATAAGTGACTATTTAATTATTTAATAAAATTATTAAAATTTCGAATAATTGAATTTAGAAAATCAGGAAAAGTTCAGGGAATTAAAATATTAAATTAAAAATTTGTTTTTAAATATACTTAATCTATGTTTCCTTTTCTTTACAGATGATCAATCAATAAAAGGATAAGTCTCGAAAAAAAATTCTTGGAAATCAAAAAAGAATTTTTTTCTAAGTTAATATCAAGAAATTGATTCAATAGATATTTTTTTTTCTAACTAACGGAAGTGAAAGAAGATTTTTAAAAAAAAATCTTTCCATTTTTGACAATTATACTATATATGCATAGCCATATTTAGATGATAAGGATCAATTTTTTTTTTTAGATAGAGAAATTTCTCTCTAGGAGCAACCAAGTTGCCTAATCTTAGTATTTTTCTAGATTTACAGAAAGCTTTATTTAAAATATAATTTAGTGCTTATATTGAGTCGAATTGATGAAAATAAAAAGTTCTTTAATATTATATATCAAAGTACTTAAAAAAAAAAAATATTATAAATTACATATTGTCACGTTGAATGTTTTTTTGTTAATATTCGTTGATAAATGAAATTCAATATAGATATATTTACACGTTTTAAAGCACAGCTTTAGTCACGTATTATTATAATGATAATTTTAAACAAAAAATAATAAATTTTATGAGAGACGTACGTTTTTTGCAGAAACGTATTTATTGTATTTGATGATTAATTCTTTGTGACTCAATATTTTTCTTAGCAACTTGTTCTTTAAAAAAAAAATAAAAGAAAAAAAAATTCTCATTAACTATTTGTTAGATTTAAAAAGAAAATTATTGTATTTATATAATCCAGTTATTTCGACATTATTAAGTTACAAATACATGAAAAATGAAGCATATTTATATTATTTATACATAACAGAGTGTTTTGTATTAATATCTTGTAAGACTTTCGATTTTGAAACTATTTGAAATAATTATAAATAATTATAAAAAAATATATTAGAAAATTTCTTTAATTTCCCTCTTTTGTTGTTTTTCAGAATTTGAATTTCGTGCGTAGAATAATTTTTTTGAATAGTACAAACGGCGCAAACGCGTTCAAAATGGCTGTGGCCGTGTCCGGGTATCGATCAAACAAGCATAATTTTCCGGAATTAGATTTTTGTATTTATTTTTAAAATTTTGTGTATGTAGAAAGTTGGCATAATATTTTCGAAACTAGTCAAAGTTTACAAAGAACAGTTTTTGGTTTATTGGTGGTATAATTGAGTTGTATTTTGTAGAGTCCGGTTTCTTTTCCATTGACTAGGTTATGTTTTTGTAGAAGAAAACAAAACGTTGACGTGAAGTAAACAAAATTATGCTATCTCGTAATTTATAAAGAAAAAAAGGAGTAGAATATTTGTGAATTAGAGTGAACGATAGAAAAGAAATGTTTAAAAACACATTCCAAAGTGGATTTCTCTCCATACTTTACAGTATTGGTAGTAAACCTCTACAAATTTGGGACAAAAAAGTGAGAAATGGACACATTAAAAGAATTACCGACAACGATATTCAAAGTTTAGTGCTTGAAATTCTTGGCAGCAATGTCAGTACAACTTATATTACGTGTCCTGCCGATCCTCGAAAAACTTTGGGAATTAAATTACCATTTCTTGTAATGATAATCAAAAATTTAAAAAAGTATTTTACTTTCGAAGTTCAGGTAAGTATTTTTCAAATTTGTTTCGAAACGAACAGAAAATTTTTTATTTCTTCTAAAAAATTTCTCCTATTTATTGACTATAATTTGACAAATTTTCAGGTGATTGACGACAAAAATGTTCGACGAAGATTCAGAGCAAGTAATTATCAATCGACAACGAGAGTGAAACCATTTATTTGCACAATGCCAATGAGATTAGACGATGGATGGAATCAAATACAATTTAATCTCGCAGACTTTACACGTCGTGCTTATGGTACAAATTATGTGGAAACATTGAGAGTTCAAATTCACGCAAACTGCAGGATACGTCGTGTTTATTTTTCCGATAGACTTTATTCAGAGGATGAATTACCAGCTGAATTCAAACTATTTCTACCAATTCAAAATAAAGCCAAGTGTTGAAAAGTATTTAGCTCAATTCGTCACAGCAGTTATTTGTATAACGTACAAAATTTAATTTTAAGAGAATTAGAGAGATTTCTCAACTTTTAAGGTAAAGAAAGATGAAAAAGAAAGTGTCCTTCATATATTTGACTACATAATTATTGAAAAATAAATTTATTATGCGACAAAGTTATTCTTTGATGTCGTCATTGATATTTTCATTTTTATCAGACACAATTAAGTAATTGATATTTATTGTGGTGAAGAAATATTTGAAAAACTATTGATTTTACGTATGAAAAAAGTATTCAATATATTCTATTAATATATTGAAAGTAATTATAATTATCTATCTTGTGGGAATATAAATTTTTGTTTTTATGAAATTGGAAATTAATTAATTGAAAATTTATTATTTGGCTTATTTTAAATCCTCTTTTCAAAATGATTAATACAAGAATAATTTAATAATATTTTATGGAAGAATTTTTAAACTTTAGAAAAACATTTTTTTAATTTTGCAAGATTGTTATTTTCTAGTTAGATAATTGTTTACATTTTTTTAACTTCTTCGAAAAACATTAATTCCTTTAAAAAAATTTATTAAAATTCTTCGCAAGAATTCAATTATTTTTGTACAGAACATAATTCTTGGAAGGAATTAAATTTTCAAAACAGTTTTTATAAAAATTTCTCGAAAGATTTAAATTACTTTCTTAAATAATAAAATTCTTCGCCTGGATTCAATTCTTGAAAAAAATTCAATTATTTTCTTCAATATTAACATTTTTCATAAGAATTCAATTCTTAAAAAAAATTATTTAAAAAAAATTTAATAAAATTCTTTGTAGATAATCAGTTATTTTCATAAATAATAAAATTCTTTAACTGAAATCAGTTATTTTCAAAACAATTTTAATAAAATTTCTTGAAAGAATTAAATTACTTTCTTAAATAATAAAATTCTTTACATGGATTCAATTATGGAAAAAAATTCAATTATTTTCTTCAATATTAAAATTCTTCATAAAAATTCAATTCTTGAAAAAAAGAATTCATAAATTCAATTTTTTTAATTTAAAAGAAATTTAATAAAATTCTTTACATGGATTCAATTATGGTAAGAATAAAAGAATAAAATTGTTTTTTAAATAATTGAATTCGCCGAAAGAATTAAATTATTTACAATATAAATTTAATGCAATTCTAAAAAAAAATTTAATTATTTAAAAAGAAAGAAAAATTCTTCCACAAAATTTAATTCATTTTAAATTCAAAACTATACGAATCATTGTGATGTAAATTTTATTCAAAATACATTCACAGTTTATTTATTGTTTCAAAAAATTAATCAACATTTTACAATCAATTTCTATTTAACTTTTTTCATCCACTGCATTTAATTTTCTGAATGTTTTATTTTTATCTTCTCAGAGAATTTCAATTTTTTCCAATTTCCCCACAATTTGTCCCTTTATTCAATGATTCTCGACAATTTGCGATTAGTTTTCCTTGTCCATAGGCATTTTTTCGTTCAACTGGATTTTGAATTGATAATTCCATGTTTTTCATTGAGAAACCCTTCATCTTTAATTTCTCAAATATCATTTTGAGATTTAATCGTGACTTTAGTAATTCATTTACTATTAAATCGGAGGTTAATAATTTAGTTTGTAATTTTTTCTCCATTGTTTTTGCTGCCTCTAATTCGACAAATTCAGGAATTACGGAATCACTATCGCTTGGAAAGCCCACTGAGAAATTGAATTTGTAATTTTTATTATTCAAATGTTGTTTTATTTTGTGAATTTCGTGGAGAATATTTTTAATTTTTCTCATATTGTAATTTTGAAAATTTGTTGTTGCTATTGGTTTTTTTGCAAGTGATTCTTTTGATGGTACTTTTGGTATAATTTGTTCGACGAAATTTTTTTGTGAATTTTGTATTAGATTTTGGGGATCATTAATTTTTGTGATACTTTGTGTTTTTTGGGGTAAATCGTCGAATTTATAGGGCCATTTTGAGAAAATGTTAGCTTCGTCATTTTGGGGTAATGGATTGTTTAGTAGTTGAAGATATTTACTTTTTTCGATTTGTGGGAAAGTTTGTTCGTTTTTTGGTGATTTTTCATTATTGCCGCTTATCGGAGTTGGAGATATTGATTTTTTTTCTTCCTTTTCGTTGTTGTCGAGTTTTTTGGATTTTTTCGTGAAATTCTTTTCTTCCTTTTTGATGGTTTTCGTTTGTTTTGAATTCGTGGAAAATTGTCTTATTTTCTGTTTTGCTCCATTGTTTTTTGTGAGAGGATTTTTTGGATTTGTGACAATTGGCGCGGTTTGAGTATTATTTACTTGCAGGGTTTCTAAGTAAGTTAAATTTTTTTTTAAATTAAATTTTAGAATTTTTTGATTTGTTTTTTTTTAATTTTTTTGGAAAAAATTGTTAATAGAGTATAAAATTTAATTTTAAACCTGGATTTTTGATGTTCTCGGTTTGGGAAGTTCTGTCGACAGAATTTATTCCCCATTTTAATAGGTACATATCGAAGAAGGCTTGAAATAATTTCCCTGATATTTCATTGTGTTCGTAATGGCGATCTTGCAAGTAAACTCGTCTAATGTGACAATTGGAATAGATAATAATTCTCTGCAGGGCATCGTAGTCAGTTCCAAAAGTGTCGTGGCACAAATTTTGTAAATTTATTTCCAAATTATTCCAATCTTCTTCTAATTTTAATGGCAATCGAGCGACAGTTGTGCCGATTTTTGGCGATATTTCCTCATTCAAGAAAGAAAATTTTCTTCGAAATTTTTCCTTATCTAGTATCTGGATATAATTTACAAAAATAATATTTAAATTAAAATAGTATTTTTTTATTTTATCAATTAATTTTTTCCTCAAGTTTCACGAAAGTAAAAAAATAATGGCAGAGAGAAAAGTTTTTTATTTCTATGGTAGAGAAAAAAATTTATACCAAACTATTTTAATTTATTCTTTATTATTAATTATTATTTCTATTGTAATTTAAATGAACAATTATTAACCAATTTAAATTAATAAGTGAATATATAATTATTAATTTTAAATTAATGTTGAGGAAGAGAATTTGAATTTTCATAATTAATTTATTTTGACAAGTGATTGCCGGGGGTTATTTGATCTTGATTAATAAACATTATTTGTAATTATATTATAATTTGTAATCATCATTATTATTATTATTTTTATTTTTTATTTTTTTTTTATTTTTAAATTCAAAATTATTATTTAGTAAAAAATATACCTGAAATTCCAATTTTAAACGGATTTGTAAATTCTTGATAATTAAAACAAGAATGGGAAGTTTGATGTTCAAAATATCCGTTGGATCAGCGGGACAAATGATTTTTGTACAAACAGGAACATTATGAGGACCTGTTATTTCAATAACTTTGTCTCCATTTAAAAAATCATCAATTACCCGAGAAATTTTGCCGTCAGGTGAAATATATTTTGACCACAAGTTCAATGGCTTGTCGCCGATACTGTACAAAAGAGATATGAAACCGGAATTTTGTTGTTCTGTCATTTTGCAGTGAAATTGAGAGTATAAGGAGTTTTTTTTCTATTTTAAAACTGGTTATTATTTTAGAGAGGATTTTTGTAATAGGAACAATTTTTTCTTCATGATTATTTCTAATGATCTCGGATTTTCTTATGAGAGTTACAAATTTTTTTTTAATAAATTTTTTGTATTTTGTTTTGAAAGGTTAGGAAATAGGAACAATTGATAACTGTGATGAGAGGAAAAAATAAATATTTACCCGTGTGTCTGTATATTTTTTTGTTGTCATCATTATTTTATTTATTATTGCATCCGCCATTCGGCGTGGACAAAAAAAGTTATTTTATTAAATTACTAATTTTTTTGTACCTTTTTTTAAAATTATAGTTTATTCTTTGTTTAAATTCTAGTAAAAAAAAATCTTTTGACAGTTTATTGGAAAATATTTAATCTTCTTTATTCTTTGGTGCAAATGTGAATTACTCTATATTTGTGCATTAATGTAGAAATAGGTTTATATTTTTAATGAATGAGAATTAATTTAATGAACGCGAGACATGAAATTTTATTACCACTATATATTGGAATATTATTTATTATTTGCTTATTAATGATTAATTGTAATTTTGTATTTATATCTACTGCTTGATAATAATATTAATCTCCGGGGTGAATTATTTAGCATTTAGGATTTCTCTATTTTCGTATTTTTAATTCAATAATTATTTTATAATTTGATTGAATGTGAATGAATGAGTATATCCTGACGATATATAGAGCAAGGAATTTTTAAATTAATTTATAAATTTTTATTTTTGTATTGGTTTTCTTTTATTGTATATTTACATTTATTTTCATAAGCAGAGTTAATTTTTACGAGTATATCAATAATGCAGTCGTTCTGAATAAATGGGTGACGGAAAAAGAAACTCAACATGGAATCTTTCTTAAATTATTATTATCATCATCATTATTATTCTTATTATTATCATCATCATTATTATTATTATTATTATTATTATTTTCTTATTTATTTATTTAGTTTAAATTTTTGAAGGTCTACAGATCTTCTAGTATACAATGTACTTAGAAATATTAATGGAAAATTTTCTACTATTTTAATACATATATTTTTATAGAAATTGTTTGTATAGAAATTTTTAATGTATATCGGATGTTAAAAATGAAAAAAAACTTCATTTATACCTAGTTTGCTAAGAGAAATGTTGCATTTATCATATTTTATCATCATTTTCGTTTTATTAAATTGCACAACAAAGAAAGTAGATTAAAATGTAAAATTGGTATCAATTTTTGTACCAAAAGAAAAATTATGACATTTTCTTTTTTTTTTAATTTAATATTCAAAAGGTCACAACTTGCAATAAAATAGAACAACGCTTATACAAATGATTCTCTCGCAATTTCTGTTTGCGCTAGAAAATTATTCTTCCAATATCCCCGTTGTTTGTGAATAACAAAAAAAAAATTGTTATTGACAATAATGACATAAGTGCAATTCTCTCATTGCTCGTAAAACTGTAATTTTATATATACACACGCATATGTCAGGCCAATCACGCCCGTATTCGTTGATCTGTGCTTTAATTGCTAATTATTAGGTATTGATTTTTTTTTTAATGGGGACGTAGCTTCTCGCGGAGAAAAGTGTGCGCGCGGGGGAGGCTGTTCGTCGGCTCGTAAGTATCCGGAACTACTTTTTACCTCGTTTTATAATATAAAATACACTCTCACACATAACTAGGCGGTTCGGCGCAGTAAACAAAAATTTTCCTCTGAATTTCCCCGCCAAACATTCGAATTTCCTCTGGTTCAAATTTTTGAAAACATTTCCCCCGCATATTAGAGGAAGATTTTGTCGGATTTTTTTCGCTAATTTTTGAAGGGAGGGGAAATTTTCCAAAAAGGGAATGAAAATTTGCAGCTAGAAATTCACGACTAGGGGAAGAAAAATGGCGGACCAATTAAAGCACGCGAATGAGAGTTGATACATTTTATTCTTTACATTCCAGGGATGAATCTTCTTAGCTGCTAATTTTTTTTTTTTACGAGAAGGATAATTTTGATTAGTATTGAAATAGTAAATTTTTGGAAAGTTCTCATTTTTTTTCGTATCAATATAATTCGGACGTTTTTCGGTCAAATTTCGGGCGTGAAAAAATCGAGATTGTGGGAGAATTATAATGTATACGAAAAAGGAGGGCCGTAAATAAAACAATTGGATATGCGTCTATATAGATGGGAGAAAAAGGGAGAGAAAGAGAAAATGAGAGAGGGAGAAAGAAAGAGAAAGAGAGAATGAGAGAGAGAGAGACTTTGGTGTGTATATATATATGTGGGGGAGTGTATATATATTCTTTCTATATACATATGTTTTTCAAATCGACGAATGCTATTATATATTTTGTATTGAGCACTCGTTTCGGGGGAGACGCCGACGCCCGGCGCCGACGTCGTTTTTAAAGCGTCGACGGTGTCAGTAGTAATCTCGGCAATCCTAGAGGTCATAAGTAAAAAAGATCGTTAGAATAATCAACCCTCCGCGCCTATAGATGTTGGAATAATCTTGAGGATGCTGCGCTGAAAAATAAGAGAAAAAAGAGAATATGAAGCGTGTGACAACAATGAGAGAGAGAAATAAATTAATTTTAATAATGGATAAATAAAAAGCGGGAATTATTTTCATTATGATGATGATGATGATGATGATATAAAAGATGTTGATCATGATGATGATGATGATGGCAATGATAATGATAATGATGTAAATGACAAGGATGATGTTGTTGCTGTAAATAACACTGACACACTGATAATGACGATGTAAACAATGATAATAACGATGTAAATGACAATTGAAATACCGTAAATGAAAATAAAGCATCTGTAAATGACAAAGAAACATCTGTAAATGACAATGAAGCTTCTGTAAATGAAAATAAGAATAAAAATAAAAATGCTGCCGATGCCAATGAAACTGTTGTAAATAAAAAAATGATAATGAAACTTCTGTTAATGACAATAGAACATCGGAAAATGCTGCAGATGCAAACGAAAATTCTGTAAATGCAAAGAAAATTACTGTAAATGATAATGAATCTTCTGTAAATGACAATGAATCTTCTGTAAATGACAATGATTCTTCTGAAACTGACAATGATTCTTCTGTAACTGACAATGATTCTTCTGTAACTGACAATGATTCTTCTGTAAATGATCATGAATCTTCTGTAAATGACAATGAATCTTCCGTAAATGACAATGAATCTTCTCTAAATGTGAATGAAAATGACAATGACGATGATTACGAAAACAAAGACAATGTGGAAGCCGAACATGATGATCCTTTAAAGCAAACTTATACACTTTTTAAACAGACTTTTCGCATAAAACAAAAAAAGAATAATTTTTCGTACCGTTTGTTTTGAAATGGGCACGGCGGGACGTGATTTCGAGGAAAGGAATCACCATGATAATGATGAACAGTGCAGAATTTGTGCCAATTACGTGACAAAAAAGGAAGGTGTTGACATATTCGACGAGGAGGGAAAGAGACACTATCTACAGACGAATATACGTAAATACTTGTACATTTTGGTAAGTGCTTTTTTGAGAATATAATAAAACACGTTGGTGCTTTTAGTATAAGAGTGTAACTCGCCATATTGGTTGTGTGGGAGATTTTTTTTTCTTTTTTTGAAAACCGGTGTCTCTTATATAGGAGTTTTGATGCGCGCATCGCATCCTCTTCAATAATTTTACGCAAACTATATATCGATTGGTGATTGTGATTATTGATATTCTAATATTATGTTAGGAATGCGCTTTTGGTGTTAGATTTATAAATGATTGGGGAAAATTTTTGATTGAGGACGAAAGCGAGTGTGTAATAGCGGAGAGGAGTATAATGTAGAGCAGCATTTTTGATATGGCGTGTTTAATTGATGTTGGCAATTAAGGTATTGCGGATAATTTAATTTAATTTCGAAATTGGGGATTCTTTTTTGATTTTTTGAAATCGTGATACCTATTAGTGGAAGTTTTCTATCCTTTTTCTTCATAATTAATTTTTTCTCTTTAATTCTTAATTCTTATTTTCGGTCACGAATAAGATTATAGTAGTGATTGAAAATTTTCTCTGTAATGATTTTGGGTGGTAGAATTTACAATATGGACATTTTTAATTCGATGTTTTCTAAAATAATTAGATTAATAATTAAGTTAAATTAGTAAATAATTAAGTAAGTTAATCTTCTTTATTATTCATTTTATTTTATTATTTTATTTTTTTCCTTTGATCAAATAGGCAATTTATAAATTGGCAAAACATAATTAAACTGTTGGAATGACAAATAGTTAATTTTTTTTTGTGTAATTTGGTAGAAACTGTAATTGCAGTTTATTTTTAACAGTTTTAACTATAATGTAGTAATTATAATAATAATAATAATAATAATTACAATAATAATTACAATAATAATTCAATTATTATTAACCATTATAATGATTCTTGAACTTAAGGACTTTAATATAAATAAATATACTCTCTAAATTTTGAATTAGTAATTTAATTTAACTTGATCGTAAATTAATAACGTTTTTGAAATAAACATGATAATAATGTTAAAAATAATTAAAGATATAGAATCCAACAAAAGAGGAATTCATAAATTATTTGGCATTTAACAAACAAATTTTAATTACAACTTTGTAAAAATAATGATTTCAAAACAATTACAAAATTAAAATGTAAAATTCTGTTTCAAATTAAAATCAATTTACAAGAAGTATAGTAAATTTAGAAAAGCATAGAAAAGTGTATTAAATTTGCTACATAAAAAAAATAATATCTATATATAACAAAAAATATAGGAAATTAATTATTAGTAAATTTTACAAGTGTAAAATTTTTGTCTATTTTTACAATTTATTATATTTCTCATAGCTCATAATATTGTTGTATTAAATTTTTACTAATAAGTTCTTAATTTTTAATAGTAATAAATTTAATTTACGCTGTAAAAAAAGTGCAATAAATTATTAGTAACAAAAAAATAGATAATTTACTGCATTTCTTTTCCGAGTTCACAATAAATTTTTCTGTTGGCATAGATTCATAATTCTTGGCAATTTTTATTTTCCAAATTTATTCCTTTTCTTTTTAATTTTACTATATTTTTGGATTATATTTTTCACGTTTCGAATGTTCGAATAAATGAAATTTTTTTTTTACTTATAATTTGTAACAATAATAATAATTTATTTCATCCTTTCGTAGAACCTTCTATTTTATTTATAATATAATTTGTATTTTATGTAAATAAATCTTAATTATTTTGTAGATTAAAAAAAATTAATTCTTATCTAAGCCAAAATTTATGATTTTTTTTTTCATATTATTTGGTAAATTTTCAAAAATATTCCAACAAAAAAGAATTTCCTTTATTTGAACGTTCAAAATTTGAGAAATATCTCTTTATTTTAATTTTGAATTTTTCTATTTGCTTTTTTTGTTGTAAAACTTTTAATTGCTTCGAAATTTCTTTTTTTTGTTATGGAAAGATTCAGAATTGAATTACTAAGAAATAATTAAATTTTAAAAATTAGTTTTAATTGCAAATTACATTACAAATTATTATAATTATGAAAATCACTTTTTTTCGAGGGAAAGTAAGGAAAATTATTGAAATTTTAAATATCACTGTTTCCTTTTTTATTAGCAGCGAAAATTGTTTTTTTTTAATTTGCAAACTATTAATTATGCAGCAAAAATAAAAAGTTGTTAATTGTAATTAAAACTTGAAAATATTTTCTCAATAATTACTTTTAAAAACTACACTGAAAAAAATTTTATGTACATTGAAATAATATTTTAAAAAATTACTTGAATGAAATAATTTTTATTTTAATCAATTAAATTGTATTTTCTTCGAGTACTGAAATTATTAGTTCGAATATTTATTTAATTTATTTTTATTATTATTAATATTATTATTACTATTATTATTTTGATTAATTGACAGAATTAAAAATTTTTTGATTCAAGTTTAAATATTTATTTCGTTATAGACAAGCAATCGTTTATTCATATCACATAAATTATTTTTCGGTGTAAAAATAATTAAAAACACTAAATCTATAAGTAAAAGGAAAAAATAAATCTGAGAATAGTAAAAATTTATATTTTTGTGTTATAATTTTGAGGTAATTATTGTAATTAAATAATAGTAACAATAATAATAATAATAATAATAATAATACAAAAAATATTTTTTAATTTCGAATGCAATATGAAAATGATTGTAAATTTGGGGGGGAAAAAAAGTTTTCTCATAGAGCGAATAAGATGGGAAAATAATAATTTTGTAAATAATTTGCGGGAGTTAAAATGGCAATTCGGATCTCGCCGAATAAACGTAACGGCGACCTTTGTATTCCTGGGAGATGTAAAAGTGTTAAAAATTAGCATTTTATTGATTACCTCGAATACTGTACTGCATGCGCGCTATACACGAGTGCGCCTATAAATATAATTGGGATAAAGCGTCAGAGATGCTCCTGGACCTGACGTCTGATACGAAATAAATTATTCAAAAGGGCGAAATAATGCAGTTTACCAACGATTTCTTGCGTTCAAATTATTTAACATAGTTTCACATTTCAATATTTTGCAAATTCAAATTTTATAATATATTTATCATTTATTTTTCAATGTTTTGCAAAAACATGTATAATAATCATTGGCGAAAAAATCGTTGTTTTAGATTTTTAATTCTCCGCTTTTTTTAATTGAGATACTGTAATAATAAATAGAAAATATTTAAGAAAATAAAATTATGTAACAATTTAATTGAAATTTTATTGTTCTAATATAATAAAACAATAATTTTGTTGTAATCTTTTCATTATAGTAATTAGGTTATAATGTTGTTCTTTTAATAAATGAATTATAATTTTGTTATTATGGTAATTAAATTATATTTTTATTGTTGTTAATTAATTTATAATTTAATTGTCACTAGAACAAAATTATAATTTAATTATCACAAGAACAACATTATAATTTAATTACTGCAATAACAAAATTATAATTTAATTATCACATTAACAGAATTATAATTTAATTACTGCAATAACAACATTATAAATTAATTTTTACAAACAAAAAATTAAAACTTCGTTACTGAAATAATTAAATTATATAATAACTAAATTAGAATTTATTAAATTACTACAGTGGCAAAAGAGTGCAAACAAATTTTTATTGTACTAATTAAATTATAATTTTGTTGTTGTGACAATTAAATTATAATTTATTTCAATTACAAAATTATAATTTAATTGCCTCATTGACAAAATTATAATTTAATAATCAAATTAACAAAATCATAACTAAATTATTCCAGTAGAAAATTATAATTTTTATATTTTAGTAATAAAATAATACTTTTGTTACAATTTAGTAATTAAATTACAATTTTCTTATTTTGACAATTAAATTACAACTTTTTAATTTCGATAATAAAATTATATAATCTTATTATTTTCTTATTGTTATAAGAATTAAATTACAATTTTATTTTTGTAATAATTAAATAAAAATCAAGTCTTTAGTTTAATAATTAAAAAAAATAAATTTTTCACTCAGGAAAAAGAATTATTTTTGTATTAATCACTTTTAAATTAATGAATTTAAATTTTAACGAGAGAAGAGGCTCAATTGTCATTTGATAATTCCAGTATAAATAAAATTAAAATCGGAACATTTTTAATTTGATTAATTTAAATTGAGTTTAATTAGTCAATTTCTTCTTTTATATTGGATATTTTTTTCCCAAGAGGAAAATTTTGTCTCAATAAATCGTTTCATTTTTATTTAGTCAATTAGATTAAATTTTAATTTAAAAACAGTTTTGTTTTCTTTTTATACATTGTGATATTATTTTGAAAAAAAAAATTAAAGAGGAATTCTCAATATTATTAAATAAATTAAATAATTTGTTGAATATATTTTTTATTTGTTTTTTTTTGCATTTCAATCTTCTTTGGTTTTTGGCAAATTTTTTGTCTTATTTCTAATTTAATAATTATCGTCAAATTTAATAAAAAAAACGAGGAAAGGAAAAAGTACAGAAAAATAAATAAATTTATTATTTTAATAATAAATAAATTCGTTACAATAAATTTTGTTTTTAAATATTATATATGAAAGAAGCTATCAATTTATTAAATTACTTATTGAATTTTAATTAAATTTGTTTTTAATTTTAGAAATAATTGTTATAATTTTTTCCTTCTAATTTAAGATTAGTATTTAAAAAAAAATCTTTAGAGAATTGAATATGCGTTTATAAAAATAATTTCGAACTATTTAATTATGAATGAGGTCAATTAAGGTGAGATTTATTTTCAGGTATCATCCGAAGATAAATTACCTAAAATGGTGTGTATAACGTGCATCAAAAGGTTAGAGGGTATTCACCGATTTGCGATGATGGCCTGTCGAACGCAAGAAATGCTGAAATTAAAATTATATGGAGTTTTTGATAATGTCGATTCAACTCAAGACATGGACATCAGAGCGGAGATCAGAGATATTGAAAATTCGGGCAAAAAAATTGAGGAGAAAAGTTTATTACATTCCATATTAACTAAGGTATGTAGGTTCCGTTTTTTTATTATTAATTTTATTATTAAATTAAAATAAGCAAGCAAAAAGTTAAGTTTTATTTCTAAATACAAAAAAATACAAAAATACAAATAATACAAAAAATAAAAAAAAATTTGTAAATTTATCAATTAGAGAAAAATAAATTTGTTGATTTATAAATTAGAGGAATAAAAACAAATTTGTAGATTTTTAAATTAGAGGAATGAAAAGAAATTTGTGAATTTACTTTTTAATTAGATGAAGGGGAATTTTTGTAAATTTACAGAATTAACAAATTTTTCTTTTTTACAGGGCGCTCTGGAAATTTTGGGTGATGGCGATTCCAAGGGACCACCGTCCGAAACATTGTCACAAGAAGAACACACTCCAAATACTGAAGAAATGGAAGTTAAAGTTGATCCTATGTTATTTTTACAATGCGGACTGGAGGAACCTTCCTCTGAAATGTCCGAAATTTCTGACAACGAATGCGACGAACAAGATTTAAAAATGTCGCCGACTGAACCATTATCTTTAGTTAACAAGTTGGTATTTTTCGCATATTCCATTTTTAATAACTAAAATTCTTCTAAAATCATTAAAATTTGTTAATATATATTTAATTGATTATTAAAAATAACGGATTTATAGAAGAATGTTAGTTAAAAACACTAAAACAAATTAAATTTTGAATCTATTATTTTTTTATCTTTTATTATTTATTCTTCAAAGAATTAAACTATTTTCAAAAATTTTAATGTAATTTTTTTGTAACATTTCAATTTTTTCAAAATAATTTTAATAAAAATCTTCATAGAAATTTAATTGATTTCAAAAATTTTTCAAAATTAAATTATGTTCATTGATTGCTAATTTAATAAAAAAATTTACAAAACAATTCAATTATTGAAACCGAAATTTTAATAAAATTAGTCTCAAGAATTTCAATTATTTTTAAACGTAAGATAATTCTTCGCAAAAATCCAATTCTATTTGAAAGTTTACAAAAATTCTTGTCAAAATTTAAATGTCTCCAGTTTTTTCATAAATTTTAATAATATTCTTGTCAGAATTTCAATTAATTTTAATATATATACAAAATTTTTATCAGGTTTCTCGAAAAATGAAATTATTGTTAAAAATTTTTTTGAAGTTTCTCTTTTGACAATAAATAATAAAAAGCATAATATAATTAAATTTTGATAGAATTCTTTCTGAAAATTCAATTTTAAGAAACATTAAATTATTTAATAAATTGTTTATTTTTATAATTAAATAATTGATTTCTTGTAGAATTTTCTAATAAATATTGATTTAAAAATAAATTTCAGTAAAAATTTTCGATTGTAATTGAATATAATTTTGAAAAATATTTATTTATTTGAAAATTCTACGAGAATTCATTTATTTCACTCTAAAAATAAACATTTTATTAAATAATTAAACTTGTTTTAAAATTGAATTTTCATGCGAAGAATTTTATTAAAATTTTTGAAAATAATTGAATTTCGGCGAAAAATTTTATTATTTATAAAGATTGTTTAAATTTTGACGGGAATTTGTTGCAATTTTGGAACATAATTGAATTTATGATTATGGAGTTACTTTTGAAAATAATTGAATTCTTGAGTTTTCCAATAATTTTCTAATTAATAATAAATGTAGTTTTAAAAACCTGGAAAAATTCCAATTTTTAACCTGGAATAGTCAGGGAATTTTAAAAGGGTAAAAGCGTGGCAACTGTGATTTAATTCTTTTTTTGAATTTGTTTTTAGATTACACGAAAGAAAAGACGACTTGAAGGATGACGATAATGATATTGTTGATGACGACGACGATGATGATGATAAAAAGCCGTCCGAGGAAAGTGACGAGGACATTTCAAATACATCAATAAAATCTCATAAATGTACAATATGCTCCAGGTCGTTCATGTCACAAATTAGTTTGCAAGATCATCTCTGGTCACATATTCCCAAGGAGAGACGATTGGAGCGAAGGACAATGTTGAAGTCACATTATTCAACAAATGGAGTGCTTCAAGTGAATGCCGATAGTAATGCAAGCGGAAATTTTATTTGTCCAATTTGCAGTAAAAGAATTTCCACAAAGGGCAATCTTAAAGTGCATTTGGAAACTCACAGGCCTAAAGGAAAATACGGCTGTGATATTTGCGGAAGAATGTGCGTTTCAATTTTTTATTCTCTTATTTTGTTTATAAAAACATTTATTTATTTTCTTATTTTTATTTAGCAAATTTCAATTTTATTATTTTTTGTCAAAGATAGAAATTTTTCGAAATAGTTCTTTAAAAATACGATTCTGTTTCGGAACAATTTTTAAGAGTAATAAAAAATAACTTAACTTTAACTTAACTTAACTTTAATTATCTTCAAAAAAAAAACTGTAATTGAATTTTAATTATCCGGATTTTTAAATTGAGGAGAAGAAAAAGAATTTTTTACTAAATTGATGATATTTTTCAGATTTAAGACGCAATCGAATCTTTTTCGTCACAAGGAATATCACGGTGGCATTCAATTTCCATGCAATGTTTGCGGTCGAGTTTATCCGACGAATTCAACATTGAGAGCTCACAGTATAACGCATTCGGACTTGAGGCCTCACGCGTGTCCTCTTTGCGACAAGACATTTAAGCGCAATCAGGATTTGAAATTTCACATAAATCAACACACAGGTGCCAGACCATATCAGTGTCCCTATTGTCCAAAAGCCTTTGCAAGTTCAGGTAATTGTTTTTCGCATAGGAAACGAATGCATCCGCGAGAGGTGCATCGCGATAGGCAGAGAGCCGCTGATTTGATGAGATGAACCGAGGGCGGTCGTTTTGAAGAGTGGTTTTAGAATTAGGAGAGAAAATTAATTCATTAAATTATATATATTTAATATAGGACCGGGGGCAAATTTAGATGCAATTCTTTTTTTTCTAGTTGGTAAATTTTATTTCTCGTTGTTTTTAATGAGAAAGAAAATAATTTTTAAATAATGATACTTTAAATTAATAATTACAATTTTTTTTGAGGATATCAAATTGAGACAAAAAATGTATCAAAACTTTGCTTCGCAACGATTTTGAAATTTTTTTGTCTCAATTTGATATCCTTAGAAAAACTGTGATTATTATAATTTAAATTATTATTTATTTTATTTCTTTATTTGAAATATTATTATTATTATTATTGCCACTATTGTTTTTATTATTATTATTACAATCTTTTTTTAGCTAATTTTTTAAATAGAATTTTTCTTGTGGGAACAATTAAATTTTGTGGTTTGAATTTACTATTTTCTAATTTTTATATTATATAAAGAGAATCAATTATTGGAAATAGTTTTCTTTAAAAATCTCTTTTTTTAAATATAGGTACATAATACTAAGTTACAAATAAAAAAAATACATTTCATCGAAAAAATTTAAAGCCAGACAATTAATATAGAGTAAACGTTTTTAATAAGTGCTGTGAGAGAAAGAGCTTTTTAAACTAGCAGAAGAATTAAATAATAAATTAATTATCAAAGGAATAAATAAAACAAAAGAATTAAATTAATTGACGTGTAACAGAAAATGCATTTAAATAAAGTTTCATGTAAATTATCAGGGTTGCCACAGGTCAGGGAATTTAGGGAAAAGTCTGGAATTTCTAAGTATTTTAAAAAATTAAATTTAAACATTTTAGAAAATAAATAGGATCAGGGAAAAACAAAATTAAATTCTTGTGGCGACCCTTATGGCAGTTTTAATTCTTTTATAATTTCTTTAGAAATCAATTTTTGTATAAATTATATTTTTATAGTTATAATTTTTTTCTTATTACACTTTGATGATACAAGTCAATAAAAAAAATTCTTTGTTATTGAGTACTTAATGCAAAGGGAAATGGCATAAAATTTCATAACCAGAAAATAGAACTTTTTATTTACGTAAATTAATGAAAATTTTAATTGTTTATTATTTTGTCTTTATTTTTAATTTTATTTCTTTCCAATTATATTTTTCATACTCGTTGTTCCGAATCATTAACTTCTAATAACAGTGTCATGAAGAAATTTGTATTTTTCTTTTATAATAGAGAGAAAAATAGCATAAAAATTACTTTTTGATTCTGGTTATGAAATTTTGATTGCTCACTGAAACAAGATTATTTTACTAATTGCCATATAATATTGCGAATATGATAAAAAATTTTTAGACATGTGCTTTATAAATTTCTCGAAGGATGCGTGGTAAATAATATTTTATCTATATAATATGAATGACAAAAAAATGTATATTTTAGCTCATATATATATATAAACTATAAATAAGCGAGAGAGACTCGCACAAGTCACGTAGCACAAAAAGAAAATTAATTAAATTACAAACAGTAATATCAATAAAATTAATGAAAATAATCATTATTCTACGTGATTTTTTGTTAAGTACGGAAAAAAATGCCACGTAATAATTTTAATTGTTTTCCTATAAATAAAAAAAAATTCTCATTTAACATTCGCGTTTAAAGACTGTTGGCAAAATTATGTGTCAAATTAGAATAAAAAAAGAAGTAAAAAATGTAATTCCGTGTGGTGTAAAAAAATACATTTTGTATTTAATGGAGATCTTTGTAGATAAAAAGTAAAAAAAAAATTGTCTGTTTTTTGTAAAAGATTTTCTCTTTCTTTTGTCGAACAGAGAGAAAAATTTTTTCCAACCACGTGATCTCCAGTATTTACAGGTACATACAGTTATTTATGTATAGGTATTTATATACAAGTAGAAGTAAAAAAATAAAAATAATTACCAGGAAAAAATATATATAACAGAAAAAAATACCAGTTAGAATTCTACACAGTCGTATTGCTATTCTTGTAAACAAAAAAATGTATAATTAATAAGTTTAAAAAAAAGTATTAAAATATAAATCCTGAAGTCTGAATAGTTTTTAGGATAATAATATATCTAGACATTTAGATGATATAAAAAAATATCGTAGTTTGTGCTTCCGAAGAAGATATATATATATATATATATAATTAATTTTTAAATAAAAAAGCACTTGTATGCCAAAAATGTTTTAGAATGAGAGTAAAGATTGATTTTACCTGTGCTGAGCACGATTTCTAAAGCACAAAAAAAACAAATAAATAAAAATAAACAAGCAAACGCATCAAGTTGCATGACCTGAGAAAAATAATATTAACACAAGGACATTAATAATTTAATAATAAAAAAAGAAGAAAAACAAAAATTGAGAAACGAATAATACAGCTTTTCTGCAATAGTTATATATATAATATATATTATAGATATAAATAGTTATTGAATATGTATTTTGTGATTGCGTTTTTTTCAAAGACTACTCATGGGATAGAGAAATATATAAACAATATAATTAGATACATAGTTTACATATAGGGAAAATATTAATTTTAGGAAATTAATTGTAATAATTTATTGTGATATTTAGTTTTAGAAGCAGCTCATCGATTGTTCGAAAATTCAATTTTTTTTTAAAAAAGGGGTTTTCAGTTTTTTTTCAATTATTGTTATCATGATTGTTATTTTTATTATTATTACAATAACTATTATCGTTAATATTATTTTCTATTTGCTACAACAATTTTTTGCAACTATTTGTAACAAAATAAATAGTATTTTATTGTTTCCTGAATTTTTTGTCTTATGGAATAATTACAAAAAATGGTTGTAACAAAAAGGATAATAATTAATATAAATTAATAATTCAAATTTATGATTTGGTGGTATCATTACATTCTACTCTTTTATTTATTATGATTATAATATTATTTTAAATAAAAGAGTATGTCTACGGAAAAGATTAAAAACAATGTTTTATTTTTTTTATTTCTCCGGGTATTAGAAAAATAGAAGGAGAAAATAAAAAATTTATTAATTTTTCATTCTTTTGGTTGAATTTATAGAATATTAATTACCCTTTTATTCCTTATAATTTGATAATTTATATTTTCTCTAGCGATATAATAGTATTGATAATATTAATAATATATAGTTTTAATGACATTAATGTTATTTATATATTATTATATTGTTAATATATTGATATTATTAATAATATGCGATAATAATAGAAATAAATAAATGACAACGTATTAATTATTGTTACACAAGCCAAAAAGAAAAAAAAAGTGAAGAAAAGTAGTGCCAAATGCAATAATAATAATAATAATAATATACATTACCAAAAAGAATAAAAAGTGCAAAAAGAATGTTTTTTTTTTATTAAAATATCAATTAATGAAAATTTTTGATGAGAAATTAAAGTGAAAAAAAATGAAATTATTGATTTATTGATTCTCATAATATGGAAGTCAAGGTAATATGACGTAATATGTATAACATGTATTCAGTATCAGATTAGGGTTTGCAATAAAATCCCCTTGTATAAAATGCATTTTTGTTACTGTTTTATTGAACTTGATAAATATGGATTTTTTTTTACATTTTTTCTCGAATATTAAAATCAACAATTATTATTTATCTTTAGTTCACATTTCTTTATTCTACATCTTTTGCGCTTTTGGAGCTTTTAGTTTTATTAAAATTTTCTTTTAATTAATCATTTAACGCAGCAGTAAATTATTTTCAACTTTTTCCAAAAGTATTTTAAAAATTTTGAATTTTTAAAAATATTTTATTTTTCTAAATAATTTTTAAGTTTCTAACTTTTAAAAAAGATTATAACTTTTTTTAATGTTTAAAAGAAGATATAATTTTTTTTTAATTTTCAAAAAAGATTATAATTTTTTTAAATTAAAAAAAGATGTTCTTTTTAAATCTAAAATTATTTTAATTTTTTTTTTAAATTGAAAAAAAAAAGTTTTTCTTTTATTCTAAAAATAATGAAAAAGCTAATAAAAATTTGGCTTAATTTTTTTTAAAACATAGCATGAAAAAATCATGAAAATTAAATTTGAGTAATACTTTTACCAATAATAATTATTCAGTGTCTAAAAAATCTTTGACTTTGATTAAATTCAAATTAGAATGTAACGAACAAAAAATACTGACAATTATATCAGTGAAAAAATTATTTTCCTTTTCGAATGAAATTTCATTAATTAAACGGGAAAATATAAAACATTTTGTATGAAAGTAATTTGTAATATAGAAAAATAATTTGGAAACTAACCTATTGTTCACTCAGTTCTGGTTTTACCAAATATCTATCAATGTAGTGAAGTATTTCAAAACCAACTTCAACCATAATTAGAATTATTATCATCCATTCTAATCGGACATGGTGTTTGTCACTTAAATGCGATGACAGAAGTTCCACGAGTTCCACGCAGTGGTTTATTTTCTCATTCATCACCTGGGCAATAAATAAAGTCAATTACTGAACAATACATTAAATTCAGGTAAAATTGAATTTTTTTTTAAATTGAGAGCAATTTTATTAAATTGAAAAAGTAATATAATACTATTGTAATTTAAATAACTGAAATTGAAAATGTAATTGAATTTTTTCAATTGCTAATTGATAAATAGTTATTTTAATTAATTAATTAATTGTATTATTAATTAGTTAATTTTATTATTAATTTATTAATTTTATTATTAATTTATTAATTTTATTATTAATTTATTAATTTATTTATTCAAGTAATTATTTTACTTACTCTGGTGCGTTTATTAATATTGAAATTAGAACAAGTTTGATGATAAAGACTTTCGAGATCGTCACGCTCCCAATAAAAATCGGGAGTATCGAGTAAATCTGAACTCAAATTAATTAAATGCCTCAGAGCAAAGAGTTCTCCCTGTTTTCTCAGTACTTGTTCTCGTGTCATTTTAATACTTCTGCCTGCTTTCAAATCCTCAGTGACAAATTCAATTGAGTCAACATAATGATTCAATGACGCCTCCCATATTCCCAATTTCACCGATTGTGCTATTGCATTTGAAAATGTATACTTGTCGTAATCATTTGCATCGGAAGCCAAATATATGTTTCCCTCCTTCAAGTGACTCCTTTTTCTAAAACTCAATTAATATACAAGAGATGAATAAATCCTATTTCCATTATTTGCCGAGCAAAAAAGAATTAATTTATTAGAAAATTTACAAATTTCAGAAGAAAAATTTTCAACGATAAATAAAATATTTAAAAAAGAATATTAAAAAATTATTCACTTTGATAAAAATTAAAATTAAAAATTGAAATTAAAAATTTTCCTTTTTCGAATTTCTTTTAATTCTAATTTCTATTGACAAAAAAAATTGTCAATTGTGATAATTAATTTTAAACATAATAATTTTCTTGTATTTAAAGTTTTTCTAATTTTTTGAAGAAAAAATTTCGAACAATAAATTTCTGTTTGATTTTGATTTTTAGTTCGCACATTTTTTTTATAGATTCGATAAAATTGAAGAGAAATATATTAATTACCCTTTTTCCGAGTATGTATAGGACATTATTTCACCTTCGGCGTTTGTTAAATCGGCGGCATAACTGTTGTCTTCGTAATTTTTTAAAAACTGCAAAACATTGCCCAATTCTAATTCTGAAATATTCCACATAACAACTGTTCCTTCTCTGAAGAAGTAAATTTCACGAGGTTCTTGACCAACTTCGTATTTTGGAACTGCTTGAATTACATCTGGTGCAGCTGTTTTTTAAAAAAAAATATTTGCAAAATAATAATTTTTAATGTCAATATTTAAAGTTGGAAAATGTTCTAAATGCAGAAATTTTTTTTTAGATATAAAATGAAAAATGGCGAAATAAGAGAATTATAAAGAGAAGTAATTGACAAATAAAGAAAAAGAATTGACAATAATTGTAATTATTTTACTTACGTTTAGTGGACGTGCGAAATTTTTGAGGAATATATAAATCTTGTTGTTTAAGTCCCTCCATGAGTGCTTCTAAATTATATTCCTCAGCAGTTGCTAAAGCCTTAACTTTCCAAAACTAGAGAATATTTTTAATTTAATTTTGTTAAAAATAAAATATCAAACAGTTTTACTTTAAATTAATAAAAAAAAACGTACCCCAGGAACCGGCGTGTCTTCCTCATCATTGCAAAGTTTTCTCTTTCTCAACGGTCTCTTCTTTATTTGCAGCGGTGAAATAATTTCCTTGATTGACTTAAAATCCTTCTTTGTACAATACTGGGCGTTATTAAAAAATACATTTTTATATTCTTTTCTTGCATTAGTGAGAGATGTTGTTGTGACGGTTATAAAGTTTCTTTGTGTTTGAATAACTGCAATGCCTACATTATGAAATGTATTTAAATTTGTGGGTTTAATTGCATTCAGTAACAATCGTTGAACTGTTATCACAATCATTGTTATGTTAAAAAAATAAAATGACGAAATAATTGACAATCAACTGAAGGGCTGAAGTTCAAGTTTGCGGTTAGAAGCACGTGTTTTTCAATTTGCCGCATTTATATCAGTGTCACTGTCACGGAATTTCGTTTGGTTTATTGAACTCAAGTATTTAGGAACTTTGGACTTTGATATTTAAAAATGTGCGAGTTTTAAGAATTATAAATTAAATTTATAGAAATGTTTATCTTTGTTGTATTATTTCTGGACATTTGTCGTATTTATGTTTCAGTCGGACATGTGTTTGTAAAATTCAACCACTTACGGGTTTATCCACACGTGTTAGCATGGTTGGGTCGACCACAACAATGAAAATTTAATCAATTTAATAATAAATTTCATACACTATTAATTTATTACTTTAATTTTGAAATTATTGTAAAAAATAAAAAATATATATATAGAGAAAAAATCATCAAATAATATCTTTTGTCCTTTTTTTAACAGTATTCACATTTATATTACGAAACGGTGTGATTGCGCCCTAATTTGATAACTTAAAGCTTGTTCACTTGTTCATAAAGTTTTGCGCGGATATTGCGTACACTACCTTCAGTCCCCTGATGAACTGTCATTGCTAAACAGTGGAAAAAGGAGAAAAAGTTTTTACAAAAGTATTTTACAATATAATAAATTAAATACTCGATATTTTTAGTAGTTCCAAAAAGAAAGCTGATAATTAACTTTTTATTATTTGCTTGAAACAATTTTCAATTCATTCCCTCCTCTCGTTTGAGAGTAATTTTACTTTCATTTATTCCATTACAGAGGAAGCTGTGTAACAGGTAGAATCATTTATTCAATTTAAATTTTTGTATTCTCAAATTTCACATTGTTTACAAATTAAGGAAAATGTAAATAATAATAATCAGTGTATAAATATTATTTAGTCAGTTAAAAAAAATTTTTTGTTCTTATACTTGTACTTTTCTAACAGAGGGAAAATGGAGTAAACGAATTTACTTGTGTTAATTTTTACATTTTCTTGTGATAACTATAAGTAGTTGGAGAAAAGTCTTAAAATTACTAAATCAATTGTTATATATATTCAAGAATATATTCAATTGCCCTTTTAAGAATTGAGTTTAAAATTATTTTTGTTAGAAACATGTTTTTAATTCAATCAATTTAACCTTTATTATTATTTACCTTTCGTTTCTTACAGATTTTTTTTTCACAATGACTGAACAATTTGTTGGTTGCACTGTTTCAATAACATGTGTGGAAGAAATAGGCACTTATCAAGGGCAAATTGTCGATTTTAACGATCAAAAGGTGATCTTGACGAAAGCATTTTGCAATGGTGTACCACATTCTTCGCCTCGAGTTACTATAAAGTAAGTAATTTTTTTTCTTCTATTTAATTAAATAAATAATAAATCGTATTAAATTGAATAATAAATAGTGTAAAATTGAACAATACTCTCAAATTAAATAATAAATAGAATAAAAATTAAACATTAAACTATAATTCTATAATAAAAAATCAATTAACAAATATCTGAACGACTTATTTGTTTTCCTCTTGAATTGTAGCGCAAAAGATATTTTGGAACTCTCAATAATATCGATAAATGATGCTGGTAAAAATATTGCCGATGCTGAAACACAAAGTCGTGTCATTGTTAAAAGACCAATCGCAAAGCGAGCTGGAAGATCGACAACGGATTTCACACCACCACCACCACCTGAGGTACAAGTACAAACACAATTCACTTTGAAAAAATCAATTGAATCCACGTTTCAAATGGAAATTCCGTCAAACGGAAGAATCACTTCAGGTATTTGAGTATTTTATTTATTTTTCATTGCATTCTGTGTGTATCTTTTTTATAAGGAGGTGATTGTAATTTCCTTCTTCTTTTCTTTAAAGCTGAAGTTATATCAAAAACGAATCAAAGAAAATTAACTCACAGACAAAGACGAAATGAAAGAGATGAACAGGCATTCGGAACACCAATCGATCAATGTTTAAAACAGGATTTTGATTTTGAAAAAAATTTGGCTTTGTTTAACAAGGAGGTAATTATATAATAATAAAAGAATAATAATGTAAATGCTTAAATGTCAGGGTTTGCCACGCAACTTTGAAACCTGGAAAACCTGGAAATGTTAGGGAATTTTATAAAAATTTAAAAAAAAAACTGGAAAAGTCAGGGAATTTCGATCGAAATCCTGGAAATTTGTTGTTTTCTAATTAAAATTCTTGAAATCTAATTTTACTTAAAAATTTCAAAATTAAATCAATTTTAAAGGCGTTGCATTTACAAATTTCATAATTAAATAAATTCCAAAAGATTTTTATTCAACATATTTTAAAATTTCAACTTTCAATGAATTTCATTAAAAATTTAAAAACCAAGATTAAAAAAAACCTTAATAATTAAAATTCTTCTAAAATCATTAAAATTTGTTAATATATATTTAATTGATTATTAAAAATAACGGATTTATAGAAGAATGTTAGTTAAAAACACTAAAACAAATTGAATTTTGAAACAAATACATATTATTGGAGAAATTCAATTATTTTTTTATCTTTTATTATTTACTCCTCAAAGAATTAAACTATTTTCAAAAATTTTAATGTAATTCTTTTGTAACAAATAAATTTTTTCAAAATAATTATAATAAAAATCTCCATAAAAATTTAATTGATTTCAAAAATGTTTCAAAATTAAATTATTTTCAATATTTGCTAATTTAATAAAAAATTTTACAAAACAATTCAATTATTGAAACCGAAATTTTAATAAAATTAGTCTCAAGAATTTCAATTATTTTTAAACGTAAGATAATTCTTCGCAAAAAGCCAATTCTATTTGAAAGTTTACAAAAATTTTTGTCAAAATTTAAATTGTCTCCAGTTTTTTCAAAAATTTTAATATATTCAAAATTTTAATCGAGTTTCTCGAATAATGAAATTATTGTTAATTTTTTTTTTGAAGTTTCTCTCTTGACAATAAATAATAAAAAACATAATATAATTAAATTTTTGATAGAATTCTTTCTGAAAATTCAATTTTAAGAAACATTCCATTATTTAATAAACTGTTTATTTTTATAATTAAATAATTGATTTCTTGTACAATTCTCTAATATATATTGATTTAAAAATAAATTTCAGTAAAAATTTTCGATTGTAATTGAATATCATATTCAAAAATATTTATTTATTTAAAAATTCGACGAGAATTCATTTATTTAACTCTAAAAATAAACAATTTATTAAATGATTGAACTTGTTTTAAAATTTTATTTGTATGCGAAGAACTTTTTTAAAATTTTTGAAAATAATTGAATTTCGGCGAAAAATTTTATTATTTATAAAGATTATTTAAATTTTGACGGGAATTTGTTTCAATTTTGGAACATAATTGAATTTATGATTATGGAGTTACTTTTAAAAATAATTGAATTCTTGAGTTTTCTTAATAACTTTCTAATTAATAATAAATGTAGTTTTAAAAACCTGGAAAAATTCCAATTTTTAACCTGGAAAACCTGGAAAAGTCAGGAAATTTGAAAAGGGTAAAAGCGTGGCAACCGTGAATGTAAATGTTTTATTCCATTTAGTAATTGATGTAAAATTATGTAAAATTCTCGCTCTTAGGCGGTTTGGCAAGAAATAAATTCATCGAGACCGGACATTGTTCGTCAGTCGGAAAGTAATAAAGCAAATAAATCGAGATATCGACACGATGAGAATATTATTGAATCGGCGCCGGCAGCATTTCGTCAAATAATTGTACCTTGTCCAGACCGAACGGAATATGTAACGGACGATGGTTTAATCATTCCAAGTATCACTCTTGATCTTCATCGTCAATTAAT
Source organism: Leptopilina myrica (nomen nudum) (assembly GCA_032872475.1). NCBI lineage: Eukaryota > Metazoa > Arthropoda > Insecta > Hymenoptera > Figitidae > Leptopilina > Leptopilina myrica (nomen nudum). The sequence continues at coordinate 1,557,934 of CM065458.1, forward strand.
TGGTGCAGCAGATCGATTTGGCATCACTTGGGAGCGAAGAGTAATTTTATTTTTCTACTATTTTAAAAATATTTCCTCTCTTTGTTGACAAAATTTTCAAAGTATAAATCTTTTTTTTTTTAGGTAGAATTATTTGGACGCGCTGGAACAGAAATAATACTCCAATTATTGGGCGGCGGTCACCGTTTCAATCCAAATAATGCACATCAACGACCAACAGTTGTTGCACTCTGTGGACCACATAGATCGGGCGCAGCTGGTGTTAATTGTGCACGACAACTCTCTAGTCATGGTGTTAAAACAATTGTATTCATTGAAAATTCCGAGGACGTTTTTCTCCTACAAGAATTGTCATTATATAAATTAACAAATAACAAAGTTGAATCGGATGTGAAAAATTTACCGCCCGTTGTTGATTTAATAATAATGGCATTGTGCGAGGAGAATTCACCGCGAACAGTAACTGCAGTGGCAAAATGGGCAAATAATAATAGAGCACCAATTTTGGCAATAGAACCACCATCATCAGGCACACCTGGTGTTTTGAGTAAATACAGTCTCCTCAGTGCATTACCATTGGCACACAGTACTGACAATGGACGATTGTATATGTTAAATCTTGCCTTACCCAACAAAGTCTTTTTAGATGTTGGCATCACTTACAGATCACCGTTCGGTCCTAAATTCGTTATTCCCTTGCATTCGAATGATTCTTAGCAAACTGTAAGTACATCATTGTTATTATTGAGACTTTTCAATTAATGTAAAAAACAAAAAAGAAACGAAGAAAAAACAAAAATATTTAAAGCAACCTGAATTGCCAAGCATTTTTTTTATGATTCATATTTTTCAATCAGTTTTTAATAAATAAACTATCGACTGTATATTATTCATAATTTAGTGGGTAAAACTGAATGTAATCTTTTTCTTGTTACATAAAACTGATTCGACAAAACATTTTGTCGTTTTTATTTCTTTTCACTAGTGTTGAGAAATTGTTTTCTAAACAAAATTTTATATTAATTTACTTTACTTTATTTATGATTTTTACTTCACTGATTAACTGTGAAATTACCACGAATTCTAAATTAAATTTAAATTTAAGAGTTTAAGAATTTTAATTTTTAAATTAATTTTTTTTAATTAATACAAAACATTCAATTTTTTCTATTCTTGTCAATAATTTCTGTTCAAATATAACAATTAAGTAAATTTCAAGAATTACTTAATTCCTGAAGAACTATCACAAAATTATTACTTATAAATTATTTACTAAATAATTATATATTTCAAAATTAATTAAATTTAAAAAAAGGGGTGTTTACAATTAGTTAATTTTTTAATACATATTTAATTAATTATTAAAAATAATTAATTTGTAGAAGAACTTTAGTTAAAAATGCTAAAAAAATTTGAATTTTGGAAAAGTTGCGTATCTTCGAAATTCAATTATCTTCAACAATTTTAATAAGAATGTCAGCAAAGTTTCTATTATTTTCAAAAATTTTCCAAAAGAATTGAATAATTTTTAATTTAATTGAACTGGAACATTTAATTATTTTTATAAATATTAAAAATTTTACAGGAATTCAATTACTATTTTTAAAACATTTTATAAATTTCCAGAAAGAATTAAATTATTTTTGAAAATAAATTTCTGCAGAGGAATTAATTTATTTTGAATATTAATTTTAAAAAATCTCTCGGAAAAATTCAATTATTTTTAATACATTTTAATAAAATTTCTTGAATGAAAATGAAATTTTTCAGAAGAATTTAACAATTTTCAAAAGAAAAAAGTAGAATATTCTTTAGAGTCAAGGAAAAAGTCAAATTTTTATCTGGAAGTTAGAGAAAATTCAGGGAAAAAAATTGTAATTTTTGTCGCTTCCTTGTAAAATCTCTTGTTCAAAAATAAAATTTACAAAAAGCAAGTACAATTTCATAGAGAATCGTAATAATCGACATGATCGCCGGAAATGTATTTTTGTTCCTCGAGAACTTTTAGAAGACGATTCACTGTTTGCAAAGTGGTTAAAACTGTATTCTTGTCATTTAATTCATTAAATGTTTCCTTCACTTCAAAATCGGCGACATTTTGACAAATATCATGGAACATGTCAGTTTTTACGGGACCCGGTGAATAATTCAGTACATTTATGTCTGGATTTTCTTTAGCAAATACCTGCAAGAAAAAAGGGAATTAATTTTAAAAAATAAAAAAAACGTGAAAACCAAAAGTGAAAAGTTAAAAAATTTATAGATCGTTTTAAATTTTGAGATTCAACCTTAAAAAACATTTCTCTAGCTGCTTTTCCGGAGCAATAATAACCCATTGATTTCATCGGTTCCAATGCACAAAGTGAAGTTATGTTAATGACGAAAATCTTCTTTTTCACACGTCCATTGAAAAATTTGATGAAAACATTATTCAGCACTGGCGGAGAAAATACATTTAAATCATAGTATTTTCGCCACACGTCAAAATCCGACATATCCAGAGTTTTTTCACTTATATTTCCCAGAGAACCGGCATTGTGTATAATAACAGCTTCGCTAAACTGTGAAATATTCTCTTCTTTTACAGAATTGCGGAAAATTTCTGTAAAAAAAGGAAATCTGCGCTTTAAAAAAAAAATGGAAAAAACAATGGGGCAAGTATTTTATAATTCGAGTACTTATAAATTAAATATTAATTTAACAAAATGGAAAAAACAATGGGAAAAGTATTTTATAATTCGAGTTATTATAAATTAAATATTAATTTAATAGTAATTTTATTATAATTGCATTATTTATTAAAAATTTCCTACCAGTTAAATTTTCAGCTGACGCGCATGAAAGATCAACACTGACAGTATTTATCATTAAATTATCCGGCAATTCCTGTTTCACTCGATTTAAACTTTCTCCACTTCTTGCCAGAAGTAAAACTTGCGATTCGGCTGGTAATAAGGGAGCAAAAGATTTTGCAATTTGTTCCCCAATTCCTTGACTTGCTCCCGTAATAAGTAGAAATACTTTGTCGGAAAATATTTTCATTTTTACAGCCTTTCAATTTTGTCTCTCCTTAGAGTAACAATTAAAATAAAAATAATGTTTTTCTATAACTAAACTTTTTTCAAAACTACTTTGTTTTTCTCACTATATTTACTGTTTCATTTAGAATTTTCACTCTTACATTAATTCTACGACGAGAAAAATAAAAACATACAGTAAAGTATAGAACTAATTAGTAATCATTTTCAATTTAAAAAATAAGAATTAATACAACTTGACATATTGTAAATTTTGTTGTATTTTGTAAACAAAAAAAAAGGTCATTTAAATACCAGAAATCAGAGTTGAGAAACTAAAGATTTAGACCGTTGTGAACTGTACTTTAAACTTGTTAAAAATCTACCTTCTCAACCCTGTTATTGCAACCTGTTGTTTCAAACTCTTTGCTCTCTCTCTCTCTCAGCACGTTTGTTTACAAACTGTCAGAAAAAAAGTGCAAAATGTCATACTAAAAAATGCATTCGGTTAGTTATGTTAATATGTATCAACGTAGAGAGGAATTAAATTTATACAAATGGCATCCAGAATTGGTTTTAATATCGAGATGTCCTTATACTTTCGAGGGGTTCTTAAATTTACCAAAAATCTGTAATATTCATGGGAAAACATTTGTAAAGATGAAATTGGTTGTTCCTTTCTATCCAAATTTAGACGATATCAATGTTTATTTTACTGAAAATTTTCGACGTTCTTTTAAAACTGACTTTCAACAATTATTGGAAAACTCATTGCAAAATGAATCGTCTCTGCATTCGTTTTTAAATCAATTGAGGGAATATTTTTTACTGCAAGTGGTAAGTGTCCGCAGTGATTTTATGGTATATTTTAAATATATTTATATCTTTAAATATTTTTATTTAGATTTTTTTATAAATTTTCGATTTATTTTATTTATGTTTTATATTTCGAGAAGGTATAAAAAAGACACAAAAAACAATAAATAAAATTTTTTTTTCTTAACATGAAGTTTTATTTTTTCTCTAAATTTTTTTTCTTTATTTAATTTAATTTTGGTATTCAAATAATTTTAATTTTGATTTTAGTATTAAAATAATTTTAAATTAATTTTTTTTATTTAAATATTTTTAATTTTGAAAATTTAATTTTTGTTTCTTTCTTTAGAAAAAAGATTGTGCTCATTACAAATGCATCACTAACGAATCAATTGATCATGTTTCTTTGAAAAATAGACTTAATGAACTGAGGGAATTGCTTCATAAAAGTTCGGTAAGAATAATTTATTTTATTATTTCGTATTCATTTCTTATTGAAAGCATTGTTTTGCTTTTTTTAAATTTGAACAAATAGAAATATCGATTTATATTTAGAATTAAAATTTGTAAACAGAAAATTATTGCTATTTTATAGGAAATAAAAGTGTCATCTGATTCCGATATGAAGAATATTAAATTAACAGGAAATGGTATATCGATAATTGTTCAAAATAAAGAAGGAAATCTGTGGAAAATTGTGAATTCGGAAATTCCAAATATTCTAGACAATAAATCAATTGAAAATACTCCATTGTCGTTGAATAATATTTGCAATATTTTTATGATAAAACTTGAAAGTCTAAAGAGAGTTTGGAACGAATTGGAGGAAATCGATACGTACGATTAATTAATTTAATAATTATTATATTTTAATTGCTATTGTTAAAGAATATTTCATTATTTTATAATAATTATAATAATTTGACCATAATGATTATTATAATTTAACTATAATAATTATATTAATTAAAATAATTAAATTAGTTTAATTATTTTCATTATAATGATTGTAATAATTCAATTAGTTATAATTATTAAATTTATTGTTGAAAGTTAATAATTAAACTTCCCCTTTTAATTGCAGAGAATGTTGGGTGATCGATCCAGTTAATCCAAAGCCACATCAACTTTATCGAAGAATTTATCTCTCAGATTCGTTGTCTCTAATGATGACACTGGATCTTTCTTACCTGTCAAGTGTGCCAAATGTAAAACTTGTTGGCTGTGAATCAGAGGTTTTGAAATATCGTGAAAATCTCTCAGATCGCATACAGGTAAAAAAATAAACAACAAAAATTTGAAATATTTTTTTAAATAAAAGTTTGCATTAAAAAAAAAATTAAATTTTTCAGCTATGGGATTGTGAGTATTCACTGTTGCATAATTTGTGTTTGCTACTCGATATTAACGAATTTCCACAAGCTCCAGAGAAAGCGAGTGAAGATGAAAATGTCGGAATAATAAGTGACGAGGAGTGTTGTATTTGCTTTGAAAAAGAATGCGACAATCAATTACCGAATATAATTTGCAATAATACGCGTTGTAGAAAAAATTTCCATTCCATTTGCTTACGACAGGTAAAAAAAAAGAAAAAAATTTCTCTACTCCTCTCTTTTATGAATCAGACAAACAAATAATTTCTTTTTTCCAGTGGTTGGAGTCTGCGAATGGAAAAATAACAGCATTCAATCAAATTCATGGAGAATGTCCACATTGTCATGAAAAAATTGTTTGCTCAAGAAACTAGATAATTTCACAATCCCGTGATTCTTGTTTTTCAATTGTAAATATTATAAATACTTCCATAGTTATACACAAGAGACTTTAAATACTGTTTTTTCTGAATTAAAAATACAGAATACTTTTATATTTTTTAAACTAAAGTCAAGAAATAAATATTGTATTAAAGATTTAATAAATTCTTTTTATTTCAAATTCCTAGTAAAATCTGTAAAAATAAAAGTTAAGATTAATGCGGCAAATTTGCAGTTTGGGTGGACAAAACTTTTGTTAAAATGGAAAAAAATGTTCTTCTTAAATTATAAATATTTACAAAACAAAATTTGTATGTTAAATATTTTGCCTCTTTTTTTTGTATAGGAACAGAAAACGAATTTATTTTGAAAGAAAATGTAAAATTTCCTTTCACAAATTAATTCTCTTAGGTAATTGATTTAAAATTAATCATAATTGTTCTTTGACTTTTCTTTTCGAATGTTTGTGAGAATTATTTTGTTTTGGTAACATCACTTCTTTTGAATGATGAATTACCGCACCCTTGTCCAGTTGAAATCTAAAAGCAAACAGTATGTTTGGTAATTAAAAATTAGATTCACAATTTCCAATTATAAATTACAAAAAAAAATTCTATTTAGTCAATTTGTTTTTTTAACAATTGGTTGAGGGGAAAATAAGAGTATTACCTGCACAGATGGTGAAGGGGACGAAGCATTTCTTCCTTTAAGGAAGATTTATTTTCCAGAATCGAAAGAGCAATTGCTCCTGTCTCGAGAGTTGATAAACAATTATCTGTTGGTTGAGTTCTTATGACATATTGACTTAATGGAGCGTTAACTATTTTACAAGTTCGTATTGTACAAAGAGCTGGACTCGCATGATAAATTGCCTATGAAATAAAATTTTGAATTTAATTAATTTCGAGAAAATTTAAATGAATTTAATTTTTTTACTTTCGTAAAAGTACGTTTTTGAATTATAATGAATTAATTTACCTTAGCTTGTGGCCACGTTCCATCTAATAAAATTACATTGTATGGTTTTTGATCATTAAAACCAACCGGCGTTAATTCTTCTAATGAAACCGCTTCTGAAGTTGGATACAATAAAATAGTATTTGGATCATTTAATATTTCCTGTAATCCCGTATGTTTAGCTTGTGGAAATTTTTTCCCTCTGAAAATTTATTAAATTCAGCTCAATGTTTGTGAATTGGATTTGTAGAATTTTTTCGAAGGGAGGGCGAGGAAAAAAAATATCCAAACCTATAGGTAACACATTTTTCATTCTCCAGAGCTAATGCTAGCATGGGAACTGTTCGAAGACTTCTTTTCTCTTCAGCTGGATGTTGCAAAATTATTAATCTAGATTGTGTGAATATTCGTGTTTTTGGAAGGCCCGAACACCAGCAAACAGTTATTGGACGCCTGTCAATAAAAGGGGAAAATTCAAATTGATTAATTATACTAAAAGTGGAAAAATTGCAATAGAATGTATTGTAATAATTAAAATTAAACTTTGTAAATATAAAATGTGGAATATTAAGTATAGAGATATTAAATTGTTGACAGTTGTCAATATAGTTGCAATAGTTCGAATAGTCTTCATACCTACCGGCATTGTTCACATTTGTTTCTCATTTTTGGAGGATCAGCTGGTATTTCAGCCAATTCTTTCCATGCATTTTCTTCGTTTGTATTTGTCTGCATTTTCGTATGAATCAAAATTGAAAAAAAAAATTTTGAAAATTGGAGTAGAGAAATAAAAAATCGAAATATTTGTCAATTTTTAAGGTTATGTTACTCTACAATGTGTATATTTATAATAACACTCGTTTCATAAAGACATGTTTGAATTTATTTGGTTTTCAATTGAACCTTTATAGAGAGTAGTTAACTATTTTTTATCTAATTTTCATTGTCAAGTACTAGAAAACTTTATTTTTCACAACAATACTCAAGACGTGGACAACTTTAAACTCTACTTTTGTTACGTAGAAATACGTAAGTTTGTCTATGTGCAATACGAATTTACCCATTCAAGCCAACTTCACACAATTAGGTCAACGGCGCTAAAATTAAAATGTAAGAATAATTTTTTTGAAATAATTCAAAACGTATTTTTGATAATTACTGATGAAAAGTAATTTCAAAAGACTTGGAAAAAAATAATAAATAATGGAAATAATTTTACAAAAAAGGTACAAACAATTTTTTAAGCGTTCTTTGCGAAAGATATTAATTTTATGGTTCAGGGGTGCAAATAATTAATCACCTTTTGTTTTTTTTTGTAAATTATATTGATTTCGTTAATTAACATTAAAAAATTGAAAATCGCTAAAGAAATTCTCGAATTCGAATTTAAATAACGCGCTCAATTGCAAGATGGCTGACGAGCTATTTCCGACTACTAAAGTTTTTGACTCAAGTTAAAAATGATCCAAATGAAGATAGTCGCAACAGCAATAAATTACATTTTAACGACACTAAACATCAATTCCAAGAAATAATTATCATTACCCAATTAATTTTCAATTGAAAAATTAATATTCAAGACTGAAATAAATGAGAAATGTAATAAAGTGCCTCCATAACCGGAAATGTGAATGGAACTAGATTTTGTCGCGTAACACCTAAAACAGGATGTGTAGTGTGGTTCCTATATAAGCGTGGAGCGCATTTCTTTCGACGCCTCTTCCTCATTAAGAGTAGAGTTGTGTTCACGTGTGGTTGTGTCTCCTTTTTACCTCAAAATAGGTCACACAACCCACTTCCAGTCGTGGATTAACACTCTTATAATTAATAAAAAAAAAAACCAAAAAAAATATAAAAACTTTTAAAAATACAAAACAAAAAAATCGCAAAATCGTAGCCGAAAACCGCGAAACCCGAGGAAAAAAAAGGTGTGGAACAAAAATACAAAGTGAAAAAAATAATTTTCGTTGATTTTTCGTTCACGCGTGTTAGAAGTGCGAAAAACGTGATAAAAAAAACCGGAAAATAAGTCAAAGAAGAAGCATCAAAAATAACAGGAGGATTTTCTTTTTTTCTACAACTATACAACTTTTAAAAAGTAACGTTTATTAATAAAAAAAAAAAAAAAGTAAAAATAAAAAAACGCAAAAATGAATCCTGGAGCACCAAACTATCCTATGGCCTCACTCTATGTTGGCGATCTCCATTCGGATATCACCGAGGCGATGCTCTTCGAAAAGTTTTCATCGGCTGGCCCAGTACTTTCAATTCGCGTCTGTCGTGATGTGATTACACGACGCTCGCTGGGATATGCTTATGTCAACTTTCAGCAACCAGTCGATGGTAATTATACAATTTTAAATAATTCTCTAATATTATTCTAATGAAAATTTGTAGAAAAAATTTGCCATTTCACAGCAGAGAGCAATAAGAAATGTTGAATTTAATCAGTCCTAACCCAGACTTGACACGTGCTATTCGTTCATTGCTACCATATTGGATTCCCTTCCCCTCATTTTTAACGTGAGCGTACGTTACGTTTTCTGCAGCCACAAGGAACAAGCGAGCTGCAATTCAAGCTGCTCAGGTTGGGTTGGATTTCAATGACGCATCCAGACATATTCCCGTTCTCTCTTACCTGCTGCTCCCTCATTGAAATCCTTATTTTTCCACATATTATAAATTCATCCAGCTGTTAGCAAAATTTCCCTCCAAATCGACATCTGTTGAAAATTTTCCATTACTTATTTTACTCCCCCCCTTTTTTCCCCCCACGTGTTCCCCTCAAAAAGAAAAGGAAAAATTTCCAGATGTTTTGCTTTATTTTTCCCCGCATGAATTTATTGTATATTCAATTTTATTACGTGTCTCTGAAAAATAAACTTATCTCGTTTACAAATTTTTTTTTCTATCATGGAAAGGAATAAATGAAAACAATATGTTTACGATTTTTCTTTCAATTAGGACGTGGATCTTGATTTTCAAATGTTTCGAGTAAACAAAACTTGTTTTTGTTATCGTCTATTGGATTAAAATTTTGGAGTAAAATGACATGTATTTATAAAATACGTTAACGATACGTTAAATTTGTATATGTTTTGATATTTTTTGAAAATACTGTTAATTTTATAGTAAATGGATTTTCAGTAGAATTTTACACATGGGAAGTAATTTATTACATATTTAGAAATTTATTTAAGCGGGTGAAAAGGAATTCTTTTTCTTTTTTTTTGAAACATATTTTGTTTTCCATATTTGCAACTTATGTACATATTTACTCATCGACAAAGAAAATTGCGTCTTTAAAAAGTATATAGAGTAAACAGTTTTTTTTTATTTTATCAACTGAGTTTATTTTATTGAGAATATTTTTAAGCACTTTCCTTATTTTTTTATCTTTGTCTTTTACTGTTATTCAAGTGAATTGTTATCTCTTTGTATGACTCATCGATTGATTCGTGAAATTCAATCGATTATTCTAATTTTTCAATTTGATTTTAGTCAATAAAATTTGTCTATTTTCCGTTCTTTTTGAAAATCGTTCTTTTTTTAAATTCGTAATTAAATGTTATGTAATATTTTTGTTTTTTTTTAATTACAAAATTCAATGTAATTAATTATTTCGCTACTTTTAATTTCAAATGGAAATTAATTAATTCTTTTCGCTAATATTCAATTAAAAATTAAATTACAATGTTTTTCATCTTTTAAAATCGAAAATAATTTTTCTCGTTACTATAAATTAAAAATTGATTCTAAATAATTTTGTTTAATAAAAATTGAATGTAATTAACGTTTTTAATTAATAATTGACTGCAACTATTTTTACTATTCACACAAAAACCTTTGAAAATTATTTAAATATCTAAAAATAAATTACTTTCATTTATTTTCTTAAAGTTTTGAACGAAAATTATTTTTTTCCCATCAAATTAAAATTTTATTGCAATCATATTGAATCGTTATCAAAAAAAAAATATTTTGAATGTTTAATTTTGTTTTTATTCGTATTGTCCCGTTAATAAATGAATAATTATTTTATTTTTATAAATATTTATAGTGGAGAAATAATTGCAAAGAAAAAAAATTATTTTTGATCGTTTTTTTTTCTATAATGTTGCAGAAATATTTTTAAAACTAAAAAGAAGAATTATTGCGTCATACTTATTTGATAAATATTTATTTTCATTTAAAAATTTTTTGCCTTTTAATGTAGGATTTTATTTTCATTTATTTGAAACAGAATAAAATCCCAAAAAAGGTCGTAAAATAGATCGTAAACATTTTTTTTTTCAAATTCATTTTTACTTTTGCTTGCGAGATAGTACAGAAATAAAGTCGATGAATGTAAAATGAGTCATCGGAAACAAAGGGGACATTATTTTCCAAAATTATGAAGGAAAGAAATAATTTTTACAAACTAAAACTTCGGTAATGGAAAATATATGGATATCTGGAAAATTAAAAAAAAATGAAATTTTTATTTTTGCAGTATGTTTAATTTTTAATTAAATAAATTTATAATTGTTTACTATTAATTGTTTTTAAATTAATTAATAGTGCAATATCATGATTATTTTATTGGCAATATTGATCAGTAACGTTAATTTTCTTTCTTTATTTTATTATTTATTAGTCAGATTATTTTTTTTGCGTTCTGAAGAACGAAATATTCTTTATCACAAAACATTTTGATAAATTACTGATTGCAATGGAAATTAAAAAGTTAAATTTTACATTTAGAAACTTTCGAATTAATTATTTGATAAATGATTAAAATATTAGTATTTATTACCTATATAAAAAATTATTTAAATACGAATTTAATTTGAAAGCAATATAGGAAAATGTCTTTAGTTTTCGTGCAGAAAACTTTATAATTATATTCTAAATAAATAAATAAATAGTTTTTTATATAAAAATTAAATTATTGAAATAAAATTATTTCAATTATTTCAATAAAAATTTGGAGAAGAAATAAATATATTATCGTTGTTTAGAACGTTGAGAACTTAAATAGTTTGAAGTATATTTCATTAGAAAGGGAATTAATTTAATTAATGGCATTAATAATTTTGTTTCATGAACGTAATTTTCTTAATTGTAATATTAATTTTATTTGCCTTTTGTCTGTTACAGCTGAACGAGCTTTAGATACCATGAATTTTGACATGATCAAGGGCCGACCAATTCGAATAATGTGGTCCCAACGTGATCCATCGCTAAGAAAATCAGGAGTCGGGAATGTCTTCATTAAAAATTTGGATAAAAATATTGACAATAAGGCAATGTATGATACCTTCTCCGCTTTCGGCAATATACTAAGCTGCAAAGTGGCTCAGGATGAAACTGGTGCCTCAAAAGGTTACGGCTTTGTACATTTCGAGACCGAAGAAGCCGCCAATAAATCTATTGATAAAGTCAATGGCATGTTGTTAAATGGAAAAAAGGTGAGGGTTTGACATTTTGAAGTTTAAAAACAAAAACTTGTTTTAGATAAATTTATAAATGGCATTATAAAGAATTTAAAATTAAATGTAACGAATTAAAAAATAAATGTGAAAGAATTGAAATTGAAAGAATTGATTAATTACTAATTAACGAATTTTTTAGGTATACGTTGGTAAATTCATTCCGCGCAAGGAACGTGAAAAGGAACTTGGCGAAAAGGCCAAACTTTTCACCAACGTTTACGTGAAAAATTTTGGCGAAGACATGAACGATGAAAAATTGAAGGACATGTTCGAGAAATATGGCACGATCACAAGTCATAAAGTCATGAGTAAAGATGACGGTAAATCACGTGGTTTTGGTTTTGTCGCTTTTGAAGATCCTGACGCAGCTGAACAAGCAGTTATTGAACTTAATGGACGTGAAATTGCCGAGGGTAAATTTATGTATGTTGGCCGTGCACAAAAGAAAGCTGAACGTCAACAGGAATTAAAACGTAAATTCGAGCAATTAAAAATTGAGCGTTTAAATCGTTATCAAGGCGTTAATCTCTATGTGAAGAATTTGGACGACACTATCGATGATGAACGTTTACGTAAGGAGTTTACTCCATTCGGAACAATAACATCGGCTAAAGTAATGATGGAGGATGGACGCAGTAAAGGTTTTGGTTTCGTCTGCTTTTCGTTACCTGAGGAAGCCACGAAGGCAGTTACCGAAATGAATGGACGTATCGTTGGTACAAAACCACTTTATGTTGCATTGGCGCAACGCAAAGAAGATCGTAAGGCCCATTTGGCATCGCAATACATGCAACGTATGGCAAATATGCGTATGCAACAAATGGGACAAATGTTCCAACCGGGAAGTGGAAGTTACTTTGTACCAACGATTCCGCAACCGCAACGCTTCTACGGACCGCAAATGGCACAAATTCGTGCGTCACCACGCTGGCCAGCTCAACCTAATCAAGTTAGACCTAATGCCCAGACTGGAGGCTCTGGTTTTGCAACAATGCAAAATCAGTTTAGAGCTGCGCCACGTGTTCCCACTGCTCAAACGGGAGCTATGCGCAATGCCCTTTCTGCACGACCAATTACTGGTAAATATTCTTCTTTTCGAACTAAATTTATTTATTTTTTTATTTTATTCAAAGGGAAAAAGGAAAAAGGTCCAAATGGAGAATTTTTTTTTATTAATTAATCAAACTGGAGTTCAACTCATTTGTTTTGTATTATTTTTAACTCTTTTTAATCTCTGCATAATTTATTAGTAACTATTTTGACCTTTAATGAAAAATTTTAATCAAATTTTAACTTTGACTTACTTTTTAATCAAATTTTAACTTTGAACCGTTTGGCGAATAATTATTTTACTTAAATTCAAAAGTACTTTTTGTCTGCTTCAATATTTTTTATTTTTATAATATTAAATTTAAAAACTATTGAAAATTCTGCATTTCTTGACTGTAGAATTAGTTCTTTAAATTAAAAACTTACCGAACTATTTTTACCTTCGACGGAAAATGGGAATTTTGAATTTTAGCGAAACTGATTTTCGTGATTAATTATTTTACTAAAATTCTGAACGAATTTTTTTCCAATTTCAATACTTTTTTAAATGTACTATATTAAGTTGAAAAAATAATGCAAATTCAGTATTTTTTCATTCAAGAATTAATTTTTTTTTAATTAAAAATCTAATTCAACGAAAAATTAAAATTTTGCATTTTTCCGAAACTTAGTTTTTATAAAATTTTAATTTTGGCGAGTGATATTATTTCACTACAATTCCGTATAAAGTTTTCTTTGTTTAAAGATTTAAAAAAAAAATTCACTAAATTAGTTTGAAAAAAAATCATCCAAATTTGTTCAATTGAACACTTGAATTAGAAAAATATTTTTAACAAAATAAAATATAGAAAAAAAGTAAAAACGAATTAAAGAACGAAAGAAGTAATAAAAATATTTTTTTGAAAGTTCAAATCTTTAGAAATATGAGTATTAAATTTCTTTAGTTTCAAAACATCAAAAAATTGACATTTTAAAGTTTAGAGTCTTCCTCAACTTCTGACTAATTAAAAATCAGAGTTTATAATAAGAGTTTTAATACAAATTCAAATACTAATAAGAAAACTTCCCAGCAAAAATTATAGAAAACTGTAGTTGAGAAATGTCTGAAAAATTAATTTTATGATCTAAATTAAAATGATAAAAATTATAAATTTCAAGTGAAGGGAATTTTCAAAAATTACGCCCCAAGAAACAAGGGCAAATTTAAAAATTAATTTTTATTTTTGATACAAAAAAGATAAGCAATAATTATTTTTTTAATTGAGTTTTTTAGAGAATTTAAGGAAAAGGAAATTTTCAAAAAAAAATTCTCCTGGATTGAAAAGAGAGAAATTTATTTATTTTTAAAGTGAAAATTCAATTAACCTGATTAGGGAAATGAATTTGTGAAAAAACCTTAATTTATTGACGACTTTATCAATTTAAATTATCTTAACGTGATAAGTAAGGTATTTTCCTGGTAATATTAGATTGAAAGATTTAACGGTTGAATTTTTGTTTGTCTTATCGTGATTAGAATATACAAACTTTGGTTCATATTTTCGATTCAATGATATCTTGCTGATAAATTAATGTTTATATAATTTGACCTTTAGACGAAATATTATATAAATTCGAAGTCATTATATTTTAAACTATATGTCACCTTGAAAATTACAAAATAATTTTGTCTAAATCATTTGAAAAAAATTTTTTTAATTTAAAAAAAAATTATTAAACCCGATTATTTAAAAATAATCAAGTAAATTTCGTAATTTTGTTTTTTTTATTTATGAAACTAGATATGAATGTTCTATTTTAGCTTTGTAGGAAATTTTAAATAGTACTTATTTATTTCGATATTTTTTTTCCAAACAATCATCAATTATTGTCCATTTGGAAAATTCTCATAATCACCGTTAAGAATGTTAGAAATTTTCGATTCCGTTTAATTACTGTTTAGATTGACATGACTTTCAAATTAGAAAGTTTGTCAATAAAAGAGATACTTTCGAATACGGTAAATTTAAATTGTTGACGGTAAAAATAGTTTTCCTATAATTCCACCTCGTAAAGAAGTTTCAAAAAATTGGGGAATTAATTTTTTTTTTGAATGAGGGGAGAGAAAAATTGAAGCAAACGAAATTATTATAGTTACAGATGTAATTGGTAAATTTTTTTTTCCGTAACAAGTTTCCTTGTGTTATGTAAATATTTAGTTAACTGTTTTTTTAGTGACAAAAGAATTTAGTTTTTGGGGATTAATATTTGTACTGTTAATATTTATAAAAAATATTTATACTATTACTATTTATAATTATAATATTTTCAATATTGTTTTATTATTACCATTATTTTGGTAAATTTTAATTTTCTAAAATTTTTGAACGTTGAATTAGGAAAAGAGGATTTTAAATTAAATTTAAGTGTTGAAAATTTTTTTGGTTTAATAATTTGGTAAACTATAGAAATAGGGTGTTTTTATTATTTTGATTTGTGAAATAAGTGAATTAATGATTTTGTTTTTGAATTAATTGAATTAATAATTGTTTTTTTTTGCAGGTCAACAAGCTGTGGGTGGAGCAAATATGCAAGGACGTTCGATGGCTGGTCCAGCGGTTGGAGTATCACCTCAAAGTCGTCCATCAAATTACAAATATACAGCGAATATGCGCAATCCTCCACAACCAATGGCGATTCCAGTTCAAGCTCCTGTACAACAAGCTGTTCACATTCAAGGTCAGGAACCATTGACTGCTTCCATGCTGGCCGCTGCTCCATTACAAGAACAGAAGCAAATGTTAGGAGAACGTCTCTTCCCGTTGATTCAGTGCATGTATCCACAACTAACTGGCAAGATCACTGGTATGCTATTGGAGATCGATAATTCGGAATTACTGCATATGCTTGAGCATGGTGAGTCACTGAAGGCCAAAGTTGAGGAAGCCGTAGCTGTGCTACAGGCTCATCAAGCCAAGCAAGCAGTTTCAAAGAAGGACTAAATTTTTATTTTTCTTTCTTTCTGTTCAATTATTATTTTGTCAATTCGATTCTAATTATTATTACAATTATTATTATTATTATTAATCTTCTGTTCACAAATTCTGACATTTTCATTTTTATTAAAATAAAAACAATTTCGTTAAAATTATAATAAAACGATGTTTTCTTTTCTTTGTAATCTGCGTACAATTCCTTATCGTTTATGATTTTTGATATTTAGAAGAAGGTTTTTTGCAAACATTATTTTTTTTACTTGATTTTTGTATCTAATTTAATATTTATGTTCTCTTCTCTTTTTTTAAAAAATAATAATTGATGAATTTAATCATTTGTATATTTTTATAATACTCATGGATATATAATTTTCTAAAAATACATTTCACCAAAAACATTCTTGATTCGAAGGAAAATTAATTTTTTGTAACAATTGGAGAATTTTTTATTAAAATATAAAAACTGAATTCAACAAAAAAAATTGTTTATTCTGAACTACTGTTATTTAACAAATTATCGTTTTAAACATTTCTATCATTTCAACGCTAATATTTTTAAACTACTTTCTTTAGGTAATTTTTAAAGTTTTTTAATTATCACAAGTTTTGAGAAAATAAAAAATCTAGGCAGACATTTTTTATATTTAGAGAAAATTAAATTTAATCCCCCAATGTTTATTTATTACCTATCTATATCTTTTTGAGAACTAAACTATTTGCCATTTATTTCATTTATTGGTTTTGAAGTTTTCAAAGTTTTAAATAATTTGCCGCTGAAAATTCGAATCATCGATGGAAATCGATCTGCGGCCAACTTCAAGTGTCAAGAAGGTTAGGTCGTCGACTAGTTGTGTAGTTACAAGACATTGGTCGAGAATGTGGACAAATTCCACAATTTATTTAAAAATTCTTTACAAATGTGTTAAAATGTCGAATAAGAATAATATCTAGCTTTCGGAAATCAGTAAAACTAGTGAATAAATAAAATATACGTTCGGGAAAAGAGTGATTATACCTGAAATATTATCGCTTTAATCGTTAATTTCAGAATATCGCACAAAAAAATTATCATTTCGCGTCTACCAATCAGAAGTCAGTTAAAAAGCGTCTGTTTTTTGGCAACATTGCATTTCCGTTTGTTTTTTGCTGTTTCCGTTCCCGTATAATTTGTATATTTTCGCGCAGTGTTGAACTTAGTTTATTTTACGAGCTTATGGCACAGACGTACTTGTTGAATGTTGTGAAAAAGTGAAAATCAGGACGTGGACGATTAATTTGTTATTGTAAATTTGTCTTATAGACGAAGAGTGGAAAGAGGTAAGAGAATAATTAAATTGTGGACGTAATGTTTCGTGTGTGTGATAACTTTTCTTTGTTTTATAAGTGAAGAAAAACGTGTTCATTAGGTTTTTGGTTTCATTGAACATTGGGTTTGTATTCTATTCTATTTTCTATTCTTTTCTATTACTATCAGTGTCAAAATTTTCAAGTTTAGAACAAGCCACGTGTTCGTCTCATAATTGAGGTGAATTAATTTGATTAATCTCAGAGTTGACGTCAAAGTAAATATTTTATGACCACGTGCAAAATTTTAATTTCTCTCGCGAATAAACTCTTGAGTCAACATTGAATTGTCAAACATTATTAAAATATCAATAATAAAAATTGAATCTCTAAATACTTACAATTAGTGATATATGTATTCAATTAAATTTATTTAACTTCTGCTATTCTATTTTGATTTTAATTTCAATTTGCTTTTGAATAGAGACAAAAAGTAAACATACGGTTACTTAAGAATTTAGCATTATTTTATTATTATTACTTAATAATTATAATGTAAAATTTGCTAATTTTATTTGCTAAAAATTATTTCTCTGAATTTCCAATTTTTATTTGGAAATTTCTTTAAGATTATTTTTGTCCATTATTAAAATCTAAACTCAACCTCTTTATGTAATAATAGTTTCTTATAAAAAGATCATAAATCGGTCCTAGAAAAATAAATAAAACTGCAATTCCTCATTTTACGTAATCCAGACAATAAAACAACATTTCTGGGATTACGATGAAAGATAAAGACCTTTTTGCATAAATTTTTTCAGTCAAAAAGGAGAAATAATTTTTTTTTTACGAGGAATTTTGTACAAAAATGTTTTATTAACACTCGACTTTTTTTGAGGTAAAATATTTGAAGGAAATTTTTTCAAATTAGTAAATGTGCTGAACACGTGTTGGGAAAATAAAAATCGATATTTTGTCAATGTGTTGTTTATATATTGATGAAAAAAAAATAATTTCTTTGAATACAAGTGTGTTTTATGTTCGATTTTTATTACCCTCTTTAGACTTTTTTCGAGTTCAAGACCCTTTTTAATCTTCTCAATTCCTTCGTTTGGAAATTGTGAAAAGGCAATAAATTTAACTCAAGTGTCAAATTTTTCGTGACAGGGAATAACAAAAGGTTCCTTGTCTTTTTTATGGTTTATTTTTAGGAAAAATAAAGGAAAACTCTTTGAAAAATTCGTGAGAGTAAAATTTTATTGATTTGTGGGTTTTTCCGAGAATTTCCTTATAAGAAGAATAATTAAACAATTAATATTTTTTTAAGTTCTGTTTTATTTATCATTACAATCATTAATTATGCTTATTATTAAAATTCGATTATTATTATTATTATTATTATTAATATTTATTTCTTAAATTAAACAAAGAGATTTTTTTATTTTTATAGACATACAAAATACCAAAATCAAAAAGTCTTTAGTCCTTTTCTATCAATTTACACAGTGAATAATTTTTTATAACAATTGGATTATTAAAAAAAATACTTACAATTTAAAAGGAACGAATTTTAAAATTTACCGCTAATTTTTTCGTCCGAATTGTGCTGTCATCTAGTTGAAAATATTTCACTCCATTGGTAATAGATTTCAAACATGACACTGAATAAACATTAAACTTTTATCAAGAAGAATACATTTGATTGTTTATTGAAAAACGTTTCTTAATTTGCAAATCGGTGCATTTACATAATAAAATTCGAAATTCAAAGAAAGTGCAAAATAAATTGACGTAAATCGTGAGATTTTTGTTCTGTAAATTTTTAATACACTCGTATGCGGGATTTAGAGAAAGGTTGCATTGTTACCCGAATTCCTCTACAGTAACATCCAATATTTTTCATTTCAATATTCTGGCATATTCTCTCTCGCTCTCTCTCTCTCTCTCTCTCTGTTACACTACAATCTTATATTTCCCCTTACCTCTGATGAAGTCAAGTCAAGTCTTGTTACTCGCATTCTTTCCAGTGCTTTCGCAGAAGTAGGTTGTGTGTCTGTTTTGTGTCATATTAAAGTGAAATTCCTTTGGATTATTGGTATGTAATGAACAACCTACAATATTGCAAATTATTTCTCTATGTACTTTTCATCAACCTGTCGTCATGAATTTTATTTCTCGCGATAATTGAAACAACGATAAGATATCTAATTTCTTTTTATAAAAGTGTATAATCAGAGATTTTTAAAAATGAGTCGATTCACAACACTGCGGTAATTAATTTAGAGTGAAAGAGAAAAATATATAAATTACCCATAGGTTAGGTGTGGTCAGGACTTCCCACAATTTTATAATTTAAAACAATTATTTAAATTGACAATTACTGTCAATTATTGTCAGGGAATTATTTTCATATTGACACATTAAATTTCAATTGTTATCTATTTGAGCCAATCGTATAAAAATTAAATACAGAAATAATTTAAAATTTAAATATGTAGAAATAAATTTACCAATTTTACCGGAAGATGAAAGGAATTTGTAATTCGTAATTAATAACAATTAATAATAATAAATAATAATAAATAAAAAATAATAATAAATAAAAATTAATACTTATTAATAATAAAATAGAGCTATAATTAATTTATTCGAGAACATTTATTATAAAATAAAGATAATTAGATTTCTATTCGGAAAAATTTTTAATTTCGACAAAAATATTTCGCACACTTTAAAAAATTGTTTTCATTATTTAAAAAAAAATTGTTGTTTTAAAGTAGTAAGATGAAAGAATTTAGGATTTTGTTTTTAAATCTTATTTTTAAATGTATAAGGAGAAGGTCATTCTTATCGCGTCTAATAAAATAAAAATAAAACTTTTTTTTTCACTTTTTCGTTTGGAAAATTAATTTTTTTTCCTATTCTTCTTTTTTATACATTTATTTTGACCGAGTGATAAAATAATCCACATGCACATTAGTCTTAAATATTTATTAATTCCGAACGAATCGATAAAAGGATTATTTTCAATTAACAATTGAGAGGGATCAAATTTTAAATGCTCAGATTTATCATTTATTATTTATTATTTCTATTGTGAAATAAAATTTTAAATACCTACAAAATTTAATTTTAAATTATAATGTAAACAATAAAAGCATTTTCTAAATAAATTCTGTCCACGTAATTGAGGCCTTGAATCGCATAACGAATTGTAAATTAACTCTTAGAAAATTGTGTAAATTACTCGAAAGTTAGTGTGGAATTTTTTGAAAAAATATTCCATTTTCTTTTTTCTTACTTTTTTTGTTGTTGCCATTTTGTATTTTTGGAATTGCATGATTTAGAAATTAATTATTATTTAGAAAGAGAAGAAATTGATGTAATGTTTTGTCTATACAATATCTATTTTCTTTGCTAAAAATTCAGATGAAACAGAAATTTGATCCACATAATTGTGATTACGTGGAAAATGCTCGCCGGATGTCACGCAAAGGTCACAAATAAAAACAAAATACATACACCGGTTCGGGCCGTTATTTTTTTATTGCCTGTCACATATGAAGCGACACAATTTTTATTGTGTGCAAATTTGTTCTTAAAAGTAATTAAATTCTATAAATAATAATTTGAAAAAATAAAAATAATAAAAGCGATAAAAATAGAAGAAATAGAAAAAATAGAATAATAGAAAAAAATAGAATAATAGAAAAAATAGAATAATAGAAAAAAATAGAATGATAGAAAAAATAGAATTATAGAAAAAACAATAACAAGAATAATAAAAATAACGACAAAAATAATTTTTTTAAAAAAATATTAAGTAGAAAAGAATAATTTTCTAATTTAAGTAGAAGAATTTTTGAATACTGTGAAAAATGTGAAAATAGAGAATGGTGTAAAAATAAATTATGAAAATATAAATCAGCATTATACTAGGTCAGTAAGTGGGAAACCTGTCAAAGCAACTTCTTTAAAACTCACTTCCCCGCTCTCAATTAAATGCATTGTTCGAATTTCTAGAACGATGAAATTAATTGATTTTCGTTCTCGAACGGCTATTTTTGCAGGAAATTAATCGAAAATCATATTATATCAGCTTTATTTTTGATTTTTGATAAAAAGAATCAATTATTATCGATAATATCAAATTTCTACTGAAGCCTATAATTTATAAGTTATAATTATTTTTTTCTCCATTCACTTTATCTCTCGTGTATAATTGAAAACATAATTTATATTTTAAGACATAATAATTTATTGATAGTAAAATTCATTTTTAAATTATAATTAATTCTGTGCTCACTTTTTTCGAGCGTTTGAAATTAATAATTGTAACTGCTATATTTAGATTTAGGTCCATTTCTCTCCAGTTTCTTTTTGAATTTCTTTTTCTCCCATTTATTATAATTAATATTTAAATTGTAAATTTTATTCTATTTTTCTAGTAAGAATAATTTATGGATTTCTTTATTTTAAATTCGTTTTTGAATTTGTAAGAAAAAATTAAATTTTGAAAAATATGTGACTTTTTAAATTCTATTGTAAAAGAGAATATATTAAAAAATAAATTTTAAAATAAGTTAAAATTAAAAGAAAGAAGTTAAATTAGGATTTAGTTGAGAAAAGATTGCTAATTAAGTAAACAAGAATTCAGTGATGTTTTTCTAATATTAAAAAAATATTTTTTGTTACAGAAAAAGTTTAGATTCGTGAATCGAGTTTAAAAATCTTTTGTCTAAAATTCAAAAACGATTTGAATTTTAATTTGGTTGTAAAAATTGTCAGTTGCGGCACTTCGGTCCAAAAAATATGGACGAAGTTGTCGCTAATTTGAAGGCGTGCCTTTTAACAACCAAAGGGGGCATAAGTATAAATCGGTTGAATAGTAAGTATAACGGGGAGAATAATTGAAGTTATTTTTGTTTTTTTACAAAATTATGGGAGTAATTATTTTCTTTTTTTTGCTGTTTTAGAGGACTATCTAGACGTGGTTGGAGAGCGAATTCCGTATAGGAGATTAAATTATGCCAGCATCGAAGATTTCGTTAATGATATTCCTGGTTTGAGAAAATCGAATAGGGGAGGTGAATTATTTATTGAGGCAATACCAACGGCAAAAACAGCTCATATTCATGCCCTTGTTCAGGGGCAAAAGAATTCGAAGAAATCACGAAAGGTATAATTTTTTTAAAGAGACTAATAACAAAATAATTGGAGAGAAAAGAAGTTTTTCATAATTATGACTATTTTTCAAAATAGAGAGTGGCGTCTTCGTACAACCGAGCTCGACCATCTTTTTCAAATTCGAGAAATTCAGTTTCACAACGAATTAGTAGCAGGCCTCCGTTTTCAACTCAAAGTTCGAGAACAACAAGGTTGATTGATTAAATTTCCAAGTAAATTACAATAATCTTATATGCAAAATTCCGATCAACTATTCGTTTTTCTTTTTTCAGTTTCGTCAAGAAGAATAATAGTATTTTTACCGGAATGGGACCCACGACGGTAGGAATAATTTATTTTCCTTTTTTTTTTTTGAGTGATTTAATTTAATTTTCGGGTGATTTAAGTTTTATTCCCTGTGCTTCTTTTGATTTCAGCAATCGGATACTGACTCACGGGGCTTGAAATTGAGAGTAATTGAGCCTGAGAGGCCAAAAAGTAATTTGCAAGATAGACTTATTAATCAACCAAAGAGTAATGAGACTGCGAATGTTCGAGTAAATTCGACTGACTACCGTCCTTTATCATCGACCAGCAATTTAAATAGAGAACGTTCGCAATTAACGACAACAGTTTCAAATGGTGTCCGTTCAACTTCAATGAAGACACTTTTAAATGATATTCATTCATCGACATCGACGACGCATGTAAATGACACACGCCCATCCACATCGATGGCAAATGGAATCCGTCCAGCACCATTAATGACAATGTCCACAAATGGATTCTCCACGAATGTTGAAAAGAAGGCATTATTCAATATACCAATTGTAAAGAATTTTGAAAATCGCGAACGAGAGGATTTAAACTCCATACGGGTTAGTGGAATGAAATTTTTGTTTCTTTTCATCCAAATAAAAATGTTAAATCTCGCAATGATTAATTTGTTTATAAACTAAATTTCTAAACTAGTTGATAGATTTAATTCCTGATAGTTAATTTTCTCTAAATTTAATCTAAACGATTAATTAATTGTTAGTTCCAATTAATTAAATTTGTAAACTAATTAATAGATTTCTAATTCTTATTTTATGTATCACTGTAAATGGTAATTTGAATTTTTTAAATTGTAACTTTAGGCAATTAATTAATACAATTTGTTGAACTCCTGAGTTTCTTCTTTTTCATCCATTAGAAATTTTGTCCTTCCCGATAGTAATTTTTTTCTACTAATTTCTATTATTTAAATATTTTCCAATGTGATTTTTTTAAATTTATTGTTCCTAATTTAAACTGCCTTTTTCTTTCTCTCTGATTAAAATTTTAATTACAGCTAAAGGCCAATTCGATAGTTCCATTCGACCAATTTAACCAGAAGAAAACTCCGGAAGAAGAACTTACATTACTTGCTCTAAGTCTCAGTGACACGGCTCCCGTTTATAAGATTTCGAAAGCAAAGCACAGAAGTTTCTTTGCATCAGTCACAGTGAGTTAAAAAATAATTGAATTAATAAGAGTTATGTGAAATTTTTTTGAATAAATAATTAAATTTCAAATCGTTTTAGAGAATTTGAATTTTCAATCATTTTAATGAAAAAATCTTTAAAAGTTCTTGGAAAATTTTTATTTCCATTTTTTTTTAAATTAGTTGAATTTTTGAATATATTTCATTGAAAAATTGCGAATAATCCAAATTTTATAAAATCGAATTGTAAATAAGTGTATTTCAAAATTATTTTTGGTAAACATTCTATTTTCTGTGAAATAATAAAATTTTAAAAGAACATTCTCGAACAAAATTATTTGAAAATAATTTATTTGAGAAAGAATTTTTGTAGAGAATTCTAGAAAATAATTAATTTTAAGAAGATTTTTCATTGAAAGTTCTAGAAAATAATCGAAGAGAAATCATGACAATAGTTTTGGAGAAATTACAGTAAATATTCAAATTAAAATTTTTCTGGCCACTCTGGTTTATTCAATTCTATTATTTTTCATTTTTAGGGATTTATTTATCTTTTCCTCTTTTTTCTCAGTTTTTGTTAAACTTTCTTTATTTTTTTTGTTGCTAAAATTAGAAAAAAGTAGAAAAATAATAATTAAGAACAGAAAAGTAAAAAGATAAAATAGGAAAGTAAAAAGTAGAAAATAGAACTAGAGCTAGAAAAGGAAAAAAACTAAAAAGTTAAACACAGAAATAGAAAAGTAAACAAAAGTGAAAAAATAAAGAAAGAGTACTTACGATATTAAAAATATTCAAAAAGAGAGTTAAAACAATTTTTCTTTTCCAATTTCACAGGTGGGAAAAAATAATTTCTCTTCCTATCCAGACAGTGGTAAAACAGAAGAAGAAGCGAAAAGCATTGCTATTGAGAGAGCATTGAAGGAACTGAAGAAAAAAGAGGAAACTTGTACACTACCCACGACGGAAGATATAAAACTTATAGAAGAGAGAATTTTAAAAATAATCGACATTCATTCCACTGGAGTATTTACGACTCAACTTTTGAAATACTACAAGGAAGAATACAAAGAATTGCTACCGCAAAATGTAAATAAAATTATTAAAGCCTGTGAATTCATTAAGGAAGAAAAAGGCGCGAATGACACGACTATTCTCACTCGATTTGTTCCAACAACAGAAGAGGTAAGTTATTCGCAAAATTTCTATGAATTTTCTATAATGTGTGTATGTACGTACGTTTGTTTATTTCTAAGTCGACTTGGGTTAATTATTTATTTAAAATTCATTTCTATTTTAATCAGTTTTTACTGAATCAAATTTATCACAATCGTTCTTAATATATAATTAATAATAAATATATTATGAGATGAATAATAAACTATTAATTCTAAGTAATAAATTGGTAATAATAAAGTAATTATAAATTATTATTATAACTATTATTTAAACATGCAAAAAGTTTAGTGTGCTTAAAGTTATATTTTCTTGAAAATCTTACTTAAATTATAAAAACTGAAACCTTGAGTCGACTTAAATATAAAAACGTTAAATTAAAATTTAACAATTTCTTTTCATGTTTTTGACAAGTGGCATTTTCAACATGAAAAAATTCGAACATACGTTACAGAAAAATAAAAAAGTATTCCTCATAGTGAAAAATTAAATTTTTTTCTCACATGTGAGTAAAAATGTAAAACTTGATGTGTTGTGTGCAAAAGTTTTTGAATTGTTTCAGTATTTTCACGTTTGTCTTTATTTTTATATTTTCTTGCAAATTCACTAATTTTTTTCTTTTTAAAGAATTTTATATTTATTGATTTTTGAATATATTCGAATATTAAAAATTAAATGTATTCTTTTTTTATTAATTATTATTTACTTATGAAATTAAATGTATAGATGTCTCTTAATTTTAAAATATGATTTATTGTCTTCTTCCTTTAAAAGTTTGTCTAAACTAAATTCATTGAAACTACGTGTAGAAATTTTAATTTTTTTATTCTGAGAAAAGTGTAAATGAATTTATTATAAGTAAATTTTTATATTACCTTTAATAACTGTAAATTTATTCTTTTGCATGGATTTTTTAGACACTTATTTCTATTCTTTTTCTGTGCACGAATTGCTTTTGTTCACCTTTTATTTTTTTTTCTTGTTCAACACCGAGTGTTCAATAAAGTATTGAAAACTTCAAACTTGAAAGAATTCAAGTGGTTTTTGTTTCTAGATTTATAAATTGATTAGAGGGCAAATATGGGAAATTAATTTATTTTTTGTTTTGCAGAAAGAGAGCGAGGAATTAGCTCCATTGTCTCCGTTTAATAAGATGAAAATAAGTTTAAGCGATGGACAACTTTCGAGCAATTTAACTATTCCTGAAGAAAAATATTGGGTAACGCATGTGACATTTGTTTATTCAACGAGCGAAATAATGGTCCAAATTGTTGGTGAGGAGTACAGTGTAAGTGTGACGGAATATTTCATTTTTTTTGTAAATATGTTTTAGAATAACTTACTAAGTTCTTACTTATTAACTTAAAAATGACTCTTTATTGAATTTTTTGAAAATTTTTTAATTAAATACATAAATACTTTAGTTGCTTAATTCTTTCCCTGGAAGTTTAAAATCATCTGTTTGCTTCTAAAAATGAACTTTTTTTGAAAATTAAATTGAATTTCTCTTGAATTTGTTTTCAGGATTAAGTATTTTAATTTATTTAATTATCAATTAATTAAATTTAAAAATTTTGATTTCTTTCTATTTTAGGAAAGATTTGAAAAAATGTCCACAGAGATGAATGAATTTTATTTAAAAAATTTGAATACCACGAAGGTGACAACATTCGAGGAAGATGTGCTCTATGCATATTTTTCTCAACAAGAGAGAAAATGGTATCGAGTTAAATGTCTTGATGTAAATACGGATCTACAAAAGGCCTTAGTTGATTTCATTGATTTTGGCGATGACGAAGTTTGTGATCTAAACATGTTGTACAAATTGGACAAGCAATTTTGTGTTCTTCCAGCGCAGGTTTGAAATATTTTTTTTTGCAAAAAGTTTTCTCTTTTCAATTTTCATTATTTATTTAAAAAAAAAAGTAAAACATCTTATGACTATTTTCATAAAATAGTAATTTTTTAAAGAGAATTAATAATATTGATTTATTTTTAGGCTCTTTGCTTGTCGCTGAATGAATTGGAGATTTTCTCTCTAAACGAAATAGAAGAGATTTTCGACAGTGAGAGAGCAAAGGCAATAATTGCCAATCATCTTATGGATGCGGAGTTTTACGTGGAAGTCAAGTATGTTGAAGATGGAACGCCATCAGTTGTTTTCTATGACACTCGCGGTGAAACAGACGTAAATTTAAATCGTGTAATGGCTACTGAAATCGTCGAAACTTGTATGAAACGTCCGAAATTAAAAACGGTGAGGTTTATTCTAATCGATCTTTCTTTGATAAGTAAATTTTTTTTTCAATTTTGAATCTAAAATAATTTAAAAATAAAAATCTAGATCTGAAATAATAATTTCTGAATTTTATTTCCAGGCGAGTATTCACGAAGTTTACGTTTCGCACGTCAGTGAAGGTGGCGAAGTATTTATTCAATTCAAAGACAACAGTATGTTTTATCTGGTCGAATTGATGAATAAAGTCATTGATAAGCTGAGTGAAAATCATAGTCAGTACGCTGTGAAAAAATTGGATGTAACGAAACTTTACATTGCCAAATCGAACGATGGACTTTGGTATAGAGTCAGAATTTCTTCAATTGTCGATTATTCGAAAGAAGAAATAAGCGTTTTGTGTGTCGATTTTGGTAAAACTATGACAGTTAAGCTTACGGACTTGGTCAATTTGGATGCACTTTCTGATGTTTTGTGCATATTCCCAGTTCAAGTGAGTAAATTTAAGTATTTTTTTTATTATTGACGTAGACTAACTTTATAGAATCTAGTTTTTGTGATTAAAAATTATTCTTTTTTAGAGTAAGAAATAAGAATTATGGAATTAGTGAAAAGATTTTTAATATTGTTTGTTTTTTTGTTGTAATTTTTAGGCAGTTAAGGTGCAACTTTCTAGTTTGTTAACGCTTGATACTGAAAAACTGGAGAGATTGAGGAAGCTAACACCTCCTGGTCAACTTTTGATCATGAAGGTTGTTCAGTTGGGCCTCAGTCATTCTCCAATGCCGATCGTTGAATTATTTAAACGACAAGAGCCGAATGATGAAATTGTTTCAATTAACAATACACTTCTTCTAGATGCCGTATTAAAAAAGTAAGTCCTTTTTCTCTTTACTTTAATTTTTTCTTTCTTTTCAAATTAAAAGACTATTTCAATTCTTATCAATTAAGTTTCAAATTTATTACTTAATTCTTTCAAAATTTGAAACTATTTCAATAATTTATTTCAATTTTTACTCAATTCATTGTTTTTATTATTCATTTGATTTTTTGGACATTTGAAACTATTTCGATACTTTTTTTAATAAATTTTAAATATTTGAAAATTAATTTTCTTGTTCTTTTTTTTAGATCCAATGGTGATAGTAATAACAATGTGAGAGAGCGAAAACGCAGCGAGAGAACGGTGTCTAGACACGGATCTTCATCAGATCAAGGCAACGTGAAGAATAAGAGAATTCTTCGTCAACCGGAAATTCCGAAAGTTGATAGTCAATTTGATGTCCATGTGGTGATGGTCTGCAATCCAGGAAATTTCATCATACAACCCTATGAGTCTAAAAAGCAACTTCAGGTAATTGGTTTTTTTAAAAATAAGCAGAGAATTAATTTTTTTACTTAATTTCGTTAAATATCTATTTTAATCTTTTAGTTTAATAATCGTTGCATTTCGATAACCTGTTCGAAATTTAAATTGAATTCTTGCAAAAAATTTCATTAAAAAATTTGAAAATATATAATTGAATTCCTTCGAAGAATTTTATTGTTTATGAAAATAATTGAATTCTTGCGAAAATTTTATGAAAATTCTACTTCAATTCTTTAGAAGAATTTCTTTGAATTCTGAAGTTTAATAATTTTAATTAAAAATTTTCCCGAGAAGGATTTTGTTATTTATGAAAAAACTTGAATTCTTTCGAAAAATTTTACTATTTTTAAAAATAAGTGAATTGATTTAAAAAAATTATTAACATTTTAAAAAATAATTGAATTGTTTCGATAAATTTTATTGAAAATAAAAACTTAGAAAGTGGATTTGTTTGAATTTGGAATTTGAAATTATTAAAAAATGAATGTTTAAATATTTGAAAACAAAAATGTGATTTCCATTTTATTTCATATTGATTGTAAAAATAAAAGAAAGTTCTTTAACAATTTTTTTCAGGCATTAAATGAAAAATTATTCCAAGAATGTAATAATTATTCAGGAGAATCATTAACAATGGACAATGTTCATGAAGATTCATTGTATTGCGTTCGACATTCCGATAATTTTTGGTATCGGTAAGTTTAATTTAGATTCTTCATTTAATTTTTTTTTATTTATTGTTTATTTGTATTTTCTTTTCAAAACAATGCTAATGAATAAATATTTTTTTGTGAATCAGTGTTTGCGTTCTAAACAAACTAATGGCTCAAAATATGGTCACTGTTTATTTTGTTGACTATGGAGAAGTCACATTAGTCAATTTAAAGAATCTGCAGCCGCTTCCTACTAAATTCCTTGATCTACCATATCAAGCAATCAGAGCGAAACTTGCAGGTAAACAATTTTTTTTTTAAATTTAATTTTCGAAAAACAATCATTGAAAATTTTTGCAAAAGAAATTTTATAATAAAATAGTTATCATTTTATTTCACTTTAATTCATTTTTCTAGCTTCTTCTAATTCTATTGTCTTTAAAACTTTTATTTATTTATTTGTTTTTAATAATCTTGTAATTTTGTTTTCCTTGAAATGAAAAACCCTTTTCATTCCTTCAAAATGAATAATTTTTTAATTTCGTTTTATTTTTCTTAGAGTTTATTTTTCTTTTATCTTTGAATAAAATTTGATTTTTATTTTTGAATCTCTTGTAATAGACGTGAAGCCAGCCAACGTCGATTGGTCTCCAGAAGACAGCGTAAGATTTAAGGATCTGATTGAGGGAAAAGATTTCGTATCGACAATAAAATATATTAAAAAAGACGGCGAAGAATTAGTGCTCTCGTTGGCGCTCATTGACGTTTCGAAGGACTATAATATTGACATTGATGAAATTTTGATAAAAGAAGGACGAGCAAAGAGGACAGAATCATTTCTCAACTCTAGTTTAACAAAATAAACATTAAAATACGTAACAATCGATTTAATACACAGTCGATTTTATGACTTGAAGTGAATCTAGTTAAACAATTTTTTTTCTCATTTTTTCTCCCATAAAAAAACGGTGAGTGATTATTAAAAGCCAAAAAAAAAGAAATTTTGCAGAAAGAGAGAAAAAAATAATTTTTTTGTAAACTGACATATTGCAAACGTCATGAATTTTTTTATTCTGGCTAATAATAACTAAGGACTAAATTTTCTTCCGTTTTTGGAAATTTAGTGGATGTTACGTATTTTTCATGATTTGAAGACTTTATATAGTCTTTAAAAGACTTGATAGTATTTAAATAGTCGAAATGAAAGGCGGTGCCTGAAGTATTTTTTTTTTGAGTTCATTAAATTTTTTTTTAGAAAATCTAATTTCTATAATATTGTGTTAAAAGAACGTTAACATTTTATATTTTATTTAAATAGAAGATAACGATAAGGTTAATTCTTGTGAAAGAAAGCACTTATTTGTTAATTCTACACACATGCAAACACAGAAATACGTTTATTTTTTACGTAAGTGCCAATAAATTAATTATTTCCTAATTTATATCTTGTTATTGAAACCTTGGTCCTGTTTTAAGGGTTTAATTTATTTTTTTGCAATTTAAGTAGATATAGAACTTTTTCGTAGAGTAAATTTTCATTTTAATGATTAGCAGAGTTTGAATTTGAATATTTAGAAGAGAATTTTTTTAAAAAGATAGAAAAAATGAGAAAAAGAAGGAAAGAAGAAAAAATTATCGAAGTGAAAAAAAGATGAGTATTATTTTTTAAATTCACTTTGGAATTGAATATTTATTTTTAAAAAATATTTATTTTTAACAGGAAAGAAAGAATGTGGATGAAAATGAAGAAAATCTCGGTTTGGAAAATGAATTATTAATTAAAGAAAAGTAAATTACATTAATAATGGGAAATTTTCGAGAGAAATGCCAATCCATCATTTTTCTAAAGACATGAATAATCAATTTGAAAAGATCACTGCGCTGAAAGTAAGTGTTGCAATTTAGTTTTCGCTCTTTGTTAGCTGAGGTCTATTATTCTGTGAGTGGTCAGTGTACTGCGATCAACTCATTTTTTTCTCTTCTTTTTTTTCATCCCAGAGTGACATCCCTTCTTTTCATAAAAGAACGAGAGGGGGTAGAATAACGTCAGATCAGTGAAATATTCGCCACCTCGGAAGTTTCGCGGTTGTACCTTTTAAAAGCAACATCATCACCACTTTACGAGAGAATATTCATCTCACTTTATTTCGGATTTTTCTTTTTATCTCCTTTTTGGGTGAGTAATTATATTAGTTATTTACTGGAAAATTACTATTTTCTTCGTCTTGATATTTTTTTTCCTACTTCTAATTGTTTATAAAATATATTTCTATTTTGTTTGTGGATCTGCGAATCTCTGTTATTTCTAAATTTCTATTTTAAAATATCAATTTTTTTTATAGATTTGTGTGAATGTTTTCTATTCTCTGTGTTTCGATTTTCTCACTTTTTTAACTTTCGCACTTCGTAATTTGTGTTTTTTTTATTCAGCGGATGAAATTTAAAAAATCAATTTAGAACCAAATTTATGGAATTTAAAGAATTGAATTTAAGAATGGCAAACATTTTTTAGAAAACGAAAAGTAATTAAACTGCCCTTGAAAATAATGAAACAATTAAAATAAAATTAAAATAATAAAACGAAATTCAAATTCTTTTCAAGAAAGGGAAAAATAAATTTTCAAAGTAAAAAGAGTTTGGGGTATTTTTTTTTAAAAGAAAAATATTTGAATAAATTGTCTTTTATTTATTTTTGTTCATTTAGATTCAATAAAATTAGTATCATTTTTAAGAATTGGCGAATTTTTTTATTAATAAACGAAAATATTAAAACTGTGGAGAAAAAATAATTTCTTGTTTGTTTAAAATTCTTGTTTATACTTTGTTGAATATTCAACCAAATGAAAAAAATCAATGTATCTTTGAAAGGGTGGGTTTAGTAATTAATTTTAAAATAAATGTGCCATGAAGCCTATGAATATAAAAATTGATTAGCGAGATTTTTTTTACATATCTGAGAAATTGTTCATTTGAAAAATTAAAATTAATTACCATTAAATATTTCTAAACTACTTTTTTGACAATTTTTTTGTTGCAATTTTATTGAAAATTAGATATTTTTTTTTTTTGGAAAATTCGAAACAATTAAAAATTAATAAACTACAAAAATTTATTTAGTATTTGAAAAACATCAAAAAATTATTTAATTAAAAATTTGAATAAAATTCTTCTACCAAAAAGTTACGAATTTAAAGAAGCAACAGGTTAAATTTTCGTCTGTTTCAATGAAGACTTGTTGATTCAAAATTGTTTCTTTACTTTAATCCAAATTCATGACAATCGATTAAATATCACCATTTAATAAAAAAAATAGTTGTTGATTAATTTTTAAATCTTCAATTAATTTTGGAAATAAGTAGACATGAAGAATTGTAAAAAGAATTCAAATTTTCTCTTCTTTAAAATCAGAAAAAATTGAAATTTCAATTTAGGTAAATATTCTTTTTCTTTAAACTATTTTAAATTAATTTTTCTTTTTAAATGTTTTAATTTCCAAAAATAATATTTTGAAACTCTTTAAATTCTTGAGAAGAATTTTATTAAAATTAGGAAAAAAATTTAATTTCTCCTTCGTTAGAATTACTATAAATTTTATTGTTAATAATTTTAAATCCAAGATTTCGAATCAAAAATCCATAATCGTTGTTTTAATTACATTTAGTTAAATTTTCTCTTAATGTATTATTGTAAATTTACGTCTTTTTCAATTTTCAATGTTTGTAAATTCTGAACTTTTTTTTTTAATGCTTGACAAAATTATTGTCGAACTTGAAATTGAATGACAATATTGAAATATTTATCTTTCAATTTAATTCATTCGCATATTTGATTTTTTGTGTAATGTCTGTGTGATATTAAATGTTTACACAAATTCTATTTGTTAGAAAAAGAAAACAAAAAAAAGTACTAAGTAAATAAATAAATTGTGGACCGAAATAAGTGCACGAGCTTGACAATGTGTTCTATATTCATCAGATGCTGTGTTATCATTGTTGTCAAATGAAAAAATTAGAGTACTCTTATTGTCATGCAAGTGCATTTTTATAGGTGAGATAAATTAAAAAGAAGTCTGAAATGAAGAGATTCGAAGCGATCGCGTTTTTAATGACCACTTAAGTGCACGGAATGCATTAAGTGAACGAGAGATAATGATTACAGAACAGACTTGGACTATGATGTTGGACAGTGAAATCACTGGGATAAATGAGTAAGTTGTTTTACATTTTATTTTTTTCAAAAATTCTATAAATAAAAAAAAACATTTAAAAATAACATAAAAATAAAATCATTCTCAATTTCAAATAGAAAAATACAAAAAATATTTCAAGGTATTGAAATGTATTTTAAATTTGCACGTTCAGCGGAGGAGAGAAAAAGAGTAAATAGAATATGAGAATTGAAAGATTTGAAGTAATAATTACGTCTTTGCTAGAAAAAAAAAGAAAAAATATTTTTCTTCAAATTTCTTTCACTCGATATTTTACTATTTTTTTCAAATTTTTCTTCTCGGAATTTTTGTTTATGAAGATTTAATTTAAAGACTTTTTTACCTTTGGATTATCTTTTTTTCAAATTTTCCTTCTTGGAATTTTTTTTTACAAAGATTAAATTTAAAAACTTTAAAAATTTTACCTTTGAATTGCCAGGTCGAATATTTCACCGAGAAAACAATTATGGATTAAAGCAGTAAAAAAACTGACCTCAGAAAGATTAGGAAGGGAAGGCTTGGCAGCTTGGCAAAGTCAGAAGGAGGAAACCACTGTTGCCGAAGACACTGATATGGAGGAAATAAATGATAAAACGAAAGAAGATGTCGACATACCGAAAGAAGAGGAAGTTGTCAACTCGAAAACACAAGAGAAAGATCTTGAATCTCAAACTCAGCCAGGTAAAAATAAGTAAACTTTTTAAACTACTCGTGTTTCTTTTTTTTTTAATCTTATTTCAATTGCGTAATTTTTCTCATGAAAAATTAATTTAGATAGAAAAAAATTGATCAAAAGAACTTTGATACTAAACGAACGACAAAATTAGTCAATAAAAACTTTTTTATAAACGAAAAACAAGAAAATGAAATAAAAAAATAAGCAACTTTTTGATAATAGAAATTAAGATAGACGAAAAATTTCTGAAAGAACCGAGAAATAGAATAAAATCGAAAATATTAAAGAAAAAAGAAAATTTTTGGAAATAGAAACAAAATAGCCAAAAAAAGAGAAAAAACGTAAAAGTAATTATAGGAAAGAAACGTCTAGGGTTTTTTGAAAAAAAAAGAATGTTAACAGTTAATTTGATGGGACGATTTTTTGTAGATGTCTTTAAGAAAGGAATTCTCTACAAGGGCATTTTTTGTCCCTCCCTCACCAACAGCTTTCACAATAAACAAATGGAAAAGTCATTTCTTCATTATTCGAATCGACAACGGCAGAAATCTCTCATAATGCTCAACATTGTCGATCTTGGATTGAAGGTATAATTAAAAAAGAAAAAAAAAGCAGGAACTGGAAAAGAATATCTCCACTTTCGTTCATAAATTAAAAAAAAATCTTCTCCTTCGCACTATTTTATTTTCTTTCCATATAAAAATTGTCCTTCCATTTTTTTCCCTCCCCATTATTATTCACTACGACAGAAATTTGAAAAGTCGCTGGAAGAGAGGAAAATTAAAAAAAAAGAGATATCTTCGCATAAAATTGATGAGAATATTTTGAAATTTCAGTTTTTTATTGATTTTTCAGGATATTTATTGAATGGGAATAAAATATTTTCTTTTTCAGATAGCACTTTTGTCGATATGGTTGTGGCGAAAGAAGGACAACACCGAGGGTCTCGTCGAGTCTTTATCTTGGACGGCCTGCTGTATGGTATCTAATTTAATAGTTTGTGCACTGGGATGGTGGCGTTGTTTTCCCAACAATTATTTATATTGGGCTTCTATTTTCACCTGGCTTCTCATCAATTCCCAAGGTGAGAGAGATACGTATAGATTTTTTTTTCGCTGAATTTACTTTCAATTTTATCTGCGGCGATTTTTACGATAAAGCAAAAAAAGGAGGATTTTTTTTTAATGATTCAATATTGATTTGATTTTATGAAAATGGTATTTGAAATATTTGAAATCCGTAGAATTTAAAACTAAAATATTTGTAAATAGTTGATTTTGTTAAAAATTGTCAAAAATAATTAATAATCATTAATCACTTAGTTAATAGGTGAATCTCGTTTGATATTTTGTTTGTATAAAAATAGAATAAGTAGAATTAATAATAATGAGAAGAGTTTGTAATTTTTCGTTTCGAGAAATTCAAAATTTTTATTCTACAATTATTGACTAGGTGCTTTATTTTACTAATTGAAATTCTGCTCTGTTAGTTCTCAATGATTCATTAAACTCATGCTCACGTAACCGTATCTTCACTTAATAGATCTTTTATCAAATGTATTGACGAATGTCTAAAAATATGGGGAAATAAAAAAATTTTTACTATAAATAGAAAATGGTTTGGAAAAAAGGGATTTTTACGAAAGTGAATAACTTAAAAATAATTTACTGACAGTTTTGTTTATTTATTAATTATTTACAGTGAAATAATTATAAAAACTGTGAAAAATATTCCAAAAGAAAAAATTTATTCTAAAAAAGTCTATATTTTGTTTTTTTCGAGTAGTTTTCTGAAAGAATGGAAATTTTATCATTTTTAAAACTAGAAGAATATTTTTATTTAAATGTCATGTTTATTTTCAGGTTTTATAGTAGCTGGACTAGACTTTTCAACCCAACAGCGTTTAACCTGGTACATTTTGCTGATAGTCTACGCTCCTTACGCGATGCTTCCTCTTCCCTTGAGATGGTGCGTTCTCGCCGGATTCGGAACGGCGTTCACTCACATTTTCATGGCCATGATAACTCTAGCAACGGATTCAAAATTTATAAAGGTGCCCTCGAAATTTCGAATTTAAACAAAGAAAAAATATTCTTGCCTCTAAAAAGCAATCGTCTGATATTTATTATTTTTTCTACGAATTTAACTCTTATTCTTTTTCAAATCAATTCACACGAAAAAGTTGTACGAGAATTCAATTATTTAATTATACAAAAATAAATAAGAAAATAGTAATTTATTATTTCTAAAAATTGCAATTGTAATTACGGATTTTTTAAAATTTAAGAATGAAAATTCATACATTTTTTAAGATTTTGAATAATTGATTTTTTTTATAAACTTTCCTTATATTGCAGTCTTGTAAAAATTGCAAATTGTTTTACATCTTTTATAGATTCACGTGAGGACTTAATAAAATTATTATTTAATTTACACAGTAAAGAAATATTGTAAAATATTTTTTACAAGAATACAAAAATAGTTTGTAAAATATCTGCTAAATTTTGCAAAATTTGCAATTGTCACACAAGTTGAAAAACTGAAATTTTTATTAGAAATAAATCATTATTTATCGCAGTTTCAGGACTTGGTTTGCATCGTGCGAATGCTGTCGACAAATGTTCTTCTCTACTTTGCAGTCAATTTGGCAGGAATGTATACAAAATATTTGACCGATCGAGGACAGCGTCAAGCATTTTTGGAGACACATCGGTCCATGGAAACACGACAGAGAACACAAAATGAGAATAATCGCCAGGAGAAACTTCTCTTATCTGGTGAGGAAATTTTACTCCAATTCGGAATATAATTCTTATTCATTTTTTTATTTAGGTAAAATGGAATTCAGTTAATTCATTCATTAAGTCTAATAAAATTTATAAAATTTAATAATACTTATTAAATTTATAAAATTTATAAAGTTTAATAAAACTTATTAAATTTATAAAATTTATAATATTTATAAAATTTATTTATATATTTATTAAAAAAATATACTGTCATTTCAAACACGTTTAATAAAATGGGTTTTTGTTTTAAAATACAATTTTCTGAAATCAATATACAATCCGGGTTTGAAACTATCTCAGGTTGTGACGCTAAATGTTTTTTTTTTCTAGGAGTGCAGCTTTTTTTTCTTTTATTTATTATTTTCTTCTTTTTTTTTGTGGTGGTTGTTGTTGTTGTTGTTGTTGAGGTGAATTGTATTTGTGCGACACTTTTTATATAGAACTTTTATAGATTGTAGAAACTGTGTGAGGATTTAACGTGTTGCTGCTGAAGAGAACAGAAGTGGTACAGAGAGGAGCTTATTGGCCCGTGCAAAAGCTGTTCATCCGTGTGTCAAAAGGGTCACTAGACATTTTCAGTCGATTGCGTTAGAGATATTTTTCCAAGGACTATACATATTCTCATGATACATACATCTTTTCGATTCCCCCCCGCACACACCACTCCTTTCTCATTCATCGATCCGATCGAGTCGGAAATAGATTCATTGTGAACAATTATTATTGTAAATATTTTACCATGTAGTATTTTTTCCTTCTCCCCCCATTTATTGTTTCTAATTTTTCTAGTTTCACTTTTTTAAATTAACAACTATTGCTAAAAGAAAAAGAAAATTTGATATTTCTGATACTTTAGGAAATTATTATATTTTTGTTAATCTCATGGGGAAAAATAGTATTTTTTCTATTTTTTGGGACAAACATAACTTTTACGATAGGTTTTTTTCATAATAGGAAAATTATTAATTATAAAAAAATGGTATTTTTTCAGTTCTACCGGATTTCGTTGCCAAGGAAATGATACGGGACATTGCAAGGGAAACAGCGAGAGGTGGGACGATTTCATTTACTCCAAATCAATTTCACAGAATCTACATTCATCGATATGAAAATGTTAGCATTCTGTTCGCCGACATAAAAGGATTCACTGGTATACAAATTTTCTTTATTTAACGAGATTTAGTTTAATATTTCAAAATAATTATTGTTCTTTCGTCTGGGATTAATTAATTTTAAAATTACTATTATTTTTTCATTAGCTTTGGCGAGTCATTGCAGTGCTCAGGAATTAGTTAAAGTACTCAACGATTTGTTCGCTCGTTTCGACAAATTATCGAATGAAAACCACTGTTTGCGAATAAAACTTTTGGGTGACTGTTATTATTGTGTCTCTGGTCTGCCAACTGCAAGAAGCGATCATGCTCATTGCTGCGTTGAAATGGGATTGCACATGATTAAAGCGATTCGAGACGTTAGATATACAACCCAGGTGAATTTTTCCTGCAATAATTTTTCATACAATGATTATTTTCAAAAGAATTCATTTCATTTTTTCATTCATTCATTATTTAATAAACTTTCTCGATTCCACTAATTTTTAGAATAATTCTTCACTTGAATTTAATTACATTGAGTACAATTTTGGCAATATTGCTAAAAAAAATTCAGATATTTTATAAATATTCTTGCATTTAATTTTACTAAAATAAAAATATCCACTTACAGGTAGATTTAAACATGAGAATAGGAATTCACAGTGGATCTGTTCTTTGCGGAGTTTTGGGTCTTCGAAAATGGCAATTTGATGTCTGGTCTTACGACGTTACACTCGCCAATCATCTCGAAAGTGGCGGAATTCCCGGGTAAATCATTACCAGCTGATTGTAATTATTTTCCTTAAATTTTCAAAACTGAGGGAGAATTTTTAACTACAAGTAAAATACTTTAATAGTTCTTTATTAATTTAAAATCAAAACTATAAGTAAAAAAATAAAAATTTAATACCAAAAATAGAAATACGAAGAAAGAAAAGATAATTTTCAATTTGAAAATACCTTGCAACTCTTTTTCATGATCGTAAACTTCTAGACATTAAATTCTAATTAAAAATATAAATAATTCATTTTTATAATTAAATATTATTTAATATTATTTAATACTATAATAATATTATTCAATATTTTCTAAATAGACAAAAAAAACAAAAATACGTAAAAAATTACAAGGATTCGTAAGTTCTTATTTAGGAAAAAAGAAATTACTTTTTAATTGATTTACTCAAGAGTTGAAAATTTTTAGCAGTGCTCTTTATTAAAAAATTTGTTCCTGAAGGAGAGTTCACATATCGGCCGACACATTGGAATGTCTGGACGGCGTCTACGAAGTTGAACCGGGCTATGGAACTGAGCGCGATAATTATTTAAAGGATCGAGACGTCGTCACTTATTTGATCAAGCAAGTCGAGCCACAACGAACGAGACGCAAATATTCGTCGCGGCCAAAAGTTTGGTCCGATGAAGATAAAGGCAAGCGGAGTTTCAAAATTAATAATTCAACATTGTCGGTTAATAATCCTGCCGGCAATCCGCCACCAGTTGAAGACGATATTGGCGTCGATTGGACACCGGAGATTCCATTCGAAAATGTTCGTAGAAATTCACTTATAATAAATAATTATTAGTTGGTTATTATGATTAATTCGATTATTTTCAGTGAATTGAATTTTAATTAAATTCTTTGAAACAATTCCATTATTGTCGAGAATAAAAAATATTCGAATAAAAAATTAAGTTGTTTCAGAGTTAAAATTTTAAAAGCTTTAAAATTATTGAAATTTTTTTTAAATAATTAATTTTCAATTATTATCATTGTTCATTTCAGTTGAATAGCGCAACGTCAGTCAGTAATCTAGAATCGGAATATTTAGAAGATGACAATGAAAATGCGAAAATGGTCAAATCCGCTTCCACTGACGGAAGTCAAAAAGGAACAAGAACTATTGGAATTGAATTTGCCAGCAATAAACGAATGAGGTCTGCCAATATCAATACTTGGACGTTAAGGTACAATGACGAAAGTTTAGAATCGAAGGTAAGAACGAAAAATTCGATTTCTTCGGAATTATTCTAAATTAGAATCAGATTGTAGAAATTTTATCTTTTTAACATCTAGAAGTAAAATCTGTAATTAAGAGACTGAATATCTAAATTAGCGAAAAAAAATATTAGAAGAAGGAATTAAATTAAAAATTAAATGTCCACTAAAACCGGGTTAAAACAAGGAAAAAAATATACAATAGTTCATGAATTTAGTAATTTTTTTCTTACAGTTCTGCCAAATGAGAGAGGAAATGTTCAAGTCAAACATGATTTGTTGCTTCGTCATTTGGTTGTTTATTGCTGTCTGCCAGGCCATTATTTTACCAAAGTAAGAATCATTTACAATTTATTTTCTATTTTTAACACTCATTATTTAATATTTTATTTCAATTTAAATTTATTTTTAAGTTTTTATTTATTTTTTACTGATTTCTTGTTGTTGAGAAAACTTTTTTTTACAGTAACAAAGAGACAGAAAATTTAATACCAAAAATAATTATTTAATTGTATTTTTAATTATTAATTAATTTTTTACTTTTCTACTTTAGTTGTCTGAGAAGAAAGAAAATGAAATGAATAGAAAATAGAGTAGAAAATGTATATTGTATTGTTAATTTTGTACAATAATTTATAAATTTTTTTTTGCAGTTGTGCTATTCTTCTGATCTCGTTATTAATGACGACATTGATAATAATTGCCTCGTCGATTTTGGTAATGGCCGATGAATTCAAATCCCTACCGACATTTTTAAAGCACTTGTCGTCAACTCTAGTTCATAATAGACAACGGCGTACGATGTTTATTTGTAGTTTGATAAGTTTGATGGCATTCACGTCAGTTATTAGTGTTGTTGCTTGTCCCGATGGCCGAAGAAGTCACGTGGAATTATTAAGTCTCAATGAGACGGTGAAGAATTCCACACAACAAAGTGGCCTAGACAAGTTTATATTAAGCTTCCTTGAAACTGCCTTAAATGATGATGCATCATCAGAATTATCCGATATCGAAAATTCCAAAAATTCTCTCACCTTTGGATTTCTCAATAATGAAAATCTAATTCCACCTAGCTCGAACAGAAGAGACTATTTCAGGTATTTTCTTTTCTAATTAATTGAAAACGAGAATAATGTCTTTATTCAAAAGATTTTTCTATTCTTAAATTAAACTATAATTGAAATTAAAACTATTTTTGTAATTGTCACTCATTGTTAGTATTTTTTTTTGTAAATAATAGTTCATTTTTTCTATTTTGTAAGTGATATTTTTACTAATTTAAAATAAGGATTACTTTGATAATTTAGTGATCATGCAAATGATAATTTTCTGTTTTTATTGACAGATATGAAAAATTACGAGCTACTGAACCATTAAGACATCAGAGGAAATATTTGAAAAAATATAAAACTGAAGAGTTGACGTTTCTACCGATAAGAAAAATTCTCTCCACCACTAAGGATAATAATGATAGTAATTTTTTGCACGATAATTATAAAGGAGAAAATTGTATTCGTCCTGAGTATATAGTGTTCACTTGGATTTTATGTCTGATTGCATTGGCATCTTCACTGAAATTATATTATTTGGTGAAAACAGCTTTGGCGAGTGTTATTGTATTAATATACGCGGTTCTCATTTTCATCATATATCCAGATTTATTTCCTGCTAGTTATGAAGAAAACGACAGGTTTGTTCGATTCGTTAAATATACGAATTTACATAAATTATTCTAAATAATCAGTTAATTGATATTTATTACTATTTATGTTAATAAATCAAAAGTATTTACCCCATTGGTGAAAAAATAAAATTTTTATCAAGTAAAAAATAATAATTTACAGAACGGCGATACCTCTGGCTGCACAAATGCTCATTTTTCTGATCGTTTTTCTGGTGATGGTGACTTATCACGGACGATTGGTGGAAGTGACGTCTAGACTGGATTTCCTGTGGAAGCAACAGGCTGAAAGAGAACTTTCCGATATGATTGAATCAAAACACAATAATATGCAACTTCTTAAGAATATCCTACCCGATCATGTGGCTAATCATTTCTTGACTCAGGAACAACGAGCACCGGAGGTAAATATTAATGAAAGAAAAAATTGTTTACTTTCAGTTACAATCTTAGTGAGAATTTTTAATTCAATTATTTTTATAAATAGGCCAATTTTTCACTAAAAATTCCATTATTTTTAAACAAAATTTGAATAAAATTTCAAAAAACGAATA
The DNA here is from genome assembly GCA_032872475.1 of Leptopilina myrica (nomen nudum). Taxonomy (NCBI): domain Eukaryota; kingdom Metazoa; phylum Arthropoda; class Insecta; order Hymenoptera; family Figitidae; genus Leptopilina; species Leptopilina myrica (nomen nudum). The sequence continues at coordinate 1,600,323 of CM065458.1, forward strand.
TAATTGTATTATTCTAAAATTTTAATAAATCCTTTGAAACAGTGCAATTTTTTTTAAATAATAAAATCATTACAAAAATTGAATTATTAAAAAAAAATCCTAAAAAATTCAATTTTTTTCTAATTTGTTATAAAACATTTCAAAAAAATTTAATTATTTTCTGAAATTTTAATAAATTGTTTGAAACAATTCAATTTTATTTTATTTTTCGAAAAAATTAAATTATTTTCTGAAGTTTTAATAAATCCTTCGAAAAAATTAAATTTTATTTGTAAATAATTATTAATTTCACAAAAGAATTCAATTTTTTAAAAATCGTTATTAAATTAATATTATTAAATTAAAATATTTTTTTTACTAATATTAATAATTCTGCATTACAGGAATTGTATTCACAGTCTCGTGATAAAGTGGGAGTAATGTTTGCGAGTGTACCAAATTTTACGGAGTTTTATTCAGAGGACGTGAACAAAGGAATGGAATGTATTCGCTTGCTGAATGAAATTATAGGTTTGATTCCTTTTTAAAGTATTTAATTAATTCCCCTTAGAATTTGGCAGCATTTTCACATTATTATTTTTCTTTAAAAATAAAATTTCCGAATAACAATTTTTAATTTAGAAATTATAAAGAATTTGGGTTCTTTGAAAAATTGTAGTTTATATGTTTTTGAAGATAATTATTTGAATAATAAATATTTTGAAGATAAATAATTTAAAAAATTAACACAATTACAAGTTTTGTCGAATTTCATAGAAATCAATTTTATACTTGAACGAATTTAATTTTATTACATTTAGAAATTCTTTTGAAACATATTAGTCGTGTTTTTTTTAAGAATTTGTATTTAAAAAAAATGTGTTTTTTAAAAAATAATTTTTCATTAAATTTGAAAAAGAGTAATAATTATTGTATAACTAACAATGGTTCATAAAATTTCAAGCGTAATTGTTCTTTTTTAATAATAATAAATTTTTTTAATAATAAATCATTAAAATGAAATGATTTTAATAATAAAAATTTTTATTTTCAGCCGATTTCGATGAATTATTGGACGAAAATTGTTTTCACTGTATAGAGAAGATAAAAACTGTTGGCGCCACTTATATGGCAGCATCGGGCTTAAATCCGTGTCATAATGTAAGTGGAGATTAATTTTTTAACATAAAAAAATTTTAGAGAGAGAGGGAAAAATAAAATACTCCTTTTTTTAGGACAAGAATATGGACGATATGGAGCATCTCTGTAGATTGGTTGACTATGCAGTGGCAATGAGATCGCGTCTCGAAGACGTGAATATTCATTCTTTCAATAATTTTGACTTGAGAGTTGGAATAAGTTGTGGTCCACTAGTTGGAGGAGTTATTGGTGCAAGAAAACCAGTATTTGACATTTGGGGAAACACTGTCAATGAGGCATCACGTATGGACTCAACAGGTGTTATGGGAAAAATTCAAGTGCCCAGTGAAATTGCCAGGGTATGACATTTTTTTGAAAATGCTTTCTTTCTCTAAACTGTATTTATTGTTTTTTACTCTAATTATTATTATCATCATCACTTATTACTTTAAATTATTTTGTTATTTGTTGTTTCTATTTTTATTATTGACTTTTTTTCTATTTTTACTTATTTCATTAAATTAAAAGAAAATCCGGAGATACAAAGCAAAAATTGTAAATTTTCTAAATAATGTATTTTAATAAAAATTATTGTCTCTAGTTTCTCGAGTCCAGAGGCTACAAAACGAAAAAACGGGGTTTTATTGAAGTCAAGGGCAAAGGGAAAATGGAAACGCATTTTGTCCTCGGAAAAGGAACTCTCCAAGCCGGAACTTCAAGGCAAAGAAGTACTTGTCGAAGTTTGGCTGCCGTCGTTTATGGCGTGGTGCAGGCACGACGCAAACAAATTGGCAGTCTCAGGTAATAAACATTTTCTTCAAATAATTCTTTTCCACAATAATTGATAATAAACAAGTTAATTTAAATTTAATCTAATTTAATTTTAATTTAACAATAGAGACTTGATTCGAAATTACTCTAGTATTCTAAAATAGAATAATATTTATTCTATGAATAACATTAAGTAAAGAATTTTTTTTATTATAGAAAATGATACACATTTAAAAAAAAAATAATATAATATATAGATGATAATTAAAAATTATAATGAGGATAATTTTCTGTAATGCAGGTAACGTTGCGGAGTTTAAAAACTTTAATTGTAATGATTCATCCCTTCTGTGGTTCTCAATATTTGGTCCAAATTTGAAGTAATGTAGAAAAGATTTGTGTGGCGAAATATTTGAAAAATCTCCAATCATATAAGTATCGGACTCACTCGGTGAAATTGTAAGTTGCGTGAATGTGCCTTAATTGTAGGCAATTTGTAATATATCCTAGTATATTTAATAGTAAAAATTAAATACATTCTTCACTAATTCATTAACTTATCAAGTTTGTTATATTTACTTACTGTGTTTCATCTTCTTCAACACCCATTTTTATTAAAACTGTTCTTTAAAAAAAATCTTTATATCATTGAAGTAAGCGAAAAATTTTATTAGTATTTTAATTTAAACTAGCATAGGATACGCGCGCTAAAGCGCGCGTTCACATTCTATTTCAAAAGTTAAAATAATACAATTACATCTAGCAGTAAAAACTAATACAACAAGTTGTTCATTTCATGACCATTTCGCTTCTTCAAAATATTATAAACCAATTGCTTAATTTAATTTTAATATGTTAAGGTAATATTTCAAATAACACAAAATTCGAATTTTTTGTGAAAAAGAAAAATATTGATTAATTTTATAAATTTTGATGAAATGTGCACTTTGTATATATCAATCGATTCGTTTATTGTCAGGAATGTAATTTTGAGAATAATTTATGAAAATATTAAGAAACAAGAAAGTTATTTAAAAAAATAAAAAAAAAAATTTTCAAATTTTGAAAAAATTGTATAAAAAAAAATTTTGTGGATAAATTTGAAAATCCTTGTATCAGTTTTTAGGTATTAATGACTGCAATAAACCTGCAAACTTTCAGGGCAATCCATTAAAATTTGTTTGAGATAATTTGTACACAATTTTTTGTGACATACACACACATATATACACATATACATCTGGACATTTGCTCAGAATTTAATATACATATATCCTAGATGAAAATGTGTCCATATAACCATGTTTTGAAAAATTGAAAATCGTCACGAATGCAAAGCTTCCTTATGAGGAAGCAAAAACAATTATTTAAGTATTAAATGTAATATTTACTAAATAGGTTAGTTCAGAAAAAATCCGCTAATATACAGAACAAGTGGCGCCAAAATTAGACTAAATTTTTGGCGCCACTTGTGTCATATAAGCGGATTTTTCATGAACTAACTGCTAAATTTAATTAATTGTTTTCTCTTTTTATTCATATTTTTTTAATAAAAAAACTGTTTGTTTACTCTTTTTATTAGTTAATAAGCATCATACATCAATAAACAACATTAAAAACAATTGTTTAAACTATTTATATAATTATTTGTCAAATAGGTTAGTTCCGTAAAAATCCGCTAATATGAGACAAGTGGCGCCAAAATTTGACATTGGTTTTTGGCAAAAAATCGTGTGCAATTTTTGGCGCCACTTGTGTCATATAAGCGGATTTTTCATGAACTAACTGCTAAATTTAATTAATTGTTTTCTCTTTTTATTTGTATTTTTTTAATAAAAAAACGGTTTGTTTACTCTTTTTATTAGTTAATAAGCATCATACTACAATAAACAACATTAAAAACAATTGTTTAATCAATTTATTTTATTATTTATTAAATAGGTTAGTTCCGTAAAAATCCGCTAATATGAGACAAGTGGCGCCAAAATTAGACTCAATTTTTGGCGCCACTTGTCTCATATTAGCGGATTTTTCACGAACTAACTGCTAAATTTAATTAATTGTTTTCTCTTTTTATTTGTATTTTTTTAATAAAAAAACGGTTTGTTTACTCTTTTTATTAGTTAATAAGCATCATACTACAATAAACAACATTAAAAACAATTGTTTAAACAATTTATTTTCATTATTTATTAAATAGGTTAGTTCCGTAAAAATCCGCTAATATGAGACAAGTGGCGCCAAAATTTGACATTGGTTTTTGGCAAAAAATCGGGTTCAATTTTTGGCGCCACTTGTGTCATATAAGCGGATTTTTCATGAACTAACTGCTAAATTTAATTAATTGTTTTCCCTTTTTATTTGTATTTTTTAAATAAAAAAACGGTTTGTTTACTCTTTTTATTAGTTAATAAGCATCATACTACAATAAACAACATTAAAAACAATTGTTTAATCAATTTATTTTATTATTTATTAAATACGTTAGTTCCATAAAAATCCGCTTATATGACACAAGTGGCGCCAAAAATTGAGTCTAATTTTGGCGCCACTTGTCTCATATTAGCGGATTTTTCACGAACTAATGACTCAATTTAATTAATTGTTTTATCTTTTTATTTGTATTTTTTAATGAAAAAAACGGTTTGTTTACTCTTTTTATTAGTTAATAAGCATCATACATCAATAAACAACATTAAAAACAATTGTTGAGACTATTTATTTTATTATTTGTCAAATAGGTTAGTTCCGTAAAAATCCGCTAATATGAGACAAGTGGCGCCAAAATTAGACTCAATTTTTGGCGCCACTTGTCTCATATTAGCGGATTTTTCATGAACTAACTGCTAAATTTAATTAATTGTTTTCTCTTTTTATTTGTATTTTTTTAATAAAAAAACGGTTTGTTTACTCTTTTTATTAGTTAATAAGCATCATACTACAATAAACAACATTAAAAACAATTGTTTAAACAATTTATTTTCATTATTTATTAAATAGGTTAGTTCCGTAAAAATCCGCTAATATGAGACAAGTGGCGCCAAAATTTGACATTGGTTTTTGGCAAAAAATCGGGTTCAATTTTTGGCGCCACTTGTGTCATATAAGCGGATTTTTCATGAACTAACTGCTAAATTTAATTAATTGTTTTCCCTTTTTATTTATATTTTTTAAATAAAAAAACGGTTTGTTTACTCTTTTTATTAGTTAATAAGCATCATACTACAATAAACAACATTAAAAACAATTGTTTAATCAATTTATTTTATTATTTATTAAATACGTTAGTTCCATAAAAATCCGCTTATATGACACAAGTGGCGCCAAAAATTGAGTCTAATTTTGGCGCCACTTGTCTCATATTAGCGGATTTTTCACGAACTAATGACTCAATTTAATTAATTGTTTTATCTTTTTATTTGTATTTTTTAATGAAAAAAACGGTTTGTTTACTCTTTTTATTAGTTAATAAGCATCATACATCAATAAACAACATTAAAAACAATTGTTGAGACTATTTATTTTATTATTTGTCAAATAGGTTAGTTCCGTAAAAATCCGCTAATATGAGACAAGTGGCGCCAAAATTAGACTCAATTTTTGGCGCCACTTGTGTCATATAAGCGGATTTTTCATGAACTAACTGCTAAATTTAATTAATTGTTTTCTCTTTTTATTTGTATTTTTTTAATAAAAAAACGGTTTGTTTACTCTTTTTATTAGTTAATAAGCATCATACATCAATAAACAACATTAAAAACAATTGTTTAAACTATTTATTTTATTATTTATTAAATAGGTTAGTTCCGCAAAAATCCGCTGATATGAGACAAGTGGCGCCAAAATTAGACTCAATTTTTGGCGCCACTTGTCTCATATTAGCGGATTTTTCACGAACTAACTGCTAAATTTAATTAATTGTTTTCTCTTTTTATTCGTATTTTTTTAATAAAAAAACGGTTTGTTTACTCTTTTTATTAGTTAATAAGCATCATACATCAATAAACAACATTAAAAACAATTGTTTAATCAATTTATTTTATTATTTATTAAATACGTTAGTTCCATAAAAATCCGCTAATATGAGACAAGTGGCGCCAAAATTAGACTCAATTTTTGGCGCCACTTGTCTCATATTAGCGGATTTTTCACAAACTAATGACTCAATTTAATTAATTGTTTTATCTTTTTATTTGTATTTTTTAATGAAAAAAACGGTTTGTTTACTCTTTTTATTAGTTAATAAGCATCATACATCAATAAACAACATTAAAAACAATTGTTGAGACTATTTATTTTATTATTTGTCAAATAGGTTAGTTCCGTAAAAATCCGCTAATATGAGACAAGTGGCGCCAAAATTAGACTCAATTTTTGGCGCCACTTGTGTCATATAAGCGGATTTTTCATGAACTAACTGCTAAATTTAATTAATTGTTTTATCTTTTTATTTGTATTTTTTTAATAAAAAAACGGTTTGTTTACTCTTTTTATTAGTTAATAAGCATCATACATCAATAAACAACATTAAAAACAATTGTTTAAACTATTTATTTTATTATTTATTAAATAGGTTAGTTCCGCAAAAATCCGCTGATATGAGACAAGTGGCGCCAAAATTAGACTCAATTTTTGGCGCCACTTGTCTCATATTAGCGGATTTTTCACGAACTAACTGCTAAATTTAATTAATTGTTTTCTCTTTTTATTCGTATTTTTTTAATAAAAAAACGGTTTGTTTACTCTTTTTATTAGTTAATAAGCATCATACATCAATAAACAACATTAAAAACAATTGTTTAATCAATTTATTTTATTATTTATTAAATACGTTAGTTCCATAAAAATCCGCTTATATGAGACAAGTGGCGCCAAAAATTGAGTCTAATTTTGGCGCCACTTGTCTCATATTAGCGGATTTTTCACGAACTAATGACTCAATTTAATTAATTGTTTTATCTTTTTATTTGTATTTTTTAATGAAAAAAACGGTTTGTTTACTCTTTTTATTAGTTAATAAGCATCATACATCAATAAACAACATTAAAAACAATTGTTTAAACTATTTATTTTATTATTTATTAAATAGGTTAGTTCCGCAAAAATCCGCTGATATGAGACAAGTGGCGCCAAAATTAGACTCAATTTTTGGCGCCACTTGTCTCATATTAGCGGATTTTTCACGAACTAACTGCTAAATTTAATTAATTGTTTTCTCTTTTTATTCGTATTTTTTTAATAAAAAAACGGTTTGTTTACTCTTTTTATTAGTTAATAAGCATCATACATCAATAAACAACATTAAAAACAATTGTTTAATCAATTTATTTTATTATTTATTAAATACGTTAGTTCCATAAAAATCCGCTTATATGACACAAGTGGCGCCAAAAATTGAGTCTAATTTTGGCGCCACTTGTCTCATATTAGCGGATTTTTCACGAACTAATGACTCAATTTAATTAATTGTTTTATCTTTTTATTTGTATTTTTTAATGAAAAAAACGGTTTGTTTACTCTTTTTATTAGTTAATAAGCATCATACATCAATAAACAACATTAAAAACAATTGTTTAAACTATTTATTTTATTATTTATTAAATAGGTTAGTTCCGCAAAAATCCGCTGATATGAGACAAGTGGCGCCAAAATTAGACTCAATTTTTGGCGCCACTTGTGTCATATAAGCGGATTTTTCATGAACTAATGACTCAATTTAATTAATTGTTTTCTCTTTTTATTTGTATTTTTTTAATAAAAAAACGGTTTGTTTACTCTTTTTATTAGTTAATAAGCATCATACTACAATAAACAACATTAAAAACAATTGTTTAATCAATTTATTTTATTATTTATTAAATACGTTAGTTCCATAAAAATCCGCTAATATGAGACAAGTGGCGCCAAAATTTGACATTGGTTTTTGGCAAAAAATCGGGTTCAATTTTTGGCGCCACTTGTGTCATATAAGCGGCTTTTTCATGAACTAACTGCTAAATTTAATTAATTGTTTTCTCTTTTTATTTGTATTTTTTTAATAAAAAAACGGTTTGTTTACTCTTTTTATTAGTTAATAAGCATCATACTACAATAAACAACATTAAAAACAATTGTTTAAACTATTTATTTTATTATTTATCAAATAGGTTAGTTCCGTAAAAATCCGCTAATATGAGACAAGTGGCGCCAAAATTAGACTCAATTTTTGGCGCCACTTGTCTCATATTAGCGGATTTTTCATGAACTAACTGCTAAATTTAATTAATTGTTTTCTCTTTTTATTTGTATTTTTTTAATAAAAAAACGGTTTGTTTACTCTTTTAATTAGTTAATAAGCATCATACAACAATAAACAACATTAAAAATCAATTGTTTGAAAATTTATTTCATTATTTATTAAATAGGTTAGTTCCGTAAAAATCCGCTAATATGAGACAAGTGGCGCCAAAAATTGAGTCTAATTTTGGCGCCACTTGTCTCATATTAGCGGATTTTTCACGAACTAATGACTCAATTTAATTAATTGTTTTATCTTTTTATTTGTATTTTTTAATGAAAAAAACGGTTTGTTTACTCTTTTTATTAGTTAATAAGCATCATACATCAATAAACAACATTAAAAACAATTGTTGAGACTATTTATTTTATTATTTATTAAATAGGTTAGTTCCGCAAAAATCCGCTGATATGAGACAAGTGGCGCCAAAATTAGACTCAATTTTTGGCGCCACTTGTGTCATATAAGCGGATTTTTCACGAACTAATGACTCAATTTAATTAATTGTTTTCTCTTTTTATTCGTATTTTTTTAATAAAAAAACGGTTTGTTTACTCTTTTTATTAGTTAATAAGCATCATACATCAATAAACAACATTAAAAACAATTGTTTAGACTATTTATTTTATTATTTGTCAAATAGGTTAGTTCCGTAAAAATCCGCTAATATGAGACAAGTGGCGCCAAAATTAGACTCAATTTTTGGCGCCACTTGTGTCATATAAGCGGATTTTTCATGAACTAACTGCTAAATTTAATTAATTGTTTTCTCTTTTTATTTGTATTTTTTTAATAAAAAAACGGTTTGTTTACTCTTTTTATTAGTTAATAAGCATCATACATCAATAAACAACATTAAAAACAATTGTTTAAACTATTTATTTTATTATTTGTCAAATAGGTTAGTTCCGTAAAATTCCGCTAATATGAGACAAGTGGCGCCAAAATTTGACATTGGTTTTTGGCAAAAAATCGGGTTCAATTTTTGGCGCCACTTGTGTCATATAAGCGGATTTTTCATGAACTAACTGCTAAATTTAATTAATTGTTTTCTCTTTTTATTTGTATTTTTTTAATAAAAAAACGGTTTGTTTACTCTTTTTATTAGTTAATAAGCATCATACTACAATAAACAACCTTAAAAACAATTGTTTAATCAATTTATTTTATTATTTATTAAATAGGTTAGTTCCGCAAAAATCCGCTGATATGAGACAAGTGGCGCCAAAAATTGAGCCTAATTTTGGCGCCACTTGTCTCATATTAGCGGATTTTTCACGAACTAATGACTCAATTTAATTAATTGTTTTATCTTTTTATTTGTATTTTTTTAATAAAAAAACGGTTTGTTTACTCTTTTTATTAGTTAATAAGCATCATACATCAATAAACAACATTAAAAACAATTGTTTAAACTATTTATTTTATTATTTATTAAATAGGTTAGTTCCGCAAAAATCCGCTGATATGAGACAAGTGGCGCCAAAATTAGACTCAATTTTTGGCGCCACTTGTCTCATATCAGCGGATTTTTGCGGAACTAACTGCTAAATTTAATTAATTGTTTTCTCTTTTTATTCGTATTTTTTTAATAAAAAAACGGTTTGTTTACTCTTTTTATTAGTTAATAAGCATCATACATCAATAAACAACATTAAAAACAATTGTTTAATCAATTTATTTTATTATTTATTAAATACGTTAGTTCCATAAAAATCCGCTTATATGACACAAGTGGCGCCAAAAATTGAGTCTAATTTTGGCGCCACTTGTCTCATATTAGCGGATTTTTCACGAACTAATGACTCAATTTAATTAATTGTTTTATCTTTTTATTTGTATTTTTTAATGAAAAAAACGGTTTGTTTACTCTTTTTATTAGTTAATAAGCATCATACATCAATAAACAACATTAAAAACAATTGTTGAGACTATTTATTTTATTATTTATCAAATAGGTTAGTTCCGTAAAAATCCGCTAATATGAGACAAGTGGCGCCAAAATTTAGGCTTGGTTTTTAACAAAAAATTAGGCTCAATTTTTGGAGCTACTTGCTCCTAATTACTTCCTGTTCAATTTTATTTTAATTCTTTGATAGTATTGTTTCAAAAAATTCGTTAAAATTTCTGTACAAAAATTCAATTGTTTTGATCAAATTTAATTTATGTAAAACATGTTGTTTGTCCTTCTAAACAATTCAATAATTTTTAATAAAATTCTTCATAAAAATATCAGTCTAGAAAAAAATCCATGACATCATTTGTAAACGCTCCTTTTGCATGAATATAAATTAGGTTTTCTAGAATAATTTATAAGTAACTATTTTTTATGTCAAGGTAGAGGTAAAAATTTAATTTTAATTAAAAACGACTACTTAATTAATAACGAAATTTAATTAATAATCAACAAAAGACTTGATTAAAAAATCATTTAAAAATAAATCAATAAAATCTAGCAAAGTTCGAAGAGAAATTTCATCAATGGAAATTAGGAAACAAGGAGGGGATAAAAAAAAGATTGAAAAAGAACAAAATTGTGAAAACGAATTCTGTATAACTGTATATTACATTATTATGGTAAACACAATTGTCTTACAATTTACCAGAAATTATAATCGGAATAGTGATAAGAATAATACTAGCTACAATTAGATTTCGTCTGTACATTATGTATATACGATACATTTTGAAAAAATTCTATACACTAATGATTATTAAAAATTAAAATTTAATAAGAATGAGAATCGCGACACTTAACAAAGGGGACTGCACCTTCATTTCGAAAGATATTTTTTTCTCTTCTATACAAATACAACGATTTGTTTAGTTTTTTTTTCATTTTTCTTTGAAGAATGATTAAAAAAAAAGAAACATCTTTTTCTCAATTTCTCAAATTTGTATCTTATAGAAGATTAATATTGTTTTTTTTTCTTTCGTGTCTCTTTCGAAGATTTTACATTACAAAGGCACTGTACACATAAGATAAGAGCGCTAGAGGCGGTCCAAAGACATTTTTTATTTCCTTTTCTTTCTATTATTATTAATATTATTAATTATTAAACAGTAAAATTGACCTGTTTAAAAAATATCTAGTTTTTTTAAATTATAATTGCTTATAATTAATGTTTAGGAGCCGCCTCCCACATATCCGAGGGCATCGATTCTTATTTTTATTATTTGCTTATTTTTCTTTTTGTACAAATTTATATATTTTCTTTACCCATTATTTTTTATTGTGTGAAAATATTGTTTCTTTCCCAATTTTTTTTTCTCTAAATTATCGATGCGATCGGTGATTAGGGAAACGCACCTGCAAAAGGTGGATTTTTTTTCATCATGTGTATCACAATTTGGCAGTGAACATTCTCACATCGAAATTCAGTTTACTTTTTTTTTCGCCTACACGAGATGTTAATATGTATTACAAATTAATTTAAAAAATATTTTATTATATCTTTTTATCATTCGAAAAAAATAAATTTCTGTTTTGCTTTTCCACGTAATTCGATTTATTTTGTGAAGAAGTGTTAGAGAGAATACAACTCAAGCCTTCTGTGTATTCTGTTTTTTTTTTGGTATCTATTCGTACTATTAATAGCGAAAATAGTGATTTTTTTACTCACTGCTTTTTTCAATCATTTTTTTTGTGGCAGATTTTTTTTCTTTTTAGTTGTACAAAATTCTGTGATTGGTATCAAAATACAATTTTTCCTTTATGAGGAAGGTTTTTTTTTTTAAAACATTTACGCACACAATTTTTACGGCCATTGTTTTGTAAATATCGTCCACACTTTCTTTCTAATTCGAAAAAAGAATTATAGGAAAAGAAATTTTTCTTTTGTATTTTCAAATTGCATTGGTCACGAAAAATTTCGAAAGAAATATTCGTTAATTTTTTTAATTCCTAAAATTGAAAATAAATTTTCTACATAATAATATATAAAAAGTAGAGAATATTTTTCTCAATATTCAATTGTTGCTAATTTATGGTTAATGTTCCTTGATAAAAGGATTACAAGAATAAATTTTAGTGTCTTGAAACTGAATCACTTGAGAAAAAGAAATTGATTAATATTTTACAATATTGTATATTATAATACAATAAATCGAATCACAATAATAAAAAAAAGTATTATTGAACAATAAATTAAATACAACGACAAATGTGTCAAATCGATTTAATGATTTTTTTTTAGCTATAAAAACCAATCTTCGATGCGGCGAATCACTTGATAAGCTTTTGAGATGACAAAAAATATTTTCTTGTTTTTTGTCGAAGAAAAATAAAACAAAAAGCAAAACAAGTAGTTCACTGCATTTGCAAATGCATTCTATGAATTAAAATTAAACTATACAATAATTACTTGAAACGCAATGTTCAAATAACAAAGTCACAGCGTCTAATTGAATTTTTCCTAATAAACTTAACTAACCATAATGTAGATTTTTGATTATCTATGCTGCAAACAAGACAAATTTTTTTTTCTATACAATCGTAGCTAATTAATTACGACTTCGAGTCGTGATTTTATTAATTTTTTTTTATAATACAAGCAGCATAAATAATCTCATCATCTCATATACATTCATACACACTCTCTATAATCATACATCCAGAGAAAAAAAAAGCTTTACGAGCTTTTTCCAATTCGAGTTCCGTCTATCTCGGTCCCTAAAAATTCTTAGCATTTACAATTTTAAATATAATATTTATTTATATATTTATTTTGTATATATTTATATATATTTTTATATTTTATTTCTATATATTTTTACATAATTTATATTAAATCATAATCAAAGTTGTCATTATCAGTCCCAAATATTGTTAGAAAACAAAAAATGTGTTTTCTATCAATATCATAACGTTGAGATCATTTCATGCCATTAAAATAGTTTCTGAATTATCTTTTTTTTTTGTTTCAATTCTAAGCTAGCGTATTGCTAATTAAACTATTCTCTAATTAGGAAATGTATTTTACGATTGTTGTGAAAAATGTTTCGAGATATTTTTGGATTTTCGAAAAAATTTTCTTATTTTTTTTTTAATTCTATTTTTATAACTATGGACTTTCGAAAATAGTTTAGACACGGTTACGTTATTTTACAGAGTTGCTAAATTCTTTTGTTTTGCTTAATTTTTTTTCGAAAATTAATGACGAGAAATTTATCAGAAAAAATTTATTTTTTCTTAGATTTGAAAAATTTGTCATTTGAAAAAATTCCTTCTTTTGTGAAATAAATTCGTTTTTATCAATTTGGAGAATTTTTCTTTTAGTGGAAATTATTTTATGCTAATTATCAATTGATTTTTGATAAAAGTAAATGAATTTTTTTCAAATAAATTTCACTCACTTCTTCAAAAAAAAAAACTTTTCTCTGATAAATTTTTCCTGAAATAAATTTTATCAAATTTTTTCGAATAACATATTTTATATTCCTTATTGTAGAATTTGAAAAAATTTATCATTCACTTAGGTTTACGCAAATTGACGAATTCGTAAAAGGAAAAAATTTTTTTCCTTTGCTAATTACACTGTACATAATTGCAGGTAATCGAAGTTTCTGTCAAAAAACTTCTTTTTCATTTTAAAACGAATAATTTTATCTTATAAATTTGTAATTTTTTACAATTTTTTTTCTAAAGTCTTTCTGATTTTTTGTTTATACTTAAAAGTAAAAACTTTAAAGATAGAAACTCCAAATTTGCAAATTTCCTTCTCGAGAAATTTTTTTCGATTTTTCAATCCTGCTTTTATCTATTCACGCATAAATATTTAGAATATTTATTCTACATTCCTGCAATAATTCTAAATTGTAGTTTAGAATTGTTTTCTCTAAACGATGTTCAAAATTATGTGTAACTAAAGTTTTGAACGTTTAGATGAACGACAATAATTTTAAATATTTAATTTAAATATTCAATTTAAATATTCAATTCAATATGAATTTTAAAATTTTTTCCCCAATTTTTTGAAAAATTGTATTTCGAAAGAAATACGAATCGAAATATTGCTTTTGTATGGTTTCAAAAAATAATTCATTATTAAGTAAATGTTTAATTAACATTATTTATTATATTTTTTATTCTATTGTTATTTTTTGTTTATTTATATTTTCGAGTATATTTTATATTTCTAAAAATATAAAAAATGTTTCGTTCACCTGAACGTTCAAAACGGAAATAATTTTAAATTGTTTTGAAATTGACATTTTTTCAATAATCAAAAGAGAAACTTTTAGTAATTCCTTTTCAGTTCAAAAAGAATTTCTTTTGTTTAACTTTGATTAAAAAATGCCTTCAAAAAAGAGTCTTAAAAAAGATTTCGATTTTTCTAAAAAATTTTCAATTTGAAAAAGAATTTTTTTGAATGTTCACTTTTTGAACTTTTTCAAGTTTTCGCAAAAAAATCTAAACTCGAACATTTGTTTTTCCAGAGTTTAATTTTTTTAATCCAGTAACAATAACGTAGAACCGTTTACCATTTTTGAGCAGTTTTGTGTCTTCTTTATTCTAGTTTTCAACAATATCAACAATAGCTACATAGTCACGACTTTTATTAAATTTATCGTGATTTTAGAACATTTTTATTTTTTTGCTTTTTAAATCATTTGGCAGTGAGCGATTTCATAGCACTTGCTTTATTTTTCGTTATTCATTATAACGAAGAGTCAAAAAAAGCATTTTGATCCGAATTTTTAAAATTCAAATAGTGTAAAAAAAAGAATTTGCAAATTTGGTAAACGTCAAATTATCAAAATTTCATTGAATATTGGAATTAATTTGTGAAATTTTCAATCTTGAAATTTTCCGAGAGAAAACTTAAAAAAAAAGAGAAAAATGAATGAATTTTTAAATTTTACTTCCCTGAGTCTTGGAAAATTTTCCAAAAATGAAAACTTACGTTCAAATGATAAAATACATTGTAAAGTTTAAGTAAATTTTTTTTTTTGAAATTCATGCAAAGATTTAAATAATAAATAGAAAATATATAATTAGTGAATATAAGTACATACTTTATAAGTCTGATTAAATTTGTAAAAAAAAGAAATTTTTATTTTAAAACTTCTTTCAAAAGTTTATGTTCTTTTTTTTTATCACAACAAGGATTATCGTCTTAAGCGTTAAAAAAATAATGAGCTATATTAGTAAATCGTTAGTAAATTCGTGATTTTTTTTTTTGAATTTCAATTATATGAAATTCAACAATTGATTGACGTGTAAAAAAATTCGAGTTCACTCCAAAAAGAATATTCAAATTTGAAAATTTCAAATTACGAATACTTCAATGAAACTGTTAGTTTAAAAAAAGAATTTTCCCTTTTTTTCATTTTCATTGTAAAAATTTTCCTATTGACATTTGGAAAAAAAGTGTTTTCATTTGCCAATAAAGAACTCAAAAGACCTAATATTATTCTAATTGCGCAGTAGAAAAAATTTTAAATACTCACGTTTTTTTCCTATGATACAATGTGATTGTTTTTTCCCATTTTTGTGAACTTCTTTTTTTTACAAAAAAAATGATCACGAAAATGATTTTTAAAAAATGAATTGTTCAAATATCACTTTTTTTTAGACGGTATACTCAATGTACTCCTGTGTTACATGCCTCTCTCTTTTTTTTTAGATATGGAAAAAAAAGATTGGTACCCGAGAGCTATGGAAAATATTTCTCTCACTCTCTCGCGGACTTGTCACAGGAATCGAAAGATATAGTCCGTATTTTTTTTTTAAGGAATTAGACTAAGCGTTTGTTTTTTTTTGTACAATTAGAACTAACTAATGATCAAGTTACGGGTAACTTCGAAATCGCGTTCAAAAACTTATAGGGAGCAAATTGTCGGTCATCATTTTTCTTCTTTCTCTTAAATTTGAAAAAAGTGAAAATGAATTGTGACATTTGAGCCTGTTACGCGTTATTACTTTTTTTTTATGTACAGTTTCTCTCTTTTTTTCTGGATAAAAGAGATGTTTTTTGTGTACAAATCTGTGTTTTTTAGCTCTCAGGTACATACGGATGCTTGTTTGCTTATTTAAATGAGAAATATTTACAGAGATCGTACCACTTAAAGTTATTGAAGTGTACTCAAGTAGTCCAAATATCTGTGCTGCATGTAACCTCAGGAGGATTGAGTTGTTTGGACTGAATGAGCCGCCGCCGCCGACGCTGCAGCTACTGCCGCTGACACCGACGCCGATGTCGCCGGAGCTGACAACGTTGAGTGCAATGAAAAACCATCGTAGACATCCATTAAATCGCGCATTCTGTATTCTTCGAGACAGACGAAACCCTCTAATGAAGGCGCTTGCTTTCTCGCACAATCCATGCAGTGTACCACGTGTCGCTTTTCTTGCTCGCGAATGAACAGTATATTAAATACTTCAATCTGCCAAATAAAGAGAGAACAGAATTAATTTCAGTAATTTCAAAGTTTATATCTCCAAGAATTTTATTTTCTCATCATAAAAAATTACTTTTCAAATATTCTTTTTCTTTGCAGAATTATAAATAAGAAAAAAACTATAAATTAGAAATATAATTAAATTTGACAAAAATATTTCTATTTAAATAATTCAATTGCCGTCGATTTTCTAATACTTGATTTAAAAAAAGAATAAATCGACTTATTTTTTGATCTTCTAATAAGAATTGATTAAAAAAAGAATAAATTCACTTATTTTTTGATGTTCTAATTCTAATAAGAAATGATTTTAGGAAAGAATAAATTCATTTTGTTTTTGATGTTTAAGTAAAATTATTCGCCTGATGTAAAATTGAAAAATGAATTTCAAGTATAAAGAAGACAAGAAAATGTGGAGAATTGAGAAATGAAAATGGAATGAGACTTACCTCACATTGTCCACAATAGTGCGAGGCCTCGTTCTTTCCACGTCCATGGAATCTGACCTCAACACCTTTACTCTTGACGAACTCGAGGATCAGACAGCATTGTCGCATGGTACGAAGGAGGCAATTTTTAATAAGCTCAAATAGCCGAGGATCTGATACCTTTATATTTCTAGCTAAATTCCAAGATAAATGAACCATCGGCACTATAGATTTGAATGATTGTAATTTATTCCACTCGTAACGTTCAATAGCCAACTGGTATTGACGAGCGGTCAATGGTCCTACATTCCATGCGATATTATTGCACCAACCAACTGCTTGTACCCAGTGAACGCAACCTGCAAAGCAAACGAGAGTTTATTCAACATTATTATTATTATTATCATCATCTTTATTTCTATCAAAAAATAGAATAGAATAATAGAATAAAAAATAAAATAGAATAAAAATAAAAAATTTATTTTTTCATTTTTATTCAATTTATTACTTTTTTTTAAATAAATTATTATTTTTTCAGTCATTCAAGTTTTATAATTGACTAAAATTAGAAATTTTTATGAAAAAAACTCACGTAAGAGAAAAATAGTCATTTTAAGTCAAAATTTGAAAAGAAATTTGAATATAATTCTTATTTTACAGTAAAAAAACAATTTAATCAATTTAATGTCTAACATTTTCTTCAAATTTTATTTTCAATTGTAATAAGTAATTTTCTTCATTTGTTTAAAAATTTTCATTCAAAAATTTGAAAATAATTGAATTTTACAAAGAATTCCATGAAAAAGAAATTAAATAAAATGGTAGTTTTTGTAAAAATTATTTTTTTTTACTTCTTTCTTTCCACATTTGTTTTAAATAATCGGGGTTTTTTTATAATTGAAAGTAAACATTTGATTATTGAATTCTAGCTACATTTTTTGGAAATAATTAAATTCTTTTGAATACTTTATAAATTTTTTTTTTAATAATTGAATAAGTTCAAGAAATTTGATTACAATCTCGAAATAATTGAATAAATTCGAGAAATTTAATTATAAACTCGAAATAATGAAATTCATTCGACAAATTTTTTAATTCTTTTTTAAATACATTCAACTTTGTTAATCATTGTAATTATTAATTTTATTATTAAATTTAATTCATATTATTGATAGAAAGTTAAATTATTTTGAATAAGTATTGAAATTAAAATTTTTTTAAAGGAAATTTTTTTTTTGATTTTTAAAATTTGAAAATAATTGAATTTAACAAAGAATTTAATCCAACTTTTTAAAATAATCGTACCTGTTCTTTATTGTACTTAAAAATTTGATAATTGAATATTGAATTAAATTTTTTGTTGTTGAAATAATTGAATTCTTAATAGCCAGTATAACATTTTAAAAAAATTGAATTCGTTTAAAATATTTATAACAAAATTTTACTAAAAATAATGTAATGTATGTAAAGAAATTTATTATTTATAAAAATTATTTACTTTCTGCACATAACTTTAATATTTATTAAAATAATTCAATTCTTGCAAAGAATATTATCATTTACGAAAATAATTTATTTTTTAATGAAAAATTTCATTATTTACTAAAATTTTGAAAAAATTAAATTCCTGTCAAGAAGTTTATTGCAATTTTTTGAAATATTTGAATTCTTACCAAGAATTTCATTATTTTCGAAAATAATTGACTTCTTTCGAAAAAATTTATAATTTACGAAAATAGTTAAATTTCTGACGAGAATTTGATTAATATTTGGATTAAAAATTGAATTCCTGGGTAAAATTTGTTTATTGACAAAAATAATTAAATTTCTGTAAAAACTTTATTATTTACCAGAATAATTGAATTCTAGTAAAGATAATTATTAAAATTTTGGAAAAAATGTGAAGAATTTTATTATTTATGAAAATAATTGAATTTCTGCAAAGAACTTTATTATTTATTAAAATAATTGAATTCTAGGAAATAACTTTATTAAAATTTAGAAAAATAATTGAATTTCTGGGAACAATTTGATTATTTTCGAAAATAATTGAATTCTTTCTAAAAAATTATAATTTATGAAAATAATTAAATTGCTGATGAGAATTCGATTAAAATTTCGAAAAAAATTGAATTTCTGAGTATATTTTGTTTATTTATAAAAATAATTAAATTTCACCTAAGAACTTTATAATCTATCAGAATAATTGAATTTTAGTAAAGAACTTTATTAAAATTTGGAAAAATATATGAATTTCTGTGAACAATTTTATTATTTGTGAAAAGAATTGAATTTTTGCTAAGAATTTCAATAGAAATTTTGAAAATAATAAACAATATATTTATTAAGCGAATTTCTAAAAATTATTATTGTGAATCTGAAATTATTCGAATATTAAATTAAATTTTTAAGAAAGAAAAAGTAATAAAAAAAATACTAAAATTAAAAATTAATTATAAAATAGAAAAATCTCGTAAGTTTTGTATAATTTTAAATCAATTTGAAAACGACATTCTCCTTTAAAACTTTTGATTGGATCAGTATTGATTGCTCTAGACAAGAAACAAAAGAGCAAATTAAAGAAAAACAACTCACCGGCATTAACCCAAACGAGATCACCAGGTCGTTGCAAGAACCTATAAACAGGAATGTTCTCCTCATAAAGATCTTCGAGTGAAGGCCACCAGCTGCCATGAAGATAATTAATATTATTCCGTTCGCACAATGCACAAATCACACCCCAATAAGCGTCAGGCACTGCGAACCATTCACAATCACCGGGGCCAATATTGATATTAATTGAGCAGAAATTATTATTCTCCTGATGTCCAGGCGTACGACTTCCCGGCACTTTCATGTACAATTGAACCGTATTCATTCCCAGAATAACGTGTCCCACATGACTCAACATATTGCCCGCCGAGACAACTCTCGCGAATGCCGGCAACTTCATCAGCTCCTGCAATTGTATCTTCCACTTCCTCTCGTCCGACAAATCGACATTTGTACCGAAACGCAACATCTTCGACGCCGGCCTGCCAACAACGCCGTAGGCATTCTTCTTTCGTCTCACAACGCCCGTACTGTCCTTCGAGTCCGAATCCGAGAGATTCGACGAATGAATACCCTGCGACTTGTCTCTCTCCTCCTTCAGGCTCTCCTGAAAACTCGAAGCCTGATAGTGAGCGTACTTGGCAATTGTCGTGTGACTCCTGTGACTGATGCAGCCCCAAACCCGGCGTCCCATCGACTGATCCCAATTCTCGTCGCTCGTCTGTTGCATTTGCGTGCGAACCTCAATTCCATGATCGGGATTCGCCTCGACAAGTGTTTTCGTTGAGAATAGACCGAGATCGAGTTTTAAAGCTGCGGCGAGACCGCGAACCACGGCTATTGGATGCTTGAGACAGAACTCCTGCAATTGTGGACTGAACGCGTCTTTTTTATTCTCAAGATAGACACTTGGCGTGGAGGGCAAAAGTTGTTCCTTGGTTAGCCTCTGACTTGGTGGATCTGGCGGCGCTGGCGGTGGCGAACGATCGCTCAATATCGAACAATTTGGCACGCCCTTCAAACCCTGACCCTTGCACGCCTCGACAATTGCCTTTGAATCCATCTCGACACTGAATTCCTGCTCCTGTTGAGATTCACAGAGACTTTCAAATTTCAGAACAGACTCGACTTTATTTGTACTCGATGTTGCTTCGCATTTCACGGTCATTGGCTTCATTCCCTTGAGGTCGACGTGTGACGTGCTTGACGGTTGGACGTCGTCTGTTTTCTCGAGTTTCACTTCCTTGAGCTTCTCATTGCTGTCCTCGAGATTCGAGGGCGAGAATGGACCGGAACTCAGAGTGCCATTGTTCATGATGTTCGGCGAGACGTCCTTCTCGTCGAGATCGTCGGAACCAAAGTGTTTGAGCAAATCCTCGGCCAGTGAGGTGGCAATGTCCTTTTGCGAGAGGAGGGCCTGGAGTTCCTGATCTGTGACGCCGAGGTCCTTGTTGTTGGCGGCTGAACCCTCTGGATAGCAACTCGTTGTCGACGATATCTGAGTGAAACCTTGACTTCCGTATTGATTGGATTGATATTGATTTTGATATTGACCGGGAGTTGGTTGTCGGGGTGGGAAATTTGGATCAGAGGCCGATTTGTAAGGCATGCCTGCTGGTTGTTGAGTGTTTCCAGTCGCCGCTGGACTGTAACCCACGGTCGAATCGGAAAATCCAGTTTGGAGTGCCACTGTTCCGCCCTGCTGGAAATAAACAATCAGAAAATTAGATTCGAGCGTATTTTTACCATCACGATTATTGTATTTTAATAGATTCTCTCTTAGAGTTATCGGAAAAATTTATTTTCGTTTTTCGCGAAATATTTTTTTCGATTCACAGAGTTTTTTTGGACTTTTTTCCTGACACTAAAGAATTATTCACTCTAAAAATTATTATTCTGACAATTCTGAATTACAATAATTTCGATAAATATTTAAATTGAGAAAAAAATTCTTTCATTTATTGAAACAAGAAAACGAAACAATCAAGAAACAAATAAATTTCTAGATTTAAATGTAGAATAATCAAGAAAAAATAAAAAAATTTCTAGATTCAAATCTAGAAATTTATTTGTTTCGTTCTCTTGTTTCAATAAATGAAAGAATTTTTTTCTCAATTTAAATATTTTTCAAAAATATTGTAATAAAATGAAAATTAAAGTAACTGGAACATTTAATCTGTTAAAAATTAATTTTTGTTTTAATTTGCAAAAAATTATTTCTTAATGAAATTCAAATTTAAATGAAGTATCAAAAAGGTTCTCGTTCATAACTTTAAGGAAACAAGAAACATAAATGATAAAATACAAAAAAATGTTTCAATAATTATTCATAATATTAATCAGATAACAGGAATGCCACCAAAATTAAATTTTGCTTTTCTCTGACTTTTCGTGGTATTTAATCAAAATTGAAAATAATTAAATTGTTTTAAAAAGTTTTACTAAAATTTTTCACAATAATTTAATTCCTAAAAAGAATTTTACTCTTTACAAAAAAATAAATGAATAAAATTCAAAAGATACGTTTTCATATAATCTTCCAAATAATTTCAATTGTTTGGAAGAATTTTATTAAACATGTAAAAAATAATTGAATTTGTTCAAAGAATAATATTGTTTTTGAAAATAATTGAATTCTTGCGATGAAATATATATATTATTCATGAAAATAATTGAATTTTTGTAAAAAATTTAGTTAAACTAGTTAAAAATTAATATTTTTCAGGAATTTCAAGAATAAAAATGAATTTTTAAAACGAACATCAATAATTCTTCAGAAAATATTTGAATTTTTGTGAAGAATTATTTATTGAAAATTTTAAAAAATTATAAATTAGAATTAATTAATTAATTAGTTAGTATATTAATTTTTAAATCAATTTTCATCAGCAAAATTCTACAAGAATTCAAATATTTGAATACAAAAATAAATAAGTTATTGAATAATTAAATGTTTTTAAAATTTAATTCTCACTAAACATTTTTATGAACAAATCTGTTAATTATTTTTTAATTATTGATAGAGTGTTATCAAAATTTTATTTAAATAATTAAATTCTGTTAAAAAAATTATTAGAATAAGTAAATATTGAAAATCATTGAACTGAGAATAGTTTTTTGAATGAAATTGAAATTTTGCTAAGAATTTTATTAAAATTTTTGAAAATAATTAAATTTCTGAAAAGAATTGTATTATTTATAATAAAGTAGTTATTGTTCTTATATTCAATGACTTTTTAATTTTTAACTTTAAATTTTTCACTAATAATCCAATGATAATAATTTATAAAAGTTCCACAAGATGAAAATTGTTTGAAATTAATTCAATTTCATAGTTTCTCGAAAGTTTCATTATTGTCAGGAATAGAAAATCAATTTTCTTTCAGATTATCAATTTTCTAATTTTTCTTTTAAGTTCGTGGTACTTTTGAAGTTTTTAAAGGTGAATGAAAATAAAATTGTAAAAAGAATGAAATAATTTTTAAATTATTAAAAAATTAGGTTTAAATTATTTTTGAAGAGAAGAATTGGTGAAAATGCAAAATTACCGGTTGTTGAGGTAGTCCATAGTTTTTAATAACGCCCGGTTGTCCTGGCTGGGAATGTGTGTAGCCAGCGGGATAACCAGGTTGACCAGGTCGTAATCCTCGCGGTGTGGCTTGTTGCTGCTGCTGTTGTTGTTGCAGTCTCGTTTGCTGTTGATGCTGCTGCATTGCACGATACTGATGCTGCAATTGCGCCAAAAGCGCTTGCTGCTGAGGCGATAAGCTGCCTTGATTCTGTTGCAAACATTGTAACATTTGCAATTGTTGAGGGCTTAAATAAAATGAGGGCGGCCTTTGTTGTCCACAAGGCGAAATGGCATCGTCTCCCGTCTGCATAACCGAAAAACAAATTATTAAAATAATAAGTAAATAAATTTTTTCTAAATCTTCAGAATTGTCAAAAATTGGAGAAAATTCAAAAAATAATAAAAAAAAATTCGAAATTCAATTGTATGAGAAAATAAATAAATAAATAAAATTAAGTAAAAGAGAAAATAATTCGAAATTTCGCGAGTGTACCTTAAATCTCTTAACGTTAGCGGCTTGACCTTGTCCTTGAGGATAAGGGGGTGGAGGATGTGCCGGTGTTCCGCCGTACCTGCAACCGGGACCTCCAGCAGCTGGCTGCTGTTGCTGTTGTCTACTAGACATTTCTGCACTAATAGGCAGATTCCAAGCTTCATCTATTGGCGGCAATTGCCGTCTTCTACAAATTATGAACAACAACAAAAATTACAACCACTTTTCCCTATTATTTATTTACACTAATTTATTTATTCACAATAGTAATTATATTATTTACCAAAAAATTAAAATACTAATTTATCAAGAATATTTTTGTAATTAATTTTTAATAAAGACACAATAGAAAATCAAAATAGTTAACTTACAGAGCTTAATTCTTTTTTGGGAGAAAAATTTAATTCGTGAAGAACGAATTTTCTTTTATGAAGAATTTAATATTGTTCGAAAGTGAATAAATATATTGAGTGTTGCGAAGTACTTTAGACGCAATAAAAATAATATTTTGCTTACGTGGTAGCAACGGAAGGCATTGGGGCTTGACACAGATGATTTTGCAAAAAGTTGATGCGCTGCCGAAGAGATGGGTTCATCGAAGCGTTGCCACCAGATTTAGCACCTCCGATGTTTATCAGCGAATTCGTGCAATTTGGTGTATTATTATTGCCTCTGTGTAAATAAAACATAACCACAAGTTAAATAGTTGTTCTCTCAATTATAAACATGTATTTTCAGTATGACAAGAAGGTTTATTATTTTTTTTTCTGTACATTATTTTTTTTATCACTAATTCATCAATTTATATCAGATATTATTAACCATTATATTATTTACAATAAACTTAAAATACAATATTTTCTCTTAGGAAGCAGTTGTAAATTGCTGTCTAGACTACAATTAATTTAAATTTAACAAATTAAATTGAATAAACGAAATAAATAAACTACATTAAGTTAATTTAATTGAAAAAATGAACTAAATTAAATAATTAAAATTAAATTAATTTAAATTAGATTAGGCTTCTAAATTATAATAAATGTTAACAATATTGCTTATAAGTTATATTACATTTCATTCTGATTTAATAAATTTTTTGTAATTATGGAAATGATTAAAAATAACAAACTAGTTGGAATTGAAAAAGATATTGAATCGAATATAAATTGAATTGGAATAAATATATATTATAATCGATAAGTGATGAGTGATGTGAATGAGAAGCAGTCAAAACATTGCCTAATTAATGAAATTACCTTGAAGCATTAATATAACAAGCTAGAGCGTCCTTGGGTTGACTGACACTTTCATACAAAATTCCAAGATTGGTCCACGCAGCTGAATGAGATTTATCCAATTGTACAGCACAAATGTATGCTTGTAGTGCATCTGTAGGTTGATTCTGCTGTTGATAAAGCACTCCTATACTGCACCAGGTATCCGCATTACTTTCAGACTTTTCCACTGAATTTCTGCCAAAAAAAACACACACACACACATTAGAATCATTAGTCTTCCGTCATTTTTTTTTAAATAATATTTTGGGAATTAATTTAATTTTAAATACTAACTTTAGAAATATTTTTCAATACAGTAGTAATGAAAAATATTTCTAAACCTCGGAAGTTTCGAATGAAGGCAATTTTATCCTTTTTGCAATTATAAAAATCATTTTTCTGTATTAATTTCGCGTCGAGTGTTAAAAAAAAATTTTCAAATTAGCGGAAAAAAAATTCAAATGGAAGAAAAAAAATCAAAATACGTCTTTTTTCAATTTTCAAGTCTAATGGTAAAATATTTGCATCTAATTTTAAAAAATAATTTCCAACTTTTCAAGTTATTCAAATGATTCATTTTGATTGTTTGTTTTTGATTTTGATTTGACACGAAAATAATTTTTGGGAAAAATATTTCTAGTAATAATACTTCCTTCATTTTGAACGATTCGAATTTTTTTTAGCACTAATAATAAAAATTGAAATAATTAATTTACCTATAAGCAATGAAGGCCTCGTGAATTTTTCCAGAAGCAGCAAGACAGCGTCCTAGTAAATAGAGACTTTGTCCACTTTTCGGCTCGGCTTCTATCGACTTCTGAAGACACTGAATAGCAATATTTTGTTTATGCTGCCTCGGAAGAGTTATACCCAAGAGATGGCAGTCAACAACATGGTACATCCATCCTGGAAAAGTGAAAATTACATATTTATTAATTTCCAAATTAAGCGGTAAATTCTTTTTTTTTCTTCAAATTAGCCGAAAGATGAAATTAATTTATAAGAATTTTTTTAAACTAAGAATTAGTTGATTGTAGAATAAAAAATCAATTTTAGAAAATTTAATAAACAGGTAAATTTAAATTAGAAAAATATTTTAATTGTATACAAGTTTTTTTCACTATTCACTAAATAATTGAAACATTTTTTTTTAATTTGAAACTATTTTGATAAAAATGATTTAAGTATAATTTCAAGATTCCTCGAAGTTTTTCTAAAAATTTCATTGAAAATAATGGAACATTTTGTTTAAATAATTGAATTTACTTTTGAAATTGTAGATAATTTTTGCCAAAATAATTGAAACGAAAATAATTCTCAAAAAATAAAAAGTAAAAATACTAAAAATTAATAATCTTCTCAATTTTGAATTCGTAGCCTATTTTTAAGAAAATAGTTGATAATAAAATAGAAAATTTGTCAAATATTCTTCAGATATTCAATAAGTAATAAGAAAAAAGACACAATTTAATAATTCACACCACAATTGTAAATCACTTTGATGAAAATAAACGATTAACTACACGAAATAATTTCTAAAATACTCCTTTGGAAGAATTTCCCACAATGCAAACTGAACATATGAAACAGGAAACGAATTTCAGAAACAGCTGCCGAATAGAAGAGACTAGGAAGCTAAAATCTAAAGTTGAGAAGTGGTTTTTGATCACACATTCTATTGTAATGCAAAACGAAACACTTTTAAAAGTCCATTAAAAACAAAAATTCCATCTCTCCCAAAAAAAACAAAATTTATCTATTAGAATATTTCTCCAAAAAAATGGTAATCAAACGAAGAAATAAGATTAGATAAAAAGAAGAAGAAGAAAACTACCAACACTTGAATGAAATCTCGAGGACTAAATTCTGAGTTGCCCTTCACTCATCCTGTTATAAGGCACTATAAACTATGACCGCGAGAGAATTTCAACTCCTGAGGACGATAGACGAGCACTAAACCTAAACTGAATAAGTTTTCGCAGGTATATAGCTAAAGCCCTACCTAGGGTGGCCACTGTTGCCCCACTCTCCCTTCTTTTCTGACTCGAATTACAACCCTCTATAAACATAGGCGTAGAAAACTGTCTAGGAATAGGCAACTGGCTGGGGTCGACGACAATCTTCTCCACTCTTGGTAATACGTGTCTACGTGACTCCCCAGTCGTCCCTGATGTCGAAGACCCTTCAAAAATGGAGGATATATTTCTCTCTCTTTCGATGCAACTGTGAGCAGTGTTCCAAATTTTACACTCAGTCTAGAAAAAAAAGGAAAAACAAAATTTCTCTACTTGTCTTTAATTTGTTCATTGAATTTTCGCACTAAAATTTCACTCCTAACTGACAGTGTTATTCTGCAAAAGAATTTTACTCCACTGATTTCTTTCGAATTTGTAAATTATAATCCAAATAATTATACGAAATTAATTTAATTCTTGAAATGCGAACTAAATTTGGGAAACTTATTTTGGAAATTAATTTGTTTCCAAATTAACTTGATTTCGGAAAATGAATTCATTTCCGAATTCAAATTTATTTCAGTTTCGCAAACAATTCAGTTTTCAAACTCAATTTATTTAACTCTGAAATTAATTCAAGTTCTGTATATTTTCCAGAATCAAATCAAATTTCTAATTCAAATCAATTTCAAAAAACAAAATAATTGTCGAATTTTGATTAAATTGACAAATTAAATTCGTTTCTCAAAAAAATCAGTTACAAGATTTCATTTTATTCTCGAATCGATTCAAATTCAGAATTGATTTTAATTATAAAATTAAATTCAAATTCAATTTAATTCTAAAATCAACAAAATTTGAGAATAAAATTTAATTTTGAAGTCGATTCAATAGACGAATTCCATTTAATTATATTCAATTCCAGAATTTAATTTTTTAAATCAATTCAATTATGGAATTCAGTTTCATTCTGGGTGTAAATTTATTTCAGAATTCAATTTTAGGATTTAATTTAATTCTCAATAAAAATATGGTTTTCAATTCAATTTCTTTAGTGGAATCAACTTAGTTTTAGAGTAAATTCTCTTAATGAATAAAATACCCTCAAAAAGAAAAATCCCTCTAAAAATTCCCCATATGTAAAAAATTAACTTCAATAATAAAAATTATAAATAAACACGAAGGAAAAATTTGAAATAAAAAATAAATTATCTACTTTATTTCTCTTCGACGACTCTTCGATTCGATCGAATAAAATGCAACCTTACAAACTTTGCTTCACTGGAAATTCCAGAATTAATTAATTTTCACATTTCAACCATTACTATTTAAATTCATTTCTTTCCCCATAATGAAACTGAATACATAATAAAATATTGCAAAAAGAAAAATTTCCAATCGTCATCAGTTGAAATCTTATGAAGCGAATAATTTGGAATCCGTAAATGATTCTCAATAAGAGAACGAGGAAAAGAAATTGCAAATCAAATTGCAAATCAGATGATTCGTCCAGTCGTGAATTTGGAATCCAGTCGACGTCTCTTGACACGAGACGAGGTTTTATAATACGAGTGAATGAATTTTCTGCGCCTTCGATATCAATGGAGACTGTTTTCCAATACTTCTTTTTTGCACTCTCCCCACGAGAGTGTCTCTCCTTCACGATGGCGATCGTGTATTATAACGATGTGATGCCCAAGTAAAGACAAATTCAACATCTGAAACTGGAAGAACGTGTGAGTCGATACAAATTGTTGATATATTTTATGGGATGTTGCTTTTGCAGGAAAACTTGTTCCATCATTTTTCTCTACAATATAAATGCCAAAGTTAAATTGAAATATTGAAGGAAAAAAAAATCTATTCGTTTTTCAGAATGATTTTACAAAAAAAACGAAAAAATTTATAATAATAAATTAATAATAAATTAATAATAAATTACATTAATAATAAATTGTATAATAATTAAACATACAATTTTTAAATCGTCATTAAATTTACAAGAGAAGAAATATTTTTCCCTAAAAATATTTCGCTAAAAATAAAAAACCCTGATGTTTCCAAAAATTCTCCTTCACTTCGAGAAGAAGATTCTTTTCCCGAAACGATTTTCTAATGAATTTCTAATTTGCAATGGTTGTGAATGGAGTTAATGAAAATATTTCTTAAATACACTTGATGTGTAAAAGGAAGCTGTGACCTGTCCAAAGTCCCAAATCGTCGCCTTACTTAAACACCTGGCTCTCATCGACGTTATACTGCCTTGGCAACAAAGAATTAGCGGAGTACCTGAGCTACTGAATCCTCAGCAATGGGACGTAGTCACGATCTTAAAACTATATTTTCTCAAAAGAGACCCCAAGAGTGTATCAAGAAGAAGAAGAAAAAAAGGACAAATAGCAATTGATTTTATTTCCCAAACAGAACGATATTTCCGGAACATAAATTTTCCCCTCGAACAAGGAAAAACCTTCGGTAGAGAGTATAAAATTGAAACAGGTTACTGCGTCGATTATTATTTATCACTTTAACACCAATATTTTCGTTCGACTTTTTTATATTTTCCAAAAAAAAATTATGATTTATAAGACAATTTGGAAAAGAAAATATATTTTTTTTAATAATTAAAAGAAAAGAAATGTATTTTTTGAAATAATTAAGAGAAAACAAATATTTTCCCAGTTTTATTACTTGGACAATTTTCTTTTCTATTCCAAAGAAATATTTATTTTTTGCTATTTCATTTCCAAAGAAATATTTATTTTTTGCTTTTTCATTTCTAATGAAATATTTATTTTTTGCTTTCTCTTTCAAAAAAATATTTTTTTACTCTGATTATTAGGATAAATTTTGCTCTTTCTCTTTTAAAAAAATTTTTGTCGAGAAAATATTACAAAAAAAAAGAAAATCCCAAAAAATAATTTAATTTCTAATACAATCCCAAAAAAAAATTTCCAGCAAATATTACGAAAGAGAAAAGTAGAAAAAAATTGAAAATCCCAAAAAATAATTTAATTTCTAACAAAATTTAAATTTACTTGAAACTTTGAAATTGGCAATTTCGATAAATATGAAAAAATTGGTGATGCAATTTTCGAACGGAAGAGAATATTGACTTTGTCGTTTCCTGTCTCTCTCACTTAAAATGGAAAGCTTTCTCGAGGATCTTCTTTTACAACCTGTTTACGATACTTCGCATTTGTTCAACTTTTTTTTCTCCACAGCAAGCAAGAAGCTTTCTTAAGTTCCTTGACGATCTTAGTTTAAGCGTGCACACAAATATTTTTAACAGCCCAAGGAACTAATTCTATGGGCAAACAATTGACAAGAATTTTTTTATGCTTTTAAAAAACTATACTATTTCTCCTTCGAGGAAAAATATTTCTTTCCACCTTGTTCAAAATTCAAGGAACGACAAAATATCTCCCCCTCTCTTGGTTTTTTCATTATTCAGAATTTTTTCCATAAATATAATATTTGTATTATCTTCATTTCGTCTAAATTTAAATTCATCAAATAGAAAAATAAAAAATAGGAAATTCATCAAAATTGGAAATTTGGACAATCTAATTTTCCATTTTTATCAAAATAAGCAAAAAGGAAAAAATTTTTGTTATTGCAAATTTACAAAAACCCTTTTTAGAACATTTTTCTTATCACCGTGGATAAATTCTTTTCCTCATATTTATATATAAATGGAATTACATAACGTTTGGAGTAATTCACTTTTGCCAGACATGTCGGCAGACAGAGTCAATTTTATTCACGTGTTCTTCTTCATTCGCATATATGTGGGCGTTTAAATTCATTCATTCATTCATTTCCAGTTTCACTCATGTTTTTATATATACAAAATCCGCGCGCACTAGTTTATTTTTTTTCTCTCCTCTCTTTCTCTGTGTGTGAATGCAATGAAATTGATGTTTATGACGAGAGTTTTCTCAATGCGGACAAATCCAGTTTGGTTCAATGAAAAAGCCAATATTTTAAACAATAATAATACATATACATTCGTACATTTTCAATCGGCCACAAAACAGAAATAAGCGCGCGCGCCTAGCGCATTGAAACTCGCGACAAGATTAAAATGTACATTTAATAATCTCTCTCTCGCCTTTTCAAAACTAATGAATGTCGAATTTTATCATTGAAATTCTCTGCAAATTCCAGGATTTTTATTTAAAAATAAAAAACCTTTTTATCAATTCACTAATAAAATTTGATAATTTTATTAGTCACAATTGATAAACAGGTTTTTCTCTTAAAATACTATTTTCTTCTTTTCTTTCC
Source organism: Leptopilina myrica (nomen nudum) (assembly GCA_032872475.1). Taxonomy (NCBI): domain Eukaryota; kingdom Metazoa; phylum Arthropoda; class Insecta; order Hymenoptera; family Figitidae; genus Leptopilina; species Leptopilina myrica (nomen nudum). The sequence continues at coordinate 1,631,460 of CM065458.1, forward strand.
ATTTAATTTGTCGTTTTCAAATAAAATACGAATTAAATTCAATTGATTCGAAAAAAAAATTTAATTAATTAAATTCACTTAAATTAAATATAAATACAATTCAAATGAATTGCAAATTAAAATTTAACTCTCAACTGTATTTTAGAATTACATTCAATTCTGAATTAACTTTTACTTTTAAATTTGAAATTCATTAAATCGCTGCATTGAAATTAATTCTCCAAAAATTCAATTCTTAAATTCCATTTTCCAAAATTCCTTTTGGAATTCAATTTAGTTCTAGGACGAAATTTCAGAATTTAATTTATTCAAATTCACAATTCAATTTAATTCCAAATTCAAAAATCTTTTAGAAGTTATTTTAATTTTGAAATCAATTCAGTAGCTGATCTCAAATTAATTCCAAAATTGAATTCCATTCCGAAAATAATTCAACATCAGAATTCTCTTTAATTTTCGAATGAATTCTATTTCTAAATTCAATTTAATTCCACGAAATAAATTCTCTTTTCTGACTTCAATTTTGTTTGATTCCATAAAATAAAATTAGTCGCAAAATTTAATTCAATTTAGAAATAAATTCAATCGACGATTTCAAATATAATTGCAAAATTAAATTTACTTCTCAAAAGAATTCAATTTCAAAATTCCATTTCATTCTCGAACGAATTCAATAGCGGATTTCAATTTAATTCTCGAGTCAATTAGTTGAATAAAAATCCTCCTTAAAAAGTGATTCTCCGCATAAAAACGAGATTTTGAAGGATCTAAAAACAAAAATTAATTAAAATGAATGAATAAAAATTTAATAAGAAATTAATCCAAATTAAATTCTTTTTTTTATTATCCAATAAACAGAAATTTAATCAAACATATTAAATTCACATAAAAAGGAATAATCCTCGAGTCTACATGCGAATATCGAATGAGTATGAGATTAAAAAATAAAAAAAAAAAAGGAAAAAAAAGAAAAAAGTGTCGGTGTATGTGCCATCTGCCAGGTGTACAAATACATACGTATGAAAGTTTATGTGAAATAAATACATACACACAGAAGGAAGAAAAAAAGGGGAGATTCTCACAAATTCGTCTCACTTGCACCCCCTTACATTCACTCTCTATCATTCTCTATCGGGTAATCTCTCTCTCTCTCACTCTCTCTAACCCTCCCTCTCTCGTATTCCCCTCCATTGCATCTTCCTAACCCACCCCCAATCCGGAATAAATCAATACATGTGTCTGCTGCTTCGTATACCCGCTGAACCTTAAACCAAAACCCGAAACCCACGATCGCCAATAGAAAAAAAAGAGGGGGTGGATAAAGCCAGTGAATAAAGCAGGAAGTTCCTTGTCTCAAAATCGAATTTTTCAATATCGTCTCCTCTTTTTTTTTTAATAAGGATAGAAAAAAAATCCATTCACCTGGAATTCATTGAGAATTATTTTCCACTTTAACGATATAAATTATTATCGGTTAAGTTCAATAATTAAATTGGGTTTCTGGCAATTTTTCCCTTCGTTCGTAACTCGAATATTTTTAATCATAATTTTTTGTAGTTGTTGAAAAAATTACTGAGAAATGCTCATATTGAGAAAAAGTGAAATTAAAATAGAGAAAATTGAACAGAATTCAAAAATCGTTGAGAGTCAATTTCGAATCAATTAATTTACATAAATTAAATTATCGAGAATGCCTCATTGGAATATTAACAAACAAAAAAACAAAATTAAAAATACAATTGAGAATAATAATTAACAAACTAAATCGAAAAATAATTTTACAAATTTTCCAAAACTAGAAAAATTAAACTAAACAATTTGACTAAATAAAAAAGTTAGTGCAAATTTGACAAACATTTAAATTTAAGTTACAAAATTACAAAGCGAAAAGTTTTATAAAAGATTTTTTTAGTTCTCTCCAAATTTATTATTTACTATATGTAAAAATTTGATTCAAAGTATTAATTATTATTACTTTTCATGAATTGCAAGGTAATTTCATCTAAATCTAAATTTCCTGCCAAAGAGAATGAAAATGACAGTAAAACGAAATTAACAAATTGTAAATTAAAAATAAAAGATTCAAAATTGTTGAAAATTGAAATCAAAACGTAATTTTTCAATTTTTACCAAATTCTACTTTTAACTTCCAAAAATTTTAAAAACTTATGAAAACAAAAGCTTGTACAATTAAATAAATTATATTTTTTTGTAATTTTTGCTTGTAAAATTAAATAAATTATATTTTTATTTGTAATTTTTGCTTCTAAAATTCAATAAATTATATATTTTTTTGTGACTTTTGCTTGTAAAATTAAATAAATTATATTTTTTTGTGATTTTTGCTTGTAAAATTAAATAAATTATATTTTTTTTGTAATTTTTTTTCAAATTTAACAAATTGAAATTTATTAATCAATATTGTCATTCAATTTTCCGATGATTTTCTCTAAATTCCTAATTTCTCGGTTAAAACTTCGAAAAACTTCACAATGTTCACTAAAATGAAGAATCTAGAACTAAAAAATTATTTTTACGAGAAGTTTTTACCGAAATTTTGAAAAATATTCTCCTATCAATTATTATTATTCTAATACAAATCTCAAAATTTTTAAAATTAAATCTTCTTTCAAATAAACGAATTTTTTTGTCGATGAAAATATTTTCGAATGAAAAAATAAAAAAATTAAGTTAAAAATTGAAGTAAAAAAATTTATTTTAAATCAATTTAATTCTATTTTTCAAAGATATTGAAATTATTGGTTCAAGTACAATTTAATTAACTTAAATAAAAATTTAATTCATGTAAATATTTATTTGCTATATAATAGACAATTTATCGGTTATTTGAATAAAATAAAATCTGTTTTTGGTTTGTAAATTGAAAACAAAAAAGAGAATATTAAAAAAATGAATAAAATAATTAATTTAAAAAGATTGAAATAATATTATCAACAAGACGTAAATAAATGAAAATTATTCGAGTAGAGCAAATATTTCTTTGATAATAGACAAGTAATCGGTTATTTCAATCAAATGAAATTTGATTTTCAGTTTGAAAATTGGAAATTAAAAATTCTAAATTGGAATTTAAAAAAAATAAACAGAAACAATAAAATTAAAACAGAAATTTAGAAATTAAAACTGAAATTAAAAAATTATAACAGAAATTAAAAAAATAAAACAGAAATTAAAAAATTAAAACAAAAAAAAATGAAAATAGAAAAAAATAAATTAAAACAGAAAAATAAAGTAAAAAGATTGTGTAACATTATTAACAAGAAATTAATTAACGAATTCATTTTCATTGTCAACGAATTAAGAAACAGAAAACCTAATAAAACATAAAAAAATATCCCTCAGAATCCAATTCAAGAAAAATTCTCCCGAGACAACGAAAATTTTCACCCGTCCACAATAATTGAATGAAAAATATGATTCAGATTCATGGAGGTAATTTTCCAGTTTACGAAAGAAGAAATCATAATGAAATAAAAGTCCATCCTGAGAAAAGATGAGATGAGTTAGTTGTGTAGATTTAATGAATAAATGGCACAACCACTTGGAGAAAATTCTCACGTTTTCGAAAAGTGGAGATGAAGCAGAAGAAAAAAAAAGAAAAAAAGAAAAAGAAGAAGAAAACGAGGAATAAAGACGACGATGACGAAGAAAATCGAATGGCATTTTCTACTATCGTGTCGAGTAAAGTAACAATCATATAAGGGAGGCTTACCCAGCTGTCGACAGATATCAGCCTTGAGATGGGAGGGTAGACTTTTTTCCTTAAGCAGTGTCTCGTAATGATCCTTTGCCGTACGATATTTGCCCTGAACTTCATGCAGGTGTGCAATGTGGAATTTAACTGCAAAAAAAACCAAGAAATGTTAAAAATGTCAATTAAATTTCTACTTAAGTAGAAAATTAAAAATGTAAATATCAAAATCAAGGCACAAAAAGAAAATTAAAATACAAAAAATGGGTTCATTATCTTAAATTAACAATTAAATATTTTTTCACGTTAAACTTCGTTCACATTAAATATTTTAATCACTATCAAGTCGTCACGAAAATTATTTCATTTTCAAAAAATAATACACTAAAATAGTATTTAAATAAATTTTACTTCTAAACAAAAAAAAATGTTTCTCTCGCAAAATATACTTCTTTGTGAAAATTGAATTCTTTTCGAAAAAAAATTATCATACATTTAAATTCCTCTTGGCAAAAATCGAAAAAATTACCTCAAAGAATATCTACGAATATATTAAGAAAAAAATGTATTATAATAAATCTGTTAAAAATTTGTATTGTTTTGCAAAAAAAAAAAAGAAAAATTTTCTGCAGAAAAAGAATAATATTTTGTGCAGTCGATTTCACGGTCGTTGAATTTACGGAACTTATTCGTCATTACTGTCGGTTTCATCGGAATCAATTCACGTGCGTATGTATATTACTCGAATCATTCTGGGAAAGTAAAAATTACATTTTATTCCGTTATAGTTAGAGCAAAAATAATTCTGCGATTCGCAAATTTCCATTCCCGAGAAAAACTAAATTTAATTTCCTCGAATCACGTCAATAATCTAATAAATTGTAGAAATATTGAAATAATTCTCTCGAATTTAAAGAAAGGGATTTTGCTCGTTAAAAAGCAAATTCAATAATCGAATTCAAAAGAAATCGATTATTTTCAAGTGGAAAATAATTTAATTTCTCGAATGATTCATTAACTATTTTTTATTTCTTTATTTTATAGAGTTTTATTTATTTTCTGATAATGTAACAAATTGGAGTTTATTTGTACTTTACTAATTTTTAAGTTTTTTTATTTTATCAAAGAAAAAATAATTTAATAATAAAATAAAATAATAAAATAATAATAATAATAATTATTATTATTATTACCTATTATTATTAATTTTTAAATTTCAAACAAGTAGTAAAAAAATAAAAACAGTGAAAAAATTTTTTGTCTATATATGTTTTCAATAAAATTTATTTCCACTGACTTTTATCATAAAAAAACTAAAAATAAAATAAAAGTGGAACTTCTAAAAAAAGTACATTAAATCAATTATTAGAAAAAATAGTCCGCGACCTTTTTTATTTTAAATTTAAACTTTCAGTTCCTCATAAAACTCGTTAGGAGAATTAATTTTTTATTCTGCACTATTTTTTTCAATCGCAGGAAATTCAATTGAAAAATGAAAAAAAAAATAAAAGAATAAAATTAACAAAATTGAAAAAAAATATAAAAATTTACTTTAATAAATTTTATAAATATAAAAATAAAATTAAAATCGAAAAATTCGAACATTAAATTAAAAAATTTAATTTTTGTGATAAAAAGAGTGAAAATGAATGTGAATTTTTTTTCTCTTTATAAAAATTACAGTTATTATTATTTCTGCAGTATTGTGTGTTGAGTATATCGATCATTTAATAATATAGACATTATAATAATTTTCGCCGCAGCAAAGAAATGGCCAATGGCAATCGATAATTCATGGAATTTATTACAAACTCTGGGAAAGAAATAAAAGAATACGATATTATATTTTCAAATGTATAGTGAGAAAAATTGGTCGTATAAAAAAAAATTTGATCAAAGATTCGTGTTTTTTTTTCATTTTTTTCTTTATTAAAACAAAGAAGTATATTTATGTATATTAGCTTGGAGAAAAAATTGCAAAACTCAATTAAAAAAAAATTTCAGGAAAGTTAAAAAGTTTATGTTTCAAACTTTATAATCTCTATTTTACTTGAATCGTAAGTTCAGATTATACATTAAAACTTGAGAAATCAAAAACTTTAATAACTATAATAATCGTTTTGAATTTTCCCAAGTTTTACCACAATCGTAAAGTAATATTAAAAATAGTAATAAAAATAGAAAATACTGTTCATAATTTTTTTTATTATTATTTACTTTAATTAAAATTACAATAATATATAGATATATAATTTTTAACAAAACGATAAGAATAATAAACATAGAAATAATTTATTTATTTAATTATATTGCTTGACTTTTTTATTTAACATGGCTATTTATTATTTTCTTTTCATTATTTTTTATTTATTATTTAAAAATTTTTTTTTGTTTATTAATTCTTTCTTTATTTTTAAAATTATTTGAATTTTTTCCAGAAGTTTTTTATTATGAAAATTATTATTTCATTTATTATTAAAAACGTGGCTTATATAATAATTGATAAATTAATTAAAATAAAAAAAGTTGTTCCCAGAATTATTTACTATTAAAATTATTATTTTATTTATTATTAAAAACGGGGCTTATAATTAATTAAAAAATCGTTTCTCCCATAATTATTTATTATTAAAATTATTATTTTATTTATTTTTAAAATCGGGGCTTTAAAAGAAATAGACAAAAAATAAAATAAAAAAGTAATAAAAATAAAAAAATGTTAAAAAAAGTTTAATAAAAATGAAATTAAAAAACCAAAGTGAATCTAAGAAAATAAAATTTAATTTTTGTGTAAAAAAATTTAATTTTAACACTAAAAAAATTTGTAATATGAATTAAATTTTGAAATTAAATTGAAGTTAAATTAAATTTAAAAAAAAATGTCGAAAGAATCTTTTGCGTTCTTCATTCATTAAAATGTAAATCTTTTAATTACTTCTTTTCAGTGTGTGAAAAATATACATGCGATAATTTTATCTTTTTTAATAAACATTATGCACTCTGAGTTTCAATGATTTCATATATATATTACATTTTTAGTATATTTAAAGGATGAGTAAAAATAATTGCGTTTTCACTCCTTGGTGATAGGAGTAAACTAGGTCAACGCTTGTGAGTGTCGCTGTCGTTGCAACGCGGAAGTAATGCGGTCAAGTTTAAAAAAGAAAGTGAGCAAAAAAAAAATTAAACTCACATCCCGCAAAAAAAAAAAATAAGGAAAATTTATACGTAAATATTAAATATTACAGAGACAATAAAATTATGTCAAAAAATTACACAATAAAATTGAAGAAAAAAATTGTTTCTAAATTCTTCGAATCGTGGGTAATTAATTAACTAAATAATTAATTAGTAGATTAATTAATTAATTAATTAACTAATAATTTTTTTAGACATTACTTAATGATTTATTATTAAATAAATTTTTCTTATTTTGAATTTCGCGCCAATTAGTTCGTTAAATTGCCGCCTAGACGACATGAAAATTCTCTCACAAACGAAATGAAGCAAAAAGAAAAGAATTATGTAGAATTTTTTCGTTTCAGTTATAAAATTAATAATATTATAAATTACAATAATTGAATATAAATTATAAATAATTCTTACTAATAAGTATAAAAATGAGAGAAATACATTTTTTATCCATAAAATGTTTAATAGATTTAAATGAAAATAAATTAATAATTCTAGTAAAATTCTAGACAACTTTTTCCATTGGGTATCATAAGTTATATTATTACAATGAAGTAGATTATTATTATTAATTTATTATTATAAATAAATAAATAAATAATTAATTACTTTAAAATAATTTTTTTCTTTATACGAAAAATAATTCTATTGAAAACAATTTTTTTTTAAAAAGTATTTTTTTTGGCAAAAAATAAAAAAAAGAGAAAGGGGAAGAGAAAATTGAATTAAGAGGACAAGCAAATGTGTGAACTTACTTTCGAGCTTGGAGAAGGAGGCAGGTGTGGTTGCGTCAATTAACGCAAGGGTCAAGTGTTTTAATGCAGCATCAAAGTCACCATGGACTTTTAGCATCAAACCTAATCGAATGTGAACCTCGCAGGCCCGAGTAAATCCTGGTTCCACCCATAGTACCTCCTGGAATGATTTCACAGCCCTAAAAAAAAGAGAATGCGTTAATTTTACACACCGAGGATAAAATTAAATTAATTCACATACTTCAATTGTCATTCAGTATTTAATATTTATTTCATTTAATAAACAAATTCTTGTAGTAAATAATAATATTTTTAAAAACGATAGAATTTTCGAAGAAATAAATAATATTTTAGTTCTTAAACATTTATGTTAATAAACAATTTGTTATTTTTAACATATGTTCTAATAAACAATTTGTTATTTTTTAACATATTTTTTAACAACCAATTTTTTATTTTTTAACATTTGTTTCAATTAACAATTTCTTATTTTTTAACATTTGCTTCAATAAACAATTTTTAATCATTCATTTAAATCAACAAATTGTTATTTTTTAACATTTGTTTCAAAAAAAACAATTACTTATTTTTTAACATTCATTTTAAGCAACAATTTCATATTTTTTAAACATTTGTTTCAATAAACAAATTCTTATTTTTTAACATTCGTTTTGATCAACAATTTCTTATTTTCTAGTTATTTATTTTCATAAACAATTTTTTAAAGATTTTCATACTTATTTTAGTAAACAATTTGTTATCACTTAATATTTATGTAAATTATTTGTTTACAATAAATGTAATACTTACAAAACTGTATAATAAATTTTGAAATAAATAAATAATTTTTAACTTTTACTTTAGAAAATTTATTATACAAATTCGAAAATATTCTTAAAAAACATTCTCCTCTTAAATTAAAAACGAGAGTGATGCTGAGTAAATATTTGCGAAATTATTTTTAACTTCTCTCGTATTCACATTTTTTTACAAAAAAAAAAAAAATATTTTCTCGCTATTTTTAATACAATTGTTGACAATTTGTATTAAAGGAGAAAAAAAGTAAACAATATTCTTAGTATTCGATAATGGATGACATACTTTTAAAAATACTTCACTTGACTTATTGTTAGCGAAGAAAATAAAATATATTGTATACTAAATTTAAGTTTATTGCTCCCAAGATTTAAGATAATTAGATTATTTCTTTTGTTTATTAACAATTTTTAAATTTAATTTTTAATTTCATTTTTACTTTAATTTAATTAACGAAAGTTAAATTGAATTTTAAACTTTAATTAACAGAAAATTTAATGTAATGTAATTGATTTTTGTTTTATTATTATTTTTTTTTATTTTTTGTATTTATTATTTTTTTTTGTCTTTTTATACTAACACGATATATTATAAAAAATTTAGAAGTTGAACATTTCAATAAACTAATTATGGTAATTAATATTCATTATTATTACAAATAAAAATAATAAATTTTAATACAAATAGTAATTTAATAATTAATAAGTTAATAAAAAATACTAACAAAATTTCACTAAATTACTAACATTATTAACAATTCTACTTAGGAAAAAAATTCTAATTAAAAATTACAATCAAATTACTCTGTAAACAATTATTATTATTATTAATTTTTCTTACCAAGAATACTTGTATTTATTGAATTTTTTTTATTTACAATTTATTTATGATTTGCAGTATTTGCAGCAATTTAATTGTATTTATTCTTTGAATTTATTGTCTATTTTATTTTTCATTTTTTACTCAATTGTTTACAAAGAGCGAGGCATTTAGTTTTACTTTTAATTTTTATTTTTATTTTAGAAGTGCGGTATTTACCATTTGTTGTGAAATGAAATACAAAAATTGAGAAAAATTTTTTTTTTCCCGGAAAATTGGAGAAAGGGAAAATATCGAACCTGGTAGTCGACATAATTTACCTTTCATTTATATGACCATACTTAGATATTTGCACTTGAAACTCTGAGTAATCACAATAAATCGCTTCACCTTCAGTTCCAACAGTTTCCTTGGCCTAGGAAACTTGTCATTCAGGAAATATGCAATATAAACCGTTGTGAATATTGTCAACAGTTTTAGAATTAATTTTTTTTTAATATTTAAGCAAAAAAAAGGAATAAATAAAAAATGTAGTTTGTCAAATTTCACCACTTTTGAAATGAAACTTACTAAAGTTTATAATTTTCATAAATCCGCGAAATTTACTCATCACTTCATCTTTACTTCTATAGACTTGAAAAAAAATTTTATTCGATTTGAATAAAGATTTTTATTTATTGTAAAAATATTTTATTTAGCTCAAATTAAATTTTATTTTCTTCAAATTAATTTCATTTGCTTCAAATTAATTGTATTTGCTTCAAATAAAATTTATTTTCTTTAAATTAATTTTATTTGCTTCAAACAAATTTTATTTGCTTCAAATTAATTGTATTTGCTTCGAATAAAATTTATTTTCTGTAAATTAATTTTATTTCCTTCCAATTAATTTTATTTGCATCAAATAAATTTTATTTACACCAACAATAAAGTTTTAATTGTTTTAAATAAACTTTCTTTTGTTTAAATAAAATTCTACCTATGCCAATAAATTTTATTTAAACAAAAAAAATGTTTAATTTGTTAAAAAAAAATGTTACTTTGTTCAAATAAAAATTTACTTGGTTCAAATAAAATTTCGTTTAGTTCAAATAAAAATCTACTTGTTTCAAAATAAAAATTTACTTGTTTCAAAATAAAAATTTACTTGTTTCAAAATAAAAATTTACTTGTTTCAAAATAAAAATTTACTTGTTTCAAATAAAATTTTATTTAGTTGCAAATAAAATTTTACTTGGTTTAAGAAAAATTTTATTTAGTTAAAAATAAAATTTGACTTTGTTTAAATAAAATTTGACTTTGTTCAAATAAAATTTTATTGAGTTCAAAATAAAATTATTACCAAGGTTAAAATAAAATATTCGGTTTAAATAAAAAACAATCTCTGATTGTTCGTTACATTATCAGTTTTCAGCTAAAAAAAAAATTAATCATCGACTATAATAAAAAAAAAAGAAATAACAAAACAATAAACAAAAAAATGCTGCTTTTTTGTCTCATCTATATTATAGGACAATAAAATAGTGTCCGAGTTTAATTAGAATATACGTGCGTACACATAAAATGTAAGTTAGAAGCGGAAGAATTGTGTAATCTTTCGGCCTCGAACACGCGAAATGTGCGAATAACGTCACTTGTCCATGCAAGACACGTGAAGTAAAACACGTGCATAAATTCACTTGTATTAGTGCACTGTGACCCTGAATAGAAGGTCATAACCAGAATAAAAGCCTATCAGCTGATTCCTATCTTAAAATTACTCTCTCGCATTATCGAAAGAGACGTTTCTTTCTCGATAATATATATGCACTATTGTGGAGAGAACATTTTTCTTTCCTTTCTCGACAAAATAGTAAATACTCTTTTTTTGCCAAAACGAAAATTTATATTTTATTTTTACAATTATTTTATAAATGTGCCACACCATTTTCGACTTTTAAAAATTAACGTAACTAAAACTAATTATTATTTCCTCTTTAAATAATGAAAATTAGAAATAATTATTTTTTTGAATAGTGAGAAATAAAAAATAGTTATTCTTTTAAATAGTTAAAAAGTAATTCTTTCTTTATAATAGTGAGAAATAAAAATAATTTTTTTAAGTAGTGAAAATTAAAAATAATTTTTTTCTAAATAGTGAAAAATAAAAATAATTTTTTTAAAATAGTGAAAATTAATAACAATTATTATTTTCAAATAGTAAAAAATAAAAATAATTTCTTTTTTCTCTCTTTTCTAAATAGTGAAAATGAAAAATAATTTTAAAATTGCGTTTGTTTCTACATTTCAAAAACAAAAAATAAAAGTATTATACATTAATTTTCAATATTTATGAAGACAAAGTATCGTGAAAAAATGGAGAAAAAAAATTATTCATACACGTGTGTCAGCTGATTTGTATCGAGATCGATTATTATTGATATTTATTGATAGCAGGTGTTGAGTGTCCAAGATGGGAACAATTTTTTTTTCTTTTTTATTCTCTTGAAACATTTATATGTACAATACGCAAATATTTTCTCGATTCTTATAAATATGAACTCATTTTTATTTCGATAAATAAAAAAAAAATTTTCTCTTCTATATGTCATACAAATGCATTTCTTCGATTTTAAACAATTTTAGTTCTCAATTTCGATTTATTTTATTTCCAGCAGACTCGAAGAAAAAATATTTATATCTATAGGAGTATTATTATTATTTTAATGTTATTATTATTATATTTAATTATTATTACTTTAATATTATTATTATATTTAATCATATTTTTCAATTATTTTAAATATTTTTTGCATTTTTTTCAATTAGAAAAAGTTTCTAAGGGATAAAATGAAGTTCTCCACTTGAGAACGCCAAGGTCGCCACCAGGTGGCAGAAGAAATTCCAAGAAACAACTAAACTGCCATCTAGCGGTGCCCTTGGCGTTCTCAGGTGGAGAATTACGTCTCCATATTAAATCTCCAACTTTTCGTCAATATATTCGTAATTCTACAATTATTTTTAAACAAATTTGTAAATTTTGGCAAATAATATAAAGTCATTTCAATTTTTAATTCACTTTCCATTTCGATTTTTCCAACTTCTTTCAATTTTTTCATGTCTTATAATTAATTTCCTCCTCGCTAAATAAATTTTTATTTTAAATTTCGGTTGAAAAATAAAATAAAGTGTAAAATTTTTCAGTGTATATAACTCGAAGTTTGACAGTGTAACAGAAGCTCAACTTCATTTAACACCGAAATAAAAATTAAAGAGTCAAAATTAGTTTTAAAAAACATTATTCCGCAAAAGTCAAAACTGATAAATGACAAAACCACAGGACAGTTGATAAATCATTCTCACAAACGAAAAATTCGAGTAATAATGTAAAAAAAAAAATTGATGCCACTTTTTATCCACTGGGACGACAACTTTCTCTTTACATTGGACTTACATAAAAAAAAGTATATCCAACTTTTTGATGTGCAAGTTCTCCATTATCATCATCATCATTTTTTTTATTATTAATAATATAATAAATTATATTATTATTTTATTATTTTATTATTATTATTATTATTATTATTACTATTATTATGGGGGCATAGAATTTGCTGTACAAATATTTCACAATGATATTCCACTCTGCATATATAAGAGTGAGTCATTCTTGAAGACAACGAACCCCGAAAGGAAACGCGACTCAATGAACGAATGAATGGCTCTCCCATGAATGAAGTTTACTATACATTCATCGATGTCTTTTGTATTATACACATATAAATACCAAGACGATCAGAAAGTTTAAAAAAAAGAAGAAAATTATCCCCTTACAATCAATTTTTCTTCATCTCATTCATTGTCAAAAAAAAAAAAAATTTATATAAACTCTTCACCGCATGTCAAACATTATATTATATTATTGGATTTCCAAACAGCAGGTACATTTATTCACATGTGTTTTTTTTGTGTCATTATTTCTATATTTAGACGTCTCTCTCGATAGGAAAAAAAAAATTCTCCTATTGGAGAATAAAGTATACCTATGTGGCTACTATTTTTAGAAGCTCTTTAATTCACTTTATTATCTTAAATTCTGTTGTGGTTTTCAAATAGAAAAATTATTTAATTCTAGAAAATAATATTAAAAAAATTCTTTAATTCAAGAAAATATTTTAACAAAAAGCTATTTAATTCTAGAAAATAATATTTAAAAAAATTCTTTAATTCAAGAATAATATTTTTACAAAAAACTATTTAATTCTAGAAAATAATATAAAAAAAATTCTTTAATTCAAGAAAATATTTTAACAAAAAACTATTTAATTCTAGAAAATAATAAAAAAAATTCTTTAATTCAAGAAAATATTTTTAAAAAATTATTTAATTCAAGAAAATGTTTTTAACAAAATTTTCAATTAGATAAAAATATTTCCTTGATATAGTAGACAAGTGATTGATTAATTGAATCAAATGAATTTTTTTTCCAGTGCATATTAAAGAATATAAAAAAGGAAAATAATTAATTAAAGTGAAATAAAATATAATAAAATAAATCTATAAACAAAATCTTTTTTTAAACCTTCCAATATTGATTTATTGAAAATATAATTAAATATAATCCCCCCCCCTCAACCCTCGGAGCATATAAATTAATTACTGCAATGAACATGTCACTGGAAAAACGATATTCTTATTTTGCATTCTATAAAAACGATTAAAATCGAAGAATGTTTTTTTAAAACATTAATTTTTAATTTTTATTTAAAATAAATAATAATATTTTTTGCAGAAACACTTTTTAGTTGTGAAAATTTTTAGTCAGATTACTTATAGTCGAAGGCGTTAGGATGCGAGGTTATAACGTCAAACAGCTGTGGCTTTCGATGCTACTGACCTCGTATTTATAGACCCAGTGACGAATCAAAGAATTAAATAAGATAAAACAATCTCGCTTCAATGCAAACTGAACTTTAAATGGTGCGAACTTCCGCTTCTAATGCTAAAAAAAAAGAAAAGAAAAGAATAGGAAATTATCACTTTTTCTTCATTTCAATGGTGCAAATAATTTATTAGTATTGTAGTTATCAGTATTATAGTTATCAGTACTCAAAACAGTATTGTAACTGTATTATAATTAATATAGTTTACGTATTCGAAAATAAAAAAAATCGACCCGCGCCTGGAATCGAACCCCAGCTTTTCGCACTTGCGAGTCGCGCACCCAAACCACGCAGCTACCACACTCCAAAAAAAACCACAAGATAAATTTTTTTTTAAATTTATAAATACGTTTTCTCAATATTAAATCATTTATATTAGAAAATTACTCAAAGACAACGACAACGCAATCTAGAGGTGAAGAAATTTCCTTCCCAAAAAATGAAATTCCATTTTAGAGTTGAAATTATTGCAATAAATAATTAGTGACGAGAGAAAGAGAGAGAAAATAATTCCTCTAAAGGACAAAAGAAGAAACCACTATCTTTAATTATTTTATTTAACAAAAGCTTCGAGAATCCTATTCGTCAAAAACCGGATCTTCCACAACACTTTCAGAAGAAAATGGAAAGGAACTGTGTGTGTGTATATATAGAGAGAGAAGAACCGTGATTACGGTTTCGCGAGAAAGGTTTTCAGATAGGAACAAAAAGATTTTTTAAAAAAGAAGAAGGGCGAAACGGTACTTAACTTAAGCTCTCCCCGAGTGCCATTATTTTTCGCTTCGATTCATTTTTTTATTGACAAAGAGTCTCATTTCTTATCTACTCATTTAGGGACTTGTTTTAAAAAGAAAAATCAATTGCCCTCAGTAATTAATTACGAACAATTTTCAAGTTGATTATTTTATTTTTTTTCGATTTCTTATTTATTTCTTTGCAAAACAGTCGAGGACAACTATTTCTAAATGTATTAAAAAATTTATTCCATTGGAAAATTCGAAATTGTTTCACTTCATAAGTATTTAAACGAAATAAAAAAAGAAATTTATAAAGAAAAGTATTTTTCTCTAATTTTATTCATTCGTATAATAATCATTTATAATTTAGTTACTATTGTAATGAATACTGTTATTAATTTATTAAAAGAAACAAAACTTGAACTAGATTCGAAAAAAGAAAAATTTTTGTTTGTTTCGTTTCGTTTGTGAGAGAACTTTCATGCCATCTATGGCGGCCGTTTAATTAACCAAATTGGCGCGAAATTCAAAAATAAAAATTTTCCTTCGACTTTTTAATTATTTCGAAAGAAATAAAAAGTTCAACTCGTGCTACATAAGAAATAAAATCTATTTCTAAAAGGATTCACTTGGAACATTTTTCAATATATATATAATAATATATTTTTATCTGCAAAGTGAATCATACTTTCTACTTTTGCACTCATTTGGTTTTTAATTTTCTGATTCGCTGTGCAGATTAAAATAATAAGCAGCAATTTTCTGTATGGCATTTTACGCAATAGGCAAATTATTTGTTCATGATGCGAAAAAATATTCAACTTAGTCCATAAAAGGAGAGCGTCATAAGTTTTCGATGAACAAAGTTAGATATTAAAAATTAAAAAAAAATAAAAAATCGGATCTATCTCCGTGTATAGAAAATAAGAAATTTATGGATGACTTTATATTAGAATATTTTTATGTGAGAATGAAAGAAAAAAAAATAATAATAAAATAGCCTCAGAGAAATAATAATGATTGCCTGTGTGGCAACTCATGTTTTGTAATGAACAATTTCATAGCCGACAATATAATAAATTTCGTAGACCTTATTTCGCATCTAGACCTCTTTTCTTCAATATATCTTTATTCTTCATTAAAAATAAAATTCAAATACAGTTTTGAACTGTATTCGAATTCTTTTTTAATTTCCCTTTTTAATTTCATTTCTAAATTAAATTTTTAATTTCATTTTCAATTTTAATTTTTAATTTTAATTTAAGAAATTAAGAAGGGAAGTTAAAAAATAATTCAAATTCAGTTTTGAACTGTATTCGAATTCTTTTTTGATTTTCCTAATTAATTTCATTTTCAATTTTTAATTTAAGAAATTAAGAAGGGAAATTAAAAAAGAGTGCAAATGTAGTTTTAACTGTATTCGAATTCTTTTTCAATTTCCCTTCTTAATTTCATTTTCAATTTTTAATTTAAGAAAGGAAATTAAAAAAGAATTAAAATATAGTTTTGAGTGTATTCGAATTCTTTTTTAATTTCCCTTCTTAATTTCATTTTTAATTTTATTTTTTAATTTTAATTTTATTTGTAATTTCATTTTTAATTTTACTTATTAATTTTATTTTTTAATTTTATTTTTAATTTCTCTTTTAATTTCATTTTTAATTTCCTTTTTAATTCAGAAAAAAAATTTACTTCACATTTCGTCTATGAAAATAAAAATAAATATTTCAAAAAAAACTCCATTTGACGAGGAGGAAAAATTCACCGAATTGCCTTAGAAGGAAAAAGTATTGCATTATTATAAAAATTCGCAGATGATAATAATAGAAGTAATCTTGCGCAAAATTGCCCGATGTTTCTATATAGACATGAAGGCTGAGTATGTGATTTCACATTGAAGTTCGAAAGTGATAGACTCAGCAAAAGTTGAGAGACAACTCACAGTGCTGTGAGTCACACTATCTGCATTATCATATTATTTGAATTTTCTCCCGTAAAAAAACTCGACACAAATTTCAAAATAAAATTTTTTTTTCCCTTTCATTAAGTAAAACTTTCGTTTGCAGAAAAAAAAATTTACCTATAAAAAAAAATCACAAAAATAACGAGAAGAAATTCTATTTTATAGGAATATTTAAGTTAATTATTGTTTATAGGTTGGAATATATTAACCAGTCTTGTAAATATTCTACAAAAATATATAAACAATTTATTTATTAATATAATTGTAGTAATAATTTGGTTCCCTGAAGGAAAGAATTTAATAAGCAGACTATATACTCTTTATGTTTCATTTCGTTTGTGAGAGAATTTTCATGCCGTCTAGGCGGCAACTTAAGGAACTAATCGGCGCGAAATTCAAAATACTTTTTCGAAAAATCGAATAATATGGAAATATTAATAATAAATAATTAATAAATAATCAATTATGTCTATAAAAAGACAATTGTGTGCATTTCTACCTAATGTTTTCCGATTTTAATTCACAAAAAATTGATTTGAATCTGTCTTCAAGTCCAAAATGTGGGCTAAATTTGAATAAATGTTTCTTTTAAGTTGTTATTTCTGCTTTCTTGTTGGAGAAAATAATTTTTGCAGGGGGAAAATAATGTTTGTTGTAGAATATAATTTTTCTTATCGAAAATAATTTTTCCTGTAGAAAGTAATTTATTGTTATTTTTATATAAACACTTTTTTTTTGCAGCTAAACCTTCTCTACCGGCTTGAACCCACGCAATAACGCTCTATAACTTTCATAGAGCATATATAACATAAATGCAGATGCAGTTGCAAGTTCGACGCGTGCGTGGGTGGAACGCTTCTCGCCGGGACATAGGATGTGGGTCACTAGGAAATTATCAGTCTTGTCATTTACCTCTCAGACATTCATTACTGTGAGAATATATACGTCCCGGAGAATTCAAAAAGTCAGACATTTTTTCCAAAGGCAAACAAAAATTTAGTTCAATCGTAAACAATCAAATGAATAAAGAAAAATTGTAAATAATCTCTGAGTAATGTAAAAAAAACGAACAAAATTTAAGAAGAGCAAAAAAGAAAAAGAAAAACCACTTTTCAGTAAAACTTGAGGAAGAAACTAAAGGAGCAGGAAACAAATTAACAGTATACCCACTTGTATAAGACATAATTTTGACAAATTTAGTCCACTGTTTTAGAAGTGGAAAGTTTCTGTGCTCCGATATTGCGACAGACAATCATCAGGAAAGGAAAAGAAGAAAAAAAAAAGGAAGGGGACTTTCGCAACATAGCCGATAGGTACCCATGCTGCATTGTTGTTGCTGTAAGAAATCTCCGGTCTCTTTTGCTATGCAATCCAAGCAACGGTACTATACTTTGCCCTCTTCTCTCTATCCTCTAGCTGAAACTAAGCGAGCAAAACCTCCCACAATCCCCCTTTGCTTTCCTTGAGAGTTGCAGTACGGCTTGTTTCGCCTACGTTCACGTAAATACTTGTCCACACTCACACACACACACACACACAGACAAACATTCCCCGTCTTGGGCACAAAGACTTTTCAAGTGTTGAAACGGGATTGTGCCGGTTTCCGAAATAATAAGTCCAAGTTGCTTGCAAAACACACCAATGCGCGCACGATATGCATCTAACGAGTATAGAAAAAATACTCTAAAACCGGAAATTGTGTGCCCCCTGATAACAAGTAAAAGCACTTTGGTTTATTTACTTTTATTTACCGCTGTAGTCTTAATTTTAACTTGAGGAATTAGGAGAGTAATTAGAGAACAAAAAAATTTTTTCTTAATTAAAAATACACTGAAGGTTTTTTTTTCTAAATCTTTGGGAAAATAAAAAAAGAATTAAGGTTATGAATTAGTAAATGTTGTGTTTCTAAAAATTGCAAATCGTAATAATACTTCGAATAGTGTCGAATTGGATCAGCGTCGAGTTAGACTATAGTCGAAAAAATCGACGCGCGCATCGTCAGGAGTGTAACTACTAAAATCGTCGCCCTTTCACCTCTTTTTCAATTTTTTTGTTGTATTTTCTATTTTAAACTTACATAAGTTCTGTTATGAACTATTTTTATTATTATAATAAAATATTTGCATCGAATTTAATAAATTAATTCAACATATTAATGAATTCATTAAACATAATCTTCGTTAAAAAATAGTCATAATCATATTCATAATCTTTGTTCCGAAAATCTGTACGTAGTTTTGAAGTTAGTTATTGTTCGGTGTTTTGTTTCCCAACTTTGTTATTAATTGTTCTTTGTAAATTTATTCAAATTCTTGCGAAGAATCTTACAAATTTATAAAAACAATTAAATTATTTCAAAGAATTTTAACATAATTTTTGAAAATAATTTAATGTTTTGAAAAAATTTTAAAGAAATTTTCAAAATACTTCTATTCAATTAAAAACATATTTATTATATATTTTTAAAAATAAAATTATTCTGTAGAAAAATTTTATTTAAATAATATTCCAAATAATTGAAATCCTGCGTTGAATTTCACTATTTAAAAAAATAATTCAGTTTTTCCGAAGAATTTTATCAGAATTTTTTGCAAATAATTATATTCAATTACTATTTTTTAAAATAATTGTATTATTTCGAGAAATATTACTACAATTAAATTTAAAATAATTCCATTTCTTTGTAGATTTTTATTATTATTGAAAATAGTTGAATTCTTGTGAAGAATTTTACTAAAAAAAATTCAAAATCAAGTTTAAATTCTTCTAATTTTTTTTAAAATAACTCCTTTTCTTTAATAATTTTAATTCTAAATTTTCAAAGTAATTATATTTTACAAAAAATCTATTTTAAGTTTTCAAAATAATCTGTTTCGTTAAAAATTATAATTAAATACTTTATTGTTAAAGTTTTTTAAAATTGTTTTTAATAAAATTGAATTCCTGTGCAAAAATTTATTATTTATACGAAATAATTTAATTATTGAGAAAAATTACACTAATTTTAAAAATAATTGAATTGTTTCTAAGAATTTATTAGAAGTTTGGAAAATAAATGAATTTTTTCGAAAAATTTTATTAAAAATTGGAATCAATTTTACTGAATCCTTCAGCGATAAAATGTAATTTAAAAATTTTTATCAATAAATTGTGTCCTTTTTTATTTTTTAAGAAAATAATTCAAAATTTACCAAGAATTTTCTTACAAATTTGTAAAATAATGAACTTTTTGATATTAAATTATTTTTAGAATTTTAATATTTACGAAAATAATTGAATTATTCCGAAAAAATAACGAAAACAAATACACATAAAATATTAACATAAAATCAATAAAAATATAAATATATAAAAAAATACATGAATATAAAGAAAAAAGAAAAAATCAGAGGAAAAGGCGTCGAATGAGAATAGTTACGGCCCTGTCGATGCGAGCGTCGAATTTTTCGTCGGTAATAGAAACCGACGCTGATCGAATTCGTCAGTACTCGAGGATTTAAGATTTAAAATTCTCAGTGATAAAAGTAAGTAGTTCAATAACTATAAAAATCTGTTTTCAAAAGAAGGTAAATAAAATTAATATTACTATTAACATAAAATAATATAAATTTGCTAATAAAAACATTGTATAATGTAAAATAATATTAATAATAATAAGAAGAAGAATAATAATTATAGTATAGTAGGTAATAATATTAATAGTACTAATTAAAACAATATCGATGATAAAAATAATATTACGAAAAAAAGAATAACAATTCGCGCAGCGTCTCTCGACTCTTAAAATAAGAGAAATTTAATTGCATGTAAATTAAATTACAAAATTCTAATTTTAATTGAATTGAATACAATATGATCCCCTTATGCATACACAGAGAGTTTATAATTTAATCCTCCCATTTTATTGATTACGTTTAGTTGAGTTCAGTTGGTTTAAATAAACTCTCGCAGTCATATTCTATATTTATAATCCTCTATGCTTCCTCTAGAATGAATAAAATATTTCCACAGCGATAAACTAAATATGCTAATATTACAATACTTACATTAACTGCATCACAAGAGTCAAAAAATTAATTTAAAAATTTCAATTAAGAGTATAAAATTTCTTATACTACGGTACAATCATCATCATCATCATCATATGAAATAAAATACCAAGTCCTTTACAACATTTATGGTGGCAATTATAATATGCAGCAAGAGTTACAAATAAAATAATATTATTTCGCGTTTAAAAAGAAAATTTACATATATACAGTCTGCAGTAACCGGGCACATTCCCACATGTTCATGTGCTTATAATCTTTTCCTTTCCTCCTGTTGCTTTATTATAAGTAGGTGCACATTTTTTTTATTTATTATTATTATTATTATTATTATTATCGGCACAAGCTGCAAACACTGCCGGTGTGTTTGGTTGATTAAAGGCGCGCAATCAACGGTGGTACGTTAAACCGATCGTCCGACTACCATCGATATTGAAACAGATGTAAATTTGTATATAATTATAAGCAATCTGTATGTGTCTACTGCACTGGAAGGAATGATTTAATACAAACACTTTTCTAACACGTAGGCTCAAAATTAGTTTCGTCTCTTATCATCTTTTTCGTTGACAATTTTTTCTTTTGGCAACTGCATCTATTTTTTGGATCTGTTTGGATCTATTTGCAGGGTTACCACAGGTCAGGGAATTCAGGGAAAAGTCAGGGATTTTTACTAAAAGTACTGGAAAAAATTGAATTTTTAAAATTCATGAGAAAACTGATTTTTTTTTCTTTTTGCCTCGTAAACTATGAAATTACCACAAATTTTAATACAAAACCTTCAATTTTTTCTATTTATGACAATAATTTCTTTTTAAACAACTTAAATTTTCAAAAACTATCATAAAATTAATAATTAATAATAAATAATAGATAAATAATAATTAAATGAAATTAACAATAACTATCATAAATTCTAACTTATAAATTATTTTATGAATAATTTTTACAATTTTCATAAATACTAGATTGATAAAAGAATTTTAGTTAAAAATACTAAAAAAATTAGATTTTCGAAAAGTTACAAATGATTACAGATATTCAATTATTTTCAAAAGTTACAAAAATTCTTCGCAGAATTTCAATTATGTTGAAAAATTTAAAAACAATTCTCATCAAAATTACAATTATTAATTATTTTTATAAATAATAAAATACTTCATTAAAATTCAATTATTTTAAAAAGTTTTAATAAAATTCTTGACAAAATTCCACCAGAATTCAATTATTCAATTTTTAATAAATTTCTTCAAAATAATTCAATACTATTTTCATAAGTAGAAATAAAATTTTTCACAGGAATTCCAATTATTTAAAATACAAAGTTTAATAAAATTTTTCGAAAAATATAAATTATTTAAAAAAATTCTTCATCGAAATTCAATTATTTATATAAATAATAAAATTCTTCACATAAATACCGTTATTTTTATAAATTTAAATAAAATTCTTTGGAAGAATTAAGTTATTTTTAAAATGTAACAAAATTCTTAACTCAGAAATCCAATTTTGTTCGAAAATTAAAAAAAAAGAAAATTCTTGTTAAAATTCGAAGTAACTTTATAAATAATAAAATTCTTCTCCAAAATTCAATTATTTTATGGAAATTTTATTAAAAATTTAAATTATTTTCATAAGTAATAAAACTCATCGCAGAATTTTAATGATTTTTTATACAATATATATATTTTAATCAAATTCCTCGAAAAATGTAATTATTCTAAAAAATTTTATTAAAATTTGTCAAATTAAATTCATATATTTAAAAATTTATTGTTCAAATTCTTTATGAGAATTAAATTTTAACAAAGATCATTCTATTATTCAATAAATTATTTATTTTTTAATTTAAATACTTGAATTTTTCTAGAATTTTATTACATTTTTTAAAAATAATTTCATTTTTTTGCGAAATTTTACTGCTTGTTAAAATAATTGAATTCTTGCGAAGGATTTTTTTAGGATTTTTGTAAATAATTAACATACTCTGAAAAATGTTATGGTAATTTCTTCGACTCGGAGTGATCGTCTTCTTCATGTTTTTTGTAATAATATTCTTATAATAAGTTGTTCAATTTAAAAATATGTTTGAATTTGAATATTTTGAAGAATTTTAATTCCTACAGAAAAATAATAATGATTAAATATTTATTTAAAAAAGAAGTTATTGATGTTTTTGAATAATTTTACAATTAATGAAATTTGTAAATAAATGTACTAGAACATTTTTTCTAGATTATCTAATAATTTTTAGAGTGAATCAGAATATTCTTTAGGGTCAGGGAAAAAGTGAAAATTTTGTCTGGAAATCAGGGAAAAATAAAATTAAATATTTGTGGCAGCCCTGAAAATTTGTTTGCATCTAGGGAACAGTATACATTTCTGCAAAAATTTTAATTCGCCTACAACTTTTTCGGCTCACAAGCAAGAAATTATACAATGTACATGTATTTATAACGAGAGTTCCAAGATCATAAGGATGTGCGCGTGCTCGTGGTTGCATGTGAACAAGGCAGATGTATCTTTCTGATGGCACGCGCCGCGCAGGTGTCTTTCGACTTGCATGCAGACTAAATCTTTCAGTGCAAAATGTCTGTCAGCGTGTATATATATAGTCTCTCGTCATTGGGCTTCTTCCCTCCCCCCTTAAACTTCCAATCCCTTCATTTTTAGCAGCAGAAAAAAAATTCCAGCATACACATAGTAACAAAGTTCGTACACTTAATTACAATCGAAAAACCCGCATAGACTTAAGTTGACTCTATACAAAGTGCATGAAAAATAATTTCAGTAAATTGCTGTCACACGGCATATGCACAATTTATATTTATGCACTTATTTTGTATCGTTTGCATAATTTATACACCTCAGTGACACCTTCTTTAGAGCGGGACAATGAAAAAAGTGTGACACTTGCAATTTGCAACATTTACCTCGCCTGATGGTATAATTTAGACTCTTGGCGTGTTTCAAAATTAACTTCTTGGGATGCTTTTTCGAAAATTCGGGAGAAATACCACAAAAAAGCGGTAAGATGAAAGGAAAATAGTGACAAATTAAGGGGAGTAGAAAATAGTAACGAAAAAAGACCGAAATCGCTTAGAGTAGGAAAAAAAATAAGCGGGCCCCTTGGGGCTAGTCACGGCCCTGGCGATGCGCGCGTCGAATTTTCTCGTCGCTAGTCGAAGTCGACGCTGCTGGAACTCGACACTACTGGAGGGATTCATTCCAATTCGACCGTCACTACCTAAATACTTAAAAACAAAACACGAATTTTTACAAACTGATGATTACGCTCTTAGTTAATATAAGTTTATTACAAAAAAAATCCAATTCTCACTATCTGCTTTCACAAAAAAGAGAAAAATTTCGCAACTTCCGATTTACGATTTAAGACTTTCAATTTATAATTTTACATTTAACAGCGAGATGTCGATTCTATTTAAACAGCAAGTTTTCGATTCTATTTAAACAGATCGACCGAAATAGCATTTCACAACAGACCGTATAATTAAGCCCTTCAATCAGTTAATCGACCAGCCGGGACAGCTCTATTTGAAACACAAATAAATTTTCATCATATTCCAAGTAAGTGAGTGACTAACTCACAAAGATATAATAAATAAATTAAAACACCGACAGACACAACGTGTGGAAATCGAAATCCGATTCGCTAAAAGGGAGCAATTAATTTAATTTTGTCGTGTCGAGTAAGATAAAACAGAAAATAGACAAGCCTTCACTTAACACAAATAAGATTTATCGATAGAAAGTATAAATTTTTTTTTGGTATTACATTATATCGACCTACGATCTAGCTATAAATCAAGTATCGTAACTTTTACCATGAGTATTCGAATACTCCTGAAGGACTAATCCTTTACCAATTTTCGAGAGGAAAATCGATCGCAGGGCTCGAAGTATATAGTGAAAGTATTTAAAAATACGGACTTTACGGACCAAAAATTAAAAATTACGGACCAACTGACAAAAATAGAATCAGTCCGAATCAAATATAAGCGAACATTTTATTTCAAACTGAAAATTCAATTTTTCATAAAGCTATGAAACATGAAGAAATCGATAACTTCTAGTCTTCGACTCGAAGTCATCGATTTCTTCATGTTTTATAATAATTAATATTAATTATTAATAAAAATAATTTATAATAATTAAAATCATCAATTCAATTATTATTTAAAATTCCTCTTTATATCGATTATTTTTAATGATTTTCGAAAAAGTTCTTTGACAATTTTCAAATTCACTTCTTTACAATATTTAATTTTACGAAATTTCAATTATTAGTTAAATTCTTTTATTAAATAAATATTAGAAAATAGAAACTGAAAATAGTATTAAAAAAACTCAATTAAACTTTTTCAAAAAAATTAATTACAAAATTTAATTATTTTTTAAAATTCATGCTATATTGCTTTTAATATTCAATGATTATATCTAAAATTTTTAATGAAATTCATTTTTAGGAAATAAGATTCAATTTTTATTAGAATATTCTAATAGAATTGAATTATTTAAATAAAAATAAAACACAATTTAATAATTTATTGAAGAATTCAACGTTTCATAAAATTCAATTCCCATAAAAAATTGTCATCAACAAATTATCGAATACATTACATTTTTTGGGAAATTCGATTAAAATTGTATTAAAAATAATTGAAATTTTGCATTGAATGTTATTATTTATGAAAATAATTGAATTCTTGAGAAGAATTTTATTAAAATTTTCAAAATTAATTAAATTCTTGTAAAAAATTAACAAGAATTCAATTATTTTTAAAAATTTTAATAAAATTTTTGGCATAATTTAAAAATAACAAAAATTCTTAGCAGATCTTTAATTACTTTAAGAAATTAAAAAAAAAAAATTCGCAAGAATTTAATAATTTTCGTAAAATAATAAAATTTTTTGTAGAGAATCAATTATTTTCAATAGTCTTAATAAAATTCTTCCCAAAAAGAATTCAATTATTTAAACACAAAAATAAATAATTTATTGAATAAATGAATGTTTCTTGGAATTCAATTCCTATTAAAAATTTTATCAACAAATTTTTTAATAATTAAATTCTTTGGACGAATTTTAATAAAATTTTAAAGAATTTTTTCGATAAATTCGATTAAAATTCTATTAAAAATAATTGAATTCCTAAAAAGAATTTTATTATTTACGAAAATAATTGAATCCCGGTAAAATTTTATTAATTATGCGATAATAGTTGAATGATTGTGAAGAAATTTATAAACAAAATTTGTTATTAATTAAATTATTGTGAAATTGTTATTGTTTTTTGAAAATAATTAAAATTTTTCGTAGAATTTTATTACTTTAGAAATAATTGAATTCGTGTGATAAATATTGTTAATTATGAAAATAATTGAAATTTTTAAATGAATTTTAATAAAATTTTTGAAAATAATTGGATTGTGTTGAAGAATTTTGCTATTTATTTATACAGATAATTGAAATGTTGCCAATGTTTTTTAGTTTTCTTTTAAAATATATGAATTTTGGAGAAGAATTTTAATATTTCTAAAGGTGATTGAAATTTTGACGAGAATTAAAAAAAAAATTTTGAACATAATTGATTTTTTGCGAAGAATTTTATTTCTTTTTAAAAATAACTGAATTACTGCAATCATTTGTAATTTCTCTAAAATTCTCCAAATTGTATCGTACAATTTACGAACTTTTCATCCTTTTCTGAATGAAATTACGGACTTTACGGACCTTTTAAAAAAACACGGACTTTTACGGACTTGAAGCAAATAAGTTACGGACTATTTCAGGATTTAGGATCTACTTCGAGCCCTACGATGGGTAAAAATGGAAAAATTCTATTATAATTACGGTTAATTACTAGAGAGAGAGGAGAAAAGAGACATTTGCCAAAACAATAAAATGCGTTCATGAATCAACATTTCGACTAATCACTGCTCAACAATTGCCAAGCTAATTAACAACGACGACTTGCGGTTACGATCTTATCGTGCGGTACCCCGTTTAACAGTTTAAGTTGGTGGGATTCTATCGAGGAGCGATCTCGATTCAGCGATATATCTTGTTTTGCAAATGCACCCATAGCAGGCAGGCGGGCGAGCGAGCAAGCAAGCAATATCTGTGCACGTGCAGGTTTAAGGTAATGCACACAATATCTTTGTATTACAAATATATATGTATAAACAGCATACAAACACGCCGATGGTTGAATTAGTTTTGCATGATTTTAATGCGTAAGGAGGGCGTGTGTAGTCGCGTGCCAAGTTTGCGATCGTGTTAGTTTTGCACCTGTCCACCACCATCTTTGGGTTCCTACTTTATTTGGGACATCATGGCCTCGAGAATATTGTGCATTCCCCCTTTTTTTTCAAAGGACGCGTTCAAAAGCCGGTTGAAAATAAAAGACTCCAGAGAGAAAGAGTCTCAAAATTAATGCGCGAGGTGAATGTAAATAAAAATGCCTATATGGTCTTCGTCGTCGTCGTATCGAATAGCAGAGAGTCAATAAAATAACGTTCAAGATCAATTTAACGGAATTTTCTGAAAAAAAGAAGTTCACCTGTTCGATAACTGCAAAAAACAAATAAAATCGCGTTTTTCGAAAAAATTCCACAAGTCCTGCATAAATTGTTTTACAGAACATTCTTCCTTTCGAGCCAAAAACTTCCTAGATTAATTTTTAATGTTCTATTTTTCTCAGGAAGCACCTTGAATAAAAAACGATTCGAAACAATTTAAAAATTTGCATTAGCCAGAAGGAAAATTGGTAAAATTTCCATTTCTAAACCCCCAATACCTCGAATAGTGTCGAATGTACTCAGCGTCGACTTCAACTACCGTCGAAAAATTCGACGCGCGCATCGTCAGGAGCGTAACAATTCCAATCGTCGCCCTTCCTTCTATTTCTAAATAAAACCAAGGGAATTAAACTATCAGCAGGGAAATCGATCAGATTCTTCAGTCCCGAACCAAAAAATCCCAAATTGAGCAATAAATAATTACCCATCAGCATGGAAACCTTCTTAAAATTGTTTTTTCGGCAACTAAATTAAAAGACCCCTACAAATTACATCGAAAGGGTTATTTTAACACTTTGAGAATTAATTTCATAACGGTACTTATACACTCGGATATTGTTCACCTATATACATACAAAAACTTGAATATTCTTATCTAAAGCAGGATGGAAGGTGGGGGGGAAAAAGAAACGAAAACATGTTCAGAAAAGTGAAGAAGGCGAACGATCGACACGGATGCATCACGGCATCGAAACAGGAGACAGGATGTGGGCAGCTGTTTACCAGCTGGACGATGATAGTTATAGCTTTTTAGTGAATACCTGTATCGCAACTCGCATATAAAACTTTTTGAATCAAAAGAAGGCATTAAACATGTTTTCACCAAAACAGAATTTATACCTTTCCTTCCGTTCTTCAAACCCAAAACACGCAATGACATTTCCGTTTATTTCAAATAACCACAACCATTTTTTTTTAATGAAAACCATTTTCATCATCATCTTCAGAGAGGAAGGAGAGAAAAATCGCTTATGCAGCACAAAAAATTACTTTCTCGAAACTTCAACTATATTATTCACAAATCACAATTGTAGCAAACTGTGTATTTAGCAAAAATAGCCGTTCCCCCTGAAGCGTATCGAGGGAAGTTCACACGCTTCTCTGTTCTCGTTAGATGCCACATACACGAGAATAAAGCAAATCAAAAGAAAAGAGAATGCTAAAAGAACATGAAAAAGAGAGTGTGGCAGCGTATCCGGAAAATTGCATCAAATTGTACACCCTAAACGAACTTGCCAACAAAGAAGAGAGCCCTTTTTTTTATTCAGACCCATTTCTATAAAAGGGAGAACAATAAAAAGTCAATTTCCCAAAAAGAATTCTCTAATACCAACAAATTTTTAATTATTTTTGCCACAACATTCTTTTTCTTCCATATTATCTTCTTTCTTCTCCAGTGTTTTTTGCTTTACAACTTCATCTTTTCAGAACTCCATAAATCAGATAAAGTTTCGGAAAACTTTGTGCTTTACTGCCATAATCCGATTTGGTGAGCGCGACGAAAAAAAAGAAAATAAGAGAAGAGAAGCAAGTACTTTAGCGAATAAATTGATTTTCGGAAGACGATAAAAGGAGAAATAGAAATCATCAGGATCAGAAAGTCCAGGGACGAATTCCGCAAAAAGGGAGGGAATTGAAAAAGGAATAAGAGTAGGAAAAAAAGGCAAAGAGAGAGGGAAGGGAATCTCTCTGAAGCCAGGAAAAAAATTTCAAACACTATAGTCTGCTCTAGTTTGTGAAAGCATCTTTCTGAAATTCGTTGGCTAGTATAGAGAGAGAGCGAGAGAGAAAGAGAGAGGGCTAAATTAAATGCTGCTCACCGTCCGGTTTCACTTTGAAAGGTTTCCGTTCTTAAATGAGAAGGTGAACATTTTCGAGGGTGGTACACACTCTAATGGAAAATACATGCTCGAAATAACAAGTAATAGCTCTCCCTTTCTCTCGGCTCTCTTCTTTTTTTAAATTACATTTAAAGATCAAAGAAACTGCTTTCCTAATTTGGTTTACAATCAAATTTTCCTCAGTTCACTATCTATAAGTAAAGAATTTAATCTGTAAACTCCACTTTACTTTTTCTATTTCAGCAAATAAAATGCCTTCAAGTTGCGGTTGAAGAGGATGAAGACAATTTTTCTCCAAATCGAAAAGAATTTTTTCGATTATTTCAGAATAAAAACGTGCTCGAAAAGTTTTCTTCACTTCTCTAAATAAAAAAAAAGAGGAAAAATTGCTAAACTTCCTATTTCTAAAAAAGCAAAATCATAAAACCTTCAGTAGTGTCGAATTCCATCAGCGTCGACTTCTACTACCGTCGAAAAATTCGACGCGCGCATCTTCAGGAGCGTAACTATTCCAATCATCGCCCTTTTCGATTTTTTTATTTTCTTGACATTTAAATACACAATTTGCAACTAAATCGATCAGCATCGGATATTAATGTATAAATTTATGTATAATATGAATATAAATAAAATTACGCACAAATATATTTATAGAATAAAAATATTTATAAATATTTTTTAAAAATTTGTATAAATACAAACATTTAATGTACAAATATGAATAACTTAGTATACCAAAAAATAGTAAATAATAATATATTAAAAATCATAAACGTAAAGAAAAAATAAAAAAAACATAAAAGGGCGACGATTGAGAATAGTTACGCCCCTGACAATGCGCGCGTCGAATTTCTCGTCGCTAGTAGAAATCGTCGCCGATTGCATTCGACACTACTGGAGGTTTCACGATTCAAAATTCTTCGAAATAAAAATAAACATTTCAATAACAACGAAAACTGTCTTTCTGAAATATAAATATAAAGAAAGAAAATTTTCTAAAAAAAAAACCCCAATTTCAAAACTCAGCAAATTAACAAAATTAATTTGCAAAATCAATTTTTAGACTTAATTTTTACACATTTTTCTCTCTTAAAAAAGAAAAATTTCGAAAGAATCTAATAACGATGAGAATATAAACAGAATAAATTCTACAAGACTTAGAAGAAGAAGAAGAAGAAGAAGAACGTTTTTTTTTTGATAAAAAAAAAGAAGGAAAAAAATTAGGAGGCCACCTACGTCCCTTTGTTGTTCGAGGGCAAGAGAGTCTCGACGAAAGAACTGACCATAGCTTCGAGGTTCGAATATTTTATTTCAGGCATCAGAAAAATGAGAAAAAAAGGGAGTAGCATCACACAAAAAGAAAAGAAGCAAACGGTAAAAAAAACACATCCTCGACAGATTGTCCGATTTAAATTGGGGGCCAGGGTCAGTCATTCGAAATTAAGAACTTGCAAAAAAAAAAAAAAATCTCGTTTTCTTTGTGCATTCGCATAAAGCAAAATCCTAAAGAAGATTCTAAACATCAACAAAATTAAAATCATATTATATATTATCCTCTCGAATTTAAATATCGTCAATTGATATAGGAACAGGTTAAAAATAAAATATTGGTTTTTTTGTTTTGTTGCAAAGATATCGAAATGAAGAAGCTTATCTGGAAGGTTTTTTTTCAATGCTTCCATGTATAATGGGACGGTTTTTAATAAATTAGTCTCGGATTAATAATCCAACTACTCTTTGACGATAAGAAGTAGAGAGACAACATTGTTTGGAAGAAGAAATTTAAGGAATTTTTTTTGGATTTGTTTGACTAATTTTAATTTTTGGGATTTTTTCCTGTTTTTAAACAAAACTATAAATAATTTTTTAATGAGGTACGGTATTTTTATTTTTGATTCCAAATCATGTTCTTTTTTTTAATAATTGTATCCTCAGTGACAATTACTTTCTCAAAAAATTAAGGCACATGAAAAAGAGATCAATTCAATTTTTAAAAAGTTCTTTTTCGATTTTTCCTTTTTAAAAACGTTGTGGACTTCAAGTTCGTATTTTCTAAAACTATAAATAGTTTAAAGAAAAAATTATCTCCACCAAACAAAATTCACTTTTTTTCGAACCAAATAAATAATTTACCGGACTTTTGGGTTAGAAATATCTTTTTTTTTCTTTTTCTTTTTTTGCAGGTGTGAACCACAATTTCTTTTTCCCAATTCCCACGTTTCTCGTTATGTAACATTTGGAGGATCTTATTACTCTGTAAGAAGCAAACAACGTTGTATTGGCATATCTCGTCTTTTTTTTCCAAGAATAAGAGCAAAAATTTTGTGCTCCAGAAACAAAGAGCGAGAAGGAAAGAATAAAAAAAAGGGAATTTTTATATAGCCCAAAGTGATACCTTTGCGTGTACGAAAATTCAATTTTCGATAATGTCAGGGTTTCGAATTCTTAAGTTTGTAACGTCGACATCGAAATATATCCCGATGCCGCCGCATAATTAATTGATTCCACAGCAAAAAAAAAGTAAAAAGAAATTTTATTTTGAAGAGACGACACATAAAGAGCGGGAGAAAAAATCGTGTATAAAATTTCAAATAAGACGACAAATAAACGGAATTTTAATTTTTAATTCAATTTGTCCAAATTGTCATTCTTCAGAACTGTGATAAATATTAATTTTGAAATATTTTTACCAAGCGGAGATATTTTAGATAAAAAACGATTTAATTTACTTCCTTGGCCTTTTATCCGTTTTGAAATTCGGTTAAATTAAAAAACCATTAGGTTTCTAAATTTAACCGAATTTCTTTAAATTTTTTCTTTTTGAAATTCAGGTAAATTCAAAAAAACCTAACGGTTTTTGAATTTGACCGAATTTGAGAAAGAAAAAAATTGATGAAAATAATGGGATGGAGGTAAATAAATGTCGGTGACATCGCAATCCGAACATAACCTAGCGTAACAAAACCTAACCTCGACGTGTCGAGGACCGGGAGGGCATCGATTTTCGACTACTACAACTGAGTGTGGGTTGGACGCACGGCGACGACGAGAGATAGCCTAGCTGCTGTCTATATTGCGAACGACGGTTGAAGGCTGTAGCTGTTCAGTGACCCTTTCATGTTCGATCTGATGACAAGATAGCAACAGTCGGCTTCTCTTCGATTCCACTTGATAATTCTTTTTTTGTTTTTTTGTTTTTGTTTTTGATAAACTTCACGTGTGTAACCACATTAATATTGTATCGACAATAAAAATGTTAATTTACACGAACAATTAAATTCGAAACCAAAAAGAGAAAAAAAATACCTACAATTATTCACAATCTTTGTCTCCATATTCTCCAACTTTTAATTAGCTCAAAATTATTATTCAAAATTAACAAAATAATCATTACTATTATCATTATTATTATTAAGAAAATTATTATTACTACCATTATTAACTACTCTATAAATTTCAATTGGTAAAATGTTTTACTTATTTCAATTAATCATTGACTTTTTTACTTTTCAATTAGAAATAATTCCTCTTAATTTTTTTTAAGTAAAAATAATTTTAAAAAAATAAAAATAATTTTAAAAAAATATTAAATAATATTAAAAAATATTAAAATATTAAAAAATATAAATAATTAAAAAATTAAATTAAAAAATCCCAAAAATAATAAAAATCATTAAAACTCTTTTTCAAGAATCTTACAATTTATAAAAATAATTCAATTCTTTTCAAGAATTTTAAGATTTAATTTAAGAGCCTAATAAAGTTCAGAACGTTCAAATGAACGAAATTTATTTATTTCTTCTAAAAATTGAATTTTTATTGCAATTATTTTACTTATCCAAAAAATTAATTAGCGAGTTTGTAAACGTATAAAAGTTTAGTTATTAAATTTTTTTATCATTAGTAATTTATTAAAATATTTTCAATAAAAAATATTTCGTTCATTTGAACGTTCAAAACTTGAGGATCGTTTTAATTTACTTTAATTTTAATTTTTTTTAAATTTTGAAAAAGATCATTTTCAAAAATTAAAAAAATTAAAATAAATTAAATCTTACAAACCTTTAAAACAATTTAATTATTTTTATAAATTATATAAAACAGTCAATTATAATTGAATGTTTTGAACAATTAAAAAAAAATTTTAATAATTGCATTCAATCAAAAACTTTTATTTAAATATTAAAAATAATTGAATTCCAGCGATGGATTTTACTAATTTAAAAATATAATTCAGTTTTACCGAAGAATTTTATCAGAATTTTCGAAAATAATTAAATTTAATTCCTATTTTAAAAAATAATTGTATTCTTTCGAGAAGTCTTATTACAATTTAATTAAAAATAATTGCATTCCCTTGAAGAATTTTATTATCAAAAAAATAATTTAATTCTTGCGAAGAATTTTATTAAAAATTTCCAAAATCCTGATCCAATTTTTTTGAATAATTTCTTTGAATTTTTTTTCAAATGATCTATTTTCATTCACAATTATTTTAATGAAAAATTTTGAACGTAATTGAATTTTATGAAGAATTTCTTTCAAGTATTTAAAATAATCGTTTCTGTTAAAAATAATAATTAAATAGTTTATTGTTCAAGTTCTTTAAAATTCTTTTGAAAATAATTGAATTCTTGTGAAGAATTTTATTAAAAAGTTTTCAAAATCATATATTTACATTCTTTTGAAGAATTTCTTTGAATTCTTTTAAAAATAATCTCTTTTCTTTAATAATTTTAATTCTAAATTTTGAAAGTAATTGAATTTTATAAATAATTTCTTTCAAGTGTTTAAAATAATCGCTTTTGTTAAAAAATTTTATTAAATACTTTATTGTTAAAGTTTATTAAAATTGTTTTAAATAAAATTTTGAATTCCTGCGTGAAAAATTTTATTATTTATATAGAAATAATTGAATTCCTGAGAAGAATTTCACTATTTTAAAAAATAATTAAATTGTTTTTCAAGAATTTATTAGATGTTTGGAAAATAAATTAATTTTTTCGAAAAATTTTACTAAAAATTGGAATTAGTTTTACTCAATCCTTTAGTGATAAAATTTTATTAAAAAATTGATATAATAAAACTTTTATAAACAAATACTGTCATTTTTTAATTTTTAAAGAAAATAATTTGATATTTTACAAGAATTTTCTTAAAAATTTGGAAAATAATTGAATTTTTTAGATTAAATCACTGCGAATTATTTAATACATTACATGTAAACAAATTAATCCTAAAATTTACTAATTAATAATAAATTAAACGTAAAAGAATTAACAGAAAAATTTACCAAATTCAAAAAGCAAAAATTCAGTCACTAATTCCAATATTAGCAAACACTTATCCTGATTAAAATCTAGAGATTGAAAGTCAAATAAAAAAATAAGAAGAAAATAATCCAAAAGCACACAAGACAATGAAGAGAAACGACCAGACATAATTTTTCGTCGAAGGGCAATAAATTAATCGAAATGAAATTGATACATATTGTGCTGGACACGAAGAAGTTATATAAATTTCTATAAATCCAAATGTCAAGGAGTCGAGTGAATTTGAAGGGGATTCTTTTTTTCGTGGGGTGAATGAACTAAATGGAAAATGGCCGAAACCCTTCGAGCGAGAGCCCAGGGAATCTTGTCGTCCCGTTTCCAGGAAAAGCCCTTTAGTTTTCGGCAAACTTCGGCTTTCTTCGCGTAGTCTTCTCTCTTGGAAGTTTTAATGAAAAACCCCGAGCCCAGATATACGGAACAACCGACTATATATGTATACCAACTCCCGGCGATATTATTTATACCATTAATAGCAAATATAAAAAAGAGAAGATGAGCAACAAAAAAAAATTCTATCTCCAATTCTTTTCTAGATCAATATAGAAAGGAATTTTATTTTTTATTAATATTTTTTTCACTTGATAACAGGAATTCTTTTTATATTTTTGTTAATAAATAGAGAATGTTTTTTTTTTTAAGTCAACAATTGTGGGAAATAAAACCGAAATTTTTGTACTCTTTGCTTCTGAAATACTCGAATTAGTTAACGATCAAAATTAAATTATTATTCAGGATTCAACTGAAACAGCGATTACTTTCGCTGAATGAGCGAAAGTATTCTTTAAAATAGTGAAATTATTAGTTGCAATAACTAAAACTTTCGCTAATATAGTGAATTTTGTAGTTGTTCCAGATGAAGATTTTTTTTCGTGTAACAAAAATAAGAAAGTTCAAAATGATATTAGAAAATAGAAAAATGAATCAAAAAATACAAAATAAATAAATAGAACAGTTCCCAAAAACTACGAAAAGAAAAAAAATTAATAAATAAGTATGCAAAAAACAATTAAAATGATTTAAAAATTTGCCTATACCACAAAAGTGATTTAAATTTTCCAAATTTTTTTTTAAATCATATAATAATTATTTCTATAGTGAATAATTCAACTCCCACGAGTTATAGGAAATGCTAGCAATATTAGATGAGACCATTAGACTGTGGGCAAGTCCGAAAAAAAAGAAAAAGAAGAAACTTGATTTCCCAACAAGTGATTTCAAACTCCTTTCTCCAGAAGTAAGAAATTCTAACTTCATACTTTGTTTATTTTTATGCATGCGATGATGATGATTTACTTTTCATTCTTTCGTATTTTTGCAAAAAGATTTTAAAATGGACTTTATTACCTTCACTTTCACCGCGTATGAAAATTTTTTTCTAGATTTTATGAATTTTTTTCCTACAACAATATATATATAATATATCGACAGGCAATTCATTTTAATGTTTATGTTATACTTGTAGGAAAAAAATTAAAATCTTACTCTTCAAATCTAAAAAAATCACTTTTCACTATAATTGAATTAGTGACGAAAAAAATTCTAATTTCTACAAAGTTAGTAGAATTTACTAATTCAAAAGCAAAAAGACAGTCGACAATTCGAATTAGTTTGCATTTTTACTAATTCAAATTTAGAGAGAGAAAAGTTGGTTTTTTTTAAAATGAAATTTGAATTTGGTAAAATATTTAGTAATTTGACTCTGTGACAGACTTTTTGCTTTTAAATTATTAAATTTTACTAAAAAATGAGTAACAATAACTATTTATTAGTAAAATTTACTAATTCAATTCGTTAAATTCGTCCTTTTTCTTTTCATTCTTTTTAACTAATAATTAGTTATTTGTTTACTAATTTCTAAAGCAAATATTCAGCCAAGATTTTATTAATAATTATTTATTTTTAATTACGTCAGAATTCGAAAGTAAAATCTGCGATTTAGTAAAAATTAGTATACTAATTTAAATAACTATCAATTTATATACTAATTTATAAATTTACTCTCTAAATACGAGATTGGCTGAAAATAAATAATTATTAGTAGAATTTTAGTTGACTATTTGCATCACAAATAAGTAAAAAAATATCTAATTATTATTAGCTTCATTACTCTCTCAATTTTTTTTACTAAAAATATTTAATAATTTTAATTAGTGACTGATTTTTTGCTGTTGAATTATTAAATTTTACTAATAAGATAGTAAATAATTCTATTCATTAGTAAATTGTACTACAAACATTGCTAGAAATGACTATTTATTAGTAAATTCTACTAATTTGTTAAAAAAAAATTTATCAACAAATACTATATTCTACTAATTTAATAGTAAGATTAACTAATAAATAGTAATTTATACAAGTAATAATAATTATTATAACATTTAGTAATTTCTACTAATTTACAAGAAAAATTTAATAATTCAATAGAAAATTGTTAGTCATTAATTCTAGTCAGTAAACATTTTTTACTGATTTAATTTTAGAGAGTAACTTGAATTAGTGACTAACTATTTGCTTTTAAGTTAGTAAATATTACTAGAAAGAAAAATAACTTCTACTAATTTTTTAGTCCTACTTTAGAGAAAAAAAAATAATTTCTACTATTTTTTACTAATACTGTTAAGAAAATAAATAAATTCCACTAATTTTTTAGTAATACTTTAGAGAGAAAAATAATTTCTACTAATTTTAATAAATATTTGTTCCATTTAAGGAAGAAATATATATATTGTCTTAAAATTAGTAGAAGGATAAAAAATTATTTTAAATCCTACTAATATTGTAGTAATAATTTTACTAAAGACAGGAATTTAATTTTTTGAGTACTCTCTAAATCTGAATTAGTAGAATTCTACCAAGAATTAGTAAAATTTTACTAATTTTTAGTAGTTTTCATGAACGACTTTTCACCTTTTTAATTAGTAGAATATTACTAATTTTTAGTAAAATTCTACTAATGTTTTAGTAGAATTCCACTAATTAAAAGTCACTTCTTCACTTAATGAATTAGAGAAAGTGTTTAATCGACTATTAATAAAACAGTTTTACTAATTGCTAGTAGAATTCTACTAATCAATTAGTAACGCTCTACTAACAATTAGTAAAATTTTACTAATTGTTAGTAGAATTATTACTAAATCATTTAGTGGACGACTTTTCACCATTTTATTAGTAACTTTCTACTAATTCAGATTTAGAGAGTAAAATTCACTGATATATAGTAATTTTTACTCATTTTCTTGTTAAATTTACAAACAAATGATAATTTGTAATAAATATTGATTTTTCACATTTTTTTATTGAAATTTAATTGAAATTTAATAAATGAATTTTAATATTTCAAAAGCAAAAAATCAGTTACAAATTCCAATTACTAAACATTTTTACTAATTAAAATTTATAGAGTATTAATAATTAGTTAGTTTCCTTATTTACTAATATTAAATATAATTTTCGCATATATTCATTTGGAAATTTTTTTTACCAAAAATAAAAAAAAAAAGAAAAGGAAATCGAATTCCTCGACTACACTAATGTTAATAAAATAAAGCAATGCAGCTAATACGATAATGAACTTGAATCAAAGTTTGTGGCAACGCGTCGAGAAGTGAAGCCATTTTGGTGGGCCGAAGCGAAGGCGAAAGACAAACGGGTCAATACTTGGAATGTTCTATCTGCTTTAAGGGAAAAAGGCGCTAAGGGAAGCGGCCCTTACATAGGCCAAGCTCAGTTATCGTTATATACATCTCTCTCTTTCTCTCTCTACAGTATACCTATCAGAGTGGGTGTTGGGTGAGTGCGGAGAAAAAAAGCACAGTTTCTCCCTTTTTTCTCTTCTCTCTCTTTCTCTCTCTTTATATATTCACAAACACACACCTTATTCCTCTTATATTCTAAAAAAGTACTCTTTTTCTCGAGACTGTTCACCTCATTTTCTATTGAATTTTTACGTCTCTCTCTCTTGCTCTGCGTATACATTATACGCATTGCGTGTTTTAGTTTGAAATGCATGACCCGTGTGGCGTGCACCATTTAAAAAACAGGAAATGCCCTGCGTAATGAGGTCGACGAACGCACCAAGTTTCTTCGTAAAGCTTTATTTCCCTTGCACACAATTATTTTCATACAATAAAACAAAGGAAATTTGAAAAAAAAAATTTCAAAGAGTGAAGGAAACCTCTTTTTCAAATTACATATTTTTAGTATAACTAATAGTGCTTTTAAATATTCTTTCCTCTTCTTTATGTGTGTATATGAAAGTTGAACAAAAAAAAGAAGGAAAAAAAAATGAAATAGAAAGACATTTACTTCAGTCAAGTAAACGACTTCTTGTCTTATTGATAAATAAAACTTTACTGAAATTAACCAAATTTAAATTAGTAAAAAATTTAATAATTTTAATGATTGACTCACTTTTTGCTTTTGAATCAGTAATTTTGAATAAATTAAGAGAAATGACTATTTCAATTTACTACATTTTTTTTAAATCTCTTACAAATTTTTACTAATTTAACTAAAAGTAGAAGAAATAATAGTAAAATCTACTAATTTTTTCTAATTGTAAGTTACTAAAAAATTAAATATAAAAGAAGTTTATTTATTTTTAAATTATTAGAAAAATTTGCTAATCTTTACTATTAATTTTGTTTATTGTAATTTAGTAATTTTAACTATTATATTTTTTTAATTCTAATTTAGTCAAAAATGTGTAAATTTTACTAATAAATCAATTGAAATAACGTTTAGTTAAATTTACTTATATTGCTAATTACTTTTCTTATCTAGTAATTAGTAAATTTTTCCTACTAATTAAAACAATTTTTTTGTCGCTAGTTTTTATCTACTAATTAGCAACTCTTTTTTACTAATTACTAGTTTTCATCTACTGGTTAACAATTTTCTTTTGCCAATTACAAGTTTTTTTTACCAAATAATTTTTTACCAACTAAATAGTACATTAAAAAAAATTCATTTCATTTAAATAAACAGTTACTTATTGTCTATTATTAAATAAATATTTTATTAGTAATCTCTCAAAATTTCTGTTAGTCAAAATGTTTATAAAGTTAAATTTGAAATCAACCTTTTGATTTTAAATTAGTAAATTTGACTAATAAATAGTATTTTTTTTTTAGTTTACCTGTAAAATTTACTATTTTTAGTATTAATTTTTTTTAATTTATTAATAAATTAGTAATAATATTAGTAAATTTAACTAAGCGTAATTTCAATTAATTTATTAGTAAAATTTACTAACTATGTTACTAATTTATTAATAATTTTAAAAAAATGAATACTAGGAATAGTCAATTTTACAGGTAAATTAGAAAATATTACTATTTATTTGTCAAATTTTAAGATATTTTTAATACTAATTTATAATCAAAAAGTTAACCGCAAATTTTAATTACTAAACATTTTAACTAACATAAATTTTGAGAGTTTACTAATAAAATATTTGTTTAACAATTGAAAAGTAATTTTTGTGTTAAATAAAATGAATTTTTTTTAATGTACTAATTATAAGAAGAAAATAATTTGGTAATAAAACTAGTAATTATAGTAAAAGAAAATTGTTAAGCAGTAGTAATTAGATTAAAACAAGTAATGAATAAAAAAGTGTGTAGTAAGTATAAGAAATTTACTAATTATTTAAAGAAAGTTAGTAATTATTAGTATAAAAAAAGCTAATTACTACAAGAAATTTACTGATTACAAAAATTAAAATTACCAATCACAAAAATAATAATCACCAATATTAAAAACGACTTTTTTACACTGAAATCATTCTCATTCTGTTAAATCGAAATCAATACATTATATACTGAATAATTTATTATCTACTTTTTACTATTTCAAGTTTGAAAAAAGTCTCAAGGTCGAAAAGTCAATTTAGCATAAAAAAATCAATAAAGAGTATCTAATTAGACCAATAAAATTATTTCTTCACTGACAAGTTATAGATATTCGTGAAAAAAACAATAAAAATTATTATTATTATTGTTATCATTGTTATTGATGACGAAACGTTTATAATACGGAGAATTTTTTTTTGTAGAAAATGCTATGTCAATTTTGCGTTTTTCTTCTATTTATTTTATTTCTTTTGAGACTATACAGCTGGCAAAGCTTGCGAAATATTTATAACCGGAGAAACTTAAACGCGTGCGAGATCCATTATTCAAAACCGATTACGCGGATACATTGCTTTATCGATTGTTTGAAAATCGAAAACCCAAGTCACAGGAGGAAACAAATTGCATCGACGAACAAGAACAAGAGGACGGAGAAGAAGAAGAATAACAAAAGGGAAGAGAAGAACAAAAACAAGGACAAGAACAAAAACACGAAGAAGGACAAAAATAAGGAGAAGAACAAAAATAAATAGAAGAACAAAAATAAGGAGAAGAACAAAAATAAGAAAAAGATCAAAAATAAGGGGAAGAACAAAAATAAATAGAAGAACAAAAATAAAGAGAACAACAAAAACACGAAGATGGACAAAAATAAGGAGAAGAACAAAAATAAGGAAAAGAACCAAAATAAATAGAAGAAGGACAAAAATCAGTAGAAGAACAAAAATAAATAGAAGATCAAAAATAAGGAAAAGAACCAAAATAAATAGAAGAACAAAAGTATGTAGAAGAACAAAAATAACAAGAAGGAGAAAAACAAGAAGAAGAAGAAGAACAACAACAAAAACAATTCGAGGAGAAGAAGTAGAAGAACAATAACAACAAGAAAAAGAAGTAGAGGAAGAAAATACCAAAATTGCTCTTCAAAAATAAATTCAGAATATGAAAGAAATACAATAACACAGTTTGTATAACTACAATTTTTTTCTGTGTTTTAAAGAATAAGAATTTTTTAAATTTCAATTTACGATCCTATAATTATCAATTTCCTTTTGCACAAAGACAAATTATTCCACCTTTTTTTATCGCCACTGGCTCATTATTCCTGACCTTCGTCTACACCTGAACTCGCGACAAGTGTCACGCAATACCTTTTTAAAAACATGCCGCATTGAGGGCAGTGTATATACGTGTTAATTATATTCAGTCATTTTAATTTTTAAAATTCATCAAATCCTTCATATATTGTAGGTATACTTATATGAGTTCGACGCCTTATTTGCGTAACGCTATTTTTAACTGCGGGAGCAATGTTTCGAAAATGTTACACAAAACCCTTTTATTTCACATAATTTGAATTAGTAAAAATGTTTAGTAACTTAAATTACCGACTCACTTTTTTCTCCAAACTTAGTAAATTTTACTAAAAAAATAGCAATTTCCATTAATTTATCAATATGGAATTTCCAAACTCAAAAGAATGATAGTTTTTTTATGTTTTTTAATTTTCTAAATTTTAGTCGTAAAAACATTAATCAATTACAGAATTGGTGACTTCTTGCTGTTGGATTAGTAAATTTTACTAAAATATTATAACTACTACTAATTTATTAGTGAAATTTACTAATCCAACAAATGCAATTATTTTCAAAAAATTAAAATGCTTTTGGAAAAATTGAAATGTTATTTAAAAAGTAAAATTTATCGTAGAAATTCAATTATTAAGAATATTATTTTAATAAAATTTCTTAACAAAATACTTTAATTTTTATTAATTCTTTTTTGACTAATTTTAAATAGTGACTTACTTTTTTCTGTTGGATTAATAAATTTTACTAATAAATTAGTAGAAGTTGTTATATTTTATTTTATTTTTGCTGTTGGATTAGTCAATTTTACTAAAATATTAAAACTTCTACTAATTTATTAGTGAAATTTACTATTCCAACAGCAAAAATAAAATAAAATATAATAACTTCTACTAACTTATTAGTAAAATTTACTAATCCAACAGCAAAAAGTAACTCACTAATTAAAATTAGTAAATATTTTTAGAAATCAAAATAAAAGTATATTCTGTTAAGAAATTTTTTAAAAATAATATTCAAATTAATTGAATTTCTTCGACGAATTTTACTATTTAAAAAAATAATTAAATTTTCCCAAAAGCATTTTATCAGATTTTTTGATAATAATTGAATTTCATTATTATTTTTAAAAAATAATTGTATTCTTTCGAAAAATTTTACTACAATTAAATTTACAAAAACTGCATTCTTTTAAAGAATTTTAATATCAATGAAAATAATTGAATTCTTGCCAAGAATCCTACTAAAAATTTTCAAAATCCTGATTCAATTTTTTGGAATAATTTATTTAATTTTTTTTTTTTTGCAAGTACTCTATTTACTTTTACAATTTTAATTAAAAATTTTGAACGCAATTGAATATTATGAAGAATTTCTTTCAAGTGTTTAAAATAATCGCTTCTGGTAAAAATAATAATTAAATACTTTATATTGTTCAAGTTCTTTAAATTTCTTTTAAATACAATTGAATTCCAGCGTGAAAAATTTTATTATATTTATTCTAGAAATAATTCAATTTTTGCGAAGAATTTTATTTAGATTTATTTTTTAAATAATTGAATTCTTTTCAAAACTATTCATTAGAATAATAATTATAGAGTAATATTTATTAAAATAATTTAATTTTCACGAAGAATTGTACTATTTATTTTTAAATAATAATAATTGAATTCTATTGGAAATTTTATTTAAAGTTTGGAAAATAAAGAATTTTTTCGAAAAATTTAATTAAAAATTGAAAAAAAATGTTACTTGAAAAATTGTTATTTTTACTTCAGTGAAATTTTATTAAAAAATTCACACAATAAAATTTTTATAAACAAATTGCGTCATTTTTTGCATTTTAAAGAAAAGAATTTAATATTTTACGAGAATTTTCTGCAAAAATTTGGCAAAATAATTGAATTTTGAAAATAGAATTTACAGACAATTTTAGAAATAATTGATACTTTTTTGAGATTAAATAACTTTTAGAATTATTTATACTTTTATAGAATATTGAAGAATTCTATAATTATATTTAAATTTTTATAAAAAGAAAGCAAAGACTTTTACTAAATATTCGAATTGTTTCAATGCATTTATGCAAATTTCAGAAAATATTTGAATTCTTTCGTAAAATTTTATTGAAATTGTATTTAAAAATAATTTAACTTCTGCGAAGAATTTTACTATTTAGTAGAATAATTGAATTCTTCCGAAGAATGTTATGTTTATAAATAATAGAATTCTTCCGAAGAATTATATTACAATTTTTTGATAATAAAAACAATAATAAAATATTTACTCAATAAGGTAATTTTTCAAATTTTGATTATGAATTTATCCAAAAATTTAAATTCGAAAATAATATTTGTTAGTTTGAATATAATAATGATCAGAATCACAATATAAATGACAATAAGAAAAACAATATATAATCCACTTAAAAAAAAAAATTCCTCCGCGCTCCTAAATTCACGAAAATGAGTCAACTTTGTTCTCTCCTTTTTTTTTCGTTATCAATTTCTGAAATCGCATCATTGACGTTTCATATGGAATGTACCGTTGCGAAGCATGGCTCAAAACACGGTTAAAAGTATTATAGAGGAAGAACCGGTGGAATCAGAAACTTTGAATGAAAGAGAGAATCTACTCAAGGAAATCTTTCACTCTCTTTCTCTCTTTCTCTCGCTCTTTATATATAGTTGAATCTTGATTGTGTAACTGTCAGACTGTTTCCTTCTTGCGAAAGATACGTATCGGA
Source organism: Leptopilina myrica (nomen nudum) (assembly GCA_032872475.1). Taxonomy (NCBI): domain Eukaryota; kingdom Metazoa; phylum Arthropoda; class Insecta; order Hymenoptera; family Figitidae; genus Leptopilina; species Leptopilina myrica (nomen nudum). The sequence continues at coordinate 1,675,888 of CM065458.1, forward strand.
GGTAAATACTCACGAACTAGAGAAAATACGCGCGAACACTTTAGGCTCGTCTCCTCAGCAACTTTTGTAAAAATCTCGCTCCACTAGACGGTATAAATATAAACCAAATTCTATAATCTATAAATATAAATAAATCCGAATTGCAAAACACTTGGAAATTGCATTTATATATCGAAATGCAATACACTCTTGGAAATTGAAATATTCCAATTTATGCCCTAGTGCAATAATCGTTTAGAACTATATCGTTTCAATAGCATCTATAACACGATTTCTTAAATGTCAACTTAATCTGTGCTAAGTATTTATATGCTTTCTCTATTTTTACCACTTCGATTTTTTTGCTGTTTATGGCAAATTCACTTCACGGAAAGAGAGAGATTAGTTTTCGTAATGCTGGCTTTTTGCTTTTGAATCTGTAATTTTTATTGCTAAGTTTTATTACTAATTTTAATTTCTAATTTTAATTCCTGATTATTACTTCTGATTTTCGTTCCTGATTTTTACTTCTAATTTTGATTACTAATTTTTATTAAAAATTACTATTTATTATAGTAAAAGTTACTAATATTCAATAGCAAAAGCTCAGTCACTAATTCGAATTAATAAAAATCCAATTCAAATTTTGAGTGTAGTAGAAAAATTCAGAGAACGTAAACTATTAAAGAAGAAAACAGTAAAGTTTGCTAACAAAAAAATAGTAAAGAGAAAATAAAATATTTACTCCGAAAATAGTAAAATTTGATAGAAATACGTTAAAACTCGTATACATAACGGTTTGAATTTCACCACAAAAGTGCAGTAATGAAAAAAAGGCAAATTTTGTTTCAACAACGAGACACGACTGCACTAAAAATGTAGCTAAAACCGAAAAGAGATAATAGTTTTTTTACTCACTCGTATTTTCCACACGCGCTTGATCGTAAAAATTAATAGAGTCAATGATCCACGATTTCGTCACTTACCTGTAAAAAAAGAACAAAAATTGCAAACATTAGTTAAAAATTCGTTAATCGTTACTTTTAAAGAAAAAAAATGACAAAACAAAGTCGATTTTTGAACTAAAGTGCACTTAAATGTGTCCCAGTTTTGAGCCCACTTTAAAATACCTCTCATCAATGAAATATACTTTCATACAGTACATTTAGATCCAAGATGTATTACAAATATTCACAAAGTAAAAAATGCATTAAAAGAACAAGTACAGAACGCACACTTCAACAAACCCTGCGAAGAGCATTTTTAAGAAAGAGTTGTAACACTTTTTTTTATTCCCCTCTTCTTTTGTACAGAAAAAAAGCAGTAGCGAAAAAGAAGAATATAATAAAAAGACTGTTTTTTTTTGTACCTAAAATCCTAAAAATCCCAAAACAAAAAAAGAAACAAGACGGACCTTAGAAGCAAATCACTTTACGTTATTCTTACTTTTTTGTTGATTAAAAGTTTCTTTTCACTTATTTTTGCAAATTACAATCAGTGTTTAATAAATATTTTTGAGTTGTAAAGAAGACCTAAAAATTAATGATTTATATTGACACTACATCCTTTTATTTTCCTTTCAAAAATTCCAAACATGACCTACAATTTTTTGCTTCTAAGGTCACAAAAAGATCGCGTCACAAATGATCAAGAAAAATCTAAAAATGCTACACAAAAAAAGTATATAGACCCAAATAGAGCAAAAAATGTCTAGAAAAGAATTTTTGTGATATTAATCATCGCTACACTTAATTGATGTTTAATGATGTCTCGGTTGAATGATTTCAAGGGAATTATATATCAAGATTAGAGTATAGTAGCGATGAAGGCAATCCAACAAAAGTGGAAGCCGCAGGCTTCCGGTCATTCTAGACCAGAGAGACTGTCGACTGTCGTTTGCGGCTTGGGATGAAAGAAGCTCATATAACATATATGGAACTAATTGTTCCAAGTTTTTCTTTTATTTCCATTTCTAGAGTCGCGCACTTTTCTTACTTTTATTATTTTTATTATATATTGTATGTATATGAATAAAAACAAAGAAACTTGAAAAATATTGCTCCTAACTGTCGGTAGTTGAAGATTTCTGTCAATATATACATGAGTCGGAGTCGTTTTTTGAAAAATTTTTTCTAAAAACAAAAAACCCTCGCCCTTACTATTCATGTCTGCAGTGTGCACATTAAGTTTTACAATATTTGCCAATTCTCAAAAGGCACACTCGAAATGAAAAAGAATGGATTTCTTCTATTTACTTTATCTTGTATACTGATCCAAGTGTACCGAGAAAGAAGCAAACACGAATTTTAAAAATAACCTTCTGTCTGTGCATATAAAAGGTCAAATATTAAATGGTTCTCTTATAATAATTAAGGAATTGTGCTTCTTTAAACTGGTGAATTAGTTTAAATTTAAAACTAGAGGTGAAAATTAAAACCGAATATAAGAATTAGTTTACGGAAAACTGATTTGAGAGCTGAAAAAGAAACTTTCACTATTTTTCTATGTACTAAAACACGAACTTTTGCTCATTTCTGCTTCGTAACTTTGTCACAAAAACTTAACTTTGTTTTTTCGATTTCCAGACAGAATTTTGACTTTTCGTTAACCTTAAAAAAATATTCTGATTCAATTTATAAAAAATTATTTGATACACAAAAAAAAATGTTCAATTTTACAAATTTTTTAAATCGTAAAATTATTCAAAAACATGAATAGCTTCATTTTTAAATAAATATTTAATTATCATTTTTGAATAGGAATTAAAATTTTTCTATGAATTTAAACTTTTTAAAATTCAACAACCTATATAGGAATATTAATTACAATAATTCAAAAATTAAAAATAACCTAGTGATAAAATTTTTATTTTTAATAAGAATATTCTTACTCTCACCGTATCGAATTTATTTTCATCATTTGAATTCAATTATAACTTTTTTCATGAATTTTCAATTAAAATTCTTCTTGACATCAATTATTTTTAATAATTTTCAAAAAAGATGTTTTTAACATTTTAAAATCTAACTTTTATTTGAAATTATTATCATAATTAAATTATTAAATCCTTAAATTAAATTATTACTATTTTCTAGAATTTTCAACTAAAAATCTTCTAATAATTTCATAAAAAAATTCGAATAATTTTTTTTCGAAAAAATTAGTTTTACAGAATTTTTTAATTTACGAGTATGAAAAATTCAGATTTTCAAAGATTTCAGTTTCAAAACTTATCGAAATTCTATTATTTCTAAAAATCCACGCTTCAATACATTTAATAATAAATTATCTAAAATTTTAACCAAAAATTATTTTGAAATAGAGTTTTCTTTAAAAACTGTGCGACAATTCAATTAATTAAATACAAAAATAAATAATTTATTTTAAATATTTAAATGTTTCTTAAAATTAAAGTTTTGTGAACAATTTTATCATCAAGTTTGAAAATAATTTATTTATTTATAGAAATTTGGGTAAAATTTTTCAGAGATTTATTAAATTAAAGAGTTTTATCGCAATTTTTTAAAATAATTGAAAAATTTTAAAGACTTTTATTCACGTTTTTAAAAATAATGAAATTCATGAGAATTTAAATAATAATTTATGGAATTAATTGAAATTATGACAAGAAATTTATTAAAATTTTAAAAAATAATTGACTTCTTGAGAATAATTTTGCTATTTGTAAAAAGAACTTAATTCTTGACGAAAATTTGTCACTATAATTTAAAAATAAAATTAATTTTTTAAAATTATTTTAATACTTTTCAAAAGAATTGAATTAAATTCTTGTCATAAATTTTGATATGTTCATCACAAAATAATTAAATTTTAGAAAAAAAATTATTAAAATTCTTTTGTATAGAATTACTTAAAATAAATTAAAAGAAAAATTTATTAAAATTCTTTTGTAGAATTTCTTAAAATATATTTTTTTTAAATAATTGTCATTCTGCAACGAATTAAAAGTTGATTATGGAAGTAATTAAATTATTGCAACAAATTTTATAAATTTATTAATTGTTTTTTAAAATTGAATTTTTTCATCGAGTTTTAAAAAACAAATTTCAAAAATAATTGTATTCCTTATGAAAATAATTAATTAATTAATGTTTTCTTTGAATTCATTCAGAAAATTTGTTCGAAATAATTACATTTTACTAAAGTATAATATAGTAAATATTGAAAATCATCAAATTGGGAAAAACTTAAAAATAATTGAATTTTACCAAGGAGTTTATTAAAATTCCTGAAAAAATATGCCTGCGTATAGTATAAAAGTCCATGTTTAAACAGCATAATTGTGATTTCTTTATCAATTCCTCAAGACACCGCATTGCTTAGAGTATTTAACCTTTAACGGAAAATCGATACGGATAATATAAACCCGACAGGATCATGCAACTGACCTTGAGAGAGTGAATAATATTGTGCAATACGCTTTGTTCAACAAATATGCCATTACAACCGAGTCAGTGATCTACCGGGTGGTCAAACAGGTTCAACTTCTTACCATATCGAGCAGAATTATAATTTTAATAAACACTTTGTACACTGAACAGGAAATTGATAAAATAAAAATCAATTCAGATATACATTCAAAAATTAATTTTTATCATCCGAAATAAAAATTTATTCAATTCTTTTCTACTTCAGATATGCATTCAGAAATGGATTTTTAAGAACACAGAGAATACTATTAAGATCTACAACCCTTTTTCCTTGATGTTCCTTCAACGAGTAATATACAGTTAACAACAAGTTACCAAACGAGTAGTCACTTATTGATTAATAATTGTCAGTTCATTACCCAGAGAACAATTATTATAATAACACAATAGCGAGTATCAACTTAATTAGAGTTAGGGGTTATTTTCTCCTCTTTTTAATTAAGGGTTCTCCTTTTATTTTCTATTATATCACTCGGCAGGAAGTATTGCAAGTTTGAGTGAGTACAATAGGCGAATGATCGGACTTGGTTCGATATAAAATTATATACTTTGTTGTGTTGTAAATGACGATAGCGATGGTAGTGTGGTATATAGTGGTTGATGGTTGTGTTTACGTATATATGCGTGTGATTGTGGAATGAAGAATATATACAAGGGACATAAACCTGAGTGAATAAGGGTAAGCTTTAGACACGTATACACAACTATGATCGTCGATGAGAGACCACCCTACCAAGTTTCATCCCTTTTAATACGAAATAACCCCTTCTTTCAAGTCACTCAACTGGAAACTACAAAAGGGTGTATTTTGGCAGATTTGCCGACAGATGCAGATTGTACATCAATATATGCATACACGTATGTACATTGCATGCACGTATCGACGATCAATGCTTGATTGGATTCATGTGTGTGTGTGTGTGTGTGCAAAAAATGTATGACCTAAGCAGAAAAAAAAATCCTAACATGGTAGGAAGGAAACAGACCCTTGAGGAAGAAAAGGACACTTGAGACTGTCAGAGACTTTTTTTCACTCTATTAAAGATGAATGCACGGGAAGGAAGGATGGCTTTCAATTTTTCTTGATTTCTTTCGATGATATTGATATACTTCCTGCTTGGTTTTTGAACCGTACGATTCTGCACATTTTTCATTACATTTCTCCACACTTTTTTTGATACATTCCAAAACTAGGATCACAGTTTTTCTCAGGATATCAAATTGCAACTCTTTTAATTAGTCTGTTGTTCCGATTTGATATCCTTAGAAAAACTGTGGTTACAGATCAATAAATACAAGAAGAGAAACAAACATAATCACAAAAAGAATTACAATCATTACAAAAAGAGAAATAAACATCATTACAAAAAGAAATATAATCATTACAAAAAGAAATACAAAAATAAACCAGAATTATGTACAAGAAACAAACAAGAAAACTCTAAAAAGAAATCCATAACTTGACAACAATCGGATTTTTAAGAGTCCAAACTTTAAATGTATAGAACGAAAGTTTCAAGGGAGATTTTATTGGTACTGAGAAGTAGTTTTTTTTTGTAAGCCTTTAAGGTGCCTAATAATACACGAATACAAAAGTAAATATGAATGCGTGAGAGTTCATTGTCAAAGCATTGTTCGATCCCTCTATGAACACGTGTGACAGCAATTCAGTATGGATTTTTCTATTCCCCTGTTTCAACGCACATGCACAATGTTATGTGGGTGCCGATTTCGAGTCTATGGTTACAGGGCAAAAAAAAAAAGGGCCAGAGAACTTTCATCCACCATTCCTTCTCCTCCTCCAATCTTCCCTTACCCCCCTTACTCTTTCTCTCCTTTTTTTTAATCATTCTCTCCTCCAGAGAAATGAAACCCTCTATTATTTTCTCCTTTATTATTTCTAATCTGTATTATATTTCCAAAGAGATGCGAGTTTAGATTCAATTTTAATTATCCATCCTCTTGGGAGTTGGAAACTTCTTCACTGATCGAGTGAAAACCAAAAAAAACACGTTTCCACCGATCGAGCGGATGCAAAAAATTAAAACATACATTTCCACCGATCGAGCTAATGAAAAAAAAATGAAACACAAAGAGTATCAAACAATAAAAAGTGGGGTTAAAAGGCCTTTAAGAAACCAAAAAACACATTTTCACCGATCGAGCGGAAGCGAAAAATTGAATCACGTTGCCACCGATCGAGCGGATGGAAAAAATTGAAACTGAAAAAGGATCAAACAATAAAAAACAGGGTTAAAAGTCCTTTAAGAAATCAAAATTTACATTTCGTTCACGCAACACGTCTATGAATAAGAAATCGTTAGAATACAATCGATGTAATACTCTCTCTCTCTCTCTCTCAATACCCGCCCTTCTTGTGCACAGCAGGGAAAATAGTCACGATTCCGCAAACACCCCATGCAGCTTTTCCGAGGCAAATAATATAATTCATAAAGTCACATTCGACACGAAGATAAATTTGTCCCGAGCATTCGAAAACCGATATTTTAATTGTGTACACACGATATATTTTTTTTTTATATTCCAAATGAATGGAAAAATTATTCAATAAATGAAAAAAAGGAACATTTTTCATCGGACAAAAAAGTGTATATATTGTAGCCGAACAATATAAATGAGAAAAAAAGTAATAAACAATAAAGAAGTGTGGTAGCAATTTCACTGCGGTTTAGAGAACAAAATGGCGGAACATTGCAGAGGGAATGATGCAAAATAGGCGACAATGAGTCGACTTCCGGTAAGACGCGTGCGCCATCGGAAGAATGTATTTTAAACAGACGTTACGATATGCATCACATGTGGGCCCATTACTAAGCCATCTATCTGCTAAATGATCCAAAAATACTTCTACTTTCACGATTTGTTCTTTTTGTTTAATTTTACAATTTACTATTTATTATTAGTTTACTAATATCATTACACTATTACGAAAATTTCACATTACACTATTACTTCTAAAAAAGTTAGATTAATTTTTAAATTTTAAACTAAATAACTTATTTGTGACACATTTTAGAGAAAGGTACCTAAGAAGCAAATGTTTTGATTTGTACTGATTAATGACAAACATAACCTTAAAATGAACCTTTCCTCGGATTGGTAAAGCCATAAACTTAAGAAGAAGAAGAAGAAAAATACCTTTCTTCAAAACGTGTTACAAATATGTTTCGTGATTTGTTTCACTTTATGAAACTCTTAACTAAAATGGAATACACATATACATGCAATAAAGCACACACCAACTCTACTATTAATGACCCCCTTCTTGTTTTATTTATGAAAATTTCCTCGTCACTGCATTATTTCATGTTAATTGCATTCCTCAACAGAAATACCTGCTGGCTCTTGCGAAAATATTTCAAGGTAACGATAGTTGTGGGGAAAATTATTTTTAACTCCAAAAGAATGTAAAAATAGAAAGTCTTTCTTGGGATAAATAGAGAGAGAGAGAATATCGACACTATTTATCAGTAAGTACATAACACTTATTGTAAATTACACATCGATAAATTCAACCCTAGAATATATATATATATATGTGCCCGCGTGTGCATTTAAAGAAGCAACCACGCCACAAATACACATCATGATTGTCAAGTGAAGTTACATGTTAATTGGCAATCAAGGCCACAGGAGATTGCCACCTGTGATGGTAGTTACAGATTCGGGAAGTGTAGTATGGAAATTTCCTGATGATAAAGGGTAAATGACTTCACAGTCATGTTATGGAAATTTAAATATTTATCTAGGACGATTAACCACGAGCTATAAGTCACTATATTGTAGAAGCATTAACAGTGAGAGGAAGGCAAAAAAAATAAGTGCAAGAGTGTGGCTATATCTAAGGTGAAAATAGAATGATTATAAATACACGTATCGTACATGCGTCGAGTGTACGTGGACGTTGAATTTATATATTCAATTAATGCCACTATGAACTTAGGGGGGAAAATTGTTTCGATCATTACTAAAGTGTAACTAGAATTACACTTGGGTTAGGTCCTAGAACTGTTTTAATGAGGATTAGGAGTAACTTTATTAGGTTTGGGAAAAGCTGAACTTGGTCTGGGTTAGCCAGAAACTTTTCGGCTCGATAAGATTGGGTACTGTTCAAAAACCCACTAGTCTGATGCTACAAGTGATTGTAGTTTTGGTTTTCAAAATTTGAAAAGCACAGCCTTTCTATCATGTTATCATTTGTCAAACTTGTGAATGTTTGCTACGAACTAAAAAGGGTTTTGTACCCATTTTTTAGAGAACAGATCAACACTATTCGATGTCCTGCGCCTAATGTTGCAAAACTTAAATCATGTACATTAAATACTAGATCGAAAAGCCAACCATAACGAAGAAGAAGAACAACAACTTTTCCAAACTCTCTACAACAAACTCTGAGAAATCCAAAAGATGTGGCACAACAACCAAACATCTACAAAATCCCCCAAAAGCCGCTAACAGAATGGAACAAAATATGAAGACATGAACTCCACGTGTATACATAAAGTGTACGTAGAGTCGAATAAGATGACGTAAGAAGTGTTGATTACGCATTATGCACACAAGCGCAAGCGTAGTCACTGCAACTAGCTACATAATGCCCTCTAAATGCAAGAACCAATGCCCCCTTCTTTCGTCGCACATGCTCACATCCATACAGCCACCAATCTCCCTTCCCCTTTGGCCCGCTTTACCCAACAATATCCCTTTAATTCACACACTCTCTAGCACGATCATGTGGGAGTAGAGAATATTGTTGCTTGTGTGAAACAGCGACTCTTTCTCTCTCTCACTCTCTGAGAGACAGAGACAGACTTTGAAGGACGAGGCCTTCAGTGCACGCAAAGTGAACACAAATAAACACAAGAAATACGAATATATTGCATAAGTTTGTGTGTGCATGTAAGAAAGGAAGATCAGCTGACAAGATGCGAAACAGGAAGAACTGAGGATGTTAAAAACCATCGACAGATATGTGTGCGGCTAAAAAAAATATCTTATCGACAATTTTTTTTACAGAATATTACAAGGTCTTGCTTCTTTCTTTATTCATATACGGATTTCTTCTTTAGAAATTGAAATAAATTTTAGATATTACAATGCAAGAATTAACCAGCAAAATTATGCGTGGAGATAATGAGTTTACTATGTTAAGGATATGTAATTTGCTGAAACATGTTTTTACATAGATTACACTAATAATTCTGGGGAAGGAATGATTGTAATTTGAAAGTATGCGAGGCTTATTAGCCTTCACTATCACACTGGAGTGCTTTTTGATCCAGGGAAATGTTTCCCAGGCAAAAATGCTTTTGTTAAACAATTACACATCATCTACTAAGGAAAGTTTTATGTCCACAACGTCATCTACTACCGAAATTTGTGTCCTTACATCATCTACTATACCGAAATTTATGTCCACAACGTCCTCTACTATACCGAAAGTTATGTTCCCACAGCAACTACTACCAAATGTTATGTTAATGTACTACCGAAAATTATGTTCGTAAAGTTCGAGTCGATAATCTGCATCACATAATTTTCTCTAACGTCTGCTGTGAATGGTGTACTTTTCGAACTCGTTTCACCTCTGAATAGAATGGTGAAAGTAAATATTTGTCGTGGCGAAACTAGGACCCCCTAAAAAAAATCAGTCTTCGACTGCAAAATTCACCAACATCAATAGCTCCTCCAACAACCTTGGAACATCGCCAAATAGTTTCAGTCATCACTCACGCCAAATTATAACCACTCCCAAAATCTCTTACATTCAAAATTTAACTTCCAGATAAACCCCCCTCCCACGTATTTACTTTCCCTCCACATTCGATTACAGACAGTAAAGAAAATAAAGTACAAAACAGAAGGCAACATTTCAATGTGGCAATCGATTTATAACCTTACAGATATTTTGCATCTCAAACCTCTTTGGTATTTAAGTTTCCTTTAATTTTCCTTTTTATCTCCGCCTATGTCTTCCTGTGTGTGTGTGTGCAAATGTACAATGACCTCAGCGAAGGTATACAGCAAAACAAGCAGGAGAGCTCAATAGTTGAAAGATATGCCACGCGCTATAAAGTGGACAGTCCTGTAAGTGGAGAGACATAGTACCACTGATAATATGTTGAGAAAAAGTTGTCACTGCATTTTAGTTGAAATCGAGTTAATCCCTTTATGGATCGATGTGTTGCTTTCGGGTTCGCATAAAACCGGTTCTTAAGTACTCTATCAAAACACAAGCGCAACTTAAAATGCCACAACATTTTTCAAATGGTGTCATTTTGGAAATTTGAATCGACCGTATAGATTACAATAAGTATCCTAATTGCGATCATTATTTTTATTTATCTGACAGTTCGAAGCGTATTGAAATACATTTTTTTTGTCTAAACTTTTCTTCTGTTCAAAGTCGAATTTGCCATTCAGGTTGCTAAGGATCCAAAGTAAAAACCGAGTAATTCGCATTCGACATTAGGTTCATTTTCGAATTTCTCAGTTGCGCCTTTTTTGAAAAATGAAATTTGGGTCCAAATGGACCCAAATGACTCTAAAACATCTCTAAATAAAAACCAATCAAAGTACAACAACTTCGAGGCAAAAATGGGTAAACCAAACCCCCTTTGTTTCTTTCAACTGATAGATTAGACTGGGGAGAATTATTGGAATTAAATATTAGTCTACATTGGACGAAAAAGGATTGGCGAAACCTGTCGAACGAATGCAGCACGAATCCGTGCGTCGGTGCCGCCGCCTAAACGAAGTTAGGTTCACCGCACAGCACAAAGGGAAGGGACAGGGGCGCTGTTCGAGAGGGCTGTTGAACTTTCAGGGTCACTCGAGTCTTCTCCCAGCCCTAACACGAAAACTCACTGCTAAACTGAACCGTCTAACGCCCTCAATACTTCTTCTTCTTCTTCTACTTCTCTTTCTTCAATCCCCATCTTCAATCTTTGACCGCACACGTCTCTTTATCCAAAAAACATTGTATCCGAAAAATAGCGATATCAAGATTTCCTCTTTTGACCCGAGAAAGGAACTTTGGGGTTCTTGATTGATTTCACCTCCCATTATTCGCCAACTTCAGTTCAACTTTCCCTCACTCATTCGGGGGAAAGAAACATTTTTTTCGGAGACACTTTCATTTCGAATAATGTGTCTAAAGGGAATCTGTAATTGTCACTAAGAGATTAAACACTTGTGCGAAATTACTAAATACAAGACTACAAGGATACAAAAATACAAGAAAACAAGACTACAAGAACAAAAATACAAACCTACAAGAATATAAAAATAGAAGACTACAAGAGACGAAATTCAAAAATGCAGGATTACAGAATACGAAATTAAAAATACAAAAAAAGTGATTTGGAGAGTGTTTAGAAGAAAGGTTCGAAGATAGAAGTGACTTTCATTGTTTCGGACTTTTTTCTAATTTTGCCCCCCATTTCAGCGGAGTTACTACGCCATTGACCTAAGCTGCCGAGATTCTACTCTGGTTTGAGAGATAAACTAGCATCCTACTTAAGCTTAGATTCAGGACAGGTTCTTCAGTATTTCTGACTAGTAAAAAAGAGCAGAAGAGCCTGTTTCTTGGACCACTCTCTAGAACGGGAGAGTAAAAAGACTATTCTAATCATCATGAAGAATAGCAGAACCAGAGACATATAACTCTTTTATATCTCTGACAAAATATTCCCAAAAGTCACTTAAAAAAATTTCCCTTTTTTTGTCCAACTAACAGGCTTTGCACTCGTTAATTAATTTTAAAAAAAAGTAGCTGGTAAAAAAGTAGCAGTAGCAAAAAAAGTTGTTATCAAAAAATTAACCTTGACAACAACAAATTTTACCAAATTTAACAAAAAATATGCTTCAAATGTAGGAACATTTCTACAGTATCAAAAAGTTACAACCCAATCCTGTCGGGAATTGAAAATTCACCCTCTTCCCAGCAGTGCAACATCAATTAGTCAACGAAATCAACAACAATTGCACCTGTTGCGTGTTTATCGTCGGGTAATATACATAAATTCATTAAAGATTGAACCTCGTAACGTCTTTAAGAACCATTGAATCGTTAAACTCGCTGTGTAAAGTGTGGTAAGTAATAAGGGGATATTCATGTTGAGTGGGGATTACTAGTTTTTTTTCTCAACTTTGTAGATGTAGATGAAGAATAAAAAAAAAATTAAAGCACATATACATTGCTGAAGCAAACGGATGATTGGAGTCTTGCAATAATATATATACCAGACGACTCATTTGCACCAGAAACTAGTTTTCCGGACCAGCAACAGCAGAAGCAGCAGCAGCGGCAGGTATATCTGTATTCTGAGATAGAATAGAATGTACGAAAGGCACGTGCATCTTCAAAGCTCATATATGCACGCATAGGTGGCCACAAGTATGCACTCATACTGCAAAGGGTCTCATGATACAAGCACTCTAGCCCAGGACATTGAACCCTCAGGCCTCGCGTACACAATTCATCCTACTGCTTCTTCCAACTGAGCAGATATCTTTCGGGTATTTTACTTCCAAGCTTTGAATCCAATCAACTCTTCCTCTTCTTCTTCTTCTTCTTTTATAATTTTTCCTTTTTTCCTACGGATGATATCAAATTGAGACGAAAAAAAAGAATGCAACACTTTTGATTCTGTTCTTCTCTCACATTGACATCCATAGGAAAACAATGTTTGCCAATCGAACCCAAAATTTATTTTCGTGTCCCAAAGACCCGCATCAAAATTTACCCCGAAGATAGTAAAACTAGAAGAGCAGAAATACTCAAAACATCAACAGCCTAATCCCTAGTCTCTTTTAGGGAATTTGAAGTGTCTCCAAAACTGTGAAAAAATAAATTCCTAAATACTTTGCGCGAACGAGTTAAAAATATACGGAACATTACAAAAACGGGAAATATGAAAAATGCTTCAAACAACAGAACAGACAATGTTTTGCCATTTGTTTTGCATTCGACGTGAAACAAAAACGAAAACAGCAAGTTCAGAATGAGTAATTACAGTGAAGAATGAATGGACCATTAACGTACAATAAATAATATTACGCGTTCGTGAATAATTAGCTTTAGCATGTTGTAACAGCAATTAAGGAACGTGCAATTGTATCATTAATGTCTAGAGAATAGTGGTAGTGCTCTCTCCCCCAGCATCACTCATCATGAAGCACATAATACCCAACACACCACACACATAATAACACTTTTGTGTCAATAAAACCGATTTTCACCATTTTAAGAACACAATATCAAGAGTGATAAATTAATACAACAGAATTAATATCACAAATTCTCTAATTTAGTGTAACAATATCACTATATACATAAGTACACCTTAATCACTAAATAAGTACATCTAAATCTCTAAATCAGTAAACTAATATCTCTAATTCAGAATATTAATTCCGTGTGGAGCATTAAATTTACAATTTCTCATTAACAGCATATCAACTCGAACAAAGGAAGACAGAAAAAAAGAAAAGAACAAAAGAGGAAAGAAAATTCCCATTAACATTTTTAATTTTAAAAATTACAATTTAACTTACTTCAAAAATGGTACATTCAAAGTAAATTTCACACAAGTATCTCAACAGCTGCTGAGAGGAGCATTTTTGTACAAATTCCAAATATACAAATATTGAGTTAATAAAAGATAAATCTAAACTCTTTATAATCTCTGAGTTTGAGGATAATATATCTCGCGCATGAATTAGCAAAAGGTGCGGAGATAGACCTTCCCACCGAAAGTATAGTGGTTCCGGTCAATGACCCCCTTGACCTAGCATTCAAATTCCAGTCTTAAAACTCGTCTTTTTATGCTCAAGTAATTATATACACACACACACATCATTCTATACAGTGTTTGTCTTTTCTTCCTTAAAACAAGTCTCTACAAATAAAAAAATCCATTCTTTTAAATTCTAATCTTTCTTCAAACTTTCGATAATCGAATTTAGAAATGAAATTTCAAATAAATCCCCGAAATTAGCATTCAAAACTCAAACTATCTTTGTCTTCCTTTTAAAAAAGAATTTTCTAGTAAAGTTGCCGTGAAAAAAAGAATTCTTTAACATTTAAATTCTTTCAGGGACATAATTCAGAAGTTATGAAGATTAATTATGATTATTATTATTATTATTATTATTATTAACACGGAGAATGTAATAAAGAACCAATGTTTGCTAAAAGAAATTTTTGACGATTAAACATAAAAACCGGATGTGTGTTAAAATTCGACAAACAAAAGCTCTTTCTCTTAAAAAAAAAAAAAAAGTGTAAATATTTGGAATATGTGAGTATTACTGAAAAAAATTTACTAAAGGAGACAAAAATGTGTCTTATCTCTATGGAAGCTTGTGAGAATAACGCTTGATTGCGTGTATAAAATGATACACACACAGAACATATTAAGCGCGTCAGTGCATTAGTCCTGACAGTGATAAAATTTCCGATAAGAATGAAACAGAAAAAAAACACGCATCACTAATTTCGAAAATTAAACGAGTCGAATCGAGGGATTTGCTAACCTTAGAAAAATTGTTCCTCAAAAAATTGAAAAAGGCAAAAAAATTCAAAAGAATTTAAAAGAATTTAAAAAAAATAAAAAAGAAATTCAAAAAAAAATTCAAAAAAGATTCAAAGAAGATTCAAAGAAGAATTTAAAAAAACATTCAAAGCATTAAGAAAATTAATTAACCGAAAAAGTGAAGAACAACTTAATTTGCAAGACTGGTTTACTAAAATTCAGACATCTACTTAAAAACAGATTTAGCGTCCATGGACAATTAAATTTTTTTTTATTTAAACAGTAAAAAAATCACTTTACGTTAAAAAGTTAATTTAGTCATTTTTTCCTCGTGCAAAGAAACAATGAAAATATTAAGTTTTAAATAAAAATTCCCAAGTGGGCAATAATAATAAAAAAGAAAAATACATATATATATACTCTAGATTATAAAAATGTCACGAGTATAAATTGTATATATATGTATAGTAGGCGAAGAATTTGTAATAAGTTAAAATGTGAATCGTTTCTTTTTCGAAAGATAATACTCTTGATAGGAAATGGCTAATAAAAACCTCCACATGATTGACGAAGCGACTCGTTAAATTTAATACACCTTAAGTTTAACTTGCAATAAAAGAATTTAAAAAGTGAGAAAATTCATTACAAGAATTTACACTGTGATATCTCCCGCGAAATACCTCTTTAGCAATAACAGACTGAAAATACCTCTTGTAACGCCGTTAGTGTGAAATCGTTAATATTTTTCACCAAAAAAGAGAGAGAGAGAGAGAGAGAGAGAGAGAGAGAGAGAGAGAGAGAGAGAGAGAGAGAGAGAGAGAGAGAGAGAGAGAGAGAGAGAGAGAGAGAGAGAGAGAGCGAAAAAATTAAGCGATTTTATATATACAAATATTTAGAAGTTTCTGATATTAATTTGATTATATAATAATCTGCCACAAAACTTTAAATTTTTCCCCAAATTGTAAAATACTTTTATACAAAATTTATTATACATTATATTTCAGTGTTTTTTTTCCAATCGAAGCAAGTTTTTAAAAATTTCAAATTTAAACCTTCATGAAATTTAACAAACTTATATTAATGTCTAGAATTTTGAACTAAAACTCTTTCTTAAAACAATTATTCAATTATTTTTAAATAATTTTTAAAATGTTCTTTAAGAATTTCCAAATATGTTTTGTTCCATCTTTTTCGTTTATTTGAAAATTATTCAATGAAATAAATTTTTAAAAAATATATATAAACTTAAAATAATTTTTGAAAAATTAACAAAATTGTTAGTTAAAAGTATGCAAAATTCAAATATTTTTCAAGATTTTAATTTGAAACTTTTTCAAAATTCAATTATTTCTAAAAATTCCAGCTTTATAATAATATATTCATATACTTATTATCTAAAATTTTAGATAAAATTCATTTTTAAATTAATTTTTACAAAAAAAAAAAATTCTTCAAAAATTCATTTATTTAAATGTGAAAATAAATAATGTATTCTTATTGAATAATGAAATGTAGTTTCTAAAAATTGAATTCTCATAAAGAATTTTATTAACAAATGTTTTGAGAATTAAATTCTATCGACGATTTTAATAAAAAATTTCTAAACAATTACATTTTTCGGGCAAATTGATTTAAAAGTATATATTAAAAATAACTAAAATTCTGCGGTGAGATTAACTATTTATATAAATAACTATAATTGAATTCCTAAAAAGAATTTTACTATTTTTGAAAATAATTATATCTCTGGAATTACATAGAAGAAATATCAAAAAAGTTAGTAAATAAATTGAAATCTTTTGGAAAGTTTTATAACAATATTAAAAATAATTATACTAAATTCTATAATAAACAAATTATATCCAAATACTTTTAAATTATCAAATTTCTTCGAGAAAAATATAAATAAAATTTTTACAAACAATAATTGCTTTTTTTTAAATTCATTTAAAATTGTATTAAAAATAATTGACACCTTATACTCTGAATTTTATAATCGATGAAAGTAATTTAATTAAATTTAAAAGAATTTCTGAAAAGAATTTTACTCTTTATAAAAGTAATTCAATTCTATTATTTCAAAAAAAAAATAATTGCATTTATGTGACAAATTTTATTCTTTAAATTGTAAGTAAATTATCAATTAATTATTAATTACTATTATTAATTATCAATTTATTATTAGTAAAAATAATTTAATTTTTAGGAAGAATTTTATTATTCATGAAAATAATTTAATTTCTGCAAAGAACTTTATTATTCATCAAAATAATTAAATTCGTGAAAATAAACATATAAAATTTAATAATACTCAATTCTTTAACCAATTTTTTTAAAACTTTAAAAAATAATTGAAATTTTGTCAAGACTTTCATTAAAACTTTTGAAAATACTTGTATTTTGGAGAATAATTACATAATTTATAAAAATAATTGAAATTTTGACTAACATTTTTTTAATTTATGAACAGATTTAAATTTTGTGCAAAAAATGTTGTTACATGTTGACAAGTACAACTTGAATTTCTGCAATCATTTCTAACTCAAAATTCATTTTTCTTTTTGGTGTTTTTAACTAAAATTCCTCCACAAATCCATTACTTTTAATAATTTATTGAAAAAACAATAAAGAATTGAACTAATTTCCGAAGAATGGGAACTATTAAAATTTTCCAAAAATCTGAGTTCTTTAAATTTTCTATTTTTACGATTTAATAGGCAAACAGAAAGAACACCCAGAAAAAACCATTCACTTAATTTTTAAAACTACTTTCTTTACATAATTAACAAATTCATAGTCGGAGATTATTAAAAGGCTCTATCTAAAAGGCATTTTAAAGTAAAAATTTTCTTTTCCAACCCTTAAATTTTGAAAAAAAATTATCCAAGCTCCAGTTTCAGCTTAATTTCCATTACAACGAGACAACATTCTACAGCAAGTGAAAATTGATTCCATGAATGTGTATCATTTATATTTTCGTTAAAACGTGAAAACGGTAACGTTGTTGTTGCTAATCACTCTTACCTCTTAGTAGGTCAATGCAACAAGTCGTATACACATAAATGCCACGATATAATGCGTGAAAGGTTAAAGAACACACCGCCGCGTGTCTCTGTAAATATAAATGCATTACATTCGCAACTATCATAGCTGTGCAAAATCGGGTCATGTCTCCTGCATTTGCAACAATAGACACACATTAGGCACAACTTGGCTAAGTTAATTATCAGCCATAATTACTCTCCGACGACGTTAAAAATAGAATTAAACTGTTCACTCTTAACATTCACCTAATATCTCTTTCTCTCTCTCCTTCTCTTGCTATCATCTCCCCTCTCCCTTTGCACCTTTCTCTTTCCTTCATAAGATTATATTGCCTCACTCACAGTATAATCAGAATCTATAACGTCATCTTTCAAGTACAACAATTGAATTTTGCACTTATTGATATGAGGAATTTTTCATTCCTCATAAACATATCTCATGCAGATGAGAGATCTTTATTGGATCCTTGATCTTATCATATTGTCATATTTTTCAATACTTGCATATGAGGCAATATAACCAGTATTCATTAGCAGGATTGTAATTGCATACAAATTCTAATGGAGCACTTTTTAAAAAAATATATATTCCCAGAGAAATTAATTTAATGCTTTAATAATAAACACAAGTATATGGGGATTTTTAATTAAGTTCTGCTAATATTTGTCATTACGATCAGCAAATATTTCTTCTGCTAGGGCTCAAAAGGCAGTAGTCGTTTTATTATTAATATGCAAATTAAAACCAAAAATTAAATCAGTAATTCAGATTTAGAGAGTAGAGAAAATTTACTATCCAAAAGCATATAAAATTCAGTATCCAAAGTATAAAACTTAACATCCAGAGTATAAAATTTAGTATCCAAAGTGTAAAACATATCCAAAGTATAAAAGATATCCAAAGTATAAAAAATATTCAAAGTATGAAAGATATCCAAAGTATAAAAGATATCCAAAGTACAGAAATATTTTATAATCAAGCCTAAAATATACAATTTCAATATAAGAATATCTAATTATGCTATAGACAAAGGAAGAAAAATTAAATTCACTTTTAAGTTTTGTTTCTTTTTTTTAAGAAAGTCATGAACTTTTCTTTCATTTTCTGCTTCCTTTTTTTGACAAGAGGGAGCTAATCGAGAAACCGTTCTTCGCAAGAGCAACCGCTGGAAAGAGCAATGGCCGCCGTAAAGCGAAACCGGTACAAGATGATGATAAAACATTAAAAACCATGATCACCGAAAATGGAAGGTGGATGCTGGGGTTTTATAGGCACGCAAAATTTGGACATTTGTAAACATAAGGCATCAAACAAAAACAATTACTAAATTTCATACATAAATTTAATTCTCTATCCAATTAAATCTCAACTTTTCTCATCCCTATACCATATATCATTTTATGGCATATAAACCAAAAAAAAACAGCCAAAAATTCACAAATCTTTCTGTACTTATAGTGTAAATACAATCGAAACTAGCAAAAATTGTTAATTAATTCCTTTTTCCTAAACAGTAAAAAACAAAAAACCAAAACTAAAAAAGACCACAGTAAAAAACATAATATAAACCCTATAGAAGGTTGTAAGGTTCACACCTTAAACTGAATTTTCGACCAAACTCAAACTTAACGACCATTTACTTCTATAAGAACACAAATAAAATTCCCACAACCACAAGTTTACGACAGTTTTTGTTTTTTGTAAAGTACTTTGTAAAAAGTATTAATAGACCATAGGTACTCATATTCAAAAATAAATTTTTTTTTCCTGCTCAACGACAGTTTCAGAGTAAAAATAATTCCTAAAGCGATAAAAAAATATATTTTAAGAAAAAAAAGTTTTCAATAAATGAAAAAAGTCTTGTATATATATTGCGGTCTTATTTAAACAATGAGACTTGTGATAATACATGCGATAATTATAACCGTTAATTCAATTTCTGTTTTAAACAGGTGTTCGAAAACAGGTTTTTAAGAGTTCTATATAAAAAATGCAAAGTTGAAAAAAAAATTTTTTGATAAAATTATTTTTAGTGAAAGCCCCAGTATCGCATATAGATAATGTTTACTTATTGTTATTTACCGGCATATATTGAGTAATTAGGTTTATTTTTAATGCACCACACATTCTTTTATTAAAAATACTACTAAATATAGAAAATGCGAAATATAAAATATAGAACATTAAATATAGAAAACACCGCAAAAAATAAAATAATTTTTCTAATATAATAAATAAAAAAAAATAATTTACTGCGAATTTCAAATATTTAACTAAAATTTAAGCCGTGGGATTTTGATTCCAAATAATGTGATAAATTATTAATTTAATAAAGTAGTTAATTAGGGAAAATAATAAAGAAATCAATAGTTGAATAAAAAAAAAATTCAGTATAAACGAATAATTATTTATAATATTTAATAACCGTACGAATTCGTAATTAAATAAACTTTTAAATTCATTATTAACTAATTAATTGAAATAACTAAATATTATTATTAATTAATTAATGTTAAATACGCGGTAAAAAAAAGAAACAACTATTTACAATATTCGATATAATGAAACGAATTTATAATTAAATAGAATTAAATAAATTTCCAATCAGAATTAATTATTTAAATACTGTTAGATATCATAAAAAAGCGCGAAATATTTTTTAAAAAAATTGAATCTGCAAGTTAAAAAAATTCCAATCCCTATATACAATGAAACGAAAACATAATACCGGAAGCATTATTCGATACTATAAATGCAGGAAATTATTTGAATACATAAATATCAGTTTCCATAGGTACAAACTATATACACCAATGAATAAATCATATAATGCACATCAGAATCAAAACCATAATTCATCTTCTCAATCGTTAACATATAAAGTTTAAAAAACAAAAAAAACCTTTAAACAGAACAAAACAAAATTTTGAATAGGTTTTCTTTATTGCATTTTAAGGAACAATATATTTGTAAAAAATAATTTTTCTCGAATATTTACCCTCCATGTTTACTAATAAACATCTCTTGTACTTTATTTAAAATAGTTCTTTTATAAAAACTGTAACAATTGCTATTTTCTAAATATTATGGAATATCGAAAAATGTTTAATTATTTTTAACTTTTTGCCTTTAAATTAATAAATTTTATTAATAAATAGAATTTTCTTGAATTTAATAATTCAAAAGCAAAACATTATAATTAATTATAATTAACAAAGAAGAATAAAATTTTAAAAGTAATTTCCAAACAAGAATATTATCATTAAAAAAAAACTCTTTGCCGATAGCCAGAAAAATATCAACAAGCCGAGAAATAACAAATAATAAACATTATCCAGATGATTTTGGAGTAAAAATACACTTTTAATACAAAATTTATCATTGAATGCAAGAGATAATGTTTACTTGCAAAAAAAAGAAAATAAGAAAGAATTTCTTTTATCTCCCAACGAATTTTCAAAAATGCAATATTTATTTAAACATTTTGTTGAAAATATTAATAATATTAACAATTATACTGTGATGCTAGTTTTCGTATAGAGTTAA
Source organism: Leptopilina myrica (nomen nudum) (assembly GCA_032872475.1). NCBI lineage: Eukaryota > Metazoa > Arthropoda > Insecta > Hymenoptera > Figitidae > Leptopilina > Leptopilina myrica (nomen nudum). The sequence goes on from CM065458.1 coordinate 1,697,468, forward strand.
GAAAAATCCACATGAAAACCGTTATTCTTAAAAGAAGAGTATTATTTATTAACAAAAGGGCACAGAAGTTTTTTTTTGAGTAAATAAATAAATAAAAGAAAATGTTTTTATGCCGCAAAAGAAAAAAAATTAATTCCAATTTGGGGGAAGAGGTTTTAATTATTATTTGAAACCAATTTTCAATTTTGTCTTTTATCCAATAAAACCAATTTTCAATTTTGTCTTTCACCCGCAATAAAACCAATTTTCAATTTTGTCTTTTATTCACTTATAACCAATTTTTGCCTTTCATCAAATATAACCAAATTACAATTTCGTCTTTTATTTATAACCAATTTCCAATTTAGCAAAATCCATTTCCAATTTTTTGTCTCTTATCCAATATAACCAATTTTGCCTTTTATCCAATATAACCAATTTCCAATTCGGTCGTTTATTTATCTATAACCAATTTCCAATGTTGTATTTTATTCATTTCGAACCGATTTCCAAATATAGCCAATTTCCAAACACCAAAAAATTTCGTTAACAAATTCAATGAATCAAATTTGGCTATATTTTGCCAGTTATTTATAATCACCAATAATAAGTTGACTTCTACTGATAATAAAACCCATTTTGCATCGAATATACAGATTTAGACTCACTGTATCAGATCCAAAAAAAAATTCCCATAAATTCTAAACCTGAAAATCAAAAAAAAAAAAAAAAAGTACGTAAACAAGATGAAATCTCACCGTGATTGATGTGCAAAAAAACCAAAGGCGGCAAATTGAAATCTCCTGTCAAACTCCTATAATATGTCACCAGTCCATCACCAATGTGAATAATGTATGATAAAACACTCGCGATTAGCAAACAAGATCGAAACACAAAAACACACGGAAAAATATCACAGGTTCTCCCTTTTCTTTTTCACGTATTTATTATATATTCTATATCAGTAAATATATAAAACCACAAATTCCAAAAAAAGAAGCAATGTTCTGTATTTTCTCAAAAAGAAAAATAAAACACGTTAGTTAGATTATTTGTCTGGCCATGCATGCCAGTCGGCTATAAAGCGCAAGGCAGGGGTGGGTAGATCGAGACAAAAGGTTCTGCCGACAGGAGCGCGCGTCCTGTGCCTCCTGTCTGGGGGCGCAGTTTGGCTACCAAAATGTATATATATATATATATATATGTCTATATAGACAATATAGAGTGGAGAAAAAAAAATCACTGCTTTCTCACTATTACTGCCAGATCACTAGTTTTTTCTTTTTTTTTTATTTATTCCTGAGTTTTTTTTTTAATTTTCAATCTTCCTTTTCGTTATTGTAATTTAAAAAGCTCAACTGTCACAGTAATAGAGGATTATTTTTTTTTTTTGTAATTTCTGATGATGACTTAATTAGAAAACTAATGGCAGTGAAAAAGAGAGCTAGCGAGGCTCCTCCCCCGTAGAAGGCTCTCGCGCAACTGACGCGAGTACAAGGCGCAAAGCGTGATCCAAGAAAGGGGAATAGAAAATTATTTAGAGTGGAGGGGGAACAATATATCGCGATTGTCCGCGCCTGGGTGGGGGGTGAAATAGCTGTGCAGTTAGGGGGTGGGGCGCATGCGCAGTGTCCTTGTTTTGGTTGCGCAGCGTGACATTCGTGAGCGGGCCACCGCCCGATGCACCACACACGCTACCAATGTACTAGAGACAGAGGGAAAGAGATGGAGATATGCAAAAAGACAGAGAGAGAGAGAGAGAGAGAAAAAGATAGAGATAGACAGAGAGAGAGAGAAAGAAAAAGATAGAGATAGACAGAAAGAGAGAGAGAGAGAATAAGATAGAGATAGAGAGAAAGACAGAAAGAGATAAAGATGGAGAAAGACAGAAATAGAGAGAGAGAGAGAAAAGTCATAGAGTGATTGAGAGAGAAAGACAGTATTCTTTACACCCTCATATACCTACATCGACACGGGAATGATCGTAAATCACACACACACACACGAACTGCGTTTCCATGTATGGTTCCGCGCACCAGGACAAATACAACTATATAACCTATTCTGAAAGTCAAACGTTGGTTGCTCTCTTCGTTGCATTCATGCGCGACACAATATTTCCTATGAATTACCAGTGACCGAGTCGATAATGCATACACAATTTTCTCGTAACGTGTATGTATCATGTCACTTTCTCGTTATGTCGAGAGTTCTCATAATAGTGAGAAAAAGTAATGATACGTTGTTGTTGTTGTTGTCTATCTCTATATGTATGTAGGACATTAATGAGATTTATGGAGCATGAAGGATGTTTCCTTTGGGTATGAAGAAGATTTTCCCTGTTTTTAAGACTTTATAGTAATAAAAGGGATATGTAGCAATCTTCTTTTAGGGTAAAATTGAAGCCATTACTTTCTATTTACTTTCGGAGTGTATAAGCGGTTTCTTGTTGGAGGATTTTGTGGAAAATTGGTTTATGAACTTTTTTTTTGAGTATTAGTTTGAAAACTAAGCAGCTTATGTGATATAGAGGTAAGGGTTTTTTCTATTTTGAAGGGAGATTTCAATTGGAAATGTTCGCGATTGAATGGTTCCTATTGGGAAAAATAGTTAGTGACTATAGATATGATTATTTTAATTGTGCAAAAATAAAAGAAATTACTTAATTTAATGAAACAATTTATTAACTAAAAGAAATAATAAATTCATTAACTAAAAGAAACAATTAATTAACCAAAAGAAAGTAAAAGAAACGTTACATTAACTAAAAGAAAGTAAAAGATACGTTACATTAAATAAAAAAAACGATTCATTAACTAAAAGTAACAATTAATTAACTAAAAGAAAGTAAAAGAAACGTTACATTAACTAAAATAAACGATTCATTAACTAAAAGTAACAATTAATTAACTAAAAGAAAGTAAAAGAAACGTTACATTAACTAAAAGAAACGATTCATTAACTAAAAAAAACGTTACATTAACTAAAAAACGATTAATTAACTAAAAGAAAGTAAAAGATACGTTTCATTAACTAAAAGAAACAATTAATTAACTAAAAGAAAGTAAAAGAAACGTTACATTAACTAAAATAAACGATTCATTAACTAAAAGTAACAATTAATTAACTAAAAGAAAGTAAAAGAAACGTTACATTAACTAAAAGAAACGATTCATTAACTAAAAGAAACAATTAATTAACCAAAAGAAAGTAAAAGAAACGTTAAATTAACTAAAAGAAACAATTAATTAACTAAAAGAAAGTAGAAGAAACGTTACAGTAACTAAAAGAAAGTTAAAGAAACATTAACTAAAAAAACGATTTATTAACTAAAAGAAGCAATTAATTAACTAAAAGAGGATCCTAATGTTCTAAACATTCAAATGAACGAAATTTATTTTTTTTATAAAATTAAAATTTGTATTGCAATTATTTTACTTCACTATCAAAAAAATCAATTACCGCGAGTTTGTAAATGTAAAATTTTAGTTATTAAATTTCTTTGTGATTTGTAATTTATTAAAATATTTTCAATAAAAAATAATTCGTTCATTTGAACGTTCAAAATTTGGGGATCATACTAAAAGAAAGTAAAAGAAACAATTCATTAACTAAAAGAAACGATTCGTTAACTAAATGAATTCATTAACTTAATGAATTGAACTAATGTAATAAATCTAATAATTAAATTTAGTGAATTGAATGATTAACACTACTACAGAAAGACTCTTTTAAGAACTGGATACGAGGATAAAAATTCTATTCACAAGAAAATTAAAAAATAAACGAAAAAAAATTTTTTCTCATAAGGAGATTCGAACGCGGGATCCACCCGCAGAAGACCAAGCGCAATACCACTAAGCTACTGCACCTCATGACTAATTTTTTTCAGAAAGAACATTTTTTGCACTATTTTCTATTATTAAATGTAACAATTTCTTTTTCTGTTACTACACTTCATGTAAATTAATAACAAAAATTTCAATAACTGTCTCATTTCATTAAAAAACCAAAAAAAATTTCCTGTAAAATGAAACTGCTTCGGAAACAAATTGTACTTTCTGATTCAAAGACAATTTTTGTTCACTGAAAAAAAATGTATATTAAATTTTGTAAAAGTATTTCGCAATTTAGGGAAAATTGCAACAAACTGAAATTTTGATATAAAAAATACCAAAACATAAAAAAAATTAGTGGAATTTAGTACAATTATATCAAATATCAAGAATTTTTATTCAATTTTAACATAACTTTACTAAATTCAACATTAATTTTTTTTAAATTTAGTATTTTTTATATCAAAATTTCAGTTTGTCGCACTTTTTACCCAAAATGCCAAATACTTTTACAAAATTTAATATATACATTTTCTTTCAGTGTTATTGAAAACAAAAATTAGTAGAAAAATCATTTTTCAATCAATCGTGCACCTCGAAATAAAAAATTTAAAACAAAAAATATTTCCATCTATCAGTGTTTTTGGTTACAATATTTAAATACGTTTTGTTGATGACCAGAATGACATTTGATTACACTGATGCTCTCTTTCTCTCTCTCTCTCTCTCTCTCAATTTGTAAATATAATTTTTTTGTTATTTATGTTTTTTTTTGCTACATTTGTATCAATAATGCAAAAAAACTGTTGCGAAATAAAAACCACGAAATTCAATGTCTGCTTCGTGATTGCCCTATTTACATTTAATTCTCGCACGACTGCGAGAAATTACGCGATGTGAATAAGATTTTTTTTCATTCAACTGTGTGCGTATATATTTCTTTTTTTATTGGAATTTTTCTCGTGGCGAATTTTAAAAAATATGTATATTTACCGATTAGAATAAATGTGTTAATAGATGCTAATTAAAAAGGGGGAAGAAGTATATTCCGTGAATATTTTTCAAAGCTCCATATAACTGTTAAACGAAAGAGAACTGGTTCCAAAAAAAAAATGAAACTCATCAAATATAATTTTTTGAAGTGCTTTCTATACTTTTGTATGGAAACAAAATTAAAGAAAAATAAGTATTTTTAGATGAGGCTGAAATTCACAACGTTTTTAAAAACAAAAAAATAATGGGATGGTACTTTTATTTTTGATTGTAAATAATGTTATTTTTTGATAATTGAATCCTTAGTAACAACTGATTTCTTCAAAATTAAGGCACTACATGAAAGTTAGAGATGAATTATATTTTTAAAAAAAACTCTTTTTTGATTTTTCGCTTTTTTAAAACGTTACGGACTTCAACTTCGCATTTTTAGACGAAGTTTGTTGTTAGAATAATTGATTTTGTATTTTCCTATGGGTTTTCACTTTTTTACTGGACCGAAAAAATATATTAATCTAAAAAATAATGTTCGGCGCTCGGCTTCAAGACATTATTTTTTTAATCATTAAATTCTTGTTATTTAAATCATTCGTTAGCAATGTTTTCTGAAAATAAGAAAAATGGTCTTTTACTACTTGAGAATTTAAAATAGAAAATTGAAATAAATGTGAAAATTTGCAGAAGAGAACAATTTTCACCCTTTTTGGTTTAGACGGTTTGTATACATCGTATATATGTATGTTGGTTTGTACCTTTCAGAAATTGCACATTAGTTTTTGTGGCTCACCACACAAACTTTCCCGTTTGGCATGTAGGCGTACGGGGAGACTTCATAGTCTCTCTTTCTCTCTGTCTCTCTCAAGCCTTAACGACAGCATTACTAAGAATTCAAAGCTATTATTGCCAACATAATTGTTTGATTATACACTTGTGATCTGGCCCGGCTCTAGCACCAGGTTTCGTGCTATTATAAACTTCAAAAACCGACTTTGTAATTTACAAAATTCACTATGTATATTAGCAAACATTTCTTTTTATCATTGTATACAAGTACCAACCGAAAAAAACGAAAAAGCTCTGATAAGAATAATGTATCAACTAATTTTACTTTTAAAATAAAAACCCCTCCGATAAATTTGGATGAAAAATTGAAGTAATCTTTTCTTCTCCCTTTTTTCGCATACGCCTATACATAAAAATGAGAAGACAGATCTTGTTCACTTAATAAAGCGATCAAAATCTGCTCGACACTTGTCTTTTGAATTCAAAAGAGTTTATGAACGTTAAGATTTTAAAATTTAAATAAAAAAGTCATTATAAATTGAAGGAATTTTAAGACGCGAACAGCTGAAAGTTGAAAAACGTAAATGTTTTCGAAATGAAGAAAAACACTCACCGAACAGCTGAAGATGATATCAAAACATAAGTGACTTACCTGAAACAAAAAAAGGAAACAATTTTTATAAATTTTAAAATCAAAGTACTTTTTTACGTTATACATATATTTTACAGGGTTTTTTCGTTCAACAAAATTTCCGGCTATGTCCTAATTTTTTCCCAGTTTTTTTCAATTTAAATTTGACTTCAAACATGAATAAATCTTTAAATTTTTGAACTTTTTTAAATAATTTTAATTGAAAATCTGGAAAATAATTGAATTAAACAAAGAATTTTTCCAATTAATTGAAAATAATCTTGTCTCCTTATTAAATTAAATTAAAATAAATTAAATTTTCTTTCTCAATTTTATTAAAATTATATTGCTAATAATTGAATTTCTACAAAGAATTTTACAATTTACGAAAATAATTCAATTCTTGTCAAGATTTTATTTAAAATTTATGAAAATAATGAGCAGCAACAATTATTTACTTAATACACTGAAAAAAAAATTTATTTGATTCAAATAACCGACTATTTGACTATTATCAAATAAATATTTACTAAAATCAAATAATTTTTATTTGAATCAATTAAGTAATATTTACTTCAAATATTGAAATATTTGATTCAAATATACAGTTTATTTGATTCAAATAAAAATTATTTGATTTAAGTAAATATTTATTTGATAATAGTCAAATAATCGGTTATTTGAATCAAATAAATTTTTTTTTTCAGTGTACGTAATAAACATTTAATTTACTTAAGAAATAAATAAACATCATTTATTTGAACATTCAGAAATTTGAAATCATACAAATTTTAAGAGAAGTTCAATAATTGTAATTATTGAATAATATTCTAATTTTAGAAGCAAAACAGTTAATTTAAATCTTTTAAAAAATTAAAAGAAAAACAAAATTCTAAATGCCGAAACCGAAATTCGAAAGAGAGAAAAAAATTTACAGTCGTGAAGAATCGAACCCGGGCTTTGCTATTACGAGTCCGGCAGTGAAACCAAGAAGCCATCTCACTCTTCGAATTAGAATTAGTAAAAAAGTTCACAAATTTGAATTAGTGACTGAATTTTTGCTTTTTAATTAGTAAATTTAACTAATAAATTCATAAAAACTACTATTTTGCTTTTGAATCAGTAAATTTAACGAAAAACTAAGTAGAAACTACTATTCATTATAGTAAAAATTCACTAATTCTAAAGGCAAAAAGTCAGTCACTAATTTTTTGCTTCTGAAGTAAGTCTAAAGCAATTTAAAGAAAACTCTCTCAAAAAATGAAAATACAATAAAGTAAATCAGTAATAAATTACAAAAAATAAATTAATCAGTTGTCCACAGTCCCAAATTTTAGTAAATTTTTTCTTGTCAATTTCATCATTACGCTTACGATTCTCGATATTTAGTTGATTGGTATGCGTTGTTGTGTACGCGTATATACGTTGAGAAACGACGCGAGACGTTGTAACGGTGCTTCTAAAATTACAAGCGCTTAAGAGAGAAAAAGGGGGAGAGGTAAAACTGGGAGTGAAAAAAAAGAAAAGAAAATACATGAAAGCAAAAGACGATTAGTGAAATCAAGTGTAAAAATAAATTCAATTGCAATTTCTCTCTCGAAAAATTCCAACGAAGCAAAATAGAAAATCCTGAAATTACTTTGTTCGGCACAAGAAGTAAAATATTTGTTTTTGAAATTATTTTATTAATTAACACTCTATATTGTTTACTAAAATAAGAAAAAATTCCGCAAAAAGTAAAATATAAAGTAGGTTTTTGTCATTTACAAACTAAAACGCAAAATATTTGAAAAAACAATAAATTTTACTGCGTTTGCTTCAGTGCGCTTGTGAGAGAACTTTCATGCCACCTAGGCGGGCAATTTAATGAACTCGATTGGCGCGAAATTCAAAAAAAGAAGAATTACATTTTAAATAAATATATAAATATCAATAGTATATCTTTTATATATGTGTTATATATGTTATATATATTTTATATAATAAATTAATATTTATAAAAAACGAGATCAATAAAAAATGTCTGTAAATTGATAAACGTAACAAAAATTAATTAATATAAATAAAGTTTAAGTCGCAAATATACTTTTCTTAGAAGGAGAGGGGAAGGGTAATATATCTACTGTTTTAAGTACAAAAAACCTAAACTTTTTCAAACTTAAAAAGCATTTTATAAACATTATGAAAAAAATGCTTTTATAGCGGAACATTTTAAAACCCAGCATATGAGCATTCTTTTTTAGAATACCGGAAGGGAAAGGTTATCCGTTAGTTGAGCAAATCTCACGTTTCGCTAATACACGTGTGAAGACGCGCAAATATTATTATAAGCATTTAAACGAATGGCAAAGTTTAAAATAGCTTATGATCCAAGTAATATTACATGAGATTCAAAAAGCCAAAAATTAATACCAAGAGGTGTGTAAAATTAATTAAAGACTATATAGTTTTCCCTGTTCATTTCTATGTTCTGCCTTATTAAATATTTGTTTTCTAATTCTACATATATACTATATTTAATAGAATTTAGAAATAAAATAAAATAAATATTTTTTTATTTGTATATTTTATATATTTATTTTATATTTATTTATTTTTCTATTTTTATATAGAACTTTTGTCGAAAAATTCTTATTTTTCTCGTGTTTCATTACAATTTTTGACATTTAAAAACATTTTTGTTTAAAACATTTCATCATTAGTTTTCAAAATTTATATTTACGACACCTTTAGACTACTACTTGAAAGATTGTTATTTGCAGGAAAAAAATTTATCGATTTTAAAGAGGAAATAAATAAAAATATGTGTGCGTATAAGAAGAATGAATGGAAAATTGAGGCTAAGGCTAAAAGTAATGATTATGTTTTATTTAATTTACTGCTCTGTGTCTGAAAACTAAGAGTCAAGTTGTAATTTATTCTAAGAAGGGCCTGCAAAGAGTATATGCGTCTAGGTGTATCTCTTGTTGTTAATGATACTGCTGTGTACTTCACAATACTGCAATGTATACATAGTTGAAAAAAAAGTGTAGAGAAAAATACCAAAACAAAAGTGTTCGTGTCATTTGTCGCGTTTCTAAGCGAACAAAAACCACCTAATGACCTCTGAATTTTAACAATTTTTTAAAAAACTATTTGAAATTTTTCCACATTTATTACAATTCTAACCCTTTTAGCATTCAATTATTTTCTACAATTTTCAACTAAACTTCATTTCTAATCCCTAAATCAATTATTTTAAATAATTTTCCCAAAGCTCCAATTATTTAAATACAAAAACTCAATTTTTATAATTAAAAAATTGCAACTTGTCAAACAAGTTAAATTAATATTAAACTTAACTTTAAATTAACAACAATGTTTAAAAAGCATTTGAAAACCATTTAAAAAACATTTAAAAACATTTTAAAATCATTTAAAAACATTTAAAACCATTAAAAATTTTTTTTAAAACATCAATAAAAACATTTCACAGTTAAAAATAATTAAAAAAATTCCAATTAACAAAAAAATACATTAAATAACAGCGACATCACTTCAGTGAGAGTAAATTTTACCTAATCTTCAATAAGAATGAAACCTACTTGTTGAATGAAGATGATAAATGTATATTTGAAGAAAGAGAAAAAAAAGTGTGATAAAATATATTTTATTCTAGCTTTTGATGTTTTGCCTCTCTCAATTGACATCTATTCAATAATGATATGAGCGATAACTTAAAAGTAGGACAGTTATATTTATTTTATCAGCTGTGCAACTCATGAAAATTATGAGCTTCAAATATATGACCAAAAATTACAATTATTTTCAAAGATTTTAACTTAAAAGATTAACATTTGAATTTTTCTTCTCTTTTTTCTTTTTATCCTTAGATAATGAATTATTTATAACAATTTTTTTTTATTAAATTTAAATTATCGTTAAAAATTGAATAATTTAAGAGAAAGAAAGTAAAGCATATAAGTACTTCACTAGATTTTATGTATACAACCATTCGGGGAAAATTCTATATAGAGTCTACTATAGGAGACTTAAAATTTTACTTTTCGGATGAATTTTAATTATACAATGAAGCAACTTTAACTATTTTTAATTTCCTTCAATGTAACTTTTTGCAGTAAAACATTTCTGGTAACTTTTACTACTTTTGGAGAAAAGTCTTCCTATGTTCGAAGTAAATTTTACTGATTTTTTATACAAACAATGTTTTATGAACATAGTAAGAAAGTAAAAAGATTTAAATGTTCGAATTCTACACCGAATGTATAGTAAAAGTTTCATGAATTAATGTTTTACTGTAAAAGTAGTAAAAGTTCCTTTTTATTTTTTTCCATAATATAATTAGAAGCATTAGAAAAAAATCCAAAAGAGAAGAAAAATAGTAAAAATAAATAAACGATCCTACACGATGTTTGAATATCCATTTAATGTATAATAGACATCACAGCATGATGTAAATGAAATTTCCCAACAGTGTAAAATTATTTGATACGCGAAGCTATTACATGCACTTGTTTATGCATCTACCTAATAATACAACATATGATGAACGTAAAATGTGCCTTTGGATAAAGGGTGGTTTGACTGGAAGTTAGTTCACAAATGACAACTTCTAAAGGCGTGTGTCGAGCGAGTATAAAAATAATTTAAGAACATTGCAACCATAACTATGTGTGTTGTGTGCTTCGAAAAGGGGCGTATAGTGTGAAGAAGAAGAAGAAGAAGAAACCGGTATACACGTGAAATTTTTCCTCTTTAACTAGAAATGCAAATACATGTGTGATATGCCTGTATGTACACATAGACGCGTGTCAATGCTCCTCTCGCGATGCAACATCATGTTAACTAATTTTAACTTTCCTCCATACACATATATATACATCCAAACAAACCAATCGAAACTCCCATCTCGTATACAACAAAAAAAAATAAGAAAAAGAAATGTCTAATACTGCAGTGCCATGCGTCACACTCACAAGAACATGCGAGAGGGACCTAACATCATCTTCTACAAGTTGAAACACTTCCAAACACTTCCGAGGGAGTCTGATTCTACACGGATTATCAAAGCAGGACGAGACGATATTCTCTTCAAAATTTCTTCATTTCCAATTTCATCCGAATGTGGGAACGATGCGTCTAAAATTAAAAACTAGTCTAGTTTATCCAAACTAAATTTGTACCCAAACTATTAATAAATTTAAACTGATTTTAAGAATACAAGCGATTTTGTACTTTATAACAAGACGCTCTTGTTCTTTTTGAAAGGAACCTCGTAAATTACTCAATTTTGATCTTAAATATTTGCAGCAAGCTAGACTGATGCTTTTTTAAATCTCCAACATCGGTAAAATTTCCCTGATTCAGATTTAGAGTGTACAGTCAAGCATAAACACTGCAAACATTGTATTACATTCTAAAACAGCATTGTAAAAGAATGATTCTAAATTAGAGCTGATTTCAGTATTAAAATAGAACCAAATTACGATTTAGTACCAAAACTGGTATACTAAATTCGTATCTTTCTTTTTACAATGAGTATAAAAATGATTTTGCTAAATAAATGTTACACAAAACACTTTGTACACTAAGTTCAAAAATATTACGTGTACCCAAACTGAATAGTTGACAAAAGTATCCTCAACAAATGACCCTTAAAAAACAAATTACTGCTAGCAAACCTTTTTCCTCGTGTTTACTTTTTTTGTTTTAATATACATCAGAAGAGAAGCAATAAAAGTAATAAAATTTCTTTTTTTTATCAGGGGAGACTGACGATCAAACGACATATTAATAGCAGGTGCACCAGAAGAGAAATGATGAATTAGTCCAATTGTGTACAATATATGCGAGAGAAGGAGAAATAAAGGCTTCAATTTAATTGGAGGACGTGAGAGTTTTATTAAACATCAATCGAAAAGATCTTTATATTGTTATAATCCATCCTTCTTTGTGAATTAATATTTATTCCTCTTCCCCCTTCCCCTGTTCATTCTTTATAACAAAAAAACGATTTCTTCTATATACAACACTGCTATGTCATCTTTTTTCCATTATTGTTCCATCAAAATAATAATTTCCGCACTTTAAGTACCGGGTATTATCGAGCGAGAGAGATTGGTTCCGAAGAATAATTTTTTCGTCAATGTGTGGTCCTCGTATTAAAGACAAATTCGCATATATTATGCGCACCTATATTACGATTCGTGGAATATTGAGAAAATTGTACCGCAACACATCCAAACAATAATTAATTCCTATTGTAATGAACGAGGAGGAAAGTAAAACTTTCGATAATATAACAAAGTTTCTTTTAGGTTAAGCTCCTTTTCGTCTACGATTACTATGGTTATAATAACTTTTTGCAAGGTTGCTCTTAACACTATTAAAAAATAAACACTATTAACACTATTAAAATTAGAGTTGATTTCGGTATTAGAATAGAACCAAATTACGATTTAGAACCAAAATTTGTACTAAATTAGTACCTTTCTTTTTACAGCGAATATTTGAAGAACAGATGTTAAATATTTTATGAATCCATAACTTTTTTAGTACTTTGATTTAAAAAAAAAAATAATAGTGCAAATGTATCCCCATCCATTTCCTGTATTTCATCCCAACAAGACAATATTGAATGAACAAAGTGTGTATAAACGGACAACTAAAACGGATTAAAAGCCTCGCGTAGTATTTATTTCCAAGGTCACTGACATACATAACTGGTTCTCTCGCAGTGTTTGTGTGTGCTTGCACTATATGTGCAGTGCTTTCCTTGATCTTTCGCCAATAACAAGTGTTACCAGTCAAACGGGAATATTCTCCATTCCATAATTTTCGGGAAACTTATATACAATTATGTGTATATATACATATACAAGTGCGTAACCAGTTTGCCATGCGCACATTTAATATAAACGAATAATTTAAATACGCGGATAGCACACCGGATAAACTTAATGCACTTCTACATGTACACACTATTTTCTTCTTGTTTATATTATTATACAATCATTTTATAAGTGACGATTATTTATATTTACTTCTAAATGCTTTTAACATCGCTCCGCTAATAATATTTTAATATTATTGTTATTATTAATATTATTATTATTATTATTATTATTATTATATTCAGTTATTTTCGAAAATTTTAACACCCCTTACTATTAAGGTGATGTTCGACTTTCACATCCCTTACACGAAAAATAATTGTAGGTTATGTTTACAAAACTTTTTTCCTCATTTAAGCTTCATTTTCAATTATTCGAAGTCGAAAAAAACGTTATTAAGTACTTTACATACTAAATAATTAGTGAAAATTGCCTTCGACTTTAGAAAATTAAAAACAAATCTAGAATCAAGCTGAAGCTTTTCTAAATATAACCTACAATTCTTTGTCACTTATGTCCCCCATTTCACCGAAAAGCGACTTGTTAGGTCTTAGGTATACAATTCTTTTTTCAAATTTACAATATCCATTACGAAATCTTTTTATTTTATAAATATTACTATTCGTAAAAAATTATAAAATTTATAAAAATTTCATAAATAGAACAAATTTAAATTTCACAAATAAAAGTATTTAAATTTCATAATAAAATTTAACGACCTAAACGCAGCAGACTATAAATGAAAATAAATTTTAAAAATACACTTTTCAGCCTGCCTTTTCTCCCTTGCTGCTGAGTTTCAACTCGAACATCTTCAAATAAAAGGTATAATTTTTCTTTTTTTTTTGACTCGAGTAAATTTAAAAGAATTCTATATACATTTCTGTTTGAACTTGTTTAAAAAAAACTTTACGTTAACATTCTTTTTTTCATGAAAACTTATTTTCATTGCCCATTTTTTCTTGTATTTATATAACGAAAATCAACAAATTGATTTTTTCCTCAGTTACTCAACTTTTAATTTATTTTTCAATTATATAATCAACAACAATAGTCATTATTTAGTGTAAATAAATTACAATTAAAAGGAAATAAAAAATCTAAGATGTGACAAACAATGATGTAATAACAAAATTTAATTTTTCTTATAAATAAATTTTTAAAAATAAAAATAATACACTAACTGGTAATAATAATAATATTAATAATACACTGAGAAAACAATATATTTGAATCAAACATAATTATTTTTGTTATTCATTCAACCAAAAAATATCTTTGAATTAAACATAATAATTTTCATTCAACACATAATAAATTTGATTCATTTAAAATTATATGTTTAATTCAATTATTAAATATATTTTATAATTATTACTTATTACCGAATCGTCTGTTTTTGTTATTATTTTCGACTCAGTCATAATTATACTTGAAAAAAAATAAAATAAAAAAGTAAAAAATCAATAATAATTTATCATTCTGGCAAAATTTAAAACTAATTTTATTTAATTACTTATTAATTATTTTATTATTATTACTTATTTATAATTTTATTATTCAAACCTATTTTTTTTTTTTTTTGATTGACTACTTATTTTTGAATTTAAAAAAAAATGTTCTCACTGTAAGGAGAATATTAATAATAAGAAATAACATTAATATTCCTATGAATAAAAAAATTTAATGGCACCAATTGGATCAACATTGAGGAAATTGAAAAAAATCATCCCAAAATTTATTACCCACTATAAATTACCAATCGCATTGATAGCGCCAGAATAATAAATTATTATTGATTTTTTACTTTTTTATTTTATTTTTTTTAAATATATGACTGAGTCGAAAATAATATGTTCCTATAAAGTTTCGAACGTTCAAATGAACGACAATATTTTTTTTTACTTCTTCTAATTTGTATTTATTAAAAAAAAACAGTTTTAGATCAAAACAAATTAATTCTAAACTGATTAATTTCAGTTATTTTTCTTTTCTGAATAGTAATTTTCGCAAAAAAACCTTAGAATGGAAAAAATTTCGTTTATTTCACTGTTCGAAACTTTTTTTTGTTTAAACTTTTTTTTAACATAAAATAATAACAAAAACAGACGATTCGGTAAATGTGGCTTCAAATATATATATATATATACATAAAGAGACGAGAGAGTGGAGAGAGATAGTGCGTGAGGGAGATTACAGTTTAAATGACAAACGATAAAACAGCCGAAAGTCAACGAAATTGACTTCGGGCTTTTTGTCCATATACCAACAAAGTCAAGTTCGGTAACGCTGAGGAGAGACTAAAACCAAGCAAGCGACTCAGCAGCAACAGCAGCCGAGCACTTTGGATCGCGGTATATTGAACTCGGATCATGAGGTCATTAAACTCAAAGCACACTGCGTGGTGTGGCGTGGTGTCGGTTCAGTTTTATGACGTCACGTAATTCCGCGTCTATGTCGCGCAAAGGGGACCGGCAATGACGTGGCGGACTTTCATTGGCATGTTACAAACTCGCCCCGCTAACTCGTGACGTCAATTTGTTTCTAATATTTACACTCAAAAAGTTAAAAAAAAACAATCTTCAGAAATTATTTTTAAAAAATTCTAACAACGAGTTCTTTTTAATATCGTTCAGCATTTTTCTAAAGCGAAATCAATTTTTTTTGTAATTTGGAAAAATTACTAATATTATTAATATTATTATTATTATTATTATTATGATTATTATTATTATTATTATTATTATTATTATTATTATTATTATTATTATTATTACTATTATTACACTGAAAAAAAATGTATTTGATTTCAATAACCGATTATTTGACTATTATCAAATAAATATTTATTTACATCAAATAATTTTTATTTGAATCAAATATTTCACTATTTGAAGCAAATATTATTTAATTGATTCAAATAAAAATTATTTAATTTAAGTAAATATTTATTTGATAATAGTCAAATAATCGGTTATTTGAATCAAATAAATTTCTTTTTCAGTGTATTACTGTAAGAAAAATTTTAAAATACTAAACGCAAAAATAAATTAATTATTATGGAGAAAATGAAGTAACTATTACCAACAAGTATGAAAATAAATGTAGTTTAAAAAAATAAAGAAACGTAATCAAGAAATAAAAAGTAATACGAATAATAAATGAATTACAAAACGAATGTTAATTAGTTAATTAATTAACTTATGAGGGCATCACTGTTTAATTAAAACTTGAAAATGTATTTAGCATTTTAATTACAGAAATGGCTGTAAATTAAAAAAACAAATGTGTTGAATTAATTTTATAAGCCATAAGATATATGTTTCACATGTAATTTTTTATTTGCCTTTTAATTTTTGCAGAGCCACAGAAAAATTATTTGCCACAAAAATAAATTTGTTTAAAAAAAAAGAGAAAATTATTTGTCACAAAAATAAATTTGTCTTAAAAAAAGAAAATTATTTCCCACAAATAAAAAGTTTGTTTTAAAAAAAAGGAAAATTATTTGCCACAAAAATAAATTTGTTTTTAAAGAAGAAAATTATTTCCCACAAATAAAAAGTTTGTTTTTAAAGAAGAGAATTATTTCCCACAAGTAAAAAGTTTGTTTTTAAAGAAGAAAATTATTTCCCACAAATAAAAAGTTTGTAATAAATTTAAAAAGAATTTTCACAAATAAAAGCTTTACTCGACACAAATAAAATGATTTTTTTTATGGTTTTCAGAAACTAAAAATTTAGATTTACTATATACACAAATATTCTTCGTATTTCCATATTGGGGGTAAAATTGACTATTCTTCTTTTACGACATATTCGAGAATTCCAAAAAAAGAAAACTATATATGAAACAAAACTCGTATTTCAGAACATTTCTTCTAAATTTTATTTCCCTAAAAATTTGAACGTTAAATAAAAAGGAAATATATTTGTCACAAAATACTTTTTAAAAATTGTTAAACCGATACAAAGAATAAGGAATTAAGTTAGTAAATTAAAAATCTAAATTAGTAAAAATTGAACTTATAAATACAAACGGAACCTCCACCAATCGAGCTTTGACTATAACATTAATACAACTGAACCTTCGAAATATGTTTTCACAAATCGATTTCCCCTGAAATCAATTAAAAAAGTGCAACTTTGTTCCTCAAGTTGAAAAATGATCCCAAAGTTTTGAACGTTCAAATGAACGAAATATTTTTTATTGAAGATATTTTAATAAATTACTAATCATCAAAAAAATTTAAAAACTAAAATTTTACATTCACAAACTGAGTAATTAATTCTTTTGTCAGTGATACAAAATAATTGCAATAAAAATTTAATTTTTAGAAGAAATAAATAAATTTCGTTCATTTGAACGAACGTTCAGAACTTTAGGATCTTGTTGAAAACAGAATTTTACGAAAGAAACTAATCCGGCGCAAAACGATTACAACATATGCGTTTAATTGCAAATCGTAGGCAAAGGCAGAGAGCACCACACCTGTTTAATGTAATATGTCCCTCTCACACATAACGACGTCACGCGAGAGTAGAGCTTGGTTATAAATAATGATTGCGAATTATTTTTAGCGAACAAGTCAAGTGTGCTGATGTGTAGTGGGCGTTGTACAAACACACACACACACAACCAAAAAAAAAACACTTTTGTTGGGATGAAGAACCCATAGAGAGGTGACGCGACCATCAGTGTGTGTTAGAGGTTATGTTTCGTGGATTCGTT
This sequence comes from Leptopilina myrica (nomen nudum), assembly GCA_032872475.1. Lineage (NCBI taxonomy): Eukaryota > Metazoa > Arthropoda > Insecta > Hymenoptera > Figitidae > Leptopilina > Leptopilina myrica (nomen nudum). The sequence goes on from CM065458.1 coordinate 1,715,311, forward strand.
TACTATATGGCTAAGCTTTGCCTTGTTAGTTAGCTGGTTGCAAGAGTTTGTTGACTCTCAGTTTCAGCACGCAGGCTGACCATGACCTCGCCGAACGATCCGCAAAGTAATACCGAGACAACCTATGCCGTTGTGTTTATATATATATATATATATATATATATATATATATATATATATATATATATATATATATATATATATATATATATATATATATATATATATATATATGCAGTAAAAAGTATTGCATGAGTATTCAGTTACTATGCGCACTCAAATTCTACATACTGACTTTAAAGAATAAGAAAGATGAAAGAAATTACTAAATGTTTCACGAGAATTTTGTGATTCCTCAGAAGCAGACTCTTCTTTTCATCGAAAATTGCCTCATTATAGACGCGCAGTAAAGGGAAAAATATTTCAAAAACCAAGGGAATGTCTTACTCACCATGGGCGCAGAACATTTCTTTTAACATCAATAATAATCTTTGCTGATTTATTGGTCATTTTTCTTAAACAGCAAAAAAGATTTAACTTTTCGTATTTATTTTGCAGCAAAACCTCAAAAGCTACACGTCTGTCTGCAAATGCTTGTTAAATTTCCGAAAGAAAATGTTTACCAATTACTAAACACAACCCTGATTTCTATTCAGTAAAAAATAAAAACTTTTAATTGATATTCAATTTTAAAGACATGGCCCGAAGAAGTGAAATTATTTCAAAATACAGACTTTACGAGCCAAAAATTTAAAAATACGGACCATTTGTCTTTCTTTATACAAGCCTACTGTGTTTTAAAAATTTTTAAACCTGCTTTTACATACACTGAAATTGTTGTTTGGATCTAAATTTTGATCCTTATCGAAAAAAAACCCATTTTTAGGTACATTATCTTAAATTCTGATATATTTATCAACACATCACTGGGCGAACTTCGATTGAACTACATTAAGTTCAGGAAGGTTGAACGCAAATACCTGAAGGTTTAAAAATATTTCAGCGTGAATAGCATCGCGTACATATAGTAAAAGTGACCCAAGAGGGGTGAAAAGTAATATAAATATACACACACACACACGACAATCAAGTTTCAGATCAAAGCAAAGGGTCAAGTCAAGTTGCATTTTATAAGGCATAAGGTTTGCGTGTAAAAATATTAATCTCAGAAAATGAATCTGGGCCAGGGAGTATCGATTTCTCGATCTAGGTCAGAGCTTACACGCGGCTTGCGCGACCTGTTCCTAAGGTGTCAGAATCCGTGTGTTTATATTTATGAAAAAATATAAACTCTGTGCATTACAATTAATTATAGTTACAAACAACTAGTTTTCTTCTACTAATCATAAAAAATAATTTTTTAAATTGCTGTAACAAAAAATAACGCAAGTGTATTATTGACAATCTTACACATCTAAAAAGAAATTCTCATCCACTATAACAATAATGAAAACATTTATTCTTTTTCCAATAAAATAAAGAAGTTACTTTTTTGAAATATTGTGCGAGGGGAAATCAATCAAGTGGAGAAATTCTACGAAACCTGAGTGCACCTGGTCAAAAATTGATGGAAGGAAGTCAGGTGTTTTAAAGGGACCACTTTTCTATTCAGCAGCAGGAATATAATCATTTTTCGACTTATAAGAATAAACGGTTTTCTCCTCGACGCGCGACGCATAAATACCCCTATATATATGATCTCAACGATTTTTCATCTGAGAAATTCAAATATCAACTCACCCTATAATATCCAAGGGACTGTACACATAACATTTGAGTGGTCTCTCCACTCTCACTCTTTTGATGCGACCATTATGTAATAGAAAAGAAATACTACTACCACGGATCTTGGACCTTTTTGCCCCACATATGTTTGGGAAGACAGGTAAAGTCCCAACTACCATTCAGTCACGTTTCATGCTGACAAAAGTCCTGATTTTATACATTACTTATATGTGTAACATATAAGGGAATCTCAGAAAATACACGTGGCTCTCAACTCTTACATAAAGAAATCGAGAGAAAAAGATTTATTTAAACTAAATATAATTTAAGTTAAAATAATATATTTTTCTCCCAGCCAATTGGGTTTTATTTCAATATTATAATAATAGTAGTAATAATAATAACACTGAGAAAACATTATACTTAAATGAAACATAAAAATAACATTAGACGATTTTGTTTAATTGAAATTAGTTTGTAAGTTTAATCTCAATATATAGAAAATATCTACTGCATTGATTCAAAAGTATTATTTGATTGAATAATTATATTTAATTCAAACATATTTTTTGTTACGGTTTAAACAAAAGTTATGTTTAAAAATTTTATGTTTAAGTCAAACTTAAAAGTTAACTACAGATAATTTAAAATCAACCATAATTTATGTTTGATTTGAATATATAATCTCTTAAACTGAATCAGAAAATATGTTTGAATTAAACTTAAATTTGTTTGACTGTATAGCAAAGATATTTTAAGTTTGATTTAAACAACATTTGTTTGAATCAAATAATTTTTTTTCTCAGTGAATAATAATTATAGTAGAAATAATAAAAGTATAGTAATAATAATACTAATAATACTACTAATAATAATAATAATAATAATAATAGAAAAAATAGTAGTAAAATAGAAGTAAAAATACTAATAATAATGGTAATAGTAGAAAAACAACTAAATAATTGTAAAAATAAAATAAATTACAAATGCAATTACTTTCATTTTTTTCTTCGTTACAGAAATTTCTTATTTGCATTGAAATTTCATTTTTCATAATTGCGAAAAAACGAAATAAACGCTGAGAACGTGAAATAATTCTCAAGTGTAATTACATTTTATTTTGTTTAAAAAAAAAAGAAAAGATAATTACTGGATAATTAAGTTAAATTAGCAACAAAAGAATTATGTTTCATGATTTGTGTGATTTCAGTTCTCGCATAGAATATATATATATATATATTATTTATAGAGGAACGACAAATTCGCCATGGCAGTTTTCTGCCTTAAAATTGTATATATTTTATGTTACACGTGCATCCTAGCTTTGAACCTATAAAATCGATTGTCTAACGCATCATTGCCATTCGCGTGCACGTGACTCGACACACTCTCTCTATGGCGTACAGAAAAAAAAAATAAATAGCTAAAATAAATGTTACTTTTTCATCATACGAAAAATAAAAATAATTCATCCTTTACTTTTGCGGTTATTGAATTAAAATTTTGGAAAAACAACTTATTTTAAACTGAATTTTTGTAATTTTACTAAAAAAAAAAATATTTTACTATTATTAATTAATAGTACTAATTTTCACTTAATTTCTTATGGCTATTACTATTATTATGACTCTTACTACTATTTTAATAAGAGCACAAGTTGTTAATTTTATTTTTATTTCTGTACATTTGTAATTATCTTTATAAATAATAAAATCCACCCTAGAAATTCATTTATTTTCAAAAGTAATAAAATATTTCGCAGAAATTCAATTATTTTTAAAAAAATTTTTTAAAAATGTCTCGTCAAAATTTTATAAATAATAAAATTCATCATGGAAATTCAATTATTTTCAAAAGTAATAAAATATTTCGCAGAAATTCAATTATTTTCAATTTTTTTTTAATTCTCAAAAATTCAATTATCTTTACAAATATCAAAATACTTTTTCAAAATTCAATTACTTTTAAACATTTTTTTAAAAAATCTGTTCAAAAATTCAGTTATCTTTATAAATATCAAAATTCTTCTTCTGAATTCAATTACTTTTAAACATTTAAAAAAAATGTGTTCAAAAATTCAATTATCTTTATAAATATGAAAATTCTTCTTCAAAATTCAATTACTTTTAAACATTTTAAAAAAATCTGTTCAAAAATTCAATTATCTTTATAAATATCAAAATTCTTCTTCAAAATTCAATTACTTTTAAACATTTAAAAAAAATCTGTTCAAAAATTCAATTATCTTTATAAATATGAAAATTCTTCTTCAAAATTCAATTACTTTTAAACATTTAAAAAAAATCTGTTCAAAAATTCAATTATCTTTATAAATATTAAATTTCAATTACTTTTAAACATTTTTTTAAAAAATCTGTTCAACTATTTTTAAAAATATCAAAATTCCTCTTCAAAATTCAATTACTTTTAAACATTTTTTTTTAAATCTGTTCAAAATTTTAATTATCCTTATAAATAATAAAATTCTTCTTTGAAATTCAATTATTTGCAAAGAATTTTGATAAACTTTTGGTCAAAATTTTATTTATCTTTATAAATAAAAAAAATTCATCCTAGAAATTCAATTATTTTCAAATTCTTTTTTTTATAAAATCTTATAATATAAAATAATGATTTTATCACTCGTTCATCTTTAATTATTTTAAAACATGAAGACATCGATTGCTCTTCATGTTTTATAACAATTTTTTATAAGTAGTTTAATTTCAATAAGGTTTGAATTTGAATCTTTTGAAGAATTTTAATTCTTATGAAAAAATAATAATTAAATATTTATTTAAAAAAGAAGTTATTGATGTTTTTTGAAAAATTTGAAAGAAATCTTGAAATAAACTTAACAGAACATTTTTTTGACTAAAACTTTTTCTTTTAACTTTAATTTTCTGAAAATTTTAAAAATTTCAGTCGCATTTTACTAAAAAAAATCTCGAAAATGTCGATTAGTCGCATCTTTTCACAAAAAAGTCGAAAAAAGTCGAAAAAGTCGCACAATCCGAGCCCTGAGTAAGCCATAAAAATAATTTAAAATTAATAAAATTGTACCGTCTATTATTAGCAGTATTTCATCAATTCGTACTTTTTTTTGCAAATTTAAATTTCAAAACGAATTCCTCTATAAGTAATTAATTTTTCCATCTGATGCATTGTTATATATAGAAAGAAAATTAAAATTCTCAAATGAGAAAATTAATAATGCAGAGAATTAGCAAAATTTTCACTGTATATAAATAGCGATTGAAAAAATTTATGAACGAGAATAGTAATGAAAAAGACAACATACATACATATATGTATATGCGTTAATTGAAAACAATGCTCATAAAAATGGCAAATATAACCCCCCCGCACATATGAATGTGAACAGGCTCTATGCACACGTCATGTGAATCATGAGAGGGTAAGCTTTTATTCGCAAGTCCTGGGGTGAAAATAAAAAATTGATGGATACCCAGAAAGGGGTCGTCGAGAAAATCAACTGCGACAACCATTGCCATTATATATCCAATGTGTAGCCAATTCACACACTCATATATTTCTGCCTCCTCCTATACATATAGTGAACTGTGCAAAATTAAAATTAAAACCATATGTTGATAATAAACCCACCAAATTATTATTTTTTTGTTTAAATCCCGATTGACAGGAAAAAATTTCAACTTTTTTCCTGACTTTTCTGAACTATGGCAACCTTTCAGGTATAAAATAGAAATTTAATATTCGATTTTTGATTGAGCATAGAGAATTTATATTTTGATATGAAGTGAAAAAAAAATTCCTCTGTCTGAATTTGGAAATAAAAAATAGTTTCGAAAGTGGCACAAAATGATAAATAGTCGCTCCACTTGAGAACGCCAAGATCGCCACTAGGTGGCAGGGAAAATTCCAAGAAAAACTTGGGCTGCCATCTATGAGTGACCTTGACGTTCGCAGGTGGAGAGTAGCGTCTCTATATTGACTCTCGAAATATTCGTCGAAATTCATAATTCTATTATTTTCTAATCAAATGAAATAGAATGTATTATTTAGACAAAATAAATCTTTAATTATAAGTCAAATAATTTACATTTCTGTCAATTAAATTGTATTTTTTTCCTCGAAAAGAGTCAATATACCATCAAAACTGATTTTTCAATAAGCTCGAATAAATCGCAAAGTCATTGTCACATGTGCGTGGTACCTACATTCATTGTAAAACTTCTATCACTTGAAAAGAATATTTTAAAAGAAGGATATTTACTATCACACATATAAAGCTTCTTCACAGATAAAAAGACAACCAAAAAAAAAACGAATCTGTATATATGCGGCATTGTGGTATGTATATATAATAAAAAAAAAATTGGTACAATGAAAAAGTGAGAAAGACGTGCGCTAAAGAAGAGAATACGGAAGGAGAAGAACGACAAAATAACAATCCACGATAATTAGCAATTCAAACGATCCCATTTTGAGTTGGTGAATTCTCCTCAAACTACTCTATGGATGCGTGCATTCAATTTTCACAACCCTTTCAAGTTTTTTTTTTCTTCTCTTTTTAAGGGTGCATTATGGGGCAAAGATGATGACAGCGCGCGCGCCCAACACACAAAATGGAAGGCCATTTTATCTACAAATGACAATCTAGTTCACATTCTCTCGCTCCTACGCAGTCAAAAGAATATTTATCTCAAGTGCAAATGCAGTCGTCTCCCCCTTGAAGGGAACGACGATAACTAATTCATTTGAGGGGAGGTGAAAAAACCTCCTCTCTGTTAATCGATTTGATAATTGAAAAAGTGTTCTCACACTTTTTTTTTTGTCGAAATTTTTGCCTCGGGAATATCTTAAAGTTAGCTGACACTATAGGCTACGAATTATTTGGGTTTTTTCGAGATCGAATTATATTTTTTTTCCTCCATTTTCTATTGGGTAGTTTGGTGAAAGTCTATTTCTGACTCTATTCGATTTTAACTTATATTTTAGTTCTAAAAAAATATCGAAACCTATTCCCACAATTAAATTACGTTTACACGCATATATGGGTACTCGATGTGCCCAATTATGGAAGAATTTTTTCACAATTAGAAAGAAAAAAAAGTCAAATTTTATTTCCTTAAGTAAGGTAAGGGAGAAAAAAAACCGAAGCAAAAGACTCTCTCTCTCTCTCCTTCACCATCTGGGTCAATGAAGAAGAAACCGGAAATCGATATTTTTTCCACTGTACTCAGTATATTATATCAAAAGAATCTGAAAACTCGGAAATATCCAACTGTCAGTTATAGCCAACGATTTTTCGAGGGTACAATACGTATATTATAATGTCAGCTGCGTCCCTTTAAACACCACCAAATAAAAGGCCACTCAAAATTTAGTAATTATTTTTTCCCCCAAAAATATCGCAAAATACATTTTTTTTCTTAAAAATCAAAATTCATGAAATTTTTGTACATAAACGAAGAACTTGTTTCTCTTTCTCTAAATTTTAATTAATAGAAATATTTACTAACTCGAAGTAGTAAAACTTTTTGCTTCTGAAGTATAGTAAATTTTGCTAATAAATACGTAGAAATTAAACTATTTATCAGTCGAATTAAGAAAAAATTTTTGTACAATTACACTGTGCACAAAGAAAGTTACTAATTTAGGACCAATTTTGGTAGTAAATTTATGATTATTAATTTATTTACTAATATCCAGTTTTCTTCTGCTAATTATTAAAATTTACTTTTTTAAAATGTTGCAACAAAAAATAGCAAACTTTTTGCTTTTGAAGTAGTAAATTTTACCAATAAATCCGTAGAAATTACACTATTTACTAGACAAATTTACTCATTCAAAAGCAAAAAGTCACGAATTCAAATTCATTTTTATTAATTCAAATTTAATTTCCCTAAAGTTTTGAACGTTCAATTGAAAGAAATATTTTTAATTACAAATATTTCTGTGAATTATTAATTGCTTTAAAAATTAAAAATTTTAATTTCACATTTAAAAACTTTTTAATTAATTACTTTGGTAGACGCAAAATTATTAGAAATTTTTTTTAAAATATTTTAAACAAGAAATAAATAAATTTCGTTCATCTAAACGTTCCGAACTTTAGGATCATCAAATTTAGAGTTTTTTAAAAATAAAATAAAATAATAAAATATAAAAAAAATAAAAGTACTTAAAAATTTAAGTTAATACGAACAAATGTATAGAAGAAACAAGAACATTTAAAATTGTCAATCGAAAACCAATACGGAAACATAAATTTTGCATTATATTCAGATATTTTAGAATTATTTTATGTAGACTTAATGAAGCTGTATAGCCTAATTCGTAATTACTTTCGGAGGGATTATTTTCGTATTGAAATTTAGCAAGGTGCAATAACCGATATCTGTCACTCAAACGCCATTTTTAACTTAAAATTAAAACTTCTAATAAAATTGCCCCTTCATTGAATCATTTATAATACAAAAAAAGATCAATAATTTAAATATAAATAGAAATAAAAAAATCTCAGTATAATCAAACTATAGTTTCATTACTGATTTTTGTATTATGAAAACTATATGAATAAATTAAAATATCAAAACTTTTCACATAAATAAACGAAAATAATTTTTTTTCAGTTTTTGAATATTGGAACAAAGAAAAATTTATTTCTCCTTTTTTCCAAATTTAACTCTCTGTTTATCATAATAAACGTACATTAAAAAACAGAATTTATAAACTTTCAAATTACTTAATTTCAAATACAAATTTTCTTTGATTCAAGTAAATTTTCAATGATTCAAGAAAATTATTTCTCATTTCATTGAATTTTTGCAACAATTAGTAATTTCTTTAAAATTCAATTTTTTCCGGGTTTTCAACTAAAATTTTAATTAAATTCACTCAAAATTGAAATTTTCTCAAATTCCAAATTAAATCCTTTTTAATTTCATCTATTTACGAAAATTGTAAACACATTTTTTCAATTCAATAAATTTTCAAATTTCTAATTGAAACTATCCTATAAATAATTTCTAGGTACACTGAAAAAAAATTCATTTGATTCAAATAACCGATTATTTGACTATTATCAATTAAATATTTACTTAAATCAAATAATTTTTATTTGAATTAAATAAACTGTATATTTGAATCAAATATTTCAATATTTGAAGCAAATATTCTTTAATTAATTCAAATAAAAATTATTTGATTCAAGAAAATATTCGGTTATTTAAATCAAATAATTTATTTTTTCAGTGTAATAGAATAATGATAATTCTTCAAGAATTAAGTTATTTAAAAAGAAAATATTGCCAGAAAAAGAAAAATCTAAGAAAATAATAAAATAATATTCTCTTTCGATTTAATAAAAAAAACTTCTCTACAAAATAATAAAATAAATACATTGTTTTACTAATGAAAAAACAACGAAAATATCATAAAGAATCCTGTAAATTGACCAAGAAAACTATTTAATTCAAACTAAAAAAAATTCTTGACAAAAAATTTTTAAAAAAAATTCAGCAAAATATAGAATTCCGAAAATTGCAGTTCATCCCGTTTGGAGTCAGGCGGGCAGGAAAGCATTTGGCTCATTATTCACCACCACGCCTTCCCCCAGGTCGCCATGCGACTCCGTAACTTTTGCACGTACGCTCCAAAATTCTTTCCCATAAAATTACTACCGCCATCTCTTCAACTTTTCAAAAATTATTCCATAAACAGATTCCTACTTCATCCCACGGTTCGTGTCTCAACTCATCTACCTTACCGACCAAGCAGAAAGTAAAACAGATTCCCTTCGAACCGATCGAAATTTTATTGAGAGAAAAAAAAATGCCAGAAATAAGAACGAAAAAAAACAACAAATAAGAGAAAAAAACAAATAAAAATAAAAAAAAATCAAAAGAAACGATGAACCTTGCGAATGTAAAGGGCCGACGCCCCCTTTCTCAAGGTGAGCGACTCTCCAAGAGATTACAGCATTTTTCCACAGTACTATATTCGTTGAGATTGTTTCCTTTTTTTCCCTCTCGTCTCTCGTTTCTTTAAATAAAAATAAATCTCATGATACTTTTCAAGAGAGAATCTACATATACATATCTGTAGGTCCTCCGGTCTCATGAACGAGTTGTAGGAGAAAATTTTCCCAAAGAAGTTAACAATTAATTCCCAATTGTCACTATTTTCGCAAGAATTTGTCAATATTTTGGTTAGTTTCGTTATTTTCCTCCTGATTTCGAGTTTTCGTATTTTTTCTAGTTTTTGAAAATAAAATTTGCTTGAAAAACTCACCATTGGAAGGCGTTGAAGTGAAAATAAACGAGACCCTGTCCGTAGAGGAACGATACATCTTTCCAGTAATCTCCTTTTAGATTGTAGAACTTTTGATACGCTGACATAGCTGTTGAAAAATAAATACTATTTAGTAAATAAAGAAAGAAAAAATTTAATTTAAGGTTATTTGTTACTGTTCCACTTGATTCACACGGAAAAAGTTCGATTGAATTCAATTTCGATCGAATAGGATTGAAAGAATTGAAAGAATTCAAGGAAAATTTATCTTTTATAGCAAAACTAATTTTCTATAGTAAAAAATTGAAGAAGGAAAATATTACCCTTGTTGTAGTCTTCGAGAAGTAAATGAAAATGGCCCAGTTTGCAGTATGTTTTTGGATCAATGCTTATACCCCGATCATCATCATCATCATCGTCGTCGTCGTCGTCATCATCATCATCATTTTCTTTCGGTTCATCCACATTCATTTTCGTACTATCAGCCTTTCTATGCTGCTTTTCCGATTGTGCTTGTACTATCATTCTCTCTAAATATTTAATTGCACGAACAACTAAAGCCTTCTTCTTCGCCTGCTCCGGAGAATTCAACTTTAAAAATCCAAATTGGCGGCTGAAAAACAAAAAATAATGGAATCACAACAAACTAGACGAAACTAACCTAAAAAAAATAGTAACTCCATATACATTTCGCCTTTTGCCTCAAAACAATTTCAGAAAGACCCCGAAAAATCTCGATGTTTTCAATAAAGTAATAAACAAACACATAATAATTAACAGTAAGAAGTAAAAAAAGAAAAAAAAAACAAAGTTTAATAGAACAAATGTTGTATTCAAACACAATTACCATTTCCGAAAATTATCAAAACAATCAAAACAAATTCGTTATTTTCCAACTATTTGTGACTTTTAAACATTTTCAAGAGAACAATTTAAGCATTTTTCAATTCCTAAAAAAGAAATAGAGGTAAAAATAAATTCGCCAAAAATAATTTCCGTCTACGCAAGCGAAAAAAAGCTACAGGGTAAAAGTCAAAACAATCCGCCCTTGGAGTGTTTACTAATCATGTTTTGCCAAACAATTGTAAATTGAACATTTTTTTTCTCTCTTTTTTATTTTCTTATATGCGGTTTGTTGTTTGAAATGTAGAACGGAGTGGAATATGTAGGAAAGGATGTCAGTAGGTTGTACGCGAGAATGAAAGGATATCGCTTAAATTGCCCGCCTATTCCTGTCAAAACTTTCACACAGGTTAGATTTCATGTGTGATTACCGGTTTATTTTCGATAATGAAGAAAAAAAAATGAAAACATACCCTTTCGATATTTGAAATTTTCATCTAATTAAGAAATTCACTGTAATTTATTTACCTATCCAACTCAGAAAGTATCTGCAATTCCTGGGGAGTTAAGTTGATATCGTCTGTTTCCTGGGCCATTTTCACAAATCGCACTGTGTGTATATATATTATTAACGTCAACGATACAGAGAACACATTTTTTAAGAAACGATGAATGTTAATTTCGACGATAGAAAATAAAGGCCACGACGCGCACTCACTGCATTTGATCACTTCATTCGAAAAATACAAATTTTTTTCGAAATTATAGTCAGGTTACGTCGAGACGGCACAAAGCACGCGACATGAAACCTCAAACTACTTTCCCTTCCGTTGGTTTAACCGTTTACTTCCGCCACCGCCGCACAGATGGCGCGAAATTCGAATTTGGGAGAAAGAAATTCAAAACTGATCACTTTTTTCAAAAAGTTAATACACTATTGAATTTTAATTAAACCAAAGCTACTATAGTTTGTTTATTAAATTCATTGATTCGATATTTATACTAAATTCATAAATAAATTTATTTTTGGTAACATTTAACATAAAAGTATAGAAAAAAGTGAGGTTAGGTTTTCTTGTCATTTTCCTTAGCGATTAGAATGCAATGAAACTAATTCTTTCGAAAACTATTAATAATATATTTCAGTTAAATGACAAAATGAGTAAAATAGTAAAATTAGTAAAAACGGGAAAAGTTGGGTAAAAATTTAAATCTTACGTGACAGGAGTAAAAATAATTCACTCGACTGACGGGAAAGAATCTAAGTTTCTTAATTTACCGTCTCCTTGAAGAGTGCTAAACGCGTTTTAATAGTCGTCTGCAAATTTTTGTGAGTGGATCGACTTTTTTTTAATTCTTCATATTCAAATTAACTTAGGTGAGATTTATTTTGCATACTAATTTTTATAATCCAAAAAAAAAGGATTACCATTTACTGTTCGTTTGTGCTAAATGTCCCGGAGACTGAACAAAAAGTCTTTGTCGACCGGAGCAACAAAACTCTTTAAACGGTAGTTTTTTTTATTTATTTAAACACGTTTAGCCATCAAGAAATATTCACCTTCAATTAATTTCTAGTAGACATTATCCGAATGTTTTCGTTCATAAAATCACTGCCTAAAATACATAACATCGTAGAAGAGAATAAGTCATCGATATTTTTGTCCGCATTTAATTACAATGCTCTATCTTTGTTTAAAAAGAAATTCGCATCCTATTGTCATTAAACTTCTTTGTTTATTTTGTCAATTATTATTATTACTATACTGTAATTTTTATTATTAAAAATCAGCTAAATTTTTGTACTTTATCTAAAGCAAGTTTTTATACTGATGCAATAAATTGAGCCAATTTTAACTTTTAGCATTATATTTTCTATTTCTTTTATACTATATAGATTGACATTTCTAGGAAATTATTTACTACGACTAAAGTTATAAATTCTTCGACAAAGATTTATATAATGGCTAATCATTTCTTAAAGGAATTTTCGGATAATCCTGTGGGTTTTAACTGGTAAAACCCCAATAAAAGTTTCACTTTTCTGACAAAGATTTGGCAGGTCTCGAAATTTATTGCAACCCCACAAAGAATGAAAAGAATGAATGAATTTTTGCTTCTTTTGGACAGCATAAAAAAAGGGTAGAAAAAAGTTTTTTTTATTCGATATTCTATTTGTTAATTTTTTTTCAGGATTAAAATGAGCGCTCCTAATATTAAGAAGAATAAAAACGACTCTAACAGGGATGTTAGTGATACAGACCTTACAAAGGAAGCGAAAAGTATGATAGAAAAATTCCTAGGCGATGTCAGCAAAACTTCAGCTACAAAACAAATTATCATCGGCACTACGTCAGGATGGTGTGTATATTTTTCATTTCAATTTTTCTCACCTGGAAAAATTAATTTTCTGGTTTTTTTCCAATGAGACTAAATAAAAATCCATTTTACCGAAAATAGAGATAATAGTTTTTGTTTTAAATATATTTATAAGATAAATAAAAATAAATTAAAATTGTAAATTATTTCAATACGAAAATTATTCTAAAAAGATAAGTGGAAAAGAATTGATGAACTATTTTTCGAAGACGTACGACAAAATTAAGACTAATTCTTAATTTTTTAATTTTTCTGTTAAGACTAATTTAATTTTAATTAATTTTTTTTCTTTTTCATTCAGGATGACCGGATTTTTGACGATGAAAGTGGGAAAAGTTGCGGCATTCGCCCTGGGAGGAGGAATTATTGTCCTGCAAGTTGCTGCACATCAAGGATACATCAAAATAAATTGGGATAAAGTGCAGAAGAAGGCGGAGAAAATTTCGGACAAAGTCGAGGAGAAAATTACTGGCGAGGGACCTAAAATGCTAGACAAGGTAATTAATTGCGACAAAACAGTGAAATTTCAACATTTTTCAGTTCAATCGAAACTTAATATTATTTTTCTTTCTTTCTCAACTTCCATAAAAAAAATACTTTAAGATTTTCAAAAACGACCAAATATTCTATTAATTACAACTATTATTTTAATTTTCTTCGTTTTTTTCCCTAGTAAAAGTTTTAATATCTCAAAAGTATCTCAATTTTCGTATTCCTTCTGATTGCAAAATAACAATATTTTTTAAAAAGTAAATAATATTTTTTCAAATTGTTAAAAATTAGGGAAAAATAATCAAAACTTGAAAAAATTAAACTTTTTGAAAGTAAAAAATAAATTTTTGCAGAATTAAAAAAACTCTTTTTACTCAATAAATTAAGAAGTAAACAAAAAATAATTTGTTTAGTATCAAAAGAAATAAATTTAGAAAAAAAAACAAAAATTGGGAAAAAGTTAAGATTTTCTGTTATTTACAGGTAGGAAATTGGTGGAAGATGAATTCCTTTCTGGGGGCGAGTTTCGTCGGCGGTTTCATAATTGGCCTAGCTTCGTGAATTTACATAAAAGAACGAGTTATTTTTTTCCATTTTTTTTTCAAATAGCCCTGATAAAAGTGTACCTTATAAATATTTGCGATTTCGAGTCTTAAATTTGAGTTAAAAAATGAAAAAAGTCAGTAAAAAATATCTCTAAGAAGTATTATCGAATCTTTAGACTAAACTATCAAAGTGTATCTATATAGTTTTTAAGAAATCAAAAAAAAGTCTTTCATTTCTATTAAATATAAATTATTTTTTAATGAAAAGAATATTGTAAAGTAATGTTCGTAATTTTCTACAAAAGACACGCTTTGTTGTCGCAATTTTTCTCACCTTAACTTGAAAATTAATATATACTTTTAAAGTAGGATGCATGTACTTTTAGATTATAATTTTATACTTCTTTTTGACAAATTTTGTTCAATTTGTTTAATTGCTGAAAACAGACAATGATTTCAAGATTTTTATTTGTATTTAACAAAATTTTTATTTTTATACAAAAGGAAAAACTTAAAATCATTGTCTAATCTCTAAAAAAAATATATCTTGAAAAAGTAAAAAGTTACCTTAGAAAAATACTTTATAGCTATCTTTAAAAATATTATTAAAAAATAGGTATTTAAAAAACTAAAATGTTAATTATAATTTTCTATTATATTGGAATAAAACGTGTCTGACAAAATTAGTTTTCGCCTAACTTATTGTAAAACTAGATTCGTTTTTTTCTATCCTGTACTTTTCTGTTTGAAACCCAATTTCTTACTCAATTTCTATGAAACTTTCGTAAAAATGAACTTAAATTTTAAAAAAATGCAGTAAAACAGTTGAAAAGAAAAAAATAATGTTCCTAAAATTCAAAAGGAAAAAAAAGATCGGAAAATAAAACTCGATAAAAGAGGGAAATATTCGTAAATTTTTTGGAAATATTTGGAAATTGGAAAATAACAAAAAAAATGTTCATGTAAAATGAAAAATATTCAACAACAAAAAATTCTAAAGGAGAAATTTCTTATTTCAGATGGAGAGGTTCGTCGACAAGAAATTAGACAAAGCTGAGCAATTATTAAAAAATGGAGAGAGAAATACACGTCGCTGGTATCATTCAATAACTGGCGATTCTAATTTCCAAGTGAAGGAAATTCACATTTTTCTCGCTGCCTTTGGAGCTGGTCTCGCAATTGGCCTCGCATCCGCCAACTAGGTGTCATTATGCTGTAATCTGAATATAATAAGTAGATTTCGTTCGAGACTTTTGGAAAAACACACACTAGATCGACATCCAACTGATGATGAAACAATTAATCAATTGACGAGAATAAGCGAGGGAAGAAGATGGTTTTTGGAACGTACAAAGTGAGAAAAAAAAAATTTCCTAAAATTACCGTCGATATGCTGAAAATCGAAAAATATTTTTATTTCCTCAATTTTTGTCAATTCAAACTTGAAAAAATAACATTTAAAAAATTTTTCACTTCCCAAATGAATGAAGGAAGTGAAATTAAATAAAAAAAATAGTTTTCGATGCTCAGCGTCGACGCCAACTTCTGGAATCTGTAAGCAGAAAAGGAAAGAAGCTAATTTTTCTAACACTAAAGTAATATTATCGTCGACCAAATGAAATTTTCGTTCTTAGATAACACGTGTCACAGTTTTCTGACAATTTTAACTAAAATCACTTTAAAAACACCTAAAATAATTACATGTTTTACAAAATACACTTTAAAACAACTTTCAACCATAAAATCCGAATTATATACGAAAACTGAAATTCTATATTCCTTTTTTGAAAAGTATAACATTTAAAAAAATCCAATTTATGAAACGAAAAATGAAACAAATGAATTAAATTATAAAGTGTTAAAGTACTAGAAAATTTTAAAAAGTTAGGGAAAAAATTAATTAAATAAAACTAGCTTCTACAGATTTTAAAAGAAAAATTTTCATATTTTAATTTCGCGCGAAAATCTCGAATTGAAGAAAAAACAAAATTATATTCAGACTACAGCATGAGTTTATACCAAACATAAAGGAAGAAAAAAATCTCTTGTAAAATCTACAGAAAAAAAGTCATGATTGTAAACTCGATGTAGAATTTAAGGAAAAAAAACTGCGAATTATGTACTTTTCACGTACTAGTCTACGATGCAAATCGGATTATTATTTAATATACTCGTTAATTATTCTTTCGTCTCATCCTCTTTTTGGATGATACTAATTTCTTTTTAGCTGTGATTTCTCTCTAGTTAAAATAGCTCAGCTTTTTATATTGTAAAAAATACGCTTTTTCTTTTTTGGATATTATTAAATATCCATCGCGATTATTCCTCTATTTTTTT
Source organism: Leptopilina myrica (nomen nudum) (assembly GCA_032872475.1). Lineage (NCBI taxonomy): Eukaryota > Metazoa > Arthropoda > Insecta > Hymenoptera > Figitidae > Leptopilina > Leptopilina myrica (nomen nudum). The sequence goes on from CM065458.1 coordinate 1,731,912, forward strand.
TCAACATTATTAATTTATTAAAATACCAATTTTCTAAAACATTGATTTTTTTCACAAATTGGTAATTTTGCTATTTCTTTTTTTAAGTATCGAAAATACTGAGAAGAAAAAAATATGTAAACGAAGGAAAGTTTATACTTGAATATGAAAAATGAATTGAATTCAAATAATTAATATAAATATTAATAAATTGAATATTTGAATTAACTATTCAGAACGATGTAGATTAAGATTGTCATTTAATTTAAAATAGGTGGAGAAAAACTTTTTCCCTGAATTTTTTTTTTAATACACAGAAGTATTTTTATGCTAACAGCATAAAAAAAAGTTCCTGGATGCGCGACTCTATTGTATATTGAGACCAGGATTAAATTTATTGACTACTCGATTGTTGAATAATTATTATTAACATTTGTAGAGAGTTAATTCACTGTAACGCGAATAAACAAATTGAATCCCTTGTGAATGGGATGTAAATTAAAAACTATCAGTATTTATAAGTGTTTAATTATTCAGTCTTACCCGTTATAATATATAATGTTGGTCAATATCTTTTCAGGCACTGCATAATTATACCTCTCAGTCGTCTTCTCAATTTTTGATCGCCATTACAAAATATGTGAGTTGAATTGTCTCCGATTTGAATTAGCGTGTCTTCGTCTTGCTGCAAATAAATATAAAAATATTTCATGAATTAAAAATAAAAATAATTTCAACAAAATTTACAGTTTTAATAAAAATAAAACTATTTTAATTTATTGCTCACAAAAAATTTACAATACTTCATTTTTTTTATTTAAAAAAGTCAGTGTATCTTCCTATTTAAAAATATTAATTAAAAAGTTTACTATTTTTATTATTATATTTCCTGTAATTGTGGGAAAAATTCTTACCAAGTGAATACTGGTTGAAGTCTGATTGTGTTGCAATTTCGCTCCCTGAATGCCCTCTTGGATTAATTTATGAAGCAATTCTTGTGGATCAATGTTTCCGTATTCCTGCTTTTTCGCCTTGAAGACCATTTCTTTTATTGGCACTGGCACAACCGAAGGATTTCTTCGTTTGCCACTTGGCCTGTCTTCAATATTCTGTGAAATAAGTTTTATTTTAAAAACAATGATGCATTCAAAGAATAGATTTTCATTTCTTTGAAAAAGGAAATTTAACAAATTAAGTAAAAAATTATTTCACTCTAGGTTTTTTGAGGAATTATATTAATTGAAGAGCAGAAAATAGAGAAAAGAAGTTAAATAGAAAACGTAATTCCTGCTACGAATCAAATTCGCAAAATTGAATTAAAAATAGCGGGAAAAAAGTTTGAAAAGTATGAAAAGATCAAAAAAAGTAATAACATACCTTAATAGTATAAACATTATCCTTGACCTCCAATTCTCCAGTGACTGACGAGAGACTCAAACCAGGACGAACTTCACTTGGAATAATATTACCAGCCAAGTCCGGTTCTATGAAAATTCGACCCTTCTTTCGTTTCAGAGGCAATTTGACAACTTCGCCACGTTTAAAAGTGATGAGTGGTTTCTCCTGACATTTTTTTATCAATTAGTAAAAAAAATAATAAATTTAATGTATGATTCGAGAAAAAATGGAAAATGTTCTTTACTCACGCCCACTGGTTCAATGATGAGATCAGTTCTCAGTGGAGCTGAAATTGGCGCTTGAGTGTAACATTCGGGGACGACAAGATTTTCCGGCTTCAAGTCTCTTATCAATTTATTGGCTTGGGAAAAATTCAACGAAGTGTCAATTGGACAGTGAACAGCTTTCATCGCAAGTGGTTGAAAAGGCGCCAATGCATCCAAATACGGAAAATCAGGTTCTGTTTCATTAAACATTGAAAGTAATTAAAAAATGTAATAATTGAAAATAATCGAAAATTTCAAGTAATTAAAAATAAAATAAAAATGAAATTACATTTCACTCTCAAAGTGCATTCTATCTAAGGCTGAAATGTAATGATTTTATTTTCTATGAATAGAGAAGTGGAAAAATAATGAAGAGTAATTTAAGAGATTTATAAAAACAAATAGAATAGAATCGAATAATTAAAAGTATTTAATTCAATATTTAATGAACCTGTGAAAATAATTGTGTGCTGTGGATTGTTGCCCCAAAGTTGCACAAAATGAACTGCATCTCCATATCTTAGACTCGGATGTCCACAAAATATAACGCAAGGTTGTCTGTAATCGGAACTGAAACCCTCAGCATAGGCAGACGTGTAATGTTTCAATCTCGCATTTTTCACGAGGAATGCATGTGGAAATGGTTCCTCGGGAAGATAAACTTTATTCTGCTTACTTGTCGAGAGCCTGAAAGGTTTAAATTCAAATTGAGATTATAAGTCCACAATAATTAGATTATTATAATTGTGTAATTGGAATTATTATAATTATGTAATTTTAATTATTATAATTATGTAATTGCAATTATTATAATTATGTAACTAAATTAACTATAATCAAGTAATTATGATTATAAAGATGTAATTATAACAGGGCTCGAAGAAGTAAAAGCATTTAAAAATACGGACTTTACGGACCAAAAATTAAAATTAATAATTTTCGAAAAAGTTCTTTGACAATTTTCAAATTCATTTCTTTACAATATTAAATTTTACGACATTTCAATTAGTTATTAAATTCTTTTATTAAATAAATATTAGAAAATAGAAACTGAAAATAGTATTAAAAAAACTCAATTAACCTTTTTCAAAAAAATTAATTACAAAATTCAATTATTTTTTAAAATTCACGCTATATTGCTCTTAATATTCAATGATTATCTAAAAATTTAACTGAAATTCATTTTTATGAAATAAAATTCAATTTTTATTAGAATATTCTACTAGAATTCAATTATTTAAATAAAAATAAAACGCAATTAAATAATTTATTGAAGAATTGAACGTTTCTTAAAATTCAATTCCCATAAAAAATTGTTATCAACAAATTATCAAATAATTGAATTCTATTAACGAATTTTAACAAAATTCTTAAGAAAAATTACTTTTTTTAGAGAAATTCGATTAAAATTGTTTTAAAAATAATTGAAATTCTGCATTGAATTTTATTATTTTTGAAAATAATTGAATTTTTGCAAAGAATTTTATTAAAATTTTACAAAATAAATAAATTCTTGTCAAAAATTAACAGGAATTTCATTATTATTAAAAAATTTTAATAAAATTCTTGGCATAAATTAAAAAGAACAAAATTATTAGCAGATCTTTAATAACTTTGCAGGAAATCAATTATTTTCAATACTCTTAATAAAATTCTTCGCAAGAATTCAATTATTTAAAAAAATATTAGAATTTTAACAGAAATTCAAACATTTTAAAAAGTTTTAATAAAACTTTTTTTAGTAGAAATTCAATTATTTTTAAGATAATTTTAAAAAAATTGACAAATTCAATTATTTTTTTATAATCTAAGATTTTAACTGAAATCTATTTTTAAATCAATGTTTATGAGAAAATTCTACCATAATTCAATTATTTAAATACAAAAATAAATAATTTATTGAATAATTGAATGTTTCTTTGAATTCAATTACTATTAAAAATTTTATCAACAAATTTTTAAACAATTTAATTCTTTGGACGAATTTAAAAAAAATTTTTGAGATTTTTTTTGAGGAATTAGATTAAAATTCTATTAAAAATAATTGAATTCCTAAAAAGAATTTTATTATTTACGAAAATAATTAAATCCCACTAAAATTTGATTAATTACGAAAATAGTTGAATGATTGCGAGGAAATTTATAAAAAAAATTTCTTATTAATGAAATTCTTGTGAAATTTGTATTATTTTTTGAAAATAAATAAAAGTTTGTGTAGAATTTTAGTAATTTTTTTTTTAATAATTAAATTCTTTTGATAAATTTGATAAAAATAGTAGATATTGAACAATATTTAATTTTTGCGAAAAATTTTATAACTTTTGAAAATAATTCAAATTTTGCAATGGATTTTATTAAAATTTTTGAAAATAATTGAATTTTTGCAATCATTTGTAATTTCTCTAAAATTCTCCAAATTATATCGTACAATTTACGAACTTTTCATCTTTTTTGAATGAAATTACGGACTTTACGGAACTTTTTTAAAAAAAAACGGACTTTTACGAACTTGAAGCAAAGTTAATAGTTTGTTGTAAGTGATTAAAGGCAATTTAAACTAATTGATTTTTTACCATTCAGCTAGAATATTGGAATAAGCTAGGGAAGATTCAGCAACTGGAGATATAAAAAAGAGAGGCACTTGTGTGAGACCATTTTTATCCAGATGTGTACTTAGACATTCGAATAAATCATACACAACTCCGGAAGGATAGCAGGGAATTAGAACGCACCCTCCGCTTCGTAATGTCATTGCTGCAAAAATTAAAGGAAAAAAAGAAAATGTTAATTTAAACTCAAATTAAAATTCTCTATATTATAATAATTAATTTCAACGTTCGGAATTATAAATAAATATATAATATAAATAAATTACATAAATATTTATAGGTAAATAATTTTTTCAAAATGCAATAATTATCAAAAATTTTTTTATAAATGATTTCTCGAAAATTTTCTGAAAATATTATTTTAAATTAATCGAGGTAAAATTTCGATTCGAAATTAGAAAAAAAATCTGCTCACCAACATTCATGCATAATTCGCCCAACATTGTGTCCGGATTAGCGGTAGGCGTTTGCGTTAAACCAGTCAAAATTAACATATTCGCGTGTTTCAATGTCGTCTGATCCATGGGTCGTGGATGAGTCGTTAAAGTCGACGATCCACTGACAAAGGCAACTTTCTCGTGATCACACGATATTAACCAATTGCTACTTCCTAAACAATAACCCGAACTTATCGGAGTCACCGTCAACGCTCCATATATATCCTGAAAAAGGCAAAAACAAAAAAATATTCAATACATAAACCCGCACGTAAAAAATAGAGAAAAATTAATTCTTTACATTTTTGTATTTTCGGCGCAATAATAAATAACGAACCAAGAAAATGATTCAAACTTACTAATTTCTGGTCATATCCAACCAATTGTATATTTGATAATGCAGAATTCACAGCCTGAATTGAATAAATATGTTTCCATGACTTTGGTTTTAGTGCATCGGCCAGAGGTGGTGGTAAAATGTGAATCATTTCCTTCCAATGTTTCGCTAATTTAGCTCGTGGCGTTTGCTCAATATATTCAACTAGTTCCTCCATAAAAAATCTTCCTATTTGTAATGTCGGCTCAGTCGCATAAATCACGCCCTTAAAACCCGTGCCTTCAGTGACAAATGGCAATGCCAACATACAAGTATAATTGGAAATTAAAATTGCATCTATCTCGGAAAAGTCGATGATCTTCTCCAATGGTGGACAAAATTCCGGCGTTGAATCGACAAATAATCGACCGCAACATTCCTTTAATTCCTAAAAGTAGATAAAAAATAAAATACAAATATTTAATTTGTTTTCAATTCAGGTTTTATTTTTTCATAATAAAAAAAGTCTTTTCCAAACAATTTTTCTCAAGTTTGGCAAAAATTATATACAAAAAAATTAAAAAATCACATTTTAGAAAATAATTAAGAAACTCACTCCTTCGATTTGCCAGTCTTGTTGATTGTCACGCGGCAACCAATTCGGCAGGGAATCAAATCTCGCACTAGGTACCAAAGGCATTGGCATGAAATTTAATACCGATTGCATATTTAATCCACAATCTAACATTAGCGTGATTCCCTTGAAACTCAGAACAAGACATGGTTTCGTTGGTTCACTATTTAGACAATACTGAAATGAAAACATAAATAAAAAGCCGAAAATTTCCTTCACATGAGAAAGTAAAATAAATACACCGAGAAAAATGAATAAAATTGTATCCATAAAATAAAATTCAAGTCAAAATTATAGTTTTTTAAAAATATTTTCCCGAAATGTAAGCAAAATGAAAACAACAAAATTATCAATTTGTAATAATAATAACAATTACGAATTCCTAATAATTATTATTGTTTTCAAGAGGTTAGTAATTTCAAAATGTGTTTTCCTCCAATTTTATAGAAATAAAAATAAAATAATTACTCGCATACTTACCAATTTCATTTTGGAGAAATATTAATAAACTTTAAAACACTTAAATAGACGTATAAACATTTGTTTTCAATTATATTTTGCCGCTTTCGATGATAAAGCTTTATCGCTCTTATTCGATATCGCAATTTTGTTTTGACAATTTTCTCTTTCGGAAAAAGTACTATAATTTCAAGGAATTGCTGCTTTGTGCGATAAATGAAATGTAAACTTTTGTTAATACGAACAGTTTATCCGATTTACATGTTAATTTTGTTTAAAAAGTGTATAACAAATACTCGGCACTCGCGACATTAGTTTATAGGTTATGTTTACTAATCACACGATTGTCGTATGACCAAGAAATGAGACAGGTTGCCTACATTAAGGCGTCGCGCAAAAAAATTTTTCTAGTAATTTATTTAACAAATTACGAACAAATTTTATAATAATAATAATAATAGACTCAGAAAACGAAAGTTTTAAACTAAAATCAATAAATATTTACCTTGTCGATGTATTTCAGGAACGATGAAATTGTTAATTAAAGTTATTAGAACTCGGAGATCCCTTCTCTTGGTTATTATCAAATTTTCAATTTAAAAGAAAAAGAAATTTAGAAAATGACTTTCATCAAGAAGACCGAGTTCTAAAAAATAGAATTATTTTGTTTCTTCTCTGCCAGCGTATAAGTATACAATTGTTGCAATTTGTACCAGAAGTTATCCGAAAATACACGAAATTAGTAATTACACAATTATGTAGTTATTTATTAACCGTTTTTGAAAAATATCTTGCTCCTTCTACGAAACATTAGGAAACACATTAATAAAGAATAGTAATTAAATAAAAACCACAATACTAGCTAATTTTTAAAGAAAAATGTGCGCACATTCTCACAACAACAATGGCGGAAAATTCCTCAACAAGAATGAACAGGAATGATAAATGGCGGGAAAATGCTGCTGACATCTATCGGAACTTTGCGAAACTCTTCGAATTCACTTTTCTCGCAATGCGATTCGTCAATTGAAATAGGCGCGAAAAAACGTAACGTTTGAAATTTGAAGGCAATTTTTTATCATTTTTAAAAAAATAATTTTTTGAATTTAATTATAATTTGCTTGATCAAAAGAATGTGAATAATAAAAATTCGGTTTAGTTAAATTTCTGCAAAAGCGTGCTTGGAATTAAAGATCGTTTTCTTCAAATTTTCGGAGACCTAACCTCTAAAGTACACAAAAGTGACAAACGTGACAAATGACAGTTGACAATAGTCGACAAGTTTTCTTTTTTAAATTTCTTTTATTAGCCGTGTTCGTGTTTAACTGTTACTTAGTGAAATCGTTGTTTTATTATTCTTGTATGAAGTTTACAATAAAATACGTTCAACAGTGTCAATAAATTCGCAAAAAGTAAAATAGTAAAGTAATTTTTGTGCCGAAAAATTCGAAAATATATAGTGTTTTAATTAATTGTATCCTTAATTCATTTGCTAAATTCCATGAGATCGAATTCCATCAAATCACGTTCGGTGGGACATTCACGGTACCAAGGATCTTCAAGGTCAAGTAAATCGGGATGCAAATATTTTCGCCTTTCATTGCGCGATGACGCAACTACGGGATAATTTGTCGTATCGAAAAATCTCTCAATATCGTCAATATCGCCACCAGTTGTGTAATTGTAATTATAATAATTCTCATTATTATTATCATTACGACGAGGAATTGGCGGCATTGAAGCTTTAATTCTCGATTGACAGGGAAATATTGTCCCATCTTCGTCCTCCTCAAACGATACGTCACCCTCCATAATATCCTGCTCCAGTGGAATATCGTATCGAAAATCATCGTCATCAATTTGATTTGCAACGCGAGCAAATTGCTCGTCAATTCGTCGCTGTGCTTCACGCTGACATTGTGCTTCTTCTCGTCTGTCGAGAAATTGACGAGCATTCGCTAATATTGCCTGATGTCTGTCGATATCCACATTCAGGTAGGAATCATCAATGTCTGGTAGTTTGTAAACAAATCTTGATGGCGACTCCTGGGGAAGGGGACCCGATTGATAGGATAATGGACTTCCGGGCAGAGGAATTGATGATGTATTTAAATCGTCGGCGAAACTTACCTGGGGATTGTTTTGAGTTTGGTTAATAATTGGAAAGAAAAATTCTATTTAGAATTGAGAGGTAAGGAAATTATTTTTGTCTTGTTACGATTATTTTTAGTTTTTTTTACGATTTATCTTCTATTTTATTTTTTCTATTTGTTTCTATTTTATTAGTTTTTTTATTATTTATAATCAAATTTCTTGAAAAATGTAATTATTCATAAAAATTTTATTAAAATTCGTCAAAAGAAAGGAATTATTTCAAAGTTTGTCAATGAAATAAATTCTTTATGTGAATTCAATTTTAAAAAACATTCAATTATTCAATAAGTTTGTTTTGTATTTAAAAAAATTGAATTTGATAATAAAATTTTTGTGGCAACTCTTTTTTTAAATTTTGTTTGAATTATTAAAATATTTAAATCGAAGTATTTTCCTAATTGTTTAATTTCTTTTTTCAGATAATTTTCTGAATAATACAATACAATATTTTTTGTGTACTTACGGCGTTGCTGGAAACGTTGGCGATGGCGAGGACAAAGTCCCTCCTTGCATTTTGAAGATCCTGGAGTTTATTTTGAACGACTAAACACTCGGCAATGTCTTGTTCGTCGAGTGTTTCTTGAATTACCTGAATGGACCGATTCGCAGCATCAACGACTGTGCTTCTTTGACCTAAGGAGTGTCTTCGTTTTGCCACTGCACCCGGTGATCTTCCACTGGTATCGGGTAATGTTCTTCTACTATTTCCTTTAAGAGACTGTTGAAAATCCTCTCGCATCATTTTGCTCGGTCCAGATCTCAATCTTGATTCCTATTTTTAATTTAATCTTAATGTTTTTTTCCCTCTCCAATCAGTTTTTTTTTGTATTTTTTAATTTCCAAGTGAGAAGAAAATTCAATTATGACTAGAAATTATTTTTTTAATAAAGTAGTTTAGAGTATTTTCTCCAAAAATTATTTTTTATTTCCAAATAAGGAGAGAAATCAATCTTTACTAAAATTGTAAATATTTTGTTGAATTTTTTTTTTCCTTTTTCTCTAAGTACTTCAAAGTTTCTCTTTTTTCAAATTAATTTCTCATTGAGTTGAAAATAAAATAAAAATAATTGTTGTTGAGATATTTAATTTCTAATTGAGTTGAAAATAAAATAAAACTAATTTTTGCTGATATTTAATTTCTAATTGAGTTGAAAATAAAACAAAACTAATTTTTGCTGATATTTAATTTCTAATTGAGTTGAAAATAAAACAGAAATAATATTTGTTTTATTTTCAAATAAATAAAACAAAATAAAACAAAAATAATATTTGTTTTATTTTCAACTCAATTAGAAATTAAATATCAGCAAAAATTAGTTTTATTTTATTTTCAACACAATTAGAAATTAAATATCTCAACAACAATTATTTTTATTTTATTTTCAACTCAATGAAAAATAAAAATAATTAAAAAATTCAAAATAATAAAATAATAAATATAAAAATAAATAATGAAAATAAACAAAAATAATATTGGTTTTATTTTCAACTCAATGAGAATTTAATTTGGAGAAAGAAATACTTTGAAGTAATTAGAGAAAAAGGAAAAAAAAAAGTTTTCAACAAAATAATTACAATTCTAGTAAAAATTGATTTCTCTCCTTTCTAATTGAGTTGGAAATAAAATAAATAAAAAAAACAAGATAAGAAGAATAAATAAAATAAAATTTTTAACTTTGGAAATAATGAAAAGAAATAAAAGAGAAAGTACAATAATAAAATAATGATTGGAAATAGAAATTTCAATTTTTCTTTTTGTTGTAGAATTACGTGAAGAGTTGATTTCTCTCTTGCGAGTCGAGCGTCGCCTCCTGGAGGAGCTGCTGTTCTTCGGGGGCGTCCGGCGATGGCTGCCTCCTCATGACGTCGTTTTTGCTCCTCGGCTTCTTTCAATTTTTGAACGTGCTGCATGCGAGCCATCATCGCCTTGGTGACACCGGGTTTACTGAATTCGAGACGTTTCGGCTCAAGTGGAGGGGCACCGACCCGGGCGAGACCAGTTCGCACTCGACGAGGATTCGGAGCTGCAGGTGTGTCTTGATGTCTCGAATTAATAATCGCTGCCGATTTCGCCTGACGTAGGGCCTGCGCTCTTGTTGTCGCCGGTCTACATATTCCTCGCGCTCTTTCTGATGATACACCAGTTCTTGTTCTTTGATGTCGGCTCGACATTTTTCTTCAGAAAAAGAATTTTATTTTTAATTTCTTACTCGAAATAATTACTATAATCGTAAGATTACGAACTTTAGTCCTTTTTAATTTTAAAGCATTGCAAATTTTATTAATTATTTTAATTTTAATTCAAATTTTTTAATTATTATATTACATTACATTCAAATTGTTAAAATTGGTAAAAGTATTATTTTATCGATAGCTTTATTTTACCTTTTTTCTTCAATGAATTAAGAGAATTTTGAAATTTTATATAATCATAGAACTATTGAAATTTTGGTAATTTTTCCAGCAAGTTTTTGAGAAAATTTTATTATTTCTTTGACATTATGTTTGAATTTTTGATTTTTTGTAGTCAAATTATGGGTCCAGTGATTTTGTTTATTATTAAATTTGCGAAAAATTTTGTTACATCCTTGACATTGTGTGAAAAATTATTGTAAACTCTGCGAAAGAAAGAGAAAAAATGTTATTTTGAATTAATTTTCAATTTTTAAATTAATAAAACAAATATTTACAAGGAATTTTGAATTTAAATTCAGACGGTAATTTTTATTTAAGTTTCTGCCGAAAAAGGTGGTGTTAATTTGTGAGACGTCATCTTTCGATCTTCTGATGTGAAGTTTTGTGGGGAAAAAAATGAAAGCTATAACTTTTTTTCGAATTTTTTGTTCTCAATGGTCTCTTCTTTATTTGTAGCGATAAAATAATTTCCTTGATTGGTTTGAAATTATTGAATCTTTCTTCTTTGTAAAATAAATATTGTAAATAGTAATCAAAATAATAAAAATAAATAATGACTAAAATTATTAATTATTAAAATTAAAATGATAATACAAGTCATATTATTTTAAAAAATTATTAACTTTTTTTGAAGAATTTTTTTCTACTTTTGAAATATCGCGGCGTGATTGGTAGCCGTGAAGTTAAAAATTTCAGTAATGCCACTCTGCTGCTCGTACGTCATTTTCAACAACAATTCGTTGAATCATAACAAAGATTATTTTACCTTTCTTATTAAATTATTAATGTTTAATAAATGCCGATTACAGTGGAACATCCGACTTTAATGCCCTTCCAAGATTCTCAACGCAGTTGGACTGACGATTTACCAGTTTGCAAACAATCGGGTGAGTTTATTATTGCAGAATTAACCTCAAAATTTTTGCAATTTGTTTATTTTGTTTTCTTATCATTTTAATTTAATCTTATTGAAAGTAATTGTTTATTTTATCGATTTTGAAATATTGCATAAAAAGTAGAGATTAAAAGAAATTGTCCAATAATTGGTTTAATTATATTCATTTTATTTTATACTTTATTGATTTTAATTTTCATAATTTTTACTTTTATTGTCGAATTTGTTTGTTAACAAAAATTAAAAATTCGCTTTCTTCTTTTAATTATCATTGTAATAACTTTACAATTTTACTGATTAGGTAGATTTTTCTTATACTGGAAATTATGTATATAATAATAATTTATAATAATTATAAATAACCGAGTAGTTAAATCATTGCTTATTAATAAATTCTTTTAACCGAGAAAATAAAATTCACTTTGAAGAGAATAACAAGTTTTTGGAAAGTGAACTTTTGTGGAATGTGAAAAAATAAACTGGTTTTTTGTGGAATTTTTGGAATATTTGTAAAACTTTCTTTTCAGGAATAGGATTTTCAACTAATCAAATATATCGAGAAGACGGTTGTCGACAAGAGGAGCATCCTTTTGAAGATCGAAGCTTTCATTTTCGTTGCGATGATTCAACGTTTCTTTATGGTGTTTTCGATGGACACGAGGGTACAAAAGCTGCGAGTTTTGCCCTTCAACGAATGGCCGCTGAAATTTTATTGGGACAGTTGAATGGAAGAAGTAATGACGATGAAGTCAGGGAAGTTCTTCGGTAAAATTATTATTTATATTCTTCAACGACAAAAATTTGCTATTTCGTTACAATTTTATTCGATGTCTTTGAAATGAGTTACTTTGTGTAGGATGATTAAGATAATCGATTAATTATAATTATTATCTTTTATTTCTCCTAATGTATTTATTTCTAATTTTTCTTTTAGCCAAGCATTCATTGCCGTTGAACGTGGATATTTAGACTCGATTGGCGATATTCTGGCAGAACGAGCAAGTTTACAGTTCGATATTCCGGACGGTCTTAATTCATACGAAACGTATCAAAAATTTCCCCATTTGGTTAGTATAGAAATTTTTTTTTAACAGTAGTCGACTTTTTTCAGTAGATTTCGGAATAATTGCATTTCGTTTTATTTTTAATAAATTACAATTAATATAAACTCAAAGTTTTATAAAATTAGTATAAACTCATAAAGTTTTCTCAGAGAATTGTAATTTTTCGCTTATTTTAACTTGCAGGTGGACAAATTAAATTCCTTAAATTGTGAATTATCGGCGGGAACAAGTGCGGCGGTTGCATTAATTCACAATGGACGTTTATATGTCGCTAATGTTGGCGACAGCAGAGCTTTATTGTGCAAAACCGACAGCAATCAAGTTTTAAGGGTCATTCAACTCAGTATTGATCATGATTTAAGGAACGAGGACGAATTATTGCGATTGTCACAACTTGGCCTTGATGTAAAATCAATTCGACAAGGTAACTTTTCTGTTTGCCTGACAAAAACTATGAAATTACGACGAAAAGTTATTTAAATCCAGGTCTCGGATATTATGACTTTTTCGACTATTTTCAAATAATGCAACTTTTATCGACTTTTATTAAAAAATTGCGACTTTTTCGACTTTTCTTCCAAATTTTGCGCCAAAATACAATATTTTTGGTATAAAATGCAACTTATTTCGATTTTTATACCGTGCAAAGTATAACTTATTATAGACAAACTTTTGAAAGTTAATTTTTTAATCAGTTTTCTAATTAAATGAGTTTCAAAATATTACAATTAAAAAGATTTTGAATAATTAAAATTCTGTAAAATTTAATTAAAACTAAATCATCTTTTCAACTGTTTTATTCCAATTTTGGAAAATTTACTTTTAAAGAATTTCAATTCAAAATTTTTAAAATAATATTAAATCATCAAAAATTATAATAAATAATCTTCAAGTGCTGATTCAGTAAAAATGAAAATTAATGTAAAATAGGTTTTAAAAATAATATTAAAATAGTTTAGAAAAGAATAATTATCTGAATTATTGCGTTCTAATTTTTTTAAATTCAATTATTTTCAATATTTCCGATAATTAAAATTCATACACAAAATAGTAAAATTAAAATTGTTCAACATTATTTTTAACATTTTGGAGAAAATAATCATATATTCCAAATTTTCAATTAAAATTCTTGAAATCAATTTTGTTTTAAATTATACAAAAATACTTCAATTATTTTTAAAAAATTATACATTACAAGATTTATAAAAAATTAATTCTTACAATTGTTTTATTACAAGTTTTTAAGATTTAATTACCTTCGAATAAAGTAAAATAAAATTATTTTAAAATTTACTACTTTGGAATTTTTTAGAAATAATTTATTTATAATTACAATATTTTGAAATAGTAATAATAATTTTATATAAAATTAATTGTTCCGTAAAAGTTTAATTGAAATTTTTTACGTTTTTATTTTCTAATATTCATTCAATTGAATAAATAATCGAAATTTGTCGATTGATAATAATTGATTATTGAATTCCAATTAAAGGATCTCATTTGGGTAATCAGGAAAACACACGTTGCTTAGGAAATTATTTAGTAAAGGGCGGCTATCGGGAATTTGAAGAATTAGCCTCAGCTTCTATCGAGCCAATAATTGCCGAACCGGAAATCCACGGTGGAATTGAAATCGACGATTCCTGTCGATTTTTGATGCTCATGTCCCGAGGACTCTACAAGGCCTTGGAAGAAGCAACGCGTACCGAACAAGTTAACAAAGAAATCGCGCTCATGGCCGTCGAACAGGTAAATTTATTTTCCCTTTTTCTATAAATTAAATTTTTATCTTTTAGACAAAAAAAGATTTTTTTAGATTTGAAATCCTTATTTCAGATTTAAAAAACTTTTTTACTTACTTTTTTTGTTAAAAAATTGAGGAAAATAATTCCAAGAGAGAAAAAAATACAGAAAAGGAATCAAATACAAGAAAATCGCTATTTTTAGGGAAATAGTTTTAGAATAGTTCGTGAGGGAAAAATATGAAAGAAAGAGTTTACAAAAAACAATTACTGCAGGAAAATTTAATTTACAGTTTCGAGTTCAATCGACATTGACGGGCGTAGCGCAAGCGGTGGTCGACAAAATAGTGAGAATTCATCACGACATAAATATGAGTCATTCCCCAAGTGCAACGACAAGTGGAAAACGTGAGGACATAACTTTACTCGTTAGAAATTTCAATTTTCCACTATCGAATGCATTGAAAAGTCCAACGGCGCCTTCCGTTCGTTTCGATCCAATTGTTCAGACAGCACCGGCTCTCAATATGGACGATCAGCAGGACGCTTACAGTGTACAAAGTGAAATGTCAGATGAAAATTATGACGCATTTACTGCAACGACATCGACAACGTCAGATGTCTATCCACCGGTTGCAAATCCAATGAATCGTAATTCCAAAATTAAACCGTATGTCGATTTTTCAGAATATTACGAAAATGTGGAAAAGAGACGTGAGGAGGGCACATTGCCGGAAGGAATTGACTTTTGAATTTTCGCAGTGTTCTTTTCATTTCTTTTCATTTTTTTTTTTTAAAGACTGAAATAATTTTAATTTTACTCGAGGGCATGTTGAATATGTTTTTAATTGTGGATTTTCTTGGCAAATTTTTCTAATCACGAAATTTTAATGAAATAATCCATGATTTAATTTTTTAACTTCGTTAATAAATTTGACCACTGATTGAAAAGGTTTTTTTTGTACTTTAATTTCTACTCGAGTTACTTTTCTTCCTATAATTTTTGGTAATTTAAAAAATTGGTTCGATCTATAAAATTTATACTTTTGCACAACTCTAAAAAAATGTGCTTTTAAAAGTTTTATTTAAATTTTTCTATTTGAAATTGAAAAAATTTGAAAAAATCGTCCACCTTGAAAATAGTTGTTATCAAAAATAAATCATGAGATTTTTATTTTGTTCCTGGTTTTTAACTGAAATAGTTTAAAAATTCAACATGCCCTCTAATTGAATCGTGACAGTCCAAAGAAAATAATAGAATCTCGATTATCGTGAGTGAAATGGTTACTTTCTTTGCTTAAGCATAATTTTTCAATGGTATTCTTAATTCGCTTTCAAATTTATTTTTAAAGAAAATTTATATATTTTTTAAAATTGTGACAATGGTAAAATATTTTTTTTACTAAAATTAGAAATTAATTTAAAATCGAAAATATTAAATTATTAAAATTAGTTCATTCAATAAAATTAATAAAATTAATTATATTAATTAAATAATTAGTTACTTAATTAGTTATTTAATTAGTTAACTAATTAGCTATTTAATTATGTAATTAATATAAATAATTTAATTAATCAATTAATTATTAAAATACGACAAATGTATTGCAATTTTTAAAAAATGTAAATCGAGGTAAATTGTAAATAAAATTGTTAATTACCTGAAAATAAGAAAGAGAAAGTGGAGTTTTTGAAAAATGGCAAAATTGTCTTTATTATAAAAATGTATATATTTGTGGAAAAATTGATATTTTCTCACTTTTTGGAGGAACAAGATGAATAAAAGGAAAAAATTATTTGACGGATGAAAAAGTGCGTAATTTACAAATATTTTGTTGGCATGCACTTGAGCCTTTCAAAAGCTGCTTTTTCCAGACATTCCCTATGATCGGGATGTGCAATTTGAATTAATGCGTTCGCTCTTTGACGTAATGTTTTTCCAAAAAGATTTGCGATTCCATGCTCGGTGACAACATAATGTGTGTGCGCTCTCGTTGAAACAACTCCACTGCCTAGATTTTTTTTAATTCAATTAAATTATCGATGATAAATGATAATTTTCTAATTAAGATTAATTAAAATTTTTTTTTATGAAATTTAAATTGTTTACTGTTATTAATTATTATCAATAACAGTAAATAATTTAAATCAATTGATTTATAAATGAAAATAAAAAAAAATTAAAGTAAAATTTATAAATTCAATAATTCAATAAATAAAAATAAATCTATAAACTAAATTATTTTATAAATTAAATAAATGAACTAAGCTAAAAAGTAAAAAAATCTAAAATCTAAGTCTACAAATTCAATAATCTGTTATAAAACCAGAAATTAAATATAAATTTAAGAATTCGCTTTTTTTCCAATACTTTCGATAAATTTCCCTGATTTTTCGCTAATCAATTTTATTTTTCCCAAACTTTTCGGAAAAATTCACGACTTGTAGCTCGAGTGACAATCCTGATTAATTATTGGCAAAATTAATTCTAGAATGAAAAGAGGAAATTTGGAGAAACCTTTTTTAAGAATCGGTTGTATTTTGCTTTCGCCAGTGCTCGTGGTGGACGGGAAAGCAATAATGGCTTTTCCTTTTCCATCCTGACCCATGGCAGCACCTCGAATAAAATCGAGTTGCCCTCCGAATCCAGAGTACATTTTGCAACCCAAACTGTCCTGGGAAACTTGACCCGTGATATCCATTTCAATGCAACCATTAATTGAAACCATTTTCGGTTGCGATGAAATCACTCTCGGATCATTCACATAGCTGATTGTCAATATTTCTGGAAATTCATAAATGCAAATTAAATTAAAAACAAAACAAAGAAAATTCATAAATGAAAATTAAATTAAAAATAAGCAAAGAAAATTCATAAATGAAAATTAAATTAAAAATAAACAAAGAAAATTCATAAATGAGAATTAAATTAAAAATGAACAAAGAAAATTCATAAATGAGAATTCAATTAAAAATGAACAAAGAAAATTCATAAATAAGAATTAAATTATAAATAAACAAAGAGAAAAAGAGTTCTAAATGAAGAAAAAGAAAACAAAGAAAAATTTAATATGAAATTATTTTATATTTCATAAATTTAGTCTTTGAAATAAATAAACTGAATAAATGAATAATTTAATTTGGAAAGTTTTAATTAATTTTTTTTCATTTTTGTCTTCGCTCTTGACTTTTTGTCATGGCTTTATTTTTACTTTTTGTTATTTTTACTATTAATTAATTTATTAAATTAAAATTTAATTAATTTATTACTAATGTTGCAGATTATATTTAATTTCTTAAAAATAAACTATTTTTTCTATGTATTTCAATCGACTAACCGATGAAGGGATTATTGTGAATGAAGTCGTAGACCTTCTTCGTGCCAATGGCAAACGATCCAATCATTCGACCGCGATGTTTCATTTTCATTTGATTTGTGATTGCGCCCTTCTCTACTAAATCGACCATACCGTCGCCTAAAATTTCACTGTGAATACCAAGATCCTTGTGATAACTCAAGTGGCAGGCAATGGCTTCAGGAATATTTCCAATTCCCATTTGAATCGTCGAGCCGTCTTCAATTAGGACTTGCGCTATTTTCTTGCCGATTTCAATTTCAACTTCGTTTGGCGGTTCACCGGGATGTACGCATGGCAATGGACAATCGTGCTTCACTGCCCAATCGATGTGACTCGAGTGAATCACCGAGTCGCCGAAACTTCTTGGCATGTGCTCGTTCACTTGTGCTGGAAAAATTCGTTTTTCTCAATTAATAAGGAATTTCTTTCTTATTAATTAAATTCAATAAATTGAATAATTTTTTTTTGTTTATTCATTTAAATTCAATTTCATTTTTGTTCAATAAATACTAATTGACTAAAGAAAACTAATTCAAATTTACTTGTGTTAAAGTTCATTAACTGAATGAACTGAATTCATTCATTAATAAATTTGTCTGGCAAAAATATAATTTTTATTATTATTTATTAATTATTAATTTGATTATTGATCAACTTAATTGTTATAAATATTCAATTTTCAATTTTATTGATTAACAATTTAATTAGTTTGACTCACCAATAATAACTTTTGCAGTGGTTAAAACGGATCTGGTGCAATCGACGCTCGTTCCAAGGGAGCAAAAGCCACGAGGATCTGGAGGACTGACTTGAATGAGAGCAACATCTGGAAGAATTTCGCCTTCGCAAAATATTTTCGGCGTTTCATGATGGAAAATTGGAATATAATCCGCTCGTCCCTCGTTCACAGCTTCCCTCAAATTTGAGCCGATGTACAAACTTATCGATCGAAAGTGTTCTAAAAGAAAAAACGGAATTTTTTCCTTAAATTGGACTTTGAAAATTAATTCAATTTTTAAAAATAATTCATTCAAAGTACTCTGAAAGTAAATTTAATCAATTGATTACAATTTTTGAAGGAAAAATATTAACTAATTTTGAAGTTAACAAAAATTTTTGATTTTCTAAACAAAATTGAGAATTCAAATTCTTTCGCCTTGAGAATCTTTTAATTAATGAATAAAAATATAGCTGCATTTAAAATATAAGGGAAAATTGAATTTCGAAAGAAAATTGAAAATTTGAATTCATAATTTTAATTTCGTCTAGAGAATCATTTATTCATTGAATTAAATTATGAACTATAAAATTGTAAAGTAATTTCTAATCAAAAAAGAATTTTGAATTTCTGAACGAAATTGACAATTTAAATTCAACATTTCGTTTAGACATTCAGAATCCTTTTCCTCACGAATAGAAAAATAATTCAAATATAATTAATTAAAAATGAATTTACTCTCGAATTCCGGATGAACGAAGGGCGCGTCTCCCTCGAGACCCATATGAACCAAACGAACTCCACGAAGATTATTGCAAATTCCATGCTCCGTTAATCCTCGAATTAATTCAAAAGGAGTCGCAGATCCGCCTTGAATGTAGACAAGTTGCTCTGTAGGAAAAAAAAGAAAAGTTATTCTAAATTATTATTTTTTTTTAATTTTTACCAAATTGTCAAAAAAAAAATTTCAATCACATTTTCTCTTCACCAAAAAAAATTTTTTCACCTGAATTCACGATTTTTATCGCATCTTCAATGCAAACCCATCGTGGACATCTTTTTGATGGTTGAAAAGGTTCGCGGAGTGCAGCGAGGGATCGATTACCAAAACCGCATAAACTTTTTTTCGTGTTCCTCCATTTATTGAGACTTGTCTCAATGATGCTAAACATTTTTCGATTTTGCAAATTCAAAAAATTAAAAAGAAACTTTTTTCACAAATTTCACCGAAAACTTTAAAATCTTGATTGCCAAAATAATGTTTTTTCGTTGATTACTTTTTTTTCCAAACAAAAAAAAAACTAATTAATAATTGTCTTAATTTACAAAAAATTTTGAATAAAATATAATCTAAATTTCATTTTGCTGCTTCTAAGCAACCCGTCAAATATAATTTTTTCATGACGATTTTCAATTTTTTTCGCTTATTTTTCTTATTTCAACTTTTTTTTCTCCGTTAAACAGCATTTTCACTTCGCTCTGTTTCATTTTGTTTAAAATGACAAAATTTGTATGGGAGAAAAAAATTACAAACATTTTTTTTCCGAGGATCCGAAGAAAATGATTTTATTTAAAATAATATTTAAACAGAATTTAATCTTTTTTTTTGTGGAATTAAAAAAATAAATTGCCCTATAGAATGTTACACATATTTACAAATCAATTTGCATATTTCTATATATATAAAAAAAATTATTTTTTTCTAAATTCTCTCAGGCTATCATTTCTCTTGTTTTTCGTCGTACATCGAGTTTCAATATCTTTTCGAGACTTTTTCTTTTTTCCTTTTTCAAAAAAAAAATTGTTATACACTGTTATTGTCAGTAAACATATAATTGTAAAATCGGTGGAGTTCACAACCTTTTTAAATCAAAAAGTAGAAGAAAAAAATTTTTCCCCTGATAGAAAACGATAGAATTTTGATCGCTTTCTTTTTTCAAATTTGTTTTCAAAGTATTCTTAAAGTATTTTCAAAGTATTTTCCAAGTATTTTCAAAGTACTTTCAAAGTATTTTCAAAGTAATTTGAAAGTATTTTAAAACTATTTCGAAACAATTTTGAAACTGTTTTCAGAAAAATTGCTTTGAAAAAAAATTTGTCACACCTGGAGTTGATAAATATTTGCGTGGAAAAAGATATTTTTCTCCTAAATCGTCGATTATCGCTATGAACTTGAAAACTGAATTTTTAAGCACCCGAAAAAGAAGAAAGTGTAATTTGCCATTTTCTAAAGACCTTCTTACGTGAGTTTTGTTCTCTTTTTATTTGTCTCATGCAGAAAAATATTTTTCTTTAAAATATAAATTCAAAAACCTCGATAAATTCAATATTTCAGATAAAACTCAATAAAGTTTAGTTATGGAATTTTAAAACAAATTCTCTCATATAAAAATGATTGTCAAATTTTGTTTCGCGACGATAAAGATAAATTAAAAAAATATTCTCTAAAAAAAGAGAAGAAAAAATTCGAAAAAATATTAAATTTAATATCAAAATACTTTAAAAGTTTCAATTTTTCTCAATCAGACACAAAAACCTTGAATAATACAAAGTGTTGAATTCTTAAAATTTCTTTTCACAGAAATTATCACAAACATTCAAAAACGTTTTTTCGCAAATTCATCAACTCTGATAATAATTTTTAAAATTCTTGTAATTACATTATGATAATAAGTTTTTTATAGAAAATTTCAGGTCTTTTTTGTAAAGTCAGAAAAATTTGCTTTTTACATCTGATGAATTTAGTTTTACAAAATTCGAATTCGAATGAGATTTGCCGGTGATCTTAAGCATTTTGTGTTAATTCGTCTATTGATAATAAAAAAATTTGCCGAAAGAAAGTCTTTAAAAAATGTCAAAGAAAAAAAACATTAAAGTTACTTTATGTCGAAGAAACGCGCAATGAATAAGGCGTATGTACATCGAATTACAATTATAATGATGTTAAATGCTATGCGAGTGAAATTTCATTTTTTCTGTTGTTTTTTTTGGCAAAAAAATTACTTAAATGGTAATTTATGGTTCTGGCATCATTTTCAGTCGTTCGAAAGCCGCTTTTTCGAGCGATTCCCGATGGTTGGGATGAGCAACTTGAATGAGGGCGTGAGCTCGTTGTTGTAGAGTTTTTCCAAAAAGACTAGCGATACCGTGTTCGGTGACTACATAACGAACGTGGGCTCTTGACGTAACGACTCCGGCGCCTTAAAGAAACAGAAAAATCAATAAAAATTAGCATTAGAAAAATTACAGAAAAAAATTGTTCTTATACTTAATTTTTTTTTCTATTTTATTTGTATCATTATTCAATTTTTCATCATTTGTTTCTTAATTTTTATAGTCGTTTTATTTTTATTTCCACGTATTTGAAATTCATTAATTTAAAAAAGAAATCCAACCGTCAATTCTCTAAACATATTTTCATCATTTTAATTCACTTATTTCCTAAAGATTTAAAATCTCTAGAAAATAATTTTTTCATATAATTTCTCTCCAAAATTTTTTTCAATATTTCGATTGAGTTATTTTCTAGAAATGTTAAATAAAATTCTTTAAAAATTCAACTATTTTTAAACTTTTCTCCAGAATTATTTTCAATGTTCCAATTCAATTATTTTCTACACAATTTTTTTCAATTTAATTATTTTAGTAATTTTTTCTGCAAAACCAATTTCTATTTATTTATTTTTTAGTATTTAACCAAAATTCATCTCTTATTCAATTATTTTTAGTAATTTTTCTTCAATGCTATTTTCAAGATTTCAATTTAATTATTTTCTAGAAAATTTTTAACTGAATCCCCTAAAATATTTTGGCGAAATTCGCTGAATTTTATTTCAATACTAGAAAGTTTCGATAATTAATTCAAAAATTCACCTAAAATTCAAGCGAAAATTTTAAGTAAAGATTTTTAAAAAGAATTTCAATATTTCTATTCAATTATTTTATAGAGTTTCTTTTCTAAAAAAAAAATTGTTAGCGACTCACCTAATTGGAGGACTGGTGAAATTTTACTTGCGCCTTTATTGGTAGTCGATCTAAGTGCAATGATGGGTTTCCCGCATCCATCAGTAGCCATGGCAGCGCCGAATATAAAATCTAATTGTCCACCGAAACCCGAATACATTCTTGTTCCAATACTGTCGGAGCTAATTTGCCCCGTAATATCGACTTCTATACAGGAATTAATAGCCGTCATCTTCGCTTGTTGACAAACTATTCTCGGGTCGTTCACATAATCCACACGCAACATTTCTGCAAGAAAAGTAGATTTTCATTTCCTTAATTCTAATCCCATTGGAAAAGAATTAAAGAATAAAAATTGGTGAATAACGTACCGATAGTTGGATTATTATGCATGTAGTCGTACAATTTTTGTGTACCAACGCAAAATGAACCGACAGTGCGTCCTTGATGCATTGATTTATGATTATTCGTGATGCATCCACGATTAACGAGATCGACAACGCCGTCGGCGAACATTTCACTGTGAATTCCGAGATCCTTGTGATTTTTCAATTGACTAAGAACAGCATCGGGAATACTTCCAATTCCCAGCTGAAGAGTTGCTCCATTAACAACGAGATTTTCCGCAATATGTTTGCCAATGAGAACTTCTTCTTTGCTTGGTTCACTGGTTTTATGCTGTGGCAGTGGAGTGTCGTGTTTCACGGCAACATCGATGTGACTCTGATGAATAACCGCATCGCCAAATGTTCTTGGCATGTGTTTATTTACTTGTGCTAGAGAAAGAAAGAAACGAAAAATAGAGAAACATTTTCACTATTTAATTAAATACCTTTAATTTATTAAATATATTTTTGCCTTTCTGTCCTTTTTTCTTACCTACGACAACTTTGGCATTTACAACCGCAGATCGGACACTATCAACACTAGTTCCGAGGGAACAATAACCCTGTTCGTCGGGTGGTGAAACGTGAATAAGTGCCATATCCGGTTTCACTACTCCCTCATTAAAAATTCTTGGAATTTCGTGTAGAAAAATTGGAATACAATCGGCTCTTCCTTCATTCACGGCCTTTCTCACATTTCCGCCAATAAATAAACTTATCGATCTAAAATGTTCTGGAAAAATAATGAATAAACAATTATTTCGTAACGTAGTAATTTTTATTTTCAATTTCTTTTTTTTTTTGCATTTTTTCAAAATACTCACTTTCATTCTCCGGCATAGCAAAAAGAGCTTCGCCTTCCAAGTGCATATGATATAGTCGGACATTTTTCACATTAGACGATTTACCAACTTCCGTCATTCCTCGGCATAGTTCGGTCGGA
This sequence comes from Leptopilina myrica (nomen nudum), assembly GCA_032872475.1. Taxonomy (NCBI): domain Eukaryota; kingdom Metazoa; phylum Arthropoda; class Insecta; order Hymenoptera; family Figitidae; genus Leptopilina; species Leptopilina myrica (nomen nudum). The sequence goes on from CM065458.1 coordinate 1,755,649, forward strand.
GTTGCTGCTGCTCCTTGGATGTAGATTTTTTGTTCTAAAATAAAAAGGAAAAATACTTTTTAATAATAAAATTCAGAAAAAAAAATTAAAAGGATAATTTAACTACTGACGTCAGTGAACAATTATTTTCCACACGGAAAACAATAAAATTTTTCCATTTTAAACAATCGATTAAAAAACAGCAAAAAATATTTCAAGTGAAAAATTTAAAAATCGTCTTTTAGAGTAAAAATAAATATCAATATGAAAAAAAATCTAGAAAAATATTTTTATATTAAAAATTAAACAGACAAAAAATTGGCGAAAAAAAATAAAAATAGAGCCTCTTTTTAAGCTAAATGACAATAAAATTATTGACTTATGCAAGAGAGGATCAATTATGCAATAGGAAGCCGAGTTGTGCAAATAAATTCTGCAATTCAATGTCATATTTCTTTTACAAAGTCAAAGCTATGGTTACACTATCTTATTTCAAGATCATTATCAACAAGAAAGACTCAATTATTGTCTTTGTCACAAAATTGAAACATTTTTTGAATTTTAATTTTCTTTTCCCCAAAACTTTAACAGAAATTTCAACAAAAAAAAGAAAGAAAATAAAAAATTGGCCCATTGTAATTATTTGCAAAAATGCCAAACAAGTTGAATTAAATTATGTACAACTATTATTTTTGAAGGGGAAGAAATATTTTTGGATCGTACTTGACCTAGATTCGTTTCTAATGCTAATCTTCTTCATTGTGTACGTTTAAGTAAAATAACTGTTTATCTCTCTTTTTAGCAATATCTTGGAAAAAAAGAATTGGAAATATTCGATATTATATTTTTCTCTCTTGAAAACTTAAATCCACTCAACTATTTGAATTCCGATTTAGATATTTATAGATACTTGATGGAGTATAATAAAACACTATAATAACTTGTTGACTGAATTTTAATTTGACGACAACACATTTTGTTAACAAATGAAAAAACTAATTTTTTACAATTTATTTAAAAATTTAATTTTTTTCTTTTCTTAACGAAAAAATCATCAATAAAATTTTCAGCTACAGATTAAATGTTAATTAAAATCGTTAATAAAATTTTTACCTGAAATCGTTAATTAAAAACTTAATATTGTAATTTTTTTTAATATTTTTTTTCCGATTCCTAAATTTAATTAAAATTGTTATTTTCTTTAAATTTTTATCAAATAAATATTAATTAGAATCGTTAATAAAATTTTTATTATTAAAATCGTGAATTAATGAATTTTTTTTATTATTGAGTTTTGTAAAATTAATGATCATTTTTTCCTTTTTTAATTTCAAAAACGAACTAGTTGAAAATTAGTTTGAAAATAATCGCTTATTATCCAAAGTATGGAATAAAAAAGAAAATATTTTTTTCCCCTCTGATTATGTCAATCAAACAAAGTAAAAGTTGTTTAAGAACTCGAGATTTAAGTTTAATGACTTAACGATTATTCGTCTTTGATAATATTTTATAATTCTCCGCGAACAAAAAAAAGAAAAATAACAAAAGAAATTGAAAACATATTTGTTTTACAAATTTTCAATAAAGCCATTCAATGTCATTTATTATAGTTTGTTGCCAAGTCGATATGTATTTAAAAATTTTTGAATCAGGTATTGGAATGCTCAACAGACTCGACCTACTATTTAAATATAAATTTCCATTCATCTCAATTTATTTGCACTATTTTCGTTTGATTTTTACCTTCGTTAGTGAAATTTCTCTAAAGGTTGAAGAGAAAATTGCAAAAAAAAATAATTCAAGGGATAACAAAATAGAATTTTTCGAAAGAATGCATTAATTTTCTGTTTTTTTTTTTTTGTGACAAAGGTGTAATGCCCTTTTATAATGAAAAATATCCGCAAGAAGACTCTTTCAATTAATGTCAATTTATTTTCGTTCCATGCGTAAGGGACAAAAACAATCATCAATTCTTCCATTTCCGAATGACAATAAAGAAATTATTCCAATACTTGATAATTTGTTAAAAAAAAAAAAATAAAAATACACCTTGAATGGTTTTACGTAAAAAAGAAAAATTTATGCGATGCTAAATTGAATTCAATATTAATTGTATGCGCAGCTTGTTTTCCAGACCCTCCTTCATAATATATCCACACAGTTTATAAATAAAACAATACCAAAGAACTAGTTTTTCAAATGAAAAAGAAAAAAAGATTTCAATAATAAAGATAATAATTCCAACAAGAGGAACTGATTAGAACTCTTTATCTTTGAAGCACTAAAAAAAATCGCATATTTACAACAAGCGTCCATCAAGAATTAAAACAATTTTTTTAAATTTGAAAAAAAGAATTAAAACTCAACGATTTCGATTAAACTTCAATTAAAAGATTGTTCTTCTCAATAGTTTGCGAAGTTCTTCTTTAAAAGTATATAACGAGAGTAAAATGTAGGTCAAGCTCTTCGAACCTTGGCCAAACGATCACAAATTAATCAATGAAGTTCCCATTTATGATCTATAGAAATTAACTCTATTGTATAATTACTAATTTCTCAATCTCTCAATCACAATTTCCAGCACTCAAAAAAAAAAAAAATGCAAAAGTCCAAATTTTCCAATTAATAAAAAATTAAAATTCTATTTCTGTAAATGCACTCTCATCCTGTATGAATAATTAATTAATAAGAATTTCTATGTATATACCTACACAAAAAAAATATTTTTTAATTTACATTTTCGCAAAAAAATTTAACGACAATGAATAACCAACCTGATGACAGTCCAGCTTGTTGAAGAGCTTCTTCGGCACTTTTCACCCAACAGGGTTCTTTATCAGGAATTGGATACGCAGGTTCTTTGGAGTAAGTGTAAAAATTCTTGGAGGCGAGAGCTTGAGTTGTTCGTGAAGCCGCAACGGCTTTAAAGACTTTTGTTAAGCTGGTGATTTGCTTCAAAGCTGCCATTATTATCCACCTGTCAAGAAACTGTATACAACACACGTTCTATTAATTCTCTCCCATTTATCTCTATTAGTAAAAAAAAATCTAATTCGAAAATATCCTAAATATGAAATTTAAAAAAGTAACAAAGTAACAAATTCTATTAATTTAAAAAAAAAGAATCCTAACCTCACTAGGCTAATCGCTTCACGTCTCTCGTTATTATTTGTGCCGTTCAATTTATGAATGAATGAATATTTAATTTAAAAACGCTTCAAAGAGATGACAATTTGACACAAGGAACAACAAACAACACGAAGCGACGACCAGCAACGATCAGCAACTAAATATTTGTGGGAGTCAACCAACCTTGTACCATCCATGCGCTTAAAAGCCCCTCTTTTTAATTCAGGAACGAACAATGTCGCTTGATCGCCTTTTGACATTTCACTGTGCGACACGTGAACAATTTCCTTCATTAATAAGCAACAAATTTACCATATATTTAAATATTAATTACCTGACTGAATTTCGAATCACTTTTATCACTGAGAGAAGCACTTTTGACGAAAAAAATCACTTTTCAGGTAATTCATTTGACAATCGGCGAAACTTGTCACTTTTCTTGATACGCTCCTGCTTTTATTATTTTCAAAAGAATTCGAATATTACTCTATTTTGTTATAATTGATTAATTGTTAATTATTAATAATCGATTATATAAAAAATAATTGATAATTAATAACCAATTTTAATTAACTAACAAATGAAGTTGCTAATTTATTATACTTTTCGTAAATTCAAACAAAAAATTCAGAGTTAAAAAAATGCAAAGTAATTTTGTTTGATTTTTTTTCCTAAATAAAATTTCTTGGTACATTCCTAATTTCCTACGTTTACAAGATCTAAAGTACAAAGTACACAAATTTCTCTCTTGTCTATCAAAAATTTTTGTAAGCACAAAGTCCGAAAACAAGTGTAATTTCTTTCAAATAATAATTAGTAATTAGTAATTAGTGAATTTTTACAGTATCGATAATTTAAATTAAAAAAAGAAAAAATAACTTTAAAAAAAATGTGTCAGGGATTTTAAATGTATTTGAATAATTTCGCGCCTTATGATTAAATGACAACTGGAGTCAGAGTTGCAACTAACTTCAGGGAATAAACGAATTTGACAGATAAATCTAACCTCAAAATTGTCTTGCTCATCAAACTCCGGATCGTTACAAAAACAGATTGATTTTACAAGTTATATAAATAATTATCTATCGATTTTCTAATAAATTTGAAGGTAAATTGATCAGCGAGTTAGAGCCACGTGATCCCACGTGCTTTATTTTCTCTCTCTCTTCTTGAAAAATACTAATCAGTCAAAAGCAGTTTACACCCGTATTTCAACCTTTCATTGAAATTAGTTACGAAAATACATAAAAGTAGCTGTACATAATTATTTTTTGTCTATTTTCGGATCGAAAACAAGCCACTAAATTTACTATTTTTTATAAAAATTGAGACAGTAATTTCCCCCTTCCTTCTAGGTTACAACTTTTTGTCTCTCTCTTTAACGGCGCAGTGGCTAAACGCGCAGAGGTTCTCTGCTTTCTGCTTGTTTCTTCGGCACTGTTCTGTAAGGTTTTCTCTTGTGAACTTAATTCTATAGTTATCGAACATTTTTGACAAAAAAAAATGTATCCCAATACCATCGGGAATCGTCAAGCTGTCAAGGAACATGTTTTGGCAGTTTCCAGGGATTTTATTTCACAGCCCCGTCTCGGTGAGTTTTGTTGCATATAGAAAAATAAAGAATTGTTTCAATTTTTCTGTCTCAAAATGACAGCGAGGTTTTCATTCGAGTGGGCGTAGCAATTGATCGATCCTACAACTGGGTCAGCTGATTGCCGAATTTTTACCATTTTTTAAAATAATTGAAATAATTTTCGAATGCAGACTAACAGTTTGGGGAATAATTAATATTTTTTTGTTCGTTTCTATTTTGTGATTGATGAAAGAGGGGAGAAATTGTTTGGATTAATTTTAAGTGCGCTCGTAGCTCATTACTGTCATGTGACTTCTGCTTGATGATATATTTACCTCGGGATTTTCGACACTTGATTTTATATAGGAAAAAAATAGGTTCAATTTTAGAATTTTTGCACTTTTGTAAAATTATAGCTTTTATTTTCGAATGGAATTTTATTATTCTTTAGAGTTGGGGTTTAAAAATAAATGTAAACTATGAATAGAAACGTCAACAATGAGAATGTTTCACGTGAGCTGGCGGGCGTTTCCTTTTTTTTTATTTATTTAATCGGTAAATAATTATTTTTAGAACAGTTTTTCGTTTTAGAATGCTTTTTAAATATTTGTTTAAATGTTCTTTGGATTTTTCAAGAGTTTTTCGTTTCTTTTTCAGTCTATAAAACTGTGTCTGGCGTTAATGGACCTTTGGTAATTTTGGACGATGTGAAATTTCCCAAATACGCCGAAATTGTTCAATTGAAACTCGCCGATGGATCCTTACGTTCAGGATCAGTCCTTGAAGTTTCGGGCTCGAAGGCTGTTGTTCAGGTGTTTGAGGGAACATCTGGTATTGATGCGAAAAACACTCATTGCGAATTCACTGGAGATATTTTACGAACACCAGTCTCTGAGGATATGTTAGGTCGTGTATTTAACGGTTCTGGTAAGCCAATCGATAAAGGACCGCCAATTCTCGCCGAGGATTTCCTTGATATTCAGGGACAACCCATCAATCCTTGGTCACGTATCTATCCAGAGGAAATGATCCAAACTGGAATTTCCGCAATTGACGTTATGAATTCCATTGCTCGTGGTCAGAAAATTCCCATTTTCTCTGCAGCTGGTCTGCCGCACAACGAGGTAAAGAGAATTTTTTTTTCAGGTTTGACACAATTTAGGGAAATTGGAGAATTCAGGGAAAAATCGTGGAAAATAAAATTGGCCAGAGAATTTTATCAAAAGTACGGGAAAAATTAAATTAATTATTAATTAATTAATTATTTATTTAATTAAATTTCTTAAATTACTACAAAACTTTTGCTCGAGGGTATCAGATGAAATTTTTAAAAAACTCTATATTCTCTTTTTCTCTTTTTTCACCTGGAAAACTTTGGAATCCCAAAAAATTTTAAAACAACTTAATTGTTTTCATATTTAAAAGTACTCAATTTTATTAAAATTAAATCCTGGAACAACTTTCTTAAATTTATTATTTTAATTCACATAAAAAAAATTTAGTTTAGTAACCTAAATTTTAAATTGCAAATTACAATTTTAATTATTGACATTTTCGGAAAAAAATTAATTTCAGAAGATTTTAAACTTAAATAAAAAAAAATTTTATTACTGCAAAGAAACTAATAGTATAATTGAATATTTCTCCTAAAAATGAGTATTTAAATTTGTATTGCCACTTGTTTATCTACAGAAATTAAAATTGGTTAAAATAAAACTTTTTTAAATGTTATTTTCAAAAGATTTGAAAATTAATTAATTATAAATTATTATCAATTTTAAATTTAATTGTTTAAAGATACTTGCATTTTGTTTACAATTATTTTTTAAAAGTTAGCAAATTAATAATTTGAATTCGATGAAATTTCATTGAAAATAATTAATTTTGTTAAAAACACGCATCATAGGTTTAAAACAATCGAATCTTAATTTTAAACAGTTTTACATTTAAAATCTGTTTTTAAGAATTGAAGTTTTCAAAAATTTCATTCAAACTTTGTAAAATTTAATTTTTTAAAAATATTTCAATTCAATTTTCTTCAGATAATTGAAATTTTCTAAACAAGTAATTTAAATTTTTTTGGAATAATTGAATTTTCGTAAAAGTCTATTAAAAATAATTAAAATTTGATTTTTAGAACATTTCTGTTAAATTTTCTTGAGATAATTGAAATTTTATTAATAAATAATTAAACTTTTTTGGAATAATTGAATTTTCCTAAAAGTCTATTAAAAATAATTAAAATTAGATTTCTAAAATATTTCAATTCAATTTTCTTGAGATAATTGAAATTTCATAAAAAAGTAATTAAACTTTTTTGGAATAACTGACTTTTCCTAAAAGTCTATTAAAAACAATTAAAATTAGATTTTTAAAATATTTCAGTTTTTTTGTAATAATTGAACTTTCCTAAAATTCAAGTAAAATTAATTAAAACTTTTGTAAATAAACGAGAAATATTCACCACAACTAAAGACTAAAATTTTATTTTTAGTAAAGTTTGAAATTAAATTTTTCAATTTTTTTTTTGGAGAATAGGAAAAAAGTAAAATATTTTCTCTGAAAATGAAGGAAAGAAACATTTTTGTCTCACTCTTCGTTTTCTATCTTTAGAAACTGTTAATTAATTAATTAAATAACTAATTAATTTCCCTCTTTTCAGATTGCTGCCCAAATTTGTCGTCAAGCCGGTCTTGTTAAAGTCCCCGGTAAATCCGTTCTCGATTCACACGAGGACAATTTTGCCATTGTTTTCGCCGCTATGGGTGTTAATATGGAGACGGCACGATTCTTTAAGCAAGATTTCGAGGAGAATGGCTCAATGGAGAATGTGTGTTTGTTCTTGAATCTCGCCAATGATCCGACAATTGAACGTATTATTACACCGCGTCTCGCTCTAACGGCTGCTGAATTTTTGGCCTATCAATGCGAGAAACACGTCTTGGTTATTCTCACTGACATGTCCTCGTACGCTGAGGCACTTCGTGAAGTGTCGGCCGCTCGTGAAGAGGTTCCTGGACGACGTGGTTTCCCTGGTTACATGTACACCGATTTGGCGACAATTTACGAACGTGCTGGACGTGTTGAGGGCCGTAATGGATCAATTACACAAATTCCAATTCTCACTATGCCCAATGACGATATTACACATCCTATTCCCGATTTGACTGGTTACATTACCGAGGGACAGATCTACGTTGATCGGCAATTGCACAATAGGCAAATTTATCCACCAGTCAATGTGTTGCCTTCATTGTCACGTTTGATGAAATCGGCCATTGGCGAAGGAATGACTCGTAAGGATCATTCGGATGTTTCAAATCAATTGGTAAGATTTTACTTTTTTTTTATTTCGTTTCTTATCACATGCAGGGAGAAAGTATTTACTATTTTCAAAATGCGCTTCAATTGCAGTAATTTTTACTTCAAAAATAGTATAAATTGCCAAACATACTTAGAAGTGTAAAAATACTTAAGTTTTACTTTGAAAATTCTTAACTTTACTTTCTTTACATCTTTTCGATAAATTAAATTCAGAGAAAAAATTACGAATTCTCCAATTGACCGGAAAATAATTTTAAAATGCTTTAAATTGTGTATTGAAATTAATAATATTAAATTTTCATTAGTTTCGCAAAGAAAAATTGAAAAGTATTCAAATCTGATTGATTTGGTTTTATTACAAGAGGTTTAGATTTTGTATTCAATCGAATTTCAATAGATTTGAATTTAAATCTTCCTTTGATTGAATTTTTCACTTATAAATAATATTTCTGACAAAATGGTAATTCTCCTATTGTAATTCAAAAGTAAATTTTTCTAATTTTTACAAAAAGAAAATTTTCTTCGAAAATAATAATTTTAAATACTAAATTTTACTATTTTCAAAGTAAATTTCATCAAGTCCCAAGTTAATTTTACTAAATTTCTACAGAAATTTACTGCTGTTACAGATAATTTTTTTAAACAAAAAGTTTTTATTTTTAAAAACACAATTTAAAATTAGGACTTTTAAAACAAAATTAGCATTGTAATAAAAATTTCCTTTTCAAATAAAAAAATTAAATTTATTAATAAAAGGAAGAAGATAAAAAATATCAATAATTAACAGTAAAATTTCAAGAAAAAATTTTGGTTGAAATGTAAATAATAATTTTTTACTTAATTTAAAAATTCTCCTTTTTGAAAATTAAAATCTCCCTTTTTTATTAAATATTATATGAAAAAATCAACATGATTCTTGGTATTCTTTCTCATATTGAAGTCTTTTTTGAAAAATTGTATCCAAAGAAAAAAATACACTCCTAGAGAAAATTTTATTTAGAGAACAATTTTTTATTCAGAGAAAAAATAAAATATTTTCCAATTGATAGAAAATTACTTCAAAAAAAAGTTAAATTAAATATATATTCATTCTCAAAATGAAGTCTTTTTCGGAAAATTATATTCAGAGAAAAAATTTGACTCAAAGAAATAATTTCATTTAAAGATAAAATTTCACTTAGAGAAAAAATAAAATATATACTTATAGAAAACTATTCTAAAAAACTTAAAAATTAAATGTCGTATTAAAAAATATAAATTTTTTCTAATTGAAAATTGAAGCTGTGCAATAAAAATTCTAAATTCGTCAATTCTCTGAATAAATTCGGTTTATTAGAAGGGGTGTAGAATTTTAATAGAATTTAATTAAATTTTTACTTTATTTTAATTTTTCACTAATAAATAATATTCTTTCGGTGAATTTTTATTTAATAGGAAATTCTTACACAAACAAATTTTCATTTTTAGAAAGTTTTAAGTAAATTCAGTTCGTTATTAGTTCAAAAGTGTAATTTATTTTTAATCGACTTTTCTTTTTAGCAAAATGAATCTTTAATGCTTGTTTGATGCTATTTTTCATTCAGACGAATTTCCAATAGAAAAAAATTGTCTCCAAGAGTTTTGTTATTACAAAATTGTATTTTTAAATTATTTTTCTGCAAAATTTGCAATATATATTAATTAAATTTTGTTTATTTTATTAAGTTTTTAATATAAACCAATTTTTGTTCATTTTATTAAACTTCCAATAGAAAGTTAAATTTTGTTTCATTTGTTTGAACAAAATATTTGTTGAATTCAAATTTTTGAGTAAAAAAAAAATTATTTTAAACTGTAATAGAATTTTATTTATTTTAAATTAATTTATTCAGATTAACAATTTTAACAGTTTGATTCATTTTTAATTAATTATTTACTTTTTTTTATTTATTCACTCCATTTTTAAAGTAAAATACAATTTATTTAATTTGCGGATTTTTATTTCAAAGAATTTCGATGAAAAGAAAGGAGAAATTTTTCCATAACGAAAAATTGACGAAAATCAATCTAAAATTCTGTCCAGTAAAAAATATCGATTAAAATAAAAATTCTAAATGAAAATTTTCGTCATTTTCTCAAATTCTAAAATAATGTAAAACAGGAATTCTGTCAGAAGTTCGGTTGAAAATTGTGTTGACATAAAGATAAGATAAAAATCAAGATAAAGATCAAGAGAATTGAAAAATTCTATTCAATAGAAATTTACATTTTTTCTTCAATTTTCTTTGCTCCATTTTTCAAAATCTAATTTAAATGTAAAATATTTCAGTACGCATGCTACGCCATCGGAAAGGATGTTCAAGCAATGAAGGCCGTCGTCGGTGAGGAAGCATTGACGCCCGATGATTTATTGTACCTCGAATTCCTCTCGAAATTCGAGAAGAATTTCATTTCTCAGGGAAGCTACGAGAATCGTACAGTCTTCGATTCACTTGACATTGGCTGGCAGCTCCTTCGTATTTTCCCCAAGGAAATGTTGAAGAGAATTCCAGCCAGTACCCTCGCTGAATTCTATCCAAGAGACTCGCGTCATTAATCTACTTGAAATTTATCTTTAGTTCTAATCATTTAAGAAGAAGAAAAAAGAGCTAAACCCGATTTAAGAAGGCAAGAGTATTTTCTTCAATTTTTTTTTTCATTTATAGATATTTTTTTCCATTGAACAAATTTTGCAAAAAAATATTTACAAAAAAAAATTAATTGAAAATTCTTTTCTTTGTTTTTCGATCTAAGTACTGTAGAAAAATAAATTCAGAGGCATTTCTTCTCCGAGACAATAGAACAAATATTTTGAAAATAAAAAATTTATGTAATAATAATACATAAATAATAATAGTTCGAGGATCGAAAGGAAAATCGGGTTTTCCTAATATGCCTGGATATTTTAAATGTAAATTTTTAAATTAGCTGCTGAATAATGTTTATGTTTTGTTTTTCTGAATATTTCTTTATAATAGGAGAGAAAATACTAGCGACAAGTTCAAAAAAGAGTATATGAAAAATTTCAAAAAGGGTGATATTTAGTTTAGCAAAATGCACTATATGTCGTTTTTCCATTCACCGGAAAGTTTGTATTTTATTAAATGGATAAAATAATTCTTCTAAATTAACGTCGCTAATTATAAACAAAAAAAACAAAGAAGAAAAAGATAGAACTTTCAACGAAATATTTTTCAAAAAAAAGCAACACCAAGGCCATGTGTACATTTTGAATAAAATTTCCACTGATCGTTCTCTCTCTCACACGTTAATTAAAATTACGTCTGTTAAAAATGGAAATCGTAAAAAATTATTGTAAATTGTAATATATCAGTCAGTATTATATGAACGAGAAAAAAAGAGCAAGTGCGTTAAACATTTGTTTCAAATAATAAGCGCTCCCCCGCACATTCCAAAAAAAAACAATGAAAATTTTTATTCTTATCAAGTAGATAACATCCTTCCAAAAAGAAGTGAATTGTCGCCCAAACATCCACGTGTACAGTTTCTTTACCCTCTCGAGAAAAAAAAATGTAAGTTTCATCGAATACACATTTTTTTTTTGTTTTTTAATCAAGTTTATTGTAAATTTTAGATGTAATATTATGTATTGAATGAAAAAAAAGAATAATTGCTTGATTTTGAAAAAAGAAGAAGAAAGTCATTAGAATTTATTCGAATTAAAATTGCTATGCGCCTGTTGATTATGAGGTTCCGAAGCAATCATTGTTAAATGTCAGTGATTCAACTGCGTCGTGTATAATTATTTGAAAAAGTTAATCATTTAAATTCTTTTAGTGTTATACAAAGATAAATGTACAATAACTATATTAAAAAAAAGAAAATCTATGAAAGTATAACATTTTCTCTCAATTTTTGCCCCTTTCTATAGCATTTGTTTTTAACGCAAGAAACAAAAAATTTTAAGGTTATGTTTCTCTAATTTTTCCTTATTTAAAATTTTCCCTGCCTAATTTTAAACTACAATTAGATTTTACTAACTATTTTAGGTCTAGTAAAGAGTTAATTATGTCCAGTTTGTTAAAAGTTGTTTCTCTTTGTGTATTTTCACTTCGAGAAAGAATAACAAACATAACCTCAAATTTTTTACTTCCTAGGTGTCTTGTTCCAAAACACGTATTTTACACTATTAATTTTCAATAATTATTTCTATTTTATTTAAATTTTCAAAGTACCTACTTTTTAATTTTCTTTATTTCTTTTCCCCCGGCTTATTATTTTCTGTTTTGAAAAAAATACGCATTAAATATTATCAAATAATTTATTGTATTTTTATGCCAATTCTCACCAAGTTCATTACCATAAATTACTCACGAGTATTTAAATTTTCAAATATTGTCTTTTTTTTGTTTATTTATTATATAAAATCATCAAAAACTGTTTTTTGTTTGATAAAACTAATTTTATTTTATTTATATATACTTTTTTTTTACAAAAAAATTACTTTGTCCACTAACCTCAATTTTAATGCAATTATTTTTTGTTTGCTAAACAAAAGTACCGTGATCCTGATTTATTTTTCTATTAGCATAGTTAATTTTAAACATGACATTTAAATGAAGAAGTGCAATTACCTGCAATTATAATTAGTTGTAAACAACCCGCCAAAATCACGTGACAAAAATTTAACCAATCAAATGAGAATCACCTGATTTCTTCCCCCACCACTAGTCCAGTATTTGCATCACAATCCCATTAATGGCGTCTATGGCGTCCGCGAGTGAACAAAGTATTTTGTTTAAACAACTTTGAAAACGTAGCGGATTTTGTGTTCATTTTTTGAAAAATTTCATATTTTTTAGAGTGAATTTATCAGTAATTTTGTGACATAACCAATGATTGCAATTGAGATTTTATCATAGATTTTTGACTGTTAACAAAAAGGTAATGTTTAATTATGATTTTAATGATGTCGCTCGTGTTGTTTCGATAAATTAGGTTATGTTTTGTTGATATCACGTGTCAAGTATAAATTACATAAATAAATATATATGAGGAAAAAACTTTTTTTTCAAATGTAAGTTTAACAGAAAAAATTGACTTAATTTTCAATTATTGTGAATTGTGGTACTTAATTGCGGTGTGAGGCTTTTTTTCTAAATCGATACTTTGCGTTCATCTTGCAATTTCAATATGTTTTTTCAGTTTTCTGAATATGGCTTTTGTAAAAAATAATTGTTAAGTATTTTTCTTTTGTTTAAAAACTTGTTTGCATTTTTTTGAAATTTGGATACTTTCATCTTTTTGGAAATTGAAAACTAAAAAGTGGGGAATTTTTCTCTTATCATGGATGTAGTTTATTGTTGAGTAAATATGTTAGTTTTGTTGATCGAAGATTGAAGGTAAAATGTCAGTGTTTGTTTATTATTTGATGAAATGTGGGGTATTAATAAATGCACGCTGTTCACGTAACGAGTTCGAGGTGAAATTCGTTTTAAAAGCAGGTTATCATTGTTCCCTTGATGAGAGGTAAATGAGAGAATGTCAAAAGAAATATAAGAAGTATAGTGAAATAATTAACCTTCAATTTTGAATTCACGTCGGGAATAATTGATTCGGTCTTCGAATTTGTTTTTTCTAGTCTGAGAATTCAGAGGCTTTTTGCTTCTTCTCGTCGTGTTGCTGAAATTCCGACAGGAGAGAAATTTTCCTAGCGGACAAAAATCTTGTGACATTATGGATAAATCGTTATTGTATCTTCACGACTTTGTAGAGTTAGAATTGTCGGCAATTTCGATTAATTGAAAGCTATTAGCGATTTACGACGCTTCATATTGTCCATCAATTTCCATACGTTTATTACTGTCTTTAAATTTATTCCTCAAGGTGCAATTGAAGTTTAGAATTCGTATTTCGCATTTAACTTGTATCGTAATTATGATCTTAGATTTCTTTAAATACCATCGATGGAATATTTATCGACGAATTGTTGGTTGAAAAAATTCGATAATTAAAATTTTTCTTGAGATTCAAAGTTGTGCTTAATGTCTAAATCTTTTTTAAAAAATTTGAATTTTCGACTGACAAAAAAAAATCATTTTTTTCTATAAAATCTAGTGTAAAGGAATGTCTTCTTGGATTTTCTAGAATGTGAAAGGAATTTAAACGCAGCAAACTCTGTCGTGGGACTTGATAATACAATACAAGGGACACCTCTCTCATCAAGACAGTTGATGTCTGCGTTTCAAAACGCACAGTCCCAATGCGATGATTTCAGTCGTCAGCGTGCTTTGGCATAATTTATTTGCTTGTGAGGCAGTTTTTTTTCCATTTCTTTTCAATTTAAATTATTGTTGAAACATTGTAGAATTTAAAAATAGAAAAATTTTGTGCCAATCGCAGCGAAGAACATTTTCTTTTATCAATACGTACTATAATAATAATCATCGATGATGATAGCTATAGAGAAAAAAATTCGCAAGTGAAATCGCGATTAATATTAATTACAAATATGCATAATGTGTATTATTTTTAAAATAAATTTTTGTTAAATATAATTTCAAGAAAAATAAGTATAATTAAATAAATTAAATAATTACGTGATCAATGATTGAGGAATTCAATATAGGAATTAATAAAACACAGTGACTCAATGATAAAATACCGGAAAAGTATTTCATTGTTGTAATAAAAATATATTTTCAAGTGACACGAAGGAGAATGTTGAGTAAAAATTAATTTTTTTACTCTCAACGCAGTTTTCATTTCTTTTTCGGTAAATTTGACTTTTCACTTAATAAATATTCGTGTTTTTTCGTTTTATTTTCTATTTATTGGATTTTTCTTTTTGTGGAATTTTTTTTATGTTTTCTTGTATTATTTTTTTAATTTTATTTTTTATTTTCGTTTTCTTATTTTTTATTGTACTTTTTTTTATTTTCTTTTTATCGTACTTTTTATTGTGTTTTCTTTCGCCATTGAAATCGTTATTTTTTTTTGCCGCAATTGTGGAACAATAAGAGCGTTTTGAAATAGAAATTAATAAATGATGTAAATGTAATTTTATATTTAACATATAGAATGACTATTTGATAAATATTGCAAACCAATAGGGTCAAAAGATTGCAACAATAAGACACTATCGGGTCGAGGTCATGTCTTCTGCTCACGCCACTGGCACGTTTTTTCGGCCAGACAAAAAGAAAAAGTTCATTTTTATTTCCTCACTATTCTACCCTGTTTTTTTTGTTATCTTATCTCTCAAGATGAAAACTAGTTTTCTCAAAATTCTAATTTTCCACCACAATTTCCTCTGGTTGGCATTTTTCCCCCGCCTATATTTTTTTTTATTTTCTCGTTTTAAAACTTGCGAATAAAAAATCTTAATATTCTTCTTTCTTGTTGACAGTTGTTGCGTCATAAAATTTTTCGAAATTTTCTATTAACGTCAAAAAGCGTTGAACGTCAAAAAATTGGTAATTTTTCAACTTTTAAATAACAATGAGGGGAAGGGAAAAAAAAACTTATCAGAGTTTAAAAATACTGAATATATAATTATCAATGATAAAAACGTGTTCTAAACAATAATTCGTGCAAAAGACTTCTTTTTTTGTATAATAAAATATAAGGAATATGAAAATTTTCTTTAATGGTTTAAATAATATTATCTGGAAAAAAAATTCCCTCTTCGTTTTTTTTTTCTTTTTTGATAAAAATACAAATTGAATATGGAATTATTGAAAACTGCATTGAGAAATCTCGGATAAAGGCAATTATTAGTTAACCAGTAATTTTCTTTTATAGTTAGGAAGCAAAAAAAAAAGGAAAAAATATTAGGAGGAAAGTAGAATAAATTGTGTTCATTGAAATTTGTGAAAGTACCTGAAGGAGAAATTTTTTCCCCCAAAAAAATTGACAGAAGGAAAATAATTGAAATAATTGTGTCTTTCGTGAATTATTAAGTGCCAGTGAAAAAAAGTTTTTCTTTAAAAAAAAAAAAATAATAGAATTAATAACACGTTTCGTTAAAAAATTATTTTTTGATTCTTTTCTTAATTTTTGATTCTTTTTTTAATTTTTAATTTATTTTTTAATTTTTAATTCGTTTCTTAACTTTTTGATTCTTTTAATTTTTTAATTAATTCTTTTAAGAAATAATTTCTTTCGTACTTTAAATCCGTTGATTTTCAAGCAACAATTTCTTTTTATGAGCTTCAATTATCTTAGGGAGAAATGTCCTTGGAGGAAACAGTGTATAAGTTTTTGGGGTTCGCTCTTTGTTTCTCTTTTTCTCTCTCCCTCTCTCTCCCGCTCTCTCCTTTCTAAGTGGTGAGAATTATCTGTAACAATTTCGTATTGTAACGGCAGAAAATGGTATTGTTTCGAAGTGATCAAAGGGCAAAGTAAAAGAGAATTATTCTATAGACTTTTGGCTCTTTGGAAAGTTTATTACAGTGATTATCAAATGAGAATTTAATAAAAGTGACAAGTCTTATTACTCGAGAATTCACAGGCCATGCAATTTGAAGGGAAATAATTGTTCGGCTCGAAATCAAAGTCAAATCCAATTCGAAGACAAATTCCATTCAAAGGCAAATTCAATTTGGAGACAAATTCGATTCAAAGGCAAATTTAATTCAGTTCAAAGGAAAATTAACTTCGAAGAAAAATTAAATTCAAAGTAAAATTTAATTAAAAGAAATATTCAAAGGCGAATTCTGTTCCAAGGAAATTTCAGATGAAAAAAAAAATTCTATTCGAGGAAAATTGAATTCCAAGGCAAATTCGATTAAAAGAAAATTCAATTCCAAGGCAAATTCGATTGAAAGAAAATTCAATTTAAAGGCAAATTGAAATTCAAAAGTCAAAAAAAAATGTTTTCGATGTCACTTAATAATCAATTCCTGGATCAGTTAATATATCTTTTTCCCACTGTTGCTTTATTCAATGACGATAATTTATAATCGATGAGAGGGTCTCTCTCCACATCTCGTTAAGTGAAATGAAACTCATTTGTGCGGTCCTCGCTCAATGTTATTGTTCTTGTGATTAAACTTGTGAATTTTGTCATTTTTTTATTTTTATTTTTTTTTTTTGTTATTTTAGGTTTGAAAAAATTTTGCCAATGAGACAATATGTACGGTTTGGTGGAGCTTTTCATCTTTTGCGGTGTTCTCTATTATTTATTTAATGACAGGTATGAGACTCATTAATAGGATCATTTTCCAATCTTGATGAAATTTTGCTCTTTTCCTTCATATATTTTTTTTCCTTTTTAATTATATTTAATTCTCTTTTATTTTCTATTATTTTATTTCCATTTATATATTTAATTCGTCAATTAGATAAATTATAAAGTCGATAAATATCAATAAAATTAATTTCTTTCCTTTTTACTTTTTAATTCTTGTTTCTATTTATTTTTTAATTCTTTTTCTATTCATTTTTCAATTCTTTTCCTATTTTTATTTTAAATTCTATTTATTTCAAAAATAAATAAATAGAAAAAGAAATCTATTCTTTTTCTTTTCTATTTCTTTTTTTTATTTCCTTTCCTCAAATCGAGAATTCAGAAACTTTTGAGAAAATCGGAAATAAATACCTCGAATTTATAACAAAGAGGAGGAAAAATTTTTGTTTGTAAACAATTTTGTTTATAATTCACATTTATATGACAGAGTTACAATAATGATAGTTGATTTCCATTGGCGAATTTTTGAGCAATCGTTTTGTCGTTTATCAACATAATAACAATTAGTGCGCTTTGTGTCAATTTTTCTTTTTCGTTTATATTGTTATCTAATTATTTGTTTAAATCTAATGATTGTTATATTAAACAATTCAGTTTGGAGGCAAAATCGAACATTTCCTGCTTATTTTGTGGGAATTTATATTTTCTTTATAAAAATTACATTATTGAACGTAAAAATAGAATAATAAAATTCCATCGGAAATTAAAGTCGATGAAATTGGTTCAATTTTTTTTTTCTTTACGCAATTTTTCTTTTTACCTTTTTCAACAATCATTTTAAAGTATAATGATTTCTTTATATATACATTATAATGTCAAATTGAAGGAAATTGAGTGATTATGTTTATTAGATGAAAATTACGCTGTAAAAAAATATTTTTTCTTCTTTATAAACTTGCGAAAAAAATGGGGAGATTTTTTTGGAAAATTGTTCTAATTTGGACTTTCTCTTTTTTTATGTGTGAATTTTATTGGAAAAAAGGTTTTTTCTTCATAATGACACTAATAAAAAATACTAATAATAATAATAATAAATAATGTGCAAGTATCGTTTATAAACAAATAAAAAAACTAATAAAAATAGTTTTAAAAAAATTATTAATTATTAATATTAAATTAATTATTGGTTATTTTATTATTTGTTATTAACAACAAAAATAATTATCATTAATAGTTTTATTGTCATTTTGTCATTATTAGTGACAGTGATGATAATAAATTATTATTGTAATTAAAATAAAATACATTATTATTAAATAAAATAAATTATAATTAAATAAAATAAAAATTAGAGGCTGTAAATTAAAAGAATATGATTCTGGGAAAATTTAAAATATGATTTTCTTTTTACTTACATTTTTTAATTTTTTCAAAAGATTAAAATTAAAAATATGTTTATTTACATGAAAATGGTAAATATTTTTTTTCTATTACATTATTTGCAAACGACGAAACTCGATATTTACGTCATTTGCACTTCGATGATATATAATTCGTTTTGTGGGCATATCTGGTTATATTTAAAAAAAAATAAAATTCCAACACACATGTACTCGCAATTCATTGGAAGAAATACCGGTTTTAGAAAAAAAAGAGATCAATGAGCTAAAAAGGTCATATTTTTTTGTAAAGTACAAAAAAACGATATTTTTTATTTTTTGATAAAAATATTTTTCTTACCTAATTTTTTTTGTTAAAAATATTTTTCATATCTACATTTTTTTACCAACATTTTTTTTTGTTAAACAAATATTTTTATTACAAAGATTTTTTTTGTTTAAAAAAAATTGAGAACAGAAGTTTGAGCAAAAATGGAAAATTAATGACTTTTTTTGAGTCCAAACGTCAAAATTTGATTAGCATTATGTATGTACTTGGTTTATTATTTTTTTTTAAATATTTTTAATCAAGAACAATGTATTAATAAGGTGTGATCAGTGAATGTTTAGATAACGAGATGCATTGTAAAAATATCACAAAAGATTTTAATCATTTTAAACTTTGACTTATTTTCATAAAGAATATAATCTTCATTGATAAATGTTTTCTTTTCTTCTTTTTTTTTTGTTTTAAATAATCAATTGTACGGTTTGAAAATGAAATATGCATTTGAGATATGAAAATATTACAAATTCAGCTGTTTCTTTTTTATTTACTTCTTTTTTTTCAAGACAAATTGTTATTAAAATATTTGTCATAATAATTTTTTTTTCATAAACAAAAACAATTATTTTTATTCTTTAATTTAGTGCAGAAAAAAGTTTGGTGTAGAATTTAATGTTTTTCCTGTTGTTTTAAGTTTTTTAATTTAATTTACTTTAAAGTTAATTCAATTAAATTTTTATTTTTGAATGAGAAAAAAATTTATTTGTATTAAATAATTTACAAGCTCTGCCAATTCGTTATAAATTTCAAATAATAATTAATAATTAATTTTTACATTCTCCGGTTGTAATTTAATTTGTTTCGTAATTTCCTGATTTATTTTCTCTCGAATCACTGACAAAAGACAAGAAGAAAAAAAAAGAAACTAAAAAAATTGATATTATTATTATCATTTGCAAACTATCGTGTACAATGTGATGTAATGATATTTTATTATCGAAATTCATCGATGATGAATCGCTTTGGCAAGTTTATTTCAAATATAAACAAAAAGAAGATCTCTTTTTGTATCATTATATTTATCGAAGTGCGTTTAATTGAAATTGATAAGTTTTATCAACAAATTATGCTTTAGTAATTTGACAATGTGTGATAGATAATTATGTGTATAATTTATTGGAGAATATTTCTTTGAGAAAGCATTAACTGCTCTTTTCTCTAATCTACACTATTATTATTTGCGAGAATTTTTTAAGAAAATGAAAAAAATGAATAATTTTTTTTCCAGAGCTAATAACATGGTGGATGTAATGTCAACACGTTTGCACGAAGTCTACGCAAAATGGGAAAGACGAACGGAAGTGCCAAGAAATTTGGATTCAAATGCACCTCGACTTTCCCTCGGTGGTGAGAAACAATTTTTATTTATTAAATTAAAGGAAAAACAAAAAAAAAGGATAATTCAATTTGTTACATAAAAAAAGAAATAATAGTTTTTTGTCAATACTATTTTATTTAAAATAGAAAAAGAAACAGGAAAAATATTTTGCTTTAAAGCATTTTTAAAATTAAAAAAGAAAATAAGGAAAAAAAAATTTAATTTGAAACACTTTGAAATTTAGTAAATAAAAAAGAAGAAGAAAGTTGGAAAATTAGTTTTATTTGCCAAATTTTTTATTCAGGACTTCGTCGAGCGGGCCAACAAATGCAGAGAAGACGATTTCAAAATAAGGAACAAGCGCGAAAAGTTCGAGAGGCTAGTTTATTTAAAATTAAGGAATCTGAACCGATGGCTGCACAAATTCCCAGAACAACGCCATTCTTCTTCTACTGTTGCAGAAGTTGTACTCCGTCCTCAAGGGTAAATTGTTCATAAAATTTTCCAGTCCAAAAAAATGCATCTATTTTTGTTTTTTTTTTTATTTTTATTTTATCATATTAATCTCTCTTTTTTTCTTGATAAGAAACTTAGCGCAGTAATTGAAAACAATTGAATTTTCGGAAAGAATTTCATTATTCATGAAGATATAATTGAATTCTTTGCCATAAATTTTGTCACAATATTGAAAAATAATTGAATTTTTATAAAGAATTTAATTTAAAGTTACGAAAATAATTTATTCTTGTGTGGAGAAATTTTATTAAAATTTTCTGGAAATAGTTGAATAACTGTAAAGAATTTTTTGTTATTATTGAAAACAAAATTGAATTCTTGCAAAGAAATTTAATTATTAACTAAAATAATTGAATTCTTTCGAAAAGATTATTAAATTTTTAGAAAACAATTGAATTCTTTCGAAAATTTTATTAAATGTTTAGAAAATAATTGAATTATTTCGAAAACTTTATTAAATTTTTAGAAAATAATTGAATGCTTTCGAAAAATTGAATTAAATTTTTAAAATATTAATAAAAAATTTGCACAATATTAATTAGGTAGATAAATAATAAGAATTTAGAATAAAAATAATAATTTTAGAAAATAAGATTAAATTATTAAATTTATTCCCAATAATTAATTTAGATCAAATGGTTCTCATTAATTATAAAATTATATTAAATTGTTATGATTAATTAGATTAACAGAATATAATTAAAAAAAGAAATCGATTTTCTGCTTACTTACGCACAAAAGTGATTGACTTGTGTGATAAACAAATAAAGAAGACACTCACTTTACAAGTTCAAGTCACGTGCTTTTTTCCCCTTCTTACGTATTAATCTTAATTAAGGTATTTCACCTTTTGTTATTTTCTGATAAAAAATTCATTTTCTCCGTATTGAAGAAAATTTACGTACTATATTCTTTTATACATTATTTCTTTTTTTTTCTTTTTTTTTAATTTAATATTTAGAATTTTTCTCCAATGGAAAAGATTTATTGCCTTTTTTATATTCCTGTTGAGAAATTATTTTTTTTTTGTAAAAGAAAAAAAATTACTCTTTTGCAATGAGAAATGTTCACCTCATTTTTTGTGATAAAGAAAATGAATTTTTTCTTTGATGCTTTAAAAAAAAAACTTTTCAATTTAAAATTATTGAATGATTAATTAACACTTGAAGATTTAAAATTTTTTTTATCGATTCTTTTTTATCTTTGGTTCTAATGTTTTTCACATTCTTAGACGCCTATTAGATTTCGCAAGTCTAGTATTCCTACGCTGAGAGCCTACACTTGTTGTTATCAACTATTTCCTCTTACCTGTTATTAGATTTAAATTGGATTTATTTTTTAAAAATATTTTTTATTCAAATTTGTATACCGAGTTTTTGTTCTTTTTTTCAATTTTTGTTCGAATAATTAAATTTTCAGCTCAATTTATTAGATTTAGTTGAATAATAATTCGTTCGAATAAATAATTTATTAAATTTAATGTAGTGATTAAATTATGTAATTAATTAACATTAATTAATTAATCAAATAATTAACTATTAGATTCAATCAAATAATTCTTCATTAAGTCGTAATAAATTTATTTTATTTGTTTATTTAAAATTACAAAGGCCAACAGTATGAACCAAATAAATAATGAAATGATTTAATTAAATTGAGTAGTAATTAACTTGTAATAATTAATAATTAATTAAGTAGTTAGAGTAATTAAATAATGAGTGTTTTCATTTTTATTTCTGAAAATCGAATACCCTTTTTGGTAAAATTTCTCCCAAGAATTAAAAAAAAAGGATAATTTAATTAAATATGCTAATTTTTGTTTCATTGTTGTAAACATATTTTCCAACATGACACAAAATCTGTTACTAGTCACTCAAGATTCTGGCACAGAATCACTAACCGTTTGAATGTTCTAAAAATAAAAATAATATTCTAGTTGCTGCCGTTACGTACTTGAAATCGTTTGTAGAACTACGCGAAACTGTAATTTCTGTTACCTGTTCAATTTTACGATTTAAAGGAAAAAGAGATTCCTTTCAAAAGTTCTATATTAATATTGTGTCATTAAAATTCTTCAGCTTCTGTTTCTGTTTTTTTTTCTTCGCGAACATTTCGACTAATATTTCTAATGATTGGAGGAAAAAATTTCTAGAGAAAAATATTTTCAACTTGTAATTATATAGAGATATAGTAGAAAATTTAAATGTTTATTAATTGAGAAAAAATTTTTCTGAAGTAATTATTTAATTATTGGAAAAGGAAAAATATTTTTATGCCTTTTGCAATTATAGACATTTGTTCAGAGTTCGTTTTTTTAGAGAGAGGGAGAGAGATGAATGATTTGAAATGATAAATTTGACGTTTGGATTTCTTTATTAAAATCTCCAGAGCTTTATCGACTTTTTTCACAATGATTTTTATTTCGTTATGATAATTATTGAAACAAATTATAATATTACAAAACTTGGAGTGATAAAAATGTTTGTGGGGTGATGAAATCTTTTTTTTACATTTTCCGAGAGTAACGAAATTTATCTATTTGGAATTTTTCATGGAATTTTTCACGTAAATTCGCAACGAAAGCGATAAATTTGTATAGTTGGATTAATTAACAATAATTGATAATAAATTAATAGGAAGTAATAATTCAGATAGTTATAATCTCTTTATTTTATTTTAATTAGGTAATTAATTTAATTGTTTATTAATACTCGAAGTAGATTATTATTAATTTATCTTTAATCATTTGATATAATTATTCACTTTAATTGTGAAAAATTTGAGAAATTTGAGTAGAATTAGAAAAACAATTTTTTTCTAATAAAAAAAAAGGAACAATTTGATTGAAATAAATTAGTTTTTGTAAAATAATGTTTAGTCAACTTTTTATGACGATTAGTTTGATTTGATTTAATTTATTATAAGCGGGACTTGTTTATTTATTTATTATTATTTATTTTTTTTGAAAAATGCACGATGACCAATTGCGTTTTTTCGATAAATGGTTGCGAATTGTTGTTGTTCGCGGATATCCGGAACATGTGAGTTGGGAAAATAAATTAGCATTTATAATTAAGAAAAGTCTATCGTTTGATATCTGTATAAATAGAAATTTAATAATAGATGCAATTTTTTCTTGCAATATTTTTTCTTTTTTCTCGTTTACTGAAACTAGAACTTTTTTTCTGTTTTATTTTTCTTATTTTGTATCTTATATATTTATTTTATTGTCTTATTTTTTTATTTTTTATTATTATTTAGAAATTTGTATCGAATTGTAAAATGTTTTTAAAGACTTTTTAAAAATTGTCTCATTTTTTCTTCTGCTTTCAGGATTCTCTGGTTAACAAAATATCAACTCAATATCAAACACATGGCAATAATATTCTCCTCGTGAAATCAGGGACAAGTATTTTAAGTAAAATTTGCAGTTGTATAAATCAAGTTTACAATTTAAAAACATACGACTATCCTCAAGTGACGGAAACCGTAAGTAGAAAATAAGATTTACAAACTTCCCTAAAATTCTAAACATTGAAGTGAACGAAATTTTTCTTTTTTCGAAAATATGAATTAAAAATGCTAGAAGACTATTATTAGAATCTTTTTTAATATGTAACGCGACAGGCAAAAAATAAATGATTTGGAAATTTTGGTAAATGATATTTTTTTCCTTTGTAGGTTCTTAATGATGAGAGATTGCAGGAAGCGATAAAATTAACAGCAACTGAGAATGCGGCTCACGATGGTGGTAATGAAGAAGATGAAATTGCAAAAGCAAAAATAAGGGCCAAGCAAATTTTATTAAAAATGCAAAGCAGTTTGAGCGATAAAGTTCTAAGGATAGTGGCGTGGATTTGTTTCAAAGTGCTTCCATGTTTTATACAATCGGCCGTTGTACAACCATCGCAAATTGAAATGCTCCAAAAGGCAAATGACACTGGATTGCCATTGATTTTTATTCCTTTACACAGAAGCCATTTGGATTATATTATGACGACATTTATTCTTCTTTGTAATAATATCAAATGTCCATTAGTTGCCGCTGGAGATAATCTTCGTATTCCCTTCTTTGGGTATGTTTATTTATTATATTTATATATTATTTTTTACTCAAAAAAAAATATATTTTTCTGTTTTTTTAATTATTTTGTAAACTATAAAATTACTACAAATTCTAATACAAAACCTTCAAATTTTTCTATTTTTCTCACAATAATTTCTTTTTAAATAACTCAATTCTTGAAGAATTACCATAAAATTATTACTACTTAGAAATTATTGAATGAATAATATTACTTTAATGTTTTAAAGATAATTGAATTTTCAAAAAGTTCTGATTACAATTTTCGTAAATAAATTAACTTCAAAAGGTTACGAATTAAAAGTTTATAAAATCTCAATTTTTAGTGAATTCAATGAGAAATAATAGTGATGAACTATTTATTTAAAAAAGAAATTGACGAAATACCACTGTGATTTCTGAGATGAATAATTATTATTGTCTTTTACTAAAAAAACTGAATTTTGAATTTTTTTCAGATGGCTCTTGAGTGGTTTGGGAGCATTTTTCATAAAGAGAAGAATCGATCCTGTTCAGGGGAGGAAGGATAAACTTTACAGGGCAACATTGCACACCTACATAATGGAATGTTTACGAGCCGGTCATAATATTGAGTTTTTCGTTGAAGGCGGAAGAACGAGAACTGGAAAACCATGCATGCCAAAGGGAGGTGTTCTTAGTGTAATTATTGATGCCTATTTGGATGGTACGATAGAGGATGCTCTATTAGTTCCCATGTCGATAAATTATGAGCGTTTAGTGGATGGGAATTTTGTCCGCGAGCAACTTGGTCAACCGAAGAAAATGGAGTCTTTTAAATCGGCAATTACAGCTATGTGGACGACATTGATGGGAAATTATGGAATTGTCAAGGTTGACATTTGTCAACCTTTCTCCTTGAGGGTAAACTTTCTTTTTCTTCTTCTTTTTCCCGTATTCTCGAAACAAATATTAAAATTATTTTGGATTTCTTACAAAAAAAAAGAAAATGAAAATAAAAATTGAAAATTTGATCTAAAATTGACAAAAAAATTGCATAAAATGAAAAAGTTGCAAACTATTCATTCTGAACGAAAACGTGATCTTTAATTTTTTTCACTTTTTGAACTAAAATCTAAAAATTGAACTAAAATAGTTTGAATTAAAAAAATGATTTTTTCGTTTAACAGGAGATGCTTAAGTTCTTCCAAAAACAACAGGCGAGATTAAATCCAACGAATAGTGATCCTCAGCCAAAATCCTTGAAGTATTCGATATCCAGTTCCTCTCTATTCGGTACTGACGTTGTTGTTGAAGATCGACAATTGGTTGAAAATATAGCACGTCATATCGTTTATGGTAAGAAAATAATTTTTTTAGAGTTGAAGAATTTGTTGACAAAAATTTTTATTCTTGTCAAAAAAAAGAGAAAAAAAGTTGGTAAAAGGAAGAGTAGGCAATGGAAATAAATATTTCGATTTGAAATCATTTTTCAAATAAATTAATAGACGCTACGTTATTGTCAGGAAGGATTGAAAATATTTTTGTTTGTTTTAATCATTTTTTTTATTTTAATACTTGTGCAGATGGTTCCAAATCAACGCCAATTATGTCTACAAATGTAATTGCTTTTCTACTTCTTTACAAATTTCGAGACGGTTGCACATTGGACGATTTGGTTAATGCCGTCGATTCAATGAGACAAGAATTGGAATTTGCTAAAAGAGATGCAGCCTTCTCGGGTGAAAGTATTGACGTCGTAAATCATGCAGTGAGTTCATTTATTTTGTTTATGAAATAAATAAATTAACATTTTATTTAGATGACTCGAATATTATGACTTTTTCAACTGTTTTCGAAAAAATGCGCCTTTTTTCGTTTTATTTACAAAATTTGTGATTTTTCCAACTTTTCTTGCAAACATTGCAATGAAAAACCACATTTTTAGTATAAAATGCAACTTCTTTTGATTTTTATAGTGTTAAAAGTGTAACTGTAGACAAATTTTTCAAAACTGTTTTTGAATAAGTTTTCTAATTAAATTTTTCAAATTAATAGTAATTAAAAAGATTTTTAATAATTGAATTTTTATAAAACTTAATTGAAAATTTGATATTTTTCAAGTATTATTATTACAATTTTTGAAAATTATCTTTTGAAGAAATTTAATTAGCAAATTTTGCGCAAATTATTATATTTCAAAGATTTTAATGAAAAATTTTCAAGTATTAATTTATGTAAAATATAATTAATGAAGAGTAGCTTCTAAAAATTGTATTAAATTATTTTTGAAAAAAGTAATTAGAATTTGTTCATTCTAATCTTTAAAAAATTTTTTAATTTAAACGAAAATTCAATTCTTTCGAATTTTATAATTTTATTTTGAAAAAAATAATAATAATCGTCTTCGCAAAAATTAACAATTAGTTACGAATTTTTCCAGCTTGATATTTTGGGACCTGGTTTAGTAAAGCAGCAGAGGCAAGAAATCACCGAAACAGTTAATAATCAAATAGTAAAATCAGGATTCAGAACTGCAATACAGCCAGTTTCAATTCTTCCAAATGTTATCGAACTATCGTACTACGGAAACACCATGGTTTTGCATTATATTCTAGAAAGTGTAGTTGGTAAGAAAATATTTTCTATTGTGAAAATATAATTTTTCTATTTTTAATTAATCTCGGATCTGAAACTATTCAGAAATTGAGAAACTGTACAAGTTAGGAAATTTTCATTTTTTTTAATAGTATCAATATTTAAAAATAAAAATTTTGTAATTTAGTATAATAATAATAGTAATGAAATAATGAAGTAATTATCATTTCCTGTCATAAATGTTGTATTAAAATGAGATATAATTGAAATTTCAGTGACGGCATTGTATGCGGACTTGAAATCACAGATGAATGATCCGAGAGCGATTGCGGAAAATGACATAAAAATATATCAAGATAATTTGGTGGAGAGAGCAATTGAAGTCTGTGATATTCTTAAGTATGAATTTATTTTCTGTAGGCCATGTCAGGAATTGGAGCACGTGATAGTCGATGTGATTCGTGGTCTTTGTTCTTCTGGTATTATTTCATTAATTGAAGAGGCTTATTTAGAAGAAGAATTGTGGAGCAGAAGATACGCGAAAACATTCGACGATAGCTCAGACGAAGAATACTCCAATCTTAATCGCACTAGAAAAATTCAGTACAAAGTAAGTTAATTGTTGCTGTTCTTTTTCTCTTTATTTGAATTTTAAAAAATATTTTTCCCCAAAAAGAGGTGAAAAAGTCGAAAAATTCCAGATAAATGAAAATTTATCTTGATTTTTTTCAACTTTTGCTTCTTTCATGGAAATATTTCATTTAAATTTTATTTTATTAACATTTTGCATCTATTTTAATGTAATTCACGAATATTATCTATTTTCTATATTTTTATTTACTCCTTTTTAAAGAAAGCTCTTTCTCTTCTTTATTACAAATTTCATGAGTAAATATAAAAAAATTTTTAATGTTAGAATTTAGTGGAAATTAAAATGTAATTTTTTTGCCATTTTACAGCTTAGTCTTATTCCGGAGCATTCAGATCGCATGGAATTTCTCCATAGAATAGCGAGACCTTTAATAGATACCTATACGTTTAGTGCATTTTCGTTAAAAAAATTGGTGAGCCGCTCTATGATGGAGAAAGAATTTCTGCAGGAAATCTTAAAAGAAATTAAAACCAACATCGATAGCGGTGCAGTTAGCTACGGTAATTACAATTAGTTGTAATCTATCTTTAATAACGCTGTCTAACAAAAAAGAATTTCCATTTTTATTTTCTCATGGAAAGTTTTCTATTGAAGACATTTTTCGAAATTACAATTTTGAAATCAATTTTGAAATTCGCAATTAATTTTAATCTTGTATTGCAGGTGAAAGTCTTTCCATTGATCCAGTTAAAAATTCACTGAAACTATTCGAAAAATGGAATGTCCTGGAATGTTACTCGCAGGAGAATACAAAGTTATTTAGCCTAAAGGACGCGTACGATGACGATGTTGCCATAGACAGAATATTTGAAAAAGTTGCGGCTTACAAATGGACGCGAAACGTTGATTGAGAAGTAGATTTAAAGAAAAATTATATTCCGTTTATTGGTGAACCAATTTTTTTTCTGCAACTTTCACGCAAGAAAGAAAAAGGAATGAAACACACAAACTCGGAATTACGTACAATGCAACGCTCAAAACAAAACAAAACAAAAAAACAATTAGACTGTTTTTCCTTTTTAGTACGAATTAGAGAAAATTCAGTTTCTCAGGCAAAGACTTATACATATTATATATATAAATATAGTTTTTATATGCGACATAAGAAATTAAGTATATTTATAGAGATCGGGCCTCTTTTTCTACGGGCGAATGAAAATGTCAGTGATTTCTCTCTTTATTTGTTTCTTTTTCTCTTTTTATTTCTCTCTTTTTCTCACTCTCTTTCTCTCTCTCTCTCTCTCTATCTCTTTAGTTGTAATTAATTTTTGTTGCAAATGTGGCTATTTTATGACTGGTAATGAATGCAAGGAATCGACTTCTTTTTTTTTCTTTGTTATAAACGGGAAATTCTTAAAAACCGTTATGATAAAATTTATATTTTTCAAGATCGATTGTGTCAATAAAAAGAATTTAATATCAATTTTGAAATGTTGATTAAATTTCGACTCGAGACAATAAAACTTTTTTATCTCAATGAAAATGTAGAAATTAATTAGATTTTGTAGGAAAATCAATTTGCTTTTAAAGAATAATTAATTTGTTTTTGCAGAAAAATTAATTTGCTTTTAAAGAATTTTTAATTTGTTTTTAAAGAAAAATGAGTTTATTTTTAGATGTGAGTGGGGAAATTGATTTATTTTTAACTGAAAGTAGAAAAATTTATTTATCATCAAATGAAAATACGAAAAATAATTTTTTTGGAATTTATATTAAAGAAAGAACAAAATAATTAGTATGAAAAGGATTTAGTGATTGGATAACTTCTTCTTAGGCCCATACATTTTTCTCTATCGATGAAGAGAGCGTCGGTTTTGAATTTGAGATCTTCTTGTAGATTATTTCTTGTTTTCAATAATTGTTGATGTTGGGCTTCATTTTGTTGTAATTTCAGATGTATTTCATTTACCAATGAATTGATTGTATTTATTTCGTCAACTATTCTGTAAATAGTAATTTTTTCAGAATGTTTTCTGTTTTTTCTTTCTATACAGAATATTAGTTTTCAAAAGGGGAAAAATAATTTTCATTTTACCTTGAGTAGGCGTAGTCTTCGCATAATTCGGCTTGTGGTCGATGTGTTCTCGCTTCTAATCTCGTGTGCGCCACTTTTAGTGACAAACTTTTGTCGATAATTGACTTTTTCATTGACTCAATGTTCTTCTCGATGTGGAAAATTTCTTCTTGTATCTAGTGAAAAATTTTCACCAATATTTGGAATTTGTGGAATATTTTTTTAGACTATTGCAAATTTTGGAATATTTCAAAAGTTTTTATATTTTAAACATTTTAATTTTCAGATTTTAATTTTCACATTTTAATGTTGACATTTTAATTTTCAGATTTTAATGTTTGAATATTTCGAACATTTTAATTCTAATACTTTAAATACTTGGGGATTTCCAATTTTCGAATATTTCAAACACTGGAATATTCCTTTTGTTTCGAAAGGGTTTAAAATTATAAAAATAAAATTACTTTATTCAAGTGATTTTGTATTTTGCATTTAGCGTCAATTAGCTCCGTTATTCTTCTGGTAAATGCATTATTAGAATTACTCCATGAATTCCAAATTTCTTGGTGAACGAAATTTATCGTTCCCTCAATGTTTGTTCGCAATTGACTCGACCTCGATCTTTGCATTTGAGATTTTTTCACTATATTTTCGGAATATTCCGCCCAATTTTCGGCATTCATAATGCTGTGAATAACAATTGATTTGAAAATTGAATTTTCACAAACGGAAATTAATTAATACTTTAAAGTATAATAATTTAATTAGTTTAATAACTTTAAAAACGAAAAGCAAATTTTATTGCAGTAATTTACACACTTATTGTTGTACTTTTCAATGCCACCGAAATATTGAAGACCATTACTGTAATTATTTAATTTATGGCACATTGTGTCTATTCCCAGTGCAGTCTCCTTGTTTTTTATGTCAATTTCAAGTTCATTTTGAGAAGCTCTTCCATTTTTCATCTGAAAAATAAAATTATAGGTAATTTAAAAAAAATAGATTTTTTTTCTTCTAAATTTATTTGACAAAATTACTTCATCTTTGCATTTTTCGATGTATTCTTTTAGTTTCTTTTGACAATTACGAATTGTTTGGATTTCCTTCAGTAGAGTCTGTTCCGTCTCATCGTGAACTAATTCCGAACCTTGTAAATATTTAAGTATTTAATTTTTAAAATTAATTAGTATTAATTAGTAATAATTGTATAAATTATTATAATGAAATTAAATCAATTTTTATATTTTAGTTAAATTGTTTTCGTTTTTTCAGTTAAATTCAATTAAACGAATTATTGCAATTTAATTAAATTGTTTTACTTTTTTCAATTAGATGAATAATTTCAATTTAATTAAATTGGTTTCGGTTTTTAAAATTAATCATCATAATTGATTTAAATTGTAAAAAATTAGAGGAAAAAAGGCCTTTAAATCGTAAAAATAAAGTTTACCTATTCTATTTTCTCTTTGATATAAACATTCTTGAGTAATGTTCAATGGTTGACTGTTATTTTTTATTACTTCTTCTAAAACTTGAAAACATTCTCGCATTTTTTTATTTTCGTCTAAAAGACGTTCCAATTCGGTTGTAATTTCATTTCTCCAAAATCCAATATCTACGATTCGTTCTCCAAGTTTTCGGTCAGATTCCTTTTGATCTTCTTCAACTTTTTCCTTCGCCTTACTAAAATTTCAATTTTCTATTTATTTAATTTAATTTCTAACTAAGCAAAAAAGGAAATTATAATCTTTATTAATTCTTTACAATCTCTTTAGCAAAAAAAAGAAATTTAGTGAAAAATGAACTGAAACGAAATATTTTTAATCAAGAGAAACAAAAAAGAATTCACCGGATTAAATGCTCGGTGTCTTTTCTCAAATTTGAAGAATATCGTCTATTCGAATCGGCCTCATTATACAATTGAATTTGATTTTGAACCCATTCGTATGGCGTGTATCTTGTATATAAAGCAGTTTTAGCAGCGTGAGTGGAATTTCGATCGAAGCCAGTAATTAAATTTGGAAATTTCAATGGTTCCGTTAAAATTCCCTTTGAGGAATAACAAGCGTCGACTAGTTCGTTTGTCATCGTCTTGGATGGACTGAAATTAATGGTAATAATCTCAAAAATAATTCTTTTTCTTTTTCATTATAAAATAAAATAAAAAAAATAATATAAATAGTAATTAATTAATTTTGTAAATAATTTATTAATAATTAATTTTTTTCTTACAGGGAATTTAATTCGACGTTCTCATAACCCAAAGTTGGTCTCCATGGATGTGGTCGTGGTGTTTTATTAAATTCTCCAATTTTTTTTGCCACTGGATCACCAGAAATTTGTTCCATGCAAGGAGAAGCTGGAAACGAACTCCACGGTTGAATTTGCTGAAGAAAAAAGAATTATTCCATAGTTCTAAATTAGTTAATAGTTTATTTGATTTAGTAATTAGATAAAAAATAATTAGATAAATTGCAAAAGTAAATTAATAGTTAAAAATAAATTATTAGTTGCAAATAATTTAGGTAGTTAGAAATAAATTAATAGTTAAATTAATGAATTCATTAAACAGATTAATTAATAATTAAGTAAGTAAAAATATAAAATAACAAAAAATGTTAACTGTGAATATTTGCATGAGAGGTTGAATGTAATTAAACATTTTTTCTTTAATTCTAATTGAAAAATAGAATTAAATTTTTTAATTGACTTTTTTTTCCAATTGAAAAAAATATTTGTAATTTTTGATAATTTCGAATTATTAAAAATCAATTTTTTATTTTAGAAAATAATAAAGTTTCATAGAGAAAAAAATATTTACTGTGTACAAAACCGTCTCATCTTCTTTTTTAACAATTTTATTCAAATCCATTTTTTTACGACGTCATAAAAAATGTAAAAACAGAAATTTTCATCAAAAGGAAAAATTAAAAAATGAATAAAAAGGGTAAATTTTAAAAGTTTATTCAAAAGTGAAGTAAACACAAAATTTTACATATAATAGACGATCTGAAGTGATCAGAAGTTAATTAATAAATACGTAAATATTTTTTGTTTTTATTATTTCTATTTTCTCAAATTTCTTCCAGAAAATTACTTTTTGCGATCAAGCTCTATTGATAATAAATTATTACAAAAAAATCAGATAAATATAAAAACTTGGAATATAAAAATATATATTTATATAAAATATAAAACTTATACAGAAATTGAATTTCAAATGGAGAAAATTTAATTTTTGTAATTTATAATTATTCACCGCGTGCAGCAGTATATTTTTAAAATACGGAAATAACCGGAAGTCGGTTTATCACGTGTTCCAACGTTCCACTGTGTCACGCACTTGTCATGTGACAAAGGGAACGGACCAAAGGCGCTGTCTCTCGCAGGAGCCTTCTGCTACTACTAAATTTATTAAAGTTGTCAAAAAGAAAAGAAAAGAGTTGAAGAATTTTACTAGATAATTGAAGTGTTTATTTAAATTTGAAACATGATTATCAATTTTAAATTACTTTGGATGATTGGATTGATGTTTGGGTGTAATATTTTAAGCAGCAGTGCAAAAGATTCGGTACCCATTCTATTGTGGGATCACTATGGTAAAATTTCCTCGTTTGAACCTTATAATCCCTTTCATACAACTACTCACGAGGAATTTGGTGTTATTTTGAAAAAAAGATGGAATAATTCTTCACCACCTGTATTGGTACTTGTTAAGGAGACATTTTGCAGTGAGGACATGATACGGAACAAGGAGGTCAGTATTATATATTTCATTCTATACGAATAACTCAAACTCGTGACTATCGTTCTCATGTGTTGATTATAAATCAATATTTTTTAACCCAGAGTGTATTTTTGTTGTAATTTCTTTTTTAAAATGAATTCTTAATTAATTTTAGGTATGCTCGATGTTTTTCTTCATTTCTTGTTTTATGATTTTAGTTATTTCAGTGACTTTTTTATTTTAATTTTGATTGTAGGTTTTTTTTGGTTTTTATTCTAAGTTCCTTTGGGAAAATTTTGATAGTTTTGTTAACAATTTTTTTAAAATAATAATTGTTTCTTTGTAGAGTTTGGTGGACCTGAAAAATGCCAGTATTATGTACCTCAGTGCGGTTAAGTCCCCAGTACCGTATTTGAAGAATTTATTTTCTTATCAGCAAATAGACGAGTCGGAAGTTGAGTCAATTGGTGACAATCAATTGGCGATGGTTAATGTGAAAAATGTCGAGGATGCTGTGAAAATTTATAAAGTTATTCGTGAAACGAGTCCCAATTTGGTTACGATTCTAACAGGAAATTCTTGTAATATTAATCTTGAACCAGTGAGGAGAGTACGAAGGGCAGAGGTTGATGCATCAAATGACACTTCTCTATTTTTCAATTCATCCGATGGCCAGGTGCTTTTATACTCCAGCCAATTTCCCTTTATTAAGGTAAAAAATTGATTTTCAATTATTTTAAATTGGTTTAGAATTTTACGATACTTAAAATTTAACAGAGTTGACACAGGTTAAATTTTTTTTTTTTAATTCGTCAAAAGAATTCAATTATTTAAAAACAGGATTGCCACAGGTCAGGGATTTTTAGTAAAATTACTGGAAAAAATCGAATTTCAAAAATTCACGAAAAAACTCGAAATTTTAATGTTTTTTGTTTGCCTAGTAAACTATAAAATTAACCACGAATTTTAATACAAAACCTTGAATTTTTTCTATTTCAGACAATAATTTCTTTTTAAATAACTTAATTTTTAATGAACTATCATAAAATTATGACTTATAAGTCATAATGTGATGAATTATTTTTATAATTTTCATAAATACTAGATTGATAAAAGAATTTTAATTAAAAATACTAAAAAAAAATTTAATTTTAGAAAAGTTACAAATAATTATAGAAATTCAATTATTTTCAAAAACTTTAATAAAATTCTTGGAAAAATTTCACAGGAATTCAATAATTTACAAAACTTTTGATGAATTTCTTCTAAATAAACCAATTATTTTCATAAATAATAAAATTTTCACAGGAATTCAATTATTTAATATAAAAAAATTTCAAATAATTTTTCGAAAAATATCAATTATTTAAAAAGAATTTTATAAAATTCGTCGCAAGAGTTCAGTTACTGAAAAAAATTTAACAAAGTTCTTTTCAAAAATTCAATTATTTTTAGAAATAATAAAATTTTCACGTGAGTTCAATTATCTAATATACAAAATATTATAAAATGTTTAGAAAAATATAAATTATTTAAAAAGATTTTTATAAAATTCGTCGCATGAATCAATTATTTAAAAAAATTTAACAAAGTTCTTTACAAGAATTTAATTATTTTTATAAATAATAAAATTCTTCACCGAAATTCAATTATTTTAGAAAAATTTTAATAACATTTTTGTAATTATTCTTAAAAATTTTATTAAAATTTGTCAAAAAATCCAATTATTTAAAAATTTGTTAATAAAAATCTTTATAAGAATTCAATTTTAACAAACATTTAATTATTTAATTTAAATAACTGAATTTTTCTAGAATTTTCTAATAAAAATTGATTAAAAAATGAAATTACCGAATAATGGATTTATTGTTAATGAAAATAATTGAATTATTGCAACGAATGGAGTGATCGCCTTCTTTGTGTTTTGTAATAATATTCTTATAAATTGTTGAGTTTCAAAAAGGTTTGAATTTGAATGTTCTGAAGAATTTTAATTCCTTTGGAAAAGTGATAATTAAATACTTATTTAAAAATTTAGTTATTGATGTTTTTGAATAATTTTACAATTGCTGAAATTTGTAAATAAATTTAATAGAACATTTTTTTGAGTATCTAATAATTTTTAGAGTGAATCAGAATATTTTTTATGGTCAGGGAAAAAGTGAGAATTTTGTCTGGAAATCAGGGAAAAATAAAATTAAATATTTGTGGCAACCCTGAAAAAGAATGGTGATAAAATTCTTTATGAGAATTCAATTTTAAGAAATGTGCTTCTTTTTTTTGCAGACCAGTATAAACGGAAGTTTCGAGCAATTAACAACATTATCAAGCGCATCGTCAGCAACAAAGCAGAAAAATTCCGTAATATTGGACCTGAAATTTCAATTGCCTTCGGATCCGAAAATAACAATAAAAATGAATTTCACCAAATCACAGGGTTACTATAATCTCATGAATATAACATACACCGATACAAGTCACCCCAATGAAATTTCATTGAAATGGAAAAAAAGTCTCTATGTACCGCAAAATTTCTCCTATAATTGCGGTGAAGAATTTCTCGCTCAATGGTTCTTTCAAAATGAAACTGGAAAGGATGCACCGAAATATACGATACAATTGAAATTTAGTGACATGCAAATTCAAATGGACGCTAATAAGGCATTTAGTGAGGCATACGATTGCATTGGATTCACATCAATTCCAATATGGACGGGAATATTTGTGACATTTATCCTCGGTATAATTCTCATTTGGGGACTGACAATGATTATTGATATTCGTACAATGGATCGATTCGATGATCCCAAGGGCAAGACCATCACTATTTCAGCGCAAGAGTGAACAAAAATGGGAAAGAAACTTGTACATGTATAAAAGAAATCACTTTTCCCCCCCTGTAAATATAAGGTACGTTATAATCACATTTTTTTTCTTTCATGAATTAATGGTGTAAAATATTCGTGAATTGTTCGAATAAAATTTGTTTGCGCCTAACATCAAGCTTTTTTGATGAAAAAAAAGAAAAAAAATGGGATTTAATAGACTATATTTATTTAGTAATCGTTTAAATTAGGACGTGTATCATAAAAAAGCAAGGTGGTGGTTTCATTTTTCAGCTTGAATCATTCCCTCGTGTATGAGTCCGTTTTTATTTTCATTTTTTTTTTGTCGTTTGAGAATGTTTATCTATAAATATATATAAAAGTATTGAGTGTGAGAAAATTGGGACCATACTGTGTATGATCCTTTATTTCACATCATCGTTCAAATACTCTGCACAAACAGAAAAATGGTATTTTAAAAAAAAGAATTTTTTAACTCTACTGACTCTATTTTTTAACTCTGCTTTTCTGTGTCCTTTTTATGAATTCTTTTCTCTTTCTCGTGTGTGAGACAAAAAAAACTTTTCAATTTCGAATTTTAGTTTCAAGATCAAAAATAGTACCAGTCAGTGGAGTAAAAAAGTTAATTTTGAAATTTAGAAGAAGATTCAGTATAATGTTTGATAAATATTCAAAAACTAGATTATTATATTACCAATATTAGGAAGAGGAAAACAAAACTTGATATCAAAGATTCATTCCAATCTTAATTTATAATTATTAATCACGTCTAGATGGAGCGATTGATGTTTTTTTTTCTCTGTACTGCCACCTTTCATCGTTAATAAATCGTGCGTACAATGTAATGTATAAAAAAAAATATCAATTTATGCTTAATTTACCAAAAAAACAAGAAAACAAAACAAAAGTTCATTAAGCAAGAAAACAACTTGTATAAACACTGATTTAAATATGTATTATATAAAAATGATTATTCATGTGAATAAATCGTTGATTAATTGTAGAAAATGTATTTTATTTCTTGGAATTTTTGTTTTAATCGCTTTAATTTGTTTTTCATCGGTTTTCTTTAAACATTTTTAATTATTGAAGTACAGGGCTCGAAGTAGGTCCGTAAATCCTAAAAAAGTCCGTAACTTTGCTTCAAATCCGTAAAAATCTGTTTTTTTTTAAAGTCCGTAAAGTTCGTAATTTCATTCAAAAAGGATAGAAAATACGAAAATTATACGACGATATAATTTGGAGAATTTTAGAGAAATTACAAATAATTGCAGAAATTCAATTATTTTTAAAAGTAATAAAATTCTTCACAAAAATTCAATTATGTGCAAAAAAAATTTTTAAATTCTCGTCAAAATTTCAATTATCTTTAGAAATATTAAAATTCTTCTGCGAAATTCATATATTTTCAAAAAAAAATAAAAAACATTGTAAACATTTCAATTATCTGAACAAATAATAAGCAAAATTCTTCAAAAAAAATCAATTATTTTTAAAAAATTTCAATTATTTTCATAATTAACAATATTCATCACACGAATTCAATTATTTTCAAAAGTAACAAAATTCAATTATTTTCAAAAATTTTAATAAAATCCATTGTAAAATTTGAATGATTTTCAAAAGTAATAATATTCTTCGCAAAAATGAAATATTGTTCAATATCTATTATTTTTATAAAATTTACCAAAAGAAATTTAATAAAATTCTACAAAAACTTTTAATTATTTTCAAAAAATAATAAAAATTTCACAAGAATTTCATTAATAACAAATTTTTTTTTATAAATTTCTTTGAAAAAATTCAATTATTTTCATAAATAATAAAATTCAATGCATAATTTCAATTATTTTTAATACAATTTTAATCGAAATTCTCTAAAAATGTAATTATTCTATAAATTTTATTAAAATTCGTTAATAGAATTCAAGTATTTGATAATTTGTTGATAACAATTTTTTCTGGGAATTGAATTTTAAGAAACGTTCAATTCTTCAATAAATTATTTAATTGCGTTTTATTTTTATTTAAATATTTGAATTTTTGTAGAATATTCTAATAAAAATTGAATTTTATTTCATAAAAATGAATTTCAGTTAAAATTTTATAGATAATCATTGAATATTAAAAGCAATATAGCGTGCATTTTAAAAAATAATTGAATTTTGTAATGAATTTTTTTGAAAAAGTTTAATTGATTTTTTTAAATACTTTTTTTAGTTTCTATTTTCTAATATTTATTTAATAAAGGAATTTAACTAATAATTGAAATTTCGAAAAATGAAATATTGTAAAGAAATGAATTTGAAAATTGTCAAAGAACTTTTTCGAAAATTCTGAAAAATAATAATTGAATTGATGATTTTAATTATTATAAATTATTTTTATTAATAATTAATATTAATTATTATACAACATGAAGTTATAAATTTCTTCATGTTTTATAGTTAGGAAAAAATTGAATTTCTAGTTTTAAGTTTTTTTTGGTCCGTAAAGTCCGTATTTTTAAATACTTTCACTGCTTCGAGCCCTGGAAGTATAATTAACAATAAGGAATATTGAGAAATTAAATCTTGAGCTAGAAATGTAAAAATCGATTTATTAAATTTATACTGTATTAAATGTCATTATAGTGTAGAGCACGCAGTCATTTTCACTCCATGCATTACGATAAATGCCATTGAATGAGCGGGTAAAGTTATAAAATCTCCAGTCTTTAGAAATACAGGATTAAAAGCTGGCAAATCGCCATTCGTTGATAATTTCAATTCTTCTCCATTCATTTTAATTGTCCTGAAAAAAAACATAAATCGTAAACAAAAATTATTTATTTCTTCATCAAATTATATTTTTATTATATTATAATTTAACGCCCCTAGCAAAATTTAATATTTTTCTAAAAATTTTGTTCCTGGAATTTAACCATTTAAAGTAATAATTTTCAAATAAAGAAAAAAGTATCTAAAAAAATATTCAAGTCGTAAAAAAGTAATTCATCTTAATATTTTAATTTTCATTATAAGTAAA
Organism: Leptopilina myrica (nomen nudum); assembly: GCA_032872475.1. NCBI lineage: Eukaryota > Metazoa > Arthropoda > Insecta > Hymenoptera > Figitidae > Leptopilina > Leptopilina myrica (nomen nudum). The sequence goes on from CM065458.1 coordinate 1,795,291, forward strand.
AGAAAAATTAAATGTAAAAAACTGATTAAACACCTGGATTGCAAATCATCAGCAGTAAGTGTATACAAAAATGTGCTACTCTTCGAGGAAGCTGCGAATCCTTGAATGAGAATTTTCACTGGATAATTATTTAAATTCATTCCGTAAACAGTGACAGCGGGCATTTTATTGATAAGCGATTTCTCCGCCGTACAATGAGCGTAAAGTCGTAGTGTTCCAAAATTATTGGCCGTCTGAAGTTTTAATACTTTATTGGAAACAAAGTTCTTATAGAGAACGCTAATCCACCAATCGGGATTTGGTTGTATGTCGGCTCCCACCATTGCGTAATTGCCACCAAAAAATGATTGTCGAATTATCACTTGAAGACCAACACTCGCCGAATATCCCAATTTATCCAAAAACAGAAAGCCACCGACAAATCTGTTTGACATGTCCGGTGCACCGCCACCAAACGCCGAACCTGTCTCGGCTAATTTCAACAAATTTTTTCTTGTTATTTTCTGTGTTTTTACAAAATCATGAAAAAAAGAGATTTGTTTTTTACAAAATGATAAAAAAGATTTATGTATACTTACATAGCCACATGGAAATATTCCTTTTCACGGAATTAATGACTTGTTGAATTGATTTGATTTGAGATGGCAAAATATTGAAAATTTCCGGGTTCAGAAAATCTTTCACTTTCGCTTCTCGTCCGTTGAGATAATATTGATGCCACGATAGAAAATTAACCGAATTATCATCATTTTCCAAAAATTCGTGGACATATTTGTCACCGTTTTGCGTTTCGTGTTCTGTATCTCCAATGTGATTTGCCTCAGGGCCAATTAAAATACTGTCTTCATATCCGGTTTCATTTAACAATGATCGTAAATTTAAATAATCTTTGGCCAATTGTTGAGCCGGAATATCAACGTTAAATACGTGACGAAAAGAATTTGGTTCTGTGAAATAATTATATTTTCAATACCAAAAAGTTTATTTTCCCGTCGATTATATGAAACAAACAAAGCAAAGTTGGGAAAAATTCAGAGATTAAAATTAAATAAATTCTTCTACAAAATTTAATAATTTTTTAGTGATTTAAATAAAATTCTCAGCAAAAATTCAATTTTCACAAAATTTCCTCAATTGAATGATTTTTAATATCTTTCATTATTTCAAGAAATGTTTCTGAAAGAATTCAATTTAAAAAAAAATTTAGTGAAATTTTACGCAAACGTTAAATTATTTTCATAAATAATAAAAATTCCACAGGAATTCAATAATTTACAAATGTTTTAGAAATCACTTCGCAACAATTAAATTATTTCCGTAAATAATAAAATTCTTTTTAGGAATAAAAAATTATTTTTATACATAACAAAACTCATCGTTGAATTTAAATTATTTTTAATATAATTTAAAACTAATTTTTCAAAAAATGTAATTATTCTTAAAAATGTTACAAAAAAATTACAAAATTTTCAATTGTAATTTCACAAATGTAATTGTAATTTGTAATTTTTGTAAAATTACTAATCACTATTTTGTTCTGTAATTTTCTTAGAATTTGCCGAAAGGATTCATTATTTTAAAATTTGTAGATGAAATTATTTACGAGAACATAAATTTAAGAAACATTCAATTATTCAACAAACTTATATTTTTTGTATTTAAATAAATGAATTCTCGCAGAGCTTCCTAATTGAAATTGATTTAAAAATTAATTTTACTTAAAATTGTAGAAATTTGAAATTTAAAAGCATTATTTCGTGAAATCAGGGAAAAAAAAATTAAATTTTTCTGACAATTTTGAATTAGATGAGAATTTTTTCCACTTCACCATTTCCAAGTTGCCAGTCAATATTCATTCCATTTGTTATGGCGAAATTCAAAATTTTCCTTGCATTCTCATTATTCCAAGTTCCATTCGAATTACGAAGTAGAACATTAAAATCAAAGAGCATTCGTAATTTTGCTTTTTGTGCGAAATTATATAAAAGTACAAAATCCTCGTCTGTTATTGTAAAATTACTAATGTCATTATTAAATAAATTTTCAGTTGGACGATCGTAATTGTACGAAGTCTGAAAAAATAATAGTACTTTAATTTTAGTATTTTAATTTATTTTGTGAATTATTCAAAATTTTTCCAAACCTGATTGAAATATAAACAATCAGCTGAAGTTCCACCGAATCTAACATAAGCTGGACTCAAGTGTCGTGCCAAAATAATAAAATGTTCATTTGCAATCGGAAATTCCTTCATATCTCTCAATAAAGATGAGTCGAGGCCAAAGGAGAGGAAATTTTCCGAAGTTGTTTGCAAAAGAGATTGTCGAGGATTTAGAAAGAATATGTGTCTCTCCTTATTTGGTAGTGATCGATTTAAATTCCATACAGAGAGCATTAAAAAGCAGAAGCACAAACTTAGTATCAAAAAACTCAAAATCGAAGGTCTTCGTAAATCTGAAAATAGAAAATGTTCAAACGTTTCATTACCAGGAATTCTAACCTAACTTTTCGTTCCTCGTCCCATTCGTCTCCAAACTAATTTCACATGTAAATAAAACGAATTTTCAAAAATTAATTTTCTCACTATGAATTATTTAATTATCTAATTATTAATTTCTACAAAAAAGCTTACTAGTATAAAAAGATATTCCATCTTGATTAAGATTTTCATACTGATTTTTTCCTCGATCTTTTCTAATTGAGTAATTCATAATTAGAAAATCTTTTCTCGTTTCCTTTTCGACACAACTTTCTCTAAATTATTTAGTCTTTCCATACAAAATTAATGACGTTAATCAACAAAATTGTAGGTACTTTAGTAACCGGTGATATTATTATCCATCAAACATTATTCAAAACCCCTGGAAAAAAATAACACGAAACAGCTGATTTCTGATCACGTGACACAAGTACAAAAATTAATTTCAAATCGCGAAAATTGGGGAGGTAGTAAAAAAAAAATTATTAATAACAATTGAAATTATATATTGAGCATCATTTTGCATAACTCTAGTAAAGTTAAGTTAGTATGTTAATTTAATACTCAAATTATCCTGATCCTGAATTATTGACATTTGAAGGGGAAAATCAACTTTTTTTCGATAACTGCTAATAGGTTGGTTAAACTTCTTCCGATGTTGGTAAGACTGGAAATATCAACTGAGCATGCGCAGTTAACAGTTATAGCTATTTCCGGAAATGTGAATTGTACAAGTATGAACCGGGGAAGAAGCCGCCTCCGCCATTGGGGGGACATTGTCACATAAGACGTGAAACTGTTCAGTTATCAGCATACTCAGAGAGAAAATATGGACTATTCGTTAATCCAGTTTTAGTTTTTTTGTGGAGCTGATCGAAATACCAGTGAAAAAAACAAGTAAGTTTAAGAAAAAAGTAAATTAATTCGTTGATATTAAAAATTATATGTAAAATAAATTCTATTCTTAATTTTCGTTTATTCTTTAGTATTACTTTTTTTGTCCCAAAAATAATAATCGTTTTCTTTAAAATTACGGAAATTTGATTACAATTTTTTAGAGAAGCATGAAAAATATTTGCTGCAATTTTCTAATTAACATAAACAATTTTTGAAATGTAGTAAATTTTCGCAATCGAAAGCACGTGTTGAAAAAAAACCACAAATTTTGCATTTTTATCCAATTTATTAGTTAATGTCCGAGTTTTTTTTTATAAATTAAGGTAAATAAATTATTTCATTTAATTTTTCGTAATTTATAATCAAATTTGTTTTTTTTTTTTTGCAAATTTATGTTTCTTTTCGTTATAACCAAGCAAATCTGTAAAATTTAAGCTCTTGTCAATTTTCGTTTGTTTATATTTAATGATTGTGTTTGTCAATTTTTTTTGTTTAAATCTGCAATCGATGTTGAAACAAAACTAAATGACAAGTTGAGTTTCGTTTCTGAAAGTAAATGAACAGACCGAATTTAATATCGTGTCGATTCGAAACTAGACTGAAAACTTTGCAAATTCATTGTCACGGTCACAAAATCGGCTGAAAAACAAAATATTTTTTTCGAATAAATATTTCCTTTAATTATATTCTTTAATGTGATTCTTTTTATATAAAACTAATTTTTTCGTTTATTAAAATATTTAAATATGTGAGCATTCGATAGAAAAGAAATTGGTAAAAGATAGTTTAATTTTACAGTAAATTATTAATAATAATTCAGTTTTTCAGGCAGATTTTTAATAAATAATTAATAACCAAGTTAATAACTAAATTAGTTAATAATAAATTACATTTTTTTTAATATTTAGTTTCGGGTCTGAATTAAATTTATCAATTTAATTTTCCCTGGTTATAAACAAAATTAGGTTAATATCTTTTCTTTTCTACCTATTTAGAAAAAAAAATTTCCTTTTTTAGGCAATCACTTTAATTCGAATTTTTAATTTCTTATGGGTTTTTCTTTAATCTTTTAAGAGGTACATAGAAATATTCTAGGGCAAGTTTATTCTTATCTCTGTTTACATCTCAAAATCTAAACACAAAAAGCTGACAGAAAGATAAGTGAATGAAAGGTTGCAGGCTTTTTTTAATAGTAGATTTTTGTTTTCTAAACGAATCTCAACAGTATAATAGAGGTATATATTCTTAATTGTAGTAGCGTAATTTTATCTCTGAAATAATATAATATTTAGATTACTTCTAAACACGAAAGTGAGAATGCGATAATAACTTTCCAAGAAGTTCGCCAAAGAACTTAACACTTGGAAATATTTTGTGTCAGCTAAACATCTTATTCACCTCACTGTGAGAATTGTAGTTGAAATTAAAATAATTCCTACAAGAAATTATTCGTTTGAAATGTCTAATAGTTATAAACTAATAAAAATAGGTATAAATTAATTAAAATAATTATAAATTAATAAAAATAGTTATAAATTAATTAAAATGTTTATAAATTAATAAAAATAGTTCTAAATTAATAAAAATAGTTCTAAATTAATCATTATAATTGTGAATTAATTATAACAATTACAAATGAATTTTTATAATAATAAAATTACTACTTTGTTAAAAGTCCAGAACGAAAATTACTAATTGAATTAAATTTTCTTCTCAAGGTATATCTTTTTTGGATTTAAACACTTTAAAATTTATTTATTTATTTATTTTGCGTACATGAACAAAAGAAAATTGTCCGTTAAAAGATTACTAATTATTAATCTCCGTTTGATTGGATTATTAATTGTTTAAATATTATGTGAGCATTGGGTAGAAAAAAATGATAAAAAATAGTTTTCAATTTTACAGTAAGTGATTAATTTTTTTTCTAAATTGCAAATTTTTTTTTAAGAACAATGGGCGATAATAGAAGTAGAGGACGAGGGGATAGAGGAAGAGGTAGAGGTGAAAGAGGACGAGGTCGAGGTCGAGGTGGATCTGAAGAGTCACAAAGACAATATCAAAGTCAACAACAGCAGCAGCAACAACAGCAACCGAGACAACAGCAGCAACAACAACCGAGACAACAGCAGCAACAACAACCAAGACAGCAACAGCAACAACAACCGAGACAGCCGCAAGCTCCATGGCAGCAACAACAGCAGCAACAATCTCAACAACAGGCGCAACATCCAGCCTCTGGAGACTCAGCAAGAGCAGCAACTGAAGTCCTAACAACACAGGTGGAAAGACTAAACATTGGTATGTAGAGGAAAAACAATTTCAACTTCTTCCATAATTAAAAGATCATCAATTAAAAATTTTTTTTAAATTTAATTCTAATGAAAATTTGTTTATTTTCACATAAATGAAAAGGACCTTCAGGAGATGCTCCCAAGAAGAAATTCGAGAAACCGGAAATTCTTCGAACTCGACCCGATCACGTGGTGGATAAAAGGGGTAATTTTTATATTTCAAATTTAATTTACTAGGTTTTTCCTTTTAAAGAAAAATTAGTTTCCAATTTTCCCCTACTCTCGAGAAGTTGACAATTTATTTTTTTAAATGTATAAATATTCGATATTATAATTTATATCTATTTTTCTATCTATATTTCTATTCTATTTTTTTTTTATTCAGGAAAAAATTATGGCACTCTCGTACCGTTGGAGACAAATTATTTTCAGTTTAACACCACGACAAATTGGTCGTTACATCAATACAGAGTCGATTTTTCTCCAGAGGAGGACAGAACATTCGTTAAGCGACGACTGTTTAATCGCATACCAAACACACTGTTTGTGCCTAATATCTTTGATGGGTCGGTTTTAACTACGATTCATGAAAGAAAGGAGGTAATACACATTATTTATAAGAAGCAAGTAAAAGAATTTTACACATTTACAATTTTTTTTCGAGAAAATTAATATTCTCTTTTTGACAGCCTATGGAATTCGCTGTTACTCACACCGAAGATGAGACTAAAGTTGTCCACATCAAAATTCGTCACGTTGCCTCACTGTTGAATAAGGCCGATTACGGCTACATTCAACTTTTCAATTTACTATCACGTCGTGCCTTGGAAAATTTGAAACTTCAATTGATCGGCAGAAATTATTTCGACCCGAAGCAAACGGTAGAATTTTTTTTCTTCATATGTATTTCATAATCATTTACGTTCGTATAATTCATGTTCATTAAAAAAAAAAATTATTAACATTTAGAAAGTTAAGATAGAAATTTAATTGAATACAATTGATACGTGAATTTTGAAAGGAGAATGGAATTCAAAAGGAAATTTCGAAAACTAAGCCATTTTCACATTAAACTTGATGTGAAGACAATATATTCATTTTTCAAAATATAAGTCAGTCCTTTTCGAAATTCACGATTCGATTTTACTTTTAAAATGTTTGGAAATTGAAAATTCCTAAGAAGCAAATTTGATCTTTAAATTTACAGATTGTTGTTCCTCAATACAAATTGGAGGTATGGCCCGGATATTTGACATCGATTCGTCAACACGAACACAGCACTCTCATGTGTGCGGAAATTGTCGGCAAAGTAATGCGACAGGAAACTGTGCTTGATGTTCTCTTCAATTGTCAAAGAAACAGTCGCGATTTTCAGGTATCAACATTCTTTCTTTTTCAAAAATTACAGTAAAGCCTTAAAATGATAAATTACCCATTAAAGGTGCTGGAAACAAAATTAAATTTTTAGAATTTATAAGAAATTTCCGAATTTTAGGCATCTTTTTTTTTTGTTTGTTTCATAAATGATAAAATTCTTCAAAAGATCTGAAATTATTTTGAATACAATTTAATTTGTAAAAATTTTAATTCCTGAAAGGAATTTCAATTATTTTTATAAATAATAAAAAAAATTCTCACTTTTTCAATTTCAAAAATGGAATTATTTATTAATTAAATGGAATTAAATTTTGAGAAACATTCAATTATATAACATTTTTTGTATTTAAACAATAATTAAATTCTCGTAGACTTTTGTAACAAAAATTGATTCAAAAGTTGAGTTTAGTTAAAATTTTTAATAATTTTGTAAAATTGAATTGAAAACAAATAGATTTGACAATTCTCCAAGAAATTTTTCGACAAATTAAAAAAAAATAATTGATTTTAAAAATGATTTTAGTTAAAAATTATAGAAAATGATAACTGAATTAAAATGATAAGATTAATTTTAATGAAGTTACAGTAACAATATTATTATAACATAAAATAATAACTTCAGCACTCGATCCTCTTTAATTATTATAAAACATGAAGAATTCGATCGACTTGGAGTCTTATTTTATTTCTTTAAAAATAAATTCTTTTCTTACATTTCTGCAAAGGATTTTACTATTTTTAAACATACATGAATTATAGCAAAGAATTTTACTATTTATAAAAATAATTGAAAAGTTTCGAATAATTTATTCAAATTTTGAGAAATAATTAAATTGATATGAAGAATTTTATAAAAATATTTGAAAATAATAAAAAAAAATTTCTTTTTTATAAATATTTTCACAATATGTAATTGAATTATTTTTAAAGAATTTAAAATTCTCGTTGAGATTGAATTTTATGGAAATTTTTGGAAATAATTCAATTCTTTCGTGTAATTCTATTCAAATTGGATTAAAAATGAGAATGTAATAATATCATTCCATCAAAGAATTGTAGTATTTATAAAAATAATTGAATTGTTTTGAAAAATTTAATAAAATTTTAGGAAATAAATGAAATTTATGAAAATATTTAATATTTGAATTCATCCGAGGAGTTAAATTAAAATTGTTTTGAAAATAATTGAATTCCTCTAAAGAATTTTACTATTTATAAAATTAATTGAATTCCTGCGAAGATTTTTACTACTTATAAGAATAATTTAATTGTTTTGAAGGATTTATTAAAATTTTTAAAAACATTGCATTTTTTCGAAGTGTGTTAGATTTTTTTTTATAAATTCATCTATTCCGGGGAATTTAATTAAAATTGTTTAAAAAATAATTGAAAACCTACGAACAATTTTATTATTTATGAAAATAATTGCATTCTTGCAATTTATTTTAATAATTTTTATTTTTAATGAATTCTTATGAAGAATTTTATTATTTATAGAAATAATTTAATTCTTCAGAAGAATTTTATTAAAAGTTTTGAAAATAATTAAATTCCTACGAGAAATTCAATTTTCACAGGAATTCATTTAAAATAAAAATTACTAAAATCTTCAAAAGAATTTAATTATTTTTTTAGAACAATGTGAATTGAATTTCTCGGGAGAATTTATTTATTTTCAAACATTTTTATAATTAAAATAATAATAATAATAATAATAATCAATAATTAAAAATTGTAATTTTAATTCTTTCGAGAAATTTAATTAAACTTGTTTATAAAAAATAATTGAATTGTTTAGAAGGATTTATTAGAACTTCGGAAAATTATTGAATTCTTTCGTGAAACATTCGCTATTTATTAATCCAAATTTTGCTGTTTTAGCGAGATTTTAAAAATGAAGTCATTGGAACAGTCGTGATGACAACTTATACCGATCGTACGTATCGTATCGATGATGTTGACTTTAATACCTCGCCTTCGCATACTTTTGAAAAGGGCGGAGAGAGAATAAGTTACGCCAGTTATTTAGAACAACGCTATCAAGTTAGAAATTTGAACATGACACAACCAATGCTTGTATCAACATCAAATGCCCGACAACGAAGATCTGGAATGCCTGAATTAATTTATTTAGTTCCCCAACTGTGTCGCACTACTGGTATTAATTTTTAATATTTTTTTATTTTTTAATATTTTTTCAATTTTTACTATCAATTTAACAAAAATGTGATTTTACTGACTCAATTATTTTCATGATCACAGGTTTAACTGACCAGATGCGCAATAACTTCCAGTTAATGAAGGAAGTGTCAAAGTATACTTGCGCGGATCCGAATGTTCGTATTCAAAAACTATTGTCATTTAATCAGAGAATATCGCAAAATAAGAATACAACAGATCAGTGGACACAATGGGGCCTTTCTCTTGGTACTCAATTGGTGAAGGTCGATGGAAGACAAATGCCACCGGAGGAAGTTCTTTTTGGAGGAGGTGCCAAAGATGTCAGTGCTGATTGGACTCGTGCTTTGCAATCGATGAAGCCAATTGTTTCACAGGGACAGCTGAACAATTGGTTTATTTTACATCCAAAACAAGCAAGATGCATTCCGGTAATTTTTTTTCTCACTTGTAATCAAGGATTCAAATTTTTCAATATCTTGAATAGTTGATCTTTCTCGAAAGTAAAGAATTTTATTGTAATTTTCATCGTATATCGCATTATAGGATCAACATTTGCAATTAATATTAAGTTCACTTCCTTTAATTAATATTAAGGTTGTAATTAAATTTTGAATTTATTTATTGTTGAGGAAAAAATAAATTTTGATTCTAGATTCTACTAGATTTACTGCTGAAAGCGTCAAAGGGAATGAGCTTCACAATTGGAAAACCACAATGCGTTCCACTGGAAAATGACAATCCTGTCGCTTATGTAAATATGATTGAGAATATCATGAGTAAAACTACGCCACAAATGATATTTTGTGTTGTCTCGAGTGCAGCGGCGAATCGTTATTCGGCAATTAAACGAAAATGTTGCGTTGATCGACCAGTTCCAAGTCAAGTTATTAAGGAAGCGACAATTAATCGGAAAAATGCGTTATCGATTATGACAAATGTTGTCATTCAGATGAATTGCAAAATTGGTGGAGTTCCATGGAAAGTCGCTCTACCGTCTAATGACGTGATGGTCATTGGTTTCGACGTTTGTCACGACACATCGAAAAGCGGTTGGGATTATGGTAAGTTATACTTCATTTTATAAAAAAAAATATATAGCGTGAAAAGCATAAATATATAGACACGTCTTTAAAAATTTATTTTTAAATAATTTTTCTAATTAAATTCTTAACATCTACAATTAAAAAGATTTTGAATAATTGAAATTCTGTGAAATTTAATTCAAACTAAAATAATCATATTTTCAAGTATTCCATTACAATTTTTGAAAAATATCTTTTAAAGAATACTATTTGAATATTTTGAAAATAATATTCAATTCTTGAAAATTTTAATAAATAATCTTCAAGTGTAAATCCAATGAAAATGGAAATACATGAAAAATTGGTTTTTAAAATAATATTAAAATAGTTTTGGAAGAAAGTAATTCTTTGAAATATTACTACGTGCTAATTTTTTTAAAATTCAATTATTTTTAATATTATCATGTTCGAAATTTTCAATTAAAATTCTTCAAGAAATTAAGTAATTTTTTTAAATTAAACAAAAATTCTTCAATTATTTTCTACAAAATTACATGGCAATATTTATAAAAAGCTAATTCTTAGAATTGTTTTATCATAATTTTTTTAAGCTTCGATTACCTTCGAACAATGTAAATTAAAATTTTTTATAATTTACTTTTTTAGAATTATTCAGAAATTATTTATAATTAAAATATTTTTAAATATATTTTGCGAAATTTCAATTTTTTGGACATTTTTTAATTGTTTTTTGTCAAGTAATACGGTCAATCAAAAATTACAAATTTTTTAATTGTATGTAATTGTAAAACTTTAAAAAAAAGATTTAGAAATATCTTTAAAAAGTTAATTTTACGAATTTGTTTATTAAAATTTTTGAAAATATTCTACTTTAATGAATATCGTTAAAAAAGAAAATAGACGATATCGATAATTATGAAAAATTGGATTTTTTGTATTTCAATAATTGAATTTTCGCAGAAATTTCAAAAAATTATTAAAAATTTATATAGATAATTGATTTCAGAGATCAAGTTTAGTTAAATATTGTAGAAAATAATTGAATTTTGGAAGGTTTATGATTTTAATTTTTAAATTTTAGAAGTTGAAAGTTAAAAATTTTATTTCCTGTGAATAAAAAAAATAAGAAGTGGGTATTTTAATATTTATTTAGCAAAATCATACATGTTATGATTAATTTGAATTGAGAAATGACTGAAAAAATCAGGGAAGTGCAAAATAAATGTTTTGTGACAACACTAAATTAAATAAACGACTTTTTCGACTTTTTTCTATTTTTAATCGACTAAAACGACTTTTTTGTTCGTTAAAGTCGATCCGAGGCCTGTAAATTAATTAAATTAAATCAGATTAATTAAATTAAAGTAAAGTAATTAGATTAAATTAGATTAATGAAATTAAAGTAATTCCAATTTGTATAATTTAATTTATTTTTTCAGGTGCAATGATTGCTTCAATAAATGGGGACTGCACGAGATATTACAGTGCCGTGAGTCAGCACAAGAAGGGCGCTGAAATCTGTGGCACTCTTGCCGAGCATATCAACAAAGCTTTGGAGAGTTATAAAAAACTAAATGGAAAACTTCCCGGAAGATTGTTCATGTATCGAGACGGAGTTGGTGAGGGACAATTGAACGAAGTCACTAAAGTTGAAGTCGCAAGAATTCAGGGCATGATAAAAAGAGTGTATGCCGAGAATAACGTGGAAGTAGGAAAATTATCCTACATCATTGTTACCAAAAGGATAAACAGTCGGTACTTTTTCCGACAACAAAATCCCAATCCGGGAACAGTAGTTGATGATATTATAACTGATCCGGATAAATATGATTTCTTCATGGTTTCGGCGAAAGCCAACGTTGGTACGATAACGCCTACCTACTACAACGTTATTCTTGACGAAAACAAATTGCGCCCGGAAATGCTCCAGCGATTTACATTTAAACTCACACACTTATATTTTAATACGAGCAAAACGGTAAGAGTGCCAGCGCCATGCCATTATGCCCATAAATTGGCTTTCCTCGTAAGCCAATTTATACACGAGACTCCCTCAGAAAAATTGGCAGAATTATTATACTTTTTGTAAAAAAAAGATTTCGTCTTCTGATTTTCTCTGTCTCTTTTTTTTAAATTTGTTTATTTTTGTTGAAACAAATTTCTAGAATCTCAAAGATTTTTTTTTTAATATGTCGGTAATCAGTGTTTACCGAGGATTTTTTTTTATTTTACTTTTCGTTGCATTTGAAAGTAATTTTATTTTTTACTCAAGACGGCGATAGCATTAAAATTGTACGTCTATATTTGTATTGATATACAAATGGATTTTTTTTTCTTCTTTTTAATTTGACATTTTTGTCTCAAAAATTTAATATTGTCTTGAAAATTGAAGTTATAAATTGTGAATGATTCATCACGTGAACAAGGAAAGTTTCCGTATAAATAAAAGTTACGAAAAAAAGGAATTATATGAAAACAGAAAAATACAAGGCTGAAAAAAGTTTCGTATGGAATGCGAGGCCAAAGATAATAAAAATATAGTTTTGTACATTACATGTGTAAGATAATGTAAGAATTTCTACTTATTAATTATGTAATTTTGCAATAAACTATTTTTCTGTATTTGGCTTTTTTTTCTTTTAAACAATTTACAATTCTTAATTAAGACGATAATTAAAAGAAAAAATTTGAAAGACATCTCTGCATGAAAATTTAATTTCAAAATTTTCAATAAAAATTATTTTAAAACCTGTTATTTTTAATTTATATTTGAAATAAATTCTTCAAAGTGGAACTTTAATAAGAAGATAATTTTTTGATGCATATAAATGAAAAACAAAAGAAATAAAAAAAATTTTTCAAATTAACATTTATTCACGATTGCAGTTCGATAATACAAAAATTAGCCTAAGAAATAACTCTCAAGTTTTGAATTTGATTAAGAAGAAGAAGAAGAAGAAGAAGCGTCTGAAAAATGTCGCCTTGTAGAAAATAAGAACAATCGCTCGAGTGATTAAAATTTTATTTTTAAATTCACTATTTGTATTTATTTTTCCATTTTTATTTTTTTTTAATTTTTTATTTCGGGTTAAATTAATGTCAAAAGCAAGTGGGTATTTCTCAAAGACCCTTTTTTCCTTTTTTTTAAACATTCTCATTAAAAAAAAATGAGAATATGTATTGTTTGTTTTCAATAAAAGTAATTGTTAAGTACGCGTGAATAGAAAAAGAAAGAAAAAAATTACAAATTGACGCGATAGTTTATTTTTTTTCGGATTAGCTGAAGAAAGTTAGTCAAGAAAAAACCACGGTTAATTAATAGTTTTTAATGACGTTAGCTAATCAATAATTATAATAGATTTTTTATATATAAAATTATATTAAATAAGGCTAGGTGAGCTTCTTGGCTTTCTGATAAAGAGTATCGACGACTTTTCCCATGCTGTGTATCGTATCAAGAGCTATTTCGTAGGTTTTATCGCGAGGCGTGTCCTCGAATACAATGAGCACACCTTCGCCCTGATCCAAGACACCCTTCAATTTCTTGTCGAGGATCATTTGAGACAATTTCTTTTCAACTTGAGCGATTGGTAACGATATGCAGGTCGCTATGTGGGCCACCTGAAAAGATATAATCGATTAGAATCTGAAATTTAAACTGATATTCAATTTTTAATTAATTTTTTTAAGGAAATTCTACGAGAATTCAGTTATTTAAATAAAAAAAAAAAAATAATTCATTGATAATAATTGAATCTTTCTTATTATCTTCTTGATAACAATCTTTCTTAAAATTGAATTCTCATGACGAATTTCATCAATAAATTGTTAAATAATTGAATTCTTTCGACGAATTTTAATATAGTTTTTAAAAATATTAACACTTTTCAAGGAATTGATTTAAAATGATATTAAAAATAATTATAAACCTGCGAATAATTTTATTATGTATGAAAATAATTGAATTCTTGCAATGTATTTCAATAATTTTTATTATAAATGAATTCCTGTAAAAGATTTTATTATTTATAAAAATAATTTAGTTCTTCAGAAGAATCTTATTAAATTTTTTTAAAATAATTAAATTCTTTCGATAAATTTATTTTAAATAAAATTATTAAAATCTTCAGAAGAATTTAATTATTATTTTTAGAACAATTTTAATTGAATTTCTCGAAAGAATTTATTTATTTTCAAAAATTTTAATCATTAAAATAATAACAATTAATAATAACACTTTTAATTCTATCGAGAAATTTAATTAAAATTGTACTGAAAATAATAATTGAATTTCTTCAACGAACTTTAATGAAATTAAAAAAAAATTGTTTGGAAAATAATCAAATTTCGGAGAAGAATTTGATTATTTACGAAAATAATAGAAGAATTTTATTATGTATGAAAATAATTAAATTCTTGCAATGTATTTTATTAATTTTTATTTTAAATGAATCCCTGTGAAAAATTTTATTATTCATAAAAATAATTTAATTCTTCAGAAGAATTTTATTAAAATTTTTGAAAAGAATTAAATTCTTTCGAATAATTCAAAATTCAATTTTCACAGGAATTTATTTAAAATAAAAGTTATTAAAATCTTCAGAAGATTTTAATTATTAAGTTTTAGAACACTTTTAATTGAATTTCTCGGAAGAAGTTAATTATTTTCAAAAATTATAACAAAATTCTTTCTAAATATTCAATCAAAATTGTATGTCAAATAAGAATTCAATTCTTATGAACAAGTTTTATAAAATGTTTTGAAAATAATTGAATTTCTTTGAAGAATTTTATCATTTATGAAAATAATAGAATTTCTAAAAGTTTTTTAGACGAATTTAATTTAAAATTGCTTTCATAATTCAATTATTTCCAAGAATTCACGATATAATGCTTTTAATATTTAATTCTTATCTAAAATGTTTCACTGAAAGTCATTTTTAAATGAATTTTTATTAACAAATACTATGAGATTTCAATGATTTAACTATAAAAATAAATAATTGAATGTTTCTTAAAATCGAATTGTTATTATGAATTTTATTAAAAAGAAAAGTTTTTAATAATTTAATTCCTTCGACGAACTTTAATAAAATTAAAAAATTTTTTTTTGGCAAATAATCAAATTTCCGCAAAGAATTTGATTATTTACAAAAATAATAGAATCCATGTAAAAAATTTTATTATTTATGTAAGTAATTGAAATATTGCGAACAAATTTATGAAAAAATTGTAATAATTTAATTTTTTTTGTAAAGTTTGATTAAAATTAGCAGATAATGAAAAGCATTGAATCAAGTTAAAAATTTTTTTTCAACTAATTGAAATCTTGCCAAGGATTTTATTGAAATTTTGCCAAAAATTTTATTGGAATTATTGCAAGAAACTTATTGCGAAGAAATTCCTAAAAAAATTTTCAGATAATTGAATTCCTTTAAAATTTCTCTTATTTATGAAAATAACTAAATGTTTGTGTAGAATTTCGTTAAATTTGTTTTTAAATAATTGAATTCTTTTTTCATTTTTATCGCAAACAAAATTTTAATTGAAATCTTTTAAATTCTATTACTTCTAAAGTTGCTAATTTTAATTTAAAAAAAGAATAATAAAATATAATAATAATAATAATAAATAATATAATATTTTTTAATTAAAAATTCAATAATTTAAAAAGTAAGAAGTTATAGTTGCTAGTTTCTGTATATAAATTAAATTCCAAAATAGAATAGTGAAAGTACAGTTGTAATTTTTATTAATAATTAAATTTCTTATTAAAATGATTTGAATAAAATTTAATAGCGATTTTTCGTTACCTGCACACGCGAATAAGGTTCGACAATACGACAGAGATTTTGCTCCAACATGGAATCGTAGAGTGATCCAAGATGAGCGCGAACAATAACGTCCTCCTCGAGTTCCTGTCGATATTGTTTGACCGCAGCTTGAAAATCGGCTAGTGAACGCTTGTGACTAGCATCGGCGACAGCGCGCATCGCGTCCAAATCCTTGCCCGCATATTTCACCGTCAACTTTCCGGACATTATTGACTGTACGTCTTCCGGTGTTCGTAACATAATTTTCGACAGTAACATGTACTTCAATGCTGTCAACGCTTTTGGACACTCTACACTGTCATATCTGCAAAATTAGAGAAGAAGAAAAATTACCAAATTATCAAAGAATTCAAAATATTCTCTACTGTATAATATTCTCTAATATTCTACTTCTTCTATTCTAGATAATAAAAAATTTTCTAATTTTACCCCTCAAATGCTTCGTAGAAATAGGAATAGGCAGTCTTGAAATCTCGTTCGTCAGCTGCATGCAAAATGCCCGATTGAAGATCAAGGGCGGCTTGCATTTTTGGTGGGCAGTAAATAGCATTGGCTGTAGTTCGAGCGCTGGTTAAAGCCGCCCTGGCTTTTGATAGATTACTAAGTGCATGATAAGTTTTACTCTCGAGTAATTGTACCTCAACAAGCAATTGTTTGTCATCCAATTTTTTCAGTTCCTTAAGTAGTGCCGATCCCAATTGTAATGCATCGCTGAACATTCCCGTATCGAAATAAAGTGCTATCAATCTTGCCTCCAGCGATTGTCGCAAAAATGTTCTGCGCTCCTCTTTCGCCCATTCTATACATTCTTTGCACAACTGAACCTATTTTATTCCCCAAAAAAAGAAAAACAAACAAATTTAAACACCACATATACTTTAATGTAAATTAATTATAATTATAAAATAACTAATTGCAAATAAAACAGTTCTATTAAGAATTAACAACTAAAATTATCATCTAAATACGAAAAATAATTTTCTTTGTAAATTTGTAACAAATTAAATAAAATATATTTTTAAAAGAAATAAATAGAAACAAAATTTAAAAATAAATCTATTTTATTCGAAATTTAGATCTTTTTTTGTCACTTTAAAGAAAACGAGGAGAACAAAGAAAAAGAATTAATTTTTTCGAAAATTACCTCGATACCGATACCAGCTTCTAAATCGAGGAAAAAGTCGACCAAGGACCTTACGAGTTTGGCAGCTTTGGCCTTACTGATGAGACTAAGGAAGGGTCTAGTAGCTTTTATAAGATCAGCCAATTCTTTAGCCTTGCCTTCCTTTTTGTAAAGTTCTCCCAATTGCAGAATACCTTGCTCCTTGATACGAATATTATCCTCATCATCGTCAGCGATACTTGGATCGGAAACAATTGCATTGAGCTGATTGATACCTTCGTTTCGATTTGTCATAGACACCGCCAACATCGTTGCACCGGCCATATTTCTCTTGGAAAAAAAATACAAACTCTATTAATAAATTCACTAAACGCAATTCGAGAAGTGATTAATGAAACTTTCAGAAAATGCTTTACTATTTATTATGAAAAAGAGTTTAATAATTTCTATTGTTTTGTCACTTTCTTTCAATCACTGTTGAGCACTCGATTTCACTCGATCGCTAGCAACTGTAAAACTCGTGTCATGCTTTGGAAAAAAATGCTGACGAAGATACGAAAACGGAGTAAACAGTTTCAATTGCTTTGTAACGATTTTCAGTTGAATGCAAGGGGCATCAGGACTTTGAATTCACTCAAATTTAATCGTTTCCCACTTGATTTTTAATGATAAAAAAAAGTATGTTTACATTCTACAAACCTTGGTTAAGAAATAAAAGTCCTGGAGAGTCAATTTTCTTGTTAAAAAATCCAATTTACAAGTACTTTATCTCCTTGGACGAGAAAAATTAAACAACTTTTCTCACCATTTAGTAGAAAACACTATTTTTAGGTTAGTTTGTCAAAAGACGAATTGTGATTGGCCTGTGTTGTTTGTTTCCGATTGGTCCAAAAATAGCGCTGAATTTAAATTTCCCCCTCATTGATTAACAAAAAAAAGAGTATTTTTACTTTAAATTTTCAATTTTTTCCCCTAAAATTAACAATTCTATTTACCGTATTTTTTTCTAACGTAAGTGAAAATTAAAAACACTGAAATTTTTGGGGGAAAAAAAGTGAACAAGGTAAGACAGCTGATAAACATTGTGCGCGTAATGGATGCGCATTAATATTTTGAAGGGAAACGTCAAAAGTGACAGCAATGGAGTGGAAGACAGTTCGACCATAAATTCTCATATAATAAATAATCTCTCTACCTGACAGTTATTGTTACTTAGTGAAACGTTTCAATAAAATTGCTTGTACTTTAACGCTCGAAAGTTTTCCCTTAAACGAAAACAAGAATATTTCATATTACATTGTTCCATATTTTTTTGCGCAAATAATTATGGCACTTTGCTTTTAAAATTATTGTCGTCTCGCGCCCAAGTGCCTTCTAGGCGTCGGCTATATTCTCGGAGTTGTCGAGTCAACTTTTTCCTCACAACCAACATTTTCCATTGAAATATGTAAGATTTTTATTTCATTCTATATTGTCCCTAGGGCGACAAAAAAAAACGCATTGAAGGAAAAATTTTGAAAGTGTTTTTTTTTCACCCGAAAAACGAATAGGTTATGCTTACAAGAACAGCAGCAGTCGCACTCTCCTCATCGCGACGATTAAGAATGAGTGGAACGACGTAAAAAGCGGCAGTTCGGAAATCGAGCAGTCGTGTTTGACCTAAACGAAAAGGAAATTGTAAATTATCCAAAGGTAAATAAATATATATCCCATTGAGAAAGAAGCCATATAGGAGAAAATTTATGCCAAGTGATTTAGTGCATTGTATATGCGATATATGTGTTTCTGGTGTTCTCTCGAGAGTGAATCTAATTTGTCGCGCGGAGTGTTGGACTTCTGTACATTAACCTAGTTTTCCTGTGCGGGGGGCATGGACCCCCCAAGGTCTTCTCGTTAATCTCATTTGTATACCGTATTTGTCGATCCACGCCTCTTCATTCTTTTATTCTTGTTGTATTGAAAGTGCCAAATGTTTAGTGAGAGGAAATCATTTTTTGTTGCTTTATTTTTGCAAGGATACATTTTGCGATTAGATATATAAATATTTGCAGTATTTCTCTCTGACTCATTGTGACTCATATGTGTGTGTGTCTGTGAGTTTTTGTATTCTAGTGCCGGAATTGTGACATGTTTTCTTTTTCTTTTCACATGACAAAAGACTTGTTTTTCTAATTTAAGATAATTGTTTATATTAATTGTGTTGTGATTGCAGGAGTTTCTATTAAAGAAAAATGCCTGCTCCACCGCCTCCGCCACCACCAGGATTTAGCTTAACGAATTCTGCTGCATCCGGGGAACAGGGCAGAAATCAATTGCTCCAATCAATTAGGGCTGGAAAAACATTGAAAAAAACTGTCACTAATGACAAAAGTGCTCCTGCAATTGGTGGTATAATCCTTTTACTTTTTTTATTTAGAAATTCTTAATTTCTTTCTTTTTATTAATTACTTAAAATTTTTTTTCTTATATTTCTTACTATTTTCTTTTGTTTTTTTTAATCGTTCTTTTTTTCGTTTAAAGAAAACTTGTCGGAGAATGTAGTTTCTGTGTATAAATATGGCATTGTTAACAAAAATTCCTTTTGATTAGCTGTTTTGTTTATCAATTCGTTAAATGTATAAGTGCGATGAAAGGTCGCATGCAATATTTACAGGAAAAACGTAAACATGTTCCTAATCACATTTCATAATTTTTGTTTTCAATTGCGAAGACAATAACTCATATTTTTTCATAATAATTTTGCAAATTATAAAATATTGTCGATTATTTTGTAAATATTGTAAGAAATTCAAATCGTTGAACAGAAATGTTACAGATCAGGGATTTTTATTAATTGTACTGGGAAAGATTTAATTTTTAGAATTCATGAGAAAATTCTCAATTTTTGAGTCTTTTTTTGTTTGTCTCCATAATCTATGAAATTACCAAGAGTTCTAATATACAGAAAAGAAGTTTTTAATATGTATTTAATTGAATGAAAAAAAAACTTGCTTTTTAGAAGAATTTTAGTTCAAAACAATTTAAAAATTGAATTTTTGAAAAGTTTTGAAATAATTGAAGAAATTCTTCGAAAGTAACAAAATTTTCCACTGAAATTTAATTATTTTCAAGATTTTTCATAAAATACTTTGCAAAATTGCAATTATTTTCAAAAATTCTCGTTAAAATATCAATTATCTTTAGAAATAATAAAATTCTTATTCGAAATTCAATTATTTTCAAAATATCTTTTCGAAAAATATAATGTTGGAATTTAAAAAATTCTATTAAGATTCGTCAAAAGAGTTTAATTATTTAAAAATCTGTTGAAAAAATTCTTCTTGAGAATTCAATTTCAAGAAATATTTTATTATTAAAAAAATTATTTATTTTTGTATTTAAATAATTATATTCTTGTAGAATTTTCTAATAAACATTGATTTAAAAATTAATTTAAGTTAAATTTTTTGATATTAATTAAATATTTGTAACATTATACGATGAATTTTTAAAAATAATTGAATTTTGAAAAGGATTCAAATTAAAATATTTGAAAATTAAAATTTTTTAAATCTTTAACTAATAATTCTGTACAATTAATTTTATGGGAAAATTTTAATTGCATTTTTTTAAAATTATTTGAAGTGAATTCAGATATAAAAAATCTCCAAAGAATTTTTCAGTAATTATTAATAATTAATAATAATTTATAACTTATTTCAAGAAGAATTTTATTTAAAAATTGTATTTAATAATATATTAATTGAAATAATGAAAATAATTTTGAAGAAGTTACAGTAAAAATATTCTTATTAAAATAAATATTTTATTACTCGGTCATGTTTAATTATTATAAAACATGAATTTGAAATTAATTCCTGAGGAAAAATAATAATGATTAAATATTTATTTTAAAAAAGAAGTTATTGTTGTTTTGTGTATGTAAATTGTGAAAGATCATTTTTTTAAATTTATGTTTATGTGAAAAATTATAATTTTAAATTACAATTTGAATTTCATTTTGAATTAAATATTAGAATCACAATTAGAATTAAAATTAGAAATACAATTTTTCAATTAATTATTTTATTGTAGTCGTGTAAATAGAGAAATATTCGCATAATTAAATTCCTCGTTTTAAAATCTGTGTTACTTTCTGCAATAATAAAAACAATGCTTCTTATGAAGCTCATAAAGTTAATCCAATAATAAATGGTGCTCCACATATTCGCTTATTGAATTTCATATGGAATATTTTATGGTTTAATGTGATTTTCGTAGAATGTTTTATTTATAATTGTCTAAACTGTAAATTTAATTAGAGTCAACTTTTTTCTATGCTGTACATTCTTTTTCTCTCCTATTTTATTTTTTTTTTATTTTCTTTCCTTTTTTTTATTTTCTTTTCTTTTTTCTTTATTTTTTTTCTATTCTATTCGTTTCTTTTTTTTCACTTTTTTTCTCTATTTTTCGTTTTCGTACTAAATAATATTTTTGTACTATACAATTTTTCCTCTTGTTTAATATATTTTTTTGTATTTTCTTTTATATTCCTTCTTTCTTATTATTATTTTTTTCGATTAACTAATTTTTCGAATTATTTATGCACAGGAAAAGTGAAAGTAGGAAATTCAAATTTATCAAGCACTGGAGGAGGAAACAATAATTCGAGTCATTCAAATGTGTCGAATAGCATCAGCAGCGGTAGCATTAGCAATGGAAGTCCAGCGGGACTTGGTGGCCTTTTCGCTGGAGGAATGCCAAAATTAAAACCCACTGGACTCAGGGGAAATTTAGAGGAGCGAAGCAATGGAAACAGTGTAAATAATACTAGTAGCAATCATGCTCATAGCACTCATACAATTCCAAGTGTGAAACGAGGTCCTCCACCTGTTCCACCGCCAATCACGCAGAAACCACAGGTTAGAGAAAAAAAAATTCTCTCTTATTTTTTGTTTATATGGCTGTATAAAAATCATGAATCACTTCTTAGTCAATAATTTATTATCGTGATTCACTTCTATCTCCTTGTCAATACAATAATAATAATTAATCACTTCTATCTTATCTAATAACTCTTACAATCATTTTTTTCTCTCTCAATATTGTTCTTTTTTTGTAAAATCATTTTTTTCATTCTCATTATTGTTTTTTTTTGTAAAATCATTTTTCTTTTTCAATGTTGTTCTATTTTTGTAAAATCATTTTTGTTTCAATATCGTTGAAATAGTAATTTTGCAAGAAGGAACAATATTGAGAGAGAAAAAATGTTTGTGGGAGTTATTATTTTTTAAATAGGAGATGAATTTATTACTGTACACGAAATGTTTAACAATAGATTATATAAAATTGTCCCGAGGCCTCAGGATGGATTTTAATCGTTTCTTGAGCCTTTTAAAACCAAATGGACTGAAAAAGGAAAAATTATTACTATCGCAATTTTTTTCCCCATGAACTGATGAATTCTTTTATAATTTCAGTTAAACACGGATTCGACGTCGTCGACAATCACGAGTAATGCAGAGAATCAACAGAAGGGTTTTGGAAAATTGAGTCACGCGCCGAGACCACCACCGCCAACGATTGCGGCCCCAAAGAAACCATCGCCACCGCCGAAAAAATTGGGTCTCACGGCGGGCACAGTGGCGAGGGCGCAAAGTATGCGACTACCACGTTCGCCACCGGTTCTGGCGCCAAATCCCTCGTCACTCCATCAATCGCAGGACTGTCTCAATGTCACGGAAATGCAGCAGAGACGAATATTGCGACCGCCAGTTGTTAGACCGCCATCGCCACCCATTTCGAGGGCGAGCAGTACAACACTAATAACACGAGCAGCACCACCGCCACCGTCGCGTGTTCCCGTCACGGCGCCAAGTATACCGCCACCACCGCCTCCACTTCCACATCGCGTTGGTCAAACACATCAGAGGATAGCGCCACCGCCACCCCCAACACCTCCCACGAGAGGCTCATCAATTAAAAATGGTCAACCAATTTCCATTGATTTAGAAGCGAGGTTCGGCCATCTATTTCACTCGATTGCCGAGTTTCCATCTCCCGAACCCTTTACCGGATGTCCCAAGGTCTACAATAGTAAATTAGTCGGTGAGGACAAAATGCAAACCCTTCGTCAATCTTTAATTAATCTCACACTTAAACGTCATTCTTCTACTTTCGATGTTTAATGCAAAAAAATTTATCATTATTTGCTCTCTTGTTTTTTTCTTTCTCGCTCTCTCTCTTTTTCTCTCATACACTCTCTTTTTTCACTAATTTTTCAATTAATGTTATGTTTTCTCCGCATGTCGTGCACGATAATTTTTTACTTGAAATAACAAAATTGATACTTTTTTCGAGAGCATGTTTAGTTGATTGTGAAGATAGTTCTTCAGCATTTCTTCACGAAAGAAAATATTAGGAAATTTTTGTGGTAAAATCGAAACTCTGGGGGATTTTTGTCAACTTTCACTTCTTTTGTAGTAAATTTCAACAAAAATTCACTTTGGAAATACGGTTAAATTTCAATTTTTTAGAATTTCTGTCAACTTCTGCTCTTTTAGAGTAAATTGGAAAAAAATTGACTTTGCTAATCAATAAACTTTACTTTGGAGATGGTAAAATTTAAATTTTCTGGCATTTCCGTCAACTTGTACTTCTTTTAAAGTAAATTTCAACAAAATTTACTTTTAAAATAGAATTTCATTTTCTGGAATTTCTATCAACTTTTCCTATTTTTAGAGTAGATTTCAGCAAAATTTACTTTAGAAATATAAATAAACCTAAATTTTCAGGAATTTTTGTCATTTTTTACTTCTTTTAGAGTAAATTTGAAGAAAATAGACTTTGGTGATAGTTAAAACTTTATTTCCTTGATTTTTTGTCGACTTTTCTATTTATAGAGAAAATTTCAACAAAATTTACTTTGGAAATACAGTTAAATTCTCATTTTCTTAAATTTTTGTCAACTTTTATTTCTTTTAGAATGAATTTCAACAAAATTTAGTTTCAAAATGGAATTTCTAACAACTTTTCCTATTTTCAGAGTAAACTTCAGCAAAATTTGCTTTAGAAATATAGATGAATTTAAATTTTCTCGAATTTTTTCATATTTTACTTCTCAGAGTAAATTTTAACAAGATTAACTTCAAAGAAAGGTAAAGTTTACATTTTTTGACTTTGTGTCGATTTTCACAAATTTCCAGAGAAAATTTCAACAAAATTTACTTTAAATAAATAGTTAAAATTTAATTTCCTTGAATTTCTGTCGACTTTTACTATTTCTAGAGAAAATTTTAACTAAATTTACTTTGGAAATACAGTGAAATTTTAATTTTCTCACATTTTTGTCAACTTTTATTTCTTTTGGAGTAAATTTCAACAAAATTTACTTTGGAGATAGTAAAATTTAAATTTTGTGGCATTGCGGTCAACTTTTAATTCATTCAGAGTAAATTTTATTACTAAAGTAAATAAAATTTACTCTAGTAATAGTTAAATTTTTATTTTCTGGAATTTTAGTCGACTTTCACCATTTCTAGAGAAAATTTCAACAAAACTTACTTCAGAAATGGTAAAATTTACTAATAAAACAGAAAATTTAAATGAAATGTATTAAAATGAATTGGAATTAAGTATTGTAGAAAATTTTTAGTTTTTCAACAAAAAAAAATTGTTTCTTCGTTTTTTTTTCTTATTCTTATATAGGAAAGAAATAAAACTTTGTTCTTTTAGTAATCCTCTTAGTTTCTTTAACGTTCTCTCCTAGGTGGAAAATATTTTTCACATTTTTCCTTATTCTATTTTCTTTTGTAAATTGATAAATTTTCATCTCGATTTTTTCAATAATAATTATTATTTTTGTCATGATAATTATTTTTCTTGATTTGACAATAATTTGCGTATTTATTGGTTTTTGCGAAATCTTCTCTTCTTTATATGAATTCTGACGATTGTTTCATTTTATAGTTTATGAATTATGATTTTTATTCATTCTGTTTTCCAGATATCAGAGATGGCGCTTAATTTTTATAATTATTGTCACTTTTTGCGGAGCAATTTATTTATATATTATTTTATTTTATCTTTATAAAAGTATTTTTGTAATTAAACATCTTTATAAATTATGTATAATTTTTTTTTGTTCTTAATTACCTTTAATTTGAAATTCTCGTCCATTTTTTTGTGATTTTTTAATTTTTATTGAAAATTCTTTAATTTTTCACTTTTATTTTAATTTTATTTTAAATTTTGTTTTTAATTGTGATATATTTGCAAATTTTATTTAAATTTTGTTTTAATTTTGATATATTTGCAAATTTTATTTAAATTTTGTTTTAATTTTAGCAATTTTAATTTGCCATTTTGTTTGAATTTATTTTTATTGGTCTACAGCAAAAATTTACTTTTAATTTTTGTATATTTGTAACCTTTATTTGAATTTATTTTCAATTTTCATAAATTTGCAAATTTTATTTTTTATTTTTCGTAAATATTCAATTTAAAAAATTTTTTTGAAGTTTATTTTTATTGGTTCGCATCCAAAATTTATTTGAATTTCTTGCAAATTTAACAATTTTATTTAAATTCGTTTTCAATCTTTATAAAGCTTTCCGTTTTCAATTTTTGTAAAGCTTTCCTCTTTTTAATCCTATTTTGGAAAATATTTTGCGATTCGTTAAATGTTTACAATTTAGAGAAAGGTAAATTAATAGAAACTAATTTAATTAGAATTTTGTCGATTTGGAAATTTAAGTTTTGGATGAATATAATGAGGATATTCTGTCTCGAGAAAAATAATTTGGCACGCTTTGGTTGCAACTTCAGCTGCTTAATTAAAAAAACACTCCATCCTCTTCTGTACATATACTAAAAAAAATTTAATTCCATTCTGCGCTTCGATCGCATGGGATTTTTTTTTCTCTAAATGACGATAAGTTTTTTTTTGCATCCAGCATGATTACTTCTACTCTTGGTGTTAATTTGATGGTTGCAAAGAAAGAATTTTCTGGTTAAATGAGATATTTTGAAAAATTACAGCATCCAAGCAACAAGCTCCACCACCACCGCAACGATCGGCGGCACCTGTCCCCAGTTCGATGGCCCAATTGAAATCATCATCTGGGGGTAAACAGTGGCAACAGAATGCGGCTTCATCAGCATGTTGAGAGAGAGACAGAGAGAGAGAAAAAACAAAAAAAAGAGAGAGACCCAATTTTTAATCTACGTGATATCTCGTTCTTTATTTATGAGTCGCCTAGTTAGCTTATAATAATTATAAATAATGTTCTTAAAACATTGCCAAATTTTAAGAAAAGTGAGTAACAAAGAATACGGAGTAAGAAATATAAGGACCTAGGCGTCAAAGTTTCAACTAACTATAGTTAGAAAACTTTCCTTCCTCGTTGTTAAAAAAACGGAAAAAAAAACAAAAAAAAAATATTTATCCCCTTTTCAATTTTTAAATGCATATCTTCGTCATTTTTATCCATATCAAAATTCAATTTTCTCTATAGATGACAATTTTTTATTTATAAAATGTAATTTATTACTTGAGGAGTGCTAGAGATTTTATTTCCATTGCTATCGATTCATTTTTCGGAAAAGAAATTTTCTTTTCACCCAAAAAAAAAATCGAAAAGAAAACAAGAAAGCAGAGGACGAAAGAATAAAAGGAAAATGATTCGATTTTTCCTCCTCATTTAGAGAAAATAAGAGGTAAACAAAAGTCTTTTGGACGAGGGAAAATAGTTTTCTTTCCTATGTTATAAGGACAGACCTATATTGTTATGCACACGGTGCACTGAAATGGAAGATTTACTTTATACAAGATGTGAAAGATGATGATGCACGTTTGCATTTCGATAAAGACAGAAACCTTACCTTTTTTGATAATTTTTTTCTTGTGTCTTTATTTAAATAGTATTAATCAAAAATTCTCGGGGAATGAGAAATTCAATGAAATTGCCAAAAGACAATTTTGAAAATAAAGTCATTCTGTTTTTAAAAAGTATTAACACTACATGTGAAACGTATTCATATTTCTTTTTTTGTGTTAATTATCATTTTTTTTATCGTTTAACAATATATTTTATTTTTAACCTTTAGTTTCGATTTTTAATTATATTAATGCTCTTATTTTTTTCCTGTCTTACATGTTTTAATGTAATTCGAAAGAGACACGATTCGAGCGTGTGTGCATAATCTTGTAATATTGTTGAAAATATAATACATTATATAATTTTACTTGTTCTTCCTTTTCATTTTTTCGATTTTATTCCTATTTAGAAATATAAATATTTTTGAATTTTTAATGTTGACTTTCAGTTTGAATTTTTAATTACAACAAACTGGGTGATAAAAAATACAACATAGTGAAAATTTAACAATTATGTTTTTATTTTTATTAAATAAGACGTGGTCAACAGTAATATGATAATAATTATTCATTCCAGTTTTTTTTTGTCATAATTCAAATTATAAATTGATTCCATTAATCGAAATCATTTTGAAAATTTACTAATTGATTAACAATTTAAAGCACATTTAATTACATAGCTAAATTATATTCTACATCTCCAATTCCTTTTCTATAATTTTACGATATTCGTCAAATCCGCCTTCTATACATTTCACTGATCCACCTCCGCAGACCCAAAGTTCTTTACACACCATTCGAATCAGCCTCTCGTCGTGGGAGACTAATATTACACCAGCCTGGAGAATAAAATTTATTTCATATAAATAATTATAATTTATAATTATAAATTAAATAAATTATCGAGTCGACAGGCCTTGGATGGACTTTAAAGAACAAAAAAAGTCGCTTTAGTCGATTAAGAATAGAAAAAAAGTCTAAAAAGTCGATTATTTAATTCAGTATTGTCACAAAAATTCAAAATAATCAAAACTTGTATAATTTTGCTAAATAATATTCAAATACATCTTACTTCTTTATTCACAGGAAATAAAATTTTAAAAATGTCGACTTTTCAAATTTAATCATTTCTAAAAATTAAAACTATAACCCTTTTATAAATTTAATTACTTTCTACAATTTTTAACTAAACTTCATCTGTAAATCAATTATCTATAAAAAATTTTCAATCATTTTTTGCAATTTCTTCAAAAATTCAATTATTTAAATAAAAAAATTAAATTTTTTTAATAATTTAAACCGTCCATTTATCTATTTAAAGATATTAATTAAAGTAGAACACTTTCAAAAATTTTTAAAAAGAAATTCGTAAAAATGAACTTTTTAAAAATATTTCTAAATAATTTATTGAAAATACAAAAAGTTTTGCAATTAAATACAATTAAAAAATGTCTAAAAAAATGAAATTTGGTCAAATCTTTTTAATTCTAATATTTTGAAACATTTAATTAGAAAATGATTGAAAAATTGACTTCCAAAAGTTAGTCTATAATAAGTTATACTTTGCACAGTATAAAAATCGAAATAAGTTGCATTTTATACCAAAAATATTGTATTTTGGCGCAAAATTGGGAAGAAAAGTCGAAAAAGTCGCAATTTTTTTAAAAAAGTCGATAAAAATCGCATTATTTGAAAATAGTTGAAAAAAGTAGACTAAAAGTCATAATCCGAGGCCTGAGCCCAAAGTCTCAAATTTAAATAAAACTCACCTGACAGGCATTGAGGGCTTTTCCCAAAGCTTCGATTGATTCGATATCGAGATGATTGGTCGGTTCGTCGAGAACCAAAAAATTAGGCATCGCGGCGCACATTAATGCAAAAGCAACTCTCGACTTTTGTCCTCCCGAGAGAGAATTAATTGTCTGAAGAGCGAGATCGCCACTCACTCCAAAACTACCCAACATTCTTCTGTACTCTTCAATAGGTTTACCTGAATGTTAATAAAACCGAATTAGCCAAGTAAATTATTTTTAATTTTTTTTACGAATGCGATTAAAATTAATTAGAAAATACAGAAATTAAAAATAAGGAAATAATTGAAATCCCACCTGGAAAATGATTCTGAAGTAATTCAACTGGACAAATTCTCATGTCAAGCTGATCGACATGATGCTGACTAAAGTAACCGAATTTTAAATTTCGATGTATGTGCACTGAGCCTTTTGACGGACTCAAACCGCATGTGATAATTTTTAATAATGTCGTCTTTCCAGCTCCATTCTCACCGACAATGCAAATTCTCGATTCCAAATTTGCCGTTAAATTAACATTTGTAAATAAATCGACATTCTCCTGATAGCGAAAGGAAACTTCGTTTAATTGAAGAATTGGAGGACTTAGAGGTTCAACTTCCGGGAACCGTAGAGTCACTTCACTCTCCTTCTCCATTGGCTTCAGTTCAGGCCTGAAAATTAAAAAAAAGGAATTTTAAACCTCATTAACAATTTTCTTAAAATTATTGTAAGAATTGTTTTACTTGTAAAAGTTGTTTTTAAATATAATCGTATTTTTTAATTTTATTCTCTATTAATTTTGGAATTAAAGACTTACATTTTGTCGAGCATTTTTATTTTACTTTGAACACTGGAGGCACGATTGGCATTATAACGAAACCTATCAATAAACTCTTGAACGTGGGCCCTCTTCGCTTGTTGTGCTTCATATTCCCTCTGCTGATTTCTTTCTCGTTCGCCTTTCGTTTTCGCGAACTGCTCGTAATTCCCGCGATAAGGCTCAATTTTCTGGGCCTTCAAGTAGAGAATATCGGTGGGTACCTGCGAAAAGAGCAAAAAGATTTTGAAAATTTTGCATCACTTGCAAAAAATATCTAACTAGTCGAATAAAATAGCAAGAAAACAGAATTTCAAGTTAATTAAAAACCAAAATCGGTAATTAAAACCAAAAAGTTAACTTAAAAGACTTTTTTCTCTCTCTGAATTTAGCGACATAGTTTTTCCACAAAGCCAGAAAAAATATATTTGTTTTCTAAAATTCCGAATAGAATTGTTCTTACAGTGTCAAGGAAATTACGATCGTGCGAAACAACAAGCAACGTCGTGGGCCAAGATTGAAGATAATTTTCCAGCCAGAGAATTGCCTTAATGTCCAACATGTTAGTGGGCTCGTCGAGAAGCAATAAATCGGGTTTGGAGAAAAGTGCCCTCGCCAATGCGAGACGCATTCGCCAACCGCCGGAAAATGATTTTGTCGGCCAAGATTGTCGCTCGACGGAAAATCCCAGACCCGTGAGTATCATACTCGCTTTGGCTGGTGCTTTCTCCACTTCGGCCACTTGCATCGCCTCGTAAACGCGCGCCAATTCTTCGCCAAGTGTTTCCGATTTTCCACCTTCCTTCTCCATGGCCGCTTGTAATTCGGCCTCACGACTCAGCAACGCACTGCGCTCGTAATCACTCTCCAACACTGATTCCAATGCCGATGTTTCGTCGCCCGCGACCTCTTGCTCCACGTGCAAAACTCTTATGTGCGACGGAATTCTCAATTGCTTACTGCAAAAATAAAAATACACTTTTTATAAATAAAAATACTCTTTTTGGAAATAAAAATACTCTTTTTAACAATTTGAAAAAACTAAATAATTCCGGGAAAAATTGAAGTATTGAAATTAAGAGGATAATTATTTTTTACCATGATATCATTCTAAGTAGTGTAGTTTTTCCTAAACCGTTCCGACCAATTAAACCGTAACGTCGACCAAATGCGAGAGTTATATCGGCGCCTTGCAATAAAATTCGATCTCCATAAGCAACGTCGAAATTTTCAATTCTTATGTCCTGGGTCTTATTTACAGAGCCCTTCATTTCCATTCTACTTTCCTTTTTACTCATCATTTGACTTGCACTCGCTGTCTCTAGTGCAGGCACTGAATTATTAACTATTCGTATACCAGTTGAATCATTTCCCGTTCGCTTCTCCTGCTTCTGCTGCAATTTTGCCTCTGCTTTTTCCAATTTCTTCGCGTCTACTTTCTGAAAAAATTCCGAAAAATTAAGAACTTATTAACTTATTAAAATCCTAAAATAACTAAAATTAATACAGGTTTGCTTTGAAAATTTAATTTTCGTTTTCCCTGCTTTACAGGCAAATTGTCTCAAAATTGTCAAAAATTCCCGTCAAATTTTAAATTATCTTTTATAAATAATAAAATTTTTCTTCGAAAATTCAATTATTTTCAAAAATTTTAATAAAATTCTGATCAGAATTTCAATAGTTTTTAATATACAAAATTTTTATCAAATTTCTCGAAAAATGCAATTACTTAAAAAACTTTTATTAAAATGTTTTAGAAGAATTCAATTATTATTTAAAAATTTCTTGATTCTTCATGAAAATTCAATTTAAAAAAAAGTTCAATTATTTAATAAAATGTTCATTTTTAGAGTGAACTAAATGAATTCTCGTAGAATTTTCAAATGAATAAATATTTTTGAATATGATATTCAATTACAATCCAAAATTTTTACTGAAATTTATTTTTAAATCAATATTTATTAGAAAATTCTACAAGAAATCAATTATTTAACTATAAAAATAAATAATTTATTAAATAATTGAATGTTTTTTAACATTGAACTTTTATAACAAATTTTATCAGAATTTAATTATTATGTTTATTATTATTATTATTATTATTATTATCATTATTATTATTTTTTGTCAAGAGGCAAATTAAAAAAAAATTTAACAATAATTTCATTTTTCGAGAAATTCGATAAAAATTTTGAATATCAAAAATAATTAAAACTCTGCCAACAATATTAATAATATTTGAGAAAATCATTAAATGTCGGAGAAGAATGTTATTATTTATAAAGATAATTGAAACTTTGACGAGAATTTTTGTAAATTTTCAAACATAATTTGATTTTTGTGAAGATTTATATTACGTTTGAAAATAATTGAATTTTTCAGACTAATTTTATTAAAATTTCTGTTTAAATAATTGAATTGTTTCGTGAAATTTTATTCAAATAGCAAACATTGAAAATAATTGAATTTTAAAACATTTTTGAAATCAATTAAATTTCTACGAAGAGTTTTATTAAAATTATTTTGAAAAAAATTAAATAGTCACAAGAGAATTTAATTGAAATTTTTGAAAATAATTTAATTATCTCAAGAATAAATATTAAATGATGAAAAAAATTATTGAATTTCTGAGAAGAATTTTATATTTTCTAAAAATAACTGAATTTCTCTAATAATATGTATTTGTTTCAAAATTCAATTTTGTTTTAGTGTTTTAACTAAATTTTAGTTATTAAAGTTTTTTAAAAATTTAGGTTTTAAAATTTACCATTCCATCGTCTCGTGTTGTAACCCAAATACTCTTTATTTGTTCAACTTGTTCCTCTAATGTCGCTGCCATTGATCCCAAATGAACCGGAGCATTTAAAACTTTATTCTCACCATTTTTTCTTTCTCCTGATCCATTTTGAGCTCCATTGGTCCCTCCTTTTAACATCTCTAATAATTTCTTGCATATTTGTCTGTGGAATTTTAAAAAATCCAAATTATATTCCCCTATTTGGAAATTTTCAAATGTTACAAAACTAAAGAATTTCTGCAAATTAAAAGACTAAACAGAAGAAAATACAGAAAAAGAAAATAGTCAATTTTTGTACTGGTGAATAGAAAATAAATTAGAAAACACGAAAGACAAATAATTAAAAAATAAAAAATTTGCAAAGTTGTAAGCAAAAAATGTTTGATAACATTTCTCTCATCCGGTTATTCTACATCTAAAACGATGACTAAATCAATGACCTTGATGGTTGAAAAAAAAATTGCTTCCAGAAACAATTGTAAATGTCAATTATATATTCATTGAAGTCAATTGAAGTTTATAGGAGAAAATATTTATTTAAAAAAAAAATGCCAATTACCGACCTAACCACAATTTCTGGCTTCTCAGCTACTTCATGTAAGACTTCACCGATCGCCTCATAAACTTCATTTTCATCCTCGAAGTCATCTTTCGAACTGTCAAGAATTCCTAAAATTGAAAATTCATTCTCGTTTCAATCACATTCTCGCAAAAAAAAGTGGGCATGGCTCCTCGCGCGATATTCCATTTTGAGGTTAGAATTGCCAAAAATTTACCTTCCACATATTGATAAAGATCATCGTCAATTGTTGGAAACTGACTTTTAATATATTCACCACACACTGCCATTCCACGCACAATAAAAATTAAAATTACCAAAATGTACTTTAATAAAATTAGGAGCCGGAAATTTTAAAAATCTTTCCCCAGTGAGCGGACGTCAAACGTTCAAAACTCATGAGAACACATGTTCACGCCATTTTGAAATTTACGTGTTCTTAAAACATCGAAAAATTAAAAATCTGTGGACAAATTATTAAAAAAAAAAGAAAAGAAAACTCTATAACTAAATGAACAATTTTTCACATTTAACAATTAATTGACAGTAAAAAATTCCATTCCCTCTAGAAATATTCGCAATTTATTCCTTATTGACATAGACTATTTTGAAAAATGGAAACAGATTGCTTTGAGCGCCATTTTGGAGCTGTCAAAAAGTCTCTCTTTTGCTTATATGTGTATATATTGACATTTGTTCATTATTTCTTTGTGCAATGAAACGCTGATATCTTCAAGTTATTTTCTTTATCAAAACAATCTCCGCGTGTTCGGAGATAATTTTGGACATGGCATTTAACATCAATGGATGATTAAATGTGGGGAAAATTCAAGTTAAATCGACGTAAGAAAGCAGGACAATTTCAAGGGCTTGGTTGCGACCGTCATTAGTCTTTTTTTCCCCCCATAGTGATTATACCGTTTAAGGTTAATCGAAAAAAAAATAAGAGGGTGTATATTGCTAATTACATTCAAAATAGAAAGAATGGCGACCGATGTGGAAGAGTCAGATACTGATGATCACGATCGACCGGATCCTCCAAAACGGCAACGCACACGTCCTGTCACGAATGTTGTTGAGCATAAGGAAGAATCGGTGATTTCCTTTCATTTTTCTCCATTGTTTACTATACCAGGTTAATTGGCTGGGTCATTGACCTTTGCTTTTAGCTAATAGAGATCGCAAATACTTATTAACTAACTAGGTCAGGGTTGAAAATACCTCGAGTCACTTCTCTTTCTATATTTATTAGTGAATTCGTTTCATTAATTTCTACGCATAGACAATTGATTTATTTTAATTAAATACATATGCGAATTTCTTTTTCTTTAAAAAAATTTTTTTTTTTCTATAAATTAGAATTTTTTTCTTAAAATAAAATTAGTTTTGTCCTTTTTTTGCCTTTGGATTTTCTTTTTGTAAAAGTGAAAATTTTCAGTGAAAGCAATTTTTGTATTTCGAAAATGTTTCTAAAATAATTTTCTTTCCTTTTCTAACCTATTCGAAAAAGTTTATTTTCAATAATAGAAAAATTGTTTTGTAAACAAGTCATAACCTTAAAAATTAAGATTGTTTATTGTTTATAGTTTCACGAATCTGGTTTGAATTATTTTTTTTCTTGAAATAAAAAAGAAATTGGCAGCTATTTTCGAATTGGAGTAAACAAAAAAATTTTTTTACGTTTCTAAGAAATATTGTTAACCTTGAAAAACAAATGTTTCAGAGTGTGAGACGAGACAATGAATGGGCAGCAGTCGATGAGGCGGAAACGCAGGAATTTGACGAGGAAGAAAGAATTTCGAGGGAGAAGCTTAAGGGCTGGCAGGCCCTTCAGGTGGCCAAGGGTTTTGTGGACAATACAATTAACCACGTAATGGAACACTACATAATGGCGACGACTGGAAATTTTTTCTTGGAAGATCCCTGGATGCGTACATTGCGTGGCGATGAAATGGAAGACACTGCAGTTTCAATGGCAATAAGAAATCATGGATTAGTGCCCTCGAATAATTTATCGCAAGCAAATTCATTCTTCGCCGGAACAACTGTGAATTTTTTTAGCAGTCAAGAATGTGCGAATTATCCCACGGCAATTGCGGAGAATTTTTCCGGTTCAACATCATCGTCATCGTCCTCGTCCTCGTCGTCTACCTCCTCGTCTTCGTCGACAAATTCTTCAACATCATCAGCAGCTGTTATCACGTCAAAATGTGATTTAAATATGGAGAGAAATTGGATTGACGAGAAAAACGATGAGAGCGATCAGGAACACGATTTTCTCGAGCGTGCCGTCGCCGAGGCCATCAAAAAGAAAGGACTCAGCACACTCAGCGTTGATTATGGATAAATTATCATTCCCCAAATTTCCGTCCAAAATATAATTTCCCAATTCAATATTATTTGGTTCGTATAACATTTAATATTTAATTTTCCAAAACCTTTTCTATTTTACTCAAAGTCGGAAAAATTGTTCCTCAGTCACAAAAATAAAAAAAAAGAAATTCAATTCAATTAATCTTCCAGATTTTCAATATTTTTCAACGAAGCGTTAAAATAAACGAACATTCATTTGAAGAACTCGCAGGATTAAATATTATACAAAAATAGAAAGTAAGAAATAAAACGAAAATAAAAGTGGTGACTAATTATATTATATAAAAAAAATAGAGATAAATATATAGAAAATAATGAAAACCGCAATTCGAGAAAAAAATGTTCGTTTATTTTGAAATTCCGTTAGATCTGATATAATTATCTTTTCTTTGATTTTTGAATTCAAAGAGCCTAGTCTCCTCTTCGAAATGTGCAATTGGATAAATTAATTATAAGAAAAATAGAGAGTTTTTGCTTTTTTTCGAAGAAAAACGCAGCTTAATGATAAATATTTCCAGTTTAATAAATTATCCAAGGGGATATATCAATCCAAACGCACATTTATATAATATTCTCTATAATATTGTGAATGAAACACGTAAGTTTCATCGCCTTTTTCCTATTAAAAAATAATAATAATAATTAGAGTTGTCTCTATGCCAAGGGCAGTGCCAGAACAAAATAAATTTTAATCCTAATTATCAAGATTATTGCGCGATAAAAAAAAGTCGACAGCTACGGTATTAATAAAATAATAACAATAATAATAATAATTTTAAAATATAACAATAATAGTAGGACAGTCGAAACTGGTTCAGTCAGAACTGTGCCTTTTTATTATAAAATTTATCTATCGAATCACCGAATTCACGAAATTAAATTCAATCATTGGAATTTAATTCGAATTTTTTTAATTTTATTTCCATTTAATTTTTTTAATCCAAAATTAATAATTTTATTTCTTTTTCAATTTTTTAAAACCAAAATTGAAAATTTTATTTCTATTTCAATTTTTCTAATCCAAAATTAAAAATTTTATTTCTTTTTCAATTTTTAGAATCCAAAATTAAAATTTTTATTTCTATTTCATTTTTTAAATCCAAAATTAATAATTTTATTTCTTTTTCAATTTTTTAAAACCAAAATTAAAAATTTTATTTCTATTTCAATTTTTCTAATCCAAAATTAAAAATTTTATTTCTTTTTCAATTTTTAGAATCCAAAATTAAAATTTTTATTTCTATTTCATTTTTTAAATCCAAAATTAAAATTTTTATTTCTATTTCATTTTTTAAATCCAAAATTAATAATTTTATTTCTTTTTCAATTTTTTAAAACCAAAGTTTAAAATTTTATTTCTTCTTCAATTTTTTAAATCCAAAATTAATAATTTTATTTCTTTTTCAATTTTTTAAATCCAAAATTAAAAATTTTATTTCTATTTCAATTTTTCTAATCCAAAATTTAAAATTTTATTTCTTCTTCAATTTTTTAAATCCAAAACTAAAATTTTTTTTTCTATTTCAATTTTTCTAATCCAAAATTAAATATTTTATTTCAATTCTTCAATTAGATTTCTTTTATTCTTACTTCTATTTCAATTTCTAATTCGTTTTTTAATTTTTTTCTTATTTCGATTTTTATTTATGTATTTTATTTCCATTCAATTGTCAATTGAATATTTTTAAATTTCTACTTCAATTTTTTATTTCTGTTTCAATTTTTCATTCAAATTTTTTTTATCCACATTTTTTCTCATTTTCTTTTGAATCCAATTTTTTTATCTGAACTTTAAATTCAATTTTGCTTTTCAATTAAAAATTCGATTGGAAAGAAATAATTTCTGAAATTCGTTTATAATATATTTATTTACAGAACCAAACTGAACGAGTTTCGACTGTAGTAAAATAATATTATTAATAAAAACTCAATGTTCCTTTAGCGAACTTGCTTCGTATTGTATCGAATATAAGACTTCAACTTTGTCGACATTAGTAGTAAGAGAAATTTTGAATATTGAACAAAGATTATTATTATAAAAAAGAAAATAAAAGCTAAAAATGATTTTCTAGAGAGAAGAAAAAGACAATTTTCTAAAGCGAATATATATCGTATAACCATTCCAGTAGTTTTTAATAATTTCAAATTTATATAGACAGTTCTATTACATTTTTTTATTTTTTTTTTTACTTTGAGAAAATTTGTTTCTAAATAAAAATTATTACTGAAATAGTAATTTGTTTATTATTATTCGGTAGATAATTTTTATTTTCGTCGAAAATATGTCAAATTATCATTCAATGTCTATATAATATTTCTATTTACCATAATTAATTCATTAATTAATTATCCTAATAAATCTATTTACAAGAGAGTAAATATATATATTCGTATTAAGATTTTAGTATTCGACGAATTAGTTTGTAGTTGAAAAAAAAAATTGAACGTTAATTAACTAAACGAATTGTTAAGTCAATTGTAGTGAGAAAAAAAGTCTTTTTTGTAGAATTAATTGATTTCAACAATTTTAGTTAATTAAACTTAATTCCGAATATACAAATATTTTATTCCAATATTAGATATTATTTCTTTATTAAAAAAAAAGACTTTATAAAGTATTGCTCTCATTTCTATACATTATAAGATGTAAAACCCAGTGTAGTAATTTTAAATTAAAAATTATAATTCTTGAAAAGAAAAAAAAACAATAAACCCCCGGTTAACAGTAACTATTTAAATTGCCTTTAAACTAAAAGGATTATCAGTCTCGATACTGCAAAAAAAAATATTAGCAAAAAATAAAATATATATTTATGAAATGCTAGCTTCTTGTATATTTGAAGCAAAAAAAGACACATACGCTGTGTAAATATTTTCTAAAAATAAAAGGAAAAAAAAAATTTGACGCTGAATAAAAACAATTTTTTTAATTCAATGCGAAATCTCTGTGTAAAAAAATGAGAATTCTATATAATATTATTATTGATTAAATTATATTAAAAAAAATGTATCTCATAACACATCTCGTATAATAACTGTGATCTATATTGTTTAATATCAAAAATAAAATATTTACAAAAATGATAAATACGTTTAATTATTTTTTTTGTTAATAATAATAATAATAATAATATTTTTTTGTTGATATTCAATTAA
Source organism: Leptopilina myrica (nomen nudum) (assembly GCA_032872475.1). NCBI lineage: Eukaryota > Metazoa > Arthropoda > Insecta > Hymenoptera > Figitidae > Leptopilina > Leptopilina myrica (nomen nudum). Next base: position 1,833,870 of record CM065458.1, read on the forward strand.
TAATAATTATATTTGTATTTTGGTTTGACTGTGGAAGTTTAAATTGAAAAATTATTTCAATATGGAAATTTATTTAAATAAATAATTGAAATAGAAAAGAATGGAAATTTACTATTGTTATAATAACAATATAGTGAATTAATTAATTAATTATTTGTTTATTAGAATGTAATAATAAATTTAATTAACAGAATAATAAATATTAATTATAAAATAAAAATAGTTAAAATTTTAAGTCTGAATTTTAAATTGAGTCAACATTTACTCGAAATTTACAGTTTTTTTTCGTAAAATTAAAAAAGAATTGTAACAAAAGGGAAAAAGATAAAATATTTTGAACCAGTTATAATGATGAATACCGAGAACTAGGAAAATAACTGTATCATCAATTATATGTCATTGTCCTCTAGAAACTAAAGATTCGTAAATATAGATTTTATTAAATATTCAATTGTCATTTTGCATATCAATTTTGTCGAATATTTTACTAAATTTCTAATTAATAGATGCGAAATTCATTAGAAAGAATAACAAAAAAATTTGTAATATAAATTCATAATTATTTTCAGTATTTAATAAACAGTAGTAAAAATAATAATAACAGAGTTGAAATAATTATTTCATTTTTGAGCAAAAAAGATTATAAAATTTAAAGGAGAAATAAATTTTCTCATTAAAAAATCGAAATTAATTTTTTTTTTGTCTTGAATTGTAGTATAATGACAAGTTTGAAACAAAATGGAAATTTGATACGTATATGGCTTCTTCATTAAATTAATGAAAACGGAAGTAAAAGGGAATGTATTGATTTTATTCGAGTTCAAGAAAGGAATACATGTGCAGAAGCGAGTTTGCCAGAAATAATTATATTCATTTCGTATAATATTTTTTTCGCCAAAATAAAAACTAGAAAAATTCCGTTTCTTTAGAAAAATATCCGAAATAATTAACGAAAATACGAAGAAAAAGAAAATATTTTCTTTGAAATATAAATTATTGCAAAATTAGCAAATTATTTATTTCCATTCTCTAATTAGTAAACGAATATTTCCGAAATTAGCGTTGACGACAAAATTGATTCACTTTTGGTAAATATAGAAAATTTTGGCAGTGGTAGAATTTGTCTAAAAGTAATTAGAATATATTTTTTTTTTTTTTTTGCAAATATCAATATCTTTTAATATCGTCATTGCGTGAACAAGCGTGGAAGGGAGAGGGCAAAAAGAAGAAAAAAGAGCATTTACCGGGGATAAAGGACATGAGAAGGGGAAAAGCTCATCCTGGAGGGGTTTTCAACCCGAAAAATAAAAAATAAGGGGTGAAAGGAAGGATTGAACAAAAAGTCCCTGTAATTACAAACAAGTGGTGGTAGAATTTTTCCTTTATTTCCCTAATGAGATAGAGAAGAAGAAAACTTAACACTTTTCTCCAATTTTCAGTTAAATTACTATTATAATTATTATTATGCAAATTAGTCGAAATCTTGGAAATATGACCGCGAATTTCTAGTCAAGTCAAACTTATTTTAGTTTCCAGCTTCCAGAAAATATCAAAATTCTCCTCAAATTAAAGAAATTTAATTTTCCCGTTATTCTTTTTCTTCTATAAAACAAATTAGTTACTAGCTTTTTAACAACAATAGAGGAAATTAAATAAACAAACCGTAAAAACAAAAAAAAATATTCGCATCTCATTTTTACCTCTTCCGGAACATTCCGGAATTGAAAATAAATGCAAAAAAAAAGAAGTATATAAGAAAATTATACTTGTTTCTCTGAAAGTGGTATGGAGAAGTTGAATCCTTGAGAAATGAGAAGCAAAGCAAGCAAAGTGAAGCAAAAGTTCTTGTTCTTAAATGCCTTTTCTTTTCTGGTAAAATTACCTTTGTAATATAACCTCAAAAGCAGGCAGGCAGCAAGTGCGATGGGGCTTGCTCTCTGTTAAAAAGAAATGGTGGGGATAAATCGGGTGTGCGAAAATGTGAAAGTGAGGGTCGAAGGGGGCAGCTGTTTTCTATAAGGTGGGGAGTGAGAAATAAGGGGAAATTTTCAAGCAGCGACGACGGGGAAATACAACACGAAGGCAGAGTTGCAAGTGACGGCGGCCACGCCGAAGAAGCGCGAGTGCGAGCATCGTTTATAGAAAACGTTAATGTCGAATTTCCGCGCTGATTATTGTGTTAAATTTGATAATATCAGTGAGTGACTCCGTTAAAACCCGGCTTTTTCACAGCTGGTGAAAATGGCGTCCGACGAGGAAGTTGACGAAAACTATGCGGGTAAGTTGGTGATGTGTATTTTCCAAGGAGATGAGTGCAAGAGAAGAGCGGGTAAACTATGCCGGAAAGTTGGCCCGCACGCAGGACGCGCGCTTTTTGTATGATGGCTGCCATGTCAATTGGTCCCGTGCAATTTTTCGTCACCACCTTTGCTTGCCCACGATAATAAATGAAGGGGGGAAATTATTACTTTTTTCATCAATTTTTTCTTGTTAAAATTCATCCATTGTCAGTGTTTCAGAAGTGGAAAATGATGCGCATTGAAATTTTGGTGGAAATTTTAGGGTTAACTTTTTTTTTCTCCTCTTGTTTCAGACATGTATTTGACAAAAATTATGTTATAAGTATTTGACGAGTAGGCAAATTATTAAAATGACTCATTGATTGCACAACTAGACAAAAAGTTGATTTTGTTATTTGTTTTTTTAGGCCGGAGATGAAAATGTCAAGAGGCTCTTTTTTTGCTTCACGTGTTTATCGAAATGTTTAAATTTCTAAGTTTCTTTGTCTCTAGGTGTGAAAAATTCTTTGGGAAATGTTTAATTCATTGATGAAGCTTTTTTTTAGGGTAGAAAGTTTCTTTTCTACTCCTTAGGGACAATTGTCATTGTATTTTGTTTTTGGGACACGAGACAAATAATTTGGAAAAAGGGAAAAATTTTCGGGAATGGAAAAAATAATTACGAAAAATGTGAATGAAAAATAGAGAAGGTACTCGGCGTTCAGCCATCTGGTAGCGTTGTGTACGTTTCATTTATTAAGCATTACTTTTGTATTTGTATATTCGTATTCCTTCGCCGGTTATAGATGTATAAAACACGATTTGTTTCGTTTTGAATAGAACTGGATTTTTTTTCTCTTTTTGTTTCAATTTCCTTTAATTGAGAAGTTGGGGAAAAAATTTTCAATCAATTGAACGATATGATGATAAGATTATGAGTAGAGCGTTAAAAGATAGGTATCGAGAGTGCGGTATGCCCTTCCAAAGAAAATGGCGGCCGCACACTCTCACAAAGCATTCACTGTGAGCGGATTAGTTCTTGAGACAATTTTTCATGTTTACGTAAATTATTCTCCCTCGTCAGACGATCGGCGTCCTTTCGCTTTTCATTCAATGGAATTTCCACTAAAATCTTAGGGATTTTGCCGGTTTTTTTTCAATTTCGGCAATTTTTTCACGAAATTCGACCTCATTCCATCTTTAGGTGTCTACGTAATTCATAAATAATTCTATGAATAAAAATTGTATTCGTATATATGTAGTAGTGGATATATTTTCTGCATCTATATTGTATACTGTACTCTTTTCATTTTCATACAGAAGCGACGCGAGAGACTTTTTCCCTTCTATATAAATTCGAAGAAAGTAATTTTTAAGTTTTTTTCTGTATATTAAGGGAAAACGTACTTTTTTTCTCTCGGTTGAATTCTCTTCTCTTTGAAATTTTGCTCGAGTCGATGTTTATTTTTAACTTTTTAGTGATGAAATATTTCGGAATTTATAATTATAAAATAAAATACTTGGTTGGTGAATGTCATGCGAGGAAAATCTTGTATCGAAAGATTGTAAAATATTTCCAATCTTTACAAGTGCGAGTTTTTTCGAAATTATTTTCTCTTAGAAATGAAAAATAAGGGTAAATTTTTGTTTACTTTTTAGGAGAAGATGATTTAGAGGAATCAAGTGGACCAGTGGCGAAGGTTGGACAACAAATTGACGGTTCTTCCGATGCCGAAGAATCTCAACGTCAGGTAAATGTTGTACATTTTGTTCGTTTTCTCTTTGGAATGAAATAATTTTTTTTTCCTACTGAAATAACATGTTTTTCTTATTTTTTTTTCGCTTAAAGGAGGAAGATGACGATTATGAGCCGGAAGAGAGAAAAAAGAAGAAAGGAAAGAAGCGAAAAGCGAGGAGTGAAGACAAGAAGGGCAAGAAGAAAAAGAAAAAGAAAAAATCCGATTCTGGCGACGTAAGTTTCGATATCTGTTTCTTTTTTTTAATTATTCTACTTCTATTTTTTATTTATTGATTTTTATTCTTAGGAGAGCGATTTCGGCGGAGGAGACAATGCAGACGTGGCAGGTGATGACAGCGATTTTGCGAGTAATCAAAAGAGCAGGAAATCATCGTCGAGAAAATCGTCGAGCCACAATACTTCATCAGCTGCTCAAAGTCAAGAGCCATCAACCGGAATGCCGACAATTGATGAAGTCTGCAATACATTTGACTTGACAGACGTACATATCGATTATTCGGATGCTGATTTTCAAAATTTAACCACGTACAAACTGTTTCAACAGCACGTTAGGCCTCATTTAATTAAAGAAAATCCCAAAGTACCAATGTCGAAACTTATGATGTTGGTAGCCGCTAAATGGAGAGATTTCTCCGAAATGAATCCGCACACACAGCCGGAAGTTGAAGTGTCGTCTGGTAATTTGGAGGAGGAATGCAAAACAACAAGGTCGAGTCGTGGAGCGGTGGCACAAGAGCCAGATGACGACGACGAGGACGAGGAGGACAGTGAATTTTATAAGCGTAAATCACGAGGATCGCGCGCCCGAAAGGGGAAAAAGGCGTCGAAAGTTCCAACTCTCAAGATTAAACTTGGAAAACGCAAACGAGCCAGTTCTGTAAGCATTCAAAAATAAGAAAAAGATTAATTACGAATTTCGTAAAAATAATTATTTTAATTATTAATTGTTTCGTGTTTTCTTTTTTCGTCAAATTAGGATGAGGAAATTGAGAACGCAAGTGCGGGTTCTTTGCGCGATTCGGACATGGAGTTTGAGCAGATGATCGCGGATGATGAGCCAGCGACGGAGGGGAGCACAAAGGGCGCCGAGGAGGCGAATGTCGAGACACCGGCCGATCCGCCAGTTCGCAGAAAGGCAAAGACAAAGATTGGCAATAAGAGCAAAAAGAAAAAGAAGACGAAAACAACGTCGAAATTCCCGGATGGAGAGGCAGGTCTCCAGGTAGAGTTAAGCTGCTTATGGCTTGTGCGTTCGTCGCTGATTCAGAAATTTTTCACTATTTTTTCATGATAAAAAAAAATAATTGGATTATCATATTTCGAAAAAATCAGAAAATTTAAAAGCTTCTTCGTTTTACTAATTCTTTTTTTTCTTCTCTGTTTCTCTTTGGCAATTTGTAAATTGCATAAAGTGAAATGAAACGAAATAATGAGAAGATGGAATATAAGGAGAATTTAAAGATAGAGGATGGAAAGAAAAGATAAAGATGATAATAACAAGATGTAAAAAAAACGATAGAACAAATTTAAAGATAGAAGTAAATATAAAATATAAAATGAAAGAAAATATAAAGTTGAAGATGGAAAAATATATGGAAAATTTCTTTTCTTGGTAAATTGGATAATAAAGAAAATACAAAAATGAAGAACGAAAGAACGCATATCCTTTGCTGCTTAGCTCTGCCTTAAATTTTATCGTAACCACATTTTGCAAATTGGAAAATCAATTTTCAGTTTTGTACTTTATGGTATATTTTCAATAATTGCGATTTTGCTCCAAAATAACCGAGATGTTTTTTTTTGTTGCTTCTTTTTCTGCAGACTGATCATCAGGATTATTGCGAGGTCTGTCAACAAGGCGGTGAGATTATTCTCTGCGACACTTGTCCAAGGGCTTACCATCTTGTTTGTCTCGAACCCGAATTGGAGGAAACTCCCGAGGGAAAATGGAGCTGTCCCCATTGCGAAGGAGAAGGTAATTTCAATTTTTTTTTTATTCTATTTAGAGAAAACAAAAAAAAAACCTGTAGAAATAATGCATAGCAAGTGTAAAATATTTTCCGTTGTGTACACTTGTAATTTTTTTTTTAAAGAATTTTTTTGCGACTGTAAGAAGTTTTTTATTTTTTTATTTCTGAATTAAGAATTATTTTGATTGTTCGAAAATTTTTGTTTCTGATCTTAATTAAATTTTTCGCGTTGGTATTTCACTAATTCAGGGTTGCCACAGGTCAGGAAAGTCAGGGAAAGTAATAATTTTTACAATTTTCATAAATACTAGATTGATAAAAGAATTTTAATTAAAAATACTAAAAAAATTAAATTTTGGAAAAGTTACAAATAATTACAGAAATTCAATTATTTTCAAAAGTAATAACATTTTTCGCAGAAATTCAATTATATCAAAAAAAAATTTTTAATTCTGGTCATTTCAATTATATATTTAAAAATAAAAAAATTCTTCTCCTAAATTCAGTTATGTTCAAATTTTTTTAAAAAATTCTCTTCAAAATTTCAATTAATGTTATAAATAATACAATTCTTGTTGAAAATTCACAGAAATTCAATAATTTATGAAATTTTCAATAAATTTCTTTGAAATAATTAAATTATTTTCATAAATAATAAAATTTTCACGTGTGTTCAATTATTTAATATACAAAATTTTATAATTTTTTTTGAAAAATATCAATTATTTAAAAAGATTTTTAGAAAATTCGTCGCATGAATCAATTATTTAACAAAAATTTAACAAAGTTGTTTACAAGAATTGAATTATTTTTATAAATAATAAAATTCTTCACCGAAATTCAATTATTTTAAAAAATTTTAATAACATTTTTAGAAATTTTTAAAAATCATTTTCATTTATTTAAATCAAATTTTAAAATTAAATCAAATTACAATTTTTTCAGATAATTGATTTTTTTGGAGAAAATTTATTACTTTTAAAAATAATTGAATTCTTGCGAAGGATTTTATTAGGATTTTTTTAAATAATTAAGTTTTTGTTGAAATAATATTCTTATAAATTGTCAAGTTTCAAAAAGGTTTGTATTTGAATGTTCCAAAGAATTTTAATTCCTGTGAAAAAGTAATAATTAAATACTTATTTAAAAATTTAGTGATTGATGTTTTTGAATAATTTTACAATTAATAAAATTTGTAAATAATTTTAAAAGAGCATTGTTTTGAGTATCTAATAATTTTTTGATTGATTCAGAATATTTTTTATGGTCAGGAAAAATGTGAGAATTTTGTCTGGAAATCAGGGAAAAATAAAATTAAATATTTGTAGCAACCCTGTAATTGTATTGTTTCTATAATTCAAATCGCAAAGAAGTTTCTTTAAATCATTAAACTTTATTGATTTGGCGGAGAATTTTCGTTAAAAATTCAAAATATTATTTTTAATACTCACTTTTTGATAAAATCGTTTTATCGGTTATTTTTATCAAGAGTCAAAGTTGTGATTTTGATTCAATTTCAAGAATTGGTGAATATTTGAATTTCTATTGAAAAAATTGAAAATAAGAAATTTGTGCAAAAAGATAAAGAAAAGAAAAGAAAGAAAGAGATGAAATCAAATTTTAGTGATAATCAGGACAAATTGTTTCAATTTACAAAACATGATTTTTAAATTTATTATTTAAAAGTTGAAGACATTTTCTAATTTTCCCTCTCCTTGGATTCTTGTTCATCAACAGGTGCAGCGGAAGATGACGACGAACACATGGAATTCTGTCGTGTTTGCAAGGACGGCGGTGAATTATTGTGTTGTGACAGTTGCACAAGTGCGTATCACATTCATTGTCTGAATCCCCCACTATCAGAAATACCCGATGGCGATTGGAAATGTCCACGCTGTTCCTGTCCGCCAATTTATGGTAAGGTGCAAAAAATTCTCACCTGGAAATGGAAGGAATGCACAGAAACACCATCGGAGGAGCCATCGACAAGTAAAGCGGCGCCGAAACATCACAAAACACGTGAATATTTCGTGAAATGGTCAGAAATGTCCTACTGGCACTGCGATTGGATATCCGAATTGCAACTCGACGTATTCCATCCTCTCATGTTTAGAAATTACATTCGAAAATATGACATGGACGAGCCGCCGAAACTTGAGGAGCCATTGGACGAGAGTGACACACGCTACAAGCGACTCCAAAATCAAGAGGGACAAAATCAACGCGAAGAATTCAATCTCGAGGAGCGTTACTACAGGTACGGTGTGCGTCCCGAGTGGTTGATTGTCCATCGTGTCATCAATCATCGATTGCAGAGAGACGGTCGTGCCACTTATCTCGTCAAGTGGCGTGAATTGGGTTACGATCAAGCGACCTGGGAGGAGGACAGCGACGATATTCCCGGTCTGAAGCAAGCTGTGGAATACTATTTGGATCTGAGAAACGCAATTTGCGGCGATGGTTCTTCATCGTCACGAAAGGGAAAGAAGGGCAAGGGTAAGAAGTCGAAGACACGGGAGATTATCGACGACGAGGAGAAGGCGCCGAAACGTTACACACCACCGCCTGATAAGCCGACAACCGATCTGAAGAAGAAATACGAACGACAACCGGATTATCTCGATCAAACTGGAATGCAGCTCCATCACTATCAACTCGAGGGTTTGAATTGGTTGAGGTACTCCTGGGGACAGGGAATCGACACAATTCTTGCCGATGAAATGGGTCTCGGTAAAACGATCCAAACAATCACATTCCTCTATTCTTTGTACAAGGAAGGACACTGTAAGGGACCTTTCCTAGTTTCCGTTCCCCTATCGACAATCATTAACTGGGAACGTGAATTTGAGACCTGGGCTCCTGATTTCTATTGTGTCACATATGTCGGCGATAAGGACAGTCGTATCGTTATTCGTGAGAATGAATTGGCCTTTGAGGAGAATGCCACGCGAGGGGGTAGAGCGACGAAAATTCGTTCGGCGAACATTAAGTTCAATGTACTCCTAACGAGTTATGAATTGATTTCGATAGACTCGGCGTGTCTGGGTTCAATCGATTGGGCCGTGCTCGTTGTTGACGAGGCGCATCGTTTGAAATCGAATCAATCGAAATTCTTCCGACTCTTAGCCTCTTATAATATTGCCTATAAACTATTGTTGACCGGTACACCATTGCAGAATAATTTAGAGGAATTATTTCATCTTTTGAATTTCCTGTGTCGGGATAAATTCAACGATTTGTCCGCTTTTCAGAATGAGTTCGCCGATATTTCAAAGGAGGAACAGGTGAAGAAGCTCCATGAGATGTTGGGACCTCACATGCTGAGGAGATTGAAGGCCGATGTGTTGAAGAATATGCCGAGTAAATCGGAATTCATTGTGAGAGTTGAATTGTCGCCGATGCAGAAGAAATATTACAAGTATATTTTGACGAGAAATTATGAGGCGCTGAATCCAAAGGGCGGGGGACAGCAGGTGTCGTTGTTGAATATTATGATGGACTTGAAGAAGTGTTGTAATCATCCGTACTTGTTCCCGGCGGCGTCGCAGGAGGCGCCCACGGGACCGAATGGCAATTATGAGACGTCGGCGTTGATAAAGGCGGCGGGGAAACTTGTTTTATTGAGTCGAATGTTGAAGAAGTTGCGTGACGATGGACATAGAGTGTTGATATTCTCGCAGATGACGAAAATGTTGGATATTCTTGAGGATTATTTGGAGGGCGAGGGTTATAAGTATGAGAGGATTGATGGTAATATTACCGGTACACAGAGACAAGAGGCTATAGATAGATTTAATGCTCCCGGTGCACAGCAGTTTGTATTCCTGCTTTCGACACGTGCTGGAGGTTTAGGAATCAATTTAGCAACAGCTGACACTGTGATAATTTACGATTCCGATTGGAATCCGCATAATGACATTCAGGCGTTTAGCAGAGCTCATAGAATTGGTCAGGCGAATAAGGTGATGATCTATCGATTTGTCACGCGTAATTCGGTCGAGGAGCGTGTCACGCAAGTTGCTAAGCGTAAAATGATGTTGACCCATTTGGTCGTGAGACCGGGAATGGGAGGAAAGGGTACGAACTTCAGCAAGCAGGAGTTGGACGATATTCTGAGATTTGGTACCGAGGAGTTGTTTAAGGAAGAGGAGGGTAAGGAGGACGAGGCTATTCACTATGATGACAAGGCGGTGGCGGAACTTTTGGACAGGAGTAAGGAGGGTATCGAGCAGAAGGAGAACTGGGCCAATGAGTACTTAAGCTCGTTCAAGGTCGCCTCGTACGTGACGAAGGAGGGAGAGACGGAGGAGGAGGCCGACACGGAGATCATCAAGCAGGAGGCTGAGAACACGGATCCGGCCTATTGGATTAAATTGCTGAGGCATCATTACGAGCAGCAGCAGGAGGACATTGCGCGAACTCTCGGTAAGGGGAAACGTGTTCGCAAGCAGGTGAATTATAATGACGGTGGCGTCACTGGCGATCAGGGAGCGAGGGACGATCAACCCTGGCAGGAGAATCTTTCCGATTATAACAGCGACTTTAGTGCACAGAGTGACGATGATAAGGAGGACGATGACTTTGATGAGAAAGGCGAGGGTGATTTACTCTCACGTCGCAGTAGACGTCGTCTCGAGAGGCGTGACGAGAAGGATCGACCATTGCCGCCGCTTCTTGCCCGTGTCAATGGAAACATCGAGGTTCTTGGTTTCAATGCGAGACAGAGGAAGGCTTTTCTCAATGCAATCATGCGTTATGGAATGCCGCCGCAGGACGCTTTCAATTCGCAGTGGTTGGTGCGCGATTTACGTGGGAAATCCGAGAAGAACTTCAAAGCCTACGTCTCGTTATTTATGCGTCATCTCTGTGAACCAGGTGCTGATAATGCGGAAACATTCGCTGACGGGGTTCCGCGTGAGGGTCTCAGTCGTCAACATGTTTTGACTCGAATTGGTGTCATGTCACTGATCAGAAAGAAAGTACAGGAATTCGAACACATTAACGGTTATTATTCAATGCCGGAAATGATTAGAAAGCCAGTGGAACCGGTGAAATCGGCAGAGCCTGGTGATGCTACCGCTGCTGCTGCTGCCGCAGCAGCAACAGGAACAAGTAGCACCAGTGCAACTCCCGCCACTTCGAATGCGCCAAGTCCAAGTCCAGCTGCAACTCCAACGCCAAATAATGCCACGCCGGTTGTTAATAATGACACGAAGACGGAAACAGAGACAAAGGACGCCAAGGATGAGGCTAACGAGAAAAAGGTAATGATTATGGTTTAGTTTCTAATCGTTTATTTGCTATCGATGTTCGCTTATTATCCGTATTCGCTAAATTACACCTTCTTTTACAAAATTCCAGTCGGCTGAAACGAAGGAAGTGAAGGAGGAGGACAAGGAAAGTAAGGAGTCAAAGGAAGATGAAGCCACCTCAGCCGAGAAGGATAAGGAAAAAGAGAAGGAGAAGGAGAAAGAAGGTGCGGAAGTGAAGAAAGAGGGTGAAGACACAGCAATGGAGACGAATGAAAACGATAAGGACAAGGAGAAGGAGAAATCAGAAGGTGTTAAGGATGAAAAATCGCCAGCTAAGCCGGAAGAAAAGACGGAGAATTCTGACGCTAAACCCAAAACGGAAGCGGAGGAAGACGTCGTTATTGTGAAAGACGATGAAGAAGAGGGCGAAAAGAAAGACGTACGTTTAAAAAATCTATTCATATATTTTAGACAGTTATGTTAATTCGTATTTTAAAAATTATTATTATTATTTCAAAATGATTCCGAAAATAGTATTTTTTTATGTATTTTCAATTTTATTTAAAAATAATAAAAAATTCTTCATTGAAAAAAATTTAACAATGGTATTCATCCTTTTGCAGGAGAAAGACACTAAAGAGAAGGAAACAAAGGAAGCTGAAGCGGAAGTCAAGCCGAAACGTAAATTCATGTTCAATATTGCCGACGGTGGATTCACAGAATTACATACATTGTGGTTGAATGAAGAAAAAGCTGCTGTACCTGGACGAGAATACGAGATCTGGCATCGAAGACACGATTATTGGCTTCTTGCCGGAATTGTCACGCACGGCTACGGTCGTTGGCAAGATATTCAAAATGATATTCGGTAAGTTAATCTAAATTAATGGGACATAATTTAATTTGTTATTTCAAATAATGAGCAACAAAAATAATTCTTCCAGACTTGTGGAATTTAATTTACCTTTGTTTCATTTGACAGATTCGCGATTATCAATGAGCCCTTCAAGATGGACGTTGGAAAAGGCAATTTCCTCGAAATAAAGAATAAATTCCTTGCCAGACGATTCAAACTTTTAGAGCAAGCTTTGGTTATTGAAGAACAACTCAGAAGAGCCGCGTATTTGAACTTGACACAAGATCCAAATCATCCGGCGATGAGTTTGAATGCAAGGTTCGCTGAGGTTGAATGTCTTGCCGAGTCACATCAGCATCTCAGCAAGGAGAGTCTTGCCGGTAATAAGCCCGCGAACGCTGTTCTTCATAAGGTTCGTTGAAAAAGCAAATTAAAAAATAATTCAAAAAAAATAATTATTTTTAAAAGATTTGACAATAATAAAATTTGATAGTGATTTCTTTTTTAAATTTTTGCTTATTGGATTCTTCTTTTTTTTTAAAAAAAACACAGGTGCTAAATCAATTGGAGGAATTGCTCTCTGACATGAAGTCAGATGTGAGTCGATTGCCAGCAACTTTAGCGAGAATTCCACCAGTTGCTCAACGTCTCCAAATGTCGGAGCGTTCAATTTTGAGTCGTTTAGCTGCAACGGCTCCAGGCGGTAGTAATACACAATCCGGACAAGCGGCATTATTGGCTCAACAATTCCCAGCTGGCTTCCCCAGTGGACAATTGCCAGCCTCATTTGCTGGTGCAGCTAATTTTGGTAATTTTAGGCCAAATTACGCTGTTCCCGGTCAAGCACCACAAGGTTTCACGGGTAAGGGATAATTATCTCTTTTTGAAAGAATTAAACAACTTTAACGATAAATTAGAGATAAAATAGAAAAAAAATTAAAAGAAGACGTAATTGAGAAAAAAATACAACGAAGAAAAGTGAAGGAAGAAAAAATAACAAATCGTTTGCTTTTAGCTTGAACTTATTTATCGGAGCAGCAGCAGCAGCTCAAGAGAGGAAAACTCAATGGCGCAGACGACATTCCCACCTGAATAAAATGCGCTGTAATATTATTTTTCGTAAATTACAATTTCTAGCTGAATTTTCACTAGATAAGGATCTAAGGTTAATTAAGCAAACAAAAAAAATAATAATTAATAATAATAAATCGCTAAATATAATATCGTAATGCTAAGAAAAGGAAGGAATCACATACATTTCTTGTATTTATTATGTGTACATTCGTCGTCCGAGAATAACGTGATTATCATGTTTTTGTTTTTTTTTGTATCGGATTTAAAGGCGGGTTCGTTAAAATGCAGGTCACCCTTGTTTTTTTTTGTATTGTATTCGAGAGGATCGCGATTTTTTTTTATATCCTTTTGGACATATTCGACGTCTGCATTATAATTCATAATTCTAACTATAGCAACAATTTATAATTAAGAAACATTTTTACTTAAATTTATTTAAGAAAAACTCGCACATTTATATTCGTTGGGACTTGTCAGTTTAAATGAATTACTAATTGATTTTTATTGATATAATATAATTTATTTGTCGAATTTTCAAATAGCAGGTTTTTTTTTCTTTTACTGATTTTTCGTTAATTTAATTAATAAATTAATTCGTTTGCCATTTTTATGGCAAAAGTTTACGATACTTGTTTATATGTTATATTAAAAGAGATGGAAAAAATGCCTTGAATAATTTTTAATTAAGACTGATGCTTAATTAAAGTATCGAATCAAATTTTTTATATTTAAAAAAAAATACCTGCAACAAAACGAGAAGAAAGCACAGTTTTTTTGTGCTCTAAAAATTTTTTAAACAAGTGTCGAGAATGGATATTAAAAAAGAAACACATACACACACACTACACACTCAAAAAATGGGATTTTTTTTAAAACTTGATGTGTGCTCGATGAAACAAGAGCAGAAAGAAAATTTGGAATAGAAATAAGTTTTTAAAAATCTTCTTTTTTTGGAGAGGATTTTAGCTTGCATTTGTGAGAGAGCATCACTATTAGTGTTTTTATTTTGTTTTTTAAAAAACTGGACGAGAGAATGTTGGGCGAAAAAGAAAACTACAATCAAGTACATTTGATTAATAATATAGTAAACACAGGTAAAAAAAAAAATAAAATAAAATAAAAAAAAAAGTTTGGAGACAATTTTCAAATGCTTATTATGGCGCAAATTATTTCTCTGTAATATGTAAAGTTTAATATAAAAAAAAATGGTAAAGGGGATTTTTTATGACATTTCTATTTACACCTCTTTCGAATGACTATCATTCATTAAATATTTGTTCTTGAGCAAAATGCAGCGATATTCGTACATGTATCTAGATTATTCGGTGCGCTCTGACTTAATTTTTATTTCACATCTACCAAACTCTGTACATACACAATGTGTTGCACTGGAAACTCTGAAATATAAATGTTAAACTGAAAATATTGCTTTTATAATTTCAAAAACCTAAGTAGAAATTATTATCTAAAATTTTAACTAAAATTTGTTTTTAAATCGATTTTTATTAGAAAATTCCACGAGAATTCAATGATTTCAATTAAAAAATGAATTATTTAGTGAATAATTGAATATTTCTCAAAATAGAATTTTTATAAAACTTTTACTAATAATTATAAATTTTCTAAGAAATTCGATTAAAATTATTGTATTGTTTAAAAATAATTGAAATTCTGCGATAAATTTTATTATTTTTGGAAATAATTGAATTGTTGAATATATGTGAAATATTTATTATTTATGAAAATTTGTATTTAAATAATTAAATTGTTTTGAAAAATTTCATGAAAATAGTAGGAATTAAGGAAAATTTTTCAAATTTTACGAAGAATTGTTTTTTTAGATTCTTAACATAATTGGATTTCTGTGAAAACTTTTATTATTTAAGAAAATAATGAATTATTGCGAAGAAATTTATAAAAAGAATTTTAAATAATTGAATTCCTGTGAAATTTTTTATCATTAAATTCAGGAAAACTTTTGCAAATAATTGAAATCTCGTCAAGAATATTATTAAATTTTTTAAGAGTGAAGAAATTTAGTTAGGATTTTATTATTTTTAAAAATAATAATTGAAATTTTAACCAGAACTAGTTTTTTTAATTTTCGAACATAATTTAAGTTTTGCCGAGAATTTTATTAATTTTAGAAAATAATTGAATTTTTGCAATCATTTCCAACTTCTACAAAATTCAATTTTCTTTAGCTTTTTTTTAACTGAAGTTTTCCTATAAATCCATTATTTTTAATAGTTAATTAAATAATTAAAAAATTTAACTAATTTCAGAAGAATTTGAATTATTAAAATTTGCACGTAAAAAAAATTGTTTGTAAATTAATATCAACAAAAATAAGAGCAAATTATAAAAAAAAGTTCTTTTAATAATTGATGGTAAAGAAAAATAACAACTAATGAATAAAAATAACATTCAAGATAAATTTATAAAATTAAACAGTTTATGGAAAAATAGAATTCAAAATACTCTTCCAACGCAAAAATTTTGTTTCTTAAAAATCATTTATTGTATAAGATGTCAATGAAAAAACGAGTAATAAATTACAGTGTAAATACAAAATATTGTGTCTATGTTAAATCGACGTTAACGAAAATGATTAATTTTAAATTTGTGTACATTATATTTATAACAAAAAAAAAAAGAAAAGAAGAGATTTTTGTTTCTATCTCACATTCCTCTCAACCAGATGATTCTTTCTTTTGCTTCTGCTGCACCATTTCGCGAAGATTATTTTCACTCTCCTTTAAACTATTTTGTAGATAATTCTTATTCGTATCTAGAACTTTAATTTTTTCATCGGCATTCACTATTCGTTTATCCAAGCTGACTTTAATATTATTAATATCATCGAGAAGAAACATTCTGCCAACAGATTCGTAAGTTCTCGTACTTGGAGGAAGTAAGACAATTTCCTTGGTGGTTAATTCTGCTCGTTGTTTCGTTCGTTTCAGTGATTCAATTTGAACATCAGCAAGTTTTAATTTATGTAATGTGTCCACTACTTTGAGATGGAGTTCAGAGAACGCTTTTTTTAGCTCTTCATCAGGTACTCGTGCCATTTTTTTCAAAAGCAATGAAATCTTCTCTATGGAAAAAAATTGAAATAAACAATTGATTTTTCAACATTTGACATTAAAATTATCTCTCGAATTTTTTATCGTAAAAGTATTGGATCTATAGAAATCTTAACTTACCGTTTTGACTTTTGTTAAATTTGCGTGGGTGTTATTAAATCACTCGTTTTAAAACTAAAATCGTTTAGATCTAAATAAGGTAATTAGGTTATGTTTCTGTTTTGTGTTCAGTGCACATGCGCAATGAGAAACGGGAATTTGTTTTTTTAAAAATAATAATTAATATAAATCATATAAATACAAGTACTTTTGAATATTACGATTTAAAACGTTTAGAACATAAATTAATTTCTTTTTAATAAACAAATAAGAGCTAGTAAAAAAATGTTTTCTAAATTGTCTATGAACTCGACTTTAGTCCTTCATACCTTCCCATCCCTGATATAGGTAAATAAAAAAAACAGTGTGACAGGACTTTTATGTCTCTAACCTTAACAAAAATACAACATGGTGTTTTCGGAGTATTTTAATTGTTCCATATCACTTATCAAAAAGAATAAAATAAACTATTGTCAGTCTTGTAAATCAAATCACTAGTTAAGAGGAAATTATAATAAATGTGAAGAACCGAGTAATTGAAAATATGTTGAAAGTATTTAGTAATAATTTTGGCAGTGGAAATCGGTTCCCAGTCCTAACCAATAAATACTTTTCTCAATATAATAAAGGATTACTGACAAATAAACCTCAAAATAAAATGACAACATCGCAAACGGCGTTTGAAAAAATAAATGAATTAAGTAAAATGAAAAACATGAGTTTCATGCAGAAATATAAAAGTTACATGATGTTTATGATTCAACATTATGACAATAATATGACAAATGTTGAGAAACGATTTCCAAAAATGAAAATTGTGAGGGTATTTAATACGGGACTGAAGGATTTGTATCAGGATGTAAAGAAGTATATGTCGATAATGAAGAAGAAGAAAAAAGTCGGAAGTCAAGGATTGACTAGAGAGGAACTTGAGTTAAATTTTAAATTACCGAATGATTTGATAAAAGTGTCGCCAATATTGATGATCTCCGCAATTCCATTCACGAATTACATTGTTTTTCCATTGATATATTTCTTTCCACGAGTATTTCTGGTCTCTTACTTTTGGACATTGCAACAGAGACTTGATTTTTTTCTCTACAACTATAAACAAAAATTAAAATACAATAAACCAGTTTTTCGATGTTTGCAAGCGCAAAAAAGAGAGATTAAACGTTTCCCAACGGCAGTGCGATGGAATAGTGTTATTGCATGCATTGGAAGTGGAACACATCCAACGACATCGGATGTTATTGCTTGTAAGGATTTATTCACTGGATATCCATTTTCGATAAATTCTCTCAAACAAAGCCACATAGTAAGTAAATAAAAAAAATATTTTATTTTTGTTAAGAGTACAGGCCTCGGATCGATTTTAACGAACAAAAAGAGTCGCTTTTATCGATTAAAAATAGAAAAAAAGTCGATTATTTAATTCAGTGCTGTCGAGAAAATTCAAATTAATCAAAACTTGGATAATTTTGCTAAATAAATATTCAAATACTTCTTACTTCTTTATTCACAGGAAATAAAATTTTTAAAATTTCGACTTTTCAAATTTAATAATTTCTAAAAATTAAAACTATAACCATCTTAGAAATTTAATTACTTTCTACAATTTTTAACTAAACTTCATCTGTAAATCAATAATCTATAAAAATTTTCAATCATTTTTTGCAATTTCTTCAAAAATTCAATTATTTAAATAAAAAAATTAAATTTTTTTAATAATTTAAACCGTCCATTTATCTATTTAAAGATATTAATTAAGATAGAACATTTTCAAAAATTTTAATAAAGAAATTCGTAAAAATTAACTTTTTAAAAATATTTCTAAATGATTTATTGAAAATACAAAAAAGTTTTACAATTAAAAATTGGCTAAAAAACTGTAATTTGGTCAAATCTTTTCAAAACTAATTTAAATTTAGTAAAACATTTAAAAAATAATTCGAAATTTGTCAAAATCTTTTGAAAAATAATTAAGTTTCTTAAAAATATAAAAAAATAAAACAAATTTTTCAAGAAACTAATTATAAATAAATTATTTCCGAAAAATTCTAAAGTAGTAAATTAAAAAAAAATTTATTTACTTTATTCGAAGGTAATTGAATCTTAAAAAATTGTAATAAAGCAATTGTAAAAATTAATTTTTTATAAATATTGTAATGTATTATTTTTCAAAAAATAATTGAAGAATTCTTGTATAATTTAAAACAAAATTGTTTGCAAGAATTTTAATTGAAAATTTGAAATATATGATTATTTTCTTCAAAATGTTAAAAATAATTTTGAACAATTTTAATTTTATTATTTTGTGTATGAATTTTAATTTTCGGAAATATTGAAAATAATTGAATTTAAAAAAATTAGAACATAATAATTTAGAGAATTATTCTTTTCTAAAATATATTTTAATATTATTTTAAAAAGCTATTTTTCATTAATTTTCTTTTTTTTTAATTTATACTTGAAGATTATTTATTATAATTTGTGATAATTTAATATTACTTCAAAATTTTTTAATTAAAATTCTTGAAAAGTTAATTTTCAAAAATTGGAATAAAACACTTGAAAAGATGATTTAGTTTGAATCAAATTTTACAGAATTTTAATTATTCAAAATCTTTTTAATTGTAATATTTTGAAACATTTAATTAGAAAACTGATTGAAAAATAAAGTTCCAAAAGTTTGTCTATACTAAGTTATACTTTGCATGGTATAAAAATCGAAAGAGGTTGCATTTTATGCCAAAAATATTGTATTTTGGCGCACAATTTGGAAAAAAAGTCGAAAAAGTCGCAATTTTTTAATAAAAGTCGCATTATTTGAAAATAGTCAAAAAAATCGAAAAAGTCATAATATCCGAGGCCTGAAAGTAAAAAAAAATTGTAAAGAAGAAAATAAAATTTGTTGTCTGTTTTTTAGAGTGATTTGCTAAGTTTACACACAATGTCACGATGGATGCCGTTTAGAAGAAAACGACTAATGAAAAGGGGACTTTTATTAAAAAATATGGATAATGCGATTCGAAAGGAAGGCGGCGTTACGAAACTTTCAACTGAAGCTTTAAAATGGGTAACGTATGGAACTTTTTTCCATTCTTGAATATTTGTTATTAATACTTTGATTTTTTAATATTTTTTTAATAGTATTTTTTAATATTTACTCACACACCTTTTGTCAATTTACTGATTAAAGGTTGTCGCATTTCGAGGTTTAAATCCAGTAAATATGTCAAATGAATCAATGCAAGAGTGGCTTGATGAATGGCTTATTGTCTCGTCTGCAGTTGATAAAGAGAGTATTTCATTACTTCTCCATTGTCCCGTACTATTGGCATACAATCATCCCACAAACTGGACTTTATTGTATCGAAAGGTGTAAATATCACAAAAGAGAGAAAAAAAAATTATTGTCACGCGGTAAATCCTCTTTTCTTAAATATTGTAAAATAATTTTCATTTTTCTTCTTCTTGACCAAAAAAAGTCTATCGCTGACAAAAATTAATTAAGTTAAATTATTGTAAATAACTAAAGTAGAATTTTAATAAATGCTTATAATCTCAACTTTAATATAGACAAATTTATTTTCCCCCGACTTTACTAATTAGTAAGAAAGTTTTTTTCCCCTAAAAAAAAGAATACTTAATATTATAACTTATTTATTTATAATTTATATTTATTTTATAGTTAATGAATTGGTTGGAAAAAAAAATTCCATCAGAAGAAATAATTGGAAAAGTAATTTATCTGTAAAATTTACTTTATTAACGAAATCATTTCAGATACACGTTTATCACAGAATGTTTAGGTACTGTATTTTAACACTTTCATTAAAAAATAATTCTTATAAATCAATCTTCTTTGTTTACAAATTATTTCTTAGTTACACTTAAAAATTTAGCGTATAAAAAAACGAAAATTAAAATTAATATATTTCACACAAAAGTGTTAGTGAAAAAACAAAAAAAAATTTACGCAGAGGAAAAAAATATAAAAATTCACGTAAAATATGTATAAATATAAAAAGGATAAATTTAAATAAAATATATCTAAACTATAGAAACAAAAAATTAAATGAAAATCAAATGAAAAAATTGTCTAATTAATTGGTATGTAAGATGGCAAATTACCAACTGGTGGTCTTTTACGTGGCACAACGACAGTCGTATCCAATTCAACAATCACTTCTGCTTCATCAGTTTTCTCCTCACTGCTAATAGTTGTAATCTCTTCATTTTGATTTTGTGCGGCTTTCACGATTTTCAATTTTCTCAATAATCTCTCTCGTTTCTCCTCCAAATCATCGTCATTTGAACTATCATAATAACGTTTTCTGCTCTCTATTATTGTACAAGTGAGGTCATTCGAATCGGAAGCATTCAAATTTGTTAATTCCTTGTTTACATTATTTAAAGTGCGTGGCGTATTTTTTGTTTTCGTTTTATGCGGGTACGGACACTGTTTACCTTTACTACACTTTCCCTCCTTTTCAAATTCGGGACACGCAAAAATGTGACGCTCCTTACACTGTAAATTAAATACGAAAACACGAAATTATTTGGAAAAATATTCTTTTCCACAATTTGCAAAAATTGAAATAAATAAAAAAAAGTTCATATTTTTGATTCAGAAAATTAGAAAAAAGAAATTGTTAATAATAGAAATAAATGATAAATAATTATTTGCTTAGAAAGTAAATAATATTGAGTAATAAAAAAATAATAAATAAAAAATCTTAAATAATAAAATAAAAAATCTAAAATAATAAAATAATAAATCTAAAATAGTAAAAAAAAATGTTTACTAGTAAAATAAAAACTAAAGCAAAAGTATTTTTTAATTTGTATTTTTTGATTTTCAAAAATCAAAAATAAAAAGAATAATTAAAAATTTGGATCAACTTAAGAATTGTGCAAAATTCTCACCTCAGTGCCCTTTGCGCAGTAGCCTTGGAGAAATTCCCGGCAAATTGGAGTTTTTTCCGAAACTTTGACATGAAGATAGGGACATTTGTCGCGCGAGCAACAACCTTCTAAAAAATACTTACACGTTGGCATTTTCTCCGGTCCCACGTCGTGTGAAAGTTTACAATTGTCCACTAAACATTTGCCTTGCAGGAAACTATTAAATGATGGAAAAAAAGAAATTTTTTCGTTCCAACGAAAATTTTGTTAATATATTTTTAAAAAAATTTTTTTTTTTTTCAGTTAAAGGAAAGTTTCGAGAAAAAAAAATTACTTACTTTTTACAAAGGGCAATCTGCTTTTTGTCATGAACTTTATGACACGTTCCTTTTGCTTGATTAGCGCAGTAGCCAAATTTTCGGAAAAACAGACAAGGCTGATTATTTTTGCGCATTTTGTTTCGCAAAAGTTGTATACTCCTTTGCTTCACTTTGTTGCTGTTTGAAAATAGAGAAAAAGATTTTTTTACAAGAATTATTTTTTTTATTTCTCAACTGAATTAATTTCAAAATTGGAATTTTTTAATTAACTGAAAGTATTTTTGGAACTAAAAATATTTTTTAGTAAAGAAAAATATTTTTTATTAACTGAAAATAGTTTTTGCTAAAGAAAAATATTTTTTGCAAAAGAAAACTATTTTTTATTAACTGAAAATAGTTTTTACTCAAGAAAAATATTTTTTACGAAAGAAAACTATTTTTTATTAACTGAAAATAGTTTTTGCTAAAGAAAAATATTTTTTATTAACTAAAAATAGTTTTTACTAAAGAAAAATATTTTTTATTAACTGAAAATAGTTTTTACTAAAGAAAAATATTTTTTATTACCTGAAAATATTATTCTACCAAGAAAAAATATTTTTTTAATAACAAAACGTATTTTTACTAACTAAAATTATTTTCCTACTAACGAACACAATTTTTTTTTAATTATAAATTTACCTCATATTACTTTTGATGGTTTGTTTCAAGGAAACGAAGGAAGTTCGTTTAATAATTGAATTTCGATTGAATGCCGATGAAAATCGAGCCGAATTATTATTCGCCGTTGTATTTTTCGTTGTATCAATTCGACGAAGTGCTTTTCCATTAGACGCAATGAAAAATTGATCTTTCGATTTACTTGAAATTGTTCGTTTTTCTGTAAATAATTTATATCCCATTAAATAATATTTATATTATTGAAAAGCAATTTTCTCTTCACAATATAAAAGAAAGTAAAGAAAAATACTTTTTGTCGGACTTGTACTGTTTCTCCGTATCAACTGATTTTTTGACGAATTGTAACGAATTCCTTCAATTGAAACTAACTTCTTAAAATTACCCCTGAAAAAATATTCACAGTGAAATAATTTATTAACTAAATAAATAAATATTGTTATTAAGTATTTGAAAAAAAAAATCTATAAAAAGAACATGAGAACTATTTCAATGAAATGAGGATTTTGACAAACAACCGGAACAAAAGTCACTATTTCGAATTTGAAAAAAAGTTTACTATGAAGCAAAAACAATTTTTTTTATTAAAATTGAAATTTGAGAAAATGAAAATAAATTAACAAAAAATTCCCGTCACAGAATTGAAGGTTTAAAAAGGAATAATGAAAATAAATAAATACTCACGTTAATTTTGCACCAGCAGAAGATGTTTTGTTCTTTCCCTTTGACGGGGCAATTCTATCGAGTTTATACGCGCTCACTTTAGTTTTCGATTTAACGAATTTTAAACGATTATTTATTTGAACGGAAAGACTTGTAGAGGGCGATAAAATATTTCCACTAACTCTTTTCAATACCTTATTACCAAATTGTCTCGCTTTAATTGGCGAAACGACTGAATTATTTGTTTTGATATTTCGTTTCACTCTTATTAATTTTCTACGTGAGACAATGGAATAATTTGGATTAATAAATTTATTATTTGTTCCCGTGCTTTTCACATTTGACTTTGAATAAATATTATTGTAATTTGTTGATTGACTGATAGATTTTGTTTCAGTTGTTATTGTTGTTGTTGGAAGACTTTTTGTTGATTGTGAATTTGTAATTGTTTTCATTAATTTTGGATTTACGTGGACCGATTTTTTTAAATAGTCCTGCGATGTTGAGGGTTGCAATTTTTTTGCACTATTTTCATTATTTTCTTGTAAATTCTTGACAATATTCATGTCACGTACAATTTTTGGATTCACATAAATTTTTGCGTCTGCTTTTGAAGTCGTTGTTGTTGTTGGTTTTGGATTCATGTAAATTGATGATTTGGGAATAATTTTTGGATTTATTGCTATTGTTGGTTTGGGCTCCAATTTCGTGGTGAGAGGTGGTTTTGGATTTATGTAAATTGACGTCTTCGCGTTGTCCAGTTTTGTATTTATTGTTGTTGACGCAGGATTTAATTTCGGATTTATGTGTATCGATGCTTTTTTATGTACATTTGGATTGACGTGAATTGAATGCTTCTTGGCGGCGTAATTCGGATTTACGTATATTCTTTTTGGAATTTCTGTTTGTCCCATTGAACTTTCAGGTACACGAACATTTTTCGTTGGAATTTCGAGATTATTTGCTAATAATTTACTTTCACTATTGTTTAGTGTGTTACTATCACACTTGTGAAATGATAGTTCACCCGTCATTTTTGGGTGCAATTTAGTTACTTTTTTTCCTAATTGTAAAGAACTTTCCTATAAGAAAATTAAAATAATGATAAACTGAAGAGAATTTGAGGAAAAATTTTCATTCGATACACTCGATAACATTGATAACTAATTTTACTTTGTATAATTTTCGAAAAACCCGTTGTTAATTAATCTATTACACTTTTATTACACAATAGCACAGAGAAAACGTTTTTGCGTCACAAAATCTCAAACTTTTTTCTTTTTTACACAATACGAGGAAGAATTTGCTAAATAAGGAAATGAGAAGAAAAAAACCGCAACACTTACAATCAATTGTACTTTACTGCTTATTTACAAGAATAGAATAGATTGTTTGGAAAATATTGATAAATATTTGACAGAAAGAAATTAAGAAATCGTAAACATCACAGCAACATGTTCGTAGATATCAGAAATTCAAGATGTCTGTCTGATAAACGTTTCCGATTGGTCGTTGACTTTTTCTCCTTTTATGAATCACCTTTCAATTCTAAAGCTCCCTCCACAGGTGAATCTTTTCGCCTTTATGGTTCATACACAATCGTTTTCTTTACGTAAATTCGTCCGACTTTATGGAAAAAATGTTTCCCACCACCTTCCCAACCCTGCCGCGTGACCGATTCTTAAGTAACGTTCACATTGACAAATTCCATCAACGAGTTATAGACGAAATAGTGTCAATTCCTACTCCAGGAAATGATATTTTATTGACTCGTAAATTTATAAAAAGGTGAACTGTCAGTTTGACAGATTAATAATGAGACATTTTGTCGTTCTATGAAAATTGTTTTAGAAAATTAATTCCATCTAGTTTAGAGAGAATATCAAAGTGCAATTTATATTAAATAAATACTTGATTAGTTTAAGTTACGTTTTAGTGAATATTACCCTTTTGCCAAGAGGTAAGTATAACAATGCACTGTCAATAATTGTATTACATTTCTTGTCAACACAGCAATTGTTTCTTCAAACACTGCAATTTTTTATTTTCAAATCCTAAATAATTGTCATCGACATTTTGTTCATCACTATTCTTTAACACAATATCAATTGTTAATTAACTTGAATTCTATTCTTATGTGGGTTTAATCAGCATGCATATGTTCAATTATTTCCATGCTCCTAATTCTTTATTTGAAACATGAAAATTAGGTTTACTTTTATGTTTGTGTACAAATATTGTTTTAATTGATAAGGAATTTTGATTTTTTTTTGTTTTCTATTTCTGGGGTTTCAATGTAGAAAATTAAACCTTGCGAAAAACTATTAGGGAAATATTTATAGTTATTTCAATAATGTTCTATTGTGTTTCTAATTAAGTTGCTGACCAGCAACTGGTGATTGTAAATTATTCCAGACCTGGACTAAAATTAGGAACTACTTGAAAAGTACTTAAGACAGTTTTATGATCGTTTGGTTCTTTATTTTTAAATTTAAAAGCACTGTCTAAGAATAGTGTTTAAAATGGATTTTCTTCATTATAGAATATAGACAGTGTTTAAAATTATTTTTCCTTGTAGAAAATTAATATTTTCCCTTTGTAGAAAATTAATATTTTTCCTTGTAGAAAATTAATATTCTTTCTAAAGTGGGAATTATTTGGAAATAATTTTTTTTATGTTTAATTTCAGCTCTGATTGGGAATGCATAGGAATAAAGTATAAACTAATTACAGTGAATTTTTAATAATCACGGATGAAGAATAGGTTATGATTTATTTTGACTTTGCAATAGAGCGGGCATTTTATTGCAATTTACGAACAGTATTCACATATTCCACAAAAGCGAGTAATCTACTTTTAGAATTTTTTATATTTCTGGTAATCATAGCTACTGACGAGCTGGCTCTATTAGCGAAGCTGGAAGAGGCCAATAGGTGAGTGGAATTTTTTTTATTGTTAATATTCTGCTTCTATTTTGTTTATTAGTTAAAATTCATTAAAGAATTAATTTAGTTTTCATTAACGTAAAAAGGAAAATATGGTAAATTGGGAAATTGGTTTATAATGCGCAATTAGATTCGTAATTCAATTTCTGTTAATCTGCAGTTTATGTTAATTTTCGTAAATAAAATTTTATTAAAATTTCAGGCTGATTGAATCAGATGCCAAATCGCTGAATTCACTGCAAAGTAATCATAGTAGAAAAGGTTCTGATACGTCTCAAACATCATTAACGACGGGATGTAGTGGCGAGGGTGCACCGCAACAACGTCGTTGCTTTGGCGATGGAGATGAGAATATTTGGAATCTCTGGGGCAATATAGCGGCCGATTGGGATAATCAATGGAAGAAGAGGAAAGACTTTATCAAGGATTTAGTTCGACAGGGTGTCCCTCATCATTTTAGGTAATTTGCATAATTTACAGTTACATGCCTAGGAAATGGATTTTTTCGATTTAATCGAAAATAATCATTATTTTCGAAAAATTCTTCTTTTTCGACTTATTTGTTTATTTTTTAAACAGAGGGATAGTCTGGCAATTGCTGTGCGGAGCACATGATTCTCCGGTGAAAAAACAATTTGCCGAGTACATAAAATGTACGTCGGCATGCGAGAGAATAATTCGAAGAGACATTGCGAGGACTTATCCGGAACATGATTTTTTCAAAGAAAAAGATGGACTAGGCCAGGAGAGTTTATTTAATGTCATGAAGGCATACAGCCTTCATGATCGCGAAGTAGGATATTGTCAAGGCTCAGGTTTTATTGTAGGATTATTGTTGATGCAGGTTTGTTATCTACTTTATTTCGAATTATTAATGAAGATAAGAAAAGATCTTTTCAGTAAATTTTTTTTTTATTATTATTGATGATAGAAAATAATTTTTCATTTTTTGTTAGCAAATGCCGGAGGAGGAGGCTTTCGCAGTGCTGGTTGCTCTAATGCAGGAATATCGTCTCCGCGATATGTTTAAGCCAAGTATGGCTGAATTGGGTGTTTGTATGTATCAATTGGAACATTTGGTGGCCGATACACACACTGAATTGCATGCTCACTTTACCGCCCAAGGTTTTCACACTTCAATGTACGCGTCTTCGTGGTTTTTAACTTTATTTACAACAACACTAAGTCTTCCTCTCGCTTGTCGTATTTTCGATGTTTTCCTGTCCGAAGGAATGGAGATAATTTTTAAAGTCGCACTCGCCATGCTACATCTCGGCAAAGAAGATTTACTCAGTCTCGATATGGAGGGAATGCTCAAGGTAAACTGTACCGAGAGAATATTCCAGAATGTTCTCACTCTTCTTTTCGTTTTTCACATATAATTTCATTCATAGTATTGTCATTTTTTCAAGTTATGTATTTTGAAAAACTTTTCAAGGTAATTTTTACATTCTTGTCTCGTTTTAATTAAAATACTTCTTGAAATCAATTATTAATTATTTTTTTTAAAGTTCTTTGGGAATTTTTAAATATACTTGTTCAAAATTCAATCAAACTTATTATTTATGAAAAAATTGAATTCTTTTCAGTTCTTCCAAAAAGATTTACCGGGTCGCGCCGAGGCCGATCCAAATGGTCTAATGAACCTCGCCTACGAAATGAAGATAAATCCAAAGCGAATGAAAAAATTGGAGAAGGACTATACAATTTTAAAAATGAAGGAGCAGGAGGAAATGGTGGAATTACGTCGATTGAGAGCTGAAAATCGTCTATTACGCCAGAGGACAGAACTTTTGGAGGCTGAATCAACGGAACTTGCTGATAGATTAGTGAGGGGACAAGTGTCACGCGCCGAGGAAGAGGAAACTGCATTTGTCGTTCAACGTGAATTGGCGGCTCTTCGTCACACGCATCTTGAGACGAGTCATCAATTGGAGCAAGCACACGAGGAATTAAGATCGCTGTCAATTTTATTAGAGGAAAATCTCACCTCAAAGCAATCGTCACTCGATGAAATTAATAATAAGCAAGAGGCACTCTGTCAAAAGGAGGAAATGGTGCAATGCCTGCAGGAGGAATTGGTGAGAGTGCGATTACACGAGGCCGAGAATGATGCAATAATTCGCGATCTGCGCGCGAGAATTCAGGAATTAGAGCAGGATAAGAAGACACTTCGGGAAACAACGCCCGATAATTCTGTCGCGCATCTACAGGAGGAATTAATTGCTGTTAAACTTCGAGAAGCCGAGGCTAATTTATCACTGAAGGTGAAAATTCTATTTATTTCCTATTAGTTTTCTTTATATTCGATTATCTTCCTTTGTTTTTTATTATTTTCTATACTATTTATTATAATTGATCGCAAATTTATTTTATTAAATTTAGAATCTCAATTATCGGTTATAAATTTTTATTAAATCATTATTTTAGGATCTTCGACTGCGAGTGACGGAATTAAGTGCCGCATGGCAGAAGCATTTACAGGAACATCGTTCGTCGCACACGGCGCAAGCTGCGGATTCAACGCCAAAAAAATTATTATTCTGGGAAAATCGTGGACACGAGATACAAAAACTCGAGGAGGATTTAATGACAACGCGAATAAGGGAAATGGAGGCATTAACTGAAGTCAAGGAATTAAGATTGAAAGTAATGGAACTTGAGACTCAGGTTCAGGTGGCGACGAATCAACTTCGTCGACAGGACGAGGGCAGTAAAGTACTTAAAGACGATTTAGAAGCGTCCTCGGCAAGGGAGAAGGATTTAGTCGCAAAATTACGTGAACAACAACACAAATACACTGATTTAGAATCGAAAATGAAGGACGAGACGCTAATGTCAAAAATTC
Organism: Leptopilina myrica (nomen nudum); assembly: GCA_032872475.1. Taxonomy (NCBI): domain Eukaryota; kingdom Metazoa; phylum Arthropoda; class Insecta; order Hymenoptera; family Figitidae; genus Leptopilina; species Leptopilina myrica (nomen nudum). Next base: position 1,862,614 of record CM065458.1, read on the forward strand.
GTGACGCTGAGCATGCACAGCAAGTTGCGGAATTAACGCAGAAAATTTCTATTCTGGAATTAAAGGTTGGAATTTTTTTAAATAATTGAAAACAAACCAGAGTCAATTACTATTATTTAAAATCAATAATAATTTTTAGTTTGTTTATTTTTTTTTCTTGTAATTATTGTTTTCGTTTTGTTTGCAGAATGAGGAAATGTTTACCGAGGGTGAATTGAGAAGCAGTTTGGAAGATTGCGAACGCGTGCGAGAGTTGCAAGATAAAATTGCGGATCTAAAAGCTGAGGTGAGAAATTAATTCTTCGTGAAAAATTGGAAAAATTCTTTTTCTATATTTGTTTATTGGCTCTGATGAATTGTTACTCCTATCTTCAGTTAGCCTTTGACACGGTTACTGTTTTGCTTCCAAAACCTCCCCGCCCCACCCTCAGAGCAAACACTCCGAAAGAAGTGGATAAAAATCTTTCAAACTGAATTTTCTCCAAGGGAAAAAAAACACGAAAATTGAAAATTAAACAAAGAACTTAAAGAAAACTCTGACAAATTTACAATTCATGAGGAAAATTTACAATTCAGACTAAATTTAAAATATACATAGAATACAATTGTGTGAATTTACAATTCAGAAAAGTTAATTTGCAATTTTAATTTAAGTAAATTTAGTATTTTCAAAATAAATTTGACAATTTTTGTAATAAAATGTAGTTAGAATTTTGAAATGTTTGTGATATTTCAAAGTGAATTTATAAATACAAAAGGAGATTTAGTATTTTTAGATCAATTCTTCTTTGGGAAAAAAATGTTCTTAAAAATTCTTCTTTCATAAAAAAAACACAAAGAGGTACATAAATACTTACATTTGAAATACAAAATTTTTTTTAAGTTGATGAAGAAAATTCTAAAAAGAGAACTAACGCACAACTATTGTTATATTTATGACTTTAGTTTCCTACACCCATCACGAGTCCGGAGACTGAGCCGTGGCGCTGGCTCGAGTAAGTTTCAAATCTAAATGTTTAGCATTTCTTATAGGCATGCGTAAAACTTGAACTCGACTCATTTTTTTCTTTTTCAAATTCTCTTCACACGAGAAGGTAATATTTTCCTTTAAATTTGACTCATTATCGATGAGTTTTTTTTTATTTTTATTTATTTTTTTTGTCCAGTAGTTTTGTGATTTGTAGAAACGAGTTAAGTTTTGCCCGAAACGAGAGTTTCTTTTTGAAGTGATTTGAACCCTTTGGTAGTTAAAATTTAGAAGGATTTTGTTATGCTAGTTTTAAAAAACAATAATAAATAAAAAATATATATTCAGTTTGGTACTAATTAGAATTAAATGAATTTCTGTTAGAAGAAATTGGAATATTTTTAACTCTCGAAAATATTGGAAAATGCAAAAATTAAAGGAATGTTAAAAATCTATTTTTAATTTGTTCGTAGTTTGAAGTTAGTTATTTTTATTTGCTTTTTATTTTCGAATTTTTTTGATAATTTCTTCTTATGTTTTCAATTTGTCAAATTAATGAAATTCTAATTTATTGCTTTGAAATTTAAAAAAAATGCCGACAATTTATTAAAACAAATTGTTTTTAATTAAAAATATTTCATTTATTTTTTTTTCTAATTTTGAATCTGAAATAATTGTATTCTTTTGAAGAATCTGGTAACTTATGAAAATAATTGAATTCTAGCGACAAGTTCTATTAAAATGATTGAAAATAATTTAATTATTTCGAAGAATTTCATTAAAATTTTTAAAAAATATTTATATTTCTTCAAGAAATTTAATTAAAAGTGTATTGAAAATAATTAAATTCTTTCAAGGAATTTTATCAAAATTTTTGATTTTTTGAGAAATTTTATTTAAATTCTCTTTTTCTTTGAATTTTTTTTATTTAAATTAGATTTTTTATTTGAATTTGAACTTTGTTTATTTAATAAGTAGAAGTAGATATTGCATCATGTAGTTTTGTATAAAGAGCTTCGATGTTGTATCCGAGTTACGAAAAAATTTCTGCATGTTACTTTTAATTCTAATTTTACTGTTTCTATCGTTTAAATTACTTCAATTTGCTATTTTGGCAAGAAAAAAATACCAATCACGTGTCAAAGGCAAGGGAAAAGCAGAATTTGTTTACTCCTCGATTTTCTTTTACTAACTCACATTTGTTTATGAAAAATAGTTTTCTTTACTTAACTTTTATTTACTTTAGTTTATTTTCAAAATTAACAAAATATTTTCCTCTTGTTTTCTTCTATTTATTCTTTTCTACTTTTTCATTATTTAGCATTATCAACTTTTTGTAATGCTTTATTTTATTCTAACCATTTTTTAATAATTTTGTATTAATAAATATTTACGTATTGTAAATATAAAAATTAATAATAATTTTTGTAGTAATAAATATTTTGCAGCAATATTTGACAGGTATTGTAATTTAATAAAAAACATTTTTTTTATTAGAAAATAAATAAACCAAGTTACAAAATCTCCTCCGCTCTAAGAAGCATAGAATATTATTTATTATTCGTAATTTAGAATCACGCCTTGGACTTTGAACAAATTGAAAAGATAATCATCAGAGTGGAAGATATCAGAGAAAACACAACTATTGAGAAAAAAAATCAAAATCTCATATTTGTTACTTTAGAAAAAATGTAATAAACAATTTTTTTTTTACTTTTTAAAATTGAAAAACATTTTTCATTTCTTTTAGGTCGTGAGGCTTGAGACTTGGAAACAACGATGGACAGGGAAAAATGTAGAATCAACACGAAATTACAATATTGAGAAGGAAAGTGAATTAGATGAACGAGATCTCAGAATTTGCCTTCAGGACCATGTCAATATTGAATCATCGCGAAGTCCTCCCGAGGTCTAGATTTGTATACACATCCTTTTTTTACTGCCTTGAATTTCGATTACTTATAATGTTTTTAATTATAATCTAAATAACATTTAGTGTTATCTATTAAGCAATTATTACTGTCGGAACATTTTATTATCAGTTTGAGAGAAAAAAAAGGAGAAAAAATTTTTGGTATCAGTGTTTTCTATGTAGTACATGAACACTGTAGTGTTAAATACTTTTACACAAAGAGAGAGAACGAGAGAGAGAGAGAGAGAGAGAGAGAAAGAAAAAAACATTGATAGATACGCTTCAAGTAAAATGCATAATATAAAAGAAAGGAATTCCCCCAGTGTTGGACAGTCTGTTACGACAAAAAAAATATTTATAAGTTTTTTGTTTCTATAACTTCAGTAACTGTTGCTTTATAATTTTCTTGGAAAATTGCATTTTATTTTAAAAAATTGCTTTAAAAAAATTGCTTTAATATTTGTTTTAAAAAAAGGTTTTAAAAAATTACTTTTTACAAAATTAATTTTTCAAATTTAATCGCTTTATGACGGGAATTAATAATATTAGCGAAAATTACATTTATTTACTGTGTAATTTTTGTTACTCTTCCATAAGTTACTTTTTAAAAGAATCATTTTAAAAATTAGTGTTAGTAATTTTTTTTACAAATATTTGTAACATAATTTAGAAATTTTATTAACTAGATAATTTAAAAAAAAAATCTAATTGAAAAGAAAAAGGCAAAAAATTTAACTGAATAATTTTGACTAAAATTACTTAGGAAATATTCCTAAAATATTTCTCTACTAAATAATTATGAATTTAAAAACAATTCGTGATAATTTTAAGATTCTTCAGGAATATTTATAACTTAAAAATTTTACTGCTCACACGTTCTTAATTTATTCTTAAACTCTTTAAACACAAAATTTTCTTACTCTATTTGTTCTAGAAATTTTTTTTCAAATCTCAAATTTTTCCAAATGATCAAATCTTTTCTAAATAAATTCGAATTTGTTTGGAAAACGTTTAAAAAGTTTTCTTTAATAGAATTTGTTTAGAATTAAATATTTATTTCGAAACCTATTCGAATTTCTGCTTAAATTTTTTTTTATATTCGAATTTAGGTAAAAAAAATTTGAATTCCTTTAGAATAAATTTGAATTTGTTTAAAATTGAATATATTTTCAAATAATCAAATTTTTTAAAATTCGAATTTAAGTAGAAAAAATTTGAATTCGTTTAAAGTTGTATTTATTTCCAAAACAAATTCGCTTTATTTCTGTAGAAATTTGAAATACTTTAAAACGAATTAATTTCTTTGAAAAAAGTCTTTTTCTTAAAAAAAAATTCATAGAGAAAGAAGAACAAAAAGAAAACAGTAACACAACGAGTTAATAGGTTTAAAAATAAAAGTTACTTAAAAAGTAACATATCCAACACTGGAAAAATCATTCCGATTGATATGTTAGAGTAGCAAAGTTGTAATCAATTTTTATTAGACGTCAACAAAAAAAAACGTTTAGATTATGTGGAATTTGATACAATTTTTTTTTTTGATAAAATCTCTACGCTAATTTACGAAATTCCTTTTTCCTCGGTGTTATAATTAAATCGTATTAATAATGTACTTACATGGCAGAAAATTAACCCACAAGTTGAGATTTTATCAAAAAGGAAAAAAAGAAGGAAGAAAAAATATATATTAATTAAAATTTTTGATATCATGATTGATTCTAAACGAAAGAAAAAATGTTTTATAAGTTTTATAATTTCAAGAGTATTCAACTATTATTATTATTATTTTGATAATAGTTTTAAAGGGCATTTGACTATTTGTTGTAAACATTTAGATCAAGAATGTTCTTTTTTTTATGTTTTTAAAGGTTTTATTGTAACTTTTTTTTTCTTATTTAAAAGTGTAACTTATTTTTTAATTTTATATTTATATTTTATTCAAAATTTGTCTTCAGATTAATGTTGTTTTTCTATTATTTTTGATTTTACAGTTTATTTTAATTTTAATTAGAAAAAAATATTGACAAGAAAAATAAAATTCTTGGATTTTACATATTCGGACAAATTTTATCTACTTAAAAAAATATATTTACATTTTTTTTACTTTTTTCTTTATTTGAAATTTATTTATTTGTTGAAAAGAAAATTTTTGTTTGATTTGTGTTTAAAAATCGACGATGTTTTAGATTTTAATTGTTTTTAAAATGTGAATCTGTTGTAATTTATTTAAAATTAATTTTTATTTGAAAATCTAATAATTTTATGCGTTTGTTTTAAATCGTCGATGTTTTAGATTTAAAGTGTTTTTTAAATTTGAATGTTTTTTTAATTCTTCGAAAATTGTTTTTATTTAAAGATCTAATGGTTTTATGCGTTTGTCAATATTTTCTGCGTGCAAATTATTTATTTATTATCAAATGATTTTATAAGACAAATATAATTATTTTATATTATATTAGTAATATAATATATTATAATGCAATATTATATGCGTAACGAAAGAAACAATTTATATTTCTTTGCAGTCTGATATTTAAAAAACAAAAAAAAATTGACCATTTTCATCGTATAATATGAACAATGTTTTTCTACCAATAAATCGAGAATATATCATCAGGAATGCGTACTATGTTTTATTTCTCATTTTTACGTATTCTTCCTGATAAAACTCGTTAAAAAAAATTAAATGCCGAAGCGTTGTTAGTATTATTATTGATAAAACGTCTACAATGTTAAAGGTTTATAGCATTTTCATATTTTTAATATATTTAAACATTTATATTTCCGTCCTGATTTGATTAATTATAATGTTAATTTCAAGTCGAAAATAAATTGTATTAATGAAATTTAAATATTCATTTAATTCACTTTTTAAAAAATAACTTTTTTTTCAAATAATATTCTTCCTTTTTTAATCGTATATTTTGTCGTAAAATTTAAAACTCATTGTTTCTTTTTAAAAAATGTTAATTTATTCAAATTTTTTTAAAAAAAAGGAAAATACAGAAAAAATTCGTTAAGAATTTTTTATTTCGATCAAAAATAAACAATAATATTTCGAACTGAATATAATAATAATAATAATAATAATCTCTATATTTTGTGGGTGTATCAACATGCACATCTTTATTCCAAAAAATAAGATAATCGTAACATTTTTATTCTTCTAATTTGTAAAAAAGAAAATAGAAAACAATTTATATAAATACTTTTAGTAAAATATTTAATATTCTTGAATATTATTCACGAATTTAAAGTATTCGTGAATTTAATTTAGAATAAAAACATGCAGAATTACTTAGCTAATATTTTTAAAAAATAGTTTCTCATACGAATTGTAACAATTGTGGGAGTTATTATTGAAAACTGAAATCACAGATTACAAAATTGATTTTAACATTAAAGGAAATGTATTTTAAATTTTTTTTGCATGGAAGTAACTTAGTACGTCTAAATATATTCTGAAAAAGAAAATTAAGAACGAAATGAGTTGATTAAAATCTATAATGATATTGAGCGCAATTTTTGGCCCATTTGGGTGTTTTTTTTCTAATAATAATTTGTAATTGAATAATTGAAAATCACCTTCTTCTCACATTTATAATGTAAATATTGACAAAATTTACAATTCCTCGTGAAGCTTCTTATCGTACAAAAATTCCCCAAGCGGTCCATGCGTTGACATCATTTTGCCAAGAGTTGAAACTTTTCCTGCTAGATCACGTTTTCCTTTATATTGTTCGTCCAGGAAATCTCCAGTGAGATAATCGACCAACTGAAGAAAGATTAACGTTGTTATTATTATTGAAGGAAGCAAATAACTTGAATCAACAATTTAAAAGTAAGAACAAAAAAAACAAGGAAATTATAAAAATAGAAAATGAAAAAACGAGAAAGAAATAAATTATCGAAATTGAAAACAAAAATAGAAAATGAAAACAAGAAAGAAGTAAATAATAAAAACGACCGTAAGGTTGAGAATTATAGCGTCATGAAATAAAATGAACAAAGTAATTAATTAAATTAAAATAGAAAACAAAATAAAAAAATAAATATTAAAAATAGAAAATGAAATAGGCAAATAATAAAAATGCGAAACAAACTAAAAGAAGTAAAACAAAGGACAAAAAAAATAAAAGATAAATAATAAAAATAGTAAGTAAAATAAACTATGTAAAAAATAAAAACATGAAAAAAATAAAAGAAGTAAATAATAAAAATAGTAAATAAAATAAAAATGTAAATAATAAAATAAAAGTGTGGAGATGAGAAAATTAAAAAGTGAAACAAAGAACTAATTAAATAAACAAAAAAAAGTACTAAATACGAAATAAAAAAACTGAGTAAAATAAAAATAGCTTCCAATACAATGAAGATTAAAAAAAATTCCAATCGAGAAAAATTCGTGAAAGTTGAATAAACTTTCAAGACACTTACGTGGTAGTCGTTGACGACATTACCAGTATGAGTCTTCGAGTGTTCACAGACACGAATAACATTTAAAATACTCTTTGTTACATTGGCTTCCAAATAAAGAGCTTCGGTGAGGGCTTCAACGCCACTTGACCATTCCTCCCGAACAGTTTTCTATTGTAATAATAATAATTTGATTAAATTTAAATTATAGCATATTATTATAGTCAATAGTCATTTCTATATACTATATTGTAAATTAAAGAAACTAAAAATAAAACTGTCATGAATATAAGTCGTATATTAACAATGGACACTTACCAGTGGGAAATTCAAAAGTTTGCTCACATCATTTGTCAGTTGACCGCGCATAAGTAAATATTCAATAACTTTAATTGCGTGTTCTCTTTCTTCGCTTGCTGCTTTGATAAAGAATTTACTGAATCCCGGTCGATTCACAGAATCGCGAGCAAAATGTGCTCCCTGAAAGAAAGAAAAATTCTCCATAATTATGCTAAATTCTATTAATATCGTAATTAATTATAAAAAATTATTATTTGATTGGAAATTATTAATTATAAAAAGTTATTATTTATTTGGACATTATATTCTATATTTGAAAATTAATTTCTATATTCCCACTAAATTTTTTTTGTAAGAAATTAATTTGAAACTACGATACTATATTTTTCTATTAGAAATTCAATTATCGTTTTAGGAAATATCCTTTCTTCTCGTTTAATATTTCAGTGGAAAAATTTGTTCCTCTTTGAATGAAAAAGGAAAGAAGTAAGAAAAATAAAAGCTTAGAAATAGAATCTGTCTGGAAAAATAAAAATGTATTTGGAAAGGATTAAAAAAGTACAAAAATTCGAAAGAATTTGTAAAAAAAATACAAACCATAGAGAGATAAGTCATGGCAGCATTAATTTCAGTTTTCACTTGATTTTCCAAATATTTTATACATGGATCAACCATATCGATCCATTTGGTTGGATCGATATCAGCCGGCTTTAATGTACCTGAAAAAGAAAAAAAAAAAAAAAGAATGTTAATTTTATTTTTCTTTATCAACATCATTTAAAATGATTTATATGATTTACAATGTATTATTCTTTGCGAGGATTCCATTATTTTATCTCTCATACGTGCGAGATCGATTTATTACAATTTTTCACGTACTTTTTATCACTAATACCATCTACACTTTGCATTACGTTGACTTTTGATAAAAAAAAATAAAGATGATACATTCCCAAGTCAATATCTTATCCTACTTTAATAGAAATCTATTATTATCATCATTAACTTTATATAGTATTATAATTATAATTTACGAGAGAATTTTCAATTATATCTCATTTTTTTCCCCACTTTTCAAGTTTATTTAGATGCAAAAAATAAAATATAAATTCCAAGATAAAATATTTAAATATTAAAATAGAAATAAAAAATAATAGCAAACAAAAAATAATTAAAAGTAGAAAATAAAATTCTCTTGCTTTCAAGAACGAATAATTCCGAACGTTCGAATGGAATATTTTTTAATGAAATATTCGACGAAATATTCTTTCCGCAAAAGCATTTTTCAATTAAGTTCGCAATTAATAAAGAAAATTAAATTAAATTACAAATAACAATAATAATAATAAAAATAAAATTAATAATAATAAATACTAATAAATAATAAAATTAATTTATTAAATTGATAAAATAAATATATAAAAATTAATAAAATACAATAAATTAATAATAAATGAATTTTGTTAATAATTTCTTAAACGTTTGATAAAATTTTAATGAAATAAAATATAATAACAAATTTTATCTATTGTATATAAAAAGACAAAAGACTTTATTAATAATATAATGAATTGGCAATTTTTTTCAGTTATTTTAGTTTAGAAGTAATAAAATTATGATTCGTAACCAGAATTAATCACTCAATGTGACTAATTCTCTTTTGTAATGTTATCAACAAGAATAATAATTATTATATCTCATGGTCTGCAACTTTCCCCACATCTTTATATATTATTTCACATTATCTGGAATTTGTTTCCGAATTGAAAATAAATAGCTAGTTCCAAAAACATTGACTTTGTTTTATGTTTTCTAATATTTTCCATTTCTTTCCAAAAATTATTCTACAAAAATGCAAAAATTACCAGATTATTACTTTTTTAGATAATAAATTACAAAAATAATTCAAAATAAAAAAATATTTATAATATCATATCATATTTTCGTAATGTGACATAATATTACGAATTAATTTTCGATTTTTAATAATTTATTTCCAACCAAAATGATTTCAGTGGAAAAAAATCCAAATACTTTAATAGGGAAATAATATTGAAAAATGTTTACAAATGTCGAACATTTTTTTATGGGAAAAGATAAATTTTCTGAATATTATGAAAACAGTTCAATAAAAACTCTAATAATTCCCGAAATATTCTGCAAAATATTCCAAAAAAATGAACAAATGAAAAATAGGATAATTAGTTTAATACGATGTTTAATAATTAAAATGTAAGAAAGAGAAGGTGGAAAAGAATTCGCGAAAGGAAATTACGTTTCAGTAAACACGAACGAAACGTATAGTCAAATTTGTTACAGGAGGCGAAAAAAATGCAACAAAATAGTTTAAAATGTTTAAATATAAACAATTGACAAAGTAGAACTATAGTAGAAAAGTTTAATAATTAAAGTAAAAAAAAAGAAACGAAAATAAATTACGTTTTAGTCAACAAGAAAATAGTTTAAATATAAACAATTGAGAAATAATAGTGGAAAATTTTCACTTACACTTGAGACCATCGCCGTAAGCAACGCTAACGCAGGATAGTGCGAAAAAAATGGAAATTAGCAATTTCATCATGTTGATCAGTGGTAAAAGGTTAGAATATTTTCAAAGAAGTAAAATATTTGTGTTTGTCTTTTAATAATTGACGTTGATTATTCGAAGCAACCTTTATACACACTGGTATAGAAGGCTGTTTTCTTCAATGCTCGCTTGAAAAAAGATTACAGTCAACTATTCACAATGTACAATATCATTGGCCACTTTAAAAGCAAAATCAAAAATGTATGTCGTCGTTTTACTTGTGTGATTATATTCTTCACTGCAATTGACGCGATATTACTATTTGATATTTCACACAGTGCGTGGAAAACTGAAATGATTCTTTGTACTTGCTTTAAGAGCGCAAGCGTATAACTGGTCAGCTGACCAATATAATGTATATGACTCAGTGAATATTCCGTCGTTCGTCGTCGTTGTCGTCGTCGTCTTCTAATGCTTTGTAGCTGATATACATTATAATACGTTTAGTGAAAGACAAATTTTATTGTTGAATTCATGCTCATTGTTTAGCACAGCGTCGAAGCGAGAGTATTCACGCTATTTGCTAGATATCGGCAGGAAAAAAAAGATTTAAAAACAAGGTACGTGAATGTTAAACATAATTTTATAAACATACACCTCATTTTTTATAGCATACATTTCTTTTCACGCTTTTGTATTTTTCCGAGAATTATTCGCGCGAACTATTTTTTCACATTGAATAGTAGTTTGTTTATCGTTTGTCTAATTTCCGTCAGATAATTTACGCAACGAATTAATTTACGTCTCTTGTGCCTGGTGCGATTTTCTATGTACATTACAAATGCAAATTAGAAAAGCAATTGACATTTTACTTTGCAAATATTCACATGTTTGCGGTTAGAAATTGTTTTTGAAATATTTTTGCTATAAATTTTTGCTGTAAAAATTGCAAACATTAATCTGTTTTCATCATATTGAGCAAACAGGAACTTTAATTTCGACGATTGTTTACTTTTCGATATTTTCATGTTTCTATTATTTTGAAAATTCATTGTCTTGAATTTTTAGAAGAAAGACTTTTTTCCATAAATTAATATTCAGCATAAATATGTTTATCGGAATGATTCAATTATGAATCATAATTCGCGCGATTTTTATATAAAAATGTGTTTAAAGTACAATTCTCTAATTAGAGAAAATTATTCATTTAATAATTTTGTTTTATTTGAATTATTTTTTTAATAATTGTTATTCATTAATGTTTTTTTATTAATGTTTTTTTTATTTATATTTTTTTTAATTACGTTTTTTTCTAATTATGTTTTTTTTCTAATTATGTTCTATTTTTACAATATTTTTTACGAATCCTCATTGTCAGTTTTTAGAAGTTAATATCATAAAAGTAGGTCATAAATTCTGGCAATAAATTAATTGCTTACCTCTCAATCGGGAAGAGTATGTGTTTCAGTTGCGATATTTATCTGATAAGTTCTCACGCACAGTGGGGATCGTTTTTTTTTATCTGATAATAAGTAGTTACATTTTTGTCTCCGATTATTCAATCAATCTCTATCATGTCAATAAATTTTAATTCGATTATAAAGTCATCTTACTGAGCGTATTGCAGCTGAACAAATATATATATATATATATATATATATAACTTGTTGTTTGATATAGATATAATTACTGTTTAAATTATTCTTTTGAAATTGTTTCAAATCAATTGCTATTAAAATAGGTATGTTAATTTTAAACTGATTTTAAACAAACTCAACAAACCACAATATTGTTTTTCATAACCTTCGTTTGTTTATAACCGTCAAGTGGACTTTAAATTTAAGGGTGTTTTTTACAATTCTGAATTGAGTTTTTTTAATTGGTCGGATTGTTTTTTTAACGGTAATTCACTTTTTCAAGTGACCAATCAAATTTTTCACTCGTTCCACGGGTTCGATACTATCGATCTTCTGCAAAAGGTTGTAAAAAAGACCATTAGTTATAGTTTTGACAATGTCAGAACTGTCAACAATGAGTAATTGTTAATATTTACAAAAATGTAGCAAATAAATATTTATTGTAAAATAATGTTTGTTGTAATTAATATTATCCGTTACGGTTAAATAAAGGTCTGAATTTGCATTTTTCGTTATTAATTCATTTTCAATGCTTATAATTAGACAAAATGTTTACTGTATTTATTTTTTAATGTGTGAAACAAAAAATTACTGTTTTTAAAATAGTAAAATGTACTTTACTTACTTTAATCCTTCAGTTAGACAATTAATACCAACTGTATTAATTTAGCAACTGCAATTTAGTTATTATTTTGATAATTTATTTGTTAAAGGTCATTAAATAATAAAGTGCTGTTAAAAATGTTTTAAATGTTTTTGAGGTTAGAATCAACAAAATAGTCGCAAATTATAAAAAATGTTAAACAGTGAATTGTTTCCTTTATTCATAATGGTTTTTTTTACTAATTAGAGTTGTTAAAAATGTAGTGTCTGTAAATAATAATAACTTAATAAATATTAGTGTTTATATGGCAAATTTTCAAAAATCAAATAATATTCTTTCTTTTTCACAGAAAAATGTTTGCTTTTGTACTATTGAGTGCTTTACTTGTCTCTGCATCGGCAGAATTCTGTTATCCGGAAGTTGAAGCTGCTTGTAGCACTGCTCCAACTACAGGTATAAATAATTAACTAATTAATTATTAGAAAATAAAAATTTTAATTTTAATTCATTATAATTGTTAAAGTTAAATTCTTAAAATAATATAATTTTTTGAAATAGTAATAAGAAAAATTGCTAATAAATAAATTGATACACAAAACATTGATAAATATTCTTATTATAATATTTTATCCCTTAATTTACATATGGGGGAAAATAATTCAAATAAAATTTTTTAATTTAAATTTAATTGAAAATAATTTTTCCCTTTTTGCTTAATTTAAAAATATTCCAGATGGAGCATTACTAAAAAATTGTAACGCGAAATATGGATCATTTGAAAATATGCAGACTGATCTTCAGGCGTATGCCAACGCACATATTGAATCGAGTTTCGAGTACTTATTAATGTCATCGCATTTTGGAAATTACGAAGCCAATCGTGACGGTTTTAAAGGATTGTATCGCAAATTATCCGATAATGCTTGGCAGAAGGCTATCGATATGATTCAATTTATCACCAAGCGCGGTGGCACAATGAATTTCAATCAATTGCCACATTTCAAGAAAACCGTAAGTGTCTCGTTCTTTTCCATTTTTGGGAAAAGTCAGTTTTCAAATTTACAATTTTATTAACAAATTTAAAAAAAAATTAAAACCTTTCAAGAAATTTAATATTAAAAATAATACAAGTTTATCAAGAATGTTTATTAAAATTAATTTGCAAATAATTGAATTTCTTCTAAAGAATTAAATAAAAACATTTGTGAAAATAATTGAATTTTTGCTAAATATTTCTTTTTATTGAAAATAATTGAATCGTTTCAAGAAATTTAATTTTAATTCCCAAGATGATACTTGTTTTACAAAAAATAATAAATTCACCCCAGAAAAATAAATAAAATTATATATAAATATTTTTCTTAATTTCATTTTCGCAGGCGTCAGATTCTCGTGTTTTGGAATTAAACGAAATCGGCAGTTTGGCAAAGGCTCTTGACACTGAGAAAGTCATGGCCGAAGAAGCATTGAGACTCCATGCACAAACGCAAAATCATCCCAAACAAGACGCATCGGTGGCACATTATTTGGAGGAAGAATTCATGGAGGCACAAGCCGATTGTATTCGAAAATTGGCAGGTCACTCCAATGACCTCAAAAATCTTCTACAAGATCGCGATGCATCACTCTCCATCTTTCTCTTCGATGAATATCTCCAAAAAACTCTCTAAACAGTTCGTTTATTCTTTTCCACAAATCTTTTCTCCCAAACAAACTTTTTTTTTGATAGCCATTTTTTTTTGTATAAATATTCAATTTAAGAATGAATCCACAACTGTAAATTAATAGTTTGGGAATTTGCCATTAAAATATTTCCGTTACTCAATCTTTCGTTAACTCTTTCAAATTTCGAACGTTTAAAATAAACGAGTTTCAAGTTCGATTGAACGTGAGAGGTTCGTTTTTTTTAACGTTCCAAAAAAAGAAGGGAAATTTTAATTAAATATATCTTAGAGGATTTAAAAGACAAATATACGAAAAATTTAATAGAGAAAAAGTATTTCCTATTATAATTATAAATTATGAAATATAAAATATAAGTGAAATTAAAATTGAAATATATTTACTTAAACTATAATTATGATTTAGTTCACAAAGTAAATTTTAGATAAAATGTTTCCATTTGCAGAAAAGTTCTAATTCCGAGAATTATGATCTATATATAATTAATTTCAATATTATTATTATTATTACTACTATAATTTTCAATAAAACTTTTTATTTTTCTTTGTAATTTACAATAAATGAAATTCGATTTATTATTATTGATTGCTCATTTCTAATTTTAATTTACTAATTTTCAGTGGTAGTAGCTTGACGAAATCTTTACAAACACTCAATTCGACGTGCATCAATTCCTTGGCATTGGAATTGCGTTCGCAGTAATTCACCAAAAATGAATAGGCATTGTAACTTTTTTCCACATTCTCGAGTTGTTGCTGCTTATCGGGTGTTATGAATTTATTGTACAATCTGCCAATGTGAAAATATGCGCTCAATACAGGTCGTACCATTTCATCGGGGAATTTATTTGTGTCGACAAATAGTTTTGAACTTTTTAACGATGCGATGAAGTTTTCGAAATTCTTTATCGACGATCCGGTGAGATTGTTGATTTTTTTCAACATACTCGGCGTTGGTCGTTCGTCACTCGCCTGTAGACGATCCAATTTAATGTCGAGAATTTCCGAATAAGTCTCGCCGAGTTCCATCCAAATTTGTCGACAACTACTTTGATAGTAAGTCTCGTGCAGCTCCTTGAGGACGTCTTCTAGCATGTCTATTCGTCTTTTGTGCATTTTCGCCTGTTGCGCCTCGTCGTTGTGAAAGAATGCCAAGTCCTTGTAGGCTTGCGATTGATCCTGAATTAATTGAACATAATCGGATGCGTGATTTTCCAGGGAATAATATTGTTTTGCACTGTCGATCCATTCGTTTATTTTGAAGAAAACTAGTTTTGCGTCGGAAAAATCGAGGAGATAATTGTCCGTTATTTCCTTTGCGATTGGTTCGATGTTCTTCTCGATACTTGTGAATTGTAATTTTTCGAGACAATCTTTATCGATTTCGGGCTTCTTCTCCTCTTGTTGTTCGTTTTCGCTTTTTAGTAAAAGTCGTTCCTTCGAGGCGGAGAGGAGGAGAATTCCGTATTTTATCCAACAGCGGGAAATATCGGCGCTTCTGTGTTTGTAGTTTTCTAATTTTGCCGCTGATTCTTCGTCTTCGACGTTTGGCACGATTGTTGTTAAGGTGTTTTGATAGTTTTGAAGAATGTAACTTGCGGCCGATAAATAGTGTCTCGCTTGTGAGAAGGATTCCTTTTCGAGAAAAAATTGTGACAGTGTCGCGGCATTCAGGGCCCAGTCGATACTTTCAAAATCCTTGTACTCCAATTGTCGGGATAATGTCATGTGACAGTAGATTGCCGATTTCAAATAATCCTCCAAAGTTCCGTAAATTTGTGCCAAATAATACAGTGTCAGTGTGTGTAATTTTTCCAAAACTGTCTTCGCTTCTTGTTCGTTGACAATTTCGACATGAAATAATTTTGACATGTTAATTGGTTCTTTTTCCAAAAGTAAAAATTCTTTGTAAATATCTTTTGCGCGTTCTAAAAATGTCTTTGAGACTGAGGCTTGATTTCTTTGTGACCAAAGGATTCCCAGTTGATTTAGAGCACTTATCATTGGTATTATTCTTTGCGGTAGGGTTTCATTTTCACTGAGATTATCAATGCAGTTCATGAAAAATTCCTCGCCGAGTTTCAATTCCTCTGTTTCGACGTAAACAATGCCGAGATTTAGGGATATTATTGCTAACAGTGTATTCACGTCGTTCTCTTCTTTAATTACATTGCTCGAGGTTTTTAAAAGGGAACTTTGCATTTCTTTCAGAATTTCAATTGCTGCGTATTTATTCTTGTAGGGTTTTGACTCGTCGACTATTTTATCGTCGGAATCTAGAAGTTTTCTCACTTGGGCATATTTGTCCTTTAGTTCTAGTAATAAAGCTTGAAAATCCATTTTTGTTGAATTTAATGGAAAATTGTATGAGTTTTGAAAGTCACAATCTGGAAAATAAAGGAAATAGGTTTTATTTTCTATTTTAAATTGCATTGATTGCATTAAAAATAATTCGGGTTTACTTCGAAATAGAAATATTAGAAATATTACTGGGTTTAATTCGCAATTTTCTAACCTAACTTACCGAGGATTAAATTCTAAATAAGCTATTAAACTCTCTTGTTTTATCACTTATTAATATTATTTTCTATTTTTTCTATTATTTTATTCAACATGTCAGATTTAAATACCTGGTTTATTTTGATTGACTTTGTCACGGTTGGGAAACTTGTCTCTTGAGTTCAGGGTTGAGAACAAAATGCATCGAACCTCTGTAGTTTCCAAAAGAAAGAGAGTGGTGGGGGTATTAAGGTGCAATCACAAACGCAGCGATTTGTCGCAATTTAGAGGTTGCCCTGTTGAAACCTTCGAGAACAAAGTGTCCCCACCCTGACGAACTGTCAAAAAACAGGATAAAAGGTTAAGATTTCAACAATATACTTTTTAAAAACAATTTTTTTGATCAAATAAAGCATTGTTAAGTATTTTTTTATTTCTAGAAACAACAAAGTAAGAAATAGTTAAATAAAGTCTATTTGTAAAGTAAAGGACCCGACTGTAGGAGAAAGTTAATCCACATTCAAAATTGTTCAGTTAAATAAATAATTATGTAAAAAAAAATTCGAAGAATAATATAAAAATAGAAGGAAAAATTATTCATCCTAAGAAAAGGTAAATCAAACCAAAAAGCTTGTATATTTCAAAAAAAAATATATCGCTAGAGTAATTTTAATAGTTTAATTTTAGCGTATATTTTACAATACTTGGATTTATCAATAAATATAAAATAAACGTTTAAAAATATAAAATAAACACAGCGATTTATAAATAAATATAGAAACAAACCTAAAAGTATTTTTACTAAATATAAAAAGAATAGAGTACAAAACTAGTAAATCTATTCACAGCGCAGATTTATTTTTCTTTACAGATAAGAAACATAACAATGTAAACGGAAATAGAAAAAAAACGAGCAATAAAATACAATTGTAGAATTACTAAAAAAAAATGATGAAATGAAGTGAAACATTCCATTCTGCAGAATGATATTCTCGTTAAATGAACTCGTTCATTGGTTGGGATTGACAATTTTTGAAATATGGGTTAATCTGGCTTCGCTTTCGGTGTTTTTTATACTATTGGCCTTTAAATTAGATAATGACTATTTTCTAAATCACAAAGATTGGTGGATTGTTTTTTCGCCACTATTCATTGCCGATGGATTGAATACATACTTTTGTTGTATTATATTCATACGAATGCATATGGAAGGAATGGTGAAGGATGCTATACTGCGAGCACTTTGGAGTTTAATTCTTTTGCTATTAATTTTTATATTTAAATACTTCCTCTGCCAAAAATTGTCGGGACAAGCGTCTTTGGAGTATTCAGAAGTTTTGAGTCCCGTATTCTTTTTATTGCAACTTATTGCCATTAGAGCTTGTCAACTGCATTGAATTTTCTATTTATAAAAAAATGCGATTCAAAGAATGATTTAAAAAGAAAACATTGACTTTGTGTTGACTATGTGGCAAAAAAAAGGACGTGAATGACTGAGAGTGAAGTGAAAATAGAAAAGTGTCTATTAATTTTTTTTTATATTGATAATAAAATATTTTGTACGAGAGAGATAAAGTTTTATTCTTTATTTTGAGTAAAAATTGACGGACTTGAAAACTAATCTTCCCCATTTCAATTTTATACAAAACAAGAGTTATAATTTACGTGATGAATCGTATTAACTGAGATGAAATTTTTATTTTGATTTTAGTTTTTGTTTTATTTGTACAAATAGAAAATGTGGTCGTTGGATGTATTTGTATTGCTTATTTTAATTATACGAGTACAATCGGACGAGTATTGTTCGTTGAATTCGGAAAAATGTGAGCAAACACATAATAAATATTCTGAAGGTAAATTTAATTACTTCTCTTGAGACAAATTTTTTTTTTATCAAATTTAAAGAAAGAAAACTAATAATGGAAATTTTTTCTTTTGTAGCTTCCAATAAATATGGAAAATACTTGAAAGCCATTGAGATTGCTGAAGAAAATTACGTCGAGTGTGCAAAGAAATGTGGATGTTACAAAAATGTGATTGAAGAACAATTAGCACCTTTCGAGAAAAATGGAATTGATGAAAAATTAATTGAAAGCGCAAGAGATCGGTGAGAAATTTTTTATTCACAAATTTATTAAGTTCTACATTTATTAATCCTTTTTGTACTTTATTTTCTACTTTATTTTGTACATAATTTCTTACCTTTCATTATTTTATTTTTTACTTTGTTTTCTACTTTATTTCTTTTTTTGTTTTCAACTATATTTTTTACTCCATTTTATAATTTACTTTTTACTTTATTTTTCATTTTAGTATTTACTTTGTTTTTTATTCTATTTTCTACTTTATCACTTTTTAACAATCACTGAATTACAAACGAGTCAAAGTTTTAACAAATTCGAAAGATTTCGCATGAAAATGTTTGTAATTTTTCAGAGGAGTGCTGTATCAATTGATTGATGGTCATCTTTATCGAGAAAAAGATTGCATGTTCCCATCAAGATGCGCGGGAGTGGAACATTTTCTCCTAAAAATTATTAACAATGTGTCAGATGCAGAAGTGATTATCAATACTCGCGATTATCCTCAATCGAGTAAACATTTTGGAAGTCCACTGCCTGTATTCTCCTTCAGTAAGGTAATTAATTTTCTTTGCTCTTATTAATTAACTATAAGTGAATTCTTGTAAAGAATTATATCAAAATTTTTTGAAACAATTGAATTTTGGCGAAGAATTTTATTAAATTTTTTGAAAAGAATTCACATTCTTGTGAAGTAGTTTATTTTTTCAAAATAATTTAATCTTTTCAAGAAATTTAATTTAAATTTATATTAAATAAAATTCAATTCTCTGCAAAGAATGTTACTTTTTGTAAAAATATAATAGAATCCTTTTTCGATAAATTTTATTATAATTTTTCTAATTAATTGAATTGTTCGAAAAGAATTTTATTGTTAGTTTTCTTGAAAAAATAAAAAATGAGAATTAATTATTTTAACATCAGTAAATTTTTTTTTCTATTTTGTAAATTTGAAATTAATACTAAACGGAAGTTGATATTTAGAAATAAAAAAAGTGTAATTTAAATAGTAATAATAAAATTAGACTTTTTGGTTATTTTTTAATTTCTAGTTGACAATTTTAATATAAAATTGTAAATACCTAATATTTATAAAATATTATAGTATTTGTTTTGCTCGGTTTTAGACTTCGCAATATTATGACATAATGTATCCAGCCTGGTCCTTTTGGGAAGGTGGACCAGCAATTTCCCTCTATCCTCGAGGACTCGGCAGATGGGATCAACATCGAAATTCTCTGAACGATGCTAATTTGAAAACGCCATGGGAACGTAAAAAAGAAATGGCCTTCTTTCGTGGCTCGAGAACAAGTTCAGAGCGCGACAATTTAGTTCTTTTGAGTCGTGACAAACCGAATCTTGTCGATGCTCAATATACCAAAAATCAAGCGTGGAAATCTAAAGCAGTACGTACATTGCAAAAAAAATCTTTTTTTAAAAATTAATTTATATATTTTTCAAAAATAATATTTATTCAATATTATTCTTTATTCAATATTCAAAATTAAATAATTCTTTAAGAATTTAATTCAATTTTTAAATTGAAAAATTATGAATGAAAGCTTGGAAAAAAATAAAAGGGAAATAATTTTTATTAAGCAATTTAAAGTTTAAGTGAAAAATAAAAACAAAAAAATAGTTTCGACTTGGAAAAATACAAAAATAATGATTTTTCTTTGCAAGTGAACAATTTTTTATCTGTTTTTAAATAAATTTTTAAAATTATTTTTCTGTTTGGCAGGATACGTTAGGTTTGCCACCAGCCGGAGAAGTTTCTTTAGAATCGCACTGTGCCTATAAATACTTATTTAATTATCGCGGAGTTGCTGCTTCTTTTAGACACAAACACTTGTTCCTTTGTGGTTCGTTGGTTTTTCATGTAGGCGACGAGTGGCTTGAATTTTATTACGACTCCATGAAGCCATGGATTCACTACATTCCAGTTGCGAAAGATGCCAGTCAATCCGAAATCGAGTAAAATTAACTTTTCCAAACTAATTTCCCACCAACCACAATTAAAAATTGCCTAAATTAACAAATTACTGAAAAGAATTGAAACCAGTAACTAACTATGAAAAAGAATTGAAAAAAATAACTACAATATTGAAAACAATTGAAAATATTAACTAATTACTGAAAAGAATTTAGAACAACAATTAATTACTGAAAAAAATTGAAAATAAAAACTAATTATTAGTTTTGAATTGAATAAATGTTTTATCCAAATTCAAAACTGAAATAAATAAATTAATTTTTATTATTTAAACAATTTTCTTTTCGATTAATTTAAGTTAGTAATTGAAAAAAGAAATTTTGTTTGAAAACGATTTTCAGTTTTTTTGCTCTATTCTATTTTTTTTATCTGGTGGATAACTTTTCGTTTCCCTTTTGCAGAGAATTGATTCAGTTTGCAAAAGATAACGACGAGATATCGAGAAAGATCGCCAATCGTGGAAGAGACTTTATCTGGGAGAAACTACGAATGACTGACGTTACTTGTTACTGGAGAAGATTGTTTAAAAGGTACATCAAACTTTTAACTTTTCAACCAACTTTGAAACAAGATCTTATTGAAATACATCAAAAATAAATTACAATCTAGACTATATAGATAAGAAAAATAATTGTGATACAATATTTACTATTTTTACAATTTAATGAAATAAAAGTTTTTTTCGTTAACAAAAAAAAAGATTGTTTTGATTAATTACAAAAAGAGTTTGATAAAAAAAATTGAACTTTGAAAAAATAACAAATTTTTCGAAGAATTATAATTAAAATTTTAAACAATTATAATTCAAATTCTTTAAAAAGAAGGAGAAATAAAAAAAGGTACTTGTATTAAAAAATAATATTTTTATTTCATTGTAGTACATTTTTTTTGTCGCAATTTTTAGCACCTAAAGGGGAAAACTTATTAAGTACTAGATAAACATATAACTTAAATTAATGCAAATGACGATTGTTGTAAAATATTTCCTAATATAACGGAAGTAGAATTGAAGAAAATGTTTTTTACAATTTTTTATTTTGTTGAATATTCTTTACAAAAGAATATTAATTTCTTTCGCAAGATAAAGAGGTAGTAAGCAATATTTTTTATATCATTATTATAAACGAGTGGACCAAAGAGTTTTGTAACGTTTACACAAAGATCACACATTTTAAAATCAATAATATCGAAAATCTGCAAAAGGAAATGATTTATTTTTTTTAAATAATGAAACTTAAGAACTAGTCACTAAAATTTAATATGAATATACTTCGACTGGAAGATGCCAGTGATAATGCAAAATGAGTACGTTTCTTGGTAAATACTAAATTTAACTAAATAATAATATTTATAATAATACATACAATCGCATAAAAAAGCTAAATTCTTTTTTTTTCCATTATACATTTAAACTTCTTACAAAAATACTATCTTAAGGCACTTGAGTTCAATTGACTCTTCGTCGAAATCGCATTTATTCGAATCATCGCATTTTCCATTTTTAATTTCAATTTTGAATTTTACTAATTTTATTTCGCTCATTTTTTTCCACTTTTTTAAAATTTTTATTTCGCTTTTCCTTTTTCGAAACCACTTTTTCTCTTTTTGAATAATTACAATTGTAAATTAATTTACAAATTTCAATTGAATTTCTTTTTTCTCATCTATTAAGCGAATTGTTTGCCAATCTAAATTTTCGAAAAAAAATCAAGAATCTATTTCGAATAAATTTTGTTTGAGCGTCAGTTATTGCCCAGATGAGGAAATTGTTTTCTTTTTTACATTACAACTATATTTATAGACTTATTTATGAATATTATAATTATGAATAAATTCGAAAGATATTTGCTTTCGCTAATACTTTGGAATGCTATCAAAGAGCAGTAAATAGGCAAATATCCATTTAACAAATACGTACACATCAGACTTGTCAATTAAAATTTAAGTTCCTAAATTATTGAGAAGCAAATGAATACTAAAATTATAGTTCAAGTAACTTTGGTTATAAACCAAAATTCACTGTTTATTACAATATACACACATTTCAGGCCTCGGATCGACTTTAAGGCGCAAAAAAATCGTTTTCGTCAATAAAATATTACAAAATTTCAATTACTTAAATACTTTTTAATTATATATTTCGAAAAAATCATAATTCTAGAAAAAGTATTCAAAAATTAACGGTTTTGAAATATTTGGCTAGAATTTTTTTTCACACTAGAAAAATTGAACTAATTTGTATTTTTTACGAAAGAAAAGTTGTATTTTGTTGTAATATTTGGAATAAAAGTTTCAAAAAAAGTCGCATAAAAGAAATAAATAGAAAAAATTCGTCTTTTTTTTTAAATAATCGAAAAAAAACTATCCGAGGCCTGACAATTAAAAAAAACTGCAAATCTGCAATTGACTCACTTGCTCTACTTGATAATTATTATTCAAAGACAATGACTTAATCCCTAGATAATGATTGCGCTTTCGTAGATCGATGATCACATTTCGTTAAAACTCGGAAAATCACAATTTATGCGAATTAATAATCGGAGCGCTTTTATTGAAAAGGAATTTTTAGAGTGGAAATTATTAGGTTCATCCTATTATTGAAAATTATTTTCCGACAGTCTTTCTAAGCTGCCATCGTGTTTCGAAAATCAAAACAAAAATTAATAGAAATTAATAAATTTACTTCTGCAAAATTGATGAATTTTCCTAATAGAAAAAAAATAAATTTCGATATTTCCGAATAATTAATTTCTATTATTGTTTTTAAAAAATAATCCATATCAAAGAAAAAATAATTTTTTAACCGAAATAAATATTTTACTGAAACAAAAATTTAAACTAAAAAATTTTGAAAAATTTAAATTTAAATATTGTTTTACATTTTAAATTATTTTTCATTATTTCAAATTATTGAAAATGAATTTTAATTATTGTACATTATTTTGAATTAACTTTCTTTTATTTTGAATTGACTTATTTTTATTTAGGTCTTATTAAAACTGAATAAAATTGTTTTCTTCAAAGTAAAGAAATTAAGAGCAAATTCCGAATCGCAAATACTGTAGAAAAATTTCCGAGACTAAGTTTACAAAAAAAAAAAAAAATTCTAACATAATTGTGCACAATTGAAGAAACAGTCTTTCTGTTTTTTTTCTAGTGCACTTTAATCACCGATTGAATTAATCGAGGGCAGTGTACCTATAATTGAATATAGGAAATGTTCGAAAGTCGATGATAATGCTTTTATGATCTTATAACATCTTCTCAAAAAAATTGTCACCAATTTTCTTTTCTCATTTCCTTCTCACAAAAACATGATCGTATTTCATCATCACAAAATTTGTTTTATACAAGAAATTCCTTTTTCGTCCACTAAATATTACTACGTGAAAACTAAATGTCGAAAATTGACAATCGCTATTAATATACTGATAATAAGATGCCATTTGATTCCACTTGTGATGATTATACTTTCTGCCGCAGAATCCGATTTATGTTGATTAGAATTAGTGACATGTTGCTCATCACTGTCTCCTGTTTTCAGTTTTTTTTGGAAAAAAACAAAAACACATTGTTTTTTTGTTGAAAATGTTTTTTTTTTTGCTTTTTTGTTGTTGGACACTTCGTGACACGAAGGTGCAAAATCGCGCTATTATTTGAGTGCAATTTGCAGAAAAATTTTCACATTTTCTATGTATACTTGACCTCACTTGATTGTCGATTGTTGTTGTTTGGAACATTTTATTTTATTTTTTTTTTATTTTTTTTTTTTGGTTTACTCGAATGGCACTAGAATGGAATCTCTATGATCCATAGGGGGAATTTCTGCTCTCCGCTGGAAACATTATTGTTCCAAATTATAATTGTACCGGTTTTGAATTGCTTAGAACAGATAATTTTTTCATTCCACTGCTAAACATAAATATAATAAAATATAAAAATAAGATTTTATTCTTATTACAATTGTTTTTTGGATAAAAATAGTTATAGTGAAATAGGAAGGCGCATAATTTTTTTAAATTAATTCTGAATTCGGTCAAATGAATTTTGACTAATTGGAAATTAAAGTTAAATTAGAATTATAGAAAGTAATTTTTTTGGGTATAATAATTGTGTTAACTGTGCTTTACACAAAATATTTATTAAAATATTATATATTAAAATTAGAAATTAGAGCAATATTAATTATTGATTATTAATCGTAACTATTAATTATTAAATATCATTTAATAATTAATAGTCACGATTAATAATCAATAATTAATAATTACAATTACGAATTTATAAGAATAATAGGTAATTAATCATTAAATAATTATGCGTCTTATAAATAAATTTATTACGTAAATAAAGTGTGCACTGCGTGTTCTTAAGTACATAGTGTCTCATGGCAAAATAAATAAACAGTTTGAAAATCAATCAAGAAAATAAAAAAGTGAATTCATTAATAAATAAACAGACTAAGAAATATTTTCAATTAAAAAACACAATATACATGAATTTTTTTTTTTATTACAAATATTTCAATTTTTTTCTCATTAAGAATTATGATTTTATTTTTATTTTAATTTTAAATTCTAATTATGAATCAAATTCTTACTTTTTATAAATTAAACTGCTAAAATCATATTTTTTGTCCTCTTTAATAATTTTTACTCTGAATTAAAGAAGATATTTCTCTGAAAATTGTTGCTCATATCTTATTATGTTACTTTTTTTGTTATAAATAATAAATAAAAAATAAAGTTAAAATAAAATAATTTAAATCAAATAAAATTTCATTCATTAAAAAAATTATTAAAATCGACATTTTTATTACAGAACTCTACAAAATTGTAAATTAGCATAAATTTAAAGCATTAAGAAAATAAAATAATTTAAATCAAATAAAATTTCTTTCATTAAAAAAATTATTAAAATCGACTTTTTTATTACAGAACTCTACAAAATTGTAAATGAGCATAAATTGAAATCAACAGAAATTTAGATATTTAAAAAAAATGTAGTTAAAAATTTAGTTATTTTCCAATAAAAATTGAGAAAAATAAATTTTTAACTACTAAATAAAATAATTTAAATTCAATTTCCACAAACGATTATTTATTTAGTTATTTTTCATTAAAAATTTAGAAAAATAAATTTTTAACTAATAAAAGAATTATTTGAATTCTATTTCTACAAAATGTTAGTAAAAATCTTTATTAAGGGTATTTGAACCATTATGACGTCACAATTGATACAAAGCATATATTTTAATGCTGTGACGTCATAAAGTTTCAAATGCCCTTAAGATTAATTAGTAAAAGAGGCAAATTGTTTGTAATTAATAAGTAATTTAATGAATAAATTAATAAAAAAAGAATATAATTTAAATAAAATTTCTTTAATTTCTTTCGAATTATTAAATTCAACATTTTTATTGCAAAACTTTCTCAAAATTTGAATTAGCAAAAATTTGTCCCCTAATTAAAATTAATAGAAGCTTTAACTAATTTTTTACGTCTTTTGTACTACAATTTTTTTTTTCTCAGTAAAAATTTCAACTTTTAAATAAAATAATTAAATTCTACCCTCAGAAAAAATTGGCAAAATTTTGTCAATAATATAAATTACTAGGTAGACGTCTTTTTACTAAAATAAATTTAGAGAAAAGAAAAAATTATTTTTTTAAAGAGAACAAAAAAAAATTTTCTCTTCTACAAAAACAATGATTTGAGCAGTCTTTAAAAAAAAGTTTTTTTTCCTTAAATAGAACACGAAAAGATAAGGGTGTAATAATAAAAGTAAACGTGTAATAAAATATCTTTTTAGTGAGTTGTAAAAATTAAAATCATGCTTTAAAATCGAGACTAAAACTAACTAGAACAAGTTGCAGGTGCAATAAAAAAAGATAAAATGCATTTTCTAACTAAAATGAAAAATGTACGTGCAAGAAAACTACATGCTTTAATAACTTAAGTGAAACTAAAATTTCTATTTAAAAAGAAAACAAAAATTAACAGTAGTCAATTTACCTTCACCAAATAAGAAAATCAATTTTGTAAAAACAGGAAAAAAACACAAAAAGATAAATTTTTTAATATTGTCAATTTGTTTCTTTTCTTTTTTATTTTAGACAAAAAACAATATTAAATTTGCATGAAGGTAAAAATTGGTGCATTGGTGCAATTATTTCTACTCTACAAGGAAATCGGAGAGAATTAACTACAATTATTATTATTATAATAGATTCAAACTCAAAATTAAGTTCCAAACAACAGAAAACCGCCAAATTCCAATAAAAATTTTGATCATGCATCGATCGAGATCAATATTATCAGAATTTTTCCAGAATATTTTCTTCAAATTGTCCACTACTTTTTTTTTAATCCATTACCATTATTTGTATAATGCACCTTCGTGTAATGATTTGTCACCATAAAAGTGTATTTTTTTCTATATTCTTTTCTATTTCAAGCAGCATTTTTTATTTAGCGACTAAAATCAAAATTTAATTATTAAATCCAAAATTTCAAGAAAAGAAAAACAAAAAAAGGTAATTTAATCAAATGATGTTAATTAAAATACTGTGAATTCAAATTTAAAATAAAAAGTGCAATGTGAATATTACGAAAAACCTTATGAATTTTCAATTCAGGCCAATTGTGTAAAGTTATTTTTAGTAAAACTTTCCACTTTGGTCAAATTTATTGGAAACAGTTAAAATTTCATAAGTTTTTTTTTAACTTTCTATATCTTCTCTAGATTTACATGAATTTGAAAAGAATTTTAAATACGTAAAAGAGCTGCAATTCTTTTTTTAAATTATCAACTAAATATTGAAATCTGTTTTTGAAAGGTTTATTAAATATCCATAACCAGGTTATTTTTAGTAGAGAATAAAGAGCTACAAAAGAGGAGTTGCAAAAGCGTAAGAAAATTTTTGCTAACAGGATAAAGAAATCCACAACCATTGGAAAGCATTATTAGGGATAAATACTTACAAACAAGAAAATGAAATAACAATAATGAGAAAAAGATAATTTACAAATATCAATAAAATACTTTTTGATGTATAAAATATGTAGGATTGAAAAACGGCGACACTTTATAGCGATTCGTTAAGGAATTTACTATTATTTCAAATTTAGACACACACCACAAAAAAATTCAAACAGAATTCTCCTTTTTGAGAATTACAAAGATTATGTAAATTAATTACTGTCAATAATTGCAGGATATTTATCGTCGCCTGGCTAGAAAAGTTCACGTACCGCAAACTTTATGATCATTTTGACCCTCATTTGGATTTAGTTTATTTTATAATTTATTTATACGTAAGATTTAAATATGAATTAAAATTTTATATTATTTTGAAATTTTGTTGCATTAGAAATTAATTATTTAATATTAACATGAAATTTAATCGAATTTATCCAAATTTCTTTCTGCGTTAAATAAGTTAATAATTTTAATAAATAAAATAAATAAAATAAATAAAATTAATTAATAATAAAAGAAATAAATATAATAGAAGAAATAAATTATAATACAAATAATAATAAAAATGAAAAATAAAATAATAACAGTAATAGCAACGATTATTATTATAAATGATAATCATGATAAGTAATAAATAACAAATATTTGAAACTAAAAATATTTTCTAATTCAAAATTAGAATTGAATCGTGAATTTCGAAAAGAGTTCAAATCGAAAAAGCAAGAATCGAGTAATTTTCACATAACAACTGAAAGTGAAAATAATTCTTACGGGTTTCGTAGATCTACCCTTTTCAAAATTTTTAATTCAATTACAAATTTAAAAAAAAAAATTCATAACGAAACATAAAGATTTTTATCAAAAAAAAAATTAGTTGAAAAAATTAGTCTAAATAGCACCTTCACCAGTTAACATAAAATTTACTGAAATTATTTCGATGTATTTTAAGCAAAACAAAAATTGTTTCCACTCGAAATAAAAATATTTTTAAAAAAATTATTAGAAAATAAAATTAAAAATTTTGAGAATTCTTTTTTAATTAACGAAGAAGCATTTTTCTGAAAAAAAATAAATATATTCCTAACCCTTGAGTTTAAGAAAACGCACAATTGAGAATCAATTTTTTAATTTTTTGTTTAGTATTTATTTTTAAGCATTATAAATTATTGAAATCAAGCTAATAACTCATACTAGCCAGGGATATGCAATACATCACCACAAAGTAAGCAAAAAATTTAATAATCTCACACTGTATCAATCAATAGATAATGAAACATGTGTTCAAAGTTTCCGATATAATTATTTAATTTCAATAATAGAGGACAACATTCATTATTTAATTAAAAGGAGCATGGAGATTAAATAATATTCAGAAATGTGAATTATTCATTCAAACGAAATAAACGAGATAAGTAAATATTCGTATAAATAAAAATGGTTTAAAATTGCAAGAAAAGAAAAGTAAACTTAAAAAAATATGTATTACAAATTAAATCTAATTTAAATTGAATTCAAATAAATTCAATCTAAATTGAATTAAATTAATTTAATCTAATAAAAACATTTAACTATTGAATTATTAATTTAATTAATTTAATAACTAGTAAATTGATTAATTCTTTAAGACTCACTTGGCAAATTGTTAAATTCATTGATAAATAAATATATTCAATTCTTTAATTTACACATTTAATTGTCAAATTTTAATTTTAAATTCGTATAT
Source organism: Leptopilina myrica (nomen nudum) (assembly GCA_032872475.1). Lineage (NCBI taxonomy): Eukaryota > Metazoa > Arthropoda > Insecta > Hymenoptera > Figitidae > Leptopilina > Leptopilina myrica (nomen nudum). Next base: position 1,891,936 of record CM065458.1, read on the forward strand.
ATTTAGTACAAGGGACAAAAATGATATCTTATTTAGAACGAAGGGAATTTCAATTTCACCGGCGTCCAAAAATGGTTCGCAGTCTGTTTCCTTATTTTCAAAAAATTTTCGAAACTCTGAACACATTGTTTCTGCGATTCAAGTACCTGCGTCTAAAATGGTGTCGTCAACATCATCTCGATTACCAAAAGTGTCGCCATTCGGGAAATTCATGGAGGATTTTGCCAGATTGCCAGAAAAAAAGGGCAAAACACCATTATTTCGCCACTGAATATTACCTATCGTTCCTTTGCTCGCTCCCCTGCAGCCGAACCACCAATACGCAGTCGCTCTTGGAAAAGCGGGATCAGCAGTATCCACCTAAATTTTTTTTATCGTTTTATTAATCCATTGTTCTAGATATATAATATGTGAAAATTTCTTAAGCAGAAAATGTATAATTAGATTTCACTTCATATTATTTTCGTTCTATTAAGTTCAAATTTTTATTACTAATTCATAATAATTATTTAGATTCAGATTTATTATTTACTTATTCGGAAATAATTTAATTTATGCCACGAATATTATTGAAATTATTTGAAAATAAATTAATTCCAAAGAGAAATTTTCTTACTTATAGAAGTATAATTGAACAAATGAATTTGTTATAAAGGATTTTTTTTCAAAAATTTGAAACATAATTGAATTCTCGTATGGAAATTTGTTTAAAAAATTGGAAATAATTGAATATTTTCGAAAAATTTGATTAAAATTCTATTAAAAGTGATTGAATTTCTGCAAAGAATGTTGTTATTTATGAAAATAATTCAATCATTTCAAATAGTTTCTTTGAATTTTTTTTTTAATAATTTAATTACTGCGAAGAATTTCATTTATTCAAATTTTTGAAAATAATTGAATTATTTCGAAAAAAATTTGAATTCTTTTGACAAATTTGGTTAAAATTGTATTAAAAATAATTGAATTTTTATCAAATTCATAATTAATAATTTAAATATTTAAAAATATTTATTTAAAAGTATTTGTTTTATCAAATTGATAAATTTTCTTATTTCATAAAAGCTTTCAAAACAATAAATTAGAATTAATTAGCTAAATAATTAATAAGTGAATTTTTTCAATTTCAAATCTGAAATCATTAAAAAGTAATGTCGATATTTAACAACGAAAACTTTTGTAATTTTAATAATAATAATATTAATAATAATAATAAAAAATTGAATCAGGAAACAGAAAAGATTACAAAAACGATTAATTTTTAACTGAGAACAGACATCAAGAACTGTCAAGATAGAAAAGATTATTAATATAAATGAAGAAGAAGAAGAAGAAGATTTTCATTCTTTCTTTTCGGATCAATTGCCTTCAATAATGAAAGGGTAAAAAAAAGGAGAATAGTGCTTACAGAAAATGTTCTGTCATTAAATCGATAGTAAGTGTGTCCTTTGAAGAAATACGTATATCCATGATATGTTAGAGCCGTGTCCATATTATCCGGCACACCCTCCCAATTTGAAATCAATTTTGGATATGTACTCTTGACAGGTGGTCGTTGAGCTGGATCGAACCTCCAGAATTTTGTACCCTTGTAGAAATAAATTTTTCCATTCCCAGTCCAAACAGTTGCCGCATCAATGTTATCGGGAATTCCCGTAAATCCCTCGCTAATATCCTTGGGATATTCGCCGTCCATATTTTTTCCAATATACCTCCAATACTTTGAACCCTGTTTAATAATTTTTAAATTACTTTTTTATTTCCTTTAAATTTTAATTTATAATTAGTCTTTTATTTTCCCCTAAAACTATTTTCAATTTTAATTTCAAACCCTCTCTCTTTAAGGGTTAAAATCAAAAACGAATAAAATATTTGCGAATCTATTGAATTAGTCTTCTATTTTTAATTTTAATTTCAAATCTTCTCTCTTTAAAGGGTAAAAATCAAAAACGAATTAAATATTTGCGAATCTATTGAATTAGTCTTCTATTTTTAATTTTAATTTCAAATCTTCTCTCTTTAAGGGTAAAAATCAAAAAAAGAATAAAATATTTGCAAATCTATCGAATCCAAATTGAAAATGTGAAAAGTAAAGCAAAAAAAAAGCAAATCTCCTATGCAAAAAAGAAATTCATTAACAATTTCTTTTTGAGGATTTTTTTCCCGTACCTTAAAGAAATAAGTCTTCCCATTTTTGTACGTAAAAGCAGCGTCGATATTCCCTGGTAAACCTTTCCAGGAAGAACTAATGAGTTTGGGGTAGCCGCTAGCAATACCTTCGGCCGTTAACATCCAGTAGTATTGACCTGTAAATAGAAAATAAACTACATAGAACTTGGAAATCAAATTATAGGAACAAGAAACTGCTTTTCCCTGAAACGAGACTATAATTGAGGAGGAGGAGGAAAAAAACGCACACACAAATACACACACGCTGAATAAATATTAAAATTTGAAATAAAAATATCGGTTAAAAAGAAAAGGAGAAATTGATAAATTTTACCTTTGAATGCGTATGTATGACCTTTGTCCGAATTGAACATTGTATCCACTTTGGGATCAGAACACAACAAAGGATCCTCTTCACCAGGAGGTGCTGACGTTGTTCGATGATTGTAATTTGTTTCGCTGCCACTATCGTCCGATTTTGTTCCGTAAAGTGCCTGAAATAAGTTGAAAAATGCTCATTCTAATCACTAATAATAATAATCTAGAGCTAGAGGGTAAAAAAAGGCCTTCCTAAAAAAAAGTTTTCCTAAAACTTTCAATGTCTGTCAAATTAATATTTTAGAAACGTTTAATATTCTAAAAACGTCACTGAAATGTTAATTTACAGACAAGTAGACAAAACGTTTTAGGAAGTTTCTATAAAATAACAACTGCAATATATTAATTATAGTATATCACAATTAAAATAAGAACATAATTCGTTCCGAATCTTCGGAACATTCAGTTCGATAAGAGGTTATGTTAGACGTTTTTCTTCTTTCTTTTTCTTCCTTCAAATTTGACTTTTCCCTTCTTTCTCGACTCCGTTACCCTTTTTCGCTTCTCACTCAATATTTTACACAAACAGAAAATTAAAACACGTCCCATTTTTCGTTTTCGATAAATAAACTTTACTTCTCGGGGAAATTTAAATCGTTTTTTGGAAAAATGGCATTTGAATTCGGCAGTTTACCAGCAGTTTACCATCAACCAATCAGATAACAGCAGAGATGGGCAGCAACACTTTGCATATTTCGCAACTACCGTCTGATTGGTCGAGGAACTTGTCCCGTAATTTGCACTCATGAAGATGCGCCTTTACCACTCGCAAAATTCAGTTGGCCATCCTGATTTCTTTATTGTTTTCACGGGTTTGTTTTGAAGGGAAAACGAAGAAAATTCGCATATCCGTTAAAAATTTATTATTTTCTCCATAGCAGAGTAAAAGTTCGCCAAAAATCAAGGAGAAAGAAAAAGACTTAATATTATATTTAGTGTTTTATCAAGTTTTTAGTCTGCATTCTGCAAAGTACGAAGAATGCTACATGCGAGTGAAGAAAACGTCTCTATTAGTGAAAAATGGCTGTTAAATCATCGGCATGGTCGTCAGTCGAACCGGCGTTTAGAAGTCGAAAGAATCGGAACAATTCTTCATCGAAGGAAAAAAAAGTAAGTGAACATTTTTTTTGGGTGGGGAAAGAATATCGAGTCTATTTCTCAATTTTAAATTAGGTGTAAATTTTCTCCAGCATGCGAAACAAAAAAGAACCAGTTCGTCTTTTGTTTACGCATGAAAAAATAATTTTTAAGGGCAAAAAAGTAGAATTCAGATCAAACTACTTCCCCTTTTTTTATATTTTGAGGTTTTGCAACTATTTTTTTTTAAGTTTTACGTACTTGAATTCCTTGAATGTCGTCGCTGTCAAGCATAAAGTTAGGGTCGTAACCTCGGTAAAAAGGCGCCATAAGTGCAGATTTGATGTCACTGTGACTCAAACCAAGAGAATGTCCAAATTCATGGGCTGCGACTTGAAAGAGATTTGTACCGCGGTAGCTGTTTATGGACCAGTGTTCTGCCTCGTCAAAATGTGCATCGCCTCCGTAAACGGGGAAATAGGCGTGCGCCAAGGTACCGCCTGGACCATCGAATGGATCTCCGTCTCCATGTTCGCCGCGCTCAAATCTTATCTCAATGTGAACCTGAAATATTTACATTATTTAAAGTAAAATTAGCAAAAAATCGATTTATTGAAAATATTTTTTTAGGTTATGTTTATAATTCTTTGAGTATAAAAAATACGAAACAGATTAAAAATATTCGATAATTGTAATTTTATCACATAAAAAGAAGCTTTTAAAGATAAAAGACAAACATAACCTTAAAATTTGTCTCTTGAAAGTTTGTCAAAATTAATTAATCTATTTTATGAAAATTTCCAGGGGGTGATTTTGTATTTAATTAACATTTAATCATTCGTTTTATGGAAATTTATAGGGGATAATAGTTTTTAATTAAATAATTAATTTACTTTTGGGAATTAGTAATAAAATTTATAATATTTATCGTAAAAATTGCTAATTTATATGGGAAATTAATTAGTTTAAAATTGGCGAAAGTGGAATTTTCAAACTTACTTGGCCTGATTTTTTCGGAGTGAACGTTAAATCCGTGTAATCCGACCAGACTGAGAAAGCTTTTGCAATTTCCTTATCGACTGCTCCTTTGTCTAAAAGTCTCGGGTACTTGCTTATTTTGTAAGTCAGTTTTTTAACTCGCCATCTAGAACCTGAAAGAAAAATTCAACAATTGAATCCTTCAAGCAAACTTGGCTTTTTTTTTGTCCTTGATTTCTCGGGAAAAAATCCACGATTTCTATATAATTAAAAATGAAATATAATAATATACATTTTGGGGAATAAATTTATTTTATACACAGAGAGATAATAAAGGTAATATTATTTATACTATTTTTATTTCAAAAAGTTAATTCTATTTTTAAGTATTCATATTTATCCTTAGAGAATTTATATTAAATTTCAAGATTTATGTTTAATTCTAAAGAAGTTGTTTTATTTTAGAAAATCTGTTTTATTTTAAAATACCTCGGATTTTTTATTTCAAAAAAAAAAATTGATACAATAAAAACGTAGATTTATATTGATCGAAAACCGCTAAGTTTTGTGTCTCACACATTTTTTTTCTCGACAGGAAAAGAAATAAAAAAAAAAGGAGTTTGCTGTGACAAGCCAACGACACGTTTAGACATACATTAAAGATTGGTCATCTATATAGAAGTGGTGTGAAGAAATGTGACAAAGGCACGTCGGATTTTGGCCCGTTAAGGTTAGTGGTTCTGTTGTTACGTCTTGCAACAATAATGAGACAGAAAGTCAAAACGTTACAAATGACATAACATACACTTGACTTCGAAACTGTTCTTTTTTTTTCTTTTTCTTTTGCTCGAGACGAAATTCTTCGTGAAACACTGTTCAGTGTCGATAAGTTTTTTAATTTCTTCCTCTGGAACTCGTTACTCTAAAAATTTTACGAAAACTTGGAGAACTTTATTTTATTTATTTACTTGAAATGGAATTAATCACTTGGAACTGTAAATAAAAATTAAGTGTTTAAAATTTAATTCAAAATTAAATGTTTAAAGTTTAATTACAAATTAAATGTTTAAAGTTTTATTCAAAGTTGAATGTTTAAAATTTAATTCGGAATTAAATGTTTAAAGTTTAATTCAAAATTAAATGTTTACAATTTAATTCAAAATTAAATATTTAAAGTTTAATTCAAAGTTAAATGTTCAAAATTTAATTCGGAATTAAATGTTTAAAGTTTAATTCAAAATTAAATGTTTACAATTTAATTCAAAATTAAATGTTTAAAATTTAATTCGGAATTAAATGTTTAAAGTTTAATTCGAAATTAAATGTTTAAAGTTTAATTGGAAATTAAATGTTTACAATTTAATTCAAAATTAAATGTTTAAAATTTAATTCTAAATTTAATGTTTTAAGTTTAATTCCAAATTAAATATTTATAGTTTAATTCAAAATTAAATGTTTAAAATTTAATTCGAAATTAAATGTTTAAAGTTTAATTCAAAATTAAATGTTTACAATTTAATTCAAAATTAAATATTAAAAATTTTAATTAAAAATTACTTGTTTAAAAGTTAAATCAAAATTAAATGTCTCGATTTTTTAAATTTGATTGCAAATATCGAAATTTTCTCGAACGATTTTAAATTTAACTGAAAATGAAATTTGAAAATTGTCTTGAAGGTTTTTAAATTCGATTGCAAATTTCGAAATTGTCTCGAACGATTTTAAATTTAACTGAAAATGAAATTTGAAAATTGTCTTAAAGGTTTTTAAATTCGATTTAAAATGAAAACAATCTTAAACGTCTTTGAATTGAATTAGCAATTAAATTTGAAAATTGTCTCGAACGGTTTGAAATTTGTTTAAAAAAAAAAATAAATTCTAAATTGTCTCGAACGTGTTCAAATTCAATTAGCAAATTTCAAGAATTACTTGAACGTTTTTATGTTTGATAAAATAAAATTTGTCTGGAACTTTTTTCTTTGCTGTTTTTTCGGAATTTATAAATATTGAGTAAATTGGTGGGGAATTATTTTTGTGATAATATTGGGAATATATATTAGATAATCGATTGCTTGTTCATTACGTCATTGTCAGTCGCACGTAATGTATAGTCACGGTGGGTAATAGGCTTTCCTAATTGTTGCTGAATTTGCTAATTGTTGTTCGGTCGCGCGAAACTCGTGAGAATCGACACAAATAAAAGCGAGTCTGTTGCAGCGTGTTCCTCGTAGATTTACTTAGGCGTGAAATGCAAACTAATTTCGACACCAAACTATATATATACGGGAGAACCGCAAGCGGAATAGGAAACGTTTCTCTATGCACTCGACGAAGAAAATTCTCATATAATGTCAATAATAAATTTGCGAAATTGTTATTAATATTGATATTAATATCGATATTCAAATTGATATTATTATTAATATTGACATTAATATCGATATTAATATTAATTGATAACGCGAATTATTAAAATTATTATTATAACTAATTTCTACCAATTTTAATAAAAACCTTCAATTTTTTCTATTTCTGACAACATATTTTTTTTAATGATTTAATTCTTGAAAAACTATCGTAACATAATGACTTATAAATTAGTTGATAAATAATTGTGCTTGAATATTTTTATCACTCTTAAAAATAATTAAATTCATGTCACAGGATTTTTGTAAAACAATTTTTTTTAATTATAATTTGTTACTTACAAAAGTAACGAATAGTTTTACAAGAGTTTTTCTTTCTAACTTAAAAAAAAATGTGTCAAATGGAAAAATTTACCTTGAAGTGCATATCTTTTGGATCTGCCATCAGAACTAACACCAACTTTATCCTTAACTCCACACCTTGGTAAGGTCATGGTTTCAGCAGTTTCTTCGTCCAATAATCCTGAAACAAAATGGAATAATAATTTTGAAAATATTTTATTTACACTGATTTAATTAAAAAAAAATTTTTTCTCCCAAATAAAGGAAAAGTATTTAGGAACTGATATTAAAACCAGACTGTATCTATTTAGATATGTTAATATGAGAGAAAAATTCTTTTTTCAAGAGTATATATATAGAGGTAAACTTTTGCACGCTATTCTTATATCGATCCTCGTAAGGGCGGTATTTGCGTGCCAGGTTAAAACGGCGAAAAAGAAAACAACAACACTCTGCAATTTTTAATCTATTGTAAAAATTCTCTACTTGTAGTATTGTATACAATGGTATGTGGGTACAATTTGTATGTATATTAAATAATATAGCTGACACGTGAATGCTCTCAAACAGGAGTAAACATTGAATATTCAATTTTTGCTTTCATTTCTATTTTTTTTTCATAAAAGATTTACATTTGTTATAATTTTTTGAAAGTCGAGGTCGCCGAATGTAAATGTCGTCTATTTTCACTGAAGGGAAAACAAAACTGTTTGTTTGTATATTTTTACTTTTCCCCTTTTTCTCTTTTTTTAATGAATTTTTGTCTTTTTATATATTTTTAATTTTTGTAAACTATTTTAATTCAATTTTTTAAAACTATTTTAATTCAATTTTTTAAAAGTATTTTAATTCAACTTTTTAGAACTATTTTATTTAATTAAACTATTTTCAATAATTATCGTAATTCAAATGAATTACGATTTTTTAAAACACTAATTATTTCAGTATTTCTAAATAAAAATTTTCAAAAAAAATTAATTTTTCTTTAATTAACATTTAAATAGTTACTGTTATTTATCCATTCGCCAGGAATTAAAATTTCAAATCATTTTGATTCTAAATTAAAAATTAGAGTTCCAATTCTTGAAATATTTTCTTAAATTTTCAGTCAAATTCCTTTTCATGTAAATTGTTATCAAAAAGTCCTACGAAAATTCAATTATTCGAAGCAATAAAATAATATTAAATTTATTTAAAAATTCCAACTGAAATTCTTTCTCGAATCAATTCTTATCAAAAATTTCTACGACAATTCAATTATTTAAACACAAAAATAAATAAATTTAAACAAATTGAAATAAATAAAAATAAATTTTTCACTTTTTAAATATTAAAAAAAAACAATAATTTTTTTTAGAGTTAAAGTGTATAAAAATTTTCAATAATTAACTTCTTGAGGAAACAGAAAAAAAGAAAGGAAGAGATAAGAGGAGAATTTTAGTTGAATTTGCTATACAGTGTTCTTTTTTATTATTATTTTTTTTTTTTGGTTTTGTTTTTTGTTTATACAACTTTTTTCCCGGAAGTGTTGCACTTTACGACAGCAACTCAACGGGCAAGAAAATTGTAATAATTGTTATATAGAAAATGTTAAAAACAAAGATATAGAGACCGGTGGGATTAGATAACTCATCCGTTCGCCATCCATTTTTTATTAAGCCTCAATCGAAACTCTAAAAATTTCTATGCCTTTTTTATAATGTTTACGATTTACGATCAATGATGCTTTGGAGTAGTTTTTTTTTTCCTTTTGCTTCTTCCTACATTTTGTCACGCTCTATGAGCCTCGCAATTTCCTTTAGGATGCTTTATAACCTTGACACAAATTCAAAAGCGTGTTTGTGACTATTTATTCAGTTTACCGAATTTTTAAAAATTTTCCTCTTTATTTTTGATTTTTGTTGAATTTTTTTCATTTGATTAATTATACTTTATTGACATTATGTTATTTATCGGGAAAATTGGAACAAAAAAATACAAATTTCAATATAATATTAATAAAAACAGAAATAAAAACAAAAACAATAATAATAATATTAATATTAATTTGTATTGTTATTAAAAATTAAATTTGTTTGTAGAATTTTATTTAAACTGTATAGTAAACAATTGAATTCTTTAGAATAATTTCTATGATTTTTTTTTTTGAAATAATTTGCTAATAATGTCCGGAAATTTTAATTTTTGACGAACTGATACCTTCAATTATTCAAATTTTATTAAATTGACCAAACTTTTTTTTCTATTATTTTGATATTTTTTATAATAAGTAGAGAAAAGGTTTTAGAATTTCAAAATTATTATAACATGACAATTTGATAATGCGTCAACAATCACACAAAAGGATAATCAAATTGTCATGTTATAAATATTTTGAAATTCCGAAACACATTTTCTTCTATACATATCATAAAAATAAAAAAATATTGTCAAGGTTTTTGATATTTTGAATTTGAACGTTTATTTATTTTTTCTCCAAGTACAAATTTTGCGTCACAATAAAAAAAATTAATTTTAAAGTTTCTCTAAATGTAAAAATTAAGTTTTTAATTTTTCACTCAATTAAAAAGCAATTGAATCTTTTTCGTTCGTTTGAATGTTAAAAACTCAAAAAGAAATCAATCCTTCAGTTTTTTCGATTCTGGTTTGTTTTTCGTTTAATTAAAAATTTAATTTTTGTCCAATTAAACATAATCGTTTGTTTGCAAATATTTTTCTATATCCACCCAGCATATATAAATGTGTGTTCACATATATAATTATAATATGCCTGTTATCATTAATTGATGTTTTTCTGTACACTCAAGGTTTTTAATGGTCCAATAGATTATATACTGTTATGTTAAAGTTAAAGTCTAAAGTAACTGGTGTGTATTATATAGGATGAGTCATATATATAATTTGAAGGAGGAAGCTGGAATAAAACATTCCAATGATTCGCGTGAATGGAGAGAAATTTTTGTTTCTCAAGAATCAATTTTTATTATTATTATTATTCATGTTTAGAGAAAATTTCGGTCAATTTTTATTTAATCAACACTTATATAAAATGCAAATATTACATTTTTTTTCTCATTGACAGTTTTTATTTATATTTCACTTTTGTGCGTAATACTTGATTCAAGAATCGGTAAAGCAGAAAAATTATATTTTAAAAGTTTATACAATATCTTGTTTACAGGGGGGAAAAAAGTAGAAGAAAATTTCGTTATTTTCTATTTCTCAAATTGATTATGTCATTTATTTTTGTCTTATTGGGTTAAAAAATTGATTGAAAAAGATATTTTGTAATTAACTTCTAAAGTTAGTGTAAAGAATATCGAATAATACATTATAGTTTTGGAAAACGAATTTTCTTTTCAAATTTTTATTCCAGTTTTCTTGAATAGGGTGAATAAAGTTTTTTTTTCGTTTTTTGCATACTCTTCTGAAAAATGATAGGAATTTATTCTGAAATTTTCTTTTATAGGAAGAGCTGTGTAGTTGCTGTGCAGGAATAGCAATTGGAGATTGATATTGATGTGCAGTGCGTTCGTGATAAATTCATGGGGGAAACAATAGAGGAAGTATGTCAAGCATCTTGTCGACATTGACACTGACTTCTTCTCTATAGACAATCCCCTCGACTCACTGTCAAGGAATATTTCATATATGCAATGTGGTTTCGCTAAGAATTCTTCTATTCCGTGAGTCGTCTTAATTGGTAGTAATCTATATAAATAGAAATAAATCAGAGTTCAGTAAATAAAAAAAAATGAGGAGGAGAAAAAAAAACAACCGTCACTGTAGTATGCATGCAGTGTCCATTTGTACAATGACTATCGCTTTCGAAAGTCCCTATTCCACTAGACTGATTTCTATTCAATTCTTTTTTTATTATTATTTTTATTGTCACACGAACAATCAAAGGTGAACTAAAAAAATCGAATTCGTCCCAAACTCGTTGCGAGCTTTTTAAATTTTATATATTCTTTTAAATTTTTCTTTCAAAAATGTTTACATTTTTCTCAGTATGAGAGTTTATTGTAATTGGTACAAAAATGGACTTTTTTCAGTTTTTCTCAATTTTTTTCCTCAATGAAAAATTCGTTGATTTTTTATTGAGAATTTCGCAAAAATCCGGAAGTAATTTAGAGTTGTTACATTTCGAAAAAAAAAATTTAATAAAATTCTTCCAATGAATTAAATTATTTATTTATACAATTTTCATAAAATTTCCTGAAAGAATTCAATTATTTTTCAAATTTTAATAAAATTTTTCGAATGAATTTAATGATTTTAAAAAAATTTAATAGTATAATTTTTTATAAGAATTTAATTATTTTAAATACAGTTTCAATTAAGTTCCTGGGACGAATTAAATTATTTTCAATTTTACTTTCAATTGAATTCCTCGAAAACATTCAATTGATTTGTAACTAATAAAATTCTTTACGGGATTTCAATTATTTTTTGTAAATTTTAATCATATTCCTGAAAAAATTTTATTATTTTCATAAAAAATAAAATTCTGGGTAAGAATTCAATGATCTTTATAAACAATACAATTGTTATTCAAATGTTTTTAAAACAATTTAAAAAAAAAACTTTTACAATATTACATTTTTTTTAAATTTTGATAGAATTCATTGAAAACATTCAATTTCTGTTTTTCGTAAATTTTAGATTCTTTAGATAAATAGCTGTAATTTTACTTAAAATGATCGAAAACAATTTAATTTCTTTCAAAACAGTAAAATTTGTACCTATTTTTACAAAATTTTTTATAATTTTGTTATTCTATTATTTATATTTAAAAAAAGGGGTTTATTTAACTCCAGTAGAATTTTAATTAAATTGCTCAAAAGAATTGCCTTATTTTCAAAACATTTAATAAAATACTTCAAAACAATTAAACTCTTTTCAAAATTTTTTTGTAATTTATTTATTTTTCAAATTGTAATAAAATTTTTCAAAAAAATTCAATGATTTTCAAAAAATTTCATAATATAATTTTTTATAAGAATTTAATTATTTTAAATACAGTTTCAATTAAGTTCCTGAAACGAAATTTGGAAAGAATTAAATTCTTGCTGAGAACATTATTTCAATTTTTGAAAATATCGAAATTATATCAAAGAATTACACTAGAATTTTTGAAAATAATTTCTTTCAAGGAGTTTAATTAAAATTGTATTCAGAGTAATTGAATTTATGTTAAAAATTTTATTTAAATTTTCGAGAATAAGTTAAATTGTTTTGAAATGTATTTTATCCAAATTTTTAATAATAATTGAATTCTTTCAAGAAAGTTTCTAATAATTGTATCGAAAATAATTGAATTTATTCCGACGAATTTTATTACAATGAAAATTGAATTCTTATGAAGAATTTTATTAATGTTTTGGAAAATAATTAAATTATTACGAATAGTTTAGAAATATTTGCATTTATAAATGATCATTAAATAGTTAATTAGTGAATTTTTTTAAAACTTTAATTATAAAGAATTCAGAAATTGAAGTTATTTGAAAATAAAAAATTTGCAGTGAACATAATAATGAATTAAATTATTCTAAAAAATTTTGATAAACTTCTTCAGATGGATTTTGTATTCGAAGTAAATCCAATGGAAAAATTTAATTATTTTCTAATATTTTTAATAAATCCAATTCTTTTTAAAGATTTTAATAAAATTTTAGGAAAAAGTAAATTATTAGATTCATAATTAACAAAAATTAGATTAACAATTTTGTCATTTTTTTAAATAAAAAAAACCAAGTGTATTAAATTATGAAAAATGGAAAAAATTTTCTATTTTACAATTTTAGGATGTTGAATTAAATTTGAAAAATACTCGATCGTTTAAATTGTTTTCCACGTACGGCAGTTAATTAAATAATAATAATTTTTCTACAAACATGATGGAAACGTGTGAAAACAGTATATTGAATGTATAGTTATCGATATATAATTACAATAGCAGAGAACTTGTAGTTTAGTTATTATTATTTATTATTTTTTTTCTCTCTCTCCAAAGCACTGTGCACTTAGCAGTGATCTGCATTAATGATCTTCAATCATTTCTAATTGTAGTGCACGTTAAGGCCATTGAATGTGTAGGTAACGGACAATCGTATATGGCAATTTAAAACATATAGCCGCGCGAATCCTTGGAGATTAATCACACACTCGCGTCTCTTGATTTTATAACAATAACTAGATTTTTCTTACATCTCCTTTTGCTTCCTTACGATTTTTAACTGTTTTTCAATGAAAATGACATATCGCGTCGATAATGATAATATCCACTGTACGAGGATAATTATATACAAATGTTTAGGCAAATATCCAATCATCCGGCTATTTTCACCTGTTTTTGAATTATTGGTTCTAAAATTGTAACATGATGATGGAATATGGATGTTTCGTAATACAGTTGAAAGTAGTTTTCAATTCTCGCTCTTTTTTTTGTTTAAAAAAAATCTATTGAGAGAGTGATGTATGATTTTTCTGGGGAAAATATTGAACCTGGAATTAATGACAAATTATGTGTGATGATTCAGATAGTGTAGTTGCGAACTTGTGTGTTGAATATATAGGTATATTTCGGGAGATATTTATCGGGGTACCAGGCTGGCTCCGGAGGCATTTCAACGAACTGTGAATCATCGAGCAATTCATGCGATTTATATAAATGTGTGTGTGTAAGAGTAAACGCGCGGTGTGTTATAGTGAGAATTTTTTAATAAATAGGGATCATCGTACGGTAGACAATGATAATTCAGATGATGTAGATTTTTTTTCACATGTACTTTTGGTAATGGAAGATTGTGAGGAATGTTTCTTTGTATCGTCTTCGTTAGATTATCTCGCAGTTTCTAAATTTGATTCTGAATTAAGAGTTCTGTTTTCTATCTTTATAATTCTTTCTATTCTTCTTCTTTGAAAAATGAATATTGAATATTGCATTTTTCGAAAGTAAGTAAATCGTTTCGAAATGAATTTTATCTGGATTTTTAATAATTGAATTCATTCAAGATGGTTTAGAATAGCATTGAAAATCTAATGAAGAGTCTCTAAAATACATTAATTGAAAATAATGAAATGTCTCTAAATTACATTAATAATTTTGACAAAATATCTATAAGTGTGTGCATTTTCATGCAAGTCTCGAGACCTCTCGAAGGCCATGACGGTCGTCCAACCGGTTGCTTATGCGATAGTGGTTAGTTGGCTCGGGGTGGAAAATAAATATTGAAATGTTTAAAATTTTAATAAATATAGTAAAAAATAAAAAAAAGAATCACAAGCTCCTCTCGTTCTTTAAAATGCAATATTGAGAGTATGGAAGAAAGATGCTAATATGTGATATATACCACAGCTGTGTGCGGTGTTCTCCAGAGCGCGCGATTTTATACCTTTAGAACAAATATTTCCCTGTACTTCCATGGCCAAGGCCGTATGGCAAGAAACTCGTCTGAAAACGAAATACAAACGACAGCTTTGAACAAAGTTCACCACCGCGTACATATATATATTCCTTACGCGGAACAATACTATAACTCTAAAATGGTTCTTCAGAATTCTGCAAAAACCAATATAAGAATGAATTAATTCAAGCAAAGATTATCTCTCTAATGTTATAAAAATTTATTTCAAGAAAACGATTCAATTTTATTGTATAAATTGTATTTGAACACTCATCGGGAATTTTTTTTTTCATGCGCGAATGCAAATTTATACCGAGAATATTGAATACGAAGGAAAAAAGGGTGATAGGGCGGAAGAAGGAAAAATGTGCGAACGAAAATTATCTGGCAAAGATTTTATAATAATAATAATAAGAATCGAAATATTCTGTCTAGTATTTAATTTTTTAGTAGTGTGTGCAAAAAGAACTTATCAATTTGCAATATTTTTAAATAAATTTGTCGATATTTTCGATCAGATATATTTTATTGGTCGTGTCTCGACCTTTTGGATATTGAGTGGAGTTTAATTTTTATTGTTCAGTGATCGAATTTTGCAATTTATTTTATCATTTAATTTTTTGATTCGCAGTTTTAATTAAAAATTAGTGGAACTCCAATCTGTTCAATTGACGGTGAAAATTAAATTGGAATTTAAATAGTCGAATTTTATTTATTGCAAAGAGTTACAAAAAAAGTTGTATTTTCTAAAGAGAAATTAAGAACCTCATTTTGCTACTTTTATAATACGAATACTAGAAAAAATTTTGAATTAACATTGCTAGCAAAATTCATGATCAATGAATTAGCAAAAAGAAAATATTTGCCTACGTAAATTTTTGTTTTATTTTTACTATTATTTCTTTCATTCTTTTTATATTTTTATTTTTTACAATTACTCATTATTTTTGTTTTCTTTTACTATTCGAACAGATATTTTAATACAACTTTTTCTATTTGATTGAAGGAATTTTAGATGTTGTAGCAAAAAAAAAAAAAGTTTCGAACATTTACGCGAATATATAAATTTAGAAAAACTGATTCGGTATTTTTAAATCGCGGATCTAGAAAACTGTCTTAATGAACAACGTTCACTGACCCTTGAAGTATCTTCGGTGTTTCCTGTATGTATTAAGTTTCTTGAACTCCAAACTTAAACTCAGTTTGTGAATGGATTTTTCACGATTATAATTTACCATTAGAGTTGCCCATTACTTTAGTTAACTAACTTGAGAAAAATGAATCCCATTGTTACTTTTTTTTAACTATTCTTCTTATTTACTCTCGTTTAGGAATGAGTTGTTTTCTTTAAAAGAATAATTATTTTTAATATTTAATTTCATTTTAGTTAAAACACAGAAAAAAAGGAAATCGTTTATTTTCTTGAATTATTCAATTTTATCAAAAGTATTCTTCGATTTTTATTTATTGAAAATAAATTCTGCTTTGCTTTTTTCTTTTTTTTGGAAATTTGTATTTATAAATAAATATCTTTATTCAAGTAGAAAACAAAGCATTTAAAGAAAGGAAAGGAATATTAATTAATTTTCTTTTGTTTCCCTCATATTATAATGGAAGAAAAATGATTTCCTTTTTGTTTGTGTCTATTGCCAATAAAATAACATTTTTCTATTTCAATCGAATCCTACTTTACTATAAAACTTATTAATGAATTTTCTTTCAGTGTAGAAAATGGACTTGTGCACGATCTTTAGAACGAGTTGCCCTTCAGAAAAGTTTTGAAAAGAATTCCTGATGGACTTTTACGTAGAAAACATGAACTGAAATAATCATGAGATTTATCTTGTACGAGAATCAAGCTAAGTGGATCAAGTAAGTGACGTTATATAGTGTTATTACTTTGTTCGATTATATATATAGGACATAAGTACTAACAAATTGTTAAGTATTATTGTCTCCCTCGGTGGAGAGTAAAAGAGTTTAATACTGAGTCACATTATGTGCAAGGGAACACACATAACAGAATATATTTACTATATACACTATATATTATACATATATGTGAATGAATCACTAAATTGCGCATTCACATACAATTAAGCGTACAAGTAAAGTCTGTGTATGCTTAACTGGCACTATAACTTCTTTTATGTCCTCGCGGGAACAGAGGACAATAGTTTTCTTGCTTTTAAGAAGGTAAAAATTTATGTAAACAATGCTATTTTAATCCGCAACTGCACTTAAAACTAATGTGCATTCGTTTTGTTTCTTTTCTCTTTTTTTTTTTGTTTTTTTTTGCCAACTCTCAAAAAATACAAATCTCTATTGTTTTTACAATATGCAAAAATACTCATTCTGAATTTAAATTTAAAATGTGAAATAAAGGGAGGAACTTTATGTCCCTAGTTTTGAAGAGTCCGAATGTTGATTTATTTTCAAAGAAATAAATAAATATAGTTTATTCGAATTTCCAAAACTTTTTCAACATTAAATCTTATGTTAAAAATATTAATTTTTTAAAGTTTGAACATTCAGAAATTTATGATTTCGTTTTTTTTCTGTTACTTCTTTTTATTGTTATTGAAAAATGTAATTTCTTTGAGATATTTCGAACTCTAGATTGTTAGGAATTATTAACGAAATAAATTAAATTCGATTGTTCAAATTAAATTACCTGTAACGTTTAATCCAGCAAATGATTGAAAGTCAGAAATTGCTTTTGACATCGTGTGTTCGGAAATGATTCCACCACTCGTTGGATTCACTGGCGGTAAATAGCCAAACTGTGACAAATATCTCTGCAAAAGAAACAAAAAAGTTGCCATTAGAAATTATTGTTGAAAAGAAATTTCTTTCCTTTTTTAATTTTTTATTCCTTCTCTTCATTTTCTATTTATTTTTCTAAATTCAGCAAAAATTTTAATCTCCTTCATTACATTTTTTTTAATAAAAATTAGTCTTAAATAAAAATATTTATTTTCTTAAATAAAATAAAATTCTAATTTTATTTTACTGGGAAAATTAAATATTATTTTAATTTGGAACTATTAAAAAAAAAAATTTATAAAAAAAACAAAACGTTTTTTGTAATACACATAATAAATTTTATTTTCTCGCAGAGATTAAAATGACAATGTTTAGAAATGTTTATCCAGCACAAATTAACATTTTATTTTCCTGAAAAACATTAAATTCTTTCCTCCACTTCTATTAATACCATTATTTCTCTTTGGTATTGAAGAGAAAAAAAAATAAGAACCGCGTAAATAAATTTGCCTTTTGTTTCCTTATTTTGACAAGAGACCTGCATACTAGAATTTTAAAAAAAATTCCAGTGCTTTTAGTCCTGTCAACATGTGTAAAAAGAAAAAGTCAAGTTGTTTAAATTTCTTTTTTAGTGTAAAAAGAATGGAATTCTTTTAAACAAAAATTATTTAGCTTTGCAAAAAATAAGAGAAAACTAATAACAAACATTGTCGTTTTATTTGGAATTTTGTTACCTAGATTCTATTTATTTAAAATTGAAGAAATTTGACAAGAATTTTTTTTTAAAGTTGAATTAGAATTTTTCCTTTTTTTAAACGAATTTTAACAAATATCGTCTTCTGTAGAAAGTCAATAAAATCTTCGCGTTATTTTTAAGAAAAATTAATTTTTTTTAATAGGATTTTCTAAAATTTCGTCATTTTTTTCTCTATTAATAAAAATACTGAGAAATTGTTTATTTTTAAATTACTTGAAACACTTTTCGACCTTGAAGATGTGGATGAGGATTTTTTATCAACAAAAGAGTGATGATAACAGTGACGTTAAAAGAAAGACGGAGAAAAAAAATTATGTCATTTTTATATTTTCACAATGTTTACCATAGGTGCGGAGACCATTAAGTAGGTATTTATTTAACGCGTTGTAATGTTAAGGAACAGATTCATTTATATTGTACCAATAAACGAAAAAAGAAAGTGTATTTTTTAATTATCTTTCAGTTTTTTTATCTCATTTTTTTTTCTCTATACACAATAGTTCTCATACCAAGTTGGTTTGTTAATTTCAATTTATCAACTGCCTTGGAATTTTATGAGAGTAAATTTTCTAATAATCGTATAAAATAGAGTTCTTGAAAATGTTTTTAGAAAAATATTCTAAAAATTCCAATAAGATTTCATTGTCTTAAGTTGAATTAATTTAATATTTACATGGAATATATTTTTTTTGAGGGGGGATTATAACACTGATTTATTTTTTATTTAAATTAGAATTAAAAACAAATTAATACTCATGCTAATGATAGTAAATAAATTATAATAAAATGATAATAATAATAATTTGAAGTTTTTTGTTCGTAGATTTGAATTGCATCATTAGTGAAATCATTTGCTGCACGGTTCTCTTATCTTTTCTCTATAGAAAAATAGTTTCTTGAAATTGGGAGGAAATTCAACATTTTTATTTCAAAATGAAATTTTCTTTCGTATAAAAGAAATTCAACAAGTGTTTTACGTTTTATTTATTTTATAAATCTTTATTTCCGATATACGTGTAACACAAACTTGCGGTTAATACTAGTTTTTTGAGAGCGAGGAAAGAATGCTTGAAAACAATTATTAACATTATAGACTAGAAAACTAGTTAAACATTTATATATTTTTTCTCTACAATTGTTTTTTATATTTTTTCTAAAAAACTTAACTAATAATTAATTACAAAAACGTGGACGATAATAATTTTAATAATTCACAAATCTTGTTTAATATTTTATGAATATTTTTAGTAATTATTTAAATTAATCATTCATTCTTTAAATTAATTAATTGTTTAAAAATGATTTTTTATTGTTTGTGGTAATTAAATTAGTAATGATTTATTTTATTTATTTAATTAATTAATTTATTTTATCTTTTTATTTATTTAAAGAGATGGTAATTTCTTTGCGGTATTTAAAATTGAATTGAATATAAAATGCCTGGGATATTAAATTTAAATTCCCCCTCCTCCTCGCTTTTTGACACTATTTTTCATTTACATGGCCATCGTCAGAATTTCTTGATAGAAGAATAAGTATGATCAATTGTAGGAAAGATACCGTAAATCGCTTGCAATGAATTATGTGAATTAATGATAATAAGAGTGTCGTGCGACGTACAATCTCAATTAGGTTTCAAAATACTTGAGGCAAGCCACCCACATTCCTCGTTTTTAGGATAAAAATCTATTTAACGTGTTGGAAGAGACGTGACCTCAATTTCAAAAATGAAGCACTTCGATTGTAATCATTCATTTGCCTTTATCAAAAAATATTGTGCTTCCTTAAAAACAGTTTTTCTTCACAATACTAATAATTACAATATTAATATTTTTTATTTATTACGATATAATATTTGAGTTTAGAATTCTTTTGTTTATTTCAAATTTATTGATATGAGTGAAAATAATATTTATTTTCGTTTTACTATCAAAACTAATCAATTTTTTCGAAATAACTATTTTTGTAAATAATAAAATTCGTTGAAGGAATTGTTAATTATTTTCAATTAAATTTCTAGAGAGAATTTTTATATTTAATATATTTTCTAGTGGGAAAATTGTAAATTTTCCACAACTTGATTGGAGTAATCAAATGGATACGAGATTTCGTTTAAATAAATTCGTGTTAAATTGATTGATCGATTGATTCATATATAAGTAATACAGAGAATATCTTTTATAGTCGTAAGTAATAATTTACGCGAGAAATTGTTATTTTCAAATTTCAGTGCATTAATAATTCGAGTGATTTTCCAATTTCAAAAATTCCGACGATTTAATTTTTCCGATAGTTTTGTTAGAATCAATTTTACGGGATGAATAATTTCTGTAGAAAATCAGGACTTTTTTTACAAAATTATATTGCATTATATTGAATAATATTATATAAATTACATTTGTAAATTTTTTTAGACGTAATTATTATTAAATATAAATAAATTACAAACACCAACAAATGGAAAATAAAGGAATTAATTATTGACTATAATGGAGTTTATTTGTTTTAAGTAAAAATTAGTTATTCCAATATTTATTTTATCATTAAAAAATGAGTTCGATTCAAATTAAATACTCTAATTATCTGAGAATACAATTTTGACTCTTATTTAAAATTCCATTTCGCATCGATAATAATTTTTAATTTTAGAAGGGATATTGTTTTCTCATTTTACGGTAAATTGGAGGTTCAAAATTATAATAGCAAATGATAATTTACATAATGCTAATAGCAATAAACATTGTAAAGATAATATGGATCCATTTCCAATTTCTCGATTTAAGATGTTAAATCCAAAGGTTTATATGATTTCGCTAATAAATTAGCATATTTTCATAAACAATCTAAATTGTAGATAAGAATCAATTTTTCTCAGTTAGAAATAATATTATAAATAATAATATTAATAATAATAATAATAATAATAATAATAATAACAAAAATAACAATAGGTAATAATAATTTTTTGTTGACTAATTTTTTTAGTTTTTAATGTTTCCAACAATCATTGAATTCCTGCGAAGAATTTTACTATTTATGAAAATAATTGAATCTTACGAAGAATTTTATTAAAATTTAAAAATTCTTTAAATTATAATAAATTTCTTTAAAAAGTTTAAAAAAATTTGTTTTAAACAATAAAGTTTCTTTAATAGTTTTAATTGTGAATTTTGAATGTAATTGAATTTTATGAAGAATTTCTTTTAATTTTTTTAAATAATCGTGTTTCGTAATAATTGAAATTAAATAATCGATTATTGAATTTTATTAAAATCTTTAGAAAATAATTAAACTGTCTTAGGAGTTATATTCAAATTTTAAAAAACAATTTAATATTAGTTTATGGAATTATATTAAAATATTAAAAATAATTGAATTCTTTGAAAAAATTTCTTTAATAATCTTGAATATCATCAAAATTCTTTTAAACAATTTTGTTATAATTTCCTGAATAGTTAATTTCATTGAAAGAAATTCATTAAATTTGTATTAAAAAAATTGTATTCTTATAAAGCATTTTTTCAACATTATTAAAATTTTTTTAATTCTTTTTTTAAAATTCTATTAATATTTTATAGAAAATAATTTATTGTTTCGATTTAATATTTAAGAAATTAACATAATTATCGAGTAAAATTTTACTATAATTTATGAAAATAATTGAATTCTTGCGAAAAATTCTTATTAAATTTTGAAAAATAATTAAATTTCTGTTAATAATTTGATTATTTATAAAAATTATTGAATTCCAGTGAAAAATATTGAATTGTTTTTAAGAAAATAATTAAATGATTAAAAAAATGATTGAATCCTTTCGTGAAATTCCGTTCAAATTGTATTGAAATTAATTGAATTCCTCCGAATTAAATAATTCAATTCTTGCGTCGAATTTCATTGCAATTTTTGAATAGAATTGAATTATTTCGGCGAATTTGCAAAATTTTTTACAAGTAATTAAATTCCCGATATGGGAAGAATTTTATTATTTTTGATAATAACTGAATTTATTTGAGAAATTATATTATTATTTATTAAAAGAATTGAATTCCTTGTAGAAATTTTATTATTTATTAAAAGAATTGAATACCTTCTAGAAATTCTATTCAAATTTGATCGAAAGTAATTGAATTTTTGACATAAAATTTATTAAAATCCTTAAAGTTGTTAAGCAATAATGATTAATTATCTGCTTTAGTGAATTGATTAAATTTCGAATTTAAAATTAGTCAAAAATTGAATTTGCTATTTGAAAATATAAAATTTTGTAATTTGCATAATAATAATAAATTAAACATCACAGTTTGCTCGTAACATTTGCTAAAATAATAATAATAATACTAGTAGAATGTAACAATAATAATGATAATGGCAAACGATGAACATACAATCGTAGATTTCAATTTCAGGAAAGAAAAAAAAATCTCTCTGACATGTTTGTTTTTTTTACGTAATAATTGCGATAGGAGGTGATAATCTAATAAACAGGGAACATTGACACAAAGTATTATATCTTTGAATGACATATTCAATTATGATTCACAAGGAAAATATAAAAATTAATTTTTTTTTCTTTTCTACTAAAAATTTTATTATAATAAAGTCTCTTCTGAGAATATACAATATACAATGCGAGTCTGGAGAGGATATTTTATGAATGAAACAGTTAGTACAACCTGAGTGAGTAATGTAATTTTTTTTTTTTATGAATGAACTGTGTGTGTATGAGAGAAGCGCGTGGGTGCTGAAGAGGTTGAAGCATAGTAGCCAGGTGTTACGGAGTATAAATGGTGAATGGACAGACTATGTGTGTTTATACTCGAGGAAACGGACTATTGCTGAATAGAAAGCGAATAAGACGAAGAAGAAGAAATTTAGTAGATTGCATAAAGCATGGACGTGTTGAGTTTAGAATATATTGTACATATAGAAAGTATACGAGGAACGAATGAGTGTATATAGTGTAGAGACAGAAAACTGAGATGTGCACTATGATTCAGAATTCTTGTTTAAGAGTTATGTGTACTATATAGATGGAATTCCTATTGCTCGTATCATCGTCATCTTTTTTTTTCTTCTTTTTCATTAACAATATCGCAGTTTTTTTTTGTTTTGTCTTCATTGTGGAATTTTACAAATCGCTTTGTCATTTCTTTGTAGATATATATACATGTGGCACAAGGTTATGTAATTTTTAATCTTTTTCTCTTTTGAATTAGTTTTTATAGAGTAGAATTATTATTTAACTGAGAATTATTCACACTGAACATTTTGAGGAATAACTTTTCAAACAGTTTTTGTTGATTTAAAGAAATTGTTTGCTTTGATTGAAAATTATTTTTTTTTGTAATTTTTCTGTAGCTGGATGATAAATTTATATTTATTTATTGAAAGAAAATTTATTTATCTAAAATTTGTATTTATTTATTGAAAGAAAATTTATTATCTGAAAATTAAAATTTATTTGTTACTGAGAAATTTTCTTCTCTTGATTTAATTTCTTAATTTTTAAATTTAATTTCCTTTTTTTTAAATTATTTTCTTGAATCTATATCAGTATGGTAAAATGCCACTGAATTTAAGGAACAATTTTTTTGGATTTAAAGAAAATTTGTTTCCGTCATGAAAAGTTTGTTTGAATAAAAAAACCTCTCTTAGTTTGGAAAGGACTTTTTATTGAAACAAAATAGAATTTTATTTTTTCATATTTTTTTATCTCTTTGCACTAATTCTATGAAATTGCACATTCTTTATTACGAGAATTTTTACTGCTTTTGAAAATACTATGAAAATTACACGAAATTTTGGAAAATTTAAATTAATTGATTTTTTCTGCTTCAGGATTTCTTGAATTATGATTTTTGGATTTGCTGTTCGACGGAAGATAAAGATTTTCTTCTGCTTTGGAAGAAATTATTAAATTGTAAAAAAAATTCCATCGTTCATATTTGAACCTTCAGATCTGTAGGAGCCATTCATTCTTTATATAGAACTTTTTAGAAGAGAAAAATGATTCGAAATATCGCATAAAGAATAACAAAGTTTTATGGAATGAAAAAAATGAAAATAGCGAATTGTAAAGGCAGTAAACCAATGTTCGTAAAAAATACTCGCATATGTGGTTTATGGAAACCACATTTATAAGGTCAGGTGAGGTTAACCTGGAAATCGTGATTAAAGACAGAATCAATGTGTTCAGTCTAGCGAAACAAGAGAGGTCAAACCGTCCTGCACTGTTACACATTTTACCGGAACATGGTCATTTATTCTCCTAAAACTTTATATATATTAAAGTGGAAAATTCAAATATTCAACGTGTAAATTTTTGCGTTTTTATAACCCCCCACAATAATGAAAATAAATTCATTGGAAGAAGAAAAAAATATTCGTTGATTAATTTTTACAATTCAACAAATACAAATACTTTGATCATAAATTCGGCAAATTGTAAAAATTTACCGAAGAGTTTTTTTATTTCGACAATTATTTTATTTTACACGCCTCAGGTATAAATATTTAAATTTTCCAATTTTTTTCCCTCCTCTACGTAATATGAGTAATATTATTATTATATATTAAATAAATGCAGTATTAGATAATAAATTTTACTTGCATGAAGAAAATGTGTATAATAATAATTTGGAGAAGAAAATTGCTGGCAATTATTCTTTATATCTGATATTGTAACGTGCAATGTGATGATTGTAGAAAATAATGAGAATAGACAAAAGTAGTGGCTTTTGAGAATAATTTAATTCTACGTAAAAAAAATGAAATAAAAATAATAAAGTGATTGTCTTTTAATTGTTGGGAAGTGCATTGAAAATTTTTGTAAATTTACAAAGAAAAAAGATCTCATAGTTTTGATAGCAATTTTTTTTTGTTTCAAATTATGCCACATGTGCTCGTACAACAATTTTTGGTATATTTGAAATTTTTGAATCCAATTAAAATGTTTATTTTTGAAGAAAAATTCGTAACGAAGTTTTATTTTATTTATTTATTTTTTTTGGCGAATGAATGGTAAATAAAATTTGAAATATTCTGTGGACTGGGGCTTCAATATGGAAAAGGAATAAAATTCGGTTAGTTAGCGAAAAAAGGGATTACAATTGACTTTTCGTTTGTTTGTCGGTTTTTTTAGGTCAGAAAAAAAGATGATTTAGAGGAAATTGAAAATCGATTTAATGACTGAAATTCTGAATTAATTGTATTTATTATTTTAGTTCGAAAAATGGTTGAAAATTAAATTTAAAGGAAAAAATTAAAAAGGAGAGGGAAGTGACACTGACTTTTTTAATTTGATAATTATTTTTATCGAATGTAATTTACAATGAAGGGTAAAGATTGTAATTTTTTTTATTCGTTTTTCCTCTGGTAATTTCAAATGAAGCGGATTATTTTTTTTTCTATATCAAATTGAGCATACGCTTTTTTTGCTGAGGTTTCATGAAAGAATATAATCTATGCACGATATTGCGTATATAACAATTATTACAATGGGTTATAATAAAGGAAGCACGAATATTGTCGTTACCTTCATAAAGGGGTCAAGGAAACGATTCCGCTGTTATACGATAATTCGTTCAACTCGATAACAACTAGAATCGATCCTAGAATTTGGTTAATGCACTAGTTCAATTGAAATTTGAATTTTACGTTTTATTAAACTAATTATCAATTTATATCATCAAGGACATTAGTGAATCTAAAATTCGCAAATGCGCATATTATTCGAAATTATTTTTCTCCTTTAAAAAAGAATGAGGGCAAATTAAATGTATGTAAATTATTTCGAAAAATAGATATTTGCCAGCGAATGGATGTTTAATTTGTGTAAAAATACCGCATTTTAGTTCGAATACATTTCATAATATTATTCTCTATTATTTTCCAAAACAGTAATAAAATTCTTTGAATTAATAGAATTATTTTCGAAAATAATAAAATTTTTCGCAAAAAATCAATTATTTTCGAAAATAATAGGAATTCTTCGCAGGAATTCAATTATTTTTGTAAATAAAAAAAATCTGAGGAAGAATTCAATTATTTTTGTAAATAATAAAAATCGGAACAGGAAATCAATTTTTTAATTCGTTAAAAAAATTCAATTATTAAAAATACAATTTTACTTAAATTTCCTAAAAGAATTAAAATTTTCTTTAAAACAATTAAATTACTTTTGAAAATTTTAATATAATTATAAACAAGAATTTAATTATTTTCGTAAATAATGCAATTCTTCATAGGATTTCAATTATTATTATCATAATTTTAAAAATCGGCACAGAAATTTAATTATTTACATAAATAATAAAATTCTTTCAACAAATTCAATTATTTTTAGTTATTTTTATTAGAATTCAATTTTTTTTTAATTTTTGATAAATTTTGTTTTTAAGAATTTTTTTATACTTATAATAATAATAAAATTCTGGAAAGAATTCAATTATTTAAAAAGAAATGCAATAGTGTTCTAATAAGATATTATAATAAGATTTTTAATTTCAATTATTAACAAACACGATTATATGTTAAAAATTTGAAAGAAATTCTTAAAATTCAACTGAAAATTATTGGAAAAATCTACATTATTTTCAAAATTATATATAATAATCGTCGTGATTCCAGATTTCCGGATCTCTGTCCACACTTGAAGTTAGTTATGGTTATTCTTTTGTTTTTTATACGTTTGTTTTGAAAATTAATTTTTGTGGGTTAAGTATTAGCATTTTTTATATTTTTAAATGTCAAATTTTTCAATGTTTATGTTATTATTGTACAGTGCTGCCAGATTGAAAGAAATATAGTCAATATAGTAAAAACTTGAAGTTTGTTTTAAAATGTTGTGAAGGCTGTGTATATATCAAGTAATTATGAAAATATTTATAAACATTTAAATTAAATAATATAAATAAACCATTTTTTAAAGATAAATTATAATTTTTATTCTTTACGTTTTTATGATTATAATAATAAATGTAATAATTATTAATTACTAAAGTAATTGTTACTGTTCCATTTATTATTTTGCAAATCAAAAAATATGTTATATTTTTAAATATAAACATAAAATTTTTAATTTCAGATTAACTACATAATTAACTATTCTTGTTTATTATTTTCAAAAATATTAATAACAGTTTTCGAAAGAATTTAATTATTTAAAAAAAATTTTTTATTAAAAATCAAATGACTAATTATTTCCAAATTTTTCAATAAAAACTTTGCAAGATTTTAGTCATTTTCAGTGCATTAATTTTTAAAATTAAAAACATTGAAAACTTTTACTTTCAAATTGCGAACAGATTCAAACACAGCAATATTAATTTATTTCTTTATAATTCTTTGTGAAATTTAATTTCATTTATCATATTCTAGAAAAAATTATAACCAAAATCTGAAGAAAGTTTTTTGATTAATTTAAAGATTTCTGAAGATAAATAAGAAAATTCTGAAGATTTGTCGTTTCAATCATCTGGCAGTACTGTTATAGTGTTTAATTCAATTTTTAGCTTTACAACTATCATTTACTCTAAAGGTAAATACTTTTCTATAATTTAATGTTAACATTATTTCAATATATTGAAAAAAGTTATTTGATATAATTTACATTCAATTGAATTTTATTTTTATAAATTTCTTAATGCAGAATATTTAGTTTTTTAACTTTTTAATAAATTTTTAACTTGCAAAACTCTAAATAATGTAATTGTTAAAAATATAATATTTATTTTTCATAATTTAAAATTATTAATTATTGTCATAATAATTTAAAATAATTACTATATTATTAAAGACTACAACATAAATTTAAATTATCAAAGTATATTTTATAAAATAGTAATTTAATACAAGTTTTATATTTATATTTTTTATTACATAAAAATATTGTCTAATGTCATGTTTATTTTATGAACTTTAAACATGTCTTAATTTTCATATGTTTTTAATTAATACGTGATTTATAGAATATTCAACAAATCAATGAAAATATATCGTCAATTTTTTCAATTAAAAATATATTACATCAAATATCTATTCCCAATATTTAAATAATGTTAACATTAAATTATGGACACATACCTGCCGAGTAAATAATAATTATAAAGTTAAAAATTCAATTAAACAACCAATATATAGAATTAAAATGTAGGGGCTATCATACGCCTAAAATTTATCTGAAATTTTTTTTTCTTTGTTTCTAAAAACGAATTTAGAATATTTTTTTTATGCTTCATTATAATATTATATTACATCTTGTAATTAAATAATTAATTCAAGTTATAGTTTGTATTAATACTATAGATATTTTGTTTTCCAAAGAAATTATAATTAAAAGTTGTTAACTTTATTATTTTTCAATTAATTTAATTTTTTGCAGTTATGGTAGTTTCAAAAGATACGGAATTTTTTGTTTAAAAAAGCTAAATGAATAATTATTTTTTTAATTTTTGGAATAATTAAAATTTTCGTAATCAAAATTATTTTGAAAATAAAAGTATAAAATATGTAACAATTTTTGCGAGATTCAATTTTCTTCGTACAACATGAAAGTTTAACAGCAGTAATAGTATTTTAACAAAATTTATAGGATTCATTTAAAATTCGTTTCTAATACGTTAAATATGACATTAAAATTTAGAAATTCAAAATAGAACTTCCATTTGTCTGACTTTCTTCTAATTTATCGGACTGGATAAACTACAGATTTCACTTTATTAGCGAAATTTTTCACTGCTTCAATTAATACTTTAAAAAGTATATTTAAATTAAAATGGTTTTATATTGTTTAAAATAAGCAATGTAAAAGATAAAATTTGCTCAAAAAATAATTTTTCACCTCCTGCCGGTTACCGGCTGTGGCTATTTTTTTATTAATTGTGAATTAAATTAATTTTTATGACCCAGATACTAATTGGAATTGTTCTAGCATGGTGGCCACTAAAAACAGTCAAAAAATTTCCCTAACTTTTTCCCGACTTTCCCTGACCAATATTCTGGGTGTTTTTAACTTGGTTTCTAATGAACAATAATTTAAATAAGAAATATATCTCTCAAATTATTATTAATAACTACTATTCATTTCAAACAGTTGAGAAGGATGTTTTAAGGATTTTTAAATCAATTTGTAGAAGTAGATACAATTCTTTATTTTTAAAATTAAATCTTTAATCTTAAAGTAGCTGAGACTGCGGAAAAACTTAAATTTTGAAAAGATGTTTTTTAGTCAATAAATCCGTTTAGATGCAAAAATATATAAATAGATCAATCTTGTATAGGCCAATTGTCCTCACCAACATTTAATAAAAAAGCTTCTAATATTTTAGCGTAAAATAAATGTTTTGCTCTTTTCTCAAAACTTTGATTTTGTAACATTTAACAATTATAAATTTAATAAACTAAAATTTATTTATAAATAAAAAACAAAATTATGGGTTTAATTGTCGTGGGCGGTTTGGTTTGTCGGCCGTGTGCTTGCCTAATGACATAAATACACTGAAAAAAATTATTTGATTCAATTAATTCGAATTATTTGCAAAAATTTTATTTGGATCTAATTAATATTTATTTGCTTCAAATAACTTGAATTATTTGAATCACATTTGTTTAACTCAAATAAATCTTAATTGGATCAATTAAATAATTAATTGATTATAATAAACGAATTTATTTAATGCAAATAATTAGTTATTTGAAACAATATATTTATTTTACTCAATTAATTGGATATTTGATATAAATAAAAATTATTTTATATTTATATCTAACTATTTCCGTTAGAAAGATAATGCAATTTGACTGTTTTGGCTGTTTAATATTTAGCCCTAGTCTCCCTTATATAAATTTTTTTTCTTTTTATAATCTTTACAATTTCCCTGACTAATTAAAAAATTCCCTGACTTTTCCCTAACCAGTGGCCACCATAGACTAGCCATAGTTCAGGTCCAGTAATGTAAATTCTATTTAAATTGAGACCATTAAGTGAAAGTATTTGAATTTAAAAAAAATTAGAAGTTCGAAGTTCGAAGTTCTTAAATCTTTTTTGTAAACTTTAAAGTTTCAAAATAATATAAAATGAAAATTTAATTCTCTATAATTGTTAACTTTTTCCACTTTTAATTATTTCAAACTTTTTGTTAGGTAATAATAATTATTTCTTTAAACATTTTTTAAAATAAAATGGAGTTTAAATTGTTTAAAATAAGCAGTTTGACACAACATTCCCGCGCGCTTGCGCGCGGATAGTTTAGCTAGTACTTCGAGAAATTCTGTAGTAGAACTAAATTTAAATAATTTAATTAATTGAATTATTAATTTTTCGAGAATTAATCTCAAAAGTTTTGATAAAATTCTTTAGAAGAATGTAGTTATCTTCAGTATAATTTTATTTAAATTTCTTAAAAGAATTTAAATATATTCAAACGTTTTTAATAATTTTCTTCGCAACAATTTAATTTTGTTCAAAAACTTTAATAAAATTCTTTTTACGAATTAAATTATTTCAGATTCCAAATTATTGAAGTTAAAAAAATGATTGATTTATTCTGATTTTTTATTCCAGCAATTTTGTTTAGTTAATTTTTTGTTATTTTTAAATCTTTTTAAAGAAATAAATTAGAAAATATGAATTTTAAAATCAAAAACTCAAATTTAAATTTAAAATCAAAAAGAAAAATTATGTTACCTACATTAATTTGAAAGTTCAAATGAACGAAATATTTTTCATTATAGTTACTAATCATTATTAGTAGTAATTAATATAGATTCTTTAAATTTTTTTTTGTATTATTTTATTTTCATTTTGTAATCTCTGAAGTTTTTTTTAAGATTCTTGTCCCTTGTGTAAGTGTTATTGCATTTTTCTCTTCGCCTTATATTCTTCTTATAAGGACTGACCGTGAATAATTTTTAAATCTATTTTTTTTATGTCAAGAAGATTGAACGTTATTATTTGCTGGATGAGCGTAAATGTGCTTTATACCTATAGAAGAATTGTCACGTATATAGTAAAGTATCTTTTATCTTTGTTTTATTATCAGTAATAACTTGATAAATTTTCATGATACAAGAGTTTGTCTTCAGCGTGCTCTCATTTCATAAGTATGCAATGTACTTTAAAAAGCGAAAATTACAAAATACTTGTTTTATTTTCTAAAAGAAAATGACTCTCCATTCTCTGATTTCTCAAAAAGTTCTCTTTTTTCGAAATTTCGTTTTCTTTTTCCAAATATCCAGTTGCTTTTTTTTAGAAACAAATAATTTTCGAAATAATGGAAATTCTTTAATTAAAATCGATTTTAAAATTGTTTAGAAATAATGGGAAACGGTTTTGTAGAAATTTTTTCGCGCTTCTTTTTCTTTTGTTACGTTTTTGTTTTCTATTGTGTGCTAGAAAGATGGAAATTATTTTCACGTTTTCGTTTCGATTTTGCAATTGCTTTGTTCTTTTTGCATTTAATGATTCCCGAGAATGATGTTTTATCGAATTGAAATATTTAAACGTATTAGAATTATATTCATATTGTATATATATATGTATGTATTTCTGTTGAAAACTACGGGCACGAGGTCAAATAAGTATATTTATTACACGTATATAGGAAGTGCCCTTTATAAACGTAACTAGTGTGGCACATTAATTACTTCAATGTCACTAGAGAAAACAATAGTATAATATCAACGTCTCGTTAGCGTTAAATGTGAAACTTTCGAACAATCAAATGAGTTTGCTGCTGTCTTTCTCTAGAAGATTTGCAACCAGTAGAGATGAAAATTTAACCATCCCACATAGAGTGTGAGGAAATTGTTTCATTTTTTTTTAAATTTATTCTCCTTAAAAATGAAAATGGACAAAATGAAATTGGATTTTTAATTTTTTTCAGGATTTCTTTGTACGGATTCTATGCGAGGTATAACGCAGAAGAAAAATTAGGTTTGACTAAAATTAAAATAATTTAGAAATGTTATTTCTGTTTTAGGAAGATTATGATTATTGGGAGAATTTACAGGCAATTTTAATAAAGTGGATTTTTTTGCTTCAGAACTTCTTCAGTTTCGAAGTTTGGATTTTCTATTAGCTGGATTTTTTGCAGAAAGGATGAAAATTACTAGAAATCACATAAGTTCCACTAAAAAGGATTTTTTTGCATTCAGAGTTTCTTCGATCTTTATTTTTGGATTAGGATAATAATGATTACTTTCGAGGAAATTACCAAAAAATTTCTAGAAAGTACAAAACAGTCAATAATTTAGTTTTTCTGCTTCAGAACGTCTTCAGGTTCAATTAATCCCCTTCTCTACCAGAACGACGATATAGCTTCTTCAGAGTAAATACCAAAAAGCACCGTATGAGAGGACAACACGAGGGAATTTTTTTCACAGAGAGAACAGTTTTTGCGAACCTTCCATTGTGCCTTAGAGAATTGAGATCTTGAAGATAAATAAATATACAACTAGAATAACTGAATATTGAAAAGAGTCATTAGGAGAAAAAGGATGCATCGAAATATGAAATGATTGTGAATATATTATGTGAGTTTTGGAACGGTGCACGCAATTGTCGACTAGTGACCCCGACCTTGAAGGGGTCATTGTAATAGCGTAGCATCAGTATTCTACGACCTCGCATCTTTACGACGGTGCATGAATATCAAGCTCTCTTGTGGCTTTGTGCGATCGTTTAATATATTTTATTGTTCCTTCTGTCTCACCTGCGTTGTGCCACATGAATACACCGCTGATTGTGTACATATACTGCACTTGACCAGTGTCCACTTCAACAACTATATGTATAACAATATTGAGATTTTAAACTTGTATGTTTATGTGTAGAACCTTCTTTGAAGGGAAAGTAATACTATACAATTATTTCGATTCACGATCTCGTATTATGATAAAATATCGCTTACGAGTGGGAAAACTGTTATATCAGAGAAGGGATTTTTTTTTAAAATTATGGTCCACATATGTTTTTAACGTTCACATGAAAGGAATATATATATATATTTTTCTTTTGTTAAAAATGTTTTTGTGATTTACTGATTCTGGTAGAAATTAAAACGTCGAATTTTAAATTTAGATTCAGTTCGGAAGAAATTTGCGCAGAATTAGGATCTCTTTTTACAAAACTAGAAATTGGAATATTCGATTTTTTGAATTCACTTTTTTAAAACGTCCATAATTAATAATTGGAGCGAAATATATTTTTCTTTCAGAAAATAAAACAATGTTTTGATTTATAAATTCTTTTGATAAAATATAAATTAAAATCCAATTAATAAATAGTTTTCTTTGAATTTCAATCCGAATTAAATTTGAACGAAAAAATTAATTTTAAATTAAATAACTAATTATTACATTCGAATTTATTTTTTAATTAATTTAATTCGAATTCAATGTGAATTTATTATTCGAATTCGAATTGAACTCAACAAAATTAATTTCATCTGAATTGATTTTTTTATCCACACCAATATTAATAATTAAATTTTTCGCTCGAAATAAAATTGACAATTATTTCTGCATTCGTTTTTTTTGCTTCTTAATATTACTTTAAAATTAAAAAGAAATCGCTTCGTACGGCGCAAATTGAAAGGAAAAAAGAAATAATCTTATCCTCGTTAATTATTCTGAAATGAACATTATTATTAATGTTAATCCAAAAATGTGAATAAACATTTCTCGAAATCGGTACCAGTCTCACGTGACATTAGTAATAACAAAACTTTGAGATAAAATCGCTCAATACAATGCGTCATATAATATAATGTGTTTCGTAATAATTGCACATGTATATTTTCGACAAAGATGAAATATTCCATTAAATATATATATGCTGTATGAAACTAATAGCGAAAACATATTATTAGAACAAAACGATAATTATGGAAAATATTTATCTATGACAAATTTTACAATTAAAATAATTTTGCTTTTTTTTCTTCAAGTCTTTTAACATTCATCAATTCTTTTGTACATTTAATTAGCAATATGACACATCAAATTTTTGCATTACTTGATATTGACAAAAATGAATAATTCTTTTTAATTTATTGCAATATTTGTAGAATTTTTTCAATTGGAAACGAAATTGTTTTGAAGTAAATTGGAAATTTGGGGGAAATTTTTATTGTGAATGTGATTTATTATTTTTGTAACAATTGTCAATGAAAATTATCTTTCGAAAATTTTAATTTTTGAAAAATTTGTATTGTAATTTAATTTAAATTAATTGTCAACGAAAATTATCCTTGTATCGAATTCAAACAACTCAGTTAATTTGATGAAAATTTCTATTTTCAATTTCAAATTAATTGTCAATGAAAATTATTTTTGGAATCAAATTAGAATTTGAACAAAGCAATTTTAATTTAGAAAACATTGCTTTTGAAAGTATTTCAAATTAATTGTCAACGAAAAGTATTTTTAAATTGATTTTGAATTCGAACAGGTAAATTAATTTCGAAAAAAATTGTATTGTGATTCATTACTTCAAATGAATTGTGAATGGAAATTATTTTTTAAATTAAATTTGAATTCGAATTGGTCAATTAATTTCGAAAAGATTTGTATTGTAATTCATTATTTCAAATTAATTGGCAGTAAAATTTAAAAACTTTTAGTTAAGAAAAATTTGTATTGTGATTCACTGTTTCAATTTAATTGCCAATGAAGATTAATTTTAAAAAGTTTTATATGAGAAAGAATTTGAATTGTGATTGTGATTTATTAGTGTTCAAATTAATTGCAAACGAAAATTATTTGACAATACCGTGAAAGATAGTAGCAGACATACAATATACTTTCATAATGTTGATAAAAGTTTGTACGTCTATTTCTTTTTTCAAATAAATGGGTAAAGAAAAGTGATAATCGGAATGAATCACAAGACAGAAAATGCTGATTCAGCTGTGTGTGTGTTTGTGAACTCCGGAAGTAATGCAACATATTTACGTTAAAAAAGAAATAGAACTTGTGGTTGACGTATGAATCATTATACATTAACGATTTTTACCTGTTAATTTTTTTTATTTCTTTTTTGAGAATGAATCACGAAACCTTTTTTCAAATTCTACCTGAAAAAATTTGATTTGAAAGATGCAGTCAGTAGAAACTGTAAAAAATGGATCTACGAAATATATTGTCGATTATGATAAAAATGTTAAATATCAGAGTAAGGAAAATGTTTTCTTTATTCTGGTATTCTTGTTTTACAAGTTTACATTTTGAGGAATTTAAAATGCTTCCCTAATGAAAGTTCATGGTATGCAAAAAAAAATTGTCTTCCGTTTTCCTGTATATTACATGATTATTTCACTGGTTTTGCCTTTTGAAGATCGATTCCATTCTTTCGTTTTGAGAAGCGAGAGGGAATTCTATTTATAAAACTGGTTTTTTGTTGCTGATTCTTCCCATAAAAATATACAAGAAAAATAAAATAAATAACAGAAAAATATGCAATCCAAATATAAAAAAAAGAATAGAAAGTAAAAGTAGAAAATAAAAACATAAAAAATGTAAAAAATACGAAAAAAATAATAAAAATATTGAATTAAAATACGAAAAAAAATTTACAGGAAAAATATATAAAAGAAGACGAAATACAAATATAAAAGTGAATAATAAATATGGAAAAATTGTATACAAAAATAATAAATAGAGAAATGGAAAGAAAAAAGTAACACCAAAATGAAAATTGATGTTTCATATATGCGAAAATTTGCATTTTTATTTCGAATATAAAGACAATATATATGTTTCATTTTCTTGAAATGAAAATATCTTTGCTTTTAGTGCGCTTAGTCATGATGTATATTTTATTAAAAAAAAAAGAAAAGAAAAAGAATTATGTCTTTAGTTCAGTGAGGTTTAATATTTACAGTCAATCAATTAATATTACAATTCGTGCCTTGACTTTTAAGAATGACGATGATGATGATAATGATGTTGATGATGACCGTCAAACCTAACGCACTTGTCGGAATCACTTCAGTATTTCCGCATAGACGGACATACATTATTTAGCATTTCCTCGTATACAAAACCAGTGACAATCTTCAATTGGCAATGTGCCCAGGAAAATGAGATTTTATCTCTTAATTTTACCCAGTTATTACGAATTATTCTATACATAACAAAGCTTTTGTTTCCAATTTGCGAAAGAAAATGCATTTCTTCTTCTCTTTCTCTTATTCTCATCTCGATAAAATCGA
This sequence comes from Leptopilina myrica (nomen nudum), assembly GCA_032872475.1. Classification (NCBI taxonomy): domain Eukaryota; kingdom Metazoa; phylum Arthropoda; class Insecta; order Hymenoptera; family Figitidae; genus Leptopilina; species Leptopilina myrica (nomen nudum). Next base: position 1,928,393 of record CM065458.1, read on the forward strand.
ATAGAAATTTAATACAAAGAATTCTGTTACTTCTTTTGCATTATCTTTGATAAAATGATGGAAATTGTAAAATTTAGAGATTGGATCCAAAAATCGATTATATTCAAAGGAAAATGACAAGTTCTGTAAAAAATAAATAAGAGACAAATAAAAATTACAAATGGAGGAAAAAAACTGATAACTTGAAGAAAATTGAAATGTGACAAATAAATGAATTAAATATTCTATGTAAAAATTTCTGTAAATAGATATACGAATGGAAATATTAAACTAAAAATTACGAAAGTAGAAAATTGAAACAAAAATTAAATTAAAATCTAGTAATTAAATAGAAAATTCTATGTGAAAACAGTAGTAAATAAATATGAGGAAAAATAAAAAAATCGCATAAAATGATAAATGCCGAGAAAAATGAAAATAAAAAATACTGAAATCTAGTAACTAAATAAACAATTCTAAGTGAAAAAAACTAGTAAATAAATAGAAAAGAGAACAACAGAAAAATAAAGTGAAATATAAACTAAATAATAAAATAAAATAACAAATGTCGAAAAAAGTAAAAAAAAAATTGATACAGAAAATACGAAAATCTGGTGAATAAATAGAAAATTGTGAGTAAAAATTCGATACAGTAAATAAATAAAAAAAAATGACAAATAGCGAAAAAAATAATTTAATAAACAAATATTAGTTTTCCTTTGAAAGAACTAATTTTTAAATGTCAAAAAAATAGTCTATGAGTTTATGAAAGAGAATGAAAATGAACAGAGTATATATGGACAGAGTTTTGAAATTGAAAAAAAAAGATGTTGTTTGAAAGTGATTTAAATTCTCTTTTTATATTGGGCATCTAACGGATTTTTTTTTGTATAGAACGTGTGTGACTGAAAATCAATACTAGAGATATTTTTTTAAGCCTATATACCTATACACATTCATACTATAAATAGTTTCGTGCGATTTTAATATTCAGAATGAACTGTCGGCAAGTGTCAAAACCTACTCGTATATTGTATGTGTGTGCTTTAGAAAAAAGGAAAAAAAATAGGGAGAAAAAAAACAGAAAATATGTTACCGTAACACAAAATGTTCGGCGAATAAATTTATATGTGTGCACGATATAAACTTAAAACCGTTATAATTTTATGTCAGTCGTTCGATAATAATTTTATAATCGCATTATTCTTTGTAAAATAAGATTGTCTCGGAAAATTAGTAAATAATGTGAATTTTAATGAGATTGATAAATTATTAAAAATAATAACTTTGGTGATAGTTAGAAAAGTCGTAATTATAATAATAGTAAAAATAAAAATAGGAGTAGAAATAATTATAATAATAACTAATTTTTATTATTATTATTATTATTATTGCTACTACTATTTTTATTTTTTATCATTATCAGTTTTTGCTACTATTATAAATTTTATTATTATTTTTAATTTATTAATTTCATTATAGCTATTATGCTTCTATAATTTAAATTTTCTTATTGTTATCAATTTTTATTATTAACAATAATTATTATTAAACGCTGTTGAAACACGAGATTTGCGCACAAAAAATTTTTGGATCGTTTTTTTTTTACTAAAATAAATGTTATCATTTTTGCAACTATTACAATTTTGAATCTGGAATAATTTAGTTAAAAATTCGAAGGTCTTGCGAAATACACGAATTTTAGAAGTCGAATGTCTGACTATATTTCGAATATTTCTACTTGCAGAGTACACTCTGCTCTAGGGGTCTGACTAAAAAGTGAAAGACTTCCTTTTTCTACTCGCAATGTTAAAATACTTTTTTCTAATCGTATTTTTTGTTATTGCTAATTTTAACCAATTGTGAGAGTAGATTTTTTATTAAATCATTAGATTAGGGAAAAATATGTTTTTTCCTACAAATTACAGTATGTGCATTTAATTTTAATTATACCGCTGAAAGATTGACTGCATATCGTTTTTTTTTTCTTTATTGAATTTTCAAAAGGTTATTCAGTGTGCGATACGATCAAATTTATAATCTCATCGTAACTATTCCTGTTTCTAGAATAAATATACGTGTGCCATATATTTAATCTATAATCGTGAATCACACGGATGAAATTTTAATGATTTTTTTGTAATACGAATTTTTTTTTTAGTAATGTGAAATTTATTGCTTTGTAAATAATTGTATTTTGGAATATTAGACACAATTTTCTGTATTTTTAATTTGTTGGCGATTTTTTTAAAAATAATAATAATTAGGGGCCCCTAATAATAATTGTTTGGAATTCTAATTATTATTTATAATAATTAGTAATTTATAATAAATAGTATTCTAGAATATTATCGTTAATTAAAAAATTAGATAAATTAACAAATATTTTAAAAGAGATAATTATTTAAATTCGATTAAATTATTACCGTACAGAAAGAAATTTGTTTTGATTTTCTCATTATCTGCTTTGTGCAAAACATCAATATTTTTGCTTTTTAAATTCACAACAAAATTTCATTGACGAAAAGAAACAAATTATTGTTAAAACAATCATTATTTGTAACTAAAATTATCGAATTGTTATTATTGTTTTATTATTTTATTTTGAAAATATTTTCCACGTTTTGAAAAATAATCGATAAATTTTTTATTGATGAAATAATAATGTAATTATTTTGAAATACATTTATATTCTCTTATTAACATTAATTTTAGTCTACACTTGTGTGTGTGTGATAAAAATAGAATTAATTTGTCTTCTTTTTTCTGATTTTAGGAAACAAATCACTTCCCATGGATGATGGAGAACAAAAAACTGTTGTTTTTAAAATACTTGTGTCAAGTTTAACACCAACTGTCGTCTCAATGCATTGTCTCAAAAATTTTAATGCGATATATATGTTTGTGACGCTAAACACATCCATTCCGTATATTGCATCGGCTGCATAGTAAGTAAAATAATATTTGTATAAACGAACCGTTTCCATATGTACAAGTATCGAAAACTAATCAAAGAATAAGTCAAAATGAAATAATGCGGAAAATTTCAACAAACAAAAATATTGAATTAAACAATATTGATTTAAATAATTAAAAATCGTTTGAAAAAAATTATTATTTATAATTGTAGATATAAATTATTGTATGGACTCAGAAAAATTTTATTTGAATCAAATATTATTTAAGTTAAGTAAGAGTATATTTTAAAGAATTTACTAAAATAATTTCTTTGTCTTAAAATTAAAATTTTATTCGACACAAAAGAAATTTGTGACGAAAACAGCAAATTTTTCTATAAACTGAGTAGAACTCAATTTCAACCAAATAAGAATTAATTCAAACCAAACAAAATTTATTTGAGACAAATAAATTCAACACAAATCAAATTTGTGTTGAAGAAAAATTCATTTTTTGTTTGAATCGAATAAATTTGAAATTGAACCAAATAACATTTAATTAAAACAAAAATAAATTTGATACAAATTAAATTTTTGACGCAAAGGAAACAAATTTTTGTTTGAACCGAATAAAAAGTCTAGTTGTTCTTTGAGTCAAATATATTTTTTCCGAGTGTTGAATATTTGAAGTTTTTAGTTAATGTTAACAATTTTAATTTTTTTTTAATTTAAATTGTTGACATTAACTAAAAACTTCAAATATTCATTATTATAATAATTATTAATTGTTTAATGTTAATTATTTATTTATTTAATGCCATTTTATCTAGGTTAAGTTAATATTGTAATTATCGCAGAATTTTGCAAAGAAAAAATCAATTTTGTTGATAATTATCAGTTACTAAGGTCAAAGGAAAAATAGAAATAAACTATTTGTCCCTTATTCTATAAAATAAAGTGTAAATTGCTAGAAAAATATATTTAGAAAAAATTTCCAAAAAATTATAATTAATAATTCCTATTTAATTATTAATTAACTAAATATCAATTTTTCCAAATATTATTAAATAATATCAAGAAATAAAATAGTATTTACTCTTTTCTTTTTTAGTTATAACTTATAACTGTCATTGTTGACAATTAGCTTAATAGTATTATCCGTCAAATAAGTATAAAGTGTCTTTATTTAAGACAAGAATCAACAGTAGTGCAATTTTCTTCTTTTCAATATTGGAAAACAATTATTATTTATTAGTTTAAGTTCATAATGTTTTTCTTTCAATTAAAAAAACTTCTTTGATTAGTTTGCGTTGTTTTGTGCAAAAAAAAGAAAAAGAAAAACATTACTGAAATTGAAGGTCATCAAGTGAAGCTGAACTTTACATGGCGTCACAATTCCATCACACTTATGTCACTAATGGCAAACCGGTTTTTTTTTTGCCCGGAGAACAATTGATTTTACAGTAAATGTCAGAAGCACAAAGTATTCCTTTATTTTAAGGAAAAACGTGCTCGACAATAAAGATCGGCTTCTGACAATGACTTTTCAATTAGAAGTAAATTAAAATGCCAATTCTTTTGCAAATTTTTGTTCTGTTTTTGTTTTCTTTTTTTTTTGGTAAACTAATTTACAATAATTTATTACTTTTTCGAAAATTTTCCTAATTGACAATTGAGAATTTTGTTTTTAAATTTTGATATTTTTGTCACTGGGGAAATAATTTGTTGATCTTTTTAGTAATTTTTTGTATATTCTATTTTTGTTCTATTTCTATTTCTTTTTTCTATTTTCTTCAATTATTATCTTTTATTTTAATATATATGTAGTTAATTTTTTTCTTCCGTTTTTTTAACTTTGTTGATATTCCATTAATCGATTATTGGAAAAAGAATAATTTATTATTTATTTTTGTCTATTTTCTAATTCTGAATATTGATGCCATTAGACAATTATATTGTCACTTTTATTTGAAAAGGAAGTATTTTTTTGATACATTAATTTCTTTTTTGTTTGAGTGAAGTTATCAACCTTTATAATAAACGATTTTAATAGAAAAATTTGTTTTACAAGAAAATCGATAAAATTTTTCTTTTTAAAGTAATTGATGAAAAATAATTCTAAACAATTTGTTAAGGGGAAAAGTATAAAAATTTGCTTAGGAAAATATTTTCTCATTTTTTTTTCTCATTTTTCTTCATTTTTTCTATTTTATTTTATTGCTATTTATTTTATTTCATTGTATCTATTTTATTATGTTGGTACTTATTTTATTTCCTTTTATTTTAATTTAATTTAATTCTATTTCGTTCTTATTTTATTTCTATTTTATTTTATTCAATTTCTATTTTCCATTTTATTTTATTCAATTTGTTTTCTATTTTTTTATTTCACTCTATATTCAATTTGTATTTTCCATTTCATTTTCTAAATGTACTATTATTTCTCTCTGTCACTTCGAATTTTTCCCCTCCCATTGCATGAGAAATTAAAAAAAAAACTATTTTCTATTTCTAATTTCATATTTTTATTTTCCAGATCCCAAAAAAAGAAGAAAAGTGAAGATAACGTACCATTGCTCTCGTTTGAGAAACATCGGAATGATAATTGTCAGCTTTTGCGCAAAGAACAAGAAGTAGAAGTAAAAGACTTCCGGCAGTTGTCGTTAAAAGCTCCCTTCTCGACATTGTGTCTTCTTCTTCTTCTTTTTCTTCTCTCTATACCAGAGAATCCACTTGGAAAAATTAAAGGTGAATAATTTGATGATAAATCGTTGGGTGGGAGGAAGCGAGAAAATTCGCAAAAAAAAAGAAGGGAAAGAAGAGATGAAAAATTGAGAAACGGATGTAAACTAATAAAGACCGATTAATCTCGACCTGAATCTCACTAAGAACTTCCGGTCATGTCAGCCACAGTTCAATCGTGTTTCATTCCGAACATTTGGATCGTCACTTATACACACAGACACAAAAAAAGGCACACATGCACAAAAAAAATTCTCAATTAAGCTCAACGAAGGTCGACTTCGTAAGTTTCTGGATATCTTCGACTTCCGGTATCACCACTTTTTGTCTGTGAGAAGAGAACAATGCCCGGAGTGTCTTATTTTGAAGAATTCGGTATAGTTTCCTTTCGTTTCTTCTTTATTTATTTTGCTCTTTTTAATTTTTGTTCCCTTTAATTTTTATTTATTTTCGTTTTTTTTTAAATATAGTTTGAAAAAGATTTCGATTTTTTAATTTCTTTTTCTATTTCTTACTTTCATTCTCTTTTATTTTCCATTTAGCTTTTATAATTCTCGTATGAATTTTATTATAGCTTTTTTCACTTTATCTTTTGTATTTAAAAAAAAACCTTCTTTGAATTTTTCTCTCCACGATGTATGTGTGTGCGTGTGTGTGTCTTTTTCCCGCTTTTCCTCGTTTTTGTCTTCTTTGCTATTCTTCCTTTTCTTTCGCCTTTCACTAACACTTTAGAGCGATAGAGAGAGAGAGAGGGGGGTTGGTCTCAGTGTTTTTGAAAGCTCGAACCTTTCCTCGTTGCACTTCCGTTTTACCAAGTCGGGACTAACATCGTTGCCACGGCACTATCGATTCCTTAAGTTTCATTTCAAAGACACGAAAGTGAACTTGTATATATATATATATATACGAAATAGTTACTTGGAAAATAGTATAAAAAAAGGCACGAAAATTTAACGCACTAAAAAACAAGGATTTCGAACGATTTCTTTGTTTTTTCTTTCTTCTCTTTTGTTGTCTTTTTTTTGTCTTGAAATTATATTTTCTTTTTTTTTCTTCTAGAGAATGGAAAAAAAGATTTAAAGTGCAATCGAAGGAAGGAAGAAGGAAGAGGCAAAAAACGTGATCGACGCGTGCGACTTTGGAGCGGGAAAAAGGTGAAACGCGCCTCTCTCTTGTACTGACCCGGAGTCCACCGCAACTCTGACTCACAATCAGTCTGACTCTGACTTTTATCGAGGCCTCCCACCACCTATACAAAACCGTACGCAGAGGACTATTTCAACTTGATCATCAACTACCTCTTTTTGCTTCTCATATACACTTGGTATCAAAGTATATATATATATAATATATAAAGAACACTCCGAAAGGACCTCCATGGGATGGTGGAAGAAAAGAATTTCTTTCTAACTCGTCATCTCGTGAGATGAAACCCTAAAGGCCTTTGTTGAGAACAATTTTTGTCATCGTTTTTATCAATTGTGGTATTTTGAATGAGTCTGAGTCTTACGCAAATTTTCTCTTGATATACCAAAGGAGATTTGTCTTTACTCTCTTGCGCTTTCTTCATTCTCTCTCTCTCTCTCTTTCTTTCTTTTTCTCTGAAGAGTAATTACTCTTATTCTTAATTCACGATTTCCGGGAGGAAATTAATTTTTTTTTACTGAATTAGTAATTTTTCTCAATTTTCATTTCATTTTAACTGGATTTACTCAATTTTTATTCTCTTCAACTGAATTCTCTTAATTTTAATTCTATTTCGCTGAATTTTCAGTTCATCTAATTTTTATTTTACTTTATTTGAGCAAATTTTCGCTGTTCTCATTGGATTTGTTTGGATCGCTTTTACGAGAATTTTTTTCTTTTTTTAAATTGTCACTTGACACGAATTTAATTTAGTCGTACTTTTATTTTTTTTAAATTAAGTAGAAAATAATTAATCAATTTTTTATGCAAATGATCTGTTATATTTCACGGAATTTTTATTTAGTTTAATTTTCGTTCACTAGAATATAATTAGTCAATTTTTCAATTAATGGAATTTTTATTTGATCTAATTTTTTACTAGAATATTATTAGTCAATTTTCCAATTAATGGAATTTTTATTTGATTTATATTTTTACTAGAATATTATTAGTCGATTTTCGAATTATTTGAATATTTAGTTTATTGAATATTTCACGATACATTTCATGAGAATTTTTATTTATTTAAATTGGCAATTGGACACGAATTTATTTTGCACGTTCTTTTATTTAATTGTTTATTTAGATAATCGGTTTTATTTCGCGGAATTTTTTATTTGTTTAAACTTTCATTTACTAGAATATTATATTAGTCAATTTTTCAATCAATGGAATTTTGTATTTGAATTAATTTATTTACAAGAACATGATGAAGCAATTTTACAATGAGTGGAATTTTGTATTTGATTTCAGTTTTTATTAGAATATAATTAATCAGTTTTTCAATGAGTGGAAATGTTCATTTGATTTATTCTTTTACTAGAATATTATTAGTCAATTTTGCAATGAGTGGGAATTTTTATTTGATATAATTTTGACTTACTACAATAATCGATTTTCGAATTAATTTACATTTTTTTATTTTCCAGAATATTTTTAATCCCTTTTTTCAGAATATTGTCAAATTGTAATTCTACCCTAAATTTTCTTTTCTTCCAATTTTTAGTTTACTAAATTTCTATTTCATCAAATTGAGCAAATTTTCTTTTCGATTTGCTTTCGATTGCTCTCAAAAGACTTTATTCATTGAAATTGTCACTTGAAGCGAATTTAATTTGATCGTACTTTTGTTTAACTGAATTTTTCATTCAGTTAATCTGGCAAATTTAACGATTTTATTTTTTATTCACTTGAAAAATTATTTAGACAATTTTTCAATTAATGAAAATTTTTGATTTCGATAGACTTTTATTTATCTGAATTTTCATTTGACCTATGTAACTTTTATTTTATACCTTTTTTTTTTTGTTTAAACACGTCGCTTTCATTTGGATTGAGTTTAACTTGGAAAATTTAATTAATCAAATCTTCAGTTGATGACACTTTTATTTAACTAATTAAACAAATTTTTATTTGATCGAATTTTCGTTTAATTGAAAATTTAATTTAATCGCATTTTCAGTTCAGGTTATTTTTATTTAACCAATTTTTCAGTTCGTTGTATCTTTTTCGGGACAAATTTTTTAGTTCTTTGTATTTTTATTTAGAGTCTATTTTATTTGAGCATTTTTTTAAAAGAATTTTTATTTGATTAAAACTTTTATTTGATGAGTTTTTATTTAATTAAACTTTCAATGTATCAAATTTATATTTTAGGAACTGAATAAACATTTTTGTCAAAAAAAAAACTATGCGATCGAGTGAAAGAGTTAATTTGGGATCATTTTCTCTCTAGCAAAAAAATTTGTCTTTTCAATTTTTCTTGTCAACGCGAATAGTACAAAAATTACAGAAATATTTTTTTGTAGGTCCTGTCATGTGAAGGGTCAAGAATTCAGGAATTCGGAGCGTAAAGAATGTAATATAAGAAGGAGCAGTGGCATTTTTTTCCCTACAGTCGTAAGTTTTGAAAATTATTTTTATTTTCGTATTCGATAGAACATTTTTTTTTGCTAATGCGACAATTATAAATTTCTTGGTGCGCGAATCAAAAAATTAGTTTTCATCCCATTTTCGATAAATTTTGAACTGAAGACATTTTTTGGAAATTTCGTCCTTCAATTTTTAAGTAAAGAAATTTTTTAAAATATTCGACGTTTTGAACTGAAGAAATTTTCTCAAAATGTCGGATAAAGTTTTCAGCGGAAGACAACAAAGAATTCAGTGTAGGAAGAATGTATTTAATATTTATCATTGTCGTCGCTAGTTGAAATCTGTTACAATTAAATAATTGGTTGTCTGATAAAAAATTCAGTTTAATCCACCAACACGCGTCCTTTTGCTTTTATATACTCGAAATTATAATAATAAGCGCATTGTTTCGATTCTTTTTTTTCACTCAAAATTTGGAAATCACCCGAAAAGAAATATATAATCACAATTTTGCAATTCTTCTGAATTTGCAATTTTTATCTCTAGTTTTAAAAAATAGAAGAAAAATCTATTTTTTGCAAATATTTCTTTTATTTTTGCATAATATTTCTTTATTGTCTTTATAATAATTTTTTTTGTTGCTTGCTTTTTATGTGTGCCGAATTTTTGTTTTATTTATTTTTCTTTTTTCTTTTTTTAAACGGGAAGTATAAAGTTGAAAATACTTGCATTTTAAAAAGCTGTACGTAATAGTTATAGCGCAAGTGGCATTAAACTCGAAAAATTGTGAGTTATTTCGAGAATACGATATTTGCAAAGAGAGGCGAAAAAAAACTATATGGGCCAAAAAGAGCTGCATATTAGAGACTGTGAATCATATCTCTTCCTTTTGAAAAGTGCATATACCTTTATATATACACATGCTTTACAGAATCTGCTCTTTTGTTTCAATATGAGCATGGGTCGTTGACAACAAACTTATTCTGGTGTGATTCAACTCGGATGTGGTCGAATGCCTAATGTTGAGTTAGTAATGACTAAAAGCCATTTTCAAATGTAAAAAAGAGAGGAAAAAAAAGGATTATTTCAAGCATTGACGATAATTTATTTCTAATCATAAATTTTGTTTAGTAAGATTTTTATTTCTCCATATTTATTATGTCTTTCTCTAAAATTTTTGCCTCTATTTCCTTTAAATGGAAATATTATTTTTAGCTCTATTTCTTAACTAGAAGAAATTATTTTCGCTCGGTTTTTTTTTTCGATAGAAAAAAAATGTTGCCTCAATTTGAAAATGTAAAGACAAAAATAATAATTTAACAATTTTTTCTTGTTTTTTGTCCCCCAAAAAATGGTAATTACTAATATGTTGTCATTGGAATAATTTTTTCCATCGATAAATTTTGATTTATTAATTTTTTGAATTTTTATTTAGAGAATTTTCAATATTCTTAAATTTGAAAAATGATATCTGTATTTATTGATCAATTCAATTTTCAGGCAATGAAGCTGTCTTTTTTTCTGATTTTTTCTTCCTTTTGAGGTCAATTCTCGTTTAAGTGCAAACTAGTGTAGGGAACGAGGACATAATCCGTGCAGCTTGTTTCCTTATTGCAGAGTGCATTTAAATTCAGTTCAACGAATTGTAATAATCTGCAGCCAATCAATCTTAGAGGTCAAAGCTCGGAAGCAGTCGCTCTATTGATTGTCTTCTTCGATAATGATGTTACTAATTAGTAAAATTACCATTTTCTATTTGTCTATTTCACGTGAAAATCCAAAGAAATGGGAAATAAATCGATAATTAAAGGGCAACGTCAATGACTGATGTTGTGATAATATGATAATTTCAATTGGCATACATTTTTTTGCAATTGAAACAATTTTTCTATTTTCTCAATTTTTCTATTTTTACAATTTTCTATTTTTCAATTTTTTTGTACTTTTTACATTTTTATATTCTTTTCCATATTTATACTTTTTCATTTTTCATCTTTTTTTCAATTTTATATTTTCTACGATTTTCATATTTTCTTCAATTTTTATACTTTTTCATTTTACATCTTTTTTCGATTTTCATATTTTCTGTGCTTTTTATATTTTATTTCTCATTTTTTGTTTTCGTTAACTTTGATATTTTTAATTTTTGTTTTCCTTAATTTTTATCCATTTTAAATTTTTACACTGTTCCAATTTTTATATTTTCATTAACTTTGATATTTTTTAATTTTTTCTTCTCAAATTTTTATCCTTTTTAAATTTTTACACTGTTTCAATTTTGTATATTTTCGTGAACTTTGATATTTTTTTAATTTTTGTTTTCTTTAATTTTTATCCTTTTTAAATTTTTATACTGTTTCAATTTTTGTATTTTTGAATATACTTTTTCAATTTTCCGATTTTCCTTTCATTTTTATTCCTTTAATTTTTATTCTTTTTCAGTTTTCATATTTTCTTTTCTTAATTTTTATACTTTTCTTTGAAATATTTTTTTTTTTGGACTTTTTATTGAAGCATGAGAAACCGACAAGTTTCCTAAATGTTAATTTAATTTAATACTTTGAATTAGCTGAAAGTTCAATATTAGTGGTAGATTAAATTAATGCTAACTTTTACCAAATTGAAAATTTCAAAATTGGATTGCTTCCATTTAAGTTGTACCTTCAACTACATATTTTGATGAAATGCTTTCAATTTCAATGATTTTTAATATAATTTACTTTATAATTTATTTCAATTTTAATTAATTGTAATTTTTTTAATGATAATTCAAATTATTTCAATGTTGTTAATTCTGTTTACGATTTTTTTTGGTATTAAATTTGATTGAAATTGTACCTGCAAAAAATTTCTATTTTCACTCTTACAGTAAATTTACTTTCAAAAAAATGATTTTGATCCATAATCAATTATAAAATTAAAAAAATTGAAAAAGTTTTTTTATTTTCAATATTAATATTTATTTCTTTTTTTACTCAATTTGGTGAAAATGTAATTTTATTCAAAGAACAAAATTATTTTGTTGGAATTAAATTATAAAATTCTAAAAATTGATTAAAATATGAATTCAAGAAATTTAAATGGTAAAAGTTCAAAAATTGAAAAAAATTATGATTTGAAGAAATATAAAATTTGAAAAATATAGGAAAATTAATAAAATTGAAAATTGAAAATTGAAAAAATAGAAAAATTTGGGAAACAAAAATTGAAGAGTATAAAAATAAAAAATAAGGCAAACATTCAGTAAAAATGTTTTAATATTGACAGTATTTTTAATCGATATCGTCAATTAATAGAAAATTGGACAAAAACAGTATCGATTTAATTAATAAACTCAGAACCTAAATAATTATTAAATTTTAGTCGTTAATATTTTTTTTTTGCAAATATTTATCCTATTGAAAAAATAATTATCGAATACAAGAAAAAAGAAAATTTTTCCACACAAACCGACAATATTTTTGTCAAGTTTATTCACTTTTAAAAAAATTTTTCTCTTATAAAGGGATAAATTACGTTAACAATACATTTTACCATTATTCTTTTCTTTCCGATGTATATACATACATACGTATATATATATATAAGAAAAGAAAAAATCATGAAGGAAAATTGTATTCAAATGAATTCAAAAATGCAAATCACTTTTCTGAAATTCGAGATGACTTTATTGGAATCCTCTGCAGAAATTATCATCCGGGATGAGTGATTCTGATAATGTGTATACGATGTGGTGCTGGTGGTGGTTGTTGTTGTTGTTGTATATGCACATATACCACATATAAACTCACGTGAAACAGACAAATGAGGAATATTGTGTTTCCGTGATTGTATATTGATGATACAATCATTCAAGTCACATTCGTTACCACACGTATACATTATTATTGTTTCTCGACTTTGCATATTATATTGTCTTTACATACAGAGGGGAGCGAATACTGCACAGTTTATACAAGCTTCCGTGTGTGTAAAAAAATATCAAACGATCTTAGCATGAAAAAGAAAAAAAAATGTGGAAAAGTTTTTTTTTTCATTGATTATACAATTTGATTAAAATTATAAACCTGCGCACATTTTTTTTTATTAATTTCTGATCTCGCTGTATAATTTTATTTTGGAAACATTTATTTTTCGAACAATTGACAATAAAATTTTTTAGAAAAATTCAATTATTTTTATAAATAGTAAAATTCTTTGGAGCAATTCAATTATTTTCAATACCATTAAAAAAAAAAAGAATTCGATTATTTTCTAAAATTTTTATCAAATTCTTCAAAGGAATGCAATTGTTTTTATTACTAATAAATTTTTTTGAAGAAATTCAATTATTTTCACAAATAGTAAAATTCTACGCAAAAAATTAATTATTTTCATAAAATAATACAATTCTTTGCAGGAATTAATTTATTTTCGTAAATAATTATAAATCGGAGCAGAAATTCAATTAGTTCGAAAACAAATTTATATTCGTTGAAAAAATTCATTTATTTACAATAGAATTTTAATTAAATTTATTTATTTGGATTTAATCCGCAAAATTATTATTTTTCGCTCTCGCTCTAAATTAATAGAAAAGGGCATAATTTTAATTCCATTAATTTGCAAATTGCAATATTTATTCATGAATTAAAAAAAGTCAACAAAGACTAATTCGTTTTCCTAATTTTCCCCTTTCTTTATACTGCGATAAAAATGATATAATTTTTCCCCTTTTCATTTCTTTCTGTCTTTCTTTCTTTCTTTCTTTTTCTTCTTCGTAATGAAATACTTATTATCGTGTTTCCTGGATGGAAATTTATGTAGAAAGCGCGCGCGCGCAAAGTTTTCTATAGTAAAAAAAGAAAAAAGCTTGTAAATTTGACGGTGAGAGTGTACATATATAATATAAAGTGTGCGCGAGCTTTGATTCCGTGAAGCTTCACACGATAGTTTATAAATATACTGCGCGAAAAATATGCTGCAGTTCTTTGAATTCTTAAGGCATTTCTCTTTAGAACACGTGTTTGTGAAAAAAGGAAAGCTCGACACACCCGTGTGCATTCCTATTTGTACGCTTGCTTCGGAGAGGGACCATTCAAATTCATTTATGCGAGAGACGATATTTAAGTTTCTTCTTCTTCTTCTTCGTTTTTTTCTTCTTTCGTATTTTCGTCGTGACCCAGCATAAGTTCATCTGCAAAGTCACTCGAAAGTTTTTATTTTTATTTTTTTCTGTTTTGAAATTTTATTACCATTAAAAAGTACTCGAGTAATGAATTATAATATAGTAGAAGCAACATTTGCAAATTTGCATTTCCATTCGAGAATATAGTGTATAATGATTAATCTCGGTTCCAAATAAACAGTATATATAATTACACGATATATAATAGTTTCGGATCAGTATAATGTCGATTAGTTATTGAAATTAATATTATTATTACATTATTTTATGGAAATTAATACTTTCCTCCTAAATTAAATAATCAATTTTTTCGTTTCGAAAGAAGAAAAAGTATTCTTTCGATGGAAGGAAGAGAAACAAGAAAAGTTAGAAATTGTGATTAAAAAACAAATTCAAAAATTTTTTGTTGGCAAGAGAAATCAGAAATTACGTAAACAAAAAATATGATTTGCAAATGAAAATTTGTTACTTTTCTTTTATAAACTTTTTAAAAAATAATTCTCAATTTTATTTTCAATTGAAAATTGTAATTTACAATTTGAAAAACTGTTTACAGGACTATCACAGGTCAGGGACGTCGGGGAATTCTGGCAAAAGTCAGGGAAACTAGAATTGGTTAAGAAAATCAGGGAAAAGTCAAGAATTTTTATTGAAAGTACTGAAAAAAATTAAATTTTTAAAATTCATAACAAAATTCTGAATTTTTTGTGACTTCGTTTGCCTTATTCTTATCTTTATAAACAATAAGATTCTTCTTTAAAATTTGACGAAAATTCAATAATTTGCAAAATTTTTTTGAATAAATTTATTCGCAAAAAAACAGAAATTCAATTATGTTCAAGAATTAAAAAATTAGTTCTAGTCAAAATTTCAATTATTTTCATAAATAAAATTCTTCTCTGAAATTCAATTATTTTCAGAAATGTACTAATATAATTTATTCTTCTGGTCAATTCAAGTATTTGATAAAATTTCACGAAAGGAATTGAATTGTTTCTAAAATTGTTTTAATGAAATTTGTCGCAACGATTAAATTGTTTTTTGAAATAAAATTCTTCCGCAGCAATTCAACTATTTTCAATAGAATTTTAACAAAAATCTTTTAAAGAATTCTATTAATTTCCAAAATTTAAATAAAATTCTTCAAAACAATTCAATTTAAGATTAAGAATTAAAAAAGAAGTTTTTCACAAGAGTTCAATTATTTTCATAAATAATTAAAACTTAACAGGAATTCAATTATTTACAAATTCTTTATAAATTTCTTCTAAATAATTCCACATTATTTTCATAGATAATAAAATTTTCCACATAGTTTCAATTTTTAAAACAGAATAAAATTTTTTTTAGGAATTCAATTATTTTCAATCATAATAAAAATCATCGCATAATTTCAATTATTTTTAATCGAATTCCTCGAAAAATGTAATTATATTTATAAAAGTAATTACATTTAATTATTTTTTATTTAAATTGATTGATTTATTTTTATTTATTTATTTATTACATTTATAATATTATATTCATAATTACATTCTTTAAAAAAATTTCTTAGGTAAACTTTTTTTAAGGAAAATAAAATTTTGAGAAACATTTAATTATTCAATAAATTGTTTGTTTTCATATAAAAATAGTTGAATTTTCTAATAAAAACTAATTTTTAAAATCTTTGCATAATTCTACTCAGGAATTAAATTATTTTTACAGAAAAATTAATTTTTTCATGAGAATTCAATTATTTTAAGGAAATGTAATAAAATTCGTTTCAAGAATTTAATTAGTTTCATATAAATGTTCAAATTCTTTGCTGCATTTCAATTAAAAAATTTGTCGATAAAAAAATTCTTTACGAGAATTAAATTTTTGAGGAAATTATCCAATAAATTAGGTATAATTATTTTTCTATTTAAATAGTTGAATTTTCTAATAAATTAAAATTGTTTAAAAAATGAATTTCAGTTAGATTTTTAGATAATAATGAATATAACGATTGAATATTAAAAGCATATTAGTCGTAGTTTTTAGAAATAATTGAATTTTGAGAAGGTTTCAAATTAAAATCTTTGAAAATCTGAATTTTTCGTATTTTTAATTAACAATTCTGTAGAATTAGTTTTTTTCAAAGAGTTTAATTGAATATTTTTTTTAAATTATCTGATGTTCTTTCTTTCCTTCCTTCTCAATTTATATATTCAATTGAAGAATTTCCGATTGATCGAAATTTTGTAAAATTGAATTTCAAACAAATGGATTTGAAAACCTTCGAAAAACTTATGCAAAAATTATTTAAGATATATAATTTAAAGAAGAATTTTAGTTAAAAGTGATCAATATCTTCACGTTTATAACATTATTCTTGTAAGTTATTGAATTCCAAAGGATTTAAATGTTTTTGAAAAATTTTAATTCCTATGGAAAAATAATAATTGAGGATTTATTTAAAAAAGAAATTATTAATGTTTTTTCGAATGATTTTTCAATATAACAGAAAATTTTTTCCAGTATCTAATAATTTTTTAGAGTGAAATAAAATATTCTTTAGAGTGAATTAAAATATTCTTTAGAATCTGGAGAAAAATTCAATATTTTGATTGAATATCAAGGAAAAACAAAATTTAATTTTTGTGGCAACCCTGATGATAATAATAATGATTAAATATTTATTTAAAAAATAAATTTAATAATAATGATTGAAATTTCATTGAAAGAAGAAATTTTCTCTAAAAATTGTACGAAAAACTTTTCTCTCCGTCTGCGTAATAATTGATTGATTCTACGTTTTTTCCAATCATCCCCAACCTATATATGATTCGAAAAGAAAGTAGTTATTAATCAATATAAGAGTAAATTATATATAGTGGATATTGACGACAAAAGAGAATTTGACCCTAGATCCATAAATATATGTGTATATAGGTACAAATATGTTGTGGAGAGAATGAAAGAAGAAAAGAAAAATCACAAAAAAGAAACCCTCTCATCTCTTTCTCTCGAGAGATGCATGAAGGGGTGCGGCTATCGAATATGTTGCAGGATGAATCAGAGCACTACCTGAGCTGAATTTCATTCTACAACTAAAGCTACAAAAAAATATTTTGATTGTTGTCGAAAGATTCTTCCATATTGATAAATGCATCATCCCATATAGTTACAATTTCAATGTTCGGTTCAATGCCCTATACACACTGCTTCTCTCGCACTCTGCATAAAATAAGAATCTAACTATATACACATACGCACTTCAAAAGGAGGAATTCTCGGAATAGTTTTTTAATTTCACCAAATATCGCCGAAATAATTGTTGAATCATTTTGGCCATTTTTTTTGCTTATTTCTCGTCATTTCGTTTGGAAATTTAATTCAATTAATTTCAAAATTATTCAAATTATTTCAAATTACTGTCATTTTATATTTGATATTTCTCATCTTAAAAAAGTAAGATACTTTTGTAAGTTCTTTAACATCTTAGAAATGACTACCAAAACATCTTAAATTAAGATACTTCTTTTTGCAGTGTGTATCAGGAAATAAAAACTGCGTCCATAAATAACAATAGCAAGCAAGCAACAAAAAAGAATAATAATAACAAAAAAGTACATATTGTGCAAAAAAAAAAATTCACACATTTAAAAAATTAATTTTGGGTGAAAGTCTAAAAATAGACAAAAATGTAAATTAAAACCAAAATTGTGATTAATCTTGTTTTCTTCTTTCAGAAAATGGTGTATTGGCAATGAGTGCAAACATTAAGGTTGTTCATTGTTTGGAATTACCATTGTTTGTAATTATTGTCGTTTATTAAAGTTCTAGTAGTCAGTGTATTAATTAATTCGGTTGTGATAAGCTATAACAATCAAGGTGATTTAAATTGAGATTAATTAGCATTAATTAAATTTGCGTTTAATTGATATTAACATTAATTTAATTCAAGAAAATTTTATATTAATTCAAATCGCCAATAATTAAAATTCTTCAAAGCAATTCAATTATTTTCTGAAATATTAATAAATTTCTCTGAAGTAAGTCAATAATTTTCTAAAATTTTATTAAAATTCTCCACGAGAATTCAATTATTTTTAATACAAATTTGATAAATTTTTTTGTAAAGAATTCAATTATTTTCAAAAATAATTAATACTTTTCAAAGCAATTCAATTATTTTCTTAAATATTAATAAAATTCTCTGAAATAATTCAATTATTTTCTAAAATGTTATTAAAATAATTATTCTTCAAAAGAATTCAATAATTTTCAAAGGTATTAAAATTCTTGGAAGGAATTTAATTATTTTTAATACAAATTTTTGGCACAAAATTGAATTATTTTCAAATATTTTAATAAAATTCATGGCTAGAATTTTGATATTTTGTAAAGTTTAAAATGAAATTCCTAACAGGAATTCAATTATTTTCCAAAATAATAAAAATTATTCAAATTAATTAAATTATTTTTTTAAATATTAACAAATTTCAGAAAAAAAATTCCTATCATTTCCTAAAATTTTAAAAAAAATCTTCACAAGAATTCAATTATTTTCAAAAAATAAGAAATTTCTTCGGTGCAATTAAATTATTTCATAAAATATGAACAAAAATCTTCACAATTTGAATTATTTTCGTAAATAATAAAATTCTTTTGAGAAATTCAATTTTTGTAAAATATAAATTAAATAAAATTTTTTGAATAAATTCACTTATTTCGAATTTTTTATTGAAATTTTTAAGGAGTAATTCAATTATTTCCTAAAATATTAACAAAATTCTCGAATATAATTTAAATATTTTCTAAAATTTTAGAAAAATTCTTCATAAGAATTCAATTATTTTCAAAAGTGCATTAAAATTCTTTGATTGAATTTAATTTTTTTTAATACAAATTTAATAAAATTTTCGGAAAGAATTCAATTATTTTCATAAATAACAAAATTCTTCTAAGCTGTTTAATTAATTTCTAAAGTTCGGAAAAAAATTCTGCACAAGAATTAAATTATTTTAATAATTATAATAAAATTTTTTTTAAAGCTGTTTAAATATTTTCTTAAATATATTAATAAAATTTTCTGAAATAATTCAATTATTTTTAAAAATTCTAATAAAATTCTTGGCAAAATTTCAATTATATTCTAAAACTTTCCTCAATTTAATGATTTTTAATAACTATGTACTATTTTAATATTAAAGTTTCCAGAAGAATTAAGTTATTTAAAAAATAATTTGATAAAATTCTACAGAGATTTTTAATTATTTTTATAAATACTACATTTTTTTATTGATCAATTATTTCCAAAAATCGTGAAATTTAGCATTAATTAGAATTGCCATTAATTAAAGTTGATACTATAATTAAATTTAAACTAAATAATAATAAAATTAACACAAATTGAAATTTAATATTATAAATAAAAATTTCAATTCAAATTTACTATTAATTTAATATATAATTTTAATATAATTTGAATTGAAATTAATTCAAATCATTAAAAATTGTTTAATAGTGTATAATTAATTAATACACATCACATTTTTTCGTCTTTAGAATTAATCGAAAGTAACATTAATTGAACTCAATTGTAATTAATGGTGATTAATTAAAATAACCACTAATTGAAAGTACAATCAGTTGAAGCTACTATTAATTAAAATCAACATTAATCGAAGTCATCAATTCTTGGAATTACAATTATTTATAATTGCTGTTACTATATTGAAACGTTCGTAAATTGACTCTGTCAATCTTATTAGAATTTCGAATTATTGAAGATACACCGTCATCGAACATGTATATATATATATGAATTTTCGATAATTTGGAATTTGAATTAATTGCCAAATAAAGTTACCAGAAAATAGTATTTAAAACACGTTAGAAAAAATTTATTGACAATTTAATATTCTAGTTTAATTATTTAAATTTTTTATTTGAAAAAACACCGACGTTAAGTTATTATTGTTTATTTTTTAATCTGTTTTTTTATTTATTTTCTTTTATTAATATCAAATTAATGAATTAATTAAAATTAACGTCTATTAAATAAATGTAAAAATTGAAACTGATTTCACTTTTAATTCTTTTAATGAATTTGATTAAAAATTAAATTATTATTTTTAATCTAAATAAAATAAATAAATTATAAAAAGAAAAAATTGAGAATTTAAAGTAAAAAAATTAAGTAAATAAAAATCAGAAATTTGTCTTTAAAATGAAAATCCAATTGAATTCGGATAATTTGAATGAAAATTAAATTAAACGCATTTATGTTTTGAGACAAAAAGAAAACAAGAAAAACCTATTACAATTATTATTCTCACTATTAATATTTATATTTATATGAAATATTAAAATTGACATTATCAGTATTATAAATTATGCTCGGTCGTCGAGCATCTCTTAGAGTCAAGATTCTCTTTGCACGCCTCAACTGTCAAAGAAGAATGAGGTCCTTGAGATCCTCCGGATAGTGTGAATGACTTTTTGCCCAACTCACTTCATTATATTTAAATTAACTCGTGTGTATATGAATAGGAAGAAGATGCTTTCTTAAAGTTTAACCGAAAGCAATGACCGATAATTTATTCTATTTGGCAATTTTTTTTTCTTCTCTTCTCAATAATGTTAAATTTTATTCTCAAATTTTTCTCAACTTTTTTCATTCCTCTTCCTTTGAAACACTACATAATATTTTTTATAAATTATTATTTTTAAAGTCAATTTTTCGAAAGTGGATAAAAAAATTCTCTTTTTAATAAATTAAAAGTTTTTAATTTATTTGTTATGAATTTATTCAATATTTTTTCTATTTATTCTTCTAGGATTAAAATTATTTATTTTGTTTCGTTTAGTATTTTTTAAATTTCGTCAAAAATTCGAATGTATTTATTTTTAACTCCAATTGGAATTATTTTGTCTTTTTACTTCAATTTTATTATAAAATTTTATAAACAGTAAAAATTAGGATAAATTAAATTCATTTGGAGATTTTTATTAGAGATTTCGTAAATAAATAAATTATTTGGAAGAATTTAATTGTTTTTTGAAAAAAATATTTTTTTAACTGAAAAACTTTTTGAAAAAAAATTTAATTTTACGAAGTATTTCTATCAAGTCATTTATTAACTTTTTTCTTGTTAATAATTGAACTTTTTACACATTTTTATTACAATTTTTGAAAACAATAAAATTCTAGCAACAAATTTTAATGAAATTTATACTAAAAATAATTAAATTTATGCGAAAAAATTTATTTTTCTCTAATAATTGAATTCTCATAAAACTTTCAAAAAATTTTCAGAATAATTGAAATTTGTCGGAAAATTTTATTTAAATTTTTGAAAATAATTGAATTATTTCGAAATATTTTAATAAATTTGTATTAAAAATAATTGAATCGCTTAAAAGAATTTTATTATTTATACGAAAATAATTGAATTCTCTTGAAAATTTTTGGTAATACTTTAGAAAATAATTGAATTGCTTTAAAGAAATTTATTTTAAAAATTTAGATAGAATTGTATCCTTTCGTGAAATTTTATTTAAATTTTAAAAAAATAGAATTCTAGACAATTTCTTAAAAATTTTAGAAAATTTTTAAATTATTTCAAAGAATTTTATTAAATATTTTAGAAAATAATTGAATTGCTTCAAAGAATTTCATTATTTAAGAAAATAATTAAATTCTTGTAGAGAATGTTTGTAATATTTTAGAAAATTATTAAATTGTTCCAAAGAATTTTATTATTTCTGAAAATAATTTAATTCTTTTGAAGAATTTAATTAAAATTTTAGTAAATAATTTATTTTTTTCCGAGAATATTATTCTAACATTAGAAAATAATTGAATTCTCTTGGAAAATTTTATTAATATTTTAGAAAATAATTGAATTGCTTTAAAGAATTTCATTAAAAATTTTTACAAATAATTGAATCCTTTCGTGAAATTTTATTTCAAACTTTTTAAAAAATTGAATTCTTCAAAAAAAAAATTTATTAGAATTTTAGAAAATTTTTGAATTATTGCAGAAAATTTTATTAATATTTTAGAAAATAATTGAATTGCTTGGAAGAATTTTATTATTTATGAAAATAATTGAATTCCTTCTGAAAATTATATTAAATTTGTGTTAAAAATAATTGATTTCAATCAAATAATTTTATTATATTTTTGAAAATAATTGAATTCTTGCTAAGAGATTTTTTTCAAATTTTAGAAAATATTTGAATTATTTTCGAGAATTTTATAAATATTTTAGAAAATAATAGAATTTCTGCGAAGAATTTTATTATTTATGAAAATAATTGAATTCTTTCCGAAAATTTTATTAAATTTGTATTAAAAATAATTGAATTCTTGCTAATAATTTTATTTAAATTTTAGAAAATATTTGAATTATTTTCGAGAATTTTTTTAATGTTTTAGAAAATAATTGAATTACTTCGAAGAATTTTATTATTTAAAAAAATAATAGAATTTTTATAAAGAATTTTCATAATATTTTAGAAAATAATTTAATTATTTCACATAATGTTATTAACATTTTTGAAAATAATTAAATTGCTCAGATGTATTTTTTATTCACGAAAATAATTGAATTCTTGTGAAGAATTTCATAAAAATTTGATAATATAGTAATAATAATAATATTTGATTCCTTAGCAAGTACTTAACTAATTATGAAACTAAGAAAGAAGTAATGTTCAAAATGAATTTAAAATCAAAATAAAAACCTTATTTTAAAGAAATAATTATTTAAAATAACGATTTCACAATAATAATTTTATTCTTTTTTGAATTTCCCGCGTGTTTCTCAGTCGGTAATGCGCCGCATGGTAACCGAATTAACTTTCAATAGAAACGCCATAATTCTGCTACAGATGGCGTTAGAGTACACGAACATCCGCAGAATCAAAAAAGACAGCTGTGGTGTAACATCACACATCGATTTGGCGACCCTTCGTGATTAAAAAAAAATTTTGTGTTCAAAAGCATCTATCCATTTGCTTGCCACTGGGGATTTTCACATAGAGAAGCAACTTGAAGTTTAATTATTCATATGAACAGGCAAAACAAACAGTGTTGAGGATAAATGAACACATAAAACAGTGATGAAAAAAGTGATTTAAATGTTGCTGCAGTGCCATAAATTTACTAGTTCGTTATGCGGTGTTACTGACAACAGCCCTTGTCAACCCCCATTTCCTGCATTTCACATCGGAGAGAGGAATCTTTGGCGTTGACATAGATTTATATTGAGGTTAGTCCTTTACATACTTTTACAGAATAAATCTAATTTTACAACAATTTCTTTCTTTGCGATTATAGAAAGAGTGAGTGAGTGAGAGGGAGGGTGGGAGAATTATAAATATGTACATTATAGAACTATATATGGGCATGTGTATACCTATATACTTTTATAGAGAAAAATCCAATCAGGCACAGCAGGGTTCATCACCCTCTGCGACGATAACAATATATACGTGTATTCTACATATATTTCTAGGATTATACACTTTTCTATCTCTATATAGATTGTGTATAAATTATTTATATGCATATTAGTAAATATATATGCGTATAAATTTGTATATATATGTTTATGTGTCATTTTTTTTTCATTACTTCCACTATAATATAATGTATAGGTTAGAATATGAAAATTTTCGTGGATCCTTTGCTTATATTAACTGGCAAGGGAGGAAAAAAAAGAATTTATTCAACAATATACTCTCCTGATTATTATTCCATGAAAGGAATTATTATTTTCGGTATAAAGGATAATAATCGTAGGCTGTTAAATTTTCATGAGGCTTAAAATACTGACCTCAGGCCTCAAGTGTTGGTTTTCTCAAACCCGCATTAATTGAGTTTTACGTTTTATATGCCGTGCTTAACAAAAGACTTAAAAATGTATTGAGAAAAGAATTGTGTTGCCAAGTTGAATTCAAGTGTGCTGCATATTAAAAAAAAATGAAAAAAAAAATTGAGAGAGACAGAGAGACTGGTAATTTAAATATAAGTATCCGGTTCATTGTCTTGATTTATTCTATTTTATATATAAAATTTATACCAGTCTCTGTGTTTTTTTTTAAGAAGTTGCTCTATAATTAAATTTTTCTTTTATTGCACTGTATTGACGAAATTTATTTTTAAAAAAAGATGTAAATTTTTAATTCTTATTATTCTGTAAGAATATATTGCTGTTTATAAATATATAACTATTTAATATATTATTATTATTATTATTATTATTATTATTATTGTATTATTATTACAATTATTATTAATTTTATTATTATTTTTATTAATATTATTATTATATTAAAAATATTATTACTATACTATGCAACAATAATAATCAAAATATTCTGTCTGCATTATTTTTATAACTAAAATTCTTGGCCATAATTCAATTATTATTTTCTTAAACAAAATTATTCACGAGAATTGAGTTATTTTCATAAGAAACAAAATTCTTTGCGGACCAATTCAATTATTTGCAATGTAAAATTTTAATAAAGTTTCTCGAAAAATAGTAACTATTTTCAGAAATTTTAATAATATTATACGAAAGGATATAATTTCAGGAAAATTCTTTTAAAGAATTAAATTATTTTCTCAAATTATTGAATTACATTTTTCATTACAATATTCATTTAATATCAAGAACTATAAAAAATTCTTTTTAAAAATTTAATTATTTTTATAAGTAATGAAAATTTCACCTTAATTCAATTATTTACCATTTTTTTTTAAATTTCTTCGCAATAAATTCATTAGTTTCATAAATAATAAAATGTTGTAGAGAAATTTTATTATTTTCATAAATTATAAAACTCATCGCAGAATTTCAAATATTTTTAATTTAATTTTAAGCAAATTCCTCGAGGAGTGTAAATCTTCTTGAAAATTTTATTAAACTTAGTCGAAATAATTCGATTATTTAAAAGTTCTCTATAATAAAATATATTTGTGAGAATTCAATTTTTAAAAAAACACTCAATTATTCAAAAAACTATTTTTGTATTTAAATTTTTTTGAATTCTCGTAGAATTTTCGAATAAAACTGGTTTCAAAAATTAATTTTACTTAAAATTTTTGATAATTGAATATTAAATGCATTATATCTGAATTTTTTGAAATAATTGATTTTTTGAAAGTTGACAAATTGAAATGTTTGAAAATTAAAATTTTTCTTATACTTTAATTCAAGAATTAATTCTGTGGAATTAATTTTTTCAAAAATGTAAAATTCAATGTTTCTAAAAGTATTTGAATGTTTTATTTCCGAATTGATCGTTAATTAAAGAATTGTCGAATAATTGAATTTTTTTTGTAAAATTGAATTGTTCTAGAATATGAAAAGAAAATAACAAGATAAATTATAAAAACACGGAAATTTTTTTATTTTTAAAAAAAGGAACATTAAATTTTTCCTAATGACCCATTTGCAATAGGAATAAATTATTCATGTTAAAACTCGAGCTTGAAATGAAAATAATTTAATTTTCAATTACTAAAAGTTTTATATATTCAATATTAAATTCAAATCTTCTTTTTTTTCCTTATTTTAGTGTGAATAAAAACATATTTTTTCTAAAGAGAGATTTTATTTTTTAAACATGAATCTATTCTGTTTAAATCTTTTTTTTTATAAATAATACATTATTTCCCGTATAAAAAAATCTTTAAGACAGTTTTTCATTATTAGAGACTATTAGAATTGTATGTTTTGCACGACAATTTTTATTTTCATAAAAACCAATATTTAAATAAAATATTTTTAAAGAATCGTGTTATTGAAATGTAAAAAGGGAACAAAATATATATTTTTTATCAATAAGAGTTTTATTCTGTTAAAATAAATATGTACTTTTCTATTATTTCAAATTGTGTAGTATTTAAATTTTACAAAAGGATTTTTTTTTGAAGGCAAATAAAATACAATTTCGATTTTCTTTATAGAGTTATAATCAAACAGAAAAAAAAATTGTGTTGCCATATTATAAATATACGCAATTTTATATTTTTTTGTATTTAAAAAAATTCATTGATGTTTGCCTTTCTTCTTTAAATAAAATTTATTATTAATATTGCTGAATTTTAAAAATGTTTAATTACATTTCTGTTAATGGAAACGTGAATTATTGAAATATATTTTTCTGATAAAGATTTAAAATTAATGAAAATATTTTTTTTTCAATTTAGAAATAAAATAGGAGACAGAGAGAGGCAGATTATTATAATTTGATCTAAAAGATTATTTAGGTTTTCTATTTTAAAATTCTAAAATAATAATTTATTTAAAACGATGTAATAAAATTTGAATTTAATGGAAGTGTAGATAAAAAAAAAGTTTGTTCATTTAATGCTCGCGTTTCCAGTACCATCTTTTATGTATGCAGCTCAATTTCCTTCTTGTGTACTAGTTTTGGCACACAAACTTATAAATCTTTCCAAATCAGTGAAAATCAATGTTTATTCTATACTAAGTGGACCAGTTTCTCGTTGAATTGGGTGAATTTTATTTCGATTATAACAATAAATTTCAAATATATTCCTCGATTATTTTTTACTTTATTGTTATTATTTATTTATTTTTACCATTGTTAATATTATTATTACTATTTTTATTATTTTTGTCATTGTTATTTATTAATATTACAATTATTTTTATTATTATTATTATTATTTCTATTATTATTACTATTATTATTATGTTTAGCAATATTTTTATTAATTTTTTCATAGCCTAGTTTTCAGAAATATTTTCATTACAACTTTAATAAGAAATATTGCGAGAGGGAAAAAATTTGTTTCCACTTATTTTGAATATCAGTATTTTTACTGTTCAATTGTTTATAAAAATAACAAAAAAGTAGCAAAATATTTTGTAGTTGAAATTAATTTTTGTTGTGTGAAAATCGAATTAGTTATTTTTAATTAGAAATGAAATTTAAACAAAATTATTGATAGTTAATATTGCGATTTCTTTTATTAAGTTTTTTGTCATTTTTTCAGGGTTGCCACAGATCAGAGGAAATTCGGAGAATTCAGGGAAAAGTCAGAAAAAGTAAATTAAAATTCTTCGGGAAATTCAGGAAAAGTTAAAATTCGTCAGGGAACTCGGAGAAAATTAAGGAAAAGTCAAAATCGTCAGAAAAATTCCAAATGAATTTTTGTGGCAACCTATTTTCTTGCTTAACTTTGCTATTTCGTTCATGTCATGAAATAGTTATTTAGTAAAAAAAAATATTTCATTCACTTGAACGTTCGTGCCATAAAAAATAATATTTATTTACCAAGAAAAAATATTTCCTTCATTAAAAAGTTGAGAATTTTTGGAATATAATTTTTCTCTACTGTAATCAGTGACAATTTACATAATAGACCTGATTAGATTTGCATTTCTTCAGGAAAAATTGATTTTCCATTCGTATAAAAGGAATGAAATAATGAAAAAGCTGAGACACGTACAAACACAAACACACACACATACATGTGTAGAAAATATCAATACTCCAAGTTGGCTTGTAAATAGATGTCGTGAGTTTAAATCTATATAGAGTGTATAGAGAATTATATTAGTAGTACCAGTAGGTTTTACTGTATATAGAGATGCCAAGGAAGCCAATATCTAAGCTGTACCAACAGCTTTAAATCTACTATAGAGCTTTCGAGACAACAATTCTCTAGATCAGTTAAAGATATTTTCACTACTATACATACACACACACAGGCACATAGATAAAATGAAGAATCCTTTTTGCTTTTGAAATAGACTTATTCTCATAATTCAAGCGTAATGTTTGTTTCTCATCTTTAGAGCAGTGAGAATTTATACCAAGAGTTGTGTATTAATATTATAATTTAATTTATATTTCAAAAGCAGAGTTTATTTGCCTTATTTTCACTTTAAGTTTAAAGAACGATTGTTGTACATAGGTCTCTCTCTCTCTCATTCTCTTTTTCTCTCGATAATAGTAAATAAGATTTTGCATTAATTATAAAAAAAGAGGAATTGGAAAATCGCTATTAATTATGACTCTTAAATTTTTGTAATCGTCGAATAAGCGAAATTTTCTTTTTCGTATTTCGTGTAATAATTGAAAACGTTCAATTATTAGGTCTAATTTGTAAAAAATTGTTTAGAACGGATAAAATTAAAAACGTTGCGACAGATTAGAGAACATGAGAAAAAAAACGGGAAAAATTCAAGGGATTTTTTATTAAAAAAATACTGGAAAAAGGATTAAATTTGTAGAATATTCGTTTTAAAAAAATTGCTTCAAAAATTCGAAATCTTTAAATGAACAAAATATTTTTTATTATAGATATTTTTAAAAATTACTGACTGCTAAAAATTAAAAAACAAATTAAACTATTTGAAAATTTAAAATTTATAAAATATTTTTTAAAAATTCACGCAATATTATACTATAAATAATAATCTTCAAGTGTAAATTTGAAAATGTCTGTTTTAATAAAATTCATGGTTAAAGAATTATTTTCAAAAAAATTGTCTCAATTGAAAGGTTTTTTGTATCTAACATTGTAATAGAATTTTCCACAAAAGTAAATAATTTAAAGAACAATTTTGAAATTCAACACAAACATTTAATTATATTTATCAATTATAAAAATTCCACGAAAATTAAATTAATATAAACTTTTTATAAATTTCTCTGCAGTAATTCAATAATTTTTTATATATAATAAAATTTTTGTTTGGAATTCAATTATTTTCATAAACAATAAAATTCTTGTTAGGAATTCAATTATTTTCGAAAGTAATAAAATCCTTCGCGCAAATTCAAGAATTTTACAAAGTAATAAAATCCTTCGTATAAATTCATGTAGTTTACAAAATTCTCGTCAAATTTTCATTTATTCTTGTAAATAATAAAATTCGCCACTAAAAATCAATTATTTTCAAAAGTAATAAAATTCTTCACAGAAATTCAATTATTTTACAAAATTCTAATAACAATTTCAATTATCTTTATAAATAATAAAATTAATCACCAAAAAATCAATTATTTTCAAAAATAAAAAATAATTCTTGGTAAAATTTTAATTATTCAGAAAAAAATGTTTTCAATTAATTGATTTTCAATATCTACTATTTTAATAAAATTGTCTAAAAGAAATCAATAATTTAGAAAATTATTTTTAACAAAATTCTACTAAATAAAATTCATTATTTTCATCATAAATAATAAAAATCCCATAGGAATTAAATTATTTACAAACTTTTTACAACTTTCTTCGCAATAATAAATTAATTTTTAGGAATTCATGTATTTTCTCAAATAATGAAAATTTTCTAAGATTTAAATAAAATTTAACGAAAGGATTCAATTACTTCTAAAAAAATTTTAATATAATTCTTTGAAGCAATTCCGTTCTTGATGGGATTGAATAATTTTTATATAAATAATAAAATTCTGCTCCAAAATTCAATTATTTTTGAAAATTTTAATAAAAATTCTTGACAAAAATTTCAATTATTCTGAAAAAAATGTTTTCAATTCAATGGTTTTCAATATTTACTATTTTAATAGAATTGTCCGAAAGAAATCAATAATTTAGAAAATTATTTAATAAAATTCTAAGCAAAGATTTCATTATTTTTATAAATAATAAAAATTTCACAGGAATTTAAGTATATCCAAATATTTTATAAATTTCTTCGAAATAATAAATTAATTTTTCGGAATTCAATTATTTTCATAAATAATAAAAATTAATTTTAATTTGAAGCATTATTTTTTAAATTTTAATTTAAATTGTTTTTAATTCAAATGTAATCGAATTCCTTGATCAATGTAATTATGTACAAAAATTATATTAACATTCGTCGAAAGAATTAAATTATTATTTTTTTTTTTTGAAAAAGTTTAATTCAATTTTTTTTTCAAATTATTTCATGTTCTTATTTATATTTAATTCAAGAATTTCTTATTAATCGTTCAAATTTCGTAAAATTGAATAGTAAACAAATGGATTTGAAAATTCTGAAAAACTTTTTTAAAAATTATTAAAATTAATTGTTTGAAAGAAAAATTTGATGTAAAAATTGTGATAAATAGTAGTAACATTGAAATGATGAAAGTAATTTTGAAAATTTTACAGAAACAATATTCACATAATGTAAAATCGCTTTATGTTTTATAATAATGTACTTGTAAGTTATTTTTCGAAAGGGTTTTAATTCGGAAAAACTATCGATATTTTCGAATAATTTTGTAATTGTAAATGGTTTTTCAATTAGTAAATGAATTCAATAGAACAATAATTTTTGTATCTAATAATTTTTGAAATTAATCACAACATTCTTGAGGGTTAGGAAAAAAGTCGAAATAAAGAAAAATCGAAATAGAATTTTTCTTGCAACCCAGAGGGAAAAAGTATCAAAATTTTTGTCGCAATTCTGCGTTGAAATTGTGTATAGGTTAGGAGAGGAGAGTAATAGAGAAATTGATATTGTAGGAAACGAAATGAATATATATTTGGAATCAATACACACGAGTCGGAGGAGAATTTTCCTTTTTTATTATTATTATTATTATTATTACAATATTCGTGTTTCCTTTTCTATGTATATATTTTTTTATCGCCAAATTTCGTGATAGTCTTAGATTAAAAGTGTATAGTAGATATTGAAGAATGCGGCGCACCATTATTGATAACTATTTTTCGTTTTTCAGATTGATGGTGTTGCAGCAGCGAGCGTGTCACGAAGAGGACAATGTACTGTACATGATACGCCGTGGTTGAAATTTGCCAGAGCGCAAGTCGGTGTTGATACCGTCATCCCTGTTTTCACCCTCTTCCCTCATCATCCTTTTCTTCCTCATCAGTCTCTCATTTAGTTTTTCATCCCTCATCTCACTCACTCGCTCTTTCTCTCACTCCTTCTCCATCCTTCCTTCCTTCTTTCTTCTCCATCTCTCTCTCTCTCGTTATCACTTTATGTGCTCAGTGCGTATATTCAAGATTCCGGTTGATCCGTAGGCGCAGTGAGCAGAGAGTAAGAGAGAGAGAAAGAGAGAAAGTGGCGTGCGCGTTATCGCATGCGCTCAACGGAGGTACATTGGCTATCACAGCGTCAGTGTGACCATCACCATCCTAAAGTTAAGAACGGTTACGGTGTAATAGTGGAGCTGGCACACATTAAGCGAGTTCGTGAGATCTCGCGTGGTGCCTGTCAACCTGGATACGTTAAGAAATGTTAAACGATCGATCGCTAAAAGACGACCGGTCACAATGAACATGTGCTGGACGATGATCGTCTTATCAGCTACTACTACTACATTTAAGGACACAAGAGGAATCGTCAGATGCAAGAAAAGTGAAATTTAGTGTTTATCATCCCTTGTGCTGTCGGATATAATCCGCGGTGTTCGGGTTGAGAGTGTTTTTTGTGTGTGCTGAGAGAGAGAGAAAGAGAGAGGGGTTAGAGAGAAAGAGAAGAAGGGTGGTGGTGAAGAGTGATTGTGTGTTTCGATTATTAATCAGGCATTTCCTTTTTTTTCCTACTTCTTCTTCTTCTACTTCTTCTTCTTTTACACGGTGTTGGAGACACGTGATTCACCGTAATGAGGAATTTGGCACTACATATCCAGCTATTATTTGCATCCAGTTGGAGCGTCGTCGCTCTATTCAGCGTCGTATTCGCTGCCTGGCAAGAAAACGTCAGGCCCAAGATGTACGTCCAACTTGGTAAGTCCTCAACTTTTATTTTACTAAACATTTTTTACCACATTTTTCATCACATTTTTAATTATTTATCGCAAATACTGATGCTATTGATTTTTTTTCAAGAGGCCGAAGTTCCGCAGTGATTTGTAGAAAACCAGACGATATTTTTTTCCCTTTCGAATTCACATCGGTTCATGACGTTCATTATCAACGAATTAGAAGAAAAAAATATTTTTTCACTCCTTTAAAAAAATGTTTACACATTTATTCAGCTTCTTGTAAAAAGAAAAACTATTACTTTCTGTGTGACAAATATTTTTTCCCTTCAATCAACGAATGAAGACAAAAAAAGATTTTTTTACAACAGACAGTAATAGAATTTTCTTCTTTACATTTGTAAAGATCCTAAAGTTCTGAACGTTCAAATGAACGAAATTTATTTACTTCTTCTAAAAATTAAATTTTTATTGCAATTATTTTACTCCAGAACTAAAAAAAATTAATTACTGAGCTTGAAAACGTAAAATTGTATATTAAAAATTTTTTTAAGTTTAATAATTTATTAAAATATCTGCAATAAAAAGTGTTTCGTTCATTTGAACGTTCAAAACTTGGGGATCATCATTTGTAAAGAAACATTTGTTTCTTCCTGAAAAGAAAAAAAATTTCGTTCAAATTAAGGAATTTTATTTATTTCTTCTTTAAAATTTACTCGAAAAAATTCTGATATTTCAAATAAAGGAAATATTTCTTTTTGAAAATGTTAATTTATTAATTTAAATGTATTTTAAAAATTATTGCAAAATAAAACATTCTTATTTATAGATTTTTTAAAAAATGATTCTTTTCCTATTAAGGAAAGTTATTTTTGCAATAAATTTAAGAATATCTTTACATTTATAAATTAATTCTTTCAAGAAGAAATCTTTCGTTCAAATGAATGTTCAAGTTTTAATTTAGAAAATTTGAGGATGAAATGAATAAAATTCCTTTCATTTGAACGAAAATTTTCTTGAAAAAATTCTAAACAATCGAACGAAAGGAAATATTTCTTCTTGAAAATATTAATTTATTAATTTAAAAGTTGGCTTCTTTAATTTATTGTAAAATAAATTTTAATTCGACGTTTTCAAATTGATTTTTTTTCTATAAATATAAATAAATAAACAAAATTTCTTCATTTAAAAGAAAACTTTTTGGAAAAAATCTCAAAAGGTTTTTTCTTGGAAATAATTAGTTTGTTAATTCGAAAATACAATTCGTAAATTTATTGATAAAGTAAAAATTTTAATTTTACATTTGGAAGTTGTAAGAATGATTCTTTCGTTAGTGACGAAAATTATTTTGCAATAAATTTAAGAATTATATTTTTAAATTGATATCTTCAAGAAGAAATATTTCGTTTCGTTTGAACATTCAGAATTTTTTCGAGAATATTTGAAGAAAAGGTTAATAAAATTCCTTCATTTGAACGAATGAATTACTTCAATGAATTTTCTTTGAATTTATTAAAAACAAATTTTGAAATTTCAAATGTAATTTAAGAATTATGTTTTTAAATTAGTAAATTAATATTTTCGAGAAGAAATATTTTGTTCACTTGAACGTTCCAAAGAATTTTTCACGAAATTTTGAAGAAGAAATAAATAAAATTCCTTTCATTTGAACGAAAATTTTCCCGAAAAAATTTTAAACATTCGAACGAAAGAAAATATTTCTTCTAGAAAATAGAATTTATTAATTTAAAATTAGGCTTTTTAAATTAATTGTAAAATAAAACATTGTAAT
This sequence comes from Leptopilina myrica (nomen nudum), assembly GCA_032872475.1. Taxonomy (NCBI): domain Eukaryota; kingdom Metazoa; phylum Arthropoda; class Insecta; order Hymenoptera; family Figitidae; genus Leptopilina; species Leptopilina myrica (nomen nudum). The sequence continues at coordinate 1,962,219 of CM065458.1, forward strand.
ACTACGTTTACAAATTAATTCGTTTTTGCTTTTTATAAAAGTTGGTATCTTTTAAAAAGAAAATTATATTAGTTTAAAATTTCTTTCTGTTGAACGTTTTAGAATTTGTGCATCAATTTTGATTTAATTGATCAAAAAGAATTTTTTTCTTAATATTTCATGCGAAAATTAATAAAAATTTGCTTGGAAAAATATTTTCTATTCAAAATTGGCGATAAATTGAAATATGATCAATGAATTAGAAAAAAAAAATTTCTCTTGGCAAATTTTTAACAATTTTTCCATTGAAAAATATTTTACAATTTCTTTCTGTTAATTATTTTAAAAATAATTGCTTTTAAAACAAAAACTGATTATTTTCCGTGTGAAAAATATTTTTTTCAATTAATCGTTGATTAGAAATGTTATGAACTCCACTGACTTCATTAATTTTTAATAGAAATTCTCTTTCATCTTTAGAAACGTTACGACTTTAGCTTCTTGATTTGCTTTTTTTATAATGTGATAATCTTTATAAATTTATTTTTTAAATGGTGTTTAAAGAGAGATTTTTTTAGATGCTGCTTATCTTGAAATTAAATGTGTGGCGAGAAAATTCGCAACGTTTGAAAAACGAAAGAGAAAAAAATGCGAGTTTTTTCCAATTCGAAAGTTATTTTTGGTGTAACTGATGTCTTCTAAGAAAGAATTTGATTTCTTTCAAGTTTCGTGCTCATCAAAATTGAGAGTGAATTGATTTTGAAAAAGTTGGTTTTTTTCTAAAACGCTGCGAACTTCGGACTCTTGGAAAATTGAAATGATATTTTTGGAATTGGGCAATTCGTTTCTATCGAATTTTAAAAGAAAAATTGCTTTTTCTCGAAGATACTTTTTGAAAAAATGCTTTCAAAATGAATTTTGCAAAGTTATCAACGATAAGTTTTGACGTAGAGGGAGTTCACATCGTTTATGATCAACAATTAGGGAAGAATTTGACACACAAATAGAGGAAAACAGAAGTTAGTCTAATGTCGTAATTTAATTAACGAATTAGATTCATTAAAAATTTCTCACTTTAAACGAAAGTTTTTCATTTCTTTTAAAATACGGGGGAAATTTTAATTTAGTATTATTGTAATTTTTAAATTTTGTAAGTTTCAGTTTTTAATATTTTAAACAGTTTCAAGTTGCATTTAAAGTAAATTCAAAATTTAGATATAATTTTGAATAATTATAATTGAAAATTTCCATTCATTACAAATTTTATTTATTTAAATTTTTCAAAAGTTCATTTTTTTATTATTTAAATTATGTGAAAATTATTTTCTATTTTAACAAAACTTGAAGAGTTTCGAGAAGATGAATTCAGAATTTAAAAGGAAGAAGTAAATGCAGAACTTTAGGACTTTTAAAATTTAACAGAATTTCATGAAATGGGAGGTAAATTTAAAAGAAGAATAACCGTTAAAAATAAGGCACTATTGCTATTAACATTTTATGTATTGAAACTCCTTTGTCTTGAAAGCTTAAATTTTCAGATTTCATAAGTTTTGATGCTCCTAAAAAGTTCTCAACGTTCGCAAGTGAACTAAATTTTGTTATTTCCTTTTCAAATTTTATTACAATAATATTAAGTTGACTATTAAAGAAATATTTCAAAATACCTTCGAAATTATAATTTCTATATTTTTTCCTTACAAAAATAAAGAAAAATGTAAATTTCGTTCTCTTGCTTTTTATTGCAATCTTGTTTTTAATGAATTAATTGAGAAAATGAAATTAAATAATTAAACGTGAATTATATCAATTGGAAATTAAATAAACTTAAATAAATGAAATAAATGAAATAAATGAAAATTAAATAAATAAAAATGAAATTAATTAAAATGAAATTAAATGGAAAGTGGAATTTATTTGAAAAAATTAATTCGCAATAGAACGAAAGTAATCGGGCTGATGAACGATAAATTGGGTAAATATGGGTAATTACGGGGGTAATTTATTAAGTGTTTAGTTGAATTCAGCGCAGAATAAATGATTCTTCTTTGCATCGTGACATTTCTTTCCTTTTTTTCTCTCTCTTTTAACTTTGAAGAGAATAAAACTGGGACAAATGTTGATCGGTTTCTAAAAAAAAAATGGGGCTGATTACTTTTTGATTACTAATGTTCCCAAAGGGAACTAATCTCTGTCAAAAGATAATAGAAGTATCAACCTCAAATCAACATTCGGTTCAATTTTATAAAACTATTTTGGTTCCGCTTTTTTAAAAATCGATCTTCGAGATATTTTCCGTGTTAGAGAAGCTTCAATTTTTCTTTTTTAAATTTAAATTTAACTTTAAATTCCGTTTTGAATTTAAATTTAAATTTCATATTAAATTGGAGCTTCACTTTAATTTCGTATTTTAATTTTTGTATTTAATATTTAATTACATATTGTAATAATTTATATTTAATTCTATATTTTAGTTTCAATTTTATTTTATATCTTAATTTATATTTAATTTTGTATTTTAATTTATACTTAATTTTGTATTTTAATTTATATTTAATTTTGTATTTTAATTTATATTTAATTCTGAAATTTTATTTATATTTATTTCCCTAATTTAATTTATATTTAATTCTGTGTTTTAGTTTAAATTAAATTAAATTTTTTATTTCAATTTAAATCTAATATTAAATTTTCATTTTCATTTCATTTCTCATTTTAATAATCCAAAATATCTGCAAATTCAAATGAACGAAATTCATTTATTTCTTCTTCAAATTAAATTTTTATTACAATAATTATGCAACACTAGCAAAAAAAAATTAGTTACAAAGTTTCTGAGGGTTAAATTAATTCTTTTTTTATTTCAATCAGTAATTTATGGAAATATTTTTTTTATTAAAAAATATTCTCTTCATTAGAGAGTTAAAAACTTTTGGATTATTAATTTTCATTTAAACTTCATTTGAAATTTTAATTTATTTTTTATTACTTTACATTTAATTTGAAATTAAAATTAAAATAATAATAATGATAATAATAAAAATAATAATAATAATGATAATAATAAAAATAATAATAATAATGATAATAATAAAAATAATAATAAAAATAATTGAGCTAAAAATTATTTTTTAAATTTATTGTATTTTTTAAAGAATTGTCACTAACAAGTTTGGAAAATAATTGAATTCTAATAAGAATTTTTCGATTTACAATACTACTTGAAAAAGGCATTATTATTATTATTATTATTATTATTATTATTATTATTATTATTATTATTATTATTTAGAAAAGGCGCAGAGAGGAAATTAAAAAAAATATAAAAGAGTAAAAAATAATATTTGAATCTAAAGGAAGAAAATGTAAAGAAATATTTTTTGTTGGAAAGTTTAGAGCTTCGAGAATGTAAAGTAAACGATCATCTCCGATTTCGATCTACCGAATGTGTCTGTCTACACAATCCTATTAGGGGGAGAATTTTTTTTCATTTCAAGTGTAAAGGAAAAAATAGGGAAATTTCCACACGGGATTAGTTCCATATCGACTTTAGTGAATCACTTATGTATATTTTGAATGGGAAAGAGTGACTCCCCCTGGATTTGGTGTACAAGGGGGGATATGCCTTTTTTAATGGGGGTCCCCCGTTGATTCGCTTACATAGATTAGTCACTTGGACTATGAAATAGGTTTCCTTGAGTGTCGGGCCTAATGCTGTACAATATTATCCGCTTATCAACACTATAGGATATTGAAGATTATTAAATAAAATTTTGGGAACTCTTCATTGAAACGCAAAATTATTCATTGATGTAATTGTACTTTTAGTTAGTATTTTCCAATAATTCTTTTTAGAAATTATTCAATTCAATATTATTTCAAAGAAATTTATTTTTAAATTTTTACTAGACACATAGGTCACGGAATTCATATAGGGGAAACTATCAGGGAAAGTAGAATTTTTCAGGAAAAAGTCAGGGATTTTTATAAAAAAAGTACTGGAAAAATTTATTTTTTAGAATTCATGAGAAAATTCTGTTTTTTTTGTTTGAAACATAAATTATTCTGTATTTTTTTTGTTTGACACATAAATTATTCTGTATTTTTTTTGCCACATAAATTAAGAAATTACCTACCATGAATTCTAATACAAAACATTTAATTTTTTCTATTTTTGACAATAATTTTCTTGTTAAAGAAAATAAGAGAAAATAAAAATTAATCGAATTTTCAAAGAGTTATGTTTTAAACCTTCATAAGTAGATGAACTTCGAAAGGTTATGAGTTTAAAACATAAAATTTTAATTTTTAATGAATTTAATTAGAAAATTTTGAAGAATTTAGTTTTCAAAAAATTTAAATAATTAAAATTCTTCCGAAATTAGTCACAATGTTTTAATATATATTTAATTAGCTTTTACAAATAATCGATGTATGGAAGAATTTTAGTTAGAAACAGTTCAAAAATTGAATTTTGGAAGAATTAAATTGAATTAAATTATTTTTCTAAGGTAATAAAATTTTTCGGAGAAATTCAATTATGTTGAAAGGATTTTTAAAATTCTGGTTAAGATTTCAATTATCTTTATAAATTTATAATTTAATTCTTCTCAGAAATTCAATTATTTTTAAAAACTGTAATAAAATGCTTTGCAAAATTTCAATTATTTTCAAAAGTTGAAATAAAATTCGTTGCAAGATTTCAATTATTTTCAAAAACTTTCTTCAATTCAATGATTTTTAATATTTACTATTTTAATGGAAATTTTCAAAAGAATTCAATTATTTAAAACAAATTTTTATGAAATTCTACGAAAAAGTTTAATTTTTTTTCCTAAATACAACACAAAATTTAATTAGAATTCAGAAAGTTTTAATTTTAATTTTCAAAAATTTTAATAAAATTCTTCAGGTCAATTCAATTATTTTTAATATAATTTTGTATGAAATTTTTCAAAACAATTTACTTATTCCTAAAAATTTTAATAATATTTTACAAAACGATTCAATTGTTTCTCAAATTTTTTTAACAAATGTTCCTCGCAAGAATTTTATTATTTTCAAAAGTTGTAATAAAAATGTAGAAAAAATTCAATTATTTCCTAAAATTTTAATAAAATTCAGTCCTTAACTAGAATTCAATTCTTTTCATAAATATTATTATTTATAAAAATAATTGGATTCTTGTGAAGTATTTTATTGAAATTTTGTCAATAATTGAATATTCTTTAGGAAACAAATTTTAATCGAATTCGTCGAAAAATGTAATTATTCTTAAAAATTTTATTAAAATAAAGACTCAAAGGCAATTAAATAAAATTCTTCAAAAAAATAAATCATTTAAGTTGGAAAATTTTTTAAACTTTTCGATATTTAATAAAAAAAAGTTTTATAAAAATGTTATTTTTACATTTCTCGCAAAAGTCGAAAGAAAACTAAAACTTATTCTTTGGTAACTTTTTTCTTTAATTAAATCTTTTTGAAAAAGTTTAATTGAATATTTTTTGAAATTATTTGTACCTTTTGTTACACAATAAATATTCTATTGTAGAATTTCCGATTTAACGAAATTTCGTACGATTGAAATAACAAAAATGGATTTGAAAATTCTCAAAAGACTTTTTTTGGAAAATTATTAAAAATATTTTTTTTCAAAAAGAATCTTATTTTTAAATGTTCAGAAAAAAATAATTGAATTGAAATGAAGTAAATAATTTTTAAGTTACAGTAAAAATATTTTTGTTATATAATGATAAATTAATTATTTTATCAGTCTGTCATTTTCAATTTTTGTAAAATGAAGAAAGTTGAAAACTCAGTGTAATCGATTTCTTCTTGTTTTAAAATAATATTTTTATAAACTGTTTAATTTCAAAAAGGTTTGAATCTCTCAATTTTTAAAAATCTTAATTTCTGTGAAAAAATAATTATTAAATATTTATTGAAAGAAGAAGTTATATTGATTTTTCGACAAATTTTAAAATCATTAAAGAAGTAATAGAAAATTTGTTTGCAGTATCTAATAATTTTTTAGAGTGAAAAACAGAAATTTACAGAAATATTTGATTGTGGAAAAATATTTTCTATTTTTAAATTCGTTGATTGTTATATATAAACTTGTTTTGTGAACTTGACGAACGTGACTTTCTTTTTTTTTCTCTCTTTTCTTTTGTTGTCAAGTTGATTTTTATTTATTTATTTATTTTAGTTTTTGGAACGGAAATTCTTTAGCTTTTCGGAATATTCTCGTGTTTGGTGCTCTCATCGTTCATTTGCCTCTCACGTGTCATGGTGATTGTAAAACGTGGCTCTCATGCCAACGCATTTTATTGCTCTGCCTACTGCATTAACAGGGAGGAATAATAGAAACATTGAAGAATCTCAATGAACAATGTGGCAAATACTCGTGAGAAACAAAACGGTAAAATAAATTCCTCTTCCGACAAATCTGTTATTTTTTTTAAAGTTTCACTTTATTTTTTATTTTTTAATGTTTTCATTTTTCAAGATTTCAGATGATGAGAAAGAGAGTGAAACTTTCTTTACTACGGTGAAAATATTTGTTAAATGTTTGTTTCACTTTTAATTTTTTGTGGATGGATTGTCTACTTTTTTAAAGAAGAAATAAAACATTTGGTTCAAAGTTCCTAGGAAGTAATAATAATGGAATTTATATTGTTTTAAAATTTAATATAGTAACTGACAAAAATATTAAAACAGAAAAAATATTATTAAAATTTCTAATGTTCGAAATTTAGGGAAATATTAATTTTTTTTAGGAAGTAAAATGTTCGGCTCGAAAGAATTGAATTATTGAACAATTGGAGGAGAGGGAAATTAAAATAATACGAATTTTAAGGGAAATATTTGTGTTTAATTTTTTGTTGTTCTTAAATATTAGTGAATTGACTGCGTCATGAGTATTTGTCAACATTTATTTCACATTCCGTTACTCAAGTATGGCATAATAATTTTTTGCAGACACAAAGAGATATCCGTTTACAATTTACCACGTCTAGAGGAGAGGTATACATAAACTCACCGGATATAACTCGTGTTATTTTTAAATTCCGGCTATTTATTCATTTTGAATATAGAAAAAGTTTAATTGTGCTTTAAGCTTAGGGCTTTGGGTGTGTAAGTCTTCATTAAATTTTCACTCGGGAAGGCATATTTTAGCATCTCTAATTGTCAGATATCTATTTATCGCAGTTTGCACTGCATAGCATCAAAAATTATCACTAAATTATACATGTTCTAAATAATGTCGTAATAATTCTTCATAGATTATTTTTTTTCTCCTAATTCGCTAGTTTTCTCTCTATTTTTTCTATTTTCTGAAATTAATTTTTATTTATTTATTTTATATTTGTGTCGTGCTTCGAAGAAAGGTACCTAAGAGGCAACAAATTTTAGGTTATGTTTGTAATCTTTTAAATAGAAATACACAAAGAGGAACAATTATTGTCAATAAAAATTACTCATCTTTAAATCTTTAGAGCATCTGAAATAATTAATAAAAACTGATTTTAGTCTTACACAATTAAGCAATTGATGAATTAATTATTAAAAATGAAATTAAACTGTATATTAAAAGGGACAAATAACACAAACATAATCTTAAAAATATTTGCTTCTCAGGTACCTTTCTTTAAAGCGCGTCACATTTATTCACTTATTTAATTTTTGGAATCAAACGAAATTATTAGTAAATTTGGGAATTAGTTGCATTTATAGTAAATTAGTGTAGAGGGAAAAAATAATTTACGTTAAAAATAAAAAAATAAGGTATGGTCAATTTGTCGGAATTTTTTTTTAAAATATTTATTCAGATTTAGAAAAGAGAATAGTGCGGGATGAAATAGAAAAAAGTTCTTTATCTTATACAGTTATTTGAAAAGTCAGGAATATCATTACTTTTTACTTGATAGTTCAAAGAGAAGGTTTTATTATCAGAGAGACATTAAACCGAGGCAAACATTCATAAAGTATAAAAGATATACTTTAAGTTTATACTTTGTACAAATCATTAAACGAACCATTATTGATTTTTATTTTCCTCTTTCTTCTTCTGCTTCTTTTTCCGCATCTTAAAATGTTCGTTATTTATTTCGATTTGTGTATATTTATAGACAATAATATTGCATGTACTATATTGGTAAACTAGAACAATTCAAAAGAAAATGGGCGAAAATTCTTCGTATTTTTTCGTTATTCACTTTTTGTTTAACAAAAAGAATTGTTAATTTTGGATGTCAAGTTTTTAAGGTGTATGCGTCTTGAGACGAAAATTTTATTTTTTTTACTTCTTTCGCAACAAAAATAGAGAAATTTTCTTGATTTTCTTTCCACTGATTTGTAATGTTAACACGCAAAATGAAAGACGTAGATTCCACTTAATAGTGTAACTTCAAAACAATCGTTTATCATGTCCCTGAAAAGTTGGTGTCGACGCTGAACGTCGAAAACAATATTGTTCACGAAATCGAGAAAAATCCAACAATAGTTTGAAAGGTTTTGAAATAAAAATGTTCGACACTAATTTTCACTCTCTCGGTGAAGAAGGAAATTAAAATTAAAGGTACCTGAAGTTGACGTCGACGCCCAGTGCCGAAAACGATATTATGTTCACGAAATCGAAATTATTTTTTGTAATACAATTTTAAGTTAATTTCACTTCTTTCAATCGTCTAGAAGATAAAACATTAGAAGTACATTTAGAACCTAAAATCTCTCGAAAAATTGTGTTATTCTTTACAGTTTCTTGAAGAAAAACCTTATTTTGGACATTCAGCGTCGACGCCAAGTTTAGGGACCTAAAATTTTGGTTATCCATGAACCTGAAGTTGGCGTCAACACTGAGCGTCGAAAATATTATTACAAGGCTGTTGGAGATGAAAATGGCTTTTATTTTCGGTTTTTTGTAAAAAAAAATATTCAGGGCACATTTTTCTAACATGAAACCTTCGAAACAATTGGTTTATTCTTTTAAATTTTGTGATAAGAATTCAGGGCACTTTCTTGACCTGAAACCTATGAAACAATTGGTTTATGTATTTTCTTTTTGATTTTGTGAAAAAATATGTTTTTTGAGACACTTAGCGTTGACTCTAAATTCAAGAACTTGTTTATACGAACCAGTATAATTATATATTTATTGATTAATATTAATATATTTAATGTATTATTAATAGTGGTCATCCTAGTATAGTACGAATGGTAATAGTAATCGTAATCAAAATAAAATAATAATAGTAATAATAATAATAATATTAATAATATAATAGTAATATAATATTAAAAATAATAATAACAGTGATCAAAATAATAATAAAAATAGTGATGATAATAATTGTAAAGTGAATAAAAATGCACACTATTATGTTGCGAGCTTAAAACGCAGACTTCTTGATGAGTCAGTGAAACTTAATAATTGATAAGCCGGCAACTGATTGGACGTACTCTGTTTGCTTCATTTTCATTCCATTAATGGTAACACTTTCTTTTTTTTCTCTTTACTCTCACTCACTCTCTTATTTTCCATTGTCTTATTCTATTGTTTTCTTGTCTTGTTGTACAATCGTTACATGGCAGTTTATGTTTTTCCATACCGATTCCCTCTCTTGAATGGTAAAAAGGGAGTAGTGTGCAGTTGTAAAGGAATTGAGAGAGAGAGAGAGAGAGAGAAAGACAGAAAGAAGGGGATTCTATCGGCTCTCTTATATGTGAATTTCCTTATATGGAAGTTTCGATATATATGTACACACGTTGGAAGATATTGGAATTTGAATCGAGTGTAGGTAGCCGTGGAAGAAGGAAGTAGTAGTAGCGGGAAACCCCAATGGTGAACCCCAAATGCTGCTTGCATAATTTTGTGCTCTCTTGGTTCTGCATGCCGAGTATTGATCGCTATTCTTCATGAAAAGAGGTCCACATGGCGAAGATCGGGCATCCTCGTGAAACTCCGACAAGTCCCCCGACCCTCTAGCAACATGGCGGTCATCCTGTCACGTGGTCTTTTTTTATAATATACATTTTTAAGGAAATCTTTATTTGTTTATTTTGGAAGAGTTCGATTTTTAATTGGGAGAGTTGTTGCATTATACTCAGGGCGTTGTTTAGGGTTTGTTATCGGACTTTGAGTACTGCTCCCTGAATCTGAATTTATGACATTAAACCCAAAAATATGTTAAACTTTTTTTGAATAATGATCCCAAAATGTCGACGTTGACAACCGAATTTTTTTTTTTGACGAAATCGACAAATGGTAAACAATTGTTTTGACGATTTTAGGTAAAAAAAAGTACCCTGGTTGTTTTTTAATTTTCAAGTGAAATGGGGTGACATTTTGATCTCTAAAAATCGCAAATATTTGGACGCTGAGTGTCGACGTTAATTTTAGGCACTTCTCCGACAGAGGATTATAATTGTCAGTGGATGTTTATTAATTTTTTTTTCGGGGTAGAATTTCACTGATTGCTGGTAATCTGATTCACTGGATGACTTTGTGAAACTTATCGACTTTTAAGGTCATATGTTATTCAGGCAGTCAGGTGCTGGTAGAATTATTATTCAATCACTTGGTAGACGACAAATTCACTCTCACGGTTTTATCAGCAAGTACCAAATTGATGCCTAATTGGATCAAATCTAAATCTGAATTAGTAATATCAGAATTTGAATTAGTAAAGTTATGAATGGAAATGATGAAATGTCCACTGAAAGATTTAATAATAATTTTACTAGCACGTGACCACTGGATAGCTACCTTAAAAGTCGATAAAACAGTTTCACTGAAGCATTTAGTGAATCAGATTGCTACCAATTAGTTTAAATATCAACGGAAAAATTTTTTTATAAAAATTAAAACCTTCTTGCAGTTTGAATTTTTAAAAATAATTAAATTTCAGATGATACGAAATTAGATTTCTTAAAAGTTTTAATTTTTCGTGGAAAGATGATAAATGTCTGAATGATGTGTCGTGAAGAAAAGAATCCAAAAACAAAATTTTATGTTCGTCATGATTTAAATTAACTCTCAATTCAAACTAATTATATTTAAGCCTCTATTACATTATTTATTAAAAGTAAAATGGTAACATACATAACCTATAAAATCCATATTTTGATTCTTCAAAAATCCATGAATATCAATTTTTAAAAAGTTTATTAATTCAGTTTTTGTCCGTCGACGACAAGCATCCTGAGAAATTATTTTAGAATCTGAAAATAATTTATCTGTGCAGCATTAATTAATTCAAAAAAGCATATCCCAAAAAAGCTCCATTGTAATTTATAATTTACAAGAAATTTTTTTTGTCATTTCATTAGTAAATTTTGTTTTACAAATTCTCTCATTTCGAGAATAAATTTTTTTTTAATAAATTCTAATTAATATTGTACAGACATTAAAGCTTAAAAATGAGTTGAATTCAAAGGAAAATCACATTTTAGTTGTAAGAGTTTTAAGGCATATTTTTGATGCGCATTTAGTTCTCTATTTCAGAGCCAATATTGCTTTAAATCCAGAATAAAGTTTGTTAATATCCTAACGTGATAATTATGTCTGAAATTTAGTACAAACTAACTACAAAAGTGATAATACATCGTGCCTATAATGAAAAGCTGCTGGGAAAATCAATAATGCCTTAAAAATGTTGCAACTGAAAATGAGATTCCCGCTTCTGCTTTTACAAAATAAGATTTTCCATTTTATACAGGTGTCGTAAAATTTTATAATCTTATTTTCATACTGAAGAATATTCGATCAAATTGTTTTTCTTTTTTGTTAAATAAAAAACAGCATTGTAAATTAAAATTTAAAAGTAAACGAAATGTTTTTTTAATGTTTTTTGAAAATTTGTTTTTTTGCTTTTATTTGGGTTTCTTTTTTGTTTATTTTTAATTAAGTTGAGTTAAATTGCAAAATGGAAAATTTACACTATATGCACATAGATTTTTATTGCAGTTTATAAATATATCGATATTTTTTTCTCCGAATAATAATCGCTGAACGCGAAGAACGTTTAATCTTTTTCATTTATCAAATTTTCTCGCTAATTTAGATTTATTTAGGTAATGAGTGAAAGAGAGAGGGAGAGAGGGGTCATTGAAAGTTCAGTGGTCAACCTAATTAATTAAAATATCCAAATGCCAATAATTGTTAATTAAACTTCATTGTAAATTAATGAAATTTTCACTAATAAAATACGCAAAAGTTGTCCATTGACAAACAATTAAATTCCATTGATTATTTGTTGGGTAATATTTATTTACTTGACGAGAGAAGTTTAGAGAGCGGGTTTTGCTCTCATACATATAAAATGCTTTTTGTCTGTTTCAATAGTTAAAATTTAATTTAATGATGAGAAATTTAAATTTGAATACCTAAGGAACATAATATTATGTATGATGATATATAGGTATATAGATTGTTATAAAGTGCGAGAGAGTTGCTATTTTACTTTCAAATATCATAATGATACGTTTTACGGAAGTTATATACACATATATACGCAATCATATTTAAGTATAGAAATAAATTTTATGATTTCGACTATGATATGTAATTCTCACGTCATCATCAGTGTGTTTCTAAAGTAAAGACGCGCAAACTGTTGCACATCCAAAACTTTGGTGATGTTCAACATTCAGTTGAGCACTGCTTTTCAATTATTAATTTTAATATCAATTAATGAAACGAATTTTTAAGTAGTTACACAAATAGGTATCCGTCTGGATATATATATAGAGTGAGAGACAGAGTGATGAATCGACAAAGTTGTCGAGAAAAAATTGCGAAAAGTTTTATTAGTCTTTTCAATTTCTTTAATTTGTTAATGACAAAAAAATTAGTTGATTCTAAGAATTTAATATTTGAAACAAAAGGAATAGAAATCAAATTTAATAAATTAGTCTTTAATTCGTTTTCGTTCAAACGAAATTTTACAAATATATTTATTAACAATTTGATTATTTACTTTATAAATAAAAAATAAGAAAAGAATCAGTTTTAATTTAATTCATTAAATTCGTTTGAATGTAAATTTAAAAATATTTGTTTACAAATTTACTCCTTTTTTCGATTTTGAATTTAGCGCCAAATTCGACCCGAGTCGAGGTAAAAGACTCGACGCTCATTGGCTGGTAGGAGTGGAAGGGGTAGAAGAACTTAAGAGCTCGTCGAGACTCTGACTTTAGTTCGCTTTCTCATGACTGAAAATTGCTTAACGTTGTTTTAATTTTGTTCAGAATGTAATTAAAGTTTTGTTAAATTAAAATACACAAGAGAGAAAAATATTAAAATACGTTGAAACTTAATTAATTTATTAATTATAATAATTAAATATTAATTATAATTAGATATTAATTATAATAATAAAATATTAATTTGTATGAAATAATTTTCGTTTGGATTAATTTTAAATATTCATTAAATAATAAAATCATTTCGGTTCGAATATAATTTTAAACAAAACTTGATTTTTCTAGTATTACTTTTATTGGTAATTAATATTATATTATGCTCGTATTAAAATTAATTCTTCATTTAATAAAATATTTAAAATCGAAATGAAATTTATTTTTGGAAATTAGTATTTAACTTTTAAAATTAATTTATCAGTAAATTATGTTTCAGAGTAATCTAATGTTTTTTTCATGACAATTTTTAGTCATGAGAAAGTGGACTAAAGTCAGAGTCTCGACGAGCTCTTAGGTTATTCTACCCCTTCCAGTCCTACCAGCCAATGAGCGTTGAGTTTTTTTACGTAGACTGCCATATGCGAAATTGGCGCTAAATTCAAATCGAAAAATTTATAAAATTTATAATAATTAATAAATGTTTCAATAAAAAATTAAATAATATTATTTATATTGTTTTGAAATAATAAATAATATAATATAAATAATATAAAATAATATAATAATTATAAATTATAATTATAAAATATTATTTTATCAATTTACATCGAATAACTTTTATTTACATAAATTAAAATAATTAAATAATATTCTTTAAAAATAGAGAAATTATTTCTGTTCAAATATGTAATTTTAAAAAAATTATTATTTGCTTAAATACAATTTTCAAAGTACAAAAATACGTTAATTTAAATTAACTGGAACATTTGAAATAAATTTTTTATTTCTGAATTACGAACTTGTTTAAAATATGGGTGAAAAGAATTAAATTTCTTTACACGCTTTTGTAAATAAATTTTAGAAAAGAGAGTATAGTATATATATAAATACAGTGAAATTGTTTGGAAAACGAGTGAATTTCCTCTCTACTTCTGGGTAAAATTAAATTTTCTAAATTAGAAAAGATTAAAGGTCGTGAGCCTGAAACACATTCTTTACTAGTTTATTCAATCAGCGGTTCTAAATCTGACACGAAAATAGAGCAATGCAAGGGTAATTAGCAAATTTATATAGAAACATATTAAAATGAGCATGTCGAGTGTTGCTTTCACTATATTTAGACATTGTATTCTTGCTGTTTTGTATAATTTATTCACACGAATTTAGTAAATTATATTCATAAATAAAGTAATTACGTTTAATTCTAATAATTTTTTTTTAAAACAATTTTTCTTAATTAAAAATTAATTAGATAAAGTGAAGTTGATTAAATAGTGAATAAAAATAATAACGAATAATAAAGAGAAACAAAAGAAAAACTTAAAAATGACAATAATGACAATAAATAATAGAGTAGAAAATAAAAATTAAAAATTAAATTAATAAATAACTACATTTTTTAATTTTTACATTTAAAAATGAAAATAAATTAAAACTGTAATCGAGAGAAAATTTGAAAATTCTTACATAATCACGATACAGAGAAAAGTGTGTCAAGAATTAATTTTTGAATGGCAAAAAATAAAAAATTCAAGATGAGACACTTTTCTTTTAATTTATGTACATAGTAGAGAAGTAACAAGTAATTAGAATTTGAAAATTTAATGAAAGTAATATTTGACAGTAAATATAGTTATTTAATTTTACATTTATATCGCTTTTGTCATTCAGGAAAGTTAATAGAAATTAAATCCACTTTGCTGCTGTATTTAATATGTAAATTAATTAATTTAATTTTGTTGAATGAGACGAAAGTATGATGGACATATTTCATTACTTTATCTGGATTTTTATTTTTGTTTTTTATAAAACTTATATATTTATTTATTTATTTATTTATTAGTATGTTATTTAATTAGCTTGTTCAAATTTTATATCAATTTTTAATAAGCAAATTTAACTTATTAATAACATTTGTTTAATTCCTGGTAATTTTGTTTTTTAAATTAAAAGAAATATTAAAAATAATTAAAAATTAAAATATTAAAAAAGAAAAATTAAAAAGTAATTAAAAAAAAATTATTGATAAAATTTATTTAATTCCTGGTTTTTTTTTAAATTAAAAAAAGACTATTTTGTGGATAAAAAAGTAAATATCAATTTAATACATTTTCTTCTATCGAATAAAGTTTTGTTTCATTTTTATTCCATTAAAAAAATTAATTTGTTTTTTAATTAATTTTCTTTTTCAATATATATTGGATATTATCTGGAAAAAGTTTGTTTATTTTTATATTCCATATTTTAAGTTTCATATTTTTTTTTTATTTTTTAGTTCTTTTTTTAATTCTGAATATATTTTTGTTTACCTTGTTTTAAACAACAAAATTAATTAACATATTAATTTAGTTTATAATTTAATGTAATATATATACTTTTGAAAATGTAATACAATACATAATAGAATATAATTACCAAGTTTGTGAATTTAATACATTTTCTACTTTTTTTTTCTTTTTTTTTCTTTTTACACTGTTATGGAAATATCGAATTCAGATTTTCTAAATATAATAAAAAATAACTTAATAATAGAATTATTGAATATTAAAAAGTTTATACAAAATAATAATGTTGCATCAGCTGGTAAATTAAATTTATAATTCTAGATACGTGAAAAAATACTCGGAAAACCACAATATTTTTTTTTAATTAAACATTTTTAGCAGAATTGATACCTGAGTTCAGAGAAAGGAGGAAATAATAATAATTAGTGTATTATAGTTTAGATATTAGTTTATTATGTGAACTACAAGAAAATGTACTTTTGCTTAAGTCATTTATGAATAATAAAGTTTTTTTATAAATTTTTCATTTATTTTTTTGGATTAAAAATTGAACAACTTTTTTTAAGTGAAGAAATGTGAGTGAAAAATAGCGAAATTTTTTTAACTCACAAATTAAGTTGTTAGGAATTTTATTTATTTAATTTTTTTTTGTTATTTATTAATATTTATTTATTTATTTATTTACTATTATTTACAAAAAAAAAAAATTATGATGTTGAAATTTGAAAACAGTATTAAAAAAAATGTCCCTTATAATGAAAAATTTACATAAAAGTTAAAATGAACCAAACATTTATTCTTTTTAAAACAATTTTTTTCATTCACAAATGAAATTATTTTATTACAAGATTCAAATTCGGATAAATTATATAAATGAGAAATTATTGTTCATTATTAAAAAATTATTTTTAAAAAATGAACTAAATATATATTTATTTTCTTAAAAACTAATTTTTTTAATTAAAAAAAAATTGTCCTGGAGTAAAATTCAAATCAATATGAATCATAAATAAAATTGTCGTCAATTATAAACAAAAATTTATCAAAAACAAAGAATTGAAAAAAAGAAACATTTATTTTGTTAAACACTATTTTTTTTGTAACTTAAAAAATTGATTGTGTGCTAAAATTTAAATTTAATTGGAGCATAAAGAAGAATTGTTCATTTGAGCATTTAAAACTTTATGAGCACTATTAAGTGATCGTATTGGTTAATTTTAGTAATAAAATAAATAGTAGGTACATTTTTTTAATTCGTTTTTTAAATATTTGATAATAGATGTAATTTCTACTGAATTATTAGTTAATTTTACTAATTTTTTTTAATTTTATTAATTCGAAAAGTAATTTTTACATATTCATTAGTAAAATTTAATAATTGAATGTCAAAAATGATTCACTGATTTAAATTAGTAAAGATTTTAAGTAATTTAAATTTTACAGAGTACAATTTGATTAGTTAAAGTTTTTACTGATTTGAATAAGTGACTTTTAAATTAGTTTAAATTTTAAAACTGTAACTGTTGAATTGTTTAATTTTGTTTCCAAAGTAAATAGTGATATTCACTAATTTATTAGTAATTTTTACTAAGAAATAGTAATTTTTACTAAGAAATAGTAATTTTTATTAAGAAATAGTAATTTTTATTAAGAAATAGTAATTTTTACTAACAAATAGAAATTTATACTAAGAAATAGTAATTTTTACTAATAAATAGTAATCTTTACTAACAAATAGTAATTTTACTAATAAGTAGTAATTTTTACTAAGAAATAGTAATTTTTACTAAATTCTTAGTAAAATTACGAATTTAAAAAGAAAAGGAAAAATTTTTACAGACTTGTTAGTGAAATTTACTAATTGAATAACAAAAATCATTCACTAAGTCAAATATAGTAAACATTTTTACTAAAGTTAGATTTTAAAGAGTACAGTTTAATTAGTAAACTTCTTTACTAATTTGAATTAGTGACTGACTTTTTGCTTTTAAATTATTTATCTTATATTAAATTTTATTAATAGAATGAATAGAATTTTTTTTACTAATTTGTTACTAAAACTTACTACAAATTGTAATTTTTACTAAATGATTAGTAACATTTATTAATTCAAAAGCAAAAAGTAATTTTTACTAATTTATCAGTAATGTTTACTAATGAATATTATTTTCTACTGTCTAAATTTGAATCAGTTGGAAATAACTAATTGTAAGTTAAAAATTACCGATGTTTCGGTAAATTTTCTTTTGACTAATTCCATTAGTCATGTTTAACTATTTTTTCAGTTATTTTTTTTTCAATGAAAATCAGTTATTTTTTAGTGATTTAGAACCATGATTTTTAAATTTTAACTGATTCAAATTAGCAGAGTAAATATTTTTTTTCAGTAAAATTTATTAATTAGAAAGGAAAAAGTCAGTGAGTTTTCAAATAAGTAAACATTTTTTCCTAATTAAAATTTTGAGTGTAAACAAATAAAATTTGAATTCTCAACGAAGTAAATTTCGTTGAGAATTTCGAACATCAGGGACGTTATATTAAAAGAGAAAATAATTCCGCATTTATTGAACGTGTTGAAATTTTTTTCGGGGGGAAATTTTTTGTTTAATTTACTAAAACGACGGTTATGATCATTTTCATCATCAGGATACTTTATTTGACTAATAATTCCAATTTTAACTCTACTATAGTATATATGCTTGATGGAAAAGTTATATCCTTGTCATTATTTTAACTGAAACTAGTCGTAACAGTTACATATCGTTTCTCCTCGTCTATATTTTATGGACTAGATAAAAAATAAGGGTCATGTTACATGTATATATATATACACACACAGAAGACCATTTCCTGAAACGAGTGATTACTAAAATGTTACGCGAAAAGATAGGGAAAATATATATAATAGGAAAAAAGGAAAAATTTTTTTTCTTTCCCACGATGCAAGAATTATTGTAAACTTTTCTCTTTGGTTCTCTCTTTCTCTCGATTTTTTTTGTCTTTTGCTCAAAGATTGAAAGTTATTTATTCTTTTAACGAAATTGGACTAATTTTTCTTTGAAAAGATTGTATCCTAGGGTCGCATTACCCGGAGGGCCATCCCTGAATAACGTGGAAGTTGAAATATATAGGTAGTTCACGGAGAGTCGATCAATAACACGCCATGGAATAGCGCGCTGTCGCTGCTGCTACTGCTCCTGCTGCTGCTGCTGCTGTTTCTGTAGCCAATGTCATTTTTGATGCCATCTATACACAGATGTGTGATTGCTGTTATAATTTTTTTTTTTCATTCCAGAGAACACAATTAAAGCAATAAAGAATAAAGTTGGTGCCCTCTGTACTCTCTCTGTCTCTCTTTCTCTGACGCAAAAGTCAGTCTCTGCTTTTGTTGCAAATATGAACGTGTATGCACACAATGAAAATTGTTCAACAGAGAAAGAGAATGCACGTCTTGATATATACCAATCATAAAATGAATTATGCTCTTTTTATACTGCGAGTCCCTTGTCTGAAATTCATTTTAGCTTCTTCTTCTTCTTTTTCTTCTTCTTCTTCTTCATTTTCGTCTTTCGATTTTCTTCTCTTCTTTTTCTTCTGCTTTTCTTTCTTCGTCTCTTTTTCTTCTTCTGCTTTTCTTTTTTCGTCTCTTCTTCTTTTTCTTCTCCGGCTTTTCTTTTTTCGTCTCCTTTTCTTCTTCTGTTTTTCTTTTTTCGTCCCTTCCTCTCCTCCTTTACACTGAGAAAACATTATACTCGTTTCAAGTAAAAAAAATAATTTTAAGTGATTTTGTTTCATTGAAATTAGTTTGTTAGTTTAATTCCAATATACAGAAAATATTTACTGCTTTGATTCAAAAATAATTTTTGTTTAAATAATTATGTTTAATTCAAACATATTTTCTGTTTTGAATTAAACAAAAAAATGTTTAGAAATTTTATGTTTGATTCAAACTTCAAAGTTGATGATAAATAATTTAAAATCAACTATAAATTATGTTTGAAATAAATATATTATTTCTATAAATGAACCAAAAAAAAAAAATTTGAATTAAAATTAAATTAGTTTGACTGTATAGCAAAGACATATTTTAAGTTTGATTTAAACAAAATATATGTTTGAATCAAATAAATCGTTTTCTCAGTGTAGTTTTCTTTTTTCGTCTCTTCTTTTTCTACTTTTCCTTTTTCATTTTCGTTTTTATTTTATTTTTTTTCCCTCTCGTGACTCTTTTTTTTTGAGGATTATTTTTCGAAATAATTCACTTTATTAAAGTACAAAGTAAATGCAATTAACTTTGTTTGAAATGTTTATTTATATGTCCGTAATTTTGCCTCGAATCAAAATAACTGGGATTGCTCTCCAAGTAAACAATTTCTTCTTTTGACCTTTTATTCGAATTGAAATTTAGATAAGTTAATTAAATGTCATTAGAGTTTATAGCAGTCTATTTAGAGAGTTCTTCTCTGAATGTTTCTGTATATTTTCATTGGAATATTATAAATGCATGTGTCGAATAGAACTTTGACAATTGAACTCTATTTTTAATTATATTAAGAATTGAGTGATTGACTGTTTTAATTTTATTGAAAAAGTAGCAACATTTTTTTTTTATTGATGATGATATGAAGGAGGAATTTGACGAACTGTCAAATCAAAATTTAATCCAATGTGCTAATTTGGTAATTTGAATAATAAATACAAATTAAATTTTAAATTCGTCTTGGTACAAAAGGTGAAAAATTTAATTTTGAATATTTACAACGATTGAGAGTTGCTTTTAAATAAAAGTAACAATTTTCTGTGAATGAGAAACATTTTTTAAATTTTTTAACTTTTTTTTGTTAAATTTTCAGTTAAGTTACTTAAATCGTTTATTATTGATAGAAAATTATAATTTTTATTCAATTGCAACTTTAAAATATTCAAAATGTAGAAAATTTAATTTCTTACGCTTCTACCGAAGGGAATTTAAAATCGAATTTGACTAAAAACAAAAAGTAATCACATTTTACTATTTTTTGTTCTGATTCTTTATTCGAATCTTCCTTAAACAGTTTTAGAAAATTAATTGATAAGTTTAAAATTTAACATGTTTTCAGTTCAAAATTTTTTAAAACCTATAAATTTTTGATAAATTTTAATAATTCAAATTCTTCTGAAATTATTTAAATTTTTTAATTAGAATTATACACGGAAAAACTTTTTTCAAGAGTCATTACTAAATTTATTCAAGAACTCAGGATATGGGAAAAATTTAGAACTTCTTTTAGAAAAGTTAAATATTCATTAAAGAATTTTCAGGAGTTTTTCTAATGGCTTGGAAATAATTGTTCTTGACGCTGCGACTGAGTTCTTCAGTCACTGCGCCTTGAAAAAGTCTCGAACTATTTAAGAAAGAAGACGAAGCGTAACCAATAGGTATACAGCGCCACTTGGCTTTAAACGCTTTAAAACGATCTAAAACTAAAGTATCGTAACGCGTCCCTGCAGCCGAGTGGCATAAGGCGAAGCGATCTTGAGTCTCGAGGTCTCAAGTTCGACTACTCAGGCGGGCAAATTTTTTTCGCTAATTTTAAATTTTTCTATTCTTAAACCAGTTCAGGACTTTTTCAAAAAAATTCAATAACTAGTCCGGAAATGTACTACAGTTATCCCCGAACAGCTTAAAATAATGTTTCAATCTATGGTTTTGTAGCATTTCTTGTTTTATTTCCATATCCTGAGTTCTTGAATAAGTTTAGTAATGACTCTTGAAAAAAGTTTTTCCGTGTATAACAATTTATTTAAAATAATTAATTTATAGAAGACTTTTTTGTTAAAAAAACTAAAAAACATTGAATTCTGTAGAAGTTACAAATGATTTGCAGAAATTGAATTATTTTCATAAGTAATGGAATTTTTTGTAGAAATTCAATTATGTTTGAAAATTTAAAAAAAAATGTTAAATTATTGTCAAAATTTCAGTTATCTTTAAAAATAATATAAATTTTCTCCAAAATCCAATAGTTATTAAAATTTTTTATAAAATGTTAGAATTTCAGTGCCTTTTAAAAAATTTCCTCAATTCAATGATTTTCAACATTTGATATTTAAATAAAATTTTTAAAAGAATTTAATTATTTAAATAAAATTGTAGGAAAACATTTCATTATTTTCACAAATGATAAAAATTTCCCCGGAATTCAAATATTAACAATTTTTTTTAATAAAATTTTTTGCAATAATTTAATTATTTGCGTAAATAATAAAATTTTTTGTTGCAATTCAAATATTTTCGTAAAAAAATAATATTCTTCTTAGAAATTCAATTATTTTCAATAAGTGATACAGCTTATGGCAAAATTTCAATTGTTTTTTTTGTTTTTATTAAAACTCGTTAGTTCAAGTATTTAAAAATTTGTTGAAAAATTTCTTTACGAAAATTCAGTTTTATGAAACATTCAAGTATTTAATAAAATATTTTTTTTGTATTTAAATAATTGAATTTTTGTAGAATTTTCTAATAGAAAGTGTTTTAAAAATTAATTTCAG
Source organism: Leptopilina myrica (nomen nudum) (assembly GCA_032872475.1). Classification (NCBI taxonomy): domain Eukaryota; kingdom Metazoa; phylum Arthropoda; class Insecta; order Hymenoptera; family Figitidae; genus Leptopilina; species Leptopilina myrica (nomen nudum). The sequence continues at coordinate 1,984,373 of CM065458.1, forward strand.
TTGAAAATTTAAATAACCGAGTTTTAAAAAAAGTTTAAAATTAAAGAATTTGAAAATATGAATTTTACAAACTTTTAACTAACAATTCTGTAGAATTACTTTTTTTTGAAAGAGTTAATTTTTTTTAATTATTGAAATTCTAACACATATTTAAAATTTTAATGATTATTTATAATTAGAAAATTTTCGAATAATCGAAATTTCGTCAAATCGATTGTAAAATAGTTTTGAAAATTCTCGAATAACTTTTTTAAAAATAATTAAAAATAATTGATTTAAAGAAGTTTATTTCAAAATTGCAGAAAATAATAATTGAATTGAAATTATGAAAATAATCTTGATGATTTTTTTAATGATTATAAAACATGAAATAAAATTGCTAAATTAAAAAAAAGATCGAATTTAAAATTTTGGAAAATCATAATTCTTAGGGAAAAATAACAATGATTGAATATATTTATTTCAATATTTATTTCAATACATTGTAAATGAAGTGATTGATGTGTTGGAATATTTTAATGAAAAAATTTTGTTGTTACAAATATTTTGACAAATGAAATTTAATAATAATTATTAACGTATATATTAATTATGTTCCAATTAGTAATTTTCAAAAATAGTAAAATATCGACACATTCATTTTCAGTTATTATTATTGTATATTCATTATTATTAAAAGATGATATTTCAATATATAAATATTTAATGTTTTTCCTCCTTTCTTTTTTATATTATATTCTGAATTTAAAATAATATCGACACATGGAATTGAATTCACATATAAAAGTTAATTAATAAATGGTTGGAAATTGATGGATTTTAATTAATTTGTCTATACTCGATGTGATATAATTATAGAAAGAATATTTCTTTTTTATTTTATTTTTCTATAGAGAGAAAGAGAGAGAGAGATAAAAGAACCGACTACAGAGTATAAATAAATTTATATAGGAATTGAAAAAAGAGTCAGTTGAATAAATTTTCAAGTGAAATCTGTTAGTTTTAAAGAGCTAAATATAGGTGTCAAATGTTTCTTTCAAGAGAGAAAAATAGACGCTTTTCCTGTTAAGGAGAAGGGAAAATTAGTACTTCCTTACCACATGTTTCTTAAAAGTTTTCTTAGGTGAATGTAATTCGAAAAATAAAGGGAAAAAGTGGAGAAAATTTATTATATAAAAATAGAAGTAAAAAATAGCGTGGATTTAAAAAGAAAAGATCGTGAAATTTATAGAATTCAATTAAGTTTATAATCAATATTTGTTTAAAAATAAGTTAATGAGTGAATTCTATTATCGATGTAGACTATAAATATAAACATAATTTGTTGCGATAAAGTTTACAAAGTTTATTATTAACGATTGGAAAAAAAAATTTTCTGCTAGGTTTTCTTAGAAAAAAAACTGTTTACAATTTTTTTTTCGTCAATTAAAGAAAAATATCTAGAAATATTTTGTTGACAAATATTTTTACAAAAAAATTTTTTTTTTATTTTAATAATTTCCATAGCAAAAAAAATGTATTCCCCTAGTTTTGAAATATGAATTTCAATCGAGCTTCTAACTTTGTTAATTATAAATTTTGTTATGAATATTGAAAAAATTTAATTCAAATAAAAAATACAAAATCATTGTTTCTATTGTTTTCCCTCTTTCATACTGTATATTGTAAATAACAAAAAAATTCTCAACTTTTTAAATAAATAGAGAGAGAGAGAGAGAGAGAGAGAGAGAGAGAGAGAGAGAAGATAATAAATTATCTCATCTGCAAAAGTATATATATATATTTTTTTTTTGAAACTATAGACAATGAACATTCATTTTTCTTTTCGAAATTAATTATAATTTAATTTTGTTTTTATTGAAAAAAAATGGAGAAAAGAAGAGAACAAAGCAAAGTGAAAACATTGAAGATGGGAAAGTATCAAGAAAGTTGTCTTTAACAAGAAAAAGTAACTTTAAGTAGCTTTAGGCTAAGAAAAGTAGGGGAAAAAAGTGTCCTGATAAAAGAAAAATAAAGGGGGAGAAAAAAATAAAAAAAAAAGTAAAACGATGTGAAAGTTTGAAACCTCTGCCATTATATCTCTCTTTCAAAAATAATAATAACAATAAAAAAAGTGAAAAAAAGAAATGAAACGAAAAGAGAGAAAAAAAAGAAAGAATCTTAAGTATTACTTTGTTTTCAGGTGCAGAAGATGTATTCAGGTTCACAGGAAACGAGACACATACAGATTACTTCCGACTGGTGCTGAGAGATGAAAATTATCTTCTAGTCGGTGGAAGGTAAATTGAATTCTTTGACATGATTCATAGTTTGCTTTTTACTTTTCAAGTATAATAGTTGTATTAATATTTCTACAGCTTTTTTCTATTTCGTTCAAATTTTGCGAAAAAAAAAAATTTTTTTTTGAATTTTTTGTTAAATTAAATTAGAATTTTTACTGATTAATTACAAGAGAATTTTTATCATAAAACACTAAGGAAAGAAGAAGAAAATTAGATTTTGTCAACATTTGTAAAAATAATAAATTAAATTCCTATAGAGAATTTTGTCGAAATTTTCACAATAAGAGAATTCTTTTAAAGAATATTGTTTAAAATTTAATTTAAAATTAAGAAATGAAATGAGAAAATTAAATTTTATTATCATTTTTGGAAATAATAAATTAAATTCTTATAAAGAATTTTATAAACATTTTTCACAATAATAGAATTCTTTTAAAGAATATTTAAAATTTAATTCTTTCAAAGAATTAGTGAATTTTTTTCAGAACTCCTTTCATTGCTTTGAACAATTTCATTGAAATTTTTTTAAATAATGGAATTTCTGAAAAAAATTTATTACAAATTTAAAAAATAGAATTTATTAGAATAATGTTATTAAAATTTGTAAAAAAAAAAGTTTTTTTCAAAGAAAAGAATAGAATAGAATACAAAAAAAATTACAAATTTTAAAAATAATTGCATTCTTTTAAAAATTTTATAACAATTTTTGAAAGTAAGTGAATTTTGGCAAAGAATTTTCTTTAAAATTTTGAAAATAATCAGATTCTCTCGAAAAATTTGGCTAAAATTTTTAATTTATTGACAATAATTGTATTTCAGTGAAAATTTTGATTATTTATTAAAATAATTGATTCTTGCAAATTTTTCCGACGAATTGAATAAAAATTGTATTGAAAATAATTGAATTCTTGCGAAGAATTTTATTACAATTTCTAAACGAAATTTTAATTTTTAAAATAATTATATTTTTCTAAAAATAAATTTATTAAAATGTTTTAAATTATTTTTTTCCTACAGAGAATTTTATAATTTATGAAAATAATTTTATTCTTCACGTATTAAAATATTTGTAAATATAAAATAAAAATTTTGAAGAATTTTATTCAAGTGTTAGAAAATTAGAAAATAATAAATAATAACAATTAATTAGTTATTTGTATAATTTAGTGATTTTTTTAAAATTTTGATTCCGAAATTATTCAAAAATTACAATTGTTATTTTATAAGTAAAAAAAAAGCTTTTCTAATTTGCATAATAATTATAATAATAATAATAATTTTTATTTAGTATTTCAATACTATATTTCGAAAGTAGAATTTTTTTTTCAATTTAATATGAAAAATGTATGTAGAACTTTTTACAGTGGTTAGTTTTCATCTAAGGAAAACATTTGTTCTAATCTTTCGTATTTTGCTGTATACAAAAGAATCTTTTTGATGACTCAGTTCACCTAAAATGAAAAGTAGACTATGAAAATATAAGAACTTTTATTTCTCAGAGTGTAATCCCTAAGGGAATATCTTAGAAACCTCCAATTTTTTTTCCTTAGAAAAAAAGATAGAATTAAGTTTCTTGTTTAGAATACTTCCACTTTTTTTGCTCATGTTATAACTTTAAAGAGAATTACAAATTTTATTTCTATCATATCAACTCTAATGGTAGGGAAATAATATCGAATCAATTAAATATTTATTGAAATCATTAGCATTTTCGATTGCATTCATGAACAAAAATGTTCATGAATTCTATTTTTTCTTTTAATTTATTTTTTCGATTAAATTGAAAAATTAAAAATATTAAATTGAAAGAAAAAATAGAAATAAAAAATACTTTCAAAAGAATTTAATTATGATTTTCGAAAATTTTAATAAAATTCCACGCAAGAATTCAATTATTTTCATAAATAATAAAACACTCCTGAGAAATTCAATTATTTTTTAATACATTAAAATAAAAAACTGAAAACATTTAAAAAGAAAAATATAAATTATTAATGAAATGATTATGAATAGAGAAAAAGATGAAATTAATATCTAATATGAATAATTTCTGTTTTTCGTTTTATTATAGAAATCTGGTGCATAATTTGAGCTTGACAGACCTCACGGAACAACAAAGATTGACGTGGTACTCAAAGGAGGATGACATTAAAATGTGCGTTATGAAGGGTAGCGACGAGGAGAAATGCCAAAATTATGTTCGTATTTTAGCGAAAACGGGAAATAATAATTTATTGGTTTGCGCAACGAATGCCTTTAAACCAATGTGTCGAGATTACATTGTTCAAGCTGGTAATTATTCTGTGGAAAATGAGAAACCTGCTCAAGCACGCTGCCCCTATGATCCACAGCATAACAGTACTTTTGTTTACGTGAATGGCGAACTTTACACAGGTACTGTTGCCGATTTTTCGGGAATGGATCCAATTATTTACAGAGAGCCCCTTCAAACCGAACAATATGATTCAATGAGTCTCAATGGTGAGCATCAATTATTATTACTCTTAAATTATAACTGCCTGGAATTTCCTCAAAGAAATTTTGATATCTACTTTTGTTCTTCTCTTTTTCATTTTTAATTAGTACCATATACGATTGAAATGTGGGGTAAATTTTCTAGACGTATGAATATTTTCTTCAACAAAATTTCATTTTCTGCGAGTTCGTGTTTTTCCGAAATTTCATTTCATTTCCTTTTCAATTATAAATTATTTTACTCTTAAAAATACAAATTATACAAACCGAACAATACAAATTTAAATCATGTGAATGTACTTTTGCTTCTTTTTTTTAAATTTCTATTCAACTGATAATTTAATAAAAGAATTTTCAAATAAAATTGGTCCAAAATTTCGTAGACAATTTGTCATTGAACATAATTTTTAATTATTAAATTTTCTCTTGGAGCGAATTTTGAATTTAAATTAAATATTCGATTTTGTTACATTTTCGATTTTGCTCTTAAATTAGATATTTTTTAATCTGACCGAACGGAAATTTGACAATTAAAAATTTAGTGATTGGAAAATTTTACAAAAATTACATACATTTGATGAAAATTCTGTGAAATGAAATTTTCATAAAAAGATATCTGAATAAAATTTGTTTTATTAGAAATTCTTTTATAATTTCACGTTTTCACTAAAAAAAACTTTTAAAATTTCCAGTTGAGAAATGTTTCGTAGCAAATTTAATAGGACACATAAATTCTCTTGAATAAATAAAAATTGTAAATGAACTTTAGTTTTAATAAATAAAAATTCACCTGAATGAAAAATTCACAGTATAAAATATCTGTTCGCTATTGAGTCTACTTTGTAAAATTCGATAAAATAAAAACTCAAACTTCTCGGACTAAATGAACTATGTAGGAAATATTTAAGCATTTTTTTTACATTTTAGTTTTAGTACTTAATTTTTAAAGTTAAAAACGAGAATTTCAAAATTTTGTCTCTATTAAAAAATTTATGAATTAAGCTTATGGTCTTTTAATTTTTAAATTCAGCAAAACTATTTTTGTGATGTTGGAAAAAATTTACTTTTTTTACATAAAAAATTGTCTTTAAGAGTTTTTTTCGAATTGAAATTTTTCAAATAATTCGCGTACGATTTTCGAAAATTCTCTTTATCGGTAAATAATTTTTCAAAGCACTGCAAAAAAAATGCACATTGGAAAAAAACATATCCAATCAACTTTGACTTAAACGTTTGAGGATTTTAAATTGAGAAAGTTTTGACTTTGAATAGTTTTGCATATTGAGCATTGAATAATTGAAAGTGGAATTTTAGTTCATTTGAAAGAAAATAATTTTCGAAGGTGAAAATTGTAAAATAATAAGAATAGATTAGATTGTTTTGGTTTTAATTGCATTTTTTTTCCTTTTTATTAAATTTGAACTATTTTTGTAATCATTTTCGAATGTAATTTTTCTATTGCTTATAATTTTGAATAGATTTAAAGTGTGAGTGGAGAATTTGATTTTTGAATTTAAATTCTTCTCTTTTTTCAGCGCCAAATTTTGTGAGTTCTATGACACAGGGGGACTTTGTATATTTCTTCTTCAGAGAAACAGCTGTAGAATATATTAATTGCGGGAAAGTAAGTGTGACTCCAAATTGATAAATTAGTTTAAAAAAAATGCTTTTTACAAATAATTTATTTTGAAAAATTTAGTAATTTATTTTGGCAAATAATTTTGTTGAATTCCTACTGATTGTAATTTTTTTTGCAGGCGGTTTACTCCCGCGTTGCAAGAGTTTGCAAACATGATCGAGGGGGGCCTCATCGTTTTCGTAATAGGTGGACGAGTTTTTTAAAATCCCGCCTGAATTGTTCAGTGACAGGCGATTTTCCATTTTATTTCAATGAAATACGTGAGTTTAATATTTTATTAAAATTTTGAACGTTCGAAGGAACGAAATATTTCGAATATTTGAATTTCTTTGGATTTTTTTTCAAAATTGCTTTACTGAAGGGAAAAATAATAGAAATTCAATTAGAAAAGGAAATTAATTATTGAGAAAGTAAATACTTTGTTCGTAATTAATTTTTTTAATGTATGGAAGAATATTTTTTAATAAAAATAGAAATGAAAATAGAAATGAAAATAGAAATGAAAATAGAAATGAAAATAGAAATGAAAATAGAAATAAAAATACAAATAAAAATACAAATTAAAATTTGAATTAAAAGTAGGAAAAAAAAGTCCCAGCGTTTATTTACACGTTCAAAACGTTAAGAAACGTAGTTAATATTTACCTTTCTTTTCTAACTTAAAATTGTCGTTATAACGAAACTGTTTTTAATTAATTCGTAAATATTAATCATTTGTATGTTTTTAGCCATTTATAACGGAGAAGAGAATTTTTTATTCTCTTCTTAAGTATTTAACTTTTAGGTTTAAATTATTTAATGCTTTCTCAGTAATGGCAAGTTTTGTCTGAAATTGACTTTGAAATAATGTTAATACTTTTCTATTGTTTGTCAAAAAAAAAAAGAATGAAAGGAAATAATTATTAATAAATTGCCTCGCCTCTTTGTTCGCAGAGTCGACAACAGAACTGATATCTGGTCAATATGGCAGCGTATCAGCACAATTAATATACGGCACATTCACAACTCCTGTTAATAGTATAAGTGGATCTGCCGTTTGTGCTTTCTCGTTACAAGATATTGCTGATACCTTCGAAGGTAATTTTAAAGAGCAAAGTGCTCTTAACTCAAATTGGTTGCCTGTGCAGAGCTCAAAGGTTCCAGATCCAAGGCCGGGTCAATGTGTCAACGACTCTCGCACGTTACCTGATTTAACTTTAAATTTTATAAAAAGTCATTCGCTCATGGATGAATCAGTTCCGAGTTTCTTTGGACAACCCATCGTCATTCGAACAAATTTCCAGTAAGTGAAAATTTAATTAAATTCGAAATGCGAGGGGAAGATAGTAAAAAAAATAGATGTTTTGAGAAATAATTTTGTAGTTTGAAAAAAGATGTTTGCTTTAACTGTTGGGATAATTTATTATTAATCATTTATTAGAGGATAAAACTTTTAATGTATTAAGGGAATTTTGTAGAAAGACGAGAGCTTGTTGCTTAAAGGTTTTACCCTTTGATTAATATTTAATGTGTTCTTTGATTATTGATTAATAAATTATTAGACTAGTGAAACGAACACTATTTCTAAGTCTTTTGAAACTATAATTTATTCTGGTCAATGTCTGAATATATCTTTTGATCCAAATTATTTTGATATGTTAGGAATTAATTTAATCTTGTAATTTGATTCGTGTGATTTTAGAGAGAAGTTTAAATTAATTACATTTTTAAAGAGTTTTATGAAAACGTCAAATTTTTTTGAAAAACACTGAAGAAAATAAATTTCTAACATTTTTTTCGAATCGACGAAACTGGCGTTTTATTCTGAGACCTGCTATTCTGTTTCTTTTTTCATTTTGATTGTAAATTCTAAATAGAATGTGGTTTCGCATTTTCTCTGGAATTTGAACTATAGTTTCAAAATTGCAAAAAGGATGCAGATTACGAGTAATTTGTCAAAAGAAAATATTTATGTTCCCCTTTCATTTCGTTTAGAAATTTTACGATCATGTTACTAAAAAAAAATAAAAATGGAAATAATAAAATTGCATTTGCGCTTTCAGTTACAGATTCACACAAATCACAGTGGATCCACAAGTAAAAACACCTGGGGGTAAAACCTATGATGTTTTGTTTATTGGCACCGATAATGGAAAAGTGATAAAAGCAATAAATGCCGAGTCGGCGGACTCACATCAAAAAGTCAGTCCAGTTGTGATTGAGGAGATTCAGGCATTTCCAATGACAATTCCAGTGCGTGGAATAAAAGTTGTGCGCGCAACGCAGGCCGGCGATGGCTTGGAGGACGGTCGTCTTGTTGTTATTTCCGACAGTCAAGTGCAAGCATTGAGATTACATCGATGTTACAGTGATAGAATTCTTTCTTGTGGTGAATGTGTCGCGCTACAGGATCCCTATTGTGCATGGGATAAAGTTGAGGGCAAATGTCGTGCTCTCGTTGGACCAGCGGCGACAGATGCAACAAGATTTTTGCAGAGTGTTGCCACTGGATTGCACAAATATTGCCCGCCAAGTAAAACTGTAAATAAAGATGCTGGCAGCTTTGGAGCGATATCTGCCAATCAAAACAAATTCCCTCAAGATTCCCTAGCGTCTAATAAAGATGGGCAAGGAGGTGAGATTATAAATATTATGCAAGATGAAGAACAAAGCAGTTCAGGTTAGTTAAACGTAGTTGAAATAAAAACAATAGTTCTCTTTCTTCTTCAATTTAAATTTGATTTTCTACATATATATATATGAGAAATTTCCGAAAATTTCAAATTTCGATCGAGAGATTTCAAATTTTTAATAGCGAAATTCTGTTTTCTTTGAACTGTGAGGAAAATATTAGTGTTCGATATCGTTTGATTTTTTTGAACTGTGTGTGTTTGCAGGGTTGTCACAGAAATCTTTGAATTCTTCTTAAGAAAAAATCAGACAAACAATCGAAACAAAAGTTAATTCAATGTCATAATTTCGTATTTTAGAAGAAAAAGACACTTTTTAAATTTTATTAAATATTTAATTTTAATTAGCAGAAAACTCGATTACATGAATAATTTGAAGTAAATTGTATAATAAAGTCAATTACTTTCAAAGCAATGTTCAGAAAATCTTTAAAAGAATTTAATTTGAATTTTTCAAGATTTTAATTAAATTCTTCGAAGGTATTAAATTATTCTCAAATATTTTTAAAAAATTCTTTACAAGAAGTCAATGATTTTCAATACATTAATTTTAATATTAAAAACATCAAAAAGCAATTTATTAAAATTAAAAAAAGTTTGGAAATAATTTAAATTTTTAAATAAATTCTATTAAAAAAATATTTGAACTTTTTAGGAATTTGAAATTTCTGAAAAATAATGATTAAACTCATCTTGAATTTTGTTTCATGGAAATAAGGGAGAAAATTAAAAATTCTGTCTGTGTGTAAAAATCAGTGAATAATTCGACGGAGAGACAAAATGAATTTTTTGTGGCAACCCTGGTTTATTGTATTTTTTAGAATTATTTATTTCTATTATGTGCTCATAATTTGACATATCACTTTAATGTTTATTTATTTTAGGACCGGAAGTATCAGCAGCGGATTCTCCACCGCCACAATATTCTGTCGAAACTTTAGTAATGGCAGTGGTTGCTGGTGCATTGTCTGCACTATTCGTTGGCTTTGTTACGGGTTATTTATGCGGTCGAAAGTGTAGAAAGGATGAAGATGATAATTTACCGTATCCAGATACTGAATACGAATATTTTGAGCAACGCCAAAATGTAAACAGGTATGTTTCGATGTTATGACAATGTTTTTTTTTCTCTTTCTTCTTTCATATTTCAATTTTTTTCGAAAAATCGGAAAAACATTTCGCTGGTTGTTAGTAATTGAAAGTTTCCATTTTCATTATGTCTGTTTGATGGTAGTTTTCGATTTTTTTTCTGTCACAGTTTTAGAAGCCTTTTTTGGAAATTCTCTTTTTGTTTAATTTTGAAAGTATTTTATCATCTTGGGTTTATTTTTTCAACTTTCGAATTTAATATTCTTCGAAAATTGTCAAATTCACGATGCAAAAACATAAAGAAGCTGAGAAATATTGGAAAATAATTTACTAGACACAAATTTATTTTTAGTTTAATATTTTTCAAGTTTCCGGAATTTAAATCAATTTTCGTAGAATTATAGATTATCACCTCTTTTGTTTTTATGAATAATTCGGTTGATCTAATTTTAAATTTATTATTTCTAAAATATTTCTTGGTTGGAATTTGAACGAGTCGATATTCATTCTAATTTTAATGAATCTATTCAGAAGTGGAATTAACTTAATTTTGAAATATTTGAATTTCAATTAATGATAAAGGTGTCAATTAGATTGATGCAAATTTGTTACATTGTTGATTAATTAGATAATTTAGTTGATTCTTTCTTTGAAGACATTTTTTTATCATATTTTTGTCATTCTATTTTCGAAAAATAATTCACCTTTTCACCTATTTAATAGAAAAAGAATGAACCCTGGTGATATTTTAGAGAAGAATTAGAAGTTAAATTTCTTTTATTTCCGGTGACGAATTGTTTAAATTAAAAAGCAGAGATTTTTGTAGGGAAAAGACTTAAAAATGCTTTTCCTGATAATTATATGGAGCGGATGAATATTCATTTATACTTATTTATTTCAACTGTTTTAAATTGTATTTCCAACGACTCGTTTGTTCGATTTTCGAATAAATCGATTTTTAAAATTTTTAATTATAAAACGAATTTTTATTTAGAAAACAATAATGTTTAATTATTTCATAGAATTTTTAAATTAAATTCAATCGAATTTTTTAATTTTTAATTACGAAAAAGTTTTATTTAGAAACAGTAATGAATTTAATTATTATTATTTAATAGGATTTTTTAATTCACTGAAGTTATTTTTAAAGACTCTTGAGTTCACTACATTTTTCATGCAATAAAATGTTTAATTGTCAGAATTTAAATTCAACACCACTTTAATGGAACAAAATAACTACGTAATGAAATTTTTGATCAGTTGAATTTAAATTTAGCTAAATCTTTATGTAACTGAAAGTTTTCATTAAAGGGAATTATCATTTAATGAAATTGGGAATATACATTTTTTAAGAGATTTTTCTTTTAGTTCAGCGAAATTTTTATTAACTTGGAAGAATTATTAAAAAGAAATTTGAAGTAAATTTTCTAAATTTCCGTCTAGATGAACTTTTGAAAGGTTGGATTTTTTTATTTCACTAAATTTTCAGTTAATGAATTTGTATTTAACGAATTTTCATGGTTATCAAATAAAAAATGGCTAACAATATAAAATTGGGCAAATTACAAAAGTTTTTTATTTTCAAGAATCAAATTTAACTGTTGAATGATTTCAGATTTTAAATTTCAAAAATGTCATGTATTAAGTAATTTATTAATTAAAATTGTTATTTAGTATTTAAAAAAAAATTTCATTTTCTTTGTGACAATTCCATTGTTTTTATAAATAGTAAAATTATTTTCTGTAATTTAATTATTTTTGATAGAATTTTATTAAATTACAATTTTGTTACAATTTCTCGATAGAATGCAATTAGTTTCATAAATTTAGACTTCTTTCTTAAATATTAAAACTCTTTGCAGAAAGTAAATTATTTTAATAGATTTTTAATAAAATTTCCCAACGAATTTAATTTTTTCCGTAATTATTCTATTTTTTGCAGCAATTATTTTGAATTCAATTTTAAGAATATGTCTCGAATGAATTCAATTATTTTCATTTAAATAAAACAGTTTTTCTCATGAATTCAATTGCGCTTATAAATAATTATAATAAAATAAAAAATTCTCTGCATTTCAATTATTCTCAGAATTTTTTATAAAATTCTTTTGGACAATTCAATTATGTTTTAAAAGTGATAAAATCCTTTACAGAAATTCAATTATGTTTTGAATTTTTTTTTAGTTGTCAAAATTTCAATTATCCTTGTAATTAATAAAATTCTTTTCCGAAACTTGCAAAAATTTTAATAAAATTATTGCTAAAATTTCAGTTATTTTAAAAAATTTTCTTTAATTAATTGAAACTGAAATGATTAAATTTGACAATTTTTTGTTATGTTTGCTTTCAGCAGACTGGCGCCCGAGCCAAAATTACTGCCACAGGAAGAAGTGACGTACGCGGAGCCTGTCCTGGTGCCTCAACCTCCCAAATTACATTCGCCAAAGGGTACAATGAGAAAACCACCGCCAACACCCGCGGAGACATTATTCCAATTTCCCGAGGGCTATGGCTTTCGTGGTCCGCGCGATAATTTCGGCACATTACGCTCACATCAAGGCGACGCTTATAGACGTAACGATGGATTTGCGACAACTCGCAGCGTGAAGAAGGTCTATCTCTGAGAAACGAGCGAGGAGGGAGGTGGTGGTCGTCACCGAAGTTTGGGGCGGCCAACGCGAAATCGTCACAATGCGACAACAAGTAGATGTCGCGCCGTGACATCAGGGGGTCAATCTACTGGAGAATTGGCTGGACCGAGGGCACTGGAATCACCCTCACCGCCTACAAGTGATTCTTCCAGTTCCCCTTCTCCTCCCTCCTCGTCACCATCACCAACCCTTGTCCCAATTGCAATGAGTGGATCATCACCTCCACCTGTACCACCTTGCAGTTTCATTTATCGATCATAGTCCAGGTAGGGTAGAAATTAAAATAATATCATAAAAAAGTAAAAAAAAAACATTCTCCTTGCGCATTTCTCAAAAAAAAAAAAAAAATTGTATAATCGTCGATTTAAATTGAAGGTAAACACACGTACATAAATACTTACATGCAGACATACAGTTCATACAGTTCATACACTTAGACACTTCATACACAAACACAAAAATAGACTTAATTCGATAATATAAATAAGTCTTGCATAAAAAATATTTTAAAGACTGAATTTTCTACTGTTGCCATGGGTGGTGTGTAACGTTATTATTTTTAAAGACAATTGTCCGCGATTAATGGACGAACTCATTTTTAATTGGCTAACATAGGATATAGTATGTATTTCTTTTTTTTTAAGCGTACGTGTTGAAATATTGTTACATTTGGCAAAATGCTTTTATTATTTTTATATCCCTGATTAGTTATTAATACTATTTTTATCTACATATTTCTTCCCGTTTTGTAATGTTCTGATTAGTAGAGTCATGCGATGATTTAATTCGTATTAATTTTCTTTTCCCCCCAAAAAAAACCCATTGCATTAGTAGAGTTCTATTTGACGAAAAGGTGGAGGAGTTGGTAAAAAATTAGTCTACTTTTGAAGTGAATTTACTTTATTGGCACTTTTTCCTTTTCTCGAAAACGATTCGAGTCGATTCTTTTTTGTTTCGGTACTTTTTTCTCTTCAATTTTGTAAGGAATACAATTTTCCGAACTGAAAATTAATTCAAAAGGAAGGAATATTAAGTATTAATTTCTTTTATAAATTTTGTAATTCTTATTGAGAATTTGAAAAGGGAATATTTAAAATATAGGAAAATCTGATGAAAATAATTTTCGAAGAGAGAAAATTATTATTTCTTTTTTTAATGTGAAATTTTTAAATTCTGATCTCGAAAAAAGAAGAATATTTAAAAATTCTTTTTCTTTTTACTTTTTTGAATTCTGATTCTTAGTCAAATAATTCTTCTCAAGAATTCAATTATCATTGGGAATTTTTATAAAATTTTTAGAGACAATTCAATTATTTTTATAAATAATAAAATGATCTGCAATAATTCAATTATTTTCAAAATTCAATTTCATTAAAATTTCTCAATAGTAAAATTCAATTATTTAAAAAATATTTTAATAAAATTCTTAGCAGGAATTTAATAAATTTTATAAATTTTATAATTTCTCATTAAAGTTAATAAAATTCCTTCGCAAGAATTAAATTATCCTTTTTAAATAAAAAAAAATACTTTGCAAATATTTGACTATTTTCATAAACTCAAATTTAGTAGGAAAATTTTATGAAAATAATTTTAAAAAAGTAAAAATTATTAACATCTGTTTTTTAAATCTGAATTTTTTTTAATTTAGTAAATTCGAGGATAAAAGAAAACTTAAATATTCTTTTTTGCTTTTTAATGTGATAGAGAATTATTATGATGAAAATTATGTTCCTAAAGGAAAGAGAAATTAATTATTAATTACCTGTTTAAATTTGGAACTTTTCAAATTTAAAATTCGAGAACAGAATACTTAAAATTACATTAGCGAAATCAGATGAAAATGATTTTTTTTTAAAAAAGAGAAGTTAATTGCTCATTTAGTATTTTTAAATTTGAAAGAAATGTTTAAATATAAAATTGAAAAGTTCAAAAATATTAAAATGTCATAGATAAATATTAAAATGTCATTAAATTCTGATGAGAATAATTTTCAGAACGAGAGAAAATGATAAATTTCTCTTTTTTAAATTGGACTTTTTCAAATTTAGATTTCGAAAACGAATGAATATTTAAAACGTCGATCTTTGGGGATATTTTTTAAAAATTGACTTCGGATTTTCAAACTAAAGTGTGTTTTTGCATATTACTGAGGGATTTAAAAATATTTATAATTTACAGGTATATTTTTGTCCATGTTTCTATTATCAGTATTATATCAGCTTTGTCCTGAAGTTATAGACATTTTTAAATCTCAATTTTTATTTTTAAATAATTATTCTTAATTCTTTTCATCATTAATTATTAACAATTAATTATTTTGTAAAGAACGGGACTGTTTTACCTAACGGTTGGTACTTAGATCTTTTTATTACAAAATAATTAAAGAACAGTTCGAACAAAAAGCAAATATTAATAATTAATAATAATTTAATTGCAAAATAATTTATAAATAATAGAAAAATTTCCTTGTTTGGAAAAAGAAGAGAAAAAAACTGTAAATATATATTTTTTTCTATTTTACAATTGAAAAACTATGTGAAAGTGCTCTGAAGGTAAATCCATTTCAATAAAAATCCCTTTTTCTTTTGTTGTTTGTTTGTTGTAATTGACTTTGTAAATTTTTATGCATCGAGAAATATTTGTAAATTTTTTTTCGCAAGCTTTACATATTGCCCAGATTATACACAAGAATTTAGAAAGAAAAAAAAAAAGAAGAAAAACCAAGAATTTGGTTGCAGAAAAATTCTAGTGCAGTGCAATAAAAAATGCACTTGTGATTATAATCATCAGTAATAAGTTTACAACAATTTTAATAATAATTTAATTGATACCAAAAAAATGCTTTCATTTTTTTAAATTCATTTTAGAAATTAGTTAATAGTTTATAATTTACACGTCTTTCTAAATATTCCTAAAAAAAAGTAGTTTATGATTTTTTTAAATTAGTTAATAATCCTGTATTTTTTTAATTTTAATATTAATTTTAATTTTAATTTTTAATTCATCATATTATATATAGAAGGAAAATGTTTAGAAAAAGTTTAAAGATGTCTTTTTAACGTAAAAAAATAGTGGTAACTAGATGACTATATCTAGAAGAAATTAAAGCATTTAGTAGAAAAACAAATTATTGAAAATATTTCAAAAGAACTGAACTAAATTTTATAAAATACAATTGACTACCAGTCACTTTCATTATAGATAAAAAGTAGAAAGTATATATATATATATATATATATATTGTATAAATAGTGAACGTACTTAAACGGCCAACAACTCAAACGAAAATAATTAATTCAATAATCACTTGAAGTGATAATAATAAACATTATTATATACGTAAAATATAAATAATGATTATTATCATCATTATTGTAAAATCATTTATATAAATAATAGGAAGAAATTAACTTTCATTACAAAATAAGTTGCAATAAAATTTTTAATAAAAAGAACTTATGAAAATGATGGAAATTTGTAATTTTGCTCAACATTAAAAATTCAATTCTCACAAACGCTGAAATTTTAATTTCACTCCATTCTCAATGAAATTTTAATTGATAATTTTATTTTAATGTACGTTACTTTAACTGATGGAAATAAATATTTTATTTTCATGAAATATTTCCACAACTCGAGAGTGTTGCAGAAAATTTTTTTTCTCCACAAAGTAATTTACATTTACTTTTGTAACTGTTTTTTACTTGTAAAGAAAATTTAAGTAAATTGTGAATTGAAAAAGATATTGTTTAGCAATTTTACTCTTTAAATTAGAAAAATTTAAAAGAATGCAAAATTTTAGGGATGAAAAAAAAACTTTTAAAAAAATTAAAATTGTTCATTGGTGAAAAAGTTGTTTGTAAAAATGAGATTAATATTGTAAAGCACAAGAATCATCCAAGAAAAGAAAAGGGATTCAATGTTTTAACCGTCAAAACGTAAGAAAAAAAGAATTGTAATTGACAAAACAAATTTTCTTTTTTTTGTTTAAACGCTTTGCCAAAGATCACTAAATTATAAGAGCATATAAATCTATATATATATTATAAATAATATTCCATTCAGCAATAATGTTGCTCCTATAAAAAAAAATAAACTTTTTGTTTTCTTTTGTCGAACCTGCCTTAAGAAAAATAATTTTTAAGAAGTTATAGAATGTCAAATTATGTAATTATGTAAATTGTAGAAAATATTTGACACTACACGAAATTAAATCATTTCACTATATTATAAAAAAAATGCAAGATTAGGTGTATAAAAAAAATGCATTGTCTATTCTGCAATATTATCTCTGAAGTAGGTGCACGTGACACACTCTTTAAAAGAAAATAAGGGGATAAAACATAAATCAATTGCGTATGTATGGGAAAAAAAAGAAGAAAAGAAAATTGAAGCATTTTTGTATTTTCAATTATGAATAATGAAATTTTATGTATTGTCCTCTTGTATTTTAATGGGTCCTCTGTGGGTGAAATTACCCTTGTTGACGGTTTACTTATAAAGATGAAAAAAAAACGAAAAAAAATGAAAAAAACATGTTGACTGGTATATCATTCCATTTTTACGAAGAGAATGAACGATTTTATTCGAAACTATAAATTCACGATTCGCTAAATATTTTTTAGCTTTTATGTCAGTTTGGTTTTATTTCTGATTCTTTTTGTTCTTTTTGAGAAATTTTGTCTGCTGCATTGCTCTGCCCACTACTTTTTTTTTATTTAATATTGGTTGTAAAGTAATTTATCTGCTGACAATATTGACAAGAGAAAAATTGTTTTTTAAATATTGTGAATATTCTTCGTTTGCATTTGTATTTAAAGTCTGATGTATTTATTATTGTCCTCTTGATTGAAATGTTCGTTTATTTATTTTCGATGTGAAAAAAATTTATTTATGTTAAGTTTTGTTTAAAAATTAGTTCCGAAACTTAATTTTTAATAAATAATCTTCGAAGCATGTTTCGAAATTTATTGTAATATAGCTGGAAAATTTATTTTAAATTTTCAAATTTGCAAATTTAGTTGAAAACAAGTTCAAATTTCCGAAATTTATATTTAAGAAATTTGAACTTTGAAAGTTTATTTTAATTTGGAGATTTATTTTTAAAAATTGGAAATTTTTAAAGTTTATTTGAATTTGGAAATTAAATAGAGTAAATTTTCGAATTTCGAAATTTATTTTATCAACTTTACAAAGTTTGTTTGAATTTCGAAATTTACTTTATTAATTTTGCAAATTAGTAAAATTTACTTTAATAAAATGATAATTTACTTTATTACTAAATTTGAAAATTAATTTCGTTAAATTTCTGTAATAAATTAAATGCCAATGATTAACTGAAAATAAAATAAAATTTCTGTCAATAATTGTCGCAGATGAACGACCTCGATTTATAAAATATAAGTTGAAAATTAAAAAGAAGAAAATAAAATAATAAATATATAATGTATAGCTCTTGAAAAATTGAGAAAATTTCAATCTATGAATTTCTTGCGCGATGATGAATATAATATTAGAAAGAAAATGGAAATTTTTTGGCTGGATTAGGCTCAATCTGTAAAAAGATAATTTATTCCTCTAAAAACCTGTTCTTAAATATGAAGCCAAGGAACAATCTCCACTTTTTCTGTAAATAAATAATTTCTCCAATAATTATTAGAGAAATTGAAAAACTATTTTCTTCAATAATCAAACGTAGAGAATTAATTTAATTGCTTGAATCAGTAATATTTATTTTAATTTTCAAATTTATAATTTCTCCCAAATAATTTTATAATCCGCTAATTATTTGTTTTTAAATAAGCTGAGACTGCATAAAAAGAGTCAATTAAAATATTAATGAAAATGTGACGAATTGTTACGAATAATTATCGAACAAAAAGAAAACGACAGTTTTGAAAATTGAATCTCTTTTTTTGAAAAACTTGTGTGGAGATCGTTAACTTGCGTTATCGTGAGTTATGAAATATTCAGCATTAAATTAAAATAAAAAACAAATATTCAAGTGTTATTGCTGGAGGTTATATAATATAGTATAACTTTTAAAAAAAAGAGAAGCAACAAATCTTGTTATATCTTAAAGGTTGTTTCTTAGTTTTTGTACGTTTCAGAAACACGTGTTTTAGACACTTGAGCATATATACGTAAAATAATAATCAATGAGTGAGTCCAAAGTAATAGTGTTCTTTTTTTTTATTATTTTTTTTTGCGAAAACTCTTTCAATGTATTTATGTATAAAAAAACGGACTTTATGTATATAAACGTAAACATACTGAAAGAAATTGTGAAAAAATATTTCGCGTATTTTTTCGCATGTTTTCCCAAAAAAAAAAAAAGAAAAGAAAAATCTTCCTAATTAAAGGAAAATGAAATATCTCCGGAAAAAAAGAAAGAGGCAACAATTTTTTACACATTGTCTCCTTTTGTTCGTTATTTCAATATAAAGAAAACAATTGCGGTGAAATATTTTATTTTTCTTTATTCGAAGATTTACATGTATATGTATATAATTATATAGAATTATAAATAATATACATGTATATTTAATTTTTCAAAAAAAAAAAAAAATTAACATACTGCAATTAAAAAGCTATACGAATGATTAAGAAAAAAAAATAATAAAAAAAAATAAAATAAACTAAAATAATAAAAAACGAAATTAGTCCATCTATTCTGGGCCCGATGATGCATGTAGACATCTATCTTAAAGTGCTTCTTATTTCAGTGTGTTTAGAAGTAACGCGTATGTGATATATTCTATATAAACAAAATGTTTTAGGCGCAGTGGCTGGTAGAGAGTAAAGTTGATGATGGTTTTTAACTTAAGCGCGTTCTTTCTCTATTTATATAAATAATATGCAAACTCATTATTATAGAAAAAAAATCAAGGCATGATCGTACAAAAAACGATAAATTTGCGATTTTCTTTTTTTTTTGTAAAGTATAATATTCAACGACTAATTGGCATTGTTTTTTTTTCGTACACGCTCTTTGTTGACGTGACACAGATATTATTATTATTATTATTATTCTTAGTTTGTAAATTTTTTTTAACTCGAGCATCTTGACTGAAATTTTTTTGTATTGCGGAATTTTATTTTTTATTATTTCTATTTTCATTTTATTATTAAAAAATAAAAAAAAACTACTTTTAAAATATTGTTTTCTTATGGAATGTAATTTAAAAGAAATCCTTTTTATCAAAAAATATTATTTATTCCAGAAATATTTTGCATGAAGATATTTTATTTCTTCAAGAATTTTTCTTCAAGAAATATTTTAGCGAGAAATAATTTTTTTTCAAGGTGGATATTTAGGTAAAAAATATTTTTTCCGAAAAATAATCTTCATAAAAGAATTGTTTATTTCAAGAAGTATTTTTCTTCTAGACATATATTTTAATGAGAAGTATTTTTGTTCACGAAATATTTTTTTCAAGACGGATATTTTAACTATTTTCTTTTCGAAAAATATTGTTCAACAAAAAATAATTTATTTCAAGGAGTAATTTTCTTCATGACAAAAAAAAATATTCAATAATATTCAATTTTTTAAATATTTAATTTCAAGAATTATTTTTTATTGACAATTTTTTTTCGAAAAATATTTTTTAAATTAAAATCAATAATTTTTTCTTTTTCAAATAATATTTTTTGTATAAAAAAATTTCTTTATGGAGATTTTTCCATTTCAAATACATAAAAAGGGAGTTTTTTAAATTTAATATTTTTTTATAAAAAAATTTTCCTTAGTATATTTTCCTATATTTTATTCTTTTGAATTTCTTTCCTATAATTCTTTTGTAATTTCCTTTGTTATACTGCTTTTGGTCTTTCTTTTTGTACTTTATTTTAATTTTTTGTTTGTATTTACTTTTCTATTTATTTTGTTCTCTTTTTTGTATTTTTTATTTAATTTTAATTTTATTTATTAATTATTTATTAAGTAATAAATGAATAAAATTAAAACTAAAATAAAAAAAAATTTTAATTGTATTTCTTGCTGTAGATTTTAGTATTTGTATTTCTTTTCGTACTTTTTCGCATTTCATATTTTTTGTCTCTTGTGATCTTTTTGAATCTCATCTTTTGTGTAGATAGTATTTTTGTATTTTTAAATTTTCTTTATGAGTTGTGTAAATAAATGATAAAATTCGCAACTTATATATTGAGAGGTTGACTGATCTTGCTAAATTGTGTATGTAATACAATTTTTTTATTAGTTTTATTTGTCTGATTAGTTTTTAAAAATAATCATAATTTATGTTTATTGCAATTTTACTCTTTTTAATTATACACACCATTAAATTATTATCAGCGAAAATTCATCTTGCTTGAGTGATAAAATCATTTTCAGTTGTTTCGGAAAATTAAAAATGTATATCTTTTAATTAAGGGCAGAATTTAATTAAAAATGCTATAAAATATTGAAATGGATGAATTTTTCAGTCCAGATTTATAATTAATTTTTTGTGACATAGATTTTTTTCTTTGGAACAGTTCTTTTTTTTATTAAAATAAACGAACAATTCTTTTTTTTTAATTTCATATTTAAAAAACAATTGTTCGTTTATTTTTATGAAAGACTATTTTTAAAATAAATACTCAACGTTTTTTAATTTCTATTAGAAAATTATTCTGAAATGAACGGGAAAATACTGTTAATTAACTTTAAATTCACATTTATTCAAATTAAAATTCGTTCCGGTTGTATTTTGAAATATTAATAAATAAAAATTGGATTAAATTAAAAATTCATTCATTTAACTTTTAATAGTTTAATTTAGCAGACTCGGTTTAATTGCATTTTAATGGATTTCTGCCTGTCGTAGTTTTATTAAGAAATTCTCAGTCAGGGTCTAATAAAACGTGAATTATTATTTTTTTACTCTAATCAATAATAGATTTAGAATTTTTTTTTCCCCAACAATTTTCGTTTTTATAATAAATGGAACATTTTTCATTCTCGAGTTCTTGTCATTTTTAATCAGAAGATAATTTATTGATTACTATAATTAATGACTAAAGAAGAATGATTAATTCAAAAAATAATTATTCAAATAATTATTAGTTTTAAAATAATTGTGATTATTGGTTAAGAAAATAATTGCAATTATAGTATCGATAAGTTTGTGATTAATATCAATGTGACTTTGGGTTGGATTTCCTTTTTTATTTATTTACTAATAAAAAAGTTGTAAATGCAGAGGAAAACTTTTTTTTCAATTAAATTTGACTGAGAACTTGAAATTGAAAATATTATTCATTAAGTTGTATACAATTAAAGTACGTAACATATTTTTCGTACTTTTTTGAAAAAAAAACAAAGACTCAGGCGCATAAAACCAAAGATATTATAATTATAAATTAGTCACCGTTGAATATTGTGATCATGAACGAAATATTGTAAATTGTTCTCATGATCAGGCGCACAAAATGGCATTTATTATTATGTATCTCTTCTCTTTTTGCACAAAGACGAAAACTGTTAAATGAAAAAATTGTAACGCATTTGTAATAGCGATTTTTTCTTTTTGTAAAAGAAAGAAAGAAAAAAAAGACACTAGTTTGAAGACACTCAATTTATAAAAGTGATATTTAAACATTCACGCAAATTGTGCGAATTTTTTTTCTCCGAAAATAAATAATGCATGAAAAAGGAATTCTTCTATTACAGTAGAAATATTAACAAAAGAAAAGAAAATGCAAAAAAAATGTAGATAAGATTCCATCCAAGAAACTATAGATAATTTTTTTTGTGCTCTATAAAAAAAACCCTTTTTCGAATTCCGAATTTCGTGCATTATATACTTTTCAAATTTCATCTTGTTCGCGAGTTAAACTGTACATTTCGTATAATATGAGAATTTGCAAGTTATTTTAGTTTTAAGGGAAAAATTATTGTATTATTATTATTATTATTATTATTCTTGCTCTGCGTCGACGTCGTCAGAGTTTTTAGGGATTATACATCTGAATGTGTAAATGTATGTGAGTTGAAATAATTGCGATTGTGCGAGTAGCTGAGATATAAAAAAGCAGAATATTAGTATATACGGACAGTGTTTCGAAAATACTTTATTAATGTTAAAAATAATCCCTTTTTTTCTCTAAAAAAAAAGAAAAGAAAAATTTAGCCTGTCCATGAGATGGAATTTTTAACAAAAAAAAAATAGACTAAGCTTAGAGATTATGGCTCCAGTAGCCTTAAGATTATTATCGTGAAACGAGTAAACTGTTTGTAAATCGTCAACAATTTACCGATTTTTATTTTAAATAAAAAAAAAATTTATTTTGTTTTTCTTGTCTCACGATAATGATCTTAATAGAAAAAAATATATGATAAATCGTTAAAGTGATTCAAAGAGAGTGTGTATAACTTTTATGGTTATAGTGTTTGAATGGGTGTTTCCCCCCATAAGGTTTTAGAGAATAAAAATAAAACTGTACAGTGCAATCGAGTAATCTTGTTAATTTTTCAAAAAAAATTAACTTTTGATATGATACAATTTTTATTTCGATAAATATTAATTTTTCCAATTAATTTCAAATTAATTTTTAAACAAAAAAAAATGTTATAAATAAAAGTTATTATTTTTAAATTGAATTTCGAAAAATACGAATTAAAAAAAAAAATTAATTATTAATTTCGACAAAAAGAAAAAAAAATACGAATTAAAAACTATTGATTCAACATTAATTGAATTAAAATATTATTAAATATATTAATTGAATGTTTAATGAAATACGAATGAACTATTAATTACTAAATAAGTAAGAAATTATTTTTAAATACAAAAAAAAAGTAAAATTAAAATTGTAATTTCGAAACACTCTGTATGTAAATATTATATAGATGGCTTGAAATGCATTTAAAAATACTATTAACTTTTTATATATATATATAAATATATATATATAATACGTATATATTTATATATTTTTCCGTCGGAATTTAGATTAGGTAGAAGAAACCTACTAATTGATTAATATTCTATTTAATTTTACTATATTTCAATTAATATTAAAGGAAAAAAAAATTTAGCCTGTAAGTCATCATTATAGATGCTATAGTTGTACGAATTACGCAAGTTGTACAATTTGTCATAAAAAAAAAATTTTAGTACCTAAAAATATTGAAAACTTAACTATTAACGTTAAATAAATACACAAACGAAAGTTTTTTGCAAATCGTAAAAAAAAAGAAAAAAAAATGAGAAAAATATATAGACGCTATTTAGTTTGCTCAATTTTATTATTTCGTAAAACTATTCCACTGTCTTTTTCCGTTTTTATTCTATATAATAGATGTTTGTTGAAAAAAAAGACTAAGAAAAATGCGTTTTTTGAAAAAAATGCGTCGCGTTGACGTTTAGAATAGTTTTTAAGTATAAAAAAAATGATGGTACGTGATTCCGTCAAATTCCGTGTACTTTCTTATCTTCGGATAGCGCCGTATTGCCTTACATGACGAATAAAAACAATTTTTGATTTTATGATTGTCACTCTATCAAAATATGACTAAAAAGAAAAATAGTAAAATATTGTTTGCGTCCTAGAATTCAATTAATTTTGTTCATTGAAATGCTATTTATTGTTATGTATAATAATTGAATTATGTGAGAATTTTTTTTTTATTTTCTCGAACTGCGGATTTGATTTTATAGTTGCGTATATAAATGTATAGATATCATTGATGAAAGCAGCGCATATTTAATTATTATAGTATAATTAATTATATATTGTAATAATAATTGAGGGAGAAATGACATTGCGATACCAGAAAAATTTAAAATGAAAAAAAATGAAAAAAAACTAGTACATTTATCAACGATAAGTAATGAGAATGTATAAAGTGTATTTTGCTTCTTCCTACTACAGTGCCGTTTATACTATTTTTTACTGTAACTATTAGATTTTGGCTGATTCGGTACCAGCAGCATTACTGATGTACTCAAATGGGGGTAAGGGGGAAAAAAAGCCATTAGTAATCCTGCGACAGACGAAGAAGATGCGAGGGAAACTTTTAACTCTAAAAATGCGATTTTGGTTTTACAGTTATTTTGGTAGGAAAAAAAGTTGTGTTTTTCCGGTAATTTTAATTTATTTTGTAAAAATTCAATTTTTTTATATAAATTGAATTTAAAAAAAAAATTGTTCGACGTTTCTGTACAAATTCGATTTTTACAAAAACAATTTAATTTTTTTTACAAATTCATTTTTTATCAAATTCAATTTTTTATATAAAAATTCAATTTTTTCTTTACAAATCGAATTTTTTGTATGAAAATTATAAATTTTATCTACAGATTGAATTTTTGTTATCAAAAATTGAATTTATTTTAAAGAAATTTAATTTTTTCATAGAAATTAAAATTTTTCTAAAAAAAATTGAATTTATTTCTTAGAAATTGAAATTTTTCTATAAAAAATTGATTTTATTTCAAAGAAATTGAAATTTTTCTATAAAAATTGAATATTTTGTATGAAAATTTAATTTAATTATAAAAATTGTAATTTTTTATGTACGAATTGATTTTTTCTGCACAAATTCAATTTTTTGTGTGAAATTTGAATATTTTCTGTAAAAATTGGATTTTTCCAAACAAATTAAATTTTTCTTATAAAAATTCAATTTCTTGTATGTAACATTAAATTTTTTGTATGTAAAATTCAATTTTTTATATGAACATTGAATATTTTCTATACAAATTGAATTTTTTGCATAAAATGAATAAAGAACAATAATAAGTCGAAAATAAACAATAAATAAAACACTAAAATGTAAAATGAATAAAAAAAACTAAATTACAATTTTTAATTTAAATGTAAATAATCTTTTTTCAAAAATTTCTCATTCACTGGGACATTTGGAAAATTTTGGTTGTGCAATTTTGTAAAAAATATTTCGAAAATATATACAGTGGAAAAAATTTATTTTTGAAATAAAACTTTGAAATATTTTTAATAATATTTAACAATCAACTTTTCTCGATGAATTGTCTTGAGGATTTTCTCAGTGAAGGGAATATTTTTGATATAATTGAATTTCTATTTTTCTCGCAAAAATTTACTTATTTTTTCCAACAGAATAATTGTTTTCGACATTTTTCACTTCGCTAAGTTTTTCAATTGTAATTGAATTGAATTATAATTAAATTTAATAAAAAAAAATTGAACCGAATTTGTAAAAATATAAAGAGAATTAAACAAAAATAGAAAAATTTGTAAAAAAGTAGAGAAAACCCGAGAATCGTATTTTTAGAGTGGAAAATTAGATTTTTTGAAGAGCGTATTTATTGCTATGTCGATTCAAGAGCCATTATAATCTTTATATAAAAAAAAGAGAAGTTCTGTGATGCATGCAGATACAGAAAGGGCAAATTAATTCCATTATTCAAGCAAAATATTCAAGCTATAATTAACAACACTCGAAAGACATGAAACGTAATAATTATTTCAAAAAACAAACAAACAAACAAAAGTGGTACAATAGTACTAATTATTGTAATGAAAATTATATACAACAAACTAATGTATAACACGAGGTACATAAAAAAAAGCAAAGGAGGATTGATAAGTAGTTGGCAGTAGGCTAATTTAGAGAAAAAAAACCACATGACACGTTTAATATTATTACGAAAAAAAAAATGAAAAAAAACATAAAATAAAAAATATCCTAATGCGAAAGAGATATAGTAGTGTGGCATAGCATGCCTGATTTTAGAGTGTGTGCTGATTGTACTGATGTAGAAAGTATGCTGGTGAATTGTGAACTTTGATTCGAATTACGCGAATCTTTTTATATTAATTAATTAATTGATTAATTAATTAATGACAACAAATCAACCAGGCGCCAGGCTTTTAGAAAAAAAAACAATCTTTCTCCTATTATCATTCTGCAATCATTAATAATATTTCTTTTTTGAATAAACTAAAAAGCATAATCTCTGCGATTAAAAAGTACTACATAATATAAATATATGACTGGTCCATTTGTATCTTCATTTTCGAAAATTTTTTCTAAACAAAAAGAACATAAATTTTTTGTACATTTTTTGTATAAAAGAAAAAGAAACACGCCCAAAAAAAATCTTATTTCCATTGGGAATATTCTTGTAAATCATTGACAAAAAAAAATTGTTACAATTTTCGTAAATTAAAAAAAAAATTCTTTTTTAACAATTATATACAATACAAATAATTAAAATTCGATGTATACACGAGAAAACAACATTTTTTTATCATATTTCAAGAACTTTGAAATTTGAAAACAATTTTTGTTTGCAGAATAAAGAAAAATTATCATAAACTATGTACAGATTTCAACAACGGCAATTATTTGGAACCATTTTACTTTTTTGAATTTTAATTTTCGAGAAAGAAAATTTCTATAAATGATGCGAAGAAAGTCATAAATGAAAAAAAAATGACACAGACTGTATAACAACAAATGGACTTTATAATCAATTCTTTTAGCCTATTTTTATATAAGATAAATATGTTTTCATAATAATAATAATTATTATAATAATAATCGAGAATATCGGCAAAAAATGAAGATGAGAAAGAAAAATTCCTTAAAGTTACATGGTTCTGAAATAATTCGTTATTTTTTAAATGCACTGATAAACCGAAATGCACGACTGATTAAAAAAAAAAAAAGAAAAATTTTTGTCTGATGCGTTATGGACATTCAACCATAATTATAATTATTAAAAAAATAGTGAAATGTATATGGTTGTAAAAATACGCGATATTACCAGTCGTTATTAAAAAAAAAGAAAAAAAATCTATTCGTTGCGAATGATAAAAAAAATGCTTGAATTCTTTCGTATGGGGCAAAGATCGTAGACGTTAAAAATTAATGTTTACAAAATAACAAAAAAAAAATGGTATATCTGTGAGAAAATGAAAGTCACGGATTATACAAATCATTGAAAGATAGAGGAAGAAGAGGAAGAATAAGAAAAAAAAGAAAATGATGAAAAAAAAATTGACACTGGCAGGAAAAGTGGAATAACTGTAGATTTGAAAAAAAAAGTTATTTAGCCAGCAGACTGCTGTTCATAGTGCCCTGTTATAGTGGGTTCTAAAGACAGAGTGCCGGAGTTCGAAAAATGCGTTTCAAATTTGTAAACAAAAAAAAAATGTATCATTGAATTATTGAATTTAATATAAACTCAGGTAAATCTTAAGTAAAAAGCTTTCATATCATTGTCGTCAGAGCGACCTAATTAGGCTCTTTTTTACGATTTTGTGATTTTTTCCTTCATTCGACGAAAAAAAGAGGTAGAATTTGGTAAATTGTCCCTTGAATGTAGATTTTCCAATTTTCTCACTAGTAGAAAATTAATGTCATTCAAAAATCAAATTTCGAATTTAATTACATTTTTCTATTTTTTTTATTAACAAGTACCGTTAATTTTCTGTTCAAAAAATTGTCGACGAATTTCTAGAGAGGGGAAAAAAAGTCAAATGAATGAAAAATCCTGAATTGGGAAAAAATTTGCCGAAATATTTTAAGAGAATAGTATTTTTTACAAGAATATTCGAGTTGTGAAATTATAGCAATTTTTTACAATCGAACATTTTTTCTCTTCCTTCTTTTTTTTCACAAAGTGGCAAATTCCTAATTAATAAATTAAAAAAAAAGGAATACTCCGCACTCTGACCGTAGGATCCTGATCTATTTTTCAGAATACGCTATTGTGATTATATTACTACATGATACATTTAAAAAGTCGAAAAAAAATCACAAAAAAAATATCTTGTACTATCGTTTTACAAATAATTTTGAGCAACTATTCCGTAATGTTATAATTACGCAATTAACAATAATTACTGCATTACAAAATATTATATTTAGTACGATTAGAAGGTAAAGTTGCTATCAGATTAATGAATTAAGTACAATATAAATAGTATGCATTCATTAGTCTTTATAATAATACAAAAAAAACAATTAATCATTCTAATCAACGCGAAAATTGGCAGAAAAATTTCAAGTCAAAAAAAAAATTGAAAAAGTGAAAAAAACACATATTAATATATTTTTCAATTTTTACGTTCTAGCTATCTCTAACTCTATCTCTCACACTCTATCTCTATCTCTCTCGATGAGAAAAAAAATTTACAAAAAAAATCTACAAAAAATCCTTTTTCATCATAAATTATTGTAGAAAAATCGTTTTGATTTTTCTTAATCGCTATTTATAAATTAAAAGAAACATATACGAATGTATAATTTTTTCTTTCTTTCTAAATAACAATTTTTTTAATAAAAAAAAACTTATACTTTATACAATAATACGATAGATTGTATCATGAAATATTAAGTAAAAATAAATTTGATTAGGTAATAAAAAAATAATTAATGTTGTTTTTATTTTAATTTCCAGTTTCCTTGAATCGACAATTTTTATTTTTTCCTTTCTTAGCGAAAGAAATTTGGTTTTTCTACAATCTCTGGTTTTTATTGTTTTTCAACCAAAAAAAATTATTATCCTAAACTTTTTTTTTACTGCTTTCCTAAAAAAAAAGTCACTTTTCTACAAATTTATAATCATTTATTATTTTCCTACCGAATGAAAATTTATTATACTGTTATCTAGCAGTAAATTAATTTTTTCCTTAAAATTTTTATTTTTTTGCTATCGTTTTTAGAAGAATTTATTTTTCTACAATTTCTAATTTTCTATTATTTTTTAGGGAAAAAAATTTCATTTTCCATCAATTTCTATTTGTTTAAAGTTTGAAATCTAAATTATCGAATTTTAAAAAAATGGTCATAAAGAAGAGCTTTTGAAATAAATAGAAAATATTTTTTATTTTTATATAATTTTCAGAGAAAATGTTAATTTATTAAAAGTGTAAATTTTACAATCTGAATCATGTCAAAATATAATAGGTAATTACGGAATGCTTGGAATATACATATTTTTTTCTTTTATATAGAATAATAAGAAATTTATCAATAAAATAACATACCTAAATAATTTTTTTTTGTTATCATTATTTATAATTAGCTGTGAAAATTCAAATTGTCTTTTTCTTTTTTCTTAACACTTTTTTTAAATTGACGGTATTTCGAAGATTTTTAATACATTTTTCTGGATTTTCTAGCATTTTTTTTCACACATGTCTTACAAAATATTAGTTCTCAGGCACCATTTTTTAAAATTGTTTTTTTTTTATTTTTATAAATAATATATAATTTTGACGATTTATTTTATACAATTCTTTTTTTTTGTTTTCTTCATGTAACAATATTTGAGTTACACGAAAAAAAATTTAATGAATAAGAAAAATATAATAACCTTAGATTTACAAGTGTATGAAGAAATTTATAAAAATTCTGGAAAAAATGTTAATTAACCTTGTCTTGAAACTTTACAACTATTTTTTATACCCCTACTTTCAAAGTTTATTAACATTTTTGAAGAATTTTTCTTTTTTTACAAAATAAAATTTTATTACAATATTTCTTCTTTTTTTAAATAAAAAAAAATCTTTTTTTTTCTATCTCTGGTTGGAAGTTTCAAAATGTCCTTTTTTTCGAGTTCATTTCGAGTACATGATAATGTATACACAATTTCAATTAACTCCAGAACACTTGCAAAATTTATCATTTCCAAAGTGTACATTAATTACACACTAAAATCCAATTGATTTTACTCAAATATTTACATTCATTTTATCATGATGTGCAAAGTTTTTCAACAGGCGTAAAAAATAATTCAATTTATTTTTTTTTCTAACCAGACACATCATATTTAATCGTAAGTAAACGCTTGGCTTTTATAATAATTATTTTTTATAATAAAGAAAATACTTTTTTTATGCTTATAGGTGCAATAAATTGGAATTTTCTTTTTTCTTCCTGATTAATTGAGTATGAAATTTTCATAAAGTGAAGAATTAAAGAAATAGCTGCCGAAATATTTTTAGCAGACTTATTTTTCTTGCATAAACAAAATTTTATCGTGTATTGAGCTTAAATTAATAAATCTATTAATTTAAAGATAATAAATACATGCAACTATAGGATTAAATTTTTTTTTACATACGTGTATGTAAATTATCTTCATTTTTTTCATTAGATTTATAATTGGAAAATTAATTAAAAATAACTAGAATAATTAAAAACAACGCATTATATAATATATAATATGCATATTAGTTTTTTTGCTCACAATTTTTTTTTCTATAAGCAAAAATAATTAATTTTTTTCCCATTGAAAAAAAAGTTTTAACAATATTTGACAAAAATATAATATTATATAATAATAATAATAATAATAATAATAATAATAATAATAATTACAAATATGACAACGTATATTGCAAAAGAAATAACGGTTTTTCTTTACTTATTTTAAGTAAATCACACTTTACAGAAGTTAAAATTTCTTTTTGTAAACATTAAAAACAGTCGATTAAAAACTGATACGCCGGTGCAACAACTATCAAACGTTATTCTTTTTTTTTTAATATAATATTGATTGATTTCACAAAAGCATAATCAGAATATAATAAAATTAGAATTACCTGTCTAAAAAGAATAATACATATTTTCTATATATATAGAATTCAATGTGTAAATTATATAAATATATACATATTTATTTATTCGGGTGTCCGTAAAAAAAGGAGAAAAATATTTTTTTAGACAATTTATTCGATAGAAAAAAAATACTTTTTTTCTTCCGCTTTTCAAATTTGACAATTTATTTTATTTCATAAAAAAAGTAAATATTAATTTTATTTATATTCAATATTTAAATTTTTACAATCACGTATTTAATATTTTTTTCGATAAAATTGAGCTATTTGTTTAATTTTTAAAATTTGTTTTAATAAATAGAATATGTAAAAAAAATTTTTTTGTAAATTTACATTTAGTTTTTTTAAATAAAAATTGGCTAATAAATGAGAATTATCTAAATTATTAAAAAAAAAAAAGAAAAAGGAAGGACGACCGAAAATTTAGTATTGAAAAATGTTTTCTTACGGAGGCCCTAATATATACGTATATGTATATATGTATGTATATATAATATATATTTTAATTATATATATTTATATACATTATATTACAGGCATCATATTGGAAAATTATATTTTCCGCTAATCTACTCCTGAAAATCCTTGAGATCCCTCAATCGCCTTAATTAGCTTGTCCCTGAGTTGTTGATAACTTTCGTATGGTGGAAGGTCAATTCGATTAAAGCTATGAAGAAAAAATTCACATGAAATTACTTCGCAAAATGTTTTACAACTGACCGTGAATATGAAATTTAATTTTAATTTTATTTGAAAATTTGACAAATTCGACGAACGTTGTGAACTTCACTAAAGTACAAATTATCACAAAAAACAATGAAATTTATTGAATAAAGAGTAGAAAAAGAAAAGTTTGTTAATAAATGAAATTAAACATTTTCATCATTCAATTTCATTTAAATTTTACTATAATTGAATTTTATAAAGAATTTCTTTCAAGTTTTTAAAATAAATCGTGATTACTAGTAACTGAAATTAAACATTTGATTATTCAATTTTCTTTAAACTTTTAGAAAACAACTAAATTCAATTCGGAATTTTAATAAAGTATTTTTAAATATTTTAATTTATTCAAGAAAAAAAAAGAAAAGTTAAAAATTAATTCAATTCTTGTACATTTTTTCGAAAAATTTAATTAAAAATTGCATTAAAAATAATTCAAATCTTTAATACAATTATATTAAAAATTAAAATATTGTTAAAATTGTATAGAAACAAAAATTAAATTTCTTCCAAGAATTTTATTATTTTTGAAAATTGAATTCTTTTGCAAAGTTTTAATAAAAATGAAAACTTTAAAAAATAATTCTTTCGTGAAATTTTATTTAAATTGTAATAAAAATAGTTGAATTCCTCCTAAGTATTTGATTATTTTTGAAAATTATTGAATTCTTGCAAAGTACTTTATTATTTATGAGAATAATTAATGTACGTTATTATTTTTAAAAACAATTTAATTCCTGCAGAGAATTGTATTATTTATGATAATAATTAAACACTTGCGAAGAATTTGATAGAAATTTTCGAAAATAAATGACTTCATTCCAAAATATTTAAATAAGTTTTAAAAACTTTGTAATGAGAATTTAATTTTTTTAGAGAAACCTCATTAAAACTAATTAAATTTCTACGAAGAATTTTATTATTTTTGAAAATAATTTAATTCTTGTTTTTTCGAAGAATTTAATTAAAATTCTATTGAAAATCATTGAATTCGTAGAAAAGAATTTAATTAAAGTTTTTGAATATACATAATTTTGAATAATAGTAATTAATCCCGAATTTGAAATTTTTCAAAAATTGAATTTCATATTTGATAATTAAAAATGTAATTTTCACGAATAAAAATGAACTTAAATTCTGCATGCAAGAGAAAGAAAAAGAGAAATTAAAAAGAGGAAAATAAATAAATAAAGAACTTACCAGGTGTGAGCTCGTGGATAATTATCAGGCGTCCCCCATTTTTCAATAGTAAATAATTGAGGTCCATTGCTACCGTATAATTCTTTAAAGCCATTCATTGGTACGCGCGATGTTCCCGTGACAAATTGCAATAGTCGTGCTCTCATTTCATTATTAAATGAAAGTATCACTCGCCAGAACCATTGAACAGTTATATGATTTGCATGATAGTCACCTTTATATAATGTATTTTGTTTCCAATCTTTCACGTCAATATGCTGAATGCCACACATCAACAATTCCAATTCATGTTCATCAAATATTTTCACCAATGTCAATGGTACAAGTGCATTGAAACCTTCTAAAAATGCATTCATCTGATCTTGAACACGTGAAACGAATCTCCACTGTATGACTAAACTTATGTATTCGTCTTTATTTTCATTTGTTAACGATATATTTACACCATTCGGTTTAAGTTCCCTTTGCGATGTGTGTCCAAAACTTTCTTCATCAACACAAAATGTCAATTCCAATTCGCTTGGATCATTCTCCTTAATCCACAATAATGAATTGTAATATTCCGAATCAACACTTTCCATATCTTTAAGATCAATTGCTTTTCCCAGCATCATTTTGTAAAATGGTCGAATGAAGAAGGCTGAAAATAAATTAAAATTCAGATTTTAATACAGAATGTATTATAAGAATTATCGCTACTTTATTAGAATTTTAATATTTCCAATTTGGAAAATAAATTAAAATTTATAAATTATTATTATTTTTCTCAATAAATATTTTTTTTGTCCCCTGGGAATTTATCAAGAGAGAGAAAAAAAAAGATTTCTACCACTGCTACTCTCAATTAAAACTCACCGTCTAAAAGTTTTCCATGATAAACTGCCATGCCCGCAACTCGGCCAATAAATTTGAAATAATTTAAATGTTCTTCATTACAAACACCAGAAGCAGGATTTATTTGAAGAGTGTAATTATCCCTGAAAGTGGATTTCATTTTTTCTTGTTCACAGATATTCACAATAAATTTTTTATGCTCGTACAAAAGTTAATTATGTAAAATTGAAAAAGTTTTTTGATAAATAATAAAAATATATCAGAGAGAGAGAGAGAGCAAATAAAAAAAATTGGGAGAAATAGTAGAATGAAAATTTTTAATAATTAACTTTCGTAAAGAACTAATTTATCATTTCCCTGGCTTTTAATGAAATAATTTGTTTTTAGTTTAAATTGAAAGAAAGGAAAAAATGATAAAGTAGACTTACATAGCAGAGTATTCGAAAAGACCGTAATATGGATTAAACATCTCTTTTGATAATAAAAAGAACCACTCTCTCGCCAGTCCACCGTAATCCAATCCAACTTCACCCTCGAATTCTACCCACAGTTTTGTTTTTAAGATTTCAACTCTGTTAACTGAGCTAATTATACGATAAGAATCTTCTAAAATGTTACTTCTGATGACTTTAACTTCAAATTTGTTTGGTACGTTATTCTGTAAATTAAATTTAAATTAGTTTTTTTTTCATTTGCTGAGTATAATCAATTTTCCAAAATACTTTCTAAACTAAATGAAAATTGACTTTTAGTTGTTTTTCAATTTTCAAATTAAAATAAAATCAACGTTTATTTACTTTTTCTATTACTTTAATTTACTTTTAATTATTTTTTCCAAATAAATTAAACATTGATAAATTTTGCCTGTGATGAAAATTTGATAATTAACCAATGGTAAAATTCACCAAAAATTAGAAAGAAAAATACTTACAGGTTTTCTTAACTGTGACTTTAGGTACTCATATTTTCTTTTGTAATCTCTCGAATAAGGAACAGCCTGAAGACAGAGTTTTATTCTCATTAATATACAAAATAATTCATTTTACTTAGTCTAGAGGAAAATATTTCTTTTATTAAGATACATAACGATTTATTTTAATTAGAATCAAATTATTTACTTATTTTAAATTCTCTTTTAATTATTTTATTTTCGAATATTTCCAATTTTTCAATAATTTAATTATTTAAGAAAATAATCATTTTTTAAAAATAATCTTTTTGCTTATTTCGATTAAATTGAATTTTTTACAAAGTAATTTTGGTATTGGATTATTTTAGAAAATTATTTTCAAGTTGAAAATTTAAACCAACAAAATTTTTCTACAAAAATTATACAAAAAACTTTTATTTAAAATTATAATTTTGAATCATTGAAAATTAATTAAATTAATGAAAAATTGTAATCTTTAATTTCTTAAATTTAGTGAAATAAAATTTGTGAATAAAATAAAAAATGACAAAATAGTTACGAATACTTTTTTAGAAAAAATATTTAAATAACGTTTGAAATAAATTTTCATTTCAAGTCGTTAAAATTGAATTAAATATTTGCTCAAATGAAAAATAAAAAAAGGTATATCATTTTTTTTAATTAAAAATATTTAAATGAGGTTCAAAATTTGAATTTCAATTCGTTAGAATTAAATTTAATACCAAAAAAGTGTTTCAACTTTCATTTCTTAAATTTACTAGAATAAGAAAATTTATACAAAAAAAAGGAAAATTCCCGCTCAAAGATAAATTTTAAAAGAATATTATTTTAAAATATTCGTATTTGAAGGGAAGAATAATTGAATAATTTTTCATTTTCAATTCTTTTACTTACTGGACCAGCAATTTGTGGATTGGACATTCGAGGATCTTCCCATTGTGTTGTTCTAGTATCTGAAAGAAACAAATAACAAAATGTTATCAAAATCGAAAAATAATGTCTAATAATATTTATTTCTATATTTAATAAATGCAGAATTCACGAAAGAATTTATTATTTGATTTGAATGATAATTTATTAATACTGAGGTAAATAATAAATAATAAAAACAAAATAATAATAATAATAACAGCAATCACAGTAGTTTTTTCATTATTAATTTTCATTCAAATTTCATTATTTTATCATTATTAAAATTTTTAATGAAACTAACATAGTATGTGAATTGTGAATTGTAAATTAGAAAATTAAAACTGATAACTTACTGTGATCGATAAAAAATATTCTCCCATCGGTATGTATCCTTTCCTCCCATCCCTCGGGAAGTGGTCCAAGTTGATCTAAATCATTTTTTACAGCAGCATTATTGAAATAAGGCATAGGACTTGGAATTCCAGTTCGTGGATCGACCCATGTTGTTGCTCGTTCGTTGTGATCGATGAAAAACACTCGACCATTGGGCGCTAATTGCATACTCCAACCTTGAGGAAGTCCTTCGCCATTTACTGAGGTCAGAGATGGTCTCGGACTTTCTAACTGAATTCATCAATTGCAAATCAATTTCATTATCTCACCATTTGCTTCTCGATAAATTAAGTAGAAATTTATCGACTGATATTTTATTATTATGTATAATAATTGAAATTTACCACTTCAGATGATCGTCTAGAACCAGCTGGACTGTCTGTATGATCTTCATTCTGGAATTTATTTTCATTTAAATTAGTTCTGTAAATTTTTCTCATTATAAATCACTATTGTAAATAATTATAGGAAATAAATTATTGTACAATAAGTAAAAATTGGAATTAAATTCAAATAGAATAAAATAAATAAAGTAAATAGCTCACATTGCTAATCTGACTAATAACTGAACTTCTTTGTCTACTTTCATTGTCATCAACACTGATATGAAATCGTCTTTGAAATTCTGTCGCTGCGGTGTCTAAATTTCGTTGTTCTTGTGTTACACCGCCGGTTGGTGCTGCATTTCTGTCGAAATAAATATTTACCATATAAATAAATTAATTATATTAAATACTAAATAACTTTTCGTAAAATTAGTAAAAAAAAAAAATAATTACGTTGCCGTAGGCCTATCCCATTGTGTGAATCGATGTACATGATTAACATAATATGTTCTTCCATTTGCATCCTGTCTTTCTTCCCATCCTGGAGGTAAGGGACTATTTACCAGTATTACCTATTCAAAATATTGATATTTTCATTAATTACGAATGGAAAAATTGCAGTAAATTAGAAATTTAGCGAATAAAAGACTAAATATTATAAATAGATTTTTCTAAAGTGAATAATTAATTAAAATCGAGTGAATACCTCGGCAGGTTGCTCGACTGGACTGTTTGATGTAGGAGTTGGCTGATCCAATAATTCCCAACCACCTGAATCAGATGTTTCAGCTTGATTGGTAACATTGCTCGAAGAATCTGAGATGTAAGCGTGATAAACTTCCAGAGTGCCTTTTATTCTTGATTTATGACTAGAATTACTGTAAATAGAAATTATTATTTACTTCTTAAGTAACTTCTTTTTCTTCTTAATAACTTCTTCTCAATGTTATTAAAAATAAAAATAATTCACATGTAAATTGTGAAAATTGATATTACTGAAATAAGTTTCAAGAAATTTTAATCAACGATACGCTGAATTTTTTAAATTTCTAAAGAAAAAAATACATTTTTGATTTAAAGTTAAAATATTAATTTTTGAGATGTAAGTTTAAAATTTAAAAAAATGTACCTTTTAGGTCTGAGAATATACTGTTTGGTAGGAATAGTTCGTCCATCTTGTTCTTTAGGCAAATTGATCAATGTCAGTTCTACCATTCCAAGGAAATCATCTCTGGTCAATCGGTTTTCATCGAATACCTGAAGTACGAGTTTGTGATCTACTGGTTTTACCTGAAATTAAAAAAAAATTGTTTTTTTCTTACAAAAACAAAAATGTTTGTAAATAAACAAAGTATGGAAATAAATAAAGATAACGAAGACATTTAAAATAAATTATTATAATTTGTCATTTTTTACCTTTTCTAGCAAATGTTCGACGTGAAACGCAATATTTAAGCTATTATTTACGAAAATAACAAAATTGTTTCCTTTCAATTTTTTGAAACCTATTGAAACTTTTAGGAAGGTATAAAAAATAGTAATAAACATCTTAGTAGGAATTTAAACATTTTCATTACAATGTTCATAAAATTTCTCGAAAGAATTTAATTATTTTACAAAGTTTCAAATTGTATTAAATCTTTTCAAAAGAATTCAATTATTTTCCAAAAGTAATGCAATTTTTTTGCAGGAATTCAATTTTTCTTAACACATTTTAATTTAAACATAATTTGAAATTTTCATAAATTGCAAAAATTATGATAAAATTCAGTATAAAAAGTTATCAAAAATAAAAACTTAAAAAAAGCTTTTAAAATAGAAAATAAATTCACATGTCAAAACAAAGTTAAAGAAAATAAACTACTTTCCAAAACAAAATATAACAAAACTTATTCTCTAAAATTAAATTAGACAGGATTTGAAATAATTACAGAACAAAAGTGATGCGAATTTAAAAAAAAATTTTTTTTTATTTTACAAAGAATGAAACAATAAAATAAAAATCAGTTTTTTTAAAAATAAATAATATTAAATCAATATTTTTTACTTTAGAAATTAATTTTATAACTTAAATCATGATTTTTAACTCAAGAGAGTTTTGTTCAATTAATTGTTTTATTATTATTTAATCTTGAGAACGTTAAATTAGAATTTTCTTATTTAAATTTCGAAACATTTGAAAAGAGAAATTATCAAAAAAAGAAAAAGAAAAATGGAAACAAAAAGGCAATTAAAAAAGTAAGAACTTACTCTGAATATAAATTCTTCCTCCCATACTGGATTCAATGTTTTTTTCTTCGTCTTCGTAAGCACAGAATCCACAGTATCATCTCCATTTACAGTATTTAAATCGACTCTCACGTAAGGATCACTGGCACCAAAGACATCTTTTTTCGCCAAATGATGTCCAGAAATTACTTTCAGTCTCAGCTTACTCGTTGCTTCTTCGCTCTAAATACAAGAAAATCAGTCAATTAATATTTTTCTCCTTCTAGAAAATCCGAATTTATAAATCGAAATTTTACAATTAATAAAAAAACAATCACCATTGTCTGAAAAATGTGATTAAACAATTTTTTTTAAAGAGCAAAAGAAAAATTATAAGGAAAAGAAAATTTGTGTCGAAACCATTCATAACTTTCAGAAAAAAAATATCAAATGTAGGTCAACAGAAAAAATTTAATAAGACTTGAAATTTTTCTCTTAAATTTCAATCAACGTGAAATAAAAATTACAATTCAAGATATATTGTATACGCGCAGTATACTATTTCTCTATTTTTTTGTTTACTTTATGTTTTTTTGGAATTCTTAATGTTTTCTTTCTTAATGAATGACGTAATGTACATATGGTTAGCGAGACTTATTTTTACCATTACTCTTCACTTTATTAGTTTTCACTTTCTCAAGGTCATTTATGATAAGCGTAAGAATGTTTTTCCCATTTTATTAAATAAATTAGTTCACTTTCATTCTATATAGACACACGTGAAAGTAATATTAACTAATGCAATCTGAAAACTCATCACATTGATCGATATACAAAAAAAAGTGATAATGATTAAGATTGTATAGGATTATAGTAAGGAATCATTAAATATCAATCGATAAAACGTTTTTCTTTACATTATTTTATAAATGACTAATGTATAATGCGCAAAATTCTCCACCAAATAACTTGTAAGTTTTCTATTTTCTTGTTTTTTTCCACGTCTTTTTTTTTAATATAAATCTAAATAGTAAGAAAATTATGTAAAACGTAATAATTTGGAAATTCTTTCCCTTTTATATTGCCTTTAAAAAAGAAAGACTCTAAACTAAATAAACAATAATAAATTTCTAATAAACAGTCAATAAAATTAACCAATTGTCAAAATATACTATATTTAGTGAAGTGAAAACTAAAACTAGTGAATGAAGTCCTTTATACTTAATTATTTCATGACAGCTAAATACTTTAGGTGTCTATATTCTCTATACATATGTATATATGTAAGTTGAACAATTAAAAATTCAATATTCATGATTTAATAATAGCAAACAATTATTGGTGTTGATGATGGGAAAAAATCACCAAATAGCATTATTCTATGTATGAATATAATGAAAGAAATGATATAGAATTTAAAAAACCCAACCTGTACTTGTCAAAACTGTCAAAAAAAAAAATTTTTACGTACGCAATCCCCGTCGTCGCCGGCGGTTGGATTATAGCCATACTCATTTTCCTCTGCCATTAACGAATTCTATGAACAATATTTTACTTTAATTTTTCTAACTATTGCGAACTAGTAATAAAATTGAACAAGATTCTTAAATTCTTTATGTGCCATCAAGAAACAATTTGGTATGTCCCTTCCCAACACACACTCAACATATTCCAACACACCTTTAGATTATTATAAATGTCGTATCACTGCACTTATTCATTTCTTTAATAATCGGTATTAACCTGTAAGTCAT
The DNA here is from genome assembly GCA_032872475.1 of Leptopilina myrica (nomen nudum). NCBI lineage: Eukaryota > Metazoa > Arthropoda > Insecta > Hymenoptera > Figitidae > Leptopilina > Leptopilina myrica (nomen nudum). The sequence continues at coordinate 2,025,026 of CM065458.1, forward strand.
GTTAAGTGGATTCTTTTTGTTTGCGTAAAAGTAGACGTAAAAGCAAGCATAAAGTTTTACATTTAAGGGGAATTCATAGGTTTTTGTTTTTTATGTGTCGGTCTTCGAAGGTTGCTCTGTATTTAATTTCCCCCCACTCTCTAAATTGTGAAACAAGAGAGGTTTTTTTGGACAACACATGTTTCTTTTTGGATGTAGTTTCCCAACTCTGGCGTAAAGAAACTGTCAATTGCTGTCAATCGTGTTTTCACAATTGTTAATGTGATTATTTACAATTTCTTATTCGTATGTATTTAATATTTACATAATTATTATAATAAAGACGAGGATTAAATAAAAACGGCCTCAAGATGATGATGGATTATTTTGTCACGAATAATTCCCTGGCACCAGCTCCAATGGGAATACAGAGTACAGCTGGAGCTGTTCCTGTTAAAAATGATAAAGGTATATTTATTTTTAAAAATTTTTAATAATAACAAGCCTTGTAGATACTTTAAAACGTAAAAAAAATGTTTTGTCATTTATTTTATTCAGGATTTTATTTGCATTTTTTCTGATTTTCGAAAGTGTTTTCAACTTTTTCTCTCATTCCGAATTCGGACAGGAAATTCAATTTTTAATTATTGTGAAATTCAATTATTTTCGGAACATTTTTTCATTTTTTACGTGTTTCTTTGTGAATGGGATTGTTTTTTCTAAGAAGATCTCATTTTTTATGAGAATGTAAAAATTGTAGGAAAATTCTTAAAAATATAAACATTATTTCCAGAAAATTTTACGATGTTTATAATTGTTTGACAATTTGAAACCTTCTCGGATTTAATTATTTCTAAAACTTGCTATTTTAGCTTCTTTAAAAAACTAGTGTTTTTAAAATTCAGTTATTTTTCTAGAATTTTTTACCTAAAATTATTTTCCAAATAAGTAATTTTTAATCATTTTTTTAAAAACCTCTTTGAGAATTTAATTATTCAAAAGAAGAAAAAAGTTCATTTAAATGTTACTATTTTCATTTTAATTTTACGAAACTTTCATGTATTCAAAAAGTTTTCAATTGAATAAGTTTAAATGTTTGAAAATTTAGAAACTTTACTAATAACTTATTTTAAAAATTAAAATTTTTAAGTGATTTAAGTTTTTAAAAATTTTTTATTGAAATTTTAAAATAACATTTCAATTATTCGAAAACTTTTTAATTGGATATAAATTAAAATAATTTTAAAACAATACTAGAAAATATCCAATTTTTTCAGAATTTAAGTTTCCAGAATTTTTTTTTGTTAAAATTAGTAAAAAGTTAAATCCTTAAAAAATTTCCATTTTTGAAACATTCTGCAATTTAATTATTTAAAATAAATAAATATATTTTTACAATTCTTATTAAAATATTCAATTACTTTCTAGAATTTTTAATCCACTTTTTTTCTAAATCAATTATTTTTAATAAATTTTCAGAAAGTTCGTTGAGAATTGAAATTTCATTTTTTCGAAAAGTTTTCAATTGAATATAAATTAAAATATTTGTAAAAAATTATTAAAAAAATAAATGCCTCTAAAGTTTTGAACGTTCAAATGAACGAAAAATGTTTTCTTTTCAATATTATTATCTTTAAATGACAAATAAAAAAAATTAACACAAACATTAAGAAGATAGTTCATTTTTTTATTTGTATATTCATATTTTCTACCAAAATTCGAACACCAAAAAAGTAATGAAAAGATTCGTTCATTTTAACGTTCGGAACTTTAGGGGCATAAAAATAACTAATTTAAAAAAAATTGATTAAAATTAGTAGCTTGTTTTATTAATCTTCAATTTTGTCTCTTAATTTTTTTTTTTGAATTAATTCTTTCTTTTTTCATTGCAGGAGAGTTGTCTATGAAAAAAGTAAAAGTCCATCGCTACGTGTCCGGTAAACGTCCCGATTACGCTCCAGCGGCAAGTTCCGATGAAGAATCAGAGGAAGACGACTTCCTCGAGAAGCGTGTTTACAAATCCTACGAGGAAGCCGAGGGCAGTGCAGAAATTGTCGAACCATCGCGCAGTAAAATTGGCGACGAGGACGATCCCCGTCTACGTCGTTTGACACGTTTAAATAAGCAAAAGGAGGCCGACACAGAAATTCGTGCCGAACGTCATAGACACGTGTACGAGCCCGAAGTTCTTGAAACAGTGCCCGATCGACTACGCGAGAGAATAAAACTCGAGAGTTCAGATTCTTCCGAAGATGAAGAATTATCCGATACAGAAATTGAGAAGCGTCGCGAGGAACTCAAGAAGCGTGTTATGTCGAAAAAAGATGCCGACGAGGATGTAATACAAGACGAGGACGAGGAGAAATCAGGCGACAGTTCAGAGGAGACCTCCGAGTACGAGGAATACACCGATTCAGAGGAGGAGACCGGTCCCAGATTGAAGCCAATTTTCGTCAGCAAAAAAGATCGTATCACAGTGATGGAGAAGGAAAAGGAGATATTCAAGCAGAAACAAGCTGAGGCAGAGGCGAAAAAAATGGCCGAGGAGAGACGAAAGCAAACATTGAGAATTGTCGAGGATATTGTTCGCAAGGACACGCAAGTCAGTAAAGTGAATAGCGACATTGACAGTAAACTCGAGGACGTTTGCACTGACGATGAGAACGATGAGGCCGAATATGAGGCGTGGAAATTACGTGAATTAAAGAGAATTAAACGCGATCGCGAGGAGCGCGAGCAAATGGAGAAGGAGCGTTTGGAAGTTGAACAACTTCGTACAATGACTGAGGAGGAACGTCGACAAGAGGCGCGTCTCAATCCACGAACAATCACCAATAAGGCGGCGAAAGGAAAGTACAAATTTTTACAAAAATACTATCATCGCGGTGCATTTTATCTCGATAAGGACGACGCTATTTTCAAGAGGGACTTTTCCGGTGCCACATTGGAGGATCACTTTGATAAGACAGTGTTGCCGAAAGTTATGCAAGTCAAGAACTTTGGTCGCAGTGGTCGTACAAAATACACGCATCTTGTCGATCAAGACACAACGCAATTTGATTCGCCATGGATTTCTGAAACTGCTCAGAATTTGAAATTTCATAATTATCAAGCGGCGGGAATAAAGCAAGTGTTTGATCGTCCATCATTGAAGAAACGGAAAAATGAATAAAACAAAAAATATTTATATAATATGAAGGGTAAATTTTTCTTACATTTAATATTTCATTTAAATTAGAGGATGGATTTTTGACCTTAATTTAAGTTAAATAGATATTATTGAATTATTGCAAATAAAAACGAAATAAAATCTTAAACGCGAGTGTTTTTTCTTTATACCAATAGAAAAAGAAATTACATTGTTCTTTAAGAAATATTTTTTTACTATAGTTTTTAGAGAATATTTAATTAATTCAAAGTTTTATTCAATTTTTAAAACTTATTGCATTTTTACAAAAAAAGATGAATAACTGAATTTTTTAGAGAAATTCTATTAAAATTGTATTTTAATAGAATATTAATTTTAATATTTTATTAAAATCTTCTTGAGAGATTTTATTTAAAATAATTGAATTACGTTGAAAAATTTTTTTTATACAAAGAACTGAATTCTTGGTGAGAATTGTATTAAAATTTTTGAAAATAATTGAACTTTATGAAAGAATTTTATTATTTATGAAAATAATTGAATTCTGACGAGAAATTTAATACAAATTGTTTTCAAAAATAATTGAATTATTTTTCATAAAAACAATTGAATTCTTGGAGATAATTGTATTAAAATTTTTGAAAATAATTTAACTTTATGAAAGAATTTTACTATTTATAAAAATACTTGAATTCTGACGAGGAAGTTTACTGTTTATGAAAATACTTGTATTCTGACGAGGAATTTTATTGTTTATGAAAATACTTGTATTCTGACGAGGAATTTTATTATTTATGAAAATAATTGAATTCTGACGAAGAATTTAATAAAAATTGTTTTAAAAAACAATTGAATTCTTGCGCAAAATTTTATTATTTATGAAAATAATTGAATTTCTACGAAACATTTTTTTTATTTCTAAAAATAACTGAATTCTTAAGAAAAATTCAATTCAAATTCTATGGAAAATAATTGATTTTTTCAAGGATTTTAATTAAAATTGCAATAAAAATAATTAAATTCTCATAAAGAATTTAATTCAATTTAATTAAAATTTAATTGAAAACAATTGAATTCTGTGAATTAGAATAGTAAAAATTATTAAATTAAAGTGTTTATTCAATGAACAATGAAAACCAAACAAAATCTTAAACATGAATTTTTTATATTAATAAAAGTAGAAATTAACCTTTTTTAAAAAATAATATAGATATATATTTTTTTGAAAAGAACCGAATTCTCTTGAATGAAGAATTTTGTAATGAAATTTACATTATAGAATCTATAAGAGTACTTCATTTTTATTTTCAAAAATTCTTTTTACACATAATTATTTTACACATTTAATACACAGGTTATAAATAATCTATTAACATTCATGTCAGTAGTTGTCCGCTTTCACAATAATATAAAATTTGTAGTATTTTTAATTATTTTGTAGATTAGTTTTTACTTTTTTCAATTAAAGAAAATACTTTCCATTAAAAAAGAAAAAGGAAACATGGATTAGTTTTTTTTAAAGTATGTTTTTGACACTGGAGATGAAGGAAGAAGAAACGACATTTTTTTTATAAAATTTACTATTAATAATTCTCTCTCTCTTTTTTTTCTTTCAAAACTATAGTTCGAATTTCGAAATGCCAAGACTTGAACACAACTTTATTTGAACTAAATGACAAATATTGTCACTCATTAAATGCAAATAGCACCGCAAACTTGTTCTGGTTTATTCGCCACTGAATTATTGCTCGTCATTGAATCATAACGTTTTTTTCTTTGGCAGCAAAATCTATCAAAAAATTCACTATTCTCGGATGTTTCATCATAATACGTATTCGATAAAATTTCATTATCTTGAACGGCAATAAATGTTTGTAAATCATTCTTGGGAAAGCCATCGCGATAATAGAGTTTAATTGTATCGTACGCGTCCATAATTACCGAAATAAATAAACTCAATACAACGTAAATGTAGAGAGAAATAAATGTATATAAATAAATTCTCGAGTACCACCACAACATTGGCGATTTAAATGATGACATTGAGAATGTTGCAAACATATCGTCGCCATTTATCAATGCAAATAGACATTCGGATGTTGTTGCGAGCGTTTGAAATTTCATATGATACGGTCCCAATATAAGCCATCCGCAAAATGTAAATCCCGCGTAAATTAAAATAGCGCACAATAAAAAGCGTGTCACTTTTGGCGCCGCTTTCTTTAAAGTCAATATCACGACATTATAGGTTTTAAAGAAACCCAAATATCTCAATACCCCGAACCAAACTAATAAATTACCAGTGCCTAGAAAAATACTGCAAATATTCCAATGATCATTACCAAAGTGCTTCCTCTCAATTTGCTCCTTTATACCCGAGCCAATAATTATGAGCAGATCATTAATAATAATCATCACGTACCATAAATCTAAAAATTCCAATCTCCCCTGCAAACTCAATGGTGCATTATAAGTTTTCCTAAAGAATGTTATTGTCTCGAATTTCAATAATTGTGCTCTATATATTGCTCGCGAGCATAAAATCAACGAAAACGTACAAATAAGAATGACAAATAAATTCAGCAGCGTCCTCAATGCGGATTCAATTTGACTATTGGAAAAATAGTGCGTCACACCTTTACATAATAATCGTCTTGGTTCAGCGTCCAATGACAATAGCATTTGTCCATCAAAATCACTGTTGTCGAAATTAATTTTTATTTTAAACGTATAACAATCGGGCGGTGTTATAGGCCCCGCGGCCTTTAAATTAACAGTCTTAATGGCAAATTTCAATTCAGCTCTAATCATTGATGAGAAATTTATTTTCACATTCTCCTCGTCCAAGAATGAAACAATGGAAAATTTTTCACTATACGTGTGCGTTATATTCACGCACAATTCCTCGATATCCTTGTCAAATATATAACTTTCGTTGAAACCGAAAATTATTCCCTTCTTGTAGTGCTGTAAGCACAATATCACTGGTCCTCGTGAATTATCCTCTGAATCGTAGGAATAGGAGCCAATTGCATTATCAAGATTGTAATAACCGTCTAGCGCGAAATTCACAGTCTCGAAGAAATCGTCCTTTTTGTAGAGGGCGAATGGACCCGAAGCTGGTGGATATGCTGGAACCTGAAAATTGGAGGTTTTTTTTAAATTGTAGAGAAAACTGATTTAATCCAAATGTCCATTAAATGTTGATTTAATATAAATAAAACTTTAATTATAAATAATTGCATTCTTTTACAAAACATTAAAAGTTTTTTAAAGAATTGAATATTTTTTACAAATTCAGGGTGTCTACTATTTTTGTCTAACAAAAATCCCTGTTTTTTCCTGTTATGTCCAACATTTTTCTCGGTTTTTTTCTCATCAAATTTAAATTTATATTTGACTTCGAACATGAATAAATCTTTAAATTTTTTTTAAATAATTTTAATTGATAATTTGGAAAATAATGGAATTAAACAAAGCATTTTCTCAATTTGTTGAAAATAAACTTGTCTCTTTATAATTATAATTCAAAATTTGATTTTTCAGTTTTATTAAAATTATATTGATAATTGAATTTCTGCAAAGAATTTTACTATTTATAAAAGTAATTCAATTTTTCCAAACAATTCTATTATTTATTAAAATAATTTAATTCTAGTAATGAATTTTATTAAAATTTTTGAAAATAATAAAACTAATAAATAATTATTCATTTAATAAATAATAAACATTTAATTTGTTCAAGAAATAAATAACTATAATTTATATAAACATTTAGAAATTATAAAAATTTAAGGAAAGTTTAATAATCATAATTATGTATTGAATAGAATAATATAATTTTTATAAGCAAAAAATTCATTTAAAATGTAAGAGATCCTTAAAATTAAAAAAATAAAATTAAAATTACGGTCACTAACATTATTTTCAAAACATTTAAATAAAATTCTTTAAACGAATTCAATTATTTTTCAAAAAATGTAAAGAAATTTCAATTACTTCAAAAATTTGCAATTATTTCCTTATAAAAATTCAATTATCTTGAAACAATATAATTGAAAAATTACAATCTTATTTTTCGGATTTAAAAAAAAAATTTGCGAAAGTTCAATATTATAAAACAATTTTACGTATGTATAATTTTTTTAATTAAATAATAAAAATTTTAATTATTAATCTTCGCCGTTAGAAATATGAATACATTAGAATATGACTTTTTATAAAATTCAATTATTAATCAGTTATTAAATTAAAATACTTTAAAAATTCTATTTGTTGAAAAGTTTCTAATAAAATTCTTTAACAAATTTAATTACATATTTTCAGTAGAATATTAAAATATTTCTTTTAACTCCATAATTTTTAAAAATTTATTTACATAATACGTTTGAATTGGTGACTGATTTTTTACTACAAAATTAATTATTTTTAACTAATTCAAATTTAGAGAACAGTACAAATATCTTTAAAAATTGAAATAAAAAGTGATGTTTTAAAAACAAATGAAAAGAATAAAACTTTTTTTAATTTTGGTGAAAAAATTCCCAGTTTGGTATAAAATTCCAAATTAAATTCCCAGTTATTTCCCGGTTAGTAGACATCCTGAAATTTTATAATTCATAAATAATAATTAAATTCTTGTGAAGAATTTTATTAAATTTTTTCAAAATAATGACATTTTTAGAAATTACCTAATTAAGAAAAATAAAAAAATCTTTAAATCTGAGATTATTGAAAGAATTAAATTGATATATTTAAAATTTGATATTATATTATATTATATAAAAAATTTGAAATTCTTTTCAATAATAATAAAAACAAAAAGTTACGTTCATTTGTACTTGGGAAATTTTTGAAACATAAATTTAATTGTTTACCTCTTGTACTGCATCCCATCCTCTGAGAAAGAGATGCGAGAATGCAATTCGATTGTCCCAGGTGTAATTGACGTGGATATAATTGTTATGTGCGAATAAACACAGTTGTATCGTGACTAAAACTATTTTTACTATCTGTACAATAAATTTATATGGAAATCTACGTTTAGCTTGCCATTTCTCAATGGGATTCATAAAGAAAAATCTCAATTTTCGTCTCATTTTGTCTTCATTAAATGAATTGACAGTAGAATCTCTGTGGTAATTATTTGGAATAAACGGTTCCGAAGAACTGCAAAAAAAAGCAACAAATAATCAAAATTCTCTCTGAGAATCAGGAAAAATATTTTTCTCTTTTCTTTCTTCTAATATATTTTCGATTTTTTAAAAATTATTATTAAAAAGCAAACCTTGCATCAATCGATGGACTTTCATCTTCGTCGACAGTTTCTTCTTGACTCCAAGCATTGTCAGCGGGATTTTTATTTTCCGCCATTATACTCGCAAGATAGTAAAAATATTTAAAATGCACTATAATTATGTAATTTTGCAGTTCACTGCAAACTGCATTCGATTGTTTTTAATCTGAAAAGAAAATATTTAACTCTGAGAAGAAAGAAATGTTTACGTTTGCACAGTGACATGATTCACTTTTTTTCATCGTAAAAATAGTTAAGAAACAACAATTTTTTACAAGACATTTTATTTAAAATTTAATTTCCTCTACCTGCGTATATATAAATGTAACACAAAAGACACTTTATCGCGATCTATAGCACATATGCTTAGAGATAATTTTCTTTATTTACCTTTCTATTATTCAATCTCCGTCCCTTTAAATTTAGAATCATTGGAAACTGCAGAAATTGCATTAGACAATTGTTGCTTCAAAATACTCAAAAGATTATTATCAATTACAAACAATTAGAAATCCACTAAATTTAAAAACATAATTTTATTTAGAATGTACATACATTAATGAACATTGAACACCTTTGAAGTTTACATAGCTTTGTGCGATTTTTCTATTTTTTTTTTTTTGCAAAAACTTTATGACAATTTATTCAGTTTAGGTTAGAACAGAGTTGGGTGGGTTTTGTCAGCAACTTTTCTTTGTTCTCTTTACGTTTTTTACGGCGATATCTACACAGCCCTGAACTCTGGGCGTGTTATAAAATTTCTTTCGCACTCCAACTATCCAACCTTGTCTTGACAAGTATTCTCTCAGCCCAGCAGTAGTAGAAAATTTGATTCCTGTCTCTTTTCCTCTTGTGAAATTGTCAGTTACCTGTCAAACGAAGAAAAAGGTAAAAGCATCTTTTGCTTTTGAAATACATACACAAGAAGTTTTCAAAGAAAATTCTGAACCCGCCCTAAAGAACGAAGTAGCCAAAGTGAAGCGAAGGGCGAAGGAAGAAAAGAGAGAATTGAAGTGTAATGGCTGTCATCTCGTGAGATGAAGGTGCCAAGTCTGTTCAGCAATTCCACAATGGAGGATAGCTCCACATCTCCTTCGCAAAATTACAACGGACAGATATCTGGTGGAGCAAATATTTTACTCTCGAATAATAAGCATCAAGGTAGTGATAATGGCAGTGCTAATTTAAAGGAAGTAGTGAAAGATCAGAGACCACAATACTCAATGCCTGGTATACTACACTACATTCAGCATGAATGGGCTCGTTTTGAACTCGAAAGATCCCAATGGGAGCTCGACAGAGCTGAATTTCAGGTAATTTTCCACCATTATTTGCTTTGATTTTCATTTCACGTAGACTTTTAACAATTCGCTTGATATTATTTACCTAAACATTGTAATGCATAAACCCCTTTACTTCCAATTGAGAGGAATAAGTTTTTATCGATTTTTCTAACTTGATTTTTTTTTCATCTACTAAACACAATCAACAAGTTTATTGTCTTTTTTTTGTTATTTATATTTTCACTATATCGATTCAAATTATTGTAGCCAATTGGATACATGTCAAAGTTATGATTTTGACATGATATCAACCGGTATTATTGACATCGCCGTCAGCCTTTTTATATTATCATTATTGCCCACAGGCAACAAAACTTTACTAATTAAACTCGAATTCTCTCAATATATTGATATTTCGTTATAATCGACAAATTACTAAAACAACTTTTTTGCAATTTCTTTCGTGAATAAATGCAAAATTATATTTTACCAAAAAAAAAATTTCTTGTTATTCTATTGTACATTTCGAGTAGGTGTATATTATGGGAAGTTGAAACAAAACAAACGCGAACTATAAATTGTTTTTCTCAAGGTGTCTATTGTGGAGCTTTACTTCCTTTTCAAAATATATTCAAAAATTTTCTTTTAAAGTAAAATTAAATTGCAAATGTAGAGAATATTTGCTTTATGTTTACAATTTTAAAAAAAAATGCATTCGTAAAAATAAAATATATTTTAGTCATTAATATTTTTTTTGCAGAAAATTTACTTTACTAAATTATTAATAATTTACGTAAAAAATATAAACGCGTAAAATAAAAATTTTAATTTCAAAAAAAAAAATAAATAAATAAAAATTGCGTAAAATGTATTAAATTATTTTTCAAAAAACTGAAATATTTTTATATCTAACATTTTTAAATATTGTGACAGTGATATATAAATTTGTTTGTTTTCGTGCAATGTACTCGCGATATAATTTAAAGAAATACAAATATTTAAAATTTATTAGCTTATATAAAGCAACGAGTTTTATGATCGTTAATCACATTTCACGTATTGCTTGGGAAATGAAATTCGTAATAAATTTATGAAACTGGTATTTGATTTTTCCGAACTTATATTCTAATATTACGTAAAATCACGTTCCAATTAATTCTGTATTTTTTGGAAAATTACAATTCTTTTTTAATTTAATTTTTAATTTCTAAAAAGCAGTAGTATAATTTTTACAAGATTTTGCCTTTAAAAAAATATAATTTTATTTATTTTTTTAATTATGTTAAATTATTATAGTAGCAGAATTGTTTATACGTTTACTTTTTTTCATTTTCGTTCTAATTTGATTAGTCAATAAAATGAATAGGAAATTATTCTATTATAGAAATATTAAGAGTGTGTTTTTTTAATAAAAATTGTAAGAACCAATAGTAAAATTATTAATAGTGGTTTTTAATGAATTTAGTAATAATCATTAAATGTGAGTCGCACATAAGAAATAGTATTAAATTTATTAAATAAAATTTGATTCTAATTATATTTAGTTTTTAATAAACTTTTTAAATTATCACAACTTATTTTTAATAATACCTTATTTAACTTATTTTTTAAACTAATTTTTCAATTTTTTGTTTTCAGGCCAGAATAGCATTCCTTCAAGGAGAACGAAAGGGACAAGAAAATTTAAAAAATGATCTTGTTAGGCGAATAAAAATGCTGGAATATGCTTTAAAGCAAGAGAGGTTAATAACAATTTTTTAATTAAATAATTTTTAAATAAGATTATTTAAATAATTTTAATATTCTTTAAATAAGAATACCTAGTAATAATTTTTAATTAATTAAAAATTAATTGTAAAAATACATTTTTTGGTACAATTGTTGCTTTTCTTAATATTTTACTTTATGTCCCTAAAGTTCTGAACGTTCAAATGAATATTTCAAAAGTAAAACATTTTTATTACTTCCTTCAATTTAAATTATGAAAATACAAAATTTACTTAGTTAAAAATATTTTTTCAAATTATGAACAATAATATTTTGGGGAAATAAAATTGAAACCGAAGAATGCTGTAAAAAATATCGTACAATTCATTTGAACGTTCAAGAGTTTAGGGAAAAATTTAAAAAAATGTAAAAACGGAAAAAATATTTCGTTTATTTGAACTGACGAAACTTTGGAATTAAATTAATAATCACTTTCATTAGCAGATAATTTATCGGAAAATGATTAAATTTGCAGATTGAAGTATCACAAATTAAAATATGGTACTGATTTAATAATTCAAGACGGCAAACCACCTGGTTATGAGGAAAGCAGTACATGCACTGGTTCCGAAGGAGGAGCCGGTGATGCGGAAGTGTCATTCTCATCAGTTAGCAACGTAACTTGGCGAAGAAGCCGACAGCTGTTACGACAGTAGGTTTATTTATTTTTTTCTTTTTTCAAATTTAAAAATTCAGTTTGATAAATTTTTAATTAAATAAAAAAAAAGTAAATAAGCTTCGAATTCTATTAAATTAAATCAAATATTCAATTTGCCGAATGCAAATGAATTCGATTAAATTATTCTTCATGTTCACTTTTTGAGAGTGAAAATAAAGGTAAAGAAAATGTTAAAAAGTAAAGGTAAAGAAAATTTTTGAAAAATAAAGGTAAAGGAAATTTTTAAAAATACAGATGAAGAATAATAATAACTGGGGGACATTGAATAGGTATTTGAGATTATTTTTCCAATTTTTCGTCTCAGGTATCTACAGGAGATAGGCTACACCGACACAATCATTGACGTTCGTTCAAACAGAGTACGATCACTTCTTGGATTGAACAATAATACCGAAACAGACGAATTAAATACTCCGGCTCTCAATGGAAATGATCCATCTAATAAACGAACGGGTGAAAGATTAACTACAACAAAAAAGGTTGAGGTAAATGGAAAATTTAATTTAAATTAGTAAACAAAAAGGATAAAAAAACATATTTGATAAATTACATTCTCTCTCTTTTCCTAACAGCAACAACCAACATCATTTGGCGAAGCTATTTTACTCGATACTGAAGCAGCGATTTTGGCAAATTTCAATTTTCTGGTCAATCAACACGACGATAGACAAAATATGGAAGAAGATGAAGATGATGCCGATGACGAAGTTTATGATTCAAAGCCAGAGGCAAAACACAATAAGGTAATTTGCTTTTCTTTTTTTAAACATAGTAACTTCTTTTCTTTCTTTTTTATTTTTTTTAAATTCTTTTCTTCCTGTTCGCCTATTGAATGTCAATTTTTCTTATAACATGTTTTTTCACATTTTTTTCCTTTCTTCGTTTCTTCATTTTTTTACCATACAGATATAATAGTGAAGGTAATTAAGATTTAAATTTTGAATTTTTTCCTTTCTCGTTTTTGCATAAATAGAAGCGAAAAATACGTTTTCAAATAAATAAATGTAAATAAATATCAGAGAAACTGGGGTGTAAGCACGTAATGCGTTTTCGCTTTCTCGGAAAGCGCGATTTTCATTACGTGCTTACTCTCAGTTTCTCTCTGTAAACATAAAATTAAAAAATAAAAAAATTTATTTAGAAAATTCGAAATTTGAAATAAAATTAAAAATAGCGAAAAAATAAACAATTAATTATGAATCATTAATATATGTTTTGCTTTTATATTCATTATAATGAAAATAAATAAATAATTCAGAAGGTGAAGATCTAAACGAATATTCAAATTTGGTTTTTGTGTTTTTTTTTGTCACATGTCAGAAAAGTCAGGCAAATGATAGGAAAAAGAATTTTTCGTCAGAGAAGTTTCGAAAATTGAGATTTTTTCCACTTGTATTTTTAAAAATTATGAACTTTTTCGACTTTTCTTGCAAACATTGCAAGAAAATTGTTTAGATTTATTAAAATATTCGAAAATAATTGGATTTTTACAAAAAAAAAATTTACTATTTATATGAAAATAATTGAATTCTTGCGAAAAGTTATATTAAAACTTTTCAATGTATAAACAATGGTAATTAATTTTATAATTAATAAGTGAATTTTTCACTTTTTGAATAACAGATTATGAAATTATTTAAAAATTTATATTTGAAAAAAAATAATTTTGTCATTTTGCATATAACAATTATAAATTGAATTTTACGTTTCGCGCGAATCATTAATTTGCGAGTATTGAATTAAAATTCATCAACAAATTAATTCTTTTCTTTTGAATATTCAAAAACTTTTTTAAGAAATTTGTCGTCCAAAAATTAGATTAAAAATTAGTTTAAAAAAACTACTTAATTCTTCGAATTTTTTTATCATAATTTTTAAATATTTAATTATGTTCGGAAAAAGCAAATAAGAATTTTTTTATTTTTTCCTAATTCTTAAACGTTGATACAGGCAGCTCTGTTGTTTGGAGACGTCGACGCTGAAGCAGAGGACGTTCTAAATGAATTGAATTTACTCTCCGAACATGAAGAATCTGCTATTCACGTGGATATGGATCCTTCTGATTGGAGTGAGTTTTTTCCACTATTTAATTTCCAAGCAATTGCTTTCTGTTCTTTAAATTAACAATTTTTTATTTCTATCATTTTTAGATAGATAATTGTTTTAAAAAATAAGTCTTTAAATTTACAATTTTTTATTTCTATTATTTTTAGATAGATAATTATTTTTAAAAAATAAGTATATCTTTTAAAATAATTGTTTTCTTTTAGTTAATTTCTTAGTTTTTAATTAGTCCAGAGTTTTAAGAATAATTTTCCCTTCAGATGCCGTGAGACGTAGAGGATTACAATCTGATTCACGACAAACGTGCGAAGAGAGCGATTCCGTTTTGGGACTTGGGGAACTAGCACAATTAACCGTCAATAACGATGCAGAAGCTGCTTATGATGTGAGTATTTTTAGCTTGAAACTTATTTACTTCTCTTTTTTAATCCTTTTTTCTATTGACTAGGAATTTTATTTCCTAAATAAAGATTAATATTTTTTCATATTCAGTTTTGATTTCTTTTTTTTTAAATATAATTGTGTACTTTACTTTTTTCCTTTTTTTTCCTCAGATGACGACAAATACGGAAGAAGCTTTCCGAAAGACGTGGAACGCAAAATATACTTTACGCTCACATTTCGATGGCGTACGAGCACTCGTCTTCCATCCAACAGATCCTGTTTTAATAACCGGAAGTGATGATCACACATTGAAATTGTGGAATCTACACAAAACAGTCCCAGCTAAAAAGTGAGTTGTCGAAAATACGAGAAGAAAAAATGTCAAGTTTCGTGAAAACAGTGAATTTTTTTGCTTTTTCTCGATAAAATTACTACTATAACTTTTTTGTTTTCGTTTATTCTTATTCTGTTTTCGTGTCTTTTTGGTTTAATATTCTTTTAGTGAAAGAAACTTCTTCTTTTTTCTCTTCTTTTTTAATAAAAAAAATTGCGTTTCAGATCGGCTTCATTGGACGTTGAGCCACTGTACACATTTAGGTCACACACTGGTCCAGTTTTATGCTTGGCAATGTGCAGCAGTGGAAGCCGTTGTTACAGCGGAGGATCAGATGGCATGATTCACTGTTGGACACTTCCATCATCAAATATCGATCCTTACGATTCATACGATCCGAATGTATTGAGTGGCACATTAGTTGGACACAATGACGCTGTTTGGGGATTGAGTATGTATCAACCTCGATCACAATTGCTCTCAGCTAGCGCTGATGGAACCGTTAAATTGTGGAGTCCACAGAATAAAATTCCTCTCCTCAATACATTTACATCGGAACAAGGTATCAAATTATTTTATTAAAATCTATCTGTTAATATTGTCATGTGTAAATATTTAGTTAATATTTCTATTTTACTATCGCGAAGAAGGAGAAAGCTTTGACAAATTTCCATGTTCTTTTTTTTAAAGATGGTTTTCCAACTTCCGTCGATTTCGTGAGAGACGAGCCACACAAATTGGTCGTGGCCTATGAGGAGGCTTGCATTGTTTTCGACGCCGAAACTGCGACGCCAGTTTGCAGATTGGAGAATAATGGAACAAAAGGTGTTAACAGGGTTGTCGCACATCCAATATTGCCAATAATTGTAGCAGCTCATGAAGATAGACACATTCGATTCTATGATCATCGTTCAGCGACTTTGGCTCATGCAATGGTTGCACATTTAGACGCTGTCACTAGTCTCGCTGTTGATCCGCATGGATTGTATTTACTATCCGGAAGTAAGTTCATTTTATTTTCACTCGAATTGAAAATCCCTTTTTTTTAATTTCTAAAAATGTAAAAATGAAAATTCTAAAAGAAATTATAAATTTGAATTCCTAAAAAGTTTGTAAATTAACGAGATGTGAATTTTTTTATTCAGGTCACGATTGCAGTATAAGATTATGGAATATGGACAATAAAACATGTGTTCAAGAAATAACTGCACATCGTAAAAAATTCGACGAGAGCATTTTAGACGTAGCCTTTCATCCTTCACGTCCGTTTATTGCAAGTGCAGGAGCTGATGCACTTGCAAAAGTATTTGTGTGAGAAAATCATATTTAAATTCCAAGTTCTTTAAAAGATCCGCAGACATTCATTACCAACATTCACACGTATCTAATACAAACACACACACACAAAAACTCTCACACAATAAACATATATTATACAAAAAAAAAACAAAAAACAAACAAAAAACACAACCAAAACATATATATATATAATGCAACCATTTTTTAAAAACTTAAAAAGTCCTTTTATATAATTTTATGCGTATTATGTATCATATATCGACAAACAATTATTTCAAGTTACACGACATATACGAGAAAAGTTGCAAGTAGTTTTTTAGGTATATAAAAGAAAAAAAAATCGATGTTAGATACTCATTGTAGAATATAATAGTTAATCTATATAATTATTCTTATGATTATGACACTTCACGTTAATCTATTTGTTAATAATAATAAATATTCATCTGGCATTTTTGTGCTTCTTCTTGATCATTTTTATGACGTTAAATTGAGAAACAAACAAAAATTTACATTCAGGAATTTTTATTATTTTTTTGGAAAGAAAAATTTTTTATTATAAAAGAGAAATGTTTTTTAAAAAAAAACTACGAGCACCAAAAAAAAATAAATTATTTATGTTCCTTATTTTATAAAATATAACATGCGTTTTATTTAATAAATTTACAAAATTTAATTCTAACTTTATTTAAGTATTAAATATTAATTTATGTATAAACAATATTTATTCAAGTATTGAATATTAATTCATGTGTTGAATATCAATTTAAGTATTCAATATGAATAGTTAATTTCTTTTTATACACTGTCGAATTTTCTTCTTTCGTAAAAATGAGGAGCCAATTCCGTTAGCCATTCAGCTTGAATTACTGTCAATTCTCTCATGTAGGTTTTATTTGTTTGCACAATCTCGCAAAATAATAGCCTGTAAAAAAGTAATTTTTTATTTTAAAAATGCATAGAGGGAAATTTTAGAATGGTTTTTTTTGTCTCTATTTGTCGTTTTTATTGATCAACTTACCACTGTGGCTGTTGCATTGTGTATAAACAACTATTGGGATGAATATATAAATCTTTATTTCCGCGGACAGTTTTGTATACACCGGAATAATGAAGATACGCTGCATTTGGAAAGAGTCCAGTTGTAATGCATCTTAAAATCACTTGAGTATTTCCTGAAATATAATTAGAATATAAGTGAAAATATAAATATTTCCTTTGGTTTTATTTTTTACGGATAATTTCTAGTTTACGGGAAATTTAAATATGAATCGAAGATAATAGAAATTTGTTTTTATTTTTTACATTAAAATAAATATTTTCAAATTGTATTAAATAGTTTTATTTAATATTAATATTACTAATATTATTGTATTATTTTTTAATATATTATTGTAATATTAGGCGAGGAATTATTCTGTATTTTTTGCTTACCTCGGCAAGTTGTTAGTGGGATATCGAGTTTCTTTAGTTGCTGCCTCATTTGCGATCGAATTTCCGTGGCTCTTCGTAGGGCTTTTTGATTAAGAAAATTCCTTTGACACCAACTTCCATTTTTATTCTCCTCATAGGCTGTGTAGACATTTAAAAGTGTTATTAAATCGCCTTCGTGTACTTGAAACAAACGGTGAGCGACACGAGCTTTTAATGCTTTATCCCCACTTATTGGTTTCACGAAAACATTTTGCACCTGGAGCATTGCCAAAATTGTTGTTATTTCCTTTGAACATCCCATTTGCCCTGTACATTAAATCATAAAAGATTAATTATTTTTATTTAGGTATATAATTAATTTTTTATTCATATATATTTTTTATATTCAATTAATGTGTTGATGAGTAACAGTATTTAAATTATTTAAAACAATTTTATTAAAACATAATTGAAAATAATTGAATTTCCGTAACGAAGAAAAACAATCTTTTTCTTAAATACTTAAATTGTTTAGAGAAATTCGATTAAAATTGTATTAAAAATAATTAAAATTAATGCAAATAATTTAAATCTTTAGAAGAATTTTATCAAAATAGTATTGAAATTAATTGAATTCCTTAGAGAACTTTTTTCTAATTTTATTAAAAATAATTGAATTCTTGCGAAAAATTCTTTTTTTCATGTAAATAATTGAAATTTTGACTTCTGAGTGGTTTTTTTAAAACTGCTAAAAATAGCAATAATTAAATTATGAAAACAATTGAAATCGAAAAATAGTAAAAATATGAAACAATCAAAACTTACCGGAGGAAATAAGACATTTTGCGAAAATAGGCTCCAGTGGTAATTCAGCCATTGTAAAGCCAACATCATCGGTTAAATCTCCACTATTATTTATCGCTCCCAGTGTATATA
The DNA here is from genome assembly GCA_032872475.1 of Leptopilina myrica (nomen nudum). Taxonomy (NCBI): domain Eukaryota; kingdom Metazoa; phylum Arthropoda; class Insecta; order Hymenoptera; family Figitidae; genus Leptopilina; species Leptopilina myrica (nomen nudum). The sequence goes on from CM065458.1 coordinate 2,043,608, forward strand.
ATAATTCCAGTCCTGCGAGAAGATTTATACTCGGTGGCGATGATGGGAAATTAAATCGTAACACATTGTCTATACCCAGTGCTTTAAGTTGCAAAATTGCCGGCGATAAATCTGTTCGTTGCATTTGCGGTGGCGTCGAATCAGATAATTCATTATAAGCACCTTCAGTGTATAGTCTATAGAAAAATTAGCCAAATAATTGGAATATTTAAAAAGTAATAAATAATAAAAATAATAAATAATAAAATTAAAATAATTTAATAAAAGTAAAATTTGAATAACTAATATGTAAATTTAATTGGCATTATACTGGAAAATTTTGTGCAGTAAATTAAATTTTACCTGTAAACTCTTCCAGCTCTAACGCGACCAGCTCGACCTAATCGTTGATCGGCTGAAGCTTTAGAAATTGGAGCAACAACCAAACTGTTGCTTAAAGTTTCCGGATCGAACCATGGTAACTTTACAAAACCACTGTCAATCACTGAAAAAAGTAAAAATCAAATTACATCGTACTGAGAGAAATTTAAATCATGCTATATAATAAAATATACAAAAACAAATAAATATATAAAATAATCTATATTAATTAATAATCGTTATGTTTCGGTAATCTGTTCGCAGTTTAAAGTTTTTTCAAGTTTATACCTAATTAATGTCATAAAAATCCTTCAAATTCTTTCGAAGAATCTTACAATTTATAAAAATAATTAAATTGTTTTCAAGAATTTTAATATAATTTTTGAAAATAATTGAATGTTTTGAAAGAATTTAAAAACAATTTTCCACATTAATTATATGCAATCGAAAACATTTATTAAATATTATTAAAAATAAATATGTATTCTGTTGAGAATTTTCATTAGAATACTATTAAAAATAATTGATTCCTGCAATGAATGTTACTATTAAAAAAAATAATTTACTGTTCGGAAGAATTTTATTAAAATTTTTGAAAATAATTGAATTTAATTAATATTTTAAAAAATAATTGCATTCTTTCGAGAAATTTTACTGCAATTAAATTTTAAAACATTGCTAGTAATAATAAAAATTATAACAATACTATAAACATTATTTACATTCTTACCGTAAACGATATTTGGAACTGTAATCGAAGTCTCCGCAATATTTGTCGCAATAATGACCTTTCGGGTATTTTTCGGTGCCTTCCAGAAGACTTTAAGTTGTTCTGAGTTTGGAAGTGATCCATACATTGCCAATGCTAATAATTGATCTACAATTGAATAAGAATTAATGAGAATTTTATTATTAATCGAAAAACAAGTCAATGAATATTTTTTTATATCAATACCACATTAAATATTTTTTAATACTCACGATCTCCTTCTTTTATGAGTTTTGCGTGCTCAGATAAAAGAGAAACGGCCTTATCCACTTCCTCTAATCCTGTGAGAAAAGCCAAAATATCGCCGGCTTCTTCAGTCTTATGAATATTTAACGCTGTATCAACCACCGCTTGAACGTAATCAGGAACTGGCTCTAAAAAAAATTTTTTAATTTAAAAATAAATTCTAAATAATTGTTAAGTTTAAATAGCATAACACCTAAATAGTATTCACTTATTTCAAAATTTATTACTACTTTTACTACTTCGTTTCTTAATATTTTAAAATGTTTCCATGGATCTTCAGCAGAGTTAGTCCACAAATTTTAGTTTTAATTTGCAATTTTCGTTTCTTAATGTTTTTCTTCTCTTTTTTTGGTCTTTAGATATTTTACTGAACTTCCTATATTTTTTAGAATTAGAGAATAAATTTTTCTCTTACCATGAGCGTAATAAATGTCAACACCATGTAAACGACCCTCAACACTCATTACAGTCGCTGTGTCGTTTTCCGGCTTCTTATTTGTATTCAAATTGAAAAAGTCTCGAAGTTCCTCTGCGTCGACAGTTGCCGAGGATATTATAACTTTCAAACTTTTTCGTTTCTACGGGGAAAAAAATGTTAAATTTATAATTTAAATCTTACTCAATCAAAAGAAAAGTATTTGAAAAAAAATTCAATTGAAAATTAATATTCATGCGAAATATTATATTATTATTTTCATTACAAATTTCACTTACTCTCATTATTTTTTTTAATAAACCCATTAATATATCGGTTAAAACTGTTCTCTCGTGAACTTCGTCCATGACAATAACACAATATTTTGTGAGTAATGGATCTCTCATCATTTCTCGTAATAATATTCCTTCGGTAATGTACTGAAAAAAAGAAAAAACATTTTAGATACAAAAAAATATTTATTCGATATTCTTTTTTAAAAAAGGGGAACAATAACAACTTTCGTCTTTTTGGAAAAAAACGGCCTTGTGAATAAAATGCGTAAATGTATATGTAATTTTTTTATAGTGATGCAAAATTTTGTCAATAAAATTTAAATTATGAGAGAACACTCAGCACTTTAGTTTCTTTATATTACCTTTATTTTGGTGCTTTCATTAGAACAATCGTCGAAACGAATACAATATCCAACTTCAGTGCCTAACATACAGCCACGTTCCTCAGCCACTCGACTTGCTAACGTCGTGGCCGCTACTCTTCGAGGTTCAGTGATTCCTATCATTTTCTTATCGGACGTCCATCCTGCTTGCACTAGATACTGTAAACAATTGGAAAAAATAATTGTTAAAAATTGTTAATTGTTAACATTCCTTGAAAAACAAAAAAGAAAACACAGGGCTCGGATCGTTTTTAAAACTCAAAAAAAGTCGCTTTAGTCGCATATATTCACAACAAAAGTCGCATAAAATTTCCGAAAAAGTCGGCAAAAAGTCGAATGAAAGTTTAGGAAAAAAACGCCAAAAAGGAAACACGATATTGTTAAAATTGTAAAAAAATCACATTTCTCGCCAACACATACTTTAACATCAAACAACCTGGAATAGTCTTAAATAAAATGTAATAAAATTGCATGGCAAAATTTTAATTAGGTATATTAAACATTTTTTTAAAAAATCTGTTCAAAAATTCAATTATTTTTATAAATAATAAAATTCTTTTCCAAAATTCAATTATTTAAAAAAAATTTAATAAAATGCCTCTCATAATTTCAATAATCTTTATAAATAATAAAATTCTTCTCTAAAATTAATTTATTTTCAAAAATAATGAAATTCTTTGCAAAAATTCAATTAAATTAAAATTTTTTTTTTAATTTCTCATCAAAATTTTATAAATAATAAAATTCATCATGGAAATTCATTTATTTTCAAAAGTAATAAAATTCTTCGCAGAAATTCAATTATTTTCAAAAATTTTTTTTTTAATTTCTCGTCAAAATTATCATTATCTTCATAAATAATAAAATTCATCATGGAAATGTAATTATTTTCAAAAGTTCTGATAAAATTCTTTGCAAAATTCAATTATCTTAAAAAATAAGAAAATTAATCACAGAAATTCAATTACTTTTAAATTTTTTAAAATTCCCCCCACAATTTCAACTATTTTTTAAAATATCAAAATTCTTCTTCAAAATTCAATTACTTTTCAACATTTAAAAAAAAATCTGTTCAAAATTTCAATCATCCTTATAAACAATAAAATTCTTCTCTGAAATTCAATTATTTGCAAAGAATTTTAATAAAATTATTGTCAAAGTTTTAATTATCTTTATAAATAAAAAAATCATCCTAGAAATCCAATTATTTTCAAATTCTTTTTTTTATAAAATCTTATAATATAAAATAGTGATTTTCTCACTCGATCATCCTTAATTTATTATAAAACATGAAGACATCAATTGCTCCGAGTTGAAGACTCGGAGCGATCGATTTCTTCATATTTTATAACAATTTTTTATAAGTAGTTTAATTTCAAAAAGGTTTTAATTTAATTTTTTTGAAGAATTTTAATTCTTATGGAAAAATAGTAATTAAATATTTATTTAAAAAAGAAGTTATTGATGTTTTTCTGAAAAATTTGAAAGAAATCTGTAAATAAACTTAACAAAAAAAATCTCGAAAATGTCGATTAGTCGCATCTTTTCACAAAAGAGTCGAAAAAAGTCGCATTTCCTTAGAAAAGTCGAAAAAGTCGCACAATCCGAGCCCTGAAAACAAGGAAATTAATTTCGTCAATTTACCTGCGGTATTTGAGTACTTTTTCCACAACCTGTCTCACCGACTAGGACTAGAGTTTGGTATTTTTCCAGTAAATAAATAATGTGCCTCATGTATTTAAATATTGGTAGCCTTTGACGTTGCACATCGAGCGACAAAGAATGATGTGCATTGTAAATAAATTGCGTTGAATCAGTTGGATTTACGTCAATTTTATCCTCTTGCCAGAATGTATCGCCTGTGAGGCAAAATATGAAAATCCCACAATTATTATTTGTAGTAATGAAAAGGGAATTGTCAATTGTAATTGGGTGACAGTTTCAAGTAATTAACCGTTAGTTTAGTTTAATAATAGATTTTAACAATGGCTTTAATAAACGATTTTTTAAACAGCGATTCATTTTATAAATAATTACTATGTTTTTAACTTCTTCTAAGAACAGAAAACTATTTCGTTTAAGGTTGAAAATAGCTTCTTTAATTTTTTTTGTGACAATTTTAAATATTTACTAAATAGGTTACAAGTTATGACCATTTACTTGAATTGAAATTATTATTATTTAATTTAGAAAAACATACCTGGCATCAAAAACATAGCTTTTGCATTCATTGCGTTGCGTGTATTTTGAGGTTAGAAAGTCGAAAACTGCTTTGACAGTTAAAATACTTAGTTCCTTTCCATTTTATAAAATACTAAAAACAAAGATGAACTTTTGTATATTATTAATATTATTACTGAATAAAGATTTCATAATATTATAATTATTTCATTGTGATTTGTTATAGTTTTTTAGCATGTTGACAGTTTGACACTTCTGACTTCACAGATGGACAACTTAGGGTAAGGTCTCGTCCACAGTCCTGTAGGAGCGCAAACGATACAAATATACACCTGTCCTTTTTTAACGCCTTGCATTGCATTATCGCGAAAACTATTGCAAATGTGAACGACTTTTGCACTACGTGTCCCTTTCTATATACTCTATTTCCTCATCGTTTCTATTCTGTTTTGAGAGGTTGTTTTTTGTTTTGTCGGCATAAACATGCATGCATGCGAAAATATTTTAACACTGTAATATAATAATTGTACAAAATAATATGAAAGTGAATGTTATGAACATAATTATAAATTTTAAACTAATATAAAAGTGATAGGAAACAAAATTTACAAAAATCAAAAGTAACTGCAGAATCTCATTTCTTGAAAGATAAATGTTTATCTTTTTTTACTCTATAGAAGCACGTTCGGACACGTCAGTGAATAATTGCATCAGATAAAACGAGAAAAATCTTACGGGGATTCCCTATTCCCTAAGTAACAAATATTTCAGTTTTTAAAGAATTTTCGGTATTTATTTACGTAATATACTTTTGAAAGTGGTATTTATAATTAATATTTAACAATTTGGAATTTAGTACAGTTTTTTTTTAAATAAAAATTGTCAATTTGAGATATTTAGATAAACTTAGTATTATGGATTAAAAATGGATCTAAATCAATTGAGATCAAATTAAATATCTTGAATTTCCATTTTATTATCTAAAATTTTAAAAAATTTACCTTTTTGACTTATGGGAATTTTAAATCATTTTTTTTTAGAAACTAACATCATGGAATCGGATACGGAGGAGGCGAAACAGGATTTGGTACCTCGTGCGTACCAGGTTGATCTTTTTGAGAAGGCAGTAGGAGAAAATACAATAATTTATCTTCCTACAGGTTCGGGAAAAACTTATATTGCGGTTCAAGTTGTAAAAAAATTATGCGGCTCGATACAAGGGTAAGATTTTATCTTGTATTTTTTGTTTTAAAATTTTATTTTGAACTTTCTAATGTACATTGCAGGCTTTACTTCCATCTACGAAAACCCACTATTTACTACTTTTTCTACGATTTTCTACTGTTTTTCACTGTTTCAGAAAAATTTAATAACATTCGTTGTAAGAATTCAATTACTTTCATAAATTAGAGAAATCTTGAGATGAATTTAATTATTTTGAATGTAATTTTAATAAAATTCTTGAAAAGAATTCAATTATTTTCATCATGGTTAATAAAATTTTAACAAAAATGCAATTATTTAAAATATTTTTAAAAAATTGTTCAAAAGAAATTAATAATTTTGTAAAAAATTTGTTTATAAGAAATCAATTACTTGTTACTTGTAAATAATAAATTTCATCAATAATAAAATTAATAATTTAAGAATTCAATTATTTTTTTTAAATACAAATTTAATTAAATCATTCAAAACAATTGAATTCTTCTATTGAATTTTAATAAAATGATTTAGAAAAATCTATTTATTTTCAAAAAGTTTCATAAAATTCTTTGCATGAAGTCAATTTTTTTTGTAAAGAATAAAATTCTTAACATAAATTGAATGTATTTGAATATATTTTAAGAAAATTCGTTGCAAGAATTTAATTATTTTCATAAACAATAAAATTCATTGCAGAATTTTAATTATTTACATCGGAGAAGTTCGCAACGTTTATGATCAACGATTGAAAGAAAATAATTAATTTTCTACCAAAAAAGATGAAAGTTTTTGTTCACAAATATCTTTTTTGTAAATCATTATTTAAAACATTAATTGTACTATTTTCTTTACAAAAATTTATTAAAATTTCCATAAAAAAATATTTTTTCATCTAAAATTGTTCACTATAAACGTTGCGAACTTCTCCAACGTTGAATTTTCATAAACAATAAAATTCATTGCAAAATTTCAATTATTTTTAAAAATAAATTCTTTGTAAAATGTAATTATTCTTTTGTTTTTGCATATTTTTCGTTTTCTTTTCACAGTAAATTCAGCAATGGATCGAAGCGAACAATTTTTATAGTAAACACAGTTCCACTGGTATCGCAGCAAACTGATTATCTTGCAAGACACACTGGCTTAAATGCCAAGGGTTTTAGTGGCGATATGCAAGTTGACTTTTGGGACAATAAACGATGGTGGAGTGAAATTGAGGACACTCCAATCCTCGTTATGGTGGCACAAATATTTTTAGACATAGTAAATCACGGAGTCATGTCTCTCGATAGAGTTAATTTGATAATATTCGACGAATGTCATCGAGGCGTCAGCGATCATCCCATGAGGCAGATAATGCAAAGATTTGAAACATGTCCTCTCGCAAGTCAACCAAGAGTACTGGGCTTGTCAGCAACTTTACTTAACTCCAATATTAAATTAGAAAAAATTCAGGAAACAATTCAGGTATAAAAAAAAATTCCCCTTTACCTAAAGTTTCGAATGTTCAAAAATCAAAAAAAAACTTTAGATAAATTATTGTTATTTAAAAATTGATTATTAATAAATTCAATATTATACGAAAATATTTTTTTTTTTAGTCACTCGAAATAACATTTCACTCGAAAATTGCTTCGATTGAATCTTTAGCAATTGTTGCCGGGTTTTCAACAAATCCCAGGGAAAATTGTATAAAGTACAAAGAAGAAATTGCAAACATCAGCAAAATCGATGAAATTATAGATGAAATGACAAAAGTGTTGGAAATCATCAAAATTCCGCAACCGTCGGATAATAATTTTTCAACGCCTGTATTTAAGCCTAAGACAAGAGGGGAGAAATTGACTAATATTTTAGTGGATATCAAGGAGAATTTAATAAATACGGGTAATTTGAAATGTCATTAAATAGAAGAAAATTTTATTTTTCATTAAAATTTATGATTTGTGTATTTCCTTTTTTTTCTTCATTTAAAGGAATATTTGGAGCAACTAAAGCTGTCTTATTGCACATGATACAAATGGAGAGTATTAAAAGAACTTTTGCTGAACCAGTAAGTCATTAATATTGATTTATTCTAAGAAATATGAAATTTTAGTTAAAATTTAAATACTGAGAGAGTGAAAATTTGTCGATGATTAGTTTTTGAATATTTCTATTTTCAGCAAGGAATACATGTCTTGGACTATATTTTGACAAGAATGATGGTTTTGCGGAAAATTTTCGACATAGAAATGGACGGATTATCGATTAAGGAACAAATCTATCGGTACGTTTTAATATTTTCTTTTCGACATTTTTTTCTATTTTTTTACGTTATGCTACTATTTGTGTACTTACTTATATTTCAGTCACTAAAAGCTGGTGTGAAGCTTTATTTTGATATAAAAAAAAGTTTCCTTTTCACTGTTTTTAATTTCTGTAAAATTTGTGATTTAATTTTACAGATTTTCTTCGGATAAAGTAATGAAATTGATAGCCGTTCTAAAACAATTCAATGACAAAAAAGAGGCTGATAAAAAATTTTGTGCCATTATTTTTGTGCAAAGACGCTTTACGGCACAAGTTCTGTATCACATTTTGAAAGTAAGTTAATTTTTTTCGATTTTGTTGATTACCTTTTTTTCTTAACACTATTTTGTATATTTATATTGATTTTCGTTTATTTTCGTCTAGAGTGAATTTCATTTTGGATGTAATTCAAATTGCTAAAAGAAATTTATCCAGTTGAAATTTAAGTATAAAAATTGTAAATACGTTTTTGTTTAATTTTTTTTTTTTAGAGTCTTCATCAAGTAAATGAAGAATTTGAATTCTTGAAGCCTGAATTTATGGTGGGATACAATAATGATCCTTACAAAAATTCCAAGGAAATTATGTGTATTTCTAAGTGGAATCAGGACGTATTGAGAAGGTAAATATTTTTAATATTGTTATTACATATTTACACCTAAGATTGGAGAAGAAATGATTTTCTTTTGTTTTTAAATACAGATTTCGTAATCGTGAATCGAATTGCATTGTAGCAACTGATGTGGTGGACGAAGGTGTCGATATTCCTCAGTGCAGTTTAATTGTACGTTTCGATTTGCCGATGGATTTTCGATCCTATATTCAAAGTAAAGGAAGAGCACGTCATTCGACGAGTCAATACACAATGCTTGTTCCAAACGGTGATACTAGATTTGAATCCAAATACATACAGTTCCAACAAACAGAAAAATATCTTCAACAAGTAAGTTTAACATTTTTTTAACACTGTAATTAAAATATTATCTCAATTAGCAAATAAATTTTAATTATTTAATTTTTTTATAGATACTGGTTGGTCGAACTGATTTTCGTGTAGCGCCAAATGCTGAAGATATTGAAAATGAATTATACACATATAAACTCAAACCATTTGTGCATGTTAACAAAGAGGGTAAAACGTGCGTTATAACGGAACAGTCAGCAATCAGTTTATTGAATCGATATTGCGCTAATTTGTATAAAAGCAAATTTGTCAGTCTATCTCCTACTTGGACTTTACATAAGAATAAACCATTAAATGCCAATACTGAACAATTGTATCAGGTATAATTGAAAATCTCTTATAAATCTTAAATTTTTCGTCTTGTTTTTGTTTGTGCAAAAAAAAGCAATAACTTAATTTTGAAAACTTTTTTCCTTGACCAGGTTTCACTCACTCTGCCAATTGTTTCGCCATTGAAAGAGAAAATTGTCGGTGATTGGATGGAATCAATTGACGATGCGAAACGCTCCGTTGCTTTAAAAGCGTGCATTAGATTAAAGGAAATTGACGAATTAAATGACAATTTAAATCCTGTTAATCCTGATATTATTCAGGAAAATGTCGCTTATCTGTTTCCCAATTGGAGAGAGAATGATAAATCTGAGGATAATGGCCTGCCAGGAACTTATAGCAGAAAGAGAAAACATACTCTAGTTGTGAGTTTTTATTTTTTTTTCTAATTTTTAGCGAAGAGAATATTTTTGAACAATTTTATATTTTAAAAAATAATCAATTTTTTTAAAATAACTACGGTAAATTAGATATTTTATTTTTTTATTTAATATGAAAAAAAATTTGTTTTGCAGCATCCACAAACTCTTTACGGAGCATTTCCTGAAGCTAATGAGACATTATATCTTCACATCTTGAAAATGAGTCCAAAATACTCAGAGCCTTTGGACAATCGACACCTTGTTTTTTATAATTTATTGAAAGAAAATGCAGGCTATGGTTTGCTAACAACCACCGAATTTCCCGAAGTAAGTGAAATTATTCATTTCCTCCCTTTTGGAATTATTAATAATACTTCATGATTATTAATTAATTTCGTTAAATAGCTTACTTAATTTATCAAAATTCATTTTTTAAATTTCATTAATTTACAGTTGCCGAATTTTCCAATTTTTATGAACGTTGGACAGTTGGAAGTTCACGTGGAAGTCAATGTGAAACGATTCACATTAGATAAGAAAAAAATTGAGGAATTGAAGAATTTCCATACAATGGTGTTTCTCAAACTTTTGGACATTGTCCATGATTTCATGGTTTTTGACGTTAATAATTTAGAAAACAGTTTCGCCGTTGTTCCAGGTTTGTTATTGTTGTTAATGTCAATAATGTAATGAGTAAATTAAATGTAAATTTACACATTACTTTTAAATTTGTGAATGATAAAAATTTTAAATATGTAAAAATGTTTATTTTTTTTATAGTGAACGTGAAGAGTGAAATCGATTGGAATATTGTGAATAAATATCAGACAATTGAAAATAAAATTCCACCATCGCCTTTTGAGATTAATGAAGATGATTATGAATTGGCATTGGTGAAACCAAATTACAGAGCAGCGCCGAATATTTATATTGTTACAATGATTTGCGACGATATAAGAGCAGACTCAAGTTTTCCTGATAATAAATTTCGTTCCTACGTTGATTATTACAAAGAGCATTACAGCGTTTCGATAATGAATTCGAGGCAACATCTTCTTGAAGTCAAATCAATTTCAACGAAAATTAATTGCATTGTTCCACGGTATGAACATTTATTTCGATTTCTAATTTTCAAAAATGATTCACTATTTTTATCATTCAGGACAAATATAATGAATTAATTTAGAGAAATATGAAACAAATTATTATTTAAAATGTAAAATAGTACAAGTTTAAAATACTTGTAAAAAATTTCTTATTTTGATTCGTATTTATTTTTATTTTTTGTTTATCAGGAGTACTCGCAGAAAGACGAAGGAAAACGTCGATTTGACAGAGCATCTTGTACCTGAACTGTGCGAAATTATAGATTTCCCAGCACTCTATTGGTTAAAGGCCACGGCTCTTCCATCGATTCTACATCGGATATCGCATCTTTTGATAGCAAACGATCTCCGAAAAGAGATTGAAAAAGATATTAAATTACAAACTCCAATTAAGAAAAATCAGCCACCTTTGATAATAACAGGAATAGCGGTGGAGGAAAAGAAGAAGGACAACTTAGAAAGCACCTTAGACGAATCATCAGAAATGGATGTCTCTGATTTGCAGCCAGAATTTGGTGGTCCCGAAATTGATGGTAATATTTGTTTTTTAATTATTGAATTAATATAAAACTAAGAAAAATATTTTGTCATTTATTTGGAAAAAATATTTTACAGTTCTGAGCATGGAAGTAGAATATCCTTGGAACAAAAGGGACGAACCTCCAGATTTAGTGAGAGATGCGGATATTATACAATTGATTCATATCGAAACGTATCATAAATTTATGGGAAAGGCAGATATCAGTAATATGAAAACATTGGTAAGAAAGATCTTTTTACTTTTTTTCAAAATGCAAATCAATTTAATGATTTAATGAATCAATATTTAATTTCAGATAAAACCAAAGCAAAATGTTTCTTACATTTCTCGGCCAGATTTGCCAGTGCCAGTGATAAAAATGTTGACAAATGTGAAATTTGAGGGGCTTAATACCGTCATTTTATTAAAGGTATTTAAAAGAACCATTATTTTTATTTTTAGAAAAATACTTATTGAAGAAAGAAAAGAACATATTTAAAAATCACAATTATCTTGTTTTTTACAATTAATTTTTTTTTATAATTTATGGAAATTTGATTGAAACTAGTTTAGAAAATCAGTATTAAAAATGCTATTTATTATTTTCAGGCTCTGACCAGCAAGATCAGTAACGACGCATTCGATCTCGAGCGAATGGAAACATTAGGCGATTCATTTCTAAAATTCGCCGTTTCTTTGTTTTTGTATGAAACATTCAAGAGTTTCAATGAAGGTCAATTGACATCATTAAAGGGAAAATTAATTGGCAATCGAAATCTATTTTATTGCGGCGAAAAGAAAAATATACCAGGACGAATAAAAGTCGAGGTCTTTATTCCAAATAGTAATTTCATTGCTCCTGCTTATAGTGCAGAAAGAGCAGTTCAAGAACTTCTGATTGACAATGAGGTAAAGAATAAATTCTGATCTTTTTATTACATGTTTTTTTTAATTTTCGATTCTATTTGTTTACTTTCTGTCATTTATTTTCTATTCAAATTTTCTATTTTATTGATTTATTTCCTATTCTATTTATTTACTTTCTATTTAATTTTTTTTTATCACAGAAATGATCTCGAAAGTCAAACAGGAAAAGTCACAATTTTGCATTAAATCACTTTCAATTTCCAGATATCGGCGAATGTTCTTTACGAATTGTACATACCGGACGAAGAGAAGATCAGCGGTTACCTAAGCAATTTAACATTAGATGAAATAGAGACAAAAGTATTGGCCTGGAGCGATACTCCTTCGAATTGTACGATGGAACAATTTTTAGGCAGACAAAATGTGGCGGACAAAGTCGTTGCCGATTCGGTGGAGTCAATTATCGGCGCTGGCCTTTGCGTAAGTACAAAAACTGAATGAATAATTTTTTATTTCTTTCTTTTTCGCTTTTTTTTAATTTAAAATTTCTAAGTACAGTTTAAATACTTCAATCTGAATAAATTTGCAATTTTTAAAAACACAAACGATCGAATCGAAAAATTCATAAAGTAAATACTAATAATTAAAATAAAAGCTTGACTCATAAAATTATAGATTACTGAAAATAAATGAATTAATAATTTTTATCCAGACTCTGGGAACAGAAGGCGCTTTGAATATTCTCAAGTGGTTCCAAGTAATTCCATTGCAATCGAAAGTTGAATTAAAGAGCGTTCCAGTTTCCTCGATGTCATTTAATGAGATTGCTTCTAAGGAAATTAATATTCACATGCCCTGGGCAAATATGATTGAAACGAGATTAAATTATAAATTCAATGATCGATCGTTACTTCTTCAGGTACAGTAATTGTTACTATAGACATTTTCTTTTTGAATTTTCTTTTACTGTTTTTTGTTATTTTTTTTCTTGAAAAATTTAGAAATAAATTTTGTTTGAAAAGAATTTAAGAAAACAATTTCTTAGGCACTTTCTCATCCTTCGTATTCGTCTAATGGAATAACACCGTGCTACCAAAGACTAGAATTTCTTGGCGACGCTGTTTTAGGTGAGAATTTTATTTATAAATGAAAATAATTTTTTTGAACTCATGTTTATTGGAAATTTTACTATTTTCATTATTTTGAAGTTTTGGGATTTTAATTTACTTGAAATTTTAATATTTTAATTACTTGAAATTTCAATACTTGAATTACTTGAAATTTTAACACTTGAATTACTCGAAATTTTAATATTTGAATTACTTGAAATTTCTGTTTAGATTTTCTTATTACCGTTTATATTTATGAATATTGCGGCGAATTGAGTCCTGGCGAACTTACGGATTTACGATCGGCATTAGTGAATAATATAACATTCGCCTGTGTATCAGCGAGATATGGTTTACATACAGCTTTATTGTCCTACGTGCCAGTATTACACGATATGATAAATCGATTTGTTAAATTCCGAGAGGATAAAAAACACACCGTTGATGTTGAGGTAAAAAAATTCTATTAACAAATTTCCTCCCTTTTCTTATATTTTACTTCTTAATTTCTTTTTTTTAAATTTAAATCTGATTCAATTGCAATTAAATTTCGATATTTTTTTCAGTTACTATGGATTTTATTAGAAGAAGATGAGTGCAATTTAGCTGAACACGTAGACGTACCGAAAGCATTAGGAGATATATTTGAATCGATTATCGGTGCCATTTACATTGATTCAGGAAAGGATATGAAAAAAGTTTGGGAAATTGTATTCACTATGATGCATGAAGAATTTGGTAATTCTTTCTTTGCAATTTCATTCTTATTTTGTTTTGATCATCAAAATTCATTTGATTTTCATTTACGTCAATAAATTGAAAATTAAATTAAATTTTATGTAGAATTAAGAAAAAAAAATTGTTATAAATAATTAGAATGGAATTGAAATTTATTTTTAGAACTCTTTTGTGCCGATGTTCCCAAACAACCGGTACGAGTTATCTATGAGACGGGCGTTCGACCAAGATTTTTGTAAGAACACTATTTTATTAAAATAAGATTTAAATTTTAACGATTTTTATATTCATCCTTATAATCTTATTTAATGTTGTTTACTGAAATTTCTTTTTCAGGAAAGCAATGGTAGTGGAGTCAACGGATAGAGTAATGATTCCGTTGGAAATCATAGTAGAAGGAAAACCGAAATTGTTCCACGGTTTTGGAGCAAATAAAAAACAGGCAAAATCAGCGGCAGCGAAACAAGCTTTAAAATATTACAAGTCCAAAAAGTAAGTAAAAGAAGATAACTGATAATATATAATTAGAATATTTATTATGTAGTAAATTTTTTCGAAATATTTTTCTATTTTTTCATTTAACTTTCAATATATTTTTCTTTTTAGGAAATCGAAAGAGATTGATGCAACTTGTTCAATTCCAATGTCCTCTTAAAAAAGAAGAAATATTTATTATAATATAAATTCTCTAATGTTGCTATTTAAAAATATTTTTATTTTGTATCGTGTAAACTTTATATAAATATTTTAAACTTGTTGTTCAATGAATTGTAATGATTATGTGATAAGCAAGAAATACAAGAAAAAAATTGTGTTTATTTTAAATAATTCTTTATCTAACTATTTGTAATAAAATTGATTTTTAAAATATAAATCATGATTTTATTTTAACATTTTCAAGGAATAATTAATATTATACAAAAGGAGATTTATTCATCGAATTTTAAATGAAAAATAAATAAATTACTAAAAAGAAACATTTCAATTTAAAAGATGATAAATCTTGTGAAAAAATTGTCTTTAAATCACTTAGAAGGAATGTTTATATGAAAATTTTTTACTGAGTGATTTAAGAACAATATACATAAAATACAAGAATTTGGATTACATATTACATTTTTTATATTAAAAAAAAAACTGATGTATGAATGAAAAAAAAGAAAATTAACAAATATTTTCATCTTGCTTTGTTTTTACATTCATTATGAGATCACACTCTAAATTTATAAGAAAAAAAAATGCATATATATACATGTATATATAAATGATTGGGCGAGTTTTTATTCACTATTTAGAAAATTAATCTTATAAATCTTTTTTTTTTATTCTCTATGTATTAAAACGTAAAGACCAAGGAATGCTAATATAGCATACTTCAATTTCGGATATTCGTTCATGAAAATTGTAACCATTCCTACATAGGGAAGGAATCCTCGTGCTCTTCCAACTACATCCTTACGACTCAGCCAATATTGACCTGGTGCGTAAAGACCTCTATCGTCGACTGAATTATTATCACCTTTGGTTAAAAATTTCACTGTCTTATTTTTATCATTTCTGAAAAAGAAAATTTCAACTCATTATTATTTGGTTTAACTTTAGTTTTTTTAAACTTTATAATTTTCTGAAAATTAATGATTTTAGAAGACTAAAAATTAGTTTTCAAAATTCAATTAATTTCCACAGTTTTTAACTTTTATCTACAAATCAATTTAATAAAAATTGATTTCAAATTTCAGATAATTGAATATGTTATTAAAACCATTGTACCATGAATTTTGAGAAATAATTGATTTATTTTTATCAATAATAAAATTCTTCTGAGCAATTGAATTATTTTTAATACAAATTTATTAAAATATTTCAAAAGAATTCAATTATTTAAAAAATAATAAAATCCTTCGCAGTAATTCAATTATTTACTTTACAACTTTAATTAAATTCTTCACAATAATTTACCATTAAAAAAAGTGTCGAATTAAAAATATTCGAAAATCATCTTTTCAAATTAATGTCAAATTGTTAAAAAATAATAAAACTTACTTTTCGTGTAATTTAAGGACTCTGTGGACAATCGGAATTTCTCGACCTTCAATTTTGAACACCACAATTTCACCTACACGAACAGGTTCGTCTTCGTAATTTGTTAGAAATAAAAGATCTCCCCGATGAAACGCTGGTTCCATACTTCCACTGTTCAATAAACAAATTCAAACTTTAAAATTCCAACAGACTTTCGAGTTTAAATAAAAAAAAAACCATAACCTATCTCCACAAAACTTACCTCAAAACAACTACAATCGGACTTTCGCTACCAGTCACAACCATTAAACCTTTCCATATCATTAAAGCCGAGGAAACTATCATTCCAAAACTTAATACCTGATAAAGAAACTGAAAAAATAAACCACAGTCTTTTTATTAATAAATATTTTCCCATTACAACTCTTCGCATTAAAAATTAACATTCTGTCTATGTGGCAGTAAACATCTGCCAATATGTCAAATACAATTTTAATTCCCAAGATTAAAAACTAGCGCAATATGTAATAGTACATATTGTCTCAAATAAAGAATCATTTTCTAAAAAATATTTCTTAAAAATGTGTGAGAATTTTTAAAAATAAAATTCTAAAGTATCACCGGGTTTATCTCGGTATGTACAATATAGAGCCATATGTTATTTATGAGAGAAAATTTTAATCTTTACCTGACGTTTATTCATACGTTTCAAATCATCAAGCGCACTTTGTAACATGATTGCTAAATTATTTTATTAAAAACTGAAATATATAATGTTAATTATTACAATTTTAATAAACACAACTTATGGTTAACCTACAAAAATCAACTACTACGAGAGAGGCATCCAATCAGTGACGTCCAAGCAATTCACCTGAATAAATAATCGGCTAACTTCACTGTGTATCCTCTCCTGCTGATAATAAACAGGGTTGGGAATATTTCTGAGGGAAAATACAATAAAACCCCTGTTATTTCAATGCTAAAGGAGAATACACAGTGTCTGCGTTTCCATTTTCATGTTTATTTACAATATGGTGTGCAGATTTTTATGTGGCGTGTGGTCTCCTTATACTATTTCGTGGTTTTTTCTTGTAAGTTCTCAGTTTTGTGATAAAAATAGTTTATTATTTAGATTACTTATGTAGAAAAATGCTCGTTTTCCCTCGATTTCTTGTTTATACATAAGTGGAATGCGTGAGTAATTCCTTTTCTTTACAATTTAATCGGTTTGATCTGTTCTAACCTAAAAATTGAAGTCTTTTAAAGCGTTTAAAGGGACAATTGTCAAAATGTTTGTTTAGATTTGTACAAAGGTATACAAATGCCTGTATGGCGTGTATACTCCGTTTTTATTTGCTTATAATTAGGTATGTTCTCGTTGCCTGCACTTTTTACATATTAACACTTAACCTGCATGCCGAATGTGGTGACAAAATTTACTGAATTATTAATTACAAAGAACTATTAAAAAATCGTATGTTTGAAGTTCAATTATTTAACATGCAAAAATTTTCAATGTTCAAGTTTCTTTTCACAAACATTTTTTCAAAAATTACTTTTCGTATAATTATTGTAAAATTTAAAAACAAAATTTAATACTTCAGGATTGTAAATAATTTTTTAACGCTTAAGCAATATTATAATAGAATTTAAATTTGAAAATCAATAAATTTTACTCAATCGAATGCTTAAATTCATTTATTTCAATATTTTTTTTTTTCTAATATTTCTATCTTTCAAGATGTTCCTAAAGTTTCGTCATTATTTGAATTCAGTATTAATTTTTAATAAAAAAATAGAGCATAAAAACATATTTCGTTCATTTGAACGTTTAAAATTTTAGGAAAATCTTTAACGAGTAATTTTGTGTGGAAAATAAAAAGATATAAGTATAGTTTAAATTTATAATTAACAAAAGATAATAACAATAATATTAATAATTAATAGTGAAAGATAAGTGTAGTTAAAATTTACGATTGATAAAAAATAATTAAAAAGATAATAACAATAATGGTAATAAAAATATTATTAATAGTAATTATTGAAAATATTAATAATAATTTTAAAAAATAAACTATAATTTATATTGAATCAGTCAGTCCATTAGATTTATCAACACAGAATTTAAAATCAGTTCCATGGAAATTTTTCTCCGTCCATTCATCGAATCGTTGTTCCAATTCTTTGGACATGTAATTTTGCCAATCGCCAATTTCTCCCTTTCGGAGAAATTTGATATTAGGATCGTCTGCTCTATTATTCTTTGGAGCAATAATATTAAATAAATTAACAGCAGGATTTGCTGTCATTTTGGAAAATTTCAAATGCTCCTTTAATTGTTCTATTTGATCGTCGGTTATTTCTTTATTGAGAAATTTCGCCGTCTTCTTTATTATTTCTGTTTGATTCTGAAAGAATTTAGTTTTATAGAATAATTTACAGATTTCTTTTTTCGTAGGGGGTTTTTTTTTTACTGAAATATATATTTTTTTAAAAATTATTTTGTAATTTTAGTTTTAGATTCTAATTAAAAATGTACTTACTCGTTTCATGTCTTCGTACGTGAGGAAAAGAATATTTTCATCGTTTCTGTGTTCCCAAAATTTTGCCACGTGCTTCCAGAGTGGTCCCATTGGTGCTTGGAATAGAAAATGGAAAAATTAATTATTGTTGCTTCCTTTATGGAGGAATTTTGATGATTAGATAAAGGAAGGAGGAGAATTAATTTTTTTTCTAACTCACCACAGTCGTTCAGGAATACTTCGGTGAATTCTTCAAAACTACAATCAATTCCGTGAAATGTTCGACAATAGTGGTAAAAGCTGACACAAGTGTCTTTAGGATTTCTGGTTACGTAGACAATCTGAAATATTTAATAATTTGCTGTTATATTAACTGTAATTTTACTAATTGGACTATTTTATTTTATTATTTAACTATTTTATGATTTTTAACTACTTTATTATTTTAACTATTTTATTATCGAACTATTTTATTATTGAACTATTTTATTATTGAAATACTTTATTTTATCATTGGAATATAAATAATCTTCTTGGTTTTCTTTTTATTTATTTCTTTTCGTAATTTGCTGAAACTGAACTGAATTTATTTCATATTATGTACCTTCGGCTTCTTCTCGTGAATCTGTTTTGGCAGTAATTCCCAAGGAAGATGCGTTTTCACAAATCGTGGACTTGGCATTTCTTCGACATATTTTACAGAATCGCCCAATTTCGAAAACCAATCGACATAATCGCCGGTGACCATTAGAGCGGAAGATCTGTGACAAAAATTAAATTTTTATTTCATTTTCACTGCGGTGACAAAAAAAAATAATGAACAATTTATTGGGAAATAATGCTTCTTACTCAAGTAAAGGATTTCGTAAAATTATTAATGTTTCCGCTGTTTTAAAATCACAATCGTGAGCGATACACCAGACCATTTCTTGAATCCAGTGACTGCCTATGAGAGAAATAGAATTTAAATTTTATAAATTGATTAACAGGTTTAATTATTTCGAATCATTTGAAATTTCAAATTCAGAAAAAAAAGATACAATTTTTTTCCCCCTTTGTTTATAAGTCGATAAAATTTATAATCAAACTCACCGGTTCTCGGATAGGAAACAATCCACACGTCATCATTGCGAATTTCTAAATCACGAATTTTCGTAGCGATAAACACGTATTGCGGTGGTAGTAAACAATCTCCAGGTTGCACTTTTAAAAAACTTGATCTCACTTTAAATATTTTATCCAATTTTTCTCCAATTTCGCCGTCGATTGTCGTGAATGAAAGTGACATTTTTTTGAAATAGTATGAAATGAAAACCAACAAAAATGAAATCGTTAATTATCGAAGATTACTTAATAAATAATTCTGCCATTAGATGCGACTAATTATGTCAGAAGTAATTTTGTGAGTTCCTTTTTCTTCTAAAGTTGCAGACGAAATGAAACTCTTGCTTCCTTTTCCGACGACTTTTCACTTTGGTTTGATGTTTTCTCTTTTTTATTAATCTGACATACTCCAACTTTCGTGTGCATACTTTCTTTTCAATGTCAATATTATATTCTTGTTTCACTTTTGCAAAACTGGTTTTATTTGCATTATTTGTTTGCATACCTTTAGCACCTTTATAGAATGTCTTGTGAATACAAT
Source organism: Leptopilina myrica (nomen nudum) (assembly GCA_032872475.1). NCBI lineage: Eukaryota > Metazoa > Arthropoda > Insecta > Hymenoptera > Figitidae > Leptopilina > Leptopilina myrica (nomen nudum). The sequence continues at coordinate 2,063,941 of CM065458.1, forward strand.
TAATGTTTAACTTCTCTATTTTTGTTCTTTGAGAAGAAAATTTTATTTATACAATTTTGACAGTTGAACAAGAATTGTGACTACAATTTTGTCAACAATTGTGTTAACAATTTTGTCAATAATTGTGACAACAATTTTATCAACAATTGTGACTTGTCACCACAATAATATTAAATAATTGTCTACCGCTTCGAAGAAAGGTCCTAAAAAGCAATAAGTTTTAGGTTATGTTTATAATTGTTTCGAATGAATAATAAACAAAGTTGATTGACTCTCAATAATAAAAACTGATGTCCAATTCTCGATTACATCTGAATTAATAAAAACTGTTTTTAATTTCATACATAATTATAAACAAAAACTTTTAATTCAGAATGAAAATAACACAAACATAACCTTAAAATTCTTCGCTTTTTAAGTCCGTTAATATACCTTTATTCAAAGTTCGTTTTTCGTTAATATTCCAAAAAAGATACTTTTCGTTTCTTTCACTATTTGAAAAATTGCAAAACTTATAAAAAAATCCAAAGACCAAATAATTTTTTTTTCAATTTTAACCAATTTTTTCTCAATTAAGTATACAAAATTCAACGAAAAGATATAATAACGATTATTTAATTTGAAAACTTTCACGTGATCAATATGAGAATCTGCGAGATTTCACTTTGCCAGAGAAAGTTGTTTATGTCTCGTCTGAGGATATTTCCGTATTTACGAAATTCCATATTATAGATATTATATTATATTATTATATATTTATATTTTAAATCTACTGCATCGAAAAATGTTCATTTAGTGCAAAAAAAAACTAAATGAAAAATAGATTTTTTTTGTCCTCCTGGGTTTCAATTTTGCTGATCGTAGCGAAAATTAAAAAAGAAATGTTTCGCAATTTTCCAGATTATTATAGAAAAATATTTCGGGACAAAAATTTATTTAAATAAAAATCGAATATCATTTATTGCGCATGTCTAATTATCACGTGTCAAGGAATGAAAGTCACGTGACCTGCGCTTGCTGTACATAGCTGTCAATTTATTCGATGTGATGGTTAAACAATTCGTCATATTGTGTTGTATTGTTTTGTTTAGCGATAGTTTTAATTGTAGAGAAGGTGAGAATATTGTCTCTAATCTAACATAAACAATTAATTATTGGCATAAATTGGAAATTCATTGCTGAAAAATAGTGAACTGTCAAATGGAAATTTGAAGGTTATAATACCCGAAAAGTTATTTCTAATAATAAATTGGCAAATTTGTAAATGCTTGAAAAAATATAAAGTTGTAATTTTAATTTTTTTTTTGACAATTGGAATAATAATCTGAGAAATTTGGTCAAGTTGTGATGAAACATATTTATTAGTACAAAGTAAAAGTGGTACAATAATTATCATAATGCCTCTTTTTTTTATAGCTTTGTATTTTATATTCCTTTGTCTATATAGTACTTCCTGAAACACCAAATAAGTGTTTAGTTCTTTTGGATTAATTGTAATGAAGTAATGAGCTTTTCTTTTGAACAATTTTCTTTATGCAATGTCAATTTCCGTCATTGTAATTTTAACGTTCAATACGATTTATTGACATTTGCCTAACGTTCTGTTTCTAAAATAAGATTTGGCAAAGGCACTTGTCTATAATTAATATTGTTTCGAATTAGAAAGATTGTTTTTTAAAAATTTGTTTCTCAAAGTATTTTATAAATATTTTACAGTGTGCTCATTTTTTTTTCGAAAGAAGATAAATATTTTTTAGACTTTTGGTCCTTGTGAGGATTTTCGTTAGTAAACAAATTGTTGGCTTTAATTTTAGAATTGCGTTCTAGAATATTATTATTGAATATAAGTGAGAAGAAAATGTATATTTTGACGTTGGAATTTTTCTTTTTTTTCCAGATTGACAGCAAGTTGACACATGCAAAATTCTTTGAACAAAGATTGAAATGTGGGTCAGCAGTCGTCGGGAAAACAATTCTATGAACGAGCTCTATCAGGATCTTTATCAAGAATGCAAATTCGTTGCACCAGGAGCAAGACTCTCGTATTCGCTGCGGAATCGATTGGAAAAATATAAAGTCGATATAAGAAAGGAGATTGTTTCGCGTAAGACAGATGGATGTGCACCATTGTTTATTGCGTGTAAGAGAGGACACGTGGAAATTGTCGAATATCTTATCACAGTGTGTCGGGCTGATATCGAGCAACGAGGAATGTACGAGGTTCCTGATGACAGATCAGTTCATTGTGTCACGCCATTGTGGTGCGCTGCGGTTTCCGGTAAATTACGAGTCATAAAATGTTTAATTTCACATGGTGCCGATGTCAATGCAGTCTCCGACAGTGGATCAACACCTGTTCGATCGGCCTGCTTCATGACTCATTTGGGTAATTATTTTTTCTTCCTTTCTTGTCGTGAAGACAACAACAACATTTTCTTTCAATTCCTCTTTTGTTCTTTTTGGTAAATTTATATTTTTATTTTAGTAACGAGAAACCATTTTTTTACTAATGAAACTTGTTAGTTTGGTGAGAAACTTTTTTTCACCAAAAATAAATTAAATAAAGAAATAGAAAAATTACGGGGTTGATTTAGAAATCAAAGAGGAAAAGAATGAAATGAAGAAAGTAAAAATTACTGAAAATTAAATAAAGAAATTAGAAATTTCAGAGAAAAAGAATTAAAAACAAACTAAAACTACGAATGAAAATAAAAATTGAAAAAGAAAAAAATTGGGTAATGTGATTAAAAATTTTCAAGTCGAAGTAAAAATTGAGTAAAGAAGTTGAAAATTACGAGTCGAATTAGAAATCAATGAGATAAAGAACTTAAATAAATAAAATTAAAAATTACGAATTGAATTAGTAATGAAGGTGAATAAAGAAAAAATTACAAGTCAAATCAGAAAGTAAAGAAAAAAAAACACATAAATTCGTTAATGAATTGCTAATGAACATTGGGTAATTTATATTTCTCTTCCGAAACGTTCAATGGCATTTAATTGTTTCAATGGCACTTTAAGGCGACACCCTTAGCCAAGTATTTACATGCCAAGGCAGGTCTAGGTCATTGTTCTCTATGTCAATGTTAAGGTGTCGTAATTTAATTCTAATTTAAATCAATAAAATTCTTTTTTTGTAAAATCTTTCAATTTTTCATTTGGAAATTTTTTCAATGAACAAAAATTTTATTCCGTCAGCATAGTTTGAATCTAGTTTTTTGTGTATATTTTTTACTATAAAAAACATGGTTTGAAAAATAGAAATTAAACAATTATTTTTCTTTTATTTATATTTTTATAATTGTATTAAACAAGTATTTTATTTATATTTTTGTAGTAAAATTATGTAAACAATTTCCTTTTCTTCATCTGGAAAATAGAATTTTTTTAATAAAATAAATGAAAAAAGGGATTTATTTCAAAAATTTTTAGTTAGATATTAATTTAACTAAACGTAAAAAAATTACTTTAATAATTATATTATTTGGTAAAAATTATTATTGTCAATGAAAATTATAAGTAATTATAAATTAAAGTAATAATAATTGAAATTGGTTTGTTTAATTTTCAGAAATTGTTTCCTTTCTGGTGGAGAATGGAGCCGATATTCTAATTGCGAATTACAATGGTGGCACTTGTTTGATAAACTCGGTGCAAAGTGTCGAATTGTGTAAATTTCTTTTAACACACGGAGCTGATGTTAATGCAAGGGATATGCAAAATAAAACTGCATTGCATTATTCAATTCAGGAGCATCGGTTCGAGACAACGAAACTTTTATTAGATTATAATGCAGATCCTTATTTAAAATCACGATATAATGATGATGCTTTACAAACTGCCTGCCTTAAGGGCGCAACACAAATATTCGACTATTTAGGTGAGTTGAAAATTTTTTTCATTATCTTTTCAACTATTCATTTCAATTTAAAATATTTTTCAATTTTTTTTCGTAAGCAATTTTTTCTGAAATTTCTAATTTTAAATTGTTTTTTTTAAAGTTTATTTCTACGTTTTTCTTTTCTTTTTTAATTTACTTGCATATACGGGCTATTTTATTGTAGTATTTTTTCTGTTTTATTTTTGTGGCATTTTTTTTTCATTATTTATTTTTATGCAATTTTTTTAATTTTTATTTACTTTTATTTGTTTTCTTATTCTTTTTTGCCCCTTTTTTGTTAAATAGCTGTTTTAAATAGCTATTATTAATGGAATTTCTATTATTAATAATAATAAAATAATAATTTAATAGCTTTAGATGAATAAGTAACTGATTGTAGAAAAAATTAGTAAATTAATTAATGAATGAATTAATTAGTAAATTACTTAATGTGGAAATTTTTTTTTATTGAAACAGTGGACAATATTGCCTACTCGCAGGAGAGATTAGCGGACGCTCACGAATTGATGGGTTCGACATTTTTTAACGATCATAATTACACGCAAACAGCACTGAATTATTGGAGTACTGCTATGAATATTAGAAATGATAATATGGTTGACGGAAAGCCATTGCCAAAGAGGCCGATAATGCCAAAAAGAGATAATTTTCGTAATGCGACTGAGTTTTCTACAATGGAAGAATTGCAAACTGTAATGCTCGACTTGGACGCTATTCGAATTCAAAGTTTATTAATTTGCGAACGAATTTTAGGTCCACATCATAAAGATACACTTTTTAGACTGATGTATAGAGGAGCCTCGTATGCCGATGCCCTTCGGTAGACAATTTTCTTTTTCTTACTGGAATTTAAAATTTTTATTTTTAAATTTTGAATTTCTTGTTTTTATATTTAAAATTAAATTTTTACATATTTTATATTTGAAATTTATTTATTTATTTTTATCGTTGACGGAATTAATAATTTCCAATTGATTTATTTTTAGGTATCAATATTGCATAGATTTGTGGAGAAGAGCATTGGAAATTCGAGTAGAAAAAGATTCGGTGAGTTTTCTTTCTCTTTCGTTAAAATATTTTATTATAAAATTTACAAAGATTTTATATAATGTTTATTCACAAATTACTTTCTTTTAAAAACTCTTGCAGATGAAATAATTTATTCTAAAAATTGTAAGTGTATTTTTTTCTTTCAGATATTGTTTAGCGACACATGTTTTACCGCTCAAGCTCTTGTTCGATTAATGATCGATTTAAATGAGAAAATAGTAGAAATTGCAGATCGTAATCGAGAGAAACAAGAACCGAGATTTTGTGACGTAGTCGCAATATTTAAGTTACTCACCGAGAACCTTCCTGAAGCTCGATCATTATTGGAAGTTAGTGTTTCTTTTATTCAAATTATGTTTCTATAAAGTTTCGAAAAAGTTTAATTGTTGAAAAGTTGATATTTCGTTGTAAAAAAAAATCATTTATTTTGTGTTTTAGAAACGACCGGTTCATAAAAAGCAACGGGAGAGTTACGATCGAATTTTGAAGTGCATCACTCATTTAATTTATCTTCTATTGGAAACTGCACAATCGGACGAGGAGAAAGGGGAAATGCGACAATTAGTACACAATTTAGTTAGGCGAGATCCAAGATGCGCTTCAATGGAGAATACACTTCTTCATTTGTGCGTCTCGAGAGCGAATACGATTTATTCAAATTATTTCACCACCGAAGAATTACAGGTAAATGGATATATTTTTTCAAAAATTATTCTTCTAATGTTTTTTTTAATGAATTTTTTTCTCATTGGCATTTGTTTCTTATTAGGATATTTTCCCAAACGTCGAAGTGGTGAGATTGCTTTTAAAGTGTAGAGCGCCTGTTAATGCGAGGAACGACACGAGATCAACTCCTCTGCATATTGCGAGTAAACTGAACAACTTCCAAACCGATGTAAGTTGATTCTTTGTGAAAAGTTTTATATTGAAAATTAAAATTTTATTTCAATTGCGATTGAATTTTTAATTTATTTTCAATTTAAAATTAAAATCGAAATTAAATTTAAATTAAATTGAAATCGTAATTAAGTTGTAATTGAAACTAAATTGAAATTAAATCGGAATTGAAATTAAATCAAAATTAAAACTAAATAGAAATTGAAAACGAAATTGTGATTAAATTGACACTAAAATCGAAATTGAAATTTAAATCGTATTTAAATGGAAACTCAATTTGAATTCAATCTAAATTAAATTTAATTCAATTGAAATGAATGAAATTAAATGTAAAATATAAAAACATGTGGAGAGTTAAAGATCATTTTGCTCTTGTCACAGCTCGTGAAACTTCTCTTGGATTATGGGGCACATCTAGACACACCAAATAAAACTGGCGAGACGCCGGCACATCTAATAGCCTCAAATCCCTGTAACAACATAAGTTTGGTGAAATACACAAGTCTGCAGTGCCATGCAGCACAGACAATTTGTAAATATGGAATTAAATGCACCGAATTGCCCGTAACGTTACATGAACTCCTTAAGTTGCACCAAGAATAATTATTTTTCAACTACGCTCTTCTTCTCCTATTTTTTTTTCAATTAATTATAACCGCAAAGTATTTGTGCATATGAATTTTTAGAATTGCGTAATATTATTATTATTATATCGTTTTAGCGAAATCTATATTTACCCACAAGAAAAACAAGAAATAATCGCATAGTTCGAATCATAAATAATATTAATATTACAATAATAATATTAATATTAATATTAATTAATAAATTAATATTAAAAAAAAGTAATAATAATTTTCATAATAATTATAATAATAATACTTAATTGTAATAATAATAATTATTATAATAACAATATTATAATAGTGATTATAATAATAATTATAAAAATTATAATAATTATAATAAGATTAATAATTTTTAATAATAACAACAGGGATTTTAAATAATTAACAACAAAGCGCGTCCAAAATTTTAAGACTGGTCGTCGAATGAATTTTTATGAGATATTCTCTTTTACTTCACAAACATGATTAAGAGCACACAGTTGTATTGCCTCTTAAAAATAATATTAAAAAAACAAAACAAAATGGTGCTTTATACTCCATCGGAGTTTCAGTTTAGAAAAAAGAAAATAATAATATAATTTTAGTACAATTATTGTCATTGACGGACTGCATTGAAACATTAGATCTAAAGAGATCTGTTGTGCGTGATATACCTAGTTAAATATAAATTTTTCTTTGGTGGAATTTTTCTTCACTTTAAATCTTGCCATAAAAGAATTGCAAACTTGATTTATTAGATCTTTAGATACAAATATTCTCAGTGAAGAAAACTATACTGATTTAAAAAAAATGGGCTTAAAAAGTGAAAAGAAATTTTAAAATATTTTATTTATTTATTAAAGTAGATTTATTTTTATTATTCAATATTGTTGTGACAGTGATCACATGTTATTATTTTGTTGTTGTTTAAAAACGATTTTGTTCAAATATTAAAAAAAAAATCGACGGTGCTTGCGAAAAAAAATGTACAATTTTTTCCTATGTTTATTATTATAATATATGTGTTATAAAATTGAAATCTCTATTAGAGAAAATAGATACAAATTATTTGTTTAACAAAAAGTTTATTTAAAATTGAATTGTTTTAACTTGATTTTTGTCATTAGTGAATTATTATAAAGAAACAATTTACACTAAGTAACTTAAATTAAAGACATCGAAATAAATCGTGGGTTTAATTAAAATGAGAAAGAAAACCAAATAATTAATTTTGCACTTGAAATTTAATAAAAAAAATAAAGAAAATAAAAAAAAACAAAAAAAGGGTAATTCAAGTTTATTAAAAATTAGAAAAAAAGGTGTTTTCACTTCTCGGGGGCCTTAGAGCGATTCAGAATAATTAGATTTGTAATAAAAATATTTGTTGACTTCAAATTTCCAATATATACATATATTGGCTTTTTTCATAATAAAATTTCATGTTTTTTAAATTGATAAATTAATAATTGATAATTGATAATAGGTGTATTTTACATAGCAGCCTAATTTATTTATTAATGGGAGAATATCATATTGCATATCTCACGATTCTTGAACTTTATATATAGATTATGTAACCAGTGAATCAACATAAAACGATAGATTAATTATTATAAACATAGTTGTTAATTAAGAGTATAGATTCCCCTCTTAAATACACATGGATTTCAAGTTTAATTGTATATGTAATTAAAATTTAATATTGATCGTCTATGTAAGATATGAAATAAAACATTTTCAAGTTTATTCAGAACAGCATCTTCATTATTTTGTGAGTCGTCAGAATTTTGTGTTAAAAATTTTAATTATGAAATAAAAACTATACAAATTTTTTTTACATTAATTAAAAAAAATTGGGAGTAAAAATTAGAAATTTCATTCTTTATTTCAAAGAAACTGAAAATTTAATATTTAAAATTTTGTTTGTTAGAAATGAATAAATACAGAAAAGTAGTTTTTTGCATTTTTTTCAATTATTTTATTAAAAATACATTTCAGTCATTTTTAAATATTTTCAAAAATGTTCTCAAATTTTTTTTATTTTTGCTTTTCTTTATTTTATTAGAAATATTTTATTTTTATCACTACGTTAGAAAATTGATTTCTATATTTCATTAAAACTACACTTAACAAGTTTTCACTTCTAGTTTTGCATATTATGTGAAAAAAAATATGCAAAACAAGAAATATTTCAATTTTTATCATTTCACTCATTCAACATTTCGAAACATTTACATAAATTATTATTTAAATCTATATTGCTATTTAAATAACAATAAGAAATTTAATTACTTCTAGTTTCGTATAGACGAAAAAAATTATGCAAAACTAGAAATATTTCCTCTTTATAACTTTCCTAGAAATTGAGTTTCAAAATATTTTACGAAAACAACAATAAATGATACTCTTTTAAATGTTTCAAACCAGAAATGTTTCATTCAATTTGATTTTTATTTTCTAGGTTTCTTCGTAATGGAGAAAAAAAAGTTAAAAACTAGAAAATCGACAATATTTCTTCTATCTTTTTTTTTGAGCAAATTTTTCAAGCAAACGTATTTTTGTAGATAAGTGAAGAAATTGTCAAGAATGTGAGAAACCAACTCGATGAGTGAATGAAAGCCTGACTTCTTGTGTAGGAATCGATGACGTGAATTTTCCAACCCATATTTGCATGAGTGAAAGAATTGTAATAGACGAAGTCAGGCCAAGAGGAATTTGGAGTTATTTCTAAAATGCCGCTTTCTCCTGGAATAAAAAATTTCAATTCTAACAATTTTCCAGATGATAATAAGTATATTAATTTAATTTAATTTTAGTTTAAATTTATTTTTATACTATTTTGCCAAAAGATGTTTTAATAATCAATTTTTGTGTTTCAGTGATATATGGACACTAAATGAACAAACCTGGTTCGCAATGATGAATTAATGATCTGTTGAATTTTTTGAAACTGGGAAAATCGTCGTCTAATCTTCTGTCACGTTCGTTGTGCTTGCTCAAGCATAAAGGACCAACTGCAAATGAATATTTGTTTGTTATTGTATTATTGTTAATTTTTTATTTCCTTATTTTTTGCTTATCAGTAGTCAATTTTTGTTTATCTGTAGTTATTTTTTGTTTAGCTATTTTTATTCGGTTTTTTATTTTTCTTTTAGCAAATTTTTCATTCGGTTTTCTATTTAGTAGGACAATTTTTATTCAGATCTATTTTAGTTGCTTTTCTTTATTTTTTATACTCCTTATTTTTACTTACTCCTTTTTTTATTTGCTATTTTTTGTTTAGTTATTTTTTATTTGCTTATTTTTATTCAGTTATTTTTTATTTAGTTATTTTTTATTTGCTACTTTTTATTCAGTTATTTTTTATTTTCGTATTCTATTTATTTCTTATGCTTCATGTTAGTAATTAAATTATTAAAGAAAAAAAAACAAAATTAGGAAAAAATAAGAAAAGAAGAGAAGTTGGATTTTTTTTGTAACTAATTAAAATTTTTTTATTTCTTGGCAGAAATCGAAGGCGTCTTCTCACCTGCAGTCGGTCGGGGTCTTCCTCTTCTTGTGAATTCAACGCCAGCGAGAACACGAACTTTACTTTGAGCACTGTCACTCAGTCTATCGTAACCGCCGTGTGGTTCGTCGGTTATTATCAGAGGATGATACAATTCGGCACTGTGAGGATTATTACCACCGTGAACATTGAAGCTGTACGTCAATCCTCGACGTAAATATAATTCTGGCACGAGTTGTCCGTTAATGTACCAAGCGAGACCCATTGTCGTTTGCCCCGTGATTGCTTGATAGCCTTTTTTACCTCCTGACGGACCAATTGTTGCTTTGAAACTTCTTATACTTCGATCGACGATGTCTGATTTCTCCCATGGCTCTCTGTTAATTGCGAAAAGAAACGAAGAATTACTATAATCGTCTCAAAAGTTTCGAGGGTTTAAAAATGATTTTTTTTCCGAAACCAGGTTCGAATTTTGGTAAGAATATATTTTTATAAAAGTAATTTTAATAAATCAATTAATTTAATTTTAATTTTTTTTTAATATTGTTGACTTTATTTTAATTAGACTTTTGAAAATGTTTAGACGAGAAGAAGTCGGAGGAAAATTGTGATTCGTCGGAAGAAAAGAAATTTCGTTCATCAGTTGAACGTTGAGAACTTTCGTAATCAATTGGAACTGTGACTGAATTGACGAAGAATTGTGAAAGAAATCTGATTTATTCGAAGGGAAAAAATTGAGAAGAACGGAGAGAAAATTACCTTAAAGTTGGATCATCTTTTGTAAAGTCCATACAAGAACTGTAGGGCTCAGAGCGTCCGAGTTCCAGTTTCAGACTACGTTTTGGATAAACATCGTGAAAATTGGGTTCGTTATTCTCGTCAAGTCTTCCTAGGGCCCAGACAATGTAGACGGAGCCATTACTTGGATACACTTTGTCTCCGTGATCGGCTGTGAATTAAAAACCAACTATCAGTACTTATTTCGAATATTTACAATTCACATTTAAAGATAAATCAGAAATATTTTTTACTGAAGAATATTTAGAAATTCTGCAAAAATTATTGAAAGCATTTCAAACTGAATTATTTGAATTTCAAAAGCTAATAAAATTTAAATTGACGATAAATAAGTGAAAATGAAATGCAGGAGAAATTAAACTCACAAGAAATGAGAGTGCGACGATAAGAAATTTTCGTTAATCCATCTTCTCTAACAGCGGTTGTGAGCTGATTGCTGTCTAGACCGCCAACAACGTCATCTTTACAAACTCCTTTATATTGTCCAAGGACCTTTCCGCACTGAAATTTCAATTTTCCGAATTAGTATTTCAATATGATTGAAATTTCAAAATTTTAACTGAACTTCAAATTGATTTCTGTCTATAATTATAGCAAAGACTTACGGGAGCTTTGGCAGTGATATTATAATCTATCGCGTATCCTCGAATATCGTCAATGTAAACGACAGCAACGTCTGAGCCTTCCATCTGACTACGTTCTTCGGAGCCGGAAAGACCAAATGCCATATAATCACGATCGCCTGAAATTTGAAATTTATTTTCGAAACAGGTTGATAATGAAAATTTTTGCCACAAAACCAATTTACAATTTTCATGCGGCAATTACCTATTTGACCTATCAATCCAATTGTGATTTGAGGACCAAATATTTGCCACTTCACTTGATAATTCTTATGAAGCTGAACGCAATTGTCCATATTTTCGAATATATTCTTCGTCGGTATATTCTGTAAAATAATTTTCCCTCCGTTTTAGTAATAGTCACAAGAAATTTATCTGATAAATACTAAAAGATAGATTTCTACATATTTGAATAATAATAATAATAATAATAATAATAATAATATATTTTAATAATTATTATTTTATTTTTTATTATTAATTTTCTGTACCTTCACTAATGACGGTGGAATATTCAAACCATCCGGAATGATGACCGACCCAAAATTGGAATTCGTTTCAATATCGTAAATACTGAGCCAATCGACATTGAAGACAGTGAAGTTCCCTGGCAATTGAATTATTATGTCCTCGCCCTTGTATTCTCGCAATGATTCCAAACTGCAATTGATAAATTTTTATGAAAATCCAAAAAGAAGAAGAAGAAGAAGAAGAAGAAGAAGAAGAAGAAGAAAAGAAAAGAAAAGAAAAAAATGAAATTTTCAATATAGACTTACTAGCCATATTCGTCGGGGACTTTGGTTCCTTTACTCGAGGGTTGTGCTCCAACTCCGACCCAAAAATAAGTGTCTTTTCCCTTTCCATCGTAGGTTAATTGGGGAATTTTTATTGTCTTCGCATCCAGTATTTCAATTGCATCCGATGAGACATTGTGCTTTCTTTTCGATAATTGTAGAATTTTTTGCGGAACTGGAGGATCAAATTCCTCTGGAATATGAACATCGCCGAAAGTGTTCTGGTGGCAAAAAGCAGAAAAAATTGATGAAGAAAAAAATTCAGAAGCAGGAAAATTTGATTAGCAGAAAATTAATAAGCAATCAAATTCGATTAGCAAAGAAATTATAATTATCTACAAAAAAGAATATTTATGAAAATTAATCGTCAATTACCTGACTATTTATATCATAAACGGCGAACCATTTAATATCCCTGATTTTTTTATTATCAGGAAGTGTTAAGGTGAATTCCTTATTCGTGTACGGACCAAGAACGTTTGTACTGAAAAAATGATATATTTTTTTTAAATATCCAATGTAAATTAATAATTATTCAATTTTTATTATCATTTGTACTACTGATATTAAAGTATTGATTCTAATTCGTATTTTATTTTTTTTTGTGCAGATGTTTCGAATTCTTACTGTCCCCATTCGTCTGGAACAATAATTCCTGTGGGTCCGGGACGATTCGTACTGCCAGCCCAGAAAAACGTATCAGCTCCGTTGCCATCGTAAACGAATGATTTGAAAAGTAACGTGTATTCGTCGACGACATAGACTTCGCCGCCAACCTGATGATGATAAGTGTTTAATTTTCCCAAATATCTTCCACTATATGACTCCTCCTCATTTTCTTGAGCGGAAACTGTAGAGTAAAATTTTTATTTTATTTTAATTTAATGTTTATTTTACTTTAATTTTAATTTCATTAACTATTATTTTAATTTAATTAATTTTTATTTTTATATTAATACAATTTTTATTTTTATTTTATTTTAATACAATTTTTATTTTATTTTTATTCTTCGGACGAATTAAACATATTTTAGTTATATTTTCTCATATCGAATGAATTAATTTATTAATTAAAGTAATAAATTACCTTTAAATTAAATGAAAGTAAAAATGTTAAAAATAAATTAATTGAAAGTAATAGAGTTAAATTAAATTAATTTGTAAAATTAATATCGTATTAAAAATATTCTAATTTGAAATAAAATAGTTTTTTTAAATTGATTTCATGCTAATTGATTATTATTACAAAATTAATAAATTTATTGAGAAACTATTTATTATTTGCTATTCGAGAATTTTATTTATGAATTATATTATATTTTCCTTTCTTTCTATTTTTTTCTCTATAGTAATTACAAGAGTTTCTAAAAGAAATTAAATAAATTCTGTAAAGTAACAAAAAGTCCGAATAAAACTAAAAAAACCAAAATTAATTTTATAAAATTGAATTTTACAAAATTTGTGCCTCAATTTAAAATAAGAGTTCAAACAACTTTTTTTCTAAAGTTGAATAATCGATAAGAAAAAAAAGAGTTAACATTTTAAAGGACCAAAAATTTTTTTCCACTGGAATTTAACTAATATAAAATGCTGTCCCGTTAGTCTGACTCAGACATCAATCATAAAATGCATTCTTTAACTATAGGCACACAAGTTACAAAATATAATCACAATTAATAAGAGTAATTTTATTTTACAGACTAAAAATGATTTCACGAGAAATTTACCTTTGGAAATGAGAAGAAACGTCAAAAGTAATATCACAAGGTCAAAGGACCAACACATTTTCACTAAAATTTTCATGATCACTTCATCGCAGATTATCTGCAATTCTTCGTTGAGAATATGAAACACTCATCGCGAAGTTATTTGGAAAATTACATTGTCCTGTGGGATGGAAGAGAGAGAGAGGAAAATGAAAATAAATTACAAAACTTGAGAATTCATCTGGTGGCAAATGGAAAATATTGATGGAACCTTGCTCTTGACAAAGAGAGAAGGAGAGAGAGAAGTGAAAGAAGACAGTACTTGTGGGACGGATACTTTTGGGCCTTATGCTGGTAGCGAACACGTCCTCCACTAGCGAAAGAGAAAGTACACATAGATATAATGTGGGGACTTGGTTCCATGTCCGGTGCAATGGGAAAAAGAAACTGTAAATTTTTCTTCGTATAACATGCAGGCGGCAATGTGGGACTTATTTTAAATTTAACTTCTTTTCTTTTCTGTCTTTTGTTTTGAATTTTTCTCCGTATTTTTATTTTGTTCTCTTCTTCAGTTCAATTTCTTTTTGTCCTCTTTTCTCTCTAATCTCTCTTTTTTGTCTCAAACATCTTTTTGTTTCTTTTAAGTTCTTTTTAAAATTCTCGCAAATTCTCTTAGAGTTCGAAAAATTCAATTTCAATTAAATATTTAAATTGACGAAATCTAAGAAAATTATTTTCAATAATTATTTTAAAAAAAATTTAATTTACTTTCATTCTTTTGAATTGAATAATTTCTTTCTGTATTTTAATTTCGTCTTCTTTTCATCTTCAACTTCTTTGTTCTCTCTTTTCTCACAAACATCTTTTTGTTTCATTTATTAAGTTTTTTTTTGCTTCTTTAAATTTTTCTAAATTCTCTTATATTTTGAAAAAATAAATTCAAATCAATATTTAAATTAATTCATCACATTTTAGAGAATTGTTTTCTATTTTCAAATTAAAAGAAACTAATTACTTATTAAAATAATTTTTCTGTTTTTCCATAAACTTCAGATAATTATAGTAAATTTTCCCTAAAATTCTAAATTAAAATGCTGAAAAAATAGTTTCACAAAAAAAATTTCTATTTTTACATCATTAGAATGGAAATCAATGAAAACTGTTTGATCAATCAGTTCCGTTCAGTGCGCACTCAAATAGAACGAATGCGAATAGAAAAACTTTTTTTTTAAATGTGCAGAAACTATTTTTTCAATTTTTGAAATATAGAAAAATTTATAGTTATTTATTCTTCTATTTTGTTATTAAAAGGAAAATTTTCTAAACTACAGAAAACTTATTTTTGTTAATGAAAAACTTTATTCATGAATCCATGAAATGAATTTAATTGAAACAAATTTAATTGTACGGGACGAACCCGCGGAGGAAGAATTAATGAGACTTCTTCAGTTTGCACCAATCAGGAAAATCAGAGATCTCATTATGAACTAGTAAATTGAAGGAAATAATTTATTTTTCCCACTGATTTGAATTTAGAATATTTTTCCAAAAAATTGTTACATAACATTTTTCTAAATTATAATATTTTAATAATCATAATATTTTTGTAAATTATTACATAATATTTTTGTAAATTATTATATAATATTTTTGTAAATTATTACATAATATTTTTGTAAATTATTACTTAATATATTTTTCTAAATAAAGATGAAAATAATTGTCAATTGAAATTAATTTCTTTGAATTGCAGTCCAACGTTGGATTTACATTATCCAAAGAAAGATCTGAGAACCCCGTTGACAATAGCCATTGATCGTGGAGATTCACAAATTTTATCATTAATAATTGACAAAATTCCCACCGACTTGGATTTCACAATGACACAATCTTGTGGAAAATCAGCGCTAATGCACGCTTCGTATTTTTCGGGAAATTTGGAAATCCTACAGATTTTACTGAAGAAAGGAGCCGATTTATACAAACAAGATATGTAAGTATCTAAATTCAAAATTGAAACCAATTTAAAAAAGAATATTAATTATAGTTTATTTTAATAATTCAATTAATACTGAAAGGAAAAAGATTTCTATGAAAAATTATTGAATTCGTGAGAAGAATTTTATTTTTTATGAAAAAAATTGAATCCTTGCGAAGAACTTTAGTTAAAATTTAAAAAAAAATTCAATTCTTTAAGGAGATTTTATTAAAATTGTATTGAACCAAATTGAATGCTTTGGAGTAAATTTATTATTAATTAAAATAATATTATAAATATAACATAAATATAACATAAATATAAACAGAAATATAAATGAATAAATAAAAATATTCACTTAATTCCAGAAGAGGATGGAACAGTCTCTACTACGCAATTGTTGGAAGAAAAATGGAAAACGTCGATTTTCTCCTAAAATCCGGATTGAATGTAAATTCCGAGGATGAATTGGGAAGAACGCCTCTTATGATTTCAGGTAAAAGATAAGAAAAAGCAAATAATAATGGTTTATTTGTAAAATAAAACCCTGAATATGTTAATTAAAAAATTATAAATACAAATATTGTCAAAGCTCAAGAATGGAATTTTCGACAGTTTTTCTATCAACATTCGATATTTTCTCTCTAATTTTGGACCACGATGCCGATGTACATAAACAAGATAAATTTGGATTTATCGCCATTGAATTGGCAATTTTGAGAAGAAATAGAGATTGTGTAATTTCTCTGATGAAAAAAGGAAGTGATTTACGTAAAGTTACACCGTTCTCGAGAAATACTGTTTTACAATTAGCACAGGAACGTATGTCCGACATTCTTCCTGCAGTGAGATCGAATCAAAGAAGTTTAAAAACTCTTTCGCTGAAAGAAAATATGAAGTACAGCTTTTAAAGAATTGTTTCAATTTCAAAAATCTATTTCCAAAAAGATTAATTGTTATTTACAAATTTTGTACAAAATTTGTACAAAATTTGTCAAGTATTCAAAAAGTTGAAAATTTATTTGAAAAATGCAAATAGTTAAAATTCCGTTTCGAAAAGATTTAAATGTTATAAAGAATAGACAAAAATTTGTTTCGAAAATTCAAATAGATTAAAATTTGTTTGGAAAATTTAAATAGGTAAACATTTTTTTGTAGAAAATTTGAATATAAAAATAAGTGTTTATTTTTTTTAACGGTTCAATTGAAATTCTTATCCTTGAGACACTTTTTCGTCCAGATGTCAAATCGATCGATCATCTCGTTATTCATTGAGTTCTGCCACTGATTTATTTTGCCACTTCTCATAAATTTTCCCTCTTTTTCAATTAATTTGAATTTTTTATTTATTTCCACTGCCTCTTCGTAATTTACGGCTGGATTGCTTTTCATTTGCGTGAAGCTCAAGTGCCTTTCGAGAATATTTATTTTAAATTCACTGAGAGTTTCTTTTTCGAGAAATTTCGCAGTTTCCTCGATTATTGATTTTAAATCCTGAGGGAGAAGAATAGAAAGAGAAAGAGTAATATTTAATTAATTAATTAATTAACACTATTTAAGAAAATGTAACTTATTTCAAAGTTTTGAGACTATTTTCAATTTCGAATTGAGAAGATTCTTTGATAAACTTACAGTTTTCATATTTTCGTATTTTAGGAACAAAATATTTCTCTCGTGCCGTCTTTCCCAAAATCCGAGAACGTGATGCCAAAATGGACCAAATGTGACTAAAAAATAAAAATTAGAGAAAGATGAATAAAAGTGAATTTGAATCAGGAAAATTATTTTAATTCCAAACTAACTTTTTTTCGTAATTGTGAATAAATTTCACTCTCGTACCTTTTCCTCCAAGAAATAATGCACAAAATTCCTCGAAAGTACCGGAATATCCCTCGAGTAATTGACAATGATGAAAATATGAGACACAAGTGTCCTTAACATTTCTGCTCACGTAGATGATTTTCGGCCTCTTCTCGCCAGTTCGAATTTGTCTTGGCAACAAATGAAAGGGCAAATGAGTCTTTATAAATCTGGGACTTGGCATTTTTTCCACAAAACTCACACTGTTCAAAACCAATTCTGGAAGTTTATTCATGCCAGGTGTTTTTGGAATAATTTCCCTGTAGTCGAACAACGAACTGTGTCTAAAAAGAAAACAAAAGAAAAATTCGTTATAAATTATAAAAAAAATTCCATTTTAATGACAATAATAAAAAGAATTATTTACTCTAAAAATGGAAATCTCTCGGGCAGGATTATTTTTCCTTTCTCAAAATCAAGATCATTGGCAATGCACCAAACCATTTCCTGGGTCCAAGTGGTACCTGTGAAAATTTCAATTTTCAAATTATCTTTTTTGAAGAAAAAATAAAATTAATTCTCATTCTTTTTTTAAAAGAGTCGAACTCACCAGTTTTCGGAAAACTGCAAACCCAAATATCATCGTGGCGAACCTCGAAATTTTCAATTCTGTCAGCGAAATGCTGAAAATATTCCGGTAGGCAAATTCCTCCGATTTCAATGTAACCAGTGCGAAATTCACTTGTAAATTTTTCACAAAGCAGACGATTAAGTTCACTTTCAGTTTTTGTACAATTAAAAGTCATTTTTCCTCAAAATAATTTCGTTTTGCAAACAAATAAATTTTATATTATTTTTTCTTTCTTTCCGATTTTGGAAATTATAATTTAGAATTATAATTTTTAAATTAAAATTCTATTTCTATAATCAAATTCTAAATT
Organism: Leptopilina myrica (nomen nudum); assembly: GCA_032872475.1. Lineage (NCBI taxonomy): Eukaryota > Metazoa > Arthropoda > Insecta > Hymenoptera > Figitidae > Leptopilina > Leptopilina myrica (nomen nudum). Next base: position 2,082,545 of record CM065458.1, read on the forward strand.
TGAAGCAATTTTTTGTAATCTAAACATTGATGAAAAGAAAAAAATTGTCTTTCAAGAAATAAAGTAGAAAATTGTCGCACTCAACTTCCTATGAAGAGAGCGCTTTGACTATATAATTAAGAAACAATTTTTCGCCATTACAAATAAAATCACACTGATTCTTCGACAATTCCAGAAAATCTTTATATACTCAATCGCAGTGCCATGATTTTTCAAGGTGATACGTGATAGCGACTGCAAGTTTTTGCCCTTATTTTTACAATAGAACAAGGTCAAAATTGATCTTTTCTTTCATTTTTCACAGGAAACGAAGAAAAAAAACTTGGAGAAAAATATTTTAATTTACATAAATTGCAAATTTCTGGGAAGAATATTATTAAAGTTTTTGTAAACAATAAATAATTTCAATCAATTAGTAAATTTGTCAATAATTGAATTGTTTTAAATTTTAAATCTAAACCTATTCCAAACTTAAATTTATTTAAAAATAATTGTTTCTTAATTTACAGAATAATAAAAGAATCACCAAAAAGCGAAGTTCTTCAATTAAAAAACTTGAAGGTTGACCGGAAAGTAAAATTCAGTAATTACATAACAAGCAAAGAATGATTCCTCACTTCCTGGTTGAAAAAAAAATTCTAATTTAGTATTCTTTTTTGAGAGATTTTAGAAATAAGAGACTCCACATCGATACAAATATTCTCTTTTATTCAACTGTATTTTCATGTTAAAAAAAAAGAACACAAAACTTGTTAAACTTCTAGTATAAAATGTTTCAAAGTCAAAAAGAAAAACTTAAAATTAAGTAAAACTTTTAAAATATTTAAATTAAGTAAAAAAAAATTATCCAAATTTTCTCAGGTACTAAACTACTGTCTTCTAGTGAACAATTTTTCAATTTCATTCGTAGATATTTTTTTTCTAAATTGCTATTTTGCTAAATAATTTCTGATATAAATCTATTGCATACATTTTTTTTCTCTGTTTCCTATTTGGAGTAATAAACAATTATTCAATAATTGAAGTCATTGAAGTGATAAAATTCTATTCACTGGGGTTCGAATTTATTAATTAAAAGCACAAAACTGCTCGAAAGGAATATAGGTATATAAATCTAAATTTTCAAAACTAAACATCTAAATTGCCAAAATAAAGAATACTCTAAATAGAGAGAACATTTTTTTTGTTAAATACTTGGAATTCGATTTCTCTGAAACGAATCTCATAATCTCATAACTCATACAAATTGTACTTTTCTTTTTTTTTAATATCTTTGAACTTGGGTGGGTTACTAAATCTCTATGTACATTATAATTGCGAAGTGAAATCTCGCGAATACTTCTAACTAATTATTACTCTAAGATATAATAATAATACAAATTGTGAAGTCAATTTAAGGTGTTTTGCGTATTGTTCAAAGTCACTGGTTCGACACTTACACGTAACGATTATTTTTAACAGCGTGTAATTGACCAGGAAATTGATTAGCCTTTTTTTTGCTTAACTTATATATTCTTGGAATAATCTCCTAAAGACTACTTTGTTTCTTTGCCGATAATACTAATTGTATAGAGGAGATTTTTTTTTCATCGAATATTACATTTCTTTTTTTTTTATAAAAATAGTCAAAATTAGAGAGCAATGACGTATAATATTCGGGATTGTAAAATTCTTTTTTGTAATAATTATAATAAATAAATTCCGAATTATTCGTCGTTGCAAATAAAATTTTGTTCAATGAAGGCATTTGTTTTCATCTAGAATATATATATATCTATCTATTTGTAATATAAATATTTTGACTACTGGTACTGCTATTTTTGTTACTACTATTATTATAGATTTGAGATGACGCTTACACTTTGCGACAAATCGACTTGGCCCTGCAATACTTTTTGCTGGAGTTTTTTGCCAAATATTTTGGCCATCAGATTATTGCGACGAAATTCTTCTTGTTTTTCCAGTTGCCTGCGCTTTGATCGTACCTCGTTTAGCCTCATGTATCTTCTACGTAATCGTTCCTTCATGTCGGCCGTCGTCAGTTTCCTTTGCACGTGATCTGATAAGACAATTTCTTTATTAGTATAATTTTTGAATTTTCACAGTAACTTTAATCTATTTAAGAAATTAAGAAAAGACTTCGATCACATTTTCAACTATATCAATCTACAGGGTTGCCACGCTTTTACTCATTATTTATTTTTTTTAATTTATCATTATTACTATTATTTATTTTAATTCAATCATTGTTTTCCACAATTTTTAACTAAAATTCTTCTTTATAAAGCGAAAATTAATTATTATTAATAATTTCTAAAAAATTTCTTTCAACATTTTCAAATCCTTTTGTTTACAATTCAATTTTTACTAAATTTTCTCGATTTTTCAGAAAATTTTTCAATCAAATATATATTAGAAAATAGAAACTTCAAATAACTTGAAAAAAATTTCAATTCAACTTTTACAAAAAAATTAAATCGACACAATTTTAAGTTAAAAGTATAAAAAATTAAAACATTCAAAGATTATAATTCGAAACCTTTTCAAAACTCAATTATTATCTAAAGTTTTAACTAAAATTCATATTTCAATCAATTATTATGAGAAAATTCTACGACAATTCAATTATTTAAATACAAAAAAAGTTATTTATTGAAGAATTGAAATTTTGCGATGAGTTTTATTATTTATGAAAATAATTGTAAATCTATAAATTTCTTTATTATTTATGAAAATAATTGAATTATTGCAAAGAAAAATTGTAAAGGCAACTCTTTTAATATTGAAATAAGAAATTTGAATTAAGAAAATTGAATTAAAGAAAAATTAGCTTTCAAGAATAAGCACAGTAACTTTAGAAAATAATAAGTTTTCAGGATTCCAATCAAAATTCCCTGACTTTTCCAGGTTTTTTCAAGGTTTATAAAAATTCCCTGACATTTCCAGGTTTCCAGGTTGCGTGGCAAACCTGATCTAGAATTTTAGTAAAATTGAAAATTAAATACTAAAATTCGATTATTGGTACGTTTTCTTACTCGTAGACTTTGTTAATTTCGTTGGTTTCAGAAGACTCGAAGAACTAGCCATGGCCAACAATTGTACACGTTTTTCTTTTTTCATTTCTCGTAAATGAGAAATTTCATTTAAATACTGTTGACGAGTCTCGATATTGTCAAGGAAGCGAGGTTTGTTGGAAGCCAAACACTCCTGGAAAAAAACATTTAATTAGTATTTCACGTTTCTATTATAATTCCAAAATCTTCAGTAATTAACGAAACAAAAATTTAGATTTGGAAATTTGGTCTTGTATCAAGTAGGTAATTAAAAGGAAATATAACTCAGCTTGAAAAATATTTCTCCGAAATGTAGATTTAAATTTCAAGAAAGCAGTAAATTTCGTTCAAAAATTTTTTGGGGACGATGAAATCGATTAAGATTATATTTGTCTCGAAAATTAAAATACTTACGAATTAAATTTTTTAAATTTGGATCGATAAATTATTTATTCGTCTTTCGTTTCAAATATTGTATTTGAATCAATAAATTATTTATTCATCCTTAAACATTTTTTTCGAACTTATTTGAATCATTGAATTCGGAGCGACAAAATGATTTATTCGAAATTTGAAAACTCTTACCTGAAGTGTAATTTTCTTCTCCTTATTTTGTGCAAATTGCTTTCCATCCTCACAGGAACAAGATCTCGCCGTAAACGGCAAAGAATTCGCCGACGAAACCTTCCTCAATCCCCTAATCTCCTCGTTCTCCGATTTCGCGACATTTTTCCTCTCTCTACTCTCCTCCATGAATGTCAATTCATAAGCCACAGCTTTCGGATAATTTATCCGACAATCGCATTTTCTATTCTTCTGATACATTGTCCCACAAGTACGACAACATTTACAACTCTTCTCCGGCGTTTTCAGTCTCTCGTCATTTTTACATCCGCTTCTCGTCCCATATTTCAATCTCTCATCATTCATCAAACAAACACAATCCTTTTCACATCGACATTTTCTATTCGTTTGCTTATTCGAATTCGTCAAATAATAAGGTCTTGTTTGCTCCTTTCGCTGCAGCAATTCCACTCGACAGGGAAAATTACAATTTTCCCTCCTCTCAATGCAGAGACGACAATTTCTTTTCCTATCCTTCTCTTGGCGATAATCGCAGATACAATCCTCCGAAGAGGTGATTGTTTTCTGTTGACTCTTGAAGGAGCCATTTTCACTGAATTCAGAAACGGAGGCGTCGTCTTTTGCAAATTTATCTCCTTTACTTTCTTCACTATCGCATCGGGAGTTGTTGATCTTTTCCCCATGACAATATTCGCAGATTTTCTGTTTTTCCGGCACATCCTCGTCTTTGAAGGAAGAACAGAGGCAAGGGAATTTCGATCGTGATGCGTTGAAGTGGTTCTTTTTCTCCTTCTGCTTTGAGTTCTCGTCTCCGTTTCGTGGTAAATTCAACCTGGTAAAATCGTCGCAAATTTCCGAGATGGAATCCTGACGGTATGGGTTTTGCTCTCGAGTTTTCGACGGCGATTGTGGGTTGCTTTTCGAACAGGTGGCTACTTTCGAATTGTGATGATGGAGACAGTGGCAAATATTTTTTTCATTGTGAAAATTTTGACGAACGTTTCGATGACCATTTTGACGAATGTTTCGCTGATCGTTTTGACAATCGTCTCGATGATTGTGACCATTTTGACGAACGTTTCGGAAATCTTTTTGACGAACGTTCCGCTGATCGAGTTGTTCCGAAGTCTGACCGGAGGAATCGAAGGAAACTCCGGAAGAAAATGGTGAGGGCAAAGTCTGTAGTCCAATGTTAATGGATTTCGTCGATATCGGATTTTCGGTGATTTTCTGATTCACTCCGTTGCTGGTCTTCGAGAAACTCTCCCCCACTTCATTGGCCGTTTGAGTGAAACTATTTCTTGTTTTCTTGTACTTCTCTTTTGGAATTGCGGCCAAATTACAGTGAGATGACCAATTTTCATTCAGCTCACTGCCGGTGATTCCCTTTTGCTCCATGTGGATAAAAGATCGATTTTTCGCTTTCCTGGGGGAGGTCTTTCCCCGTTCCAACTTCTTCGGTTGTTCGAGTAACTTTTTCAAATTCGACAAGTGACTGATTTCGTTCGTGATCCAGATGAGTTGGTTCTTCTTCTCCATTTCGGCGTAACTCACCAATTTCGAATCGCCGGAGTCTGAATTGCTGCATCTGCGGAGTTCGAAGTTCCGCTCGGAGACGGTGGTTGGTAGTCGCCAGTCGTCGGGATTGTGATTCTGATCGGGGGAACTGTTGGTCGTTGTGGTGTCGCACTTCTTCTTGATGCAGAACATATTTTTTTTGTAGTTCCTCTGGGGGAGGAAGCACTCGGAACTTTCGCTTTTGTTCTGCTCCGAGGGGGTAGTGCGGTCGCAGTCTTCGACTCGAAGGCCCATTCTCGCTTTTCGACCGTCGAGTTCGGTGTTTGGTGGGAATTTCTCACTGGCACTGCTCTCGAGATTTATGATTTCCTTCAGAGTTCTTGTGGCGGTTTTTTCCTTTGACTTTTGAAATTTCCAGTCGTCCGAGGAGTCGGTGGTGTTTTGCTTCTTGGCGAGGGCTTGAATGATTTCGGCGCGGTAGACTTTTTTGCGGGCGTCGTCCGGATTCCAGGGGACGTTCTCCTCGAGATTGTGTTCGATTTTGTCGTCGGTGTATTTTGCGGTGACTAGGCGCTTGACGACGTGGTGAATGAGACGCTTCTTCACTGTTTTGTCGCACTTGTTGGCGTCGACGAGACTTTTGAGAATGTTGACGCTTCGCTCGAGGTCGCGGACGAGACTGTCGGATTCGCCCCAGAGTTTCTCGTCGATGCTGGAGCTGGTGTTGGGCATTGTGGAATTTGATCTGCCGGTGCTGACTGTGGAGACGTGACTGGTGCTGCCGTTGGGAACGTTTTCGTAGATGTGACCGGGGAAGTATTCGAAACTGTTGGCTCGACCGGGAACGTTCTCGGTGTCGTCGTGTTGAGGCGTTGTTGACGAATCGGTGTCGGTTTCTGAAGTTGAGTTTCTCGTCCCCTCGCTTTGGGAGGATTTGGATTCTTTTGATTTCGATGTTTGGGTGGTGGTATCGTTCCGTTGAACTTTGTAGGTATTTTGTGAGTTCTTGAGAATTGATTGGAGATTTCCGGGTTTTTGATTTAGACTGGTTCCTCGTTTTGGTAGCGGTGGTCGCTCTTCGTCGAGGACGGAGACTTGGACTCCGACGGATTCCTGGGAGATGTTTAGAGTTGTTTGGATTACTTTGTCGCAGGTTATGGGTTTGTTGACGACGGTCGCTATCGAGGAGGTGGAATTGAAGATCAGTCGAGGCAGGGCTTTGTTCTTGTCCCCGAGATGGAGATTCAGATCGCTTTGGCTTCTTTTCAGTGGAAGCTTCACGCCTGGCATTGCTATAATATTCATGGAACTACTTTTCTTGAGGGGCGACAGGTCAGTGTCGAAATTCACAGGATTTACTTTTCGCGTCTTCGTCGGTGATGCTGGAGGGCCCAGAGGGAGTTTAAACAGACCCGACGACTTTGGTGTGTCGCAAATGGAATTTTTCGCTTTATCGTCGTTAAGACACCTTGCAATTTGTTTTTTCTCGTCAGATTTAATATCGTTTCCTGTAATAACACCAGGTAGGTGATTCTTGACGATGGGAGTTATTTCAATTTCACTCTCGGAACCGGAGATATTTTCGACAATTGCTGTGGAATTTGCCTCGGGTTTCATCAGGGACTTGGAGGATATTCTTCCGGATTGGATTTTTCCTGATTCGGTCGTGCCTTCGGGATCGAGTCTCAGTGCTGCGGAACAACCTCTCGCCAATGCCATTCTCTCGATTGTACTCAATTTTTTATTGTCTTGCTTATTGTTTGGTGTGTTGGCGAAATAGCCGACGTCTGCTCCACTGTCCCACTCGAGGGGCTTGTGGGACGTGACACTTGACGTTGGGGACGATGCTTTTCTCTCAGCGATGTCTGTCGTTGTTTCTTGACATTCACTTCGTTCCTCGGGAATTGTTTCGGGTGTGATTCGACTTATTTCGTGTGGAGGCGGTGATTGTGGATCGGCTAGGGGACGAACGTACATTCCAGATGCATCGTTTCCTGACGATTGACCAACGAGCGGTGGTCTCACCCATTTGCGTCTCTCCTTTGGAACGCAGGTTTTTAAATTAAAGTCTCTGTACTTTTGTCCATTGTCACTGAGTTTTGGATTTATTTCATAAAGACTGTAGTAGTATTTTATTTCCTCAGAAGTTGCACTCGAGCCCGGTATTGAGAAATATTGTTCCAAATTTGAATTCTGAGAGTACTTGCGATAATATTCCATTACCTGGAGAATTTAAGTGGTTTTTAGATTTTCTTTTAGAATTTACAAATTTTCCTTCGATTTAAAATTTCTCAAAAACGATACAAAAATATTCTAATTCTAATATCTAAAATTCTAACTGAAATTTATTTTAAAATCAAAGCTTTTTGGAAAATTGTACGAGAATAGTTATAGAAAATTTAAGAAAGAATAGTTATTATTTTTTATGAAATTAATTAATTTCGAGAAAATAAAATTAAAATTTTATTAAAAATAATTCAATTTCTATGAAAAAGTTTATTATTTGTAAAAATAACTGAATTTACATGAAAAATTTTATTTATTTGTAAAAATACCTCATTGAATTCTTGCGGAAAATTGTTTTCGAAACTTTCATAGAATTAATTTCTTTTTCTTGTCACAGATGATGCAAAATTATAACAAAGATTAAATTGAAAGAAAAGAAAAATAAATTTAATTCATTTGAACGTCTAGAACTTTTGAAATGAACAAAAAAAATATACAATTTGCATACATTTTTAGAATATAACAAAAAAATGTTCAGATTTGTTTGAATGAAATAAAAGAACTTACGTGCATAAATCCTGTACCAAATGCAGTTTGTCATTACAGATTAAGCACAAAAGAAATATTCACTTTTTAATATTCACACCATATAGAGAGAAGTTCGTGTTTTTTTGAAATATAAAAAATTTGAAAATTTACTTTCTCAAAAAACAAAATAAATTTACAAAAAATTGAAATATATTCACCTGGGATGAAAGTGACCTGTTGACAATTCCAAAAGGAACTTTGGGCTGTGATGTAGCATTCTCAAGGGGATGCCAGGAAGCAGATTCAACAATCTGATGTGATTGTTCATTTTGTTGACTACGATGACGACTAGGAATTTCCTCTGGTGCTTCTAAATCACGTAGATGACCCTCATAACTTGACTCCGAGTCGTATTCCATGTTTAGAGACGCAATTGACACTCCAGTCTTTACATATTTGACACACCTTAAATTTATACCGAATTTCTAGAAATTCTTCATCAAACTTGTTGACATTCAATAAATTCACGCACATAACCGAATAAAGAACGTGTTTCTTTCCTTGTAAATTTGCTAAGTTTTTTTAATTATTCTATATTTTTTTAGAATGTTGTGGAACGTTGTGAAAAGAAATGATTTAGGTTAGGACGCTACTCACTTGATATGTGATGATGCGTAATTTCGATTATTTACCTGTCACGAGAATAGAATCGAGTAAAAGGGCAAATTTATTTCTTGCTACTGTACACGATTTATCACTTTCTTTAACAAGAGTTGTAATTTTATCACTGCTTTGACAGTTATGGGAAAATGATTCAAATCGTTGTTTACATTGTTGTAATAATCCAGATGCGTAAACCTCGTAAAATGGCGACGGCGGGAAAACGCATAGTACGACAGATGTCACGTGACTCACACACGCTTACGGAATTCATTCATTCTTATTTTAACTATTGTTTCGGATTGGTAAACAGCACACAAACACAATTTATTCGATTGTACATTATTAATATTAATTATCAAATATTTGAATTTTACATTCCCGAGTTTTTTTTTTAAATTCTAATCGTTAAAAAGAAAATTTTGTTATTTATAAATAGTTTTTAAATAAAAAAAATTTGACATTTGTCATAGGGAGAAAAAATAAATAAAAGCAGATAAGTAGAAATCTTTTTTATTTACCAACAAATTGGAATACTTACATTTTGAATAATAATAAAAATCATTGAATACGCTGGCATTGTGATAATTTTCTCATCTTCGAGAAATATTGGCGTAAATAGAGGCAAATCGCCATTTGGCAATAAACCCAAAACTTTCCCGTTCATCTTGATTGATCTGTAATTGAATTTTTGTCATCAATTAAAATAGTTCAAAGCTACAATTTAAAAAAAACTATTGAAACAGAAAAATGAGGATAATTTTACCTAGACAGTAAATTGTCAGCTGTGAGTATATACAGAGATATTTTACTTTTGGAAAATATTGAAATATTTTCTATCGAAATTCTCGTGGAATTTTCCTTAACATTGACACCAAAAATTGTGACACTGTTGGGAAAAATATTTTTCGGCGTACAATGTGCATAGAGTCGTGTTGCTCCAAAATTATTTTCTGTTGAAATTTCCAAAATTTTATTCGATACAAAATTCTTATAAACAACACTAATCCACCAATCGGGATTTGGTGTTAAATTCTCTGAGATCATTGCATAATTCCCACCGTAAAGTGTTTGTCTGATTATCACTTTTATTCCTGCTTTTGCACAATAGCCTAATTTATCTAACCATAAAAATCCAGCGATAAATCGATCGGAAATTCCCGGTGCTCCTCTATCGAAAGCGGAACTTGTTTCAGCTATGTGAAAAAAATTAGAGAAAATTAATTACTGAACTTTGTTCTCTTTAGAAAAATATTTTTAAAAAATTGAAAGAAGGCAAAGAAAAATTAATTTTTACTTAATTTAGACTCACATAGCCACATTGGAATTTTATTTCCTGAATTGTCAATAGCTGACTGCATGGACTTGACTAAATAGGGTAAATAATTGAATGTTGTGACATTTAAAAAATCCTCTACTTTTGCGTCCTCGCCTCTTAAATAATACTGATGCCAAGTAGCATAATTTGTACTTTGTTTGGAATTTTCGAGAAATATTCTTGTGTAATTTTCTCCATTGAAATGTGGTCCACCGACTTGATTCACTTCGGGACCGACTAAAATACTGTTTTCGTAATCTAGGGAATTTAATAATGATCTGAGATGACAGTAATCTTTTGCCAATTGTTCGGCTGGAATTGTTGTGTTGAATAATAGTGGAAAATTTGGAGGCTCTGAAAACGAAAATTCGTAAGAATTCAATTATTTTTAATAAAATTTTCATTAATTTTCTCCAAAGAATTCATTTAACTTTGAAAATATCGAAAAATTTGTTTATTAGAATTTTAATCTTTTTAATACATTTTTCATTAAATTTCTTGAAGGAATTTGATTTTTATTTATTTTAATGAAATTCTTAGAAACAATTGCATTATTTGAAAAATTTTAATAAACTTCTTCGTAACAATTGAATTATTTTAATTTATAAAATTTTTCAGACAACTTTAATTTTAAACATTTTCTTAAAAACTTGAAAGAAATTCTTTATGAAATTCAATTACAGTCAAAATTTACTTGCGTTAATAATTAAAATTATTAAAGAAATTATTTAAAAAAATGTTTATTTTTGCAAATAATTTAATTAAGATTTTCAAAACGTTTTATAAATTTCTTTGCAAAGATTAAATTATTTTCATAAATAGCAAAATTCTTCGGGGAAATTAAATTACTTTCAAATATTTGTTGATGAAATATTGTCATTAAGTATAAAGAAATACTCAACCATTTCCCAATTCCCAGTCAATATTCATTTTCGACTTTCTAGCGAATTGAATAATTTTCTTAGCATTAGAATCATTCCAACTACCATCCGAATTACGAATTAAAGCATTCAAGTCAAAAATCATTCTTAAATTTGACATTTCCGAGAATTCATAAAGAGATTGAAAATCTTTTTCCGAAATCGTAAATTTGCTAATATCTTCACCATTTATTGATTGCAATATTCTCTCCTCAGTGCTTAAAGTCTGCAAGAAAATGTCTAATTTCAAAAATTAAAAATACCAACAAGTTTAAAGTTTGCAAAAAAAAAATGTTGAATTTCAAAAACCAAAAGTGCCAAAATTCGAAATTTCTTACCTCATTGAAATAAAGACAATCGGCCGAAGTGCCACCGTATCTCACATAAGCTGGACTTAATTGTCGAGCAAGCTTGATTAATTTTTTATTTCTAATTGGCAAAGCACTCATTTTTCGCAATAACCAAGCGTCAATCGTAAATGACAGATAAAAAGTGGAAGTTGTATTCAAAAAAGACACCTGCGGCTCTAATATTATAATGTCAGTGGAATTTGAATTTAATTGAAATACCAACCAAGTTGTTATTTGTTTAAAAAACAGTGCCGATAAACAGGCAATGTAAAAAACAGCCAGACAGGCAATGAAAAAATACGGAAACAAACCTGAAAGATAAACAATTTGAGAATACATCGCAAGGAAATTCAATTTTTACCAAAAGAAAAAGAAATCTTTACATTATTCACAAATATTGAAAACCTTAAAACTCTTAGTTTTCTCTATATAATTTCTAATAGCTTACTTATCCTTTTCCCTTTTCCCAAGGAAAGTCTCCTTGAAATTGACTTGGGAGGAAGATTGACATCTTTCTTGTTTTCGAATGTAACAAACCAAACCATTTTCACTTTATAAAATATGTAATTATTCTCGCGAATAATTTGTCTTATAATAAACTGTATATTTTCATAATATAAATGTAAAAAACTTTTCTAGTTATAAAAAAGGAATTAATAATTTAGACTTTTTTTTTTTTGCACAATTTGTTTACAATCACGAGTTCTTTTATCTTCTTGCGTCACAGATTTGTTGGTTATGCACGAATTTTGCAAGATCAAAACAAAAACAAACTCAAGTGCGCATGTCTGGAAGAAAGATTTTAATTGGTTATTGAAATTGTACCGGAAATTTTTTAATTGATCATATTTTATAATAGACTTTATTTTCCATATTTGACTATTGCAAAATACTTTAAATAATTTTCATATTGTTTAGAATGATTTCTTAATTTTTAAGACGAACTTTTCTTGAAGCACTTCGTAATTGTAATACTTACATTAAAGTAAAATTAAGAAGCTGCACAATTTGAATTTCTGCTAAAAGTTGTTACTTAGCCAATCAGAAAGCAGCTCTCATAAAGGGACGCTTCCTAGAACTCGCGTAACTTGAAACGTTTTTCATTATTTTTAACTAAATCTAAGAATTTACTATTAATTAGTCATAATAATACTAAATTACTTGTTATTCTTTTAAATTAGTATGACATTTTTCTTAACTCTCTTTAAATAAATTCTTTACATTCGTGTAAAAATTTTGTCTTGTATTTGAGGTTAGGTTACATGCATAGATCCACTACGACTAATTACTACATAATTATTCATTAGAATCGGGTTAAAATCATAGAAAAAGAGTAAATTAGACCTTAGGAAACATTTATTTCGCGTTTTTTGCTTTAATTATTTAAATAATGGAAAATTTAAAAGGTTCAAATTGCACTTTTGTAGTAGCCAATCACGACGCAGTGCAAGTCAGAACAAGTTTATGTTTATGTGTAACAATCGTTGGCATTTTTGCGTTCTCGGCAGTATTTTAACAAGAAAAGTGGTAAAAATTGATTTATTTTTTCTATAAATAGTTATTTACTTATTATAAATTCTCTATTTTTTATATTATACACAGTTTTTGTTGATTCACTTTCACTGATATGCTAAAAATGTCCTGGAAAAATTGCCGCCAAACCCGGTGTATTATTTTGGAGTAGGTGTTTACATTTTTTTCCAATTAAATATTTTGATATTTTAATCCATCTGATGAAAGATTGGGAAAATCTGATAAAAGTGTAATACTGAAAGTCCGAACATAATGTAATTTTTGTGTTTGGATGAGAATTTTTTAGTCAACATAACCTAAAAATTGTTATTTACTTTATTTTTGCAATAATTGATGTTCTTTCCATAAAATTTATGTTTTATCCATTTTATTTACTTGATTTACATATAATTTTTAATGAATTGAAATAATTTTCCTTTTTTTGTAACGAAACATTTCTTTAGATATAATAAATTTTTTCCTTTAAACTGTAAATAGAAAAAAAATGAGTGCGGTGGAAAATAAGTGATAAACAATAATTGTGACTTGTGGATTCTGTATTTGCAAAAGAGTAATTGGTCCAGCAGAGGATCTTGATAAAAAATTTGCTCCAACGCAAAAAGGATTTTGCTGTCATCTGTCATTTTCAACTTCTGTCATCAATCTGTAAGTCCCTCCTGTATTTTGGAAATGTTCAAAAAACAGGTTGTAATATTTTTCATTAATCAAATACAAAATAATAAATTTAGAAAACTATTTTTATAATTTTTTGACAATAAACTTATTTTTTGGTATAATTTAAGAATTAAAATTATCACTGTGAAATTGGTCTAATTTTTTTTTACAATTTGTATTTTATTAATTAACATAAAAATGTAGAGGACAGAAATAATTTTTCGACTACAAAAATTGTTTTCAATTTGAAATATTCAATGTAAAAATCGTTTTTTTTTATAAATTAAAAGACAAAATTCAAAATTATTATCGGAAAAGAAATATTAGGTTTGGTATGGTGTTTTATTATGCAAATTCATCATTTTATCGTTAACGTTACAATTATTTATAAGTATTTTTCTCTCTCACACACATACACGGCTGATGTGTACAACGAAAAGATTTATTTAACTTTGTAAGAAATTATTTATCTTCTCTAAATTGAGATTCTTAACCTTTTTCTCTGTTTGTTCAATTGTGTTAAACACAATTGAGAAATTCTGTTGTTTTTAATAGTAGTAATTACGCTATTTTCAGTTTCATTAGTTCTTTTTCAACTTCTATAATATAGAAAATATTAAAAAGCCGAGAAATTCTTTGAAAAAAAAATCATTTTAAAAAAGTTGTAGTAATCAATTTTTTTATTTTCGTTTTCTTATACATTTTAGAAGCTATATTTTATATCTTGACCAAATTTTTTCCATTCATGGTCGTACACATCTTCGCCTTTTATTTCACGCGCACATTAAGCCAAATCGTTTGCTCTTCCTTTATATTACAATATAATTGTCTTTTTCATTTCTCAATATTAGTCTATTTAGGTTTCTCCTGGTTTGTTTAATATTCTTGTTAGAAAAAAATTTTTTTTGACAGTTTTTGTCAAACATTTTTTATTTAACTTAATTTTTTTTTATTCAGTTTCTGTGTTTAAAATAATGGTGTCAGTTTACTGGCAATAAATTTTTAGTATGAAAATGTCAAGATATTCGTGGGGAAAAATTATTCGATTTTGAAAATTCACTTTAAAAATATCAAATTAATTTAAATTATCAATTTTGTAACGCAAGACTCAGAGAATATCTTTACTTTTCATTAAAATTTTTCCGACAAAAATGGAAATTGTCTATTTTTCAAATGAGCAAAAAATTGTTTCCATATTTGTCCATATACTGTGAATGATAATTATTAGGTTGATTTTTTTCCTCTTTTTTTTCTCGACATATGTATCGGAAATACGAGGGTAAAAACAATTTGCAAAAACATAATTACCTATACTTAATTTCAAAACGTACTTTTTCTTTTTTTTTAGTATTTTAAACTAAACTATTATTTTTATTAACTACATACAAAACCTAATTATCTGCCGAGGTTTATTTCTGCTTCACTGAATAAAACTGGCTTCTTTGTTATTTTTTTTTACAAGTTTCTCAAAAATACCACAATTTTTATCTTCTACCCCCCTATAATAATTTATATGAGAATCTAATACTGCCACTATATGATCTAAATGCTCAATCTGCTTAAAAAATTAAATACAAAAATAAATCGGATCTGTCACTTCTTTATTAATAGCTGTCCTTCAAATTATATTTTTTTTGTCCCCCTCCCTCTAAATTACATTTTTAAGCAGAATGAATGCATGTGTCCGATTTTTTTTACATTTTAATATTATTATTAATATTATTCTTAATTTATAAAATAAAATCCTAAATAAATATGGAGCAAAAAAATGAATATGAATTTGTTTGGTTTTAATTTAGAAATAAAATTCTGTATTTAAATTTCAATCTTTATCATTTAAATCTAAAAAAATTGTGCTAAGAAAAGATTTTTTTTGATTAAAGGAAAGTTAATGTTTAAGTTCAAAAACATTTTTTGTTTCTAAAAGATTAAACTGTAAAATTTAGATTCAAGAAATTTTTTACCATAAATAGTAATTTTCCAGTCTTTTCGAAATTAAATTTTTTTCTAAGTGTAAAAATCTGAGTACGAACTAAAAAAATTGTTGGTAATTCAGATTTGTTACTATCACAAAAATTAAAAAAGTTAAAATTAAAATTAATTAATTAAATTATATTAATAATCTTATTTACAATATTAAAATTGTTTCAATTGAATTGAAATCGAAAGAATTTATTTTCAAAGTGAAATATTTTTATTTAATTTTTGTTTTATTTTTAGTTAGTATTTTTTTATTTTTATTTATTCGTATTTTTTTAGAGGGAAACATTTTTTTGCTCCATTTTATTTTTAAATTAAAAATTAAAATTGATAAATTAGATTGAATTGATTCTATACATTATGCTATGGCACAATTCTTATAACGAACAATAATTATTATTATTGGTAAAAAGTTGAATTATAAATGCGCCAACGACTTTCTTTCTTTTCTTTTTGTTTTAAAAATGAAAAATAAATATAAAAACTCAATTGTATGAACAATTGAAAATTATATTAGCTGAAGCAGGAAACTAATATTTCTACACAATATATTAACGTTCGCCGAAGAATTTACAGTATTTTTTGCATTTAGAATAAAATTTCAACGGTCGTTAATTATTAGTTTTACTTCTTTTTTATGAATGTTTAAAAGCATTTATCGTGCATCGCAGTTTTTAGGAAGATTTATTTCTTTTTAAAAATATGTAATCTATAAGGCGTTCTACGTCGTATAAAGTCAATAAAAATACAACTTCGTCTAAGTTTTTTCTTATCACAATAGGACAGATTTTCAGACTAATATTATTCATATCAGTGTATTCATTTATTATTTTCGTTGGGTTAATTAATTTTTTTTTAATTTTGTTTAAATAAAATTATTTTTTAAAGAAATTTTTTTTTGTGTAGACAAATTTTACTTTTTTTTGTCTAAATAAATTTATTTTATTTAAATAACTTTTACATAAATAATTACCTTATTCAATTATAATAATTATTTATCGAAAAATAATTATTTTAGAGCATTTAGAAATTTTTTTGATTGGAAAAAAATGTTTCTTAGTTTAATATTTTCGATAATAATTTTGTTTAGAATTTTGGTTCTTTTTTTTTACTATTTCGGTTTTTAAATACAATTTATACTCTAATTAATTATTGACTATTTTTTATTAATTTATTACTCTAATATAATGTTGCAAAAAATATGATAAACGACGAATAATTGAAAATTTTAAATGATATCTCTGATATGAAAGTTTATTCGTTTTTGTAGAAAAACAAAATTCCGTGTCATTCATTTTATGAGAAAATACACTTGTGTTTTACGATTCGATTACTATTCAACTACATTATTATACAAGGATAGCAGCAATTTTTCACCAATACAAATGTCTTGTTAACAAGAGTCGTTTTCACTTAAAATATTTTCAGTCATTGCGAAAAAGTGCGATTCTTTTTTCAAAATAATATTTTTTTCCAAGAAGATTTTAATTTTTGAATTTAATAGTAAAATTTCTATTTAATTATTTTGTTAAATGTTAATTTGTCAATTAATGGAATTTAAGAAAAATATTTTTTTTAAAATAGAAAAAATAATTAAGACTTGAAAATAAATTAGAAATTAAATTAAAATTTTGAAAGTAAAGAAAATTGACTCTAAAAATTTTTTAACAGCAAAAAGTTTACTTAAAAATTTGTCAATTATTTATTTTTCATTAACATTTTCAATTCGCTTATTTTTTTATTTATAAATAAAAAATTGTATTTTAATATTTCAATAAAAAAAATGAAAATTCAAAAAATTTGCCATGGAGAAAATTTTAGCAACAAATTCGGATCGTAAATTTCTAACTACATTAAAGGTGAGATGAATAATAAAAGAAAAGAAATTTTACAACTGATGTCGATTTATTATAAAATTTGTTCATTTCTTTTTTTTATAAGTTTCATTTTGCAAATTGAGCTCTTGTCTATTTTCTCCTCTTTCTCTCTTTGCCTCAAAAATTAAATTTCAGTTTGCAAGAAACATTCAATGAGAATTGCTTTTATTCCTTTGCTTTCGGTAAATGAAAATCACAGGTAATTTTTCATTAATATAATTGATGAAATAAAAATTATTCTAGACAATCGTAAATAAATTACAAAAATGATTATATTTTCAATTTCATTAATTTTATATATGTACTCAATTCAAAAGATTTCTAAATTGCATATTTTCATTGTTTTTTTTTCTCAATGCAGTACTACATTATTACGCAAGTCCAGCTTCGCATTAATGATAAGTCTAAAAAAAATTGATTTAAATTTATACAAGGATTATGCGTTGCAAAAAAAGAAATAAAAAAAATATATAAATCCAATGAATGCTTTTTAAATGACATGCGAAAGAAATTTTAAAAAAAGAAAATAAAATTAATAATTATTATTATTCATTGAACATTTCTCGAAAAAAAATTCTTCCATAGAAAACGGCTCGGTTAATATTTTTTATTTGTAGAGGTAAATTTTTATTATAAAAATAAAAATAAAATTCTAGGCCTTGTATGTATGGTATGTGATAAATTCGAAATTTAAAAGAAAATAAAAATAAAAATTGTCTGAAACTCTGACCAATAAACGTTGTACATGAATCAGACTCGCATGAGAAGGAAGTTAATTAATCTACAGAAAATAAAATTCACTTTATATCTCTTTCTCTAAATGAAATGATAATGGCTTGTGACATTAAATGTTGCGTTATATAAGAACAATTTTTTTTTCTCATTATAAATATTTTATTTGAAACAAAAAGAAAAAACTATTATTTTTTTTTTTAAATTTGTCTTTCGTAAGTCATAGCTATCTTTTTTTCTCTCTTTATTTTCTGTATAATAATTTAAGCGATTTTGATTGTAGCATTTTCGTTCTTAACTTGAATTAGGCGGCTTGTGTGTAACTTTCGCAAATATAAACGTTTCAATCAGTCAATTTATGATTTTCTATATCGAATTAATTACAAGATTTATTTTAACACTTCTTTTTTGTTTTGTTTATGTATTTAATTTTGTTGCTGTTGTTGGTTTGCTATACTGAAATTTTTTTTTTATTTTCTTCTTTACGAATATGCAAATATGGAAAGTTTCACCGACGAGAACTCGTGTGTACGATAAATGTGTTTGCATTAGAAAAATCTCGAGTACAAATTTTTGCCAAATATTCAATAGTAATGATTAGTTTTGTTGAAAAAATTTGCGATCATATTAATGGAACAATAAATGATATCGCGCTTTAAATTCAATTATAGATTTGTCGATTTTGCAAACATGAGACAATTGTTGAATTAAGGGAAATAATTCCCTGGAAATATCACCCGTTGTTGATGTTGTTGTTGTTGTTGATTTAGTGTCTCGGTACAATTAGTTTGAGCTATCAGACTCAATTTTCTTTTTTTTAGAATCTTATGATGTATTCGGATTTGTATGCATTCTTTTTTATGTACAAGTATTCACGCGGTAAATTGTTTTTTTTTCTGTGCGAGCATGGTTGTGAATATTTTCGAGTAGACGCGAATATTTGATGAGGGATGAAGTGTTGCTTCTCAGACAGGACGCTCTCTACATTTTCTCGTTACTTTCAGTCCGTCAACATTTTTTTCTTTTTTTTTTATTTGGAGTACACACTGTTGTTGTCTTTCGTCCATTATCAATCATACTATAACACTCGTTGCTCCATCCGAAGCTTGTGGCTTTTGCGTGCCACGCTTACGTCAATATATACCGTTGTACTATCTGTAAAGGTAATTTTCGTTTTTTATTTCTATTTTTAAAGTGGATAATTGGAATTCGAAAAACACATAATGTCAGTTTTATTGCATTGCTTTAGAATAATTTACTTTTTTTCTTGAATTGAGTCAATTGTTGCATAAAATTCTTTCTAAAGAAATTTCTTTTTATTGCCATCTTTGTTTTAAATTTATGAACAATTTTTAGTAAAAGAAAATGCTGAGAAAAAATTTTGACTTATGTTTCAATTAAAGCAACGAAAAGAATAATAAATAGTTATTTTTAAAAATGGAATTGAAATATTTTAAAAAGCTAATTTTTCCAAATTTCTAAATAAAACTTTCAGAAAGTTAGAGAAAGAAAAATTTGAATAAGATTATAAGAAAGTTGAAGATGTTACTTTTGGAAAAATTTACTCAGAATAAAAATTATTAAAGTTGATAATAAAGTTTCTTTAATGTAGATAAAATACTTGTTCTCATATTCTTCTTAACTTTCATATTACATTATTTGTTTTTACAAATTATTTAATTACATAATTTTCAAATATTTTCAATATCAAACTGTCGTACGTGACTTTTGTTAAAAATTTGTTTTCAAAATGAGTTTTAAAATTTTATTACAATTTATTGTTCTTTTAAATTCATTTTAATATGAAGAGATTTATTATTTTTTAAAAAATGAGAAAGAGATTAAAAAATTTAATGTAATATAAACTTATTATTATTATTATTTAAGAGGCGTATGAAAAATTGATTTAAATAAAAACTATATGTTTTAGATTCATTATAAAAAGTATGTTTAAAATTTTTATTCCAAGAAGCATATAATTTTTTACAATAAAAAAAAGTAGTAATACTTTTTTTCGAGTAGATCGAGTAAGCAGTTAAAGATAAGACCAACCTGCATACAGATGTGCTAAAGCTTATCTTGGAATAGAAATAGATTATTAGTGGCCGCAACAGCAACCACATTTTCGGAAGGATGCCACGCAGTGTGCAAAATTTTCTTATTAAAATCGAGGCAGTCCACGCTGATCTCGTCCTTCTTTCGCTTACCACCAGTGCAGACCTTGAAAAAAAAGTATTTCATTTTTAAATTTATAAGTTTTTTGGTTTTTTTTCTATAGTGTTTCTAAGCTTCTTTCTAGTTTTCTTTTTTAGTATTTTTAGTATTCTTTTTTTGGTTTTTTCTAGTTTTCTTTCTTTAATTTGTTAGTTTTTGTGAATATTGAAGTATTTTTAAATTTCTACCAACCTTTCGTGGCTTCAGAAGTGTTTTAGGCTTTGCGATGTCACGCGCCGCTTCCAAAGTAAGATCTCGTTTAGTGGTACGATCAAAAACTCGGAAGAAATTATTATAAGAACCAGTCATAATAGCAGAATCGTTACCACTCCAACAGCACTCGAATTTATCAAAAATACAATCATTTTCATACAATGAGCACAATTTCGATCTCAAGTATTCGTGAACCTGCGAAAAGAACAAAGAATTTCAATTTCAAATTTGTAAATTAATTTTTTGACTCCAAATTTACAAACTTTGAATAAAATTACAAAAATTTCTTTTGTCAATGAGTTTGGCAATTAACATTAAGACGGCTAATTAAATTGGTTTGGTAATTAAATTATTAATGTAATTTAATATTATTGAGGAAACTTACGGGATAACATTCGATGGGCCTTGTTTCCATGTGCAAGTCCCATACTTTAACACTCAGGTAATCTCTACTAATCATGTAACGGCCGGAGTTACTGAGTTTAACGTCACTTATACTCGAAATGATCTCTGAGAAAAAGCTCCTATTAGTCGGGTCCTCTGGTTCCTCGAATAACTTACTGTGACGATCACAAAGAGCTGCTGATCTCATATCACACAAGCGGATTGTACCCTTACTACTACTATAAACTAGAAGGTTGCATTCAACTGGGTGAAATTCAGCAGCTGTTATGACTTCCGTAAGTTCTTCCATATTCGTCGGCTTAATATCTACGATATCTGTATCACGGGGTTAGGAAAAGTATCGCAGTATTTCTCAAAGTTCGAAAATTTATAATTATATTTCTTCTCACAAGCAGAGAGAATGCAAAAATTAGCAATGCTTTCAAAAACAATTAAAAATAATTAATTATATTTAATTCGATTAGTACCAAAATTACTATTTTTTAAATTAAAAATTACACTTTTAGATTCTTTCAAAGAAGTAAATTTAGTTAAGTTTTAAAAGTAATCAAAAATGTTGGGAATTGAAAAAATTTAGAAAAAATTCAATTGATAAAAAGTTTACTAGAATTTTTCAGTTTGGTGAAATTGTCAATTTAGAGAAAGTGAATTAGAATATTTTCGACAATGTTTATAGTTTAGGCGAGAATTTAGCAGCAATAGAAAGCTTTTTGATAAAAAAAAAAGAAAAAAGTCAATCGGAGCAATTTAATTTGATTGAAAAAGGATACTGAAACTCTGGTCAGTAATTTCCAGATGCCAAAGATTAATTCTAAGGTCGTCGGCACTGAGGTATGTTTCTTGGTCACTGTTGACGCTTATACTGTTTATATGGTAAGTGTGCGCATTAGCAAATATTCTCCTTGGTGATGCCTCGACCATCAATTCCATTGGTTTAATAGAAGGTACCTAAAAGAAATTCATCATCAAAATAGAATTCAATTTATATTCATCTAGCAATTTCGCCTTATTTCTAATTTCAATTTAATTCGATTTTAATTTCAATTTCAATTCTAATTTTTCTTCAATTCTATTTCGATTGCTATTCAATTTAAATTCTATTTAAATTGCTCTCTACACTGTCAAAATCTCACTTTTGACTAAAAACATTTTTTTACTGAATTGAGAATATTATTTTAAATTACGCCTTGATTGTTAATTTTTGAATTTTAAATAAGCTAATTTTCAATCATTTTCATTTTAAGACGTAAACGGTTTCAGACTTTATTTTTCCTGTGATAGATTTACTATTAGTCTCGTAATGAAGTGTCATTGCACCTTTCAGACAAATGTAGACGTATATTTTCTATTTTTTTTCAATTTCGAAAAACTTTTTGACAAAGAATCACAAGAGAAAAATATTTTTAAAAATCTCTCGAAGAAAACATTATGTAGAATATTTATGACAGCACATTATGCTTATTTGATGCGCATATTTAACCTTATGCTACGAGTAAGATTTCTATTCTATAAGTTGAACTTAAAATTCTTTACATCTCCAATTACTTTTATTACATATATCAACTTTATATTTTTTTCCCAATTTGCACTATTTTTGAAATACATTTCCCCCTCACGACTTTGCTTTTTAATTATAAAAGGAAATAAAATTGTCTAACTATCGAATATTCTCGACAATAGCAAAGAATTTTGATTTGAAAAAGAAATTTTTTTTTTATTTGTCGAACAAAATTTGAATTGTATTTGAATTGAATTTTTTGTGAATTGTACAAATTGACTGCTGAGTATAATTGACAATTGAGAACAATTGATGACCTTACGCATACTTAAGGCATTTAAATTGATATCAAATGCAGATTCATATATATTCAATATAATTGAGAAAATAAAAATTATCCCTTTGACTTCTTTTTTTGTAATTGTAATTAGTTGGGGGGAAAAAAAATTTCTTTTACCCTCAAGGCAGTAATGCAGGCAGGATCACGAATAGAGCCATTTTCCTCCTTAGTATTATAGCCCTCGACTTTTTTGTCTCGTTCAGAAACTTTCCATAATTTGATGGTCTTGTCATTTGTAGAAAGCAGAAAATGTGCTGGATTTTTCCTCTTTAGCCATCTGATTTTGTTTATCTTTTCTTCTATTTCTAATGACTTTAGATAGTCAAATTCAGGCTCATGACTTTGGAAAGTGCTGTACACGTTGTATTCACCTCTCCGAGGGATGCTGTTTTTACTCTGCAAAATTTGAAACAAATTAAAGTGGGATTTTTCTTAGTTGAATTCAAATTTTTTTATTTAGAAACAATTGAAAACAATAGTAAAAAAATGCTATTTTTGTTAAACTTTTTTCTGCTCTTTTTGGCTTTTTGCAATTCTAATTTTTATTTCAATTTCTTAGAATAAATTAAAGATTGAAAATTAATTTCATAGTTCGGCAATTATCCTTAAAGAAAATATTTACTTTTATTACTTTTATAATTTTATTTAATGAATGTTTACATATCAAGAATTTCATCTAATTTTTTATGTTTGATAAAACTCTCTAGAATGATAATTAAATTTGAAGCAGTTGATAAAAGTGTTTGATCAGCTTAAATCTAAGCATTTAAGTATTATAACGTAAAACAGTAGATTAAACAAATGAGAAATTCTCGAGAGAAAGAGAGAGAGAGAGTGAGAGATAACCCTACAATACTTGTAGATAAATAACAGTTTATAAATTTTTCTTATTTCTAACATAACTTGGAGTACAACTCTAAAGATAGCTTTTGTGTTATAAGACAATGGTATAAGATTATTGGCTCAATCCCAATTTTTATAGCTGTAGAAATTTAATGATTTTTAACGAACAACCTTTGCTGTTGGTTGTAATTTTTTCACCACTGTTAAGACTCGTTTTTTTCGTCCCTAAAATTTGTATAAGTATCTTTCTTCTTTGATAAATCAATTTTATTTTATTTTATTCGAATTATTTATTTTAATAATTGTCAATCGATTTTTTTATTCACCCGGAAGAGGAAAACTGTGACAATTAAATGGGAGATTAAAATAGCATTCTGCTAATAAAATTTAAAAACGTTCCTATCGATCGTTTATTAATATAGGAACAAGGAAAATTTCGGTGTTAAGACTCATTTTTTTTTTGGTGTTATTAATATTTATTTGCTTTTGAAGAAAAATATTTTTTTTATTTAAATAAATAAATTTTAAATTGAACGAATACATTTTAAATTAAATAAATTCTATCCAATTGGGTGATTCTTTCAAAGTAAAAATTAACTGAAGAAAAAAATAATTAGATTCCTAGTTTTTAACGTTTAAATGAATGAAATTTTTTTCTATTTAAATATTGAAGTAGAGCAAATTATTTTTGTAAATATACATAAATTAGAAAACTTACAATTGGGTCCCTTTGGAAAATAACTACTCGGCCACCCTTGTCTCCCGTTGCAAGAAGGTCGCCATCGTGGTTAAATTCAACACACGATATAATGTCAGCTGTAAAGAAAAAGAAAATTTTGACTTTCTAAAAAAAATATTCATTAAAATTTGGATTTTGCATTGTCACTTCCAAAAACAAAAAACGAAGAGATATTTAAATTCACTTACGAGAAAAAAACGTTATAGATCTAATTTTGGAGTGCAAATATAATGATAAGATAAAATTTTTACCAAGTTTGTTTAATCTACATAAATGAAGACGATAATTACCTTCAGTGACATCATCTTCCAAGGCTCCCTTTACTTGAGAGAAACACCATTGGATATCGCCATTACCTATGGAATAGAAATGAAAAAGATTTTATTAGAATTTTTTTTTAATAAATAATTTTTAAAATATAAATTGTGCAAAGTGTTTAAATTCCTTAAATTCTCACTTATTTTCTAAATATTTCTTGTTTTTTATTGTTTTTCCAAGCATTTTCTAAATAATTCACAATTTGCAAGTTTAAGAAAAATTTTAATTATGCAAAACTTGCAAATGACTTGTATTTTCTATTAACTTAATTAATATTTTGTGTCTTTTGAAATATTTTCAAAATAATTAACTATTTACAAGGTCAGAAAAAATATAAATTATGCAAATTGTGTAAATTTTTTATTATTTTAAAATATTTTCCTTTTTTCTAAATATTCTTTGAAATAATTTACGATTTGAAAGTCACAAAAAATACAAATTATGCAAATTTTCCATTATTTTTAAATATTTCTTTCTTTTCTAAATATTTTCAAAATAATTTATAATTCATAAGGTTTGGAAAATATAATTTGGACGAAATTTGCAAATTAAGCGAATTTTCTATTATTTTCCAAATATTTTACTTCACTTATTCCTCCAAATTTTTTCTGAATAATTTACTCAAATTGAAGTGTGTAAATTTATTTTTATTTAGAAACAAAACATACAATTTAAAAATTTAATTAATAATTAATAATAGTTAAATTAATAATAATTGAAAAAATAACAAGAAAAACTAGAAACTTAATTAATTGAATCACTTGAAGCAAAATTTATTGAGAAACGGAAACTTTTTATCTCTCATGTTCTAGTTTAATTAAATTTTAGTTTCTTTATTATTAATTCATTATTAATTGTGTCTAGAAAAATTAAATTAATGGAAAATATTTTCCTAGAATCGATACATTCTTTTTTTCCTGAAATTATCAAAGTCGGATGTTTTCCATTTTCCTCAAAATCAAGATTTTTTAATAGGAATTTGAGAAAGCAGTAGCAACTGGTTTTTTTTAATTAGTTATGTAATGTAAGATTATGCATTTAAGGAGAAAGCAAAAAGATACTTTTGCACAAACCTAACATCGAAAAATAGAAATAGAATTTGTCGTCAATTTCTAAACTATTGACATTGTGCCAAACATGTATTCATTTTATCTGCAAATGATATAATTTATAGTTAATCTGGCGTACGTTTGTACAATGTATACCAAAACAGCGTAGATAAATATTTAGAATAACATTGCATTATTATTATTATTGCAAATTATCTGCATTAAAAAAAGTGAATCACAATTTATCACATTTGTAAATAAAAGAAATTCAGATCATGTTCTGAAAATTATACAATATTTGCCGTTGACATTTGCAGTATTAATAATATGTGCAATATTTACATTTTACAATATTGACAATTGACAATATTGTCAATTTTTTTAATTTCGAAAAGATATGTTTGCAATTGATCAAAATAGTAGTAAAAAAAAAGAATTTATTCGATGTAAAACTGTGTTCGATAATTTTGTAGAAAACAGAAATAATTAGCAACCTAACCTCAAAAGCAAGTTTTAACCTACAATGACAAAAAGAAAGTTATTTTGGAAAAAGAATAAAATTACCTATATAAACGTTTATTTTGTTATAAAATTAATTGAAATTTACAGTTTATTTACTAAGTTGGTTAGTTTAGAATTTACGTTGAAATCGTTTAAATCATGAAATTTGTACCAAAATTGTAAAAATCCGTTATGTAAATTAATAAATCAGTGTGTTAAACATTTTCCAGAAGACAAATAAAATAAATTTGTTTTTGTCATTTCTGTATGACTTGAAAAAAAAATTTATAGAAAGAGAGAAAGAGAGAGAAGTAGAGAGCACGTGATTACTTTTAATCAGACAGAATATTCAACCCTGAATATACTTGCTTTTGAACAGTGTTGCGTAAGTACTGATAATTAGTATGTGAACGAGTAAAAAAAAGAGAGAGAGATAGATAGAATTTGAAAGAGAGATAAAGACAGAGAGTGCAAGAAATGAATATCAAGCAGGATTTTTAAAAAGAGAGAAAAAGAGAATAGTGTGTGTGTAAAGAATGCATTTTTCGTGAAAGATGAAACGGAGCCTACTTGAAGTTTCGCCGCAATCCATCGTGTGTCTTTAGACCGCCAACGGTTTCTTAGGGTACATCTGCCCCCGGTTTTGCGGAGGTGGTCAAGTAAAAACTGGAAAGAGGAGGAATATTGGGGGAGTTGAATAAGTTGTTGGATCCGGCGTTGTGAAATTACACTATAGCACTAAGTAGTATCACACTACTCTCGTCTGTCTCGTTTACGACGTTAAATAATATAATATACAGTGTTATCAGACGAGAAGCGCCTTTTGATGAGGATGCGGAATTAGAGTATCCGGAAGTGCTGAGCTTAGCGCGAAGTACACCAATAGAAGATAGACGTCCGTGTAATATAAATTTAGGTCAAGGTTCGTTATGCCGCAGTAGTTTGGAGTCGAAAATTTTCAGACAAGCAAAAAAAATAAAATATTACAAAGAAAAAATTGCAGAATTATATATATTTTTTTTGAGCAAGAACTTGTGACACCTGGCGCGCGCGGGGAACTTTTTCGTCTCTGAAATTTAGCTCTAGGCTATAAGGCTCCGGTTTTTTTGCTTATAGCTGCTACTTACCGGCCATCTCGAACTACGCGAAAGTGTGTTCGCCGCGAAGAGAAAAAAAAAGAAGCGTTCGGAATTATATATATTTTTTCCCTATATAGAGAAAGAAATTTCACGGGATTTGGAAATTTTTTGTTTTTTCACGTAGAGCGGCGGGGGGTTTTTAATAGTCCTTGAGCGAGCACGCTGCTTTTTCGTATTTTCTTTATTCTTTTTTTTTGTTCAAAAAGTGTGTGTGAAGGGCAGCCGGCTGCACGAGGAGGTACACAGGATGAGGATGCTTCTCTCGACAACAGAGACGTAAGGTGGAGAGTCATACGCGAGTTTCCTTTGTCACATATTCACTTTGTAACGCACTCGTTGAAATTTTGCACGCACTAGCGTTTTCTATGGCGGCCAACAACTCAAACAGAATGCATAACCACCGCACAACACTGCTATTTGCGTGACGTCATACGCAAGTCACAAGCACAGGTTGAAATTTCTTCTTGCTTCTTGTTCTTGTTCTACTGCTTCCATGGACGACGCCATTTTGTCCGCGAAGACGAAAAGGCGCGAAACCACGCGATTCCTGCCGATTATTGCCGAGTGCACACGAACTGGTGCGCGCGAAATTTTCAATTTTACAACAATTAAAAATCTTGTAATGTTGATAATAATAATAATAATAATAATAACAATAATTGGATTTTATTAAAAGACATAAATAAAAGAAAATCGATCATAGAATGACTTGTTTATTATTTTAATCTTGTTATTGTTAGTTTTCTTCTACTTATTTTTCTTTTTGTGTCTTTTTACTTTTACTATTATTATTATTATTCTTATTACAATTACTATTATTATTATTATTTCTATATTATTAATATTTTTATTATTATTATTTTTATTACAGTTACTAGTATTATTATTTCTATTATTATTAATATTTTTATTATTATTATTATTTTTTTTTTTACTACTATTTCCGTTAATGTAGAACATTATTTTTCGCGCCAATATTTTTTAATAAACGAAAGCGATAAATTATGTGGGTATAAAAGCGAACGAATTTGAGAAGGAAAATAAAATATGAAAGCGCCAATATTTCATTTCTGCTGAAGTGTATAACGGGTTGCATATTATATATATATATATATAATTTTTTTTTTTTTGAAAAGCCCCAGCGTAATTATACTCGGGGTCTAATAAAATCCCCATGGGGAGAGTTAAATTTACATTTTAAGTGTAAATTTGCATAGAAAATTTTCCAGCTATTTTGTTTGAAAATCAACAGTTTTGTTAATTTGACTATATAGTTTGCAACACATTTAGCCTACCTAACAGTTGAGCTAGTTTCTCGTGTAATTCTTCAAGTGATGAAAATAATGGCTCCTCTCTCATCATGTGTGTTATATTTTTTGGTGTTCTTAATCCCGGCGATAAAGATTCCATGATTTTAAGTATTTTATTGTTTATTTTTTTTCGGAAAATAGGATTTTAATTTTTTTTTGTCTTTTTACAAAATTTTTGTTTTATTGTTTATATTTATTGATGCGTCTCACTTGGTGGTCAAAGTATACGAGGTGTTTTTTTTTCTGATGAACATTTTTTTCCTGTAGAAAAAATAGATTTTTATAATTTTTTTACTATTTTATATTTTTTTTTATTTTTTAATTGAAATTTTTTTTTTATTCTCTTCTGATTTCTAATTCTTTCTTGATTTTTTATTTTTTTTGCCTTTTTGTACTTCTTTGTAATTTTCTATTGTTTTTTATTTCTTTTAGTAATTTTTTTTTAGTTTGCTTTTGAGAAAAATTCGCAACTTTGGGTTGTTTTTGGTTATATTTTAGTTTTTATTTGTAAATTTATTATTAAAATAATTTTTTAATAATAATAATAGAATAGAATAGAAAAATAATTTTTAAAAATATATAATAAATAATTTGAAAAATGCTAAAATCATCATAAAGTTGCAAATTTTCTTTAAAAAGTATTTATATATTTAATTAATCTGTTTTAATCTGTTTTCTTTTAATGATTTACCCGTGTAGAAAAATTGTTGGGTTCTAGTGTGTTGCCAGAAAGACAGTCTATTCTCTAATGGGGCGCTGAAAAGACTGTCTGATCGTGAGCTAATCAGATAAGTGACGTTCGAACCACGCGTTGGTCCAGACTGGACGAGCTAATCAGGCGGCTAATGAGCAGTGCTAATATTAAAAATTTGAGATTCGATTTCAATATTTCAGTTTTTTAATTTTTAATAATTTACCTAAATTTACTCGTTTCTTATGTTTATTCAATGTAATGTGAATATATGAATTATTAAAAATAATAGTACATATTATTGTTATTCATATAGATTTGTGTATATATTTAATGCCAATAACTTATTATTATTATAATCATAATATTTTGAAATAAATAATATACTACACTAGCATTAAATATCATTTAAAATAGTAATATTGAAAAATAATTTTAGTAAAAAAAACTATTTGCGTTAATTGGTATATTTTTTAAATACATTCTTTAACAGGTTTTTGACATTGTTTACAAACATGTTTACAATTTTAATTTATAACACTTATACAGATTAAATATAGTAATTTTATTATTTTATATAATACTTTATATATTTTTATATTTATACAATACTTACAATGAAAAATATCCGCTCGCATGTGGGATCGAACTCACGTCCCCCACCCCCTTGACGACCGAACGCGTCGCATTTAAACCGCACGGCCACTGAAGTCTGGGTGATAATTCTCCTAATTATCTATATTTATGCCAGTGTCATATATTCTGTTGCTTATATAAAGACAAAGTGAAAACTATGAATAAAATTGTTACACATAATAATCCTGAATTATTTAAATTATTAGAAATGAATATTTCAATAATTAATTCTTACTACAATAAATTATAATCATTCAACAATTTTTTAAAGTATATAATTCTTAAGTACAATTATACACTTTTTAAATAATTCGATAAAAGTTGTATTAAAAATAATAAGAATTTTATTAGGTACGTATGAAAATAATTGAATTATTATAAGAAGAAATTTATAAAAGATTTGTAAATACTTATTGAAATTTTGTGAAAGGTTTTTTATTTATGAAAGTAATTAAATTTTTACTTACATTTTATGGAAATTTTCGTTTATAATAATTGAATTTTTTTTTAATTTTATTAAAATAGTAGATATTGAAAATCATTGAATTAAAGAACATTTTAGAAAATAATTAGAATTTTGTCAAGAATTTTGGTAAAAGTTTGGAAAATAATTGAATTTCTACAATAATCTGTAACTTGTCCAACACTCAATTTTTTATAGTGCTTTTAACTAAAATTGTTCTACAGATAAATTATTTTTAAAAATTAATCAAATACAATATGTTAAAAAATTTATCTAATTTCAGGAAAACTTGAATTATTAGACATTATTCAGAAATCGAAGTTTTTAAAAATTTTTAATTAAATTAATTCCAAATTCAAACTTTATAAAATATCAAATTAAAGTTTAAAGTGATTAATGAAAATTGTAAACGTAACTCTAATAAAATTCAATTTTGTAATTTCTAAGTAAAATTGGTCATTAAATGTATAGATTGATGTATAGATTTAAATTTTATTTTTATTTATAATAATTCATATAAATCTACAATATTTATTTTTGAACGATTCTTTAGATTGACTAAATTATTTTATTCAATTTTGAAGTGACAACCCATTGTGCATGTATAAATTCAAAGAAGACCGACAAATCGGGAACTAAATTCTTGATTGTACTTAAAAAATTTGAATTCTAGTGATGCCAATGAAGTCCCATATAGCATACAGTTAGACAGTCTAGATTAGACCGTTCAAATAAATCCCATATAGCATACAGTTAGACAGTCTAGATTAGACCGTCCAGATGCGTCTAGTTGGGGCAATCACTGGACTCCAGACTGCCCCGAAATTTTTCTACACGGGTATTATAGAAATATCTTTTTATTATTTTACATTGGTTTCAATTATTTTTTTATTTCTTTTTTTTTTAGTTTTACTTTTGAAACAAAATTAGCAACTTTGGGATGATTTTAGTTATTAACTTTGATGATTTTTAGTTTTTTTTAATTCTTATATATTTTTTTAAATTACTTTTCTATTTTTTTTATTGCTTTTAATAATTTTAATTATTATTATTATTAATTTTTTCGGTTCTTTTCATTCAGTTCAGTATTTTAAACAAATAAAAATTGCAATTTTGGGGTGATTTTATTTATATTTTTTAATTATTTGTTACAAAATATTCTTTCGTTATTTCATATTGTTTTCAATTATTTTTTTTATTTTTCTTATTTCTTGTTATTTTTTTTACTTCTTTTCACTTCTTTTTATTTCTTTTTATTTCTTTTTATACATTATAGTTTACATTTGAAAAGAAAATTTGCATCTTTGGAATTATTTTATTTTTTTCTTTAATAATTATTAACGATATTGAAAATTGTATGAAGAAATTTAAAAATTCTGGGATAAAAATATTACGTAATTTTCTCTGACACTTTGCAAGATGACTCTTCGTAGAGTTTTTAATAAATTGTTTACTAACAAAAAAGTCAGTTTTTTGTTATTTCGAAAATAAATGTTGAAAATTTTTCTCAAAAGCAAAAATTAAAATTATTCAAGTTCTTGAGTTTGAAATTTATCTAATTAAGGGCATTTGAACCACTATGACGTCACAATGTGTGAAAAGCATGAGTTTTAACATTGTGACGTCGTAATGGTTCAAATTCCCTTAAACAAGATTTTTTTAAACTTTATAAATAATATTTTTTATTGGTAACTAATATTTTTATTATTAACTAACATTATTTGTCATTAAATCTAAATATTTGTTATCAAAAAATATTTAATAATAAATAATTAAAAAACAATTTTTATAATTGATAAATAAATTAATGTGTAACTTTAATATTTTATTTAAAAGTTTATGAAGAAAAAATTCAAATAGAGAATAAAAAAGAGAAAATTAATTTTTTTTTATCGCAGAAAAATTTTGATTGACATTGAAAATAAAATGAATTGAATATATAATGAAAAATAAAAATTTGAAATAGAGGGAAAAAAAATTACCTGCGTTATAATTGCGTGATATAGAGTTGAATGAAAAGAAAGTATTTCATTATATTATTAAAACAATTAACTGAAAATTTCGAAGCTATTGTCCACTTAATGTAAATCATTGTAAGACATTATATGCGATTATATTCTCGCTCGTTTCGTATTCTGGACACGGTCACCTTTCGAAATATAGAAGTAAACACGTACGTGGTCGAAATTTCATTCTCTTCAACATGTATATATATATATATATAATATAATACTGTAACTCTCACGCGACAATGATTTTGTCCAGTGAGTGTGATGATAATGATAACACACTAATACCACTTTAATTTCGAAAATAGGGACACACGGGGGCAGGAGAGGGGGAGAGAAATGCAAATTTTACACGATAAGCATACGAATGATTGTTTTTCAATTTATAATTTAATATATATATATATATATTTTTTTTTTTGAACGTGAATTTCAAGAAGAAACTAATCATCGACTGACGTTATATTGTATTTTGAGACTCGTCATTGAAGATGGTTGCACAGGCACCAATGTAAATTAGATAGTCCTCACTAAATGGTTGCACTAATGAATATCCTACAGCTTCTCAAGTCATTTGCAGACTCAGCAATTTGTTTTTTTTTCAAATAGTTGTCTTGTTTTTTTAAAAGATTTTTGTTGATAGATTTTTTTAAAAGATTTTTTTTAAAGACTTTTTTTTGAAGATATATTTTTTAAAGGTAGCAATATATTTTTTTAATTCTATAGAATTATATTTTTTTTACTCTCTCATATTCTTATTATTTCAGTGTCTAGTTTTAGAAAATTAAATAAATGATGATTAAAAAAAATTAACTTAATGATTTATTAAAGTAGAAAAGAATATTTAACTTTTTTTCAAAATATTACTATTTTAAATTGAACGAAATTTATTTCAATCAAATAAACGAGTCGTTGTCATCAAATAAATATTTACTTTATAAAAATTTTTTTTAGGAAATAAATTATATTTTTGAGTCGCAATATAGTTTTTGGAATTGCAGCAATTGCCAATAAGTTGATTCAAATAATGTTTATGTTCATTTTTATTTTTTAAAATTAATAATTTCTATAGTTAAAAATTACTTAAATATTAGTATTTCTTTAATTATTTGATAAATTTAATAGTTTTCATTCGAATTATTCGAGTTTATAATTTTTAATTGATTTATTAGTTTGATAATTAAAAATCAATAAAATTTATTTAAAATTTTTAAAACCCAGGAAATAAATGAATTGAGTTCACTTTAATTATTGAATTGATAATTATATTCAAATAATGTGATTCTATTATCATAATTAAATAAAAATAATAATATTATTTAAGAGCATAAAAATGCTTCTCATATCTATATTTATTAATAATTTAATTTTCGTTTTATTCAACTAATACTTAAAAACACAATTTCTTACCTGCTTTACTCCTGTGCTTGTGACTGATTCGTCATAATATAAACAATTAATTGAGACTAATTTTTTTTCGTCTTTCATTTCGACAATAATTTTTTTTTTTTGATTCTAGAACTATTTTGTAAATTATAAAAGAAAAATGTCTCTAATTAGCAAGCGTGTAATGATTAGAACGAGGATTTTCTAATACTGATTTATATTTTTAAAGTTAAATGTAAAAAAAAATTTTTTTTTATTATTTTTGTACGCATGTATATACATACTTTCGTCATGATCGTCAATGCATTCATCACTGTTTTCATTTTCTAAAAAATTGGAACTGTTATGAAGAGAATTGCGAATTCTGGCTGAACTTCGTCGTGTGACTTTATAACGAACTCGACCTCGCGTGCTCATTTTACAATCAACGAACCGACCAAACTAAATCTATTCAAAACTCACTATACACCGCATTCATTCAGAACGAGCATAAATATTTTGATTCTGGAAAATTGAATCTTTATATACATTGTAATTCGTGTAAATTAACCCAAAGATTTCATTCTATTATATAAATATTGTGGCGCGAAAATTAAAAATTTAAATTATATTGAAAAATTTTTAATTGCAAATTTTTACTTATTTTTATTTATTCATTATTACTATTAATAATTAAAATTAGTTGCTTATAATTTTTATTATAAAATATTTATATTTTTCCAGGAATTCAATTTTCATAAATAACGAAACTCATCAAAATTTTAATTATTTTTGTAAAATAATAAAACTCATCTCAAAATTTCAATCTCTAAAATTCTATATTATTTCTAAAAAAAAATTAATAAGATTCTTGGCGAAATTCCAATTATTTTCGAAAGTTTTCCTGAGTTCAATAATTTTTAATATCTATATTTTAATAAACTTTTCCAAAAGAATTCAGTTATTTATGATCCTCAAGTTTTGAACGTTGAACGAAATATTTTTTTATTAAAGATATTTTAATAAATTACTTATTATAAAAAAATTTAGAAACCAAAATTTTACGCTTAGAAACTTACAATCAGTAATTAATTTTTTACATATAGTTACGCAAAATAATTGCAATAAAATATTAATTTTTAGAAAAAATAAATGAATTTCGTTTATTTGAACGTTCAGAACTTTAGGCTCTTAGTTATTTACAAATTTTTTATATTCACCATAATTGTTCATTGTGTCCATAAATATTTTTTATAAATTAAATAT
Organism: Leptopilina myrica (nomen nudum); assembly: GCA_032872475.1. Classification (NCBI taxonomy): domain Eukaryota; kingdom Metazoa; phylum Arthropoda; class Insecta; order Hymenoptera; family Figitidae; genus Leptopilina; species Leptopilina myrica (nomen nudum). The sequence continues at coordinate 2,117,478 of CM065458.1, forward strand.
TATTTTCAAAACGAAAAAAATTCTTTTTAAGAATTAAATAATTTTCTTATAACTAATAAAACCTTTCTATAGAATTTAAATTATTCTTAATACAATTTTAATTGAATTTCTAGAAAAAATTTAATTATTTTCAGTAATTTTAACAAAATTCTTCTCAAATTATTTTTACAAATAATAAAATTTTTCACTGAAATTCAATTATTCATAAAATTTATTTAAATAAATTTCTTCGCAAAAATTCAATTATTTTCGATAAAAGATAAAATTCTTTTTAGGAATTTCAATTTTTAGAAGTTAATTATATTATAATGATAAAATTCTTAAAAATTCTGTATGAAAATTAAATTTTATAGAAGCATATTCCGATTATTAAATAAATTAAAGTTTTTGTATTTAAATAAATGAATTCTTATAGAATTTTATAATGAAAATTTATTTTAATATTTTGAAAATGAGTTATTTAATTAAAATTTTTGATAATAATTAATAATAATTTATAGAAAAAATATTATAATTATAATTATGGAAAAAAATAGAAAAAGAGTTTAGTATTGATAGATTTTGTTAAATTAACATTTTTTAAATCAATTTTTAAGCTTTTAAAAAAAAAATTGCATAAATCAAACAAAAAAAAATGTAATTTTTAAAATTTCCAAAAAAGAAATAGGATTTTATTTGTCGCCGGTATAACGTCAACCCGTCATACAACTGTGCATAACACAGGCAACTGCTGAGTATATTATTAAAATCTACTTGTCGCAAACTAAACAAGTGTTGCTAAAATTTATATCCCACTAAAATTTAATTATGCAATGAACAAAAGTATCTCAAATCTTCTTTTTTTATATGTCAAGTTATCTTTTTGCTTTCTCTATTAAATTAAAATGCATATTTAATATTTATTCTTTTTACTGTCTTTGTAAATAGTATAATAATTCTATTTTTTAATATATATAGAAAAATGTGTACAGAATAAAAATTTAATTTAGTTTTTTTATACATATAAGTTGGAGTGGTTCTTGAATTATTTATTGCACTGCTACGTGGAAAATGTATTCAAGAATAAATTACACAATTATGCTTATTAATTGTGACGATTTTCGTCGCACTTGCGCATTTATTATATACATTCTAGTGTTAGAAAGATAACAAATTAAAGAGCATTAAACTAGATTGTAATTATACATTACGTAGTGCATTAAAGATGCATACTTGAAATAAATTTTTTTAATATTTAGAAATTACTAATCAGAATTAGGAGAAATTTACCACGAATAGGTAAAACATAACTAAATTGTTCTTTTATTGCAATACTATTTCAGATAACTAAAAATGGTAAGTAGTAATTATTCTTTAATTAAATATTTTCTTCTAAATTTTTTTACTAATTTTTTAGTGAAAAATGATGAAAAATAATGGAATTTTTTATAAGTGTTAATTAAATATTTTTTCTATTAATATTTATTTTTCTAATTTTTCAACTAAATTTTTAGTGAAAAACGATAAAAAATTAATGGAATTTTTTGCAAGTGTTAATTACTGATTTGATTTTCACTATAATTTTTTAGAGAGTGTAAAAAAGTTGATAGTATTTAATTAATTTTAATACTTTCTAAATTAGATTATTATAAATGACAATTAATAATTGATTAACAATTTCTTTAAAAATGATAATTAAACAGTTAATAATTCATTGACAAATATAATTGTTTAACAATCAATAATAATTGATCAAAATTAAAAAAATTCATTTACTAAGCACCAAGTTAATTATTATTGTTTATATTTTCAAAAACTTTAATATAATTCTTCTCAAAAATTCAATTATTTATAAGATTTTCTGTAGAATTTATTTGAAAAATTCAATTATTTTTCAAATTTTTAAGAAAATTCTTGTAAAATATTAAATTATTTTCTTTAAAAATTTAAAAAGGAGACAATTTGTTTATAAAAATTTTATTGCGTAAATTTTTTAATGAAATTTCATCGCTAAGGGATTCAATAAATTTTTTAATAAAATTTAATCGCTGAAGGATTCAGTAATTTTTTTCGATTTTTAATCAAACTTTTCGAAACAATTCATTTATTTTCCAAACTTCTAACAAATTCTTGGAAACAATAAATTCAATTATTTAAAAAAAATTGTAAAATCCTTCGCAAGAATTAAAATATTTTTTTTAAATAATAAAATTTTTCAACAGGAATTCAATTATATTCAAAACAATTTTAATAAATATCAACAATAACATATTTTATATAATTTTTGACAGAACTGATGATTAATTAAAAAAAATTGAAGGCAATTCTTTATAAAATTCAATTACGTTTAAAATCTTTATTTAAAATTGTTAAAGGAAATCGATCATTTAAAAAAAATCAATGAAATTCTTCAAAAGAATTTAAATACAGGATTTTGAACATTTTTAATGAAATTCTTTGCAAGAGATCAATTATTTTCATTAATAATAAAATTCATCAAAGGAATGAAATTTTTTTTTATTTAATTGTAATAAAAATTCTCTAAAAAATACCATTATTTTTAAAAAATATATTAATTAAATTCAATTATTTTCGAAAATTATGATTAAATTCTTTGGAAAAAGTGAATTTTTTTTAAATATAGTAAAATTCGTTGCAGGAATGCAATTATTTTTAAAATTATATTTTAATAAAATTTCTCAACGGATTACATTTGTTTTTAAAAATGTTTAATAAAAGTTTTCGATTGAATACAATTATTTTGAAAGAAGTTTTTTAATCTTTTTCAAAATAATAATAATAATAATAATAATAATAATAATAATTTTCAAAAATTATGTTAAAATCCTTTAAACATTTTTAACAGAATACATTTATTTTAATAAATATTTAATAAATGTTTTTGATTGAAAAGAAATTATTTCGAAAGAAGTTTTTAAAACTTTTTCCAAATAATAATAACAATTTTCAAAAATTATGTTAAAATCCTTTAAACATTTTTAACAGAATACATTTATTTTTAAAAATATTTAATAAAAGTTGTCGATTGATAAAAATTATTTTGAAAAAGTTTTAAAAACTTCTTTTAAAACATTCAATTATTTTAATTATTAATGATTTTTATGACAGGTATAAAATTAACTATTCAGGTATAAAATTGATAAAAATTAACAAGAAAAATATTGTTAAAAACGTTGGTAAACAAAAAAATTAAAAAACTAACTTCAAACTGCGAACAAATTTCCAAAACATAACATATTTTATTAATAAAGATGATAGATAGAAGATAATTGGAAAATAATTAATAATTGTAAATTAAAATAAAATTAAAATTATATTCTATGGATTTTTTTCTGAAAATTAATTTTTTTTGCAAGCGCCTCAAAACCGCAGAAACTTTCAATTTCGAAAATTATTGTTTTACTCATTATCGTGAATAAGTTTCTTTTTATTTTTTTATTTTTTTATTCTTTCGAAGAAATGAGAGAGAGAAATTCTTCGTCTTTACTTTCATAAGTAAAAAGAAAAGAAAAAGGAAAAGTTTCGAGTTTTGTCTTGTGTATATGTATATAGGTATAGAGAAGAAGTTGTAAAAGTCTCTGAAGTGATGTGTGCATATAATATAATAAGTGTTAAAGTCTCGCAAGTGCGTTTTCACTTACCTCTCTTGTTTACGGCAGTATTGATCATGGACCCAAGTTTGGTGAGGCTCGATTGCCTCATGATACTTGATGGACTCTTCATTTGCTTGACCGGCGGTACCGGAAGTGATGACGCTTTCGAACGTGCTAAAATAGCGCCATTCCGACAATTTCCGGATGGATTGGAACCGGGGGGCCTCTGGGGCGGTGCCCCCCATAGACCCACCACCCCCGCGTGACGCGTGGTGACAAATTGCTCTTCTTTTTATTGAGAAACTTCCTCCCCCTCCTCCACTCTCGTATTTATTTAGAATCTTTCAAAGCAAAAAAACAAAGAAAATTAGTTATTATTTTCATTTTAATTATTATTATTTATTAAATAAATTTAAAAATTCAATTATTTTAACGTTGGTTCAGTTCTCAACGTTTATAGTCAACGATTTCTGGAAAAAAAATATTCTTCAAAGTAAATTTTTATAAATTTTTGTAAAGAAAGTATTATGTTTATTTTTTTAAATAATGATTTACAAAAAAAAATATTTGTGAACAAAAAATGTTATTCTTTTTGGTAGGAAAATAATTTTTTTTCTTTCAATCGTTGATCATAAACGTTACGAACATCACCGATGTTTATTTTTCATAGAATTTTTATGCTCCTAAAGTGATGCGAATGTTCCAAGAAACGAAATATTAATTTTTTAATTTGAAAAAACTTATCTGGATATATAATTATCAAATATTTTTTCATTATTAATATTTTCAACAATTACTCGTTACAATGAAAATTTAAAGTGTAAATTAAATATTTCAAATTAGTTAAAATTAATATTTTGAATGTAAGTGATAAAATTATTGTAAAAAATTCTAAGTAGAAGAAGAAAAAAATAAATTTTGCGCTCATTCGAATGTTCAGAACTTTAGGAGGATGAATTTTTAAATAAAGTTTTTCAAAACATTTATCATTTTTTTTGGAACATAATAATATATAAATAATTTTTTTATAATAATTTATAATAATTAACTAACATTTTTTTACATAAAAAGGAACATATTGTAAAAAAACTTCAATAAAATAAATTAGATAGATAGAATTCAACTACCACAATAAATATTGAATTTTTTTCAGAAAATCAATTATTTTCAAAATTAATAAACTTTAAAAAATTCAATTATTTAAAAAATTAACAACCTTCAAGAAATTTAATTATTTAAAAAATTAATAAACTTCATGATTTTTTTCAAATAATTGAATTTCCAAGAAAAAATTTATTACTTTTAAAAATAATTGAATTCTCATCATGAATATTGTTATTTATGAAAATAATTGAATTTTGCAAAGAATTTTTATTGAAAAATGCCTCAAAATAATTCAATTTTCAGGAATAATTTTTTATTTATCTCTAATAATTAAATTCTTTCGAAGAATTAATAAAGTTCTTGGGAAGAATTAATTATTAAAATCTAAAAGAATAATTAAGTTATTTCAAAAAAATGTTTTTATAAAATAATTGACTTCTTCGAAAAATTTTATAAAAATATTTAAAAATAATTAATTTTCTGTGAAATATTTCAATATTCTTGTAAATAATTGAATTCTTCCAAAAAATAAAAAAAAACATGTTTCTAAAAAGCTGATTTTTTATTATTTATGAAAATAATTGAATGGTTGATGTGAATTCTATTATAATTTTCAAGAATAATTCAATTTATGACCAGGATTTTATTATTTTTGAAAACAATGAATTATTGCAAAAAAACTATGTTAAAATGTTTAAAAAGAGTAGAATTTTTGTGAAAAAATTTGCAATTTATGAAAATAATTACCGAAAAAAAACCTTTTTATTAAATAATTGATTTTTTCAAGGAATTGAAATTGAATTCATAAGAATAATTGTATTTTTTATCAATTTCTGCGTAACATTTTATTTTAAAAAAAAATTGAAATCATGCTGTGAATTTTATTATTTATAAAGATAATTTAATAATTGCTAAGAATTAAATTAAAATTTTCAAAAAATAATTGAAATTCTTTGATGATTTTTATTATTTATGAAAACAATCGAATTCTTGCTTAGAATGTTATGAAAAATTTTTCATTAAAAATTGAATTTGTATGAGAAGTATTATTATTAGTGAAAGCAATTGAATTATTATTCAATAAATTATTATTTAATTTATATTTTACTAATATTTATTTGATTTTATACTTAAATATTTGAATTATGTTATAAAAATTTTGTTAAATATTATAGTTTTTTTTAACTTGCTATTCTAAATTATTTGAATTCCAGTGGAAAATTATTTATTAATTATAAAAATAATATTGAATTGTAAATTAATTTTATCAATTTCTTTCGAAATTTCGTGATGCTAAAGTTTTGAACGTTTAAATGAACGAAATTTTTTTTCTATTTGAATATTTTAAAAAATTAAAAAAAGGAAAAGAATTAAAATTAAATATTTTCTTAGTTAAGACAATCTTTTTAATAATCAAAATAATTTTTTTATAAAATGAATATATTTAAAAAAATAGAAAAACTTCGTCGTTCATTTGAACGTTCAAAACTTTAGGTTCATGAAATTTCATAAAAATAGTATAGTATGGAAAATAATTAAATTTTTGATATTTTTTGAAAAGAATTGAATTGTTTTCAAGAATCTGATTACAATTTTTGAGAATAGTTTTTTTATTTCTAGTATTAGCGAATTTAGAGTAATGGAAATTGAAAAAAACAGAAATAGTATAGGTTTTAGTAGCTAAAATTTAAAAAAAGTAGCAAATCGTTAAAATAGTAGCATAATGTAAAAAAAGTAGTAAATAGTAGGTTTTTAATAGATGAGTCCGAAGCCATATAAAATATTTTTATTTTCTAGTGTAAGATAATTTCTTTATAGTAAAAAAAAGATAATGTCGAAAAGAAACCCTTATTGCAAAGAAAAAAACAGTTCCTGGTCCTTTTTTCATAATACACGCCAAAGTTACAAGTTTATAAAGCAGACAATAAAATTGATCTGTTGGCCTCGGATTAATAACATCCCCGCAGTCATTGCATTAAAGAGAGAAGAGAAGAGATTACTGTATTACGGTCTCGTGTGCGTCACCAATTTATCCTTTACGTCCTATAGTCGCTAAGTCGTACAATATTATGCATGATCGACAAATGTCTCATCTGGAATCTGATTTTCCCTTAACGACTTTGCCTCCGCTTTAATCTCTCTTTCATAAACGTTCTTTGTGTCATATGCAAATATATAGGTCAATTTAAGCCATCATCCAAAATAGAAGTCAAAACAAGTGCATCTCTTCAAATTTCAATAATAAAAAAAAATTCTTTTTTTTATACTCTAATTAATTCACACTGAGGAAATGAAATTCATTCGCGATTCAAATTTGTTGGTCTAGTGACAAATAAATATTAATTTGGATCAAGTAAATTCTTATTAGAACGAAGTAAATATTGAGTAGAAACAATTGAAAATTTAGTAGAAACAAGTAAATATTTAGTAGAAACAAGTAAATATTTATTAGTACCAAATGAATATTTATTAGAACCAAGTAAATATTTATTAGGACCAAGTAAATATTTATTAGTACCAAGTAAATGTTTATTAGGACCAAGTAAACATTTGAGTAAAATCAAATAAATATTAGTAGAATCAAATAAATATTTAGTACAGAATCAAGTAAAATCAATTAAATGCTGATTAGAATCGAATAATTTTGCTTCGTACTCTTTAAATTTAATTTTGAAAAAATAAATACACTGAAAGAAAATGTATATTAAATTTTATACATTTTTATTTTACAATTTGGGGAAAAAGTGCCACAAACCGAAATTTTGATATAAAAAATACTAAAATTAAAAAAAAAAATTATATGGAATTTAGTAAACTTGTATTAAAATTGAATTACAATTCTTGATATTTTGATATAATTATACTCAATTCCACATATTTTTTTTTAATGTTTAGAATTTTTTATATCAAAATTTCAGTTTTGTTGCACTTTTTCCCCAAATTGTAAAATACTTTTACAAAAATTAATTTATTAACTTTCTTTCGGTGTAACTAATTTTTTTAAATTCAGAGACTTTAGATTATTCGAGTAAAATTGTATGAAATGAAAATGAAAATTAATTTTCTTGGACATTTTACACAGAGGTTTCTAAAAGAAATTAATTATTGAAAATTTAGATGTAAATTTTAGAAGCAATCGTTTTAGTGAACTTACTCTTCCGTATATATCTATCTTTTATCCAGCAGACATGATCGAACGATTAACTATTTACCAGTTGAATGAAGTCACAGGGCAAATGTTTCCTGTCTAGAGTTGAGAATTTTTCTCTCCCTCAACTGGAAATATCTGTAAACAGAATGTTTAATTATTAGAAAATTTCCAGCAAGGAAAACTTTCCAATTTAAAAAAAAATATTTCTAATTTGAAAAAATAATGTAAAATGTACTTAAAATATTAAATTTTTGTCAAATTTTGTGAATTCGAAACAAATTTCTTTCAATTGTAAACTTTAATATTTTTCTCTTTAATGTTTTTTCAATTTTTATATCTAATTAGTGTCATAAAAAGAATTAAAATTCTTGCTAAAGAATCTTAGAATTTATAAAAATAATTAAATTCTTTAAAATAATTTTAACACAGTTTTTAAAAACAATTTTATGTATTGAATGAATTTTTTTAAAAATACAATAATTGTATTTAATAGAAAACTTTTATTAAACATTTTTAAAAACAAATGTAATCCGTTGAGAAATTTTATTAAAATATAATTTTAAAAATAATTGCATTCCTGCAACGAATTTTACTATATTTAAAAAAAATTCACTTTTTCCAAAGAATTTATTCAGAATTTTCGAAAATAATTGACTTTAATTAATATATTTTTAAAAATCTTTGTATTCTTTTGTGAAATTTTACTACAATTAAAAAAAATAAATGCATTCCTTTGATGAATTTTATTATTAATGAAAATAATTGATCTCTTGCAAAGAATTTCATTAAAAATGTTCAAAATCCTATATTTAAATTCTGTTGAAGAATTTCTTTGAATTTTTTTTTCAAATAATCTATTTTCTTTAACAATTTTAAATAAAAATTTTCAACGAAATTGAATTTTATAAAGAATTGCCTTCAATTTTTTTTAATTAATCATCGGTTCTGTGAAAAATTATATAAAATACTTTATTGTTGATATTTATTAAAATTGTTTTGAATATAATTGAATTCCTGTTGAAAAATTTTATTATTTAAAAAAAATAATTTAATTCTTGCGAAGGATTTTACAATTTTTTTTAAATAATTGAATTTATTGTTTCCAAGAATTTGTTAGAAGTTTGGAAAATAAATGAATTGTTTCGAAAAGTTTGATTAAAAATCGAAAAAAATTACTGAATCCTTCAGCGATGAAATTTTATTTAAAAATTTATTGAATCCCTTAGCGATGAAATTTTATTAAAAAATTTACGCAATAAAATTTTTATAAACAAATTGTCTCCTTTTTAAATTTTTAAAGAAAATAATAATTTAATATTTTACAAAAATTTTCTTAAAAATTGGAAAAATAATTGAATTTTTCAAATAAATTCTGCAAAAAATCTTATAAATAATTGAATTTTTTAGAAGAATTATATTAAAGTTTTTGAAAATATAAATAATAATAATTAATTTCGTGCTTAGTAAGTGAATTTTTTAAATTTTGATCAATTATTATTGTTTGTTAAACAATTATATTTGTCAATGAATTATTAATTGTAATAAAATAAAAGTAAATTTTTAAATATTTTACAAGAAATTTGTTATTATAATGAAAATAATTGATTTCTTGCTAAGGACTTTATTAAAAATGTTCCAAATCCTGTTTTGTTTGCTTTTGAATTAGTAAATTTTACTAATAAATTAGTGTCACAATTACTATTTATTGGTAATATTAAAATTGTAGTGGAAATTATTATTTTTTTTAGTAAAATAGACTAATTAAAAAGTAAAAAGTCAGTCATTAATACAAATTAGTAAATACATATTTTACTAATTTAAATTTAAAAAATAATTTTGCTAAAGTTTCGAACGTTCAAATGAACGACAATATTTTTTGCACTTTTTCCAGTTTGTATTTCTTTACAAAAAAATTATATTTTATATTAAAACATATCAACACTATAAGCTAAATATTGTTTAATTTCAATCATTTTTCTTTTTCAGGTGGCAATTTTATAAAAAAAAATTAATGTGGAAAAAAATTTCGTTCAGTTAAAGAAACGTTCGAAACTTTAGCCACATAAAAAGTAGTTCTCAGATGAATTTTTTTTCTAAAACGAATCGTATCATTTTAGAACAATCTACATAAGATATAATAATTTTTCTTATATACAGATTGATAGGATAGTGATTTTTAAAATAGACGATTTAAATTTAGAGACAAGTTACGTTGTTGGAGAATGAAATTTGAGAATCATTATTAAGGGATATATTATATAAATTTTTATACACGCATAAATGAGAAAAAAAATAAATGTTCCTCGTAGCAGTTTAACTAGTCCTTTCTAAATTAAATTGAGCACTCCTTTTCAATCAAGACAAGGTCACTATAGATTCAAAAGGAAACCGATATCTCCACGTGTCAAAGGCGAAGTGCTTGGATGAACCATTAGAAAGGTAAACAGTCTTTTTAAAGAAATTACATATTTTGCACATCACTTTAATTGACAATCTCTTTTAAGAGTAGAAATTTCTCTTTCCATTCCGGGTTCTGCGGGGGGAAAAAAACTTTTATTTTCACCCTAATCATCATTTTAAACAGCTCTCATGAATAAAAATATCTGTTAATATAATGACATTATGTAAAAGATTTAAAAATGTATGTAAAATGTTTTTTTTTAATTTTATTGCTACGATTTTATTCTTATTACATTTGGAATAATTAATTACAATCATATTCTCTAAACTACGAAGACTTTTATTAAAAATAAATTAAAATTCTGTTCAGTGCAGCAAAAAAAAATTTTTTGGTTACTCTATAGAAAAAGAATCGTCATAATAAAAAGTTGTTGTTGTTTCTGTTTGTTAAAATTCAACATTTTAAGGATAAAAGAATAATAAAATACAACGCGACGTTATCAAGGGGTAAAATATACTTTAGGGAATTTCTTTTAGAAAGGAAAAATACGTGTTATTCTTCCAGACGAATCTTTACAGCCGGAGTGTATGGATCGAACATTGGTCATTCACTTCTGCGTGTTCCACTCAATTTCGGTTAAACTTGACTTTTATAAAAAAAAAATTTGGAATAAAATAATATTTATGCTACATTTTCCAAAAAGCAGTTTATACGTAGTTAAATATTTACAGAAATTTTGCACAAAATGTGAATTCAATTGTATTTATATAGTGTGAATTTTGGGTATGGAAACAATTTTTTGTTGAATTTTTCATTTTCGTACTGTTGCCATAAATGGATTTTATTTTCAATTTTAACAATTATCATTCAAATGTTAAAATAAAAAAAAAACATTTCGAATTTTTCTACTTTTGTTCTGTTCATGCTTCTTTTTTTTATTTCGAAAAATCATTACCATAACTAGAAAAAATATAAAATCAAAATTTCTAAAACTAATTCTTCGACAACTATGTTTGCGAATTTTATTTTTTTTAAAGTATATTGAACTTTATACATGTAGTGTATAAATATTAAATGTATATTTACATAATATATCGATATATAAAAATAGAGAAGAAAAAAGTTTTGCACAAAACTTTTGTTTGCCGCGCGATATTAAAAAAATTTTCCTTGAGAACTTTCCGTCGCAGGTCAAAGATTATTTATATTCCCTCGCAAAAATTGTCTACGATATTTTCTCTTTATATTAATATTTTTCTATTATTACACAATTTAGAAATAATTAACATAATATAATAAAATATTTTTGCAAATAATTTCCTATTCTCTTCAAAAATGATAATTTTACTTGTTGCGTAAATCATCATCATCATTGTCAAAATAATAATATTAATATTAATAATAATAATAATAATAAAATTAATAATATATTAATAATAAACAAATTTTTAACGTCTACGTGACGTCAGAGGGAAAAAAAGTAGTGACGCCGGGGAAAAAAGAATTGCGCAGGCGCGTAGAGGCTGCGCAACTCTTTTTTCCCCTGCGTCAACTAATTTTTGAACTAATTCATCTATATAATTTAAAATTTTAGATAAAAACCACTTAATATATTAATATTTATATTAAAATAAATAGTAAATAATTATTCTCGTTATAGTCCATATTTTATAAAACTATTATTACATTATCGTTAAATAATTATTGAATTTCAAGCATATATTTGAATGAAAATTAATTATGTGGTTCAAATATCTATATAGTTAAATTGTTCAATTCTTGTGGTTCAAATTTTGACACATTATCGACTGTTTGAAAATGGTTTAATGTTTGCCTCGACACTAATTATTATTATTATTATTATCATTGCCGCGTCATAATCAATTACTTTCGAAAAATTGTAATAAAGTTAATAATTTTCCGACATAATGATTGACGAATTATATCAATTTTCGAACGAATTTTTATAGTTATTCTCATATGAGTCTAGACAGAGAGTGTATGATAATCGATACAGGTCATTCGGGGAAACCACCTTAACCTTCTCACCAAAATATTACGGCGCAATTCATATCCAATTATCTCAAATAATAATAATAAGAAAAAGAAAATTGTAGTATCCCTAAAGTTAATCGATCTCCAAGAATTGAAAACTACAGACGTAATATGTTTCTTAATATATATATATATTTGGAAGAAAATTATATTCTTAAATCTAGAACAATTAGGACAAAAAAAATTGTTCCGCTCGATATGAATTTTTAAAATCTACTTTCATGGATAAAATTAAAGAATAAAAGTGGAAAGGATACAAATTGAATGTATAATAAAATAAAATAATTATATATAAATTTTTAATTATTTTTTTTTGTCGCACAAACTCTTGACAAATGAGCCGAGAGGTTTTTTTTCCCACCAATCATTTATCACACTGCTGTCTACCTTGTACCAAACATGGAGTTTTTTTTTTAATAATTGTGGAAAAAAACATTTTTTTAAAAATTATTTTGTCGAAGGACAAAAACAAAACAAGCGTAAAATAAAGAATTTTTTTTTGTTTTAATATTCTCAAAACTAAGATTTGTCCTAGTTTCGAATAGATATATACATGAGTAATAATAGAAAAGGCGGAAAAAAGAGGATGATATAAAAATAATGGAAAAGTCTTTCTTTTTACATTTTGCATGAAAAACTCAGCACACCGGGGAGCAATTTTCATTTATTAAACTAGTTCCAGGCATTCCTGTCCCGTATCCCATATTGTTTTGACCTCGCTTACCACAGATCTTCTTTTCAAATTCTTTACGCACTACAATATACAATGGAAGTTTTTCTTTAAAAAGAAAAAAGAGAAAAGAAAAGAAAAGAAATGGATCACGAAATAATCTTGAGATTAAAAGATTGCGTTCGATCTTTTAATTCTTTTCTAATTTATTAAGTGTTCAATTTTTACAAATTTTGCTTTTATTTCTTTTTCATTTAATGTTTAACGTTTTTAATTTTTATTTATCTGAATAATTGTAGTGTATTTAATTTTAATTGAGGGAAAAATTCTAGTAAATACTCCTGAAGGATTTTGACTGGAATTCTTCCCTTCATCGCTTGTGAGAGAACTTTCATGCCATCTGGGCGGCGATTTAGTGAACCATATTGGCGCGAAGTTTAAAAAAAAGAAAACTTTAATCAGCAGAATTATCTTACTAATACATAATTAATTAATATAAATATATTACTAACTGAATTTTTCTTTTTTTAAATTTCGCGCCAATATAGTTCATTAAATCGCCGTCCAGATGGTATGAAAGTTCTCTCACAAGCGCAATAAAGAGAATCGTCCCACTTGAATTCTACAGAATATTTACTAGATTTTTCTCGAACTTTTCTTTGCTTAATTATTTATTTATTGTAAGTAATATATTTGTAATAAAAATTAAAAACCAAATAATTTTTTATTTTGAATACTATTCATCAAAACAGCGAAAGATTAATGTTCGCCGCCATTTTTCGAAAGGGAAAATTTCTTTCGACAAAAATTGACTTTTGATTAGGAATTTCGATGACCTGTGGAGGTTCGGAATTTATTATTTCGTTTGATGTTCTTTTATTGATATATTGGCGAGGATGTAATATATAATGTAAAAAGAGAAGAAGAAGAAAAAAAAGAAAATGATAGACGATCAGCATTCGTATGGAATTTATATTAAATGATTGACTCCTTGAAATTTATTCCCACCATATCAAGGTATCGGGGCTTTCATCTCTTATTCTTTCGCCCTCTCTCTCTCGCACTCTCTCTTTCTCTCATTGCCTAATCCTTGTGTGTCAGTTGATTTTAAAGTAGGTGTTAATCGTCCTTCCAAATAGTAGGCCATTGCTGATATCTTCGCAAACAAAACCTCTCTCTGGGTTAGTTTATAAATGAATCCCTAGAAGACTTCAAGTTTTTGTAAGACTTCAAAAAAACGTTGTGCCTCTGTTTTTTTCCAGGAATCGATGAATCATAAGCTAATTAATTAAATGCTCCGCTTTTCTTTTCTGTCAAATATACAACGTTTCTTATTGCGACTAAATGTGTGTGTTTGGATTTATGCTTAGGTTGTGCTTCTTTTTTTTGGTTGCTGGAAGGAAAATTAGGAAAAATTGTTTTGTCAAAAACATTATTGTATTTGTTACTTTTGCTCTTGTTCCTTCTTATTTCTTCAGTGTTGCAATTTCTACTAAATCGAAGATACAATGTTTCTTCATTGTAACGGTATAGTAATTCCGTAACTTTGTAGTTCTTTCTTCAGTATTTTTGTAGATATTTCGCAAAACGATCATTCTTCAGTACAAAAGGGAATAAAGTTTCGTAATTTTGCAACTTTTTCTTAGGACAAAAATCGACTCAGAGCCAAAACAAATGTAAATTCTTTGGGGTCCTTATTTTCTTCAATGATGAAGCTGATTCAGAATAATATAATAATATTAACAGTACTATAGTGATTCTGGAAAAACGAACAAAACTCGTGACGCACGACCTTAAGTAAGATAAATTTGATGTTAGTTGGAGAAAAGGAAAAAATAATGGAGACATAAAAAGAAAAACCCTTTGTTTTATACTCGCTTTCAGTAGAGAAGGAGGTTCCAGGTTGAAGTGGACCGTGTATAGAAAATGGAACAGAGTGTATTCGCGTATAGTTTTAAGTACACAGACGTCTATGTGTGTGTCTGTATATGTATATATGGAAGCTTTTATTTTTTCGGCTGACGTCTATAAGTGGCTATGTGATAGCTTCGTATAGAGAGAAAGAGAGAGAGAGAGACGAGCTTTAGCGCTGTCAGCGAACTAAGAGCCAGTGGCCTAGATAATACATATAGGTAGGCAACATATTCACCACGACACCGACAACCATGTCTTTAAATGTTCTATCTACTTTTGTATGCATGAGGAGGATGTACAAGTTTTCGTAAAATCTCTGTGTCTGCGCGCTCAAACAATAGACGCTGTCAAACCCGCTCTCCCTATTTATATATCGCTTCCATACTTTTCCATCATTTTTTTTCATATATTCAACCAAGCTGCAATAACCGTGTTAATTTTCCATCCCCTAGAGATCAGAAATTTTTTTTCCCTCTCTTGTAGAGGTTGAAAAATAATTGATATGACTTTTATCCTTTGCTTTTGTGTGGGTGTGGTGTACTTTTTCATGTCGTTTAGTTTCGAATTGTAATTTCTGCCTTTTGACGATCTTTTCTTTTTTGCCTTTTAATTCTGCCTTGTAAGTGTGAGGAGAAAAAAGAAGAATTAAATCGACGATTGAATATTGTTTCATATTTTCTACTTTATTGGATGTCTTTTATGTTTCTTGAACCGCAAAAGCGCCGAAAGTGCTCACAAAATCATCCGAATCGGATATAAGTTAATAAAAATGTTACAGTAAAGGCAGTGTTCCCTAAAGTGTACTTATGCAGTTCAAAAACTTGTTTCTAAAATTACCTTCAAATAAAAATCGGCGGCTAACCTCATAACCAAGGTATGAAAAACGAAAAAAGAAGTCAAGAACAATTGTTTTTTTGTTACCGCCCTTTCGAATTTGGTTTAGCAACTAAAATTGAGCCTGAATCCCAAATTTCAAGTCATTTGGAAGTTTCTATCTTGAACTGTAAGCGATTTAATGAAAACTTTGATCAAAATAGCCGCTTATCATAAATAACCAAGGAAAAAAGATTTCCCATGTTTAGCATCATAGAAATTCGGTTTAGTAGAACTCGTTGAACGCAAAAAAAAATAAAATCCCTAATCCAATAGCAAAAGTTGGGATCAATTTTGATTTTGATACCCATTTTTGGTATCAATTCGTTGCACAACGAATAGTATAATAATAGTGTATTGTTAATTATTAATTTCGTTGGTTTTCTCATCAGTTCTCAATAAAGCGAAGGAAGTACTAATTGAAAAGGAAAGAACATATAATATTGGAACTCTTTAATCATCGTCCTCCGTATTATTCGCCAAAGTTTGATTCAATTTCCTTCTGCGGCGGCTTAAATTTATCCAGATGCACGTAAAGTTGAAAATACGTTTATAAAATTGAGTTTATTAAAATCCTATAATCACATTTTATTGTGTCTTATTAAGCGCGGATATATAACTAATCGAATAAACTAATTTATATGCATCCATAAAAAGATCGAAAATAATATGTATTAATGTAGAAATGTATAATCGAATACAATCTGGAAATCTCATTTTTATTTTAATATTATTAGGTTTTCATTTATGAGATCAGAGTATTAAAAGTTCAGTAAAGATCATCACTTTGTGATCCTCTATTAAAGTACAATTATTTTCCGCGGGGTAGAGAATTTTAATGTTTCCAATTTCGTGGGTGTGTGCATTTCCGCAGAAATTGTGTATTGTATAATTATCGTTTTTTTATTGGGTTGATAATTGCACAGAATTATTTTTTTGTATTGAGGGAAAGAAATTTGAATTAGAGGTTTGGAAATTTACGTATGGTATAGGTAAATTTATTGTTTATCGTGGAGATGTTGGGTCTTTTGGTCGCTATCCCAAGTACAGATAGATTTTTAGAACGCAGGAGAATTTGTGGTGATAACTTTTTTGTACAAATGTTTCATATTAGGATTCTTTTTAACTTTTCAGAG
Source organism: Leptopilina myrica (nomen nudum) (assembly GCA_032872475.1). Lineage (NCBI taxonomy): Eukaryota > Metazoa > Arthropoda > Insecta > Hymenoptera > Figitidae > Leptopilina > Leptopilina myrica (nomen nudum). The sequence continues at coordinate 2,134,375 of CM065458.1, forward strand.
TTCGTACCTTTCGGAGTTATTAACAATTTTTTTAAATAAATAATGTTTCAAAACAGAAGTATACGGGAAAAGTTTATACGAAATGTTTCAATAAATATGTTGTTGTTCTTTTTCTTCAGCAACCAATTTGCAGAACTTTGGCATAGTTGTTGCTAACTTTGGTCAAACTTTTGTCTTATCTGACTGCATGCATGAGAACTCTTGTTCTCTAAATAGTAGATTTGTCGAAGCCAAATGACGGAATGATAAAAAGTTTTCACTTATGCTCGGAGAAGAATTCCGTACAGCAAAAATTAGTTGTTATTAAATAAGAAGTGTTTTTATTGTTCTAAATGTTTTGCATCAAATCTTTTATTGATTTTAGGAAATAGTTCTGCCAAACGAAAGCTAGTATCACAAAAGAATGAATTGGAATTTGTTCCAAATTGCAGCTACATTATTCAAAAAGTGAATGCATTTTGTATTCTGCGAAACATTTGGAGGATCATTAAGTAAACATACGACATTTAATGTTTATGAAAATGGCATTATTATTGTTACATCAGCGAGAGAGGAGGCAAGGTCGTGGTTACTTTTCGGTTAGTCTTTGCACATATTCCATCAGCAACGATACTCTTTGAATTGAGTATATAAGGTTTGCCTTGACTCACTGACAAAACCTGACACAGATCCGCCACTCTTGCTTGACGCGTCATTTATACACCTGAAAATTATTTTTGCCTTTGGCAACACGTTTCTGGATAATGCATTACATATCTAGATGTATATGTTAGATAAGGAAAGAAGAAAAAAAGAATAAAAAAGAAACAGTCATCATTTGCTATAAAGAAAATTGAACCGCTCGAAGGAGAACTAGTTATATTTAATTTACTCTTTAATTAACTTCATAGTTAATTAGCAGTTTACGGACGAAAATGTGTCGTGAATTATCGTTTTTATTATATTTCATATATACTAAAACGAAAAGTTGCCTAAAAAATGCAAGTTTGAACGAAATTTCAACAAACTATGCCCCCAAAAAAATACTTTAATGTCCAAAGTCCCACAGAGAGCCTTTAAACATTTCTGAAAAATAAAATCTACTTGAGAGGGAAAATAAATTTTTCAATTAATGTTTGATTAAACGATAAGAAAAAGAAAAAGAGTAATTTAATTAAGATTCTATCCTCCGGTGACCTTTCAATGAAAATGGAAAATTTGTACTTATATAGGAAAAAGAAAAAAAAATGAAGTTTATCGACAATTTCAAGACGGAAGTGGCATGAACTGGTTGCAATCGGATTCAATGAATTCCATTAATTCCCTCGATAAGGAGAAATCAACGAAATGAAATTGAGAAGATGGCATGCTGACGTGACCAAAGTGATGGCACTTAAATTACTCTTTGGCATAAAATGTCACTACATAGTCGCATCTATATACTCGGCGCTCCACCACCGCTCGTATACACATTGTTTCAGTGCGTGCGAGCAAAAATAAAATCCTCTATAATTAAATGACACTTTTTCAACTGCGATTTCAAGTGATTAAACAAGTACATAGAAGTAACTTCTATAATTAATTTCTGAAATCATCGCACTTGAATATATATAGGATAGAGAAGTTAATTAACCATTCAATGCCAAATTGCTGTCGTATACATATATTAAGGGGTCTTTGACTTGATACTATAAGCAGACTTTTTATACTAGGTGCTAAGTACCTTAATTACTTGGGACCCTTTTTTCAAATAAAGGTTTTTTCCCCACCATTTTTCGTTCTGTTTTTTATTTTTTTCTGTTTACTTTTCGACAAAAACTGGTGGAAATAAACCTTTATTTGAAAAAAAAGGGTCTGCTAATATTTAATAATTGGCATGTTTCAAACAACCAAATTTTGAATTATTTGCTGATTACCAAAAGCAGAACAAACCAAATTTTGGATAATCATATTTAAGTTTCATTTAAATTTATGAGAGTGCTTCGTAACTGTTTCATTTTTTGAAAACGAAATGGCACATAATCTATATTAATGTTCCATTAATTAATGTGAAATCTTTTTGGGAAAAGTTTGCTCGGATCAAAAATTAATACATCCGTCAAAAGCCAGGCAAAAAGTGTAATTCACATCAAAAGAACGTGGAAATTAAACTTTCCAGAGACGTGACCATGTGAAATTAAAATGATTTTTAAATATTTTCTCTAAATGCTAATTTACATTCATGCAATTTTTCTCTCGCACTAAAAACAATTAGAAAGACACCAACATTTGTGTATTTTTAGTGTGAGAACAAAATATATTGAAAGAAACTCGTGTTTATTTTTGTGACAATGCTATTCCTGGAATGGGAAATCTTTTTATCATACAATTGAGCACAATTCTTATAGTTTAGTCAATGCACATACGTATATATATATGATGGCATATGCTGAAAAATCTATTGTTTAATATGCTGGCATATTGCCAATCAATTTCTAAAGCTTTCACGCTTTCAGCGTGTAGGCTCGTTTAGTTTTGAAATTCTTGATATCATTCGAACCTATATATGTATTATGATCAAAGCTCGATAATGTATCGTGTGTGTTTCGTGTTGCAGAAAAATTTCTCTCTCTATTTTACTGAAAGGAAATGTACACAAAGTCTATATAGTGGATTTACCAAAGCTAAATTGATTTTAGTTTCACTGCTATATAATTACCCTTTAAACCTCATTTACACTTGGCTTATTCTTTTTGAGAAATTTTATTTAATCTTTTACAAAAGAAAGAAAGGAAAACTCAACAAGAGGTATTTTTAGAAATAATTTGAGAATAATGGTTGTATATGTAGAAAGAAGGAGAAAAGTTTGCTAAAATTATGTGGATAGTTCTTGTTATTTGTTTTTAGAGCCGCAACTATAGAAATATGACTTAATTAGTGATGAAAAGAAGTTTTTTTTGTAAACAAAACAGAGAAAAAAAGGCACAGTGTATCTCAAAATCGATAAACTGAAGTGAAAATACTTGTAGAATTTTCTTAAAATTCCGGATCATCGAACTGGAATCGAAAGGATAGCGGAAAGTTTGTATATATTGTACTTTTTGATATTTTTTTTCTCTTCTTTCAAAATTAGCTTGCTTTCAAGAACATTTTCTGTAATATTCTTAGAGTTACATTTTTAAAATTTTGTATTCAAACAGTACGTTTCAGTCTCAATTATCTTTGTCATACAAAACCGAAATTTTTTTGAATTTCAGAACAAAAAATATGTATGCCTGCGGGAATTTTGATTCAACACACATTGATTTTCAGCAGTTTGACTTTATAACATATTTTTGCCGCAAATACTTTTGGATTTAAATAAAAATTATTCACAATAGACAATTATTTGCAAACATTTGAAAATAGACAACTAATGTGGTTTATTTGAGATACGGTTTTTATGAAATTTCAAATTTTCTTTCGCAGTTCTTTTACTGTAAAACATGATTTTTACTGATACGGAATAGAGAATAGAGTTTTGATAAGAATTCCTGTGGCATTTTCAAGAACGGAACTGATAAACAAAAATTGTTATCATAACATGTAGTGTCACATTTTTTATGCCCACAATGGTGTAATGTATACACTTACTTTTTTTCGATCTAAAAAAAGGAACGTTATAAAGTGAATAAAATATGGATTTTATCATCGCACAACAAGCATGTTGCTAAATGTACTACACACAACATCGATAAGTCAACGAGCTGCAAACAATGCTATAATTATAAAATCGATTAAGGTGATCGACTTTGCAACGTTTATATTTACTCTTTCTCCATAGGTTACAAACATCACAATTGAGAATTTTTTGTCTATCCTCTGCATTGTAGTTTTCGTATACTGATCCTTGTATTCTGGTTTAATTTTTTACTCGCTGTTTTAGCGATTGGAATTTTAATATAATGACCAACAAAATTATTTGGTTGCAGTGAATCCTGCAAGCTTACAGATTAGTTGGATGTGTTTCTAAATCATTTCGAACAGTTCCATGAAAATTTTGTCATACTTTTGATTTTATAACTCCTGTTTTTTTTATTGTCGATTCTCTAAATCGAGTGCTTGTGATGTACTTTAATTTCTCTAAGGTCAGATCGACGAGCACTCTCTACCATTATACCATATGAGTACATTAATATAGGCGCCGAACAGTTACACTCATTTTTATCCCAAGTGCATAAATGTACTTATTATTATTTATTATACACAATGTGGGCGAGAAGTACTCCAATCATTCCAAATTGCGTACTAAATTCCAGTAAATATACCCTTGGCAACATTTTGCATTTAAAATTATCGTATATTATGAATTTTACTATACTTTGTCCTTCTGAGCATCGAACATATCACACAATCATGATAGATATTTCAGAATAGAATTTTGTCGCAAAAATTTAACTCTTTTTTTCTTTTTATTCTTATACGCTTTAAAAAAAGAAACAGAAAAAAATTTTAACTTATTTTTTTATTATTATTACATATGTTTTGAAAAAGTTATATTTTATATTCTTACTCTTTTTAGGGGATGAGGTCAATAAAAAGAAAATACTCGGTGGTTGTACAAATATGAGTAAAAGCAAATATTTTTGTTTGTCAAAATATTTTTCCCCGCGCACACGTGTAACATATGTGTGAATCATTATTTTTTTCCTTCGAAAAATATATAGTGTTTTTTTCTGCAAAAATCTGTTAGTATCCATAAAACAGCTTTATAAGCTCACGAATGCGGAAGAGAATGAATAATAAAATTTAAGTAGGACTCCCCTCTCTCTCTCTCTCTCTGTCTCTCATTTGACGATGATCATTAGAAATTCCCTTCGTATGGACATTCTGTTTATATATTATTCAAAATGTCATTATAGGAATAACGCAGAATTTTTCTATTTGTCAAAATTTTTCTTTTCTTTTTTTTTCTCTTCATCAAATTTTGGGGAATTCTTTGAGTTTGTTATTTTTTTCAAAAAAAAAGTGATGAACTTTAAAAAAGTGTACTTTTAATAAACGATTGCAGTGAAAAGAATTTTTTTTAATTGAATAAAACTTCGGGGACCTTTGAATTTTGTAAAAGATTCTAATTTTATTTTTTATTTTATTATCAAATCCGAAGAACTTGGAGAAAGATTTAGATTTTTTAAAATGTTTTGTTACAAAGATTTCAACGTTTGTAAAAGACTTACAAAAAGGATCCTAAAGTACTGAACGTTCAAATGAACGAAATTTATTTATTCCTTCCAGAAATTAAATTTTTATTCCAGTTATTTTGTTTCATTATCCAAAAAATTAATTACTGAATTTGTAAAAGTACAATTTTAGTTTTTAAATGTTTTTATGATTTGTAATTTATTAAAATATTTTCAATAAAAAAGTATTTCGTTCATTTGAACGTTAAAAACTTGAGATCATATCACAAAAATTTATTACATATTTTTGTTTTTTTTTACATTATTATGTATTATACTTATTTATTAATATTTTTGTTTTACATTTTACATTACATTTCTAATGATTCACTTTTTTATTGTTAGTTTTATCCGGTTCTATCCTCTAAGATTCAGGGTGAGAATTTGTTTTTATAACGTTCATTGCTAATTGGTTAATTTTAAGATACTTTGCACTTTATTTTATTAATCTCGAAATTAATCTTCATGTGCAGTAGAGTTAATGTTTAATATTTTACTTTCCACATGGCTCTCTGTGATGAATCGAGAGAATTATGCACAATTAAGCAGCGTTATTATTGTTCATAAAATGTTTAATTAAAGCCCTAATGCACATTTTTATTAGACAATGTTTGCGATGCAAAAATTGTATATTTTTCTATATGTAGTTTTTGTTTTTTTTTCTTTCATCATCTTCTTCTTCAATTTTTAAATATTTTTTTACTCTTTCTTCAACTTTTTAAAATCTTTTTTCATCTATTTTTAATCTTTTTAACATTTTTTAATCATTTTTTAATCTTTCTAAATGTTTTTAAATCTTTTTAAATCTTAAATCTTTTAAAATCTTCTTACATCTTTTTAAATCTTTTTAAATCTTTTTTAATCTTCTTAAATCTTTTTCAATCTTAAATCTTTTAAAATCTTTTTTCATTCTTTCTCACATTTTTCATTTTCTTCTTCCCTTTTTCTTTTTTCTTCTCCTTTTTCATTTTCCTTTACCAGCTCTCTTTTTCCTCTTCTTGGAATTATTCTAATAGAATATCGAGCGTAACGATATTCTGTCACGTTTAATTAAAAATATTCTCCTAGGAAAACATTTGTTTTAAGTATCTTTAAAGCTCTTCTCTGCAAGATTTAATTTTAAATAAAAAAGAAAAGAAAGAAAGAAAGAAAGAAAATTTGTAACAAGACTTTGCGTTCTGATTAAAGGCAAACATTCTCCTTGTGTTTTTCCTTTATAGAATGTAAATTTATTCAAAGACCACAAATATAATTATATTATTACTTTTTTTTCATTTCTAAGAAATTAATTTAGTTTGGTTAGTTTTGGATGTGAGCCATTTTTAAAGCGGATGCAGCCATTTATAGATTGGCTTTCCACTAGAGGGTCAAAGCTCTCAGTACATCGACAAAGAATATATAGAATCAGGCTGCATATATTACAATATTGAAAATTTTATTTTTGCAAAATTTTGACAAAATAATGGAATCTTAATTCGTGTCTTAAGATTTATGTTCATGAATAAAGTGCAATAGGAGTGGAGTTTTAGGTTTGGGAATCGATTTGGAATTTTGTTGTTTGTTACGAAATGTTTAGTAATGTCCAAAAAAAATAGTAGTAGAAGTAGTAGAAAATTTATTAGCAGAAGAATTGTAATATTTGTTTATAAATTATTTAATGCAACTGAAGAGCATCGCTTAATGCCAACATTTCTCTCTTGTCTCGTATTTCTAATTTCTCTCTCATCTTTATTTTATATGTCTGGACTTTAATCCTCCTCTGTTGCTTCTTAGTAATGGTGAAACATTCATGAGCAATAATAAAAGCAAATTTTTTTTTGTCCTAATTCATAAAATTTGTAAATTGAAATATAAATTTCGTCATAAGTACTAAATTCTTAAAAAAAAATGTTCGATATTTATCAAAATACTACGGGGAAAATAAATTACAGGAGTTGTTTATGAGTTGTGCATATTTTCTTACCGGGAATTGCAATTAGCTGAGAGATATTTATTAAAATTTGTTACTTATAGTTGAAGCAGAAGGATGACAAATTTTTCGTTACCAAGAATCACAATTAGATATTATTTTAACTTGTTGCCAAACAAAAATATTTATTACTATTAATTAATGTGTTCGTATTAATAGTATATAAGAAATATTTGTATGAATCAGAGGAAAAAAACTTTTTTTAGTTCTATTAGAACACTAAAAGTTGTTAGAAACGAAAGAAGTTAAGGATTCCTGAGATGTGGTCATAAATGTTTTGCCTCGCATTTTGCAGAAGTCGAAATTAATTTGTATTATCATTGAAAGGGGAAAAATGGGAAATGATTTTGACTATAAATATAAATTGCAGAGAGCTCTTTCAACTATCTACACTAATAGGAGGCAGAAGTGCTTAATCAAGCTACTCTGTTAAATGCCACTTCAATCGATACAAGATTTATCGAATAATTATATTGCATATTGGCAAGTAATATTTATTGGTTCACACTCCAAATGGTGCATATAAAAGTTTTTAACTGCCTGATGCACCAGGAGAGCAGGCAATGATGGAGATGCCTAAAATAGAGGCTAAGTTATTTCAAGCTTTCGTCAAGGTTGAAAACATGACTTTAAGATGGTTCACGTATATATAAAAGGGGTTGAAAAAAGACCTTTTTTTTCTCATGACCTCTTTGACCTGACCCTCAATCCTTTTTTACACCTTTCGTACGGTTTACAAAAAAAAACATTGTAGCCTTAAAATTTGTTGCAAATTGTTTTTGAATTTCAAAAAGATTTGAATTCTTTTTTCAAACTCTATACTTCCTACGGAAAAATACTGATGAAATATTTATTTAAGAAACAAGTTTTGCCACAGCCTTCAAAAAATTTGCTGCAAAGGAGTAAAAAATGCATCTCCCATTTTTATTTCCGGATCACTCGATTAAATCTTGAACTCCAAATGAACTACATTCCGTATAATAAAAGGAAATAATCTTAATATCACCTCAAATATTATCGACGTTTTGTCTATATTGAAATGTGGATTACGAAAAGTATGTTTTAATAAATACGCATTATATATAGCGCAGTATATGTGTATATCAACAAAGATTAATCGATTTATATTGAAAAAAGTGGGTCAAATTTTAAAACGACTTTTACTTTGTTTTGTTTATTTAAAAAAGCACACAGCTACAAAAAAAACAATTTCCCAAAATTCATTTCCTTCTTTTTTGAATATACGAATTTTGAAAAATTAAATTTTTTCCCGATATTTTACATATATATAGTTGGGCACTTTATAAATCAAACTAAAACTTTGGATCATCTAATTCTCCGTGTTATATAAGTTGTATAACTTGCAACTACAAACTTCTGTAATTATAAGCTCGTGTTAAAATTAGTTTTACCCGAATAAGTATATGCAGCTTTTCTTGTATTAAGAAAAAACAACAAGCGCTTAAAATTTAAATTCGATTTATGTGAATTTATTAAACTCATCTTGAATTATATAAGTTTTATATATGAGGGAAAAGGTGGAAAAATTTTTTATTACACTTTAAGTGAAATTTATATTGGACGTGGGATTTTTAAATTTTCTCCTCGTTGGAAATTTAATAGAATCTACTTCATATGGGTGAGGCGTAAATTTATCCATCTGCAATCGGATGGAAAAATTAATTTAGAAATTAATAATTTTGAAAATAGAAGGAAAGTTAAGGAGAAACTTTTTCGTATACGGATTTTTATGCAGAATGAACGGTTTTTGTTCCTCTGAATAAATTTACGATTGGAGGGAATAAAAATTCCTAATATTTTCAGATAGTTTCGAGTTTTGTGGTAAAAGATGAAAAGCAAAATCCAATCTGTCGTTTTTTTTCGAATCGAATATTTACTCCGGAAGAATTAAAAATTAAAAATTCGGAAAGGGTATAAAAAGCAAACTTATCCGATACTTTAGATTCTTTGGGTCCTTTCGGTTTTACTGTAAATGTATAGTAAAAATTACTTTATCCATCCTTTCGGTAGGAAAAAAAGAGAGAAAAAAATCTTTTACTGACAAATAGACAACATTTCTCTTTTTCCCTGAACAGATATTTTCTGTTGTCGAGCTCAGATTCGGAATTGTTATTAGGGGAGCGAAAAAAATGGTAAACAATCAGCTTAAGGATAGTGGAAAATATATCTAGGCGTTTCTTCTTAAGGGCGTTTTAGTGCCATAATAAATTTAAAGACGAGTTGATTCTTATTTCATCTATATTGGACTGATTGTTAAGTGGCATACTTCCAATTTTCGACATGCCATGAATCGAAAGGCTACCTTCCTCTTTGATCTTTCAGAATATATTGTGTGTGTGTATGTGTCCATGTATACAACTGCATAATAAATAAATTGAACTGCAGATTGAAACGTCATGGATAACTTAATCCAGAGAAACATATCAAATCTTTACACATCATTTATGTATGCTTCGTTTATATCAGCAGAAAAACAAATTTTTGAATTATTAAATAGAAATTCTTTTTTTAGGATTTTAGAGAAGCAATTGCGTTAGATGATCTGTTTCTTCGTTCAATTTTTAAGGAGAAATTGTAAATTCCCTGATGTATGAAATACTCTACATGTTAGAGCTGCTTAAAAAGGTGCTTTTTAAGAGAATCAGTAAAAGACACTATTATGCTTATAAATCGAATTTTTTTTATTCAAATCAAATTTTTTCTGGTGCTTCATTTATTAGTAGTGATAATAATCAATTAATTTCACGATAGAAGCAATAAAGAGTAGCTAATTTGGATTTTCTCAAGAAACTATGTAATCGAACATGTTCGAAAAGAAGACTTTGTTCTTAATTAACAGTTTTTAATATTAAATAAACTTGGTTTCCTCATTTTTTTTTTATTTTTCAATTCCGAAACATTAAACAACGACCTTCTTTTATTAATTTTTTATTATTTTTCATAATAAATTATTAATTTTTGTCTATCTATTGGCGCTATACTGAACAAATTGTCCACAAGCATGTGCGATTTTTTGTTCTACTGTTAAATATTTAGAAAATAGAAATACAAAGCGAAGGCAAAATTAAAGATTTGAAATCTTCACAATTTATTTATTATAATATTATTGCAATACAATTTTAATTTATTGAAGGAAAAAAATTAATTTCGTTTTCAATTCGAACGCATTGAAGATCGCAAAATTTGTCAAAAATTGTTTTTCTCTGTGAATAATTAAATAATTTAATGAATATAATGAATATAATAAATTTAATGAAATGTTAACACATTGACTTTGTTAGTATAATGAATATTAATATAATGAATAATTTAAATTCATAATTCATAATTATTATTGCAAATTGATAACAAATTTTAACACAGTGATTATTGGGATTTTTCATTCATATTCTAAATTTTGTTGATTCCTAATTTTTCTTTTAAATTTTATTTTTGGTACATTATCATACTTGATAATTTAAATCAGAATTGCGAATGGAAAATTTATAATTATTATTACAAATTGGTAAATTTTTTTAGATTCATATACTTTTTCTTTTTTTTAAATTTCATTATGATTACAATAATAATAGAAATATTAATATTAATAATAATAATAATAATAATAATAATAATAATAATAATAGTAATAAGAAGAAGAAGAAGAAGAAGAAGAATAAAAATAAAAATAATAATAATTTAATAATAATTTTCATATAAATTACAAGTGAAATTCTTTCTTGAAAATAAGTTAAGAGTATTTTAAAATAATCCTTGATGTTAATTTATCTATTTATCTTTATACATACGTCATGAAAAAAATCAACAAAAAAGGAATACAGTATAATAAGCGCAGGGTTTATACGTTTTTGGAATACTAAATAACTTAATTTTCTTTGCCAGAATTTCAAAGGTTGCATACATATTTATATTTATATAGTATTTCGGTCAGCTGTTAAGTTGATGATACATATTTTATTGCCATGTATTATTATTATATACAATAAACTTATTCAAATGGAAAAAAAATTATTGCACTGCGAAAATAATATTTTACGTTCTCAATGTGGATATAATTATTTATACTCGAAATTATAATAAAAATAATAATAATAATAATAATAATTAAAAAAGACTATTGTAATTACTCAAATTAAGTACATGAAATAGAATATTCTTAATTAACAAATTTAATTACTTAAAAATATAATTAATTTACAAGTTTAATTAATTAACAAACTATATTAATTAAAAATTTTATTAATTATTAAATTATTAAACTATATTAAAACAAATCTAAATTAATTATCACAAATTATTATGAAAAAGAAAATTATAAAGTCCTGAGAGTTTTAAAAGTAAATGAACGAAATTTATTTATTTCTTTTTTAGAAATTCAAATTTTATTTATTTTTATTTTATTATTGTTTAACCGAATTTGTTTTTTTTCTTTTTTTTGCATCGAATATCAAAAGAGTAAATTATAAAGTTTCCAATTGTTTAATTTTCGTTTTTGCTTTTAAAGCAATCGGTATATTTTTTTTAAAATATTTATATAATAAAAAAATTTGTTTTTGAACGTTCCGAATTTTTGGAGCATGAAATTTATTTGAATTATACAGTGTATTTTACTTGACTAATTTTGTAATAAATATTTACTTGAAACGAAAGAAAAAAATTAATTAAGGTATAAAATAAATGAATTAATGATGCTAAATAAATAATTCGGATAATTTTTTTTTAATTCTACTTCAATATATAGATAAATTATACGAGTAGTTATTTTTAACTAATTATACAAATTCAGAGATGAAATTCATAAAAAAAACTTTTTTCACAATGAAAAATTGAATCATAATGATGAAGATAACTTGAAATTTATTCACAATTTTTAATTATATTATAGAAAAAGTTGAGCTTTTTTAAACTCTATTCAAAAAAAAAGAAGAAGAAGAAGTGGAAGCATGACTTATCTCGCTTTTACAATCGAAAGTGTTTTCAGTTCTTGCCGCAAAGAAATTTCTTTCTTTTTATACTTCATCTACATTTTATATCTGATGAATGAATAAATTATTCTCATTTTAGTTCATAAACAAATGTCTCGTTTGATTTCGGTCTTTTCGCATAAATATCTATATGTAAAAATATTTTTTTGCTCATAAAATTTCTTTTATTTAAATTTACAAAAAACAGGCACAAATACTCTTTTTATTATTACACTTCTATTTATTGTTTCATCTTTTTAGTTTTTTGCGACAAAATATACTTTCATAGGGACAATTTTTTAAGGAAATTATTGAAATAATATATAATAATAATGATAATAATAATAATAATAATAATAATAATAATAATAATAATAATAATAATAATAATAATAATAATGATAATGATAATGATAATAATAATAATAATAATAATGATAATAATAATAATAATAAAATTAATTAATAATGAATATAGTAATAAATTAGTAACAAAGTATTAACTAGCAATTAACATATGTAAAAAAGAAGGCTATCGGAAAAATTCAATAAAAGTCTATTAGAAAAAAGTCAGTAAAAAATTTATTAGAAACAAGTTGCAGTAAAAAAAATACTTAAAAAAGAGTCAGCAAAAAATTGGCTAAAAAAGTAAACATAGAAAAAAATTAATTACCTCAAAAACAAATGAATTATAGGAACAGAAAAAATTTAGATATAAATATAAAGATTGATAGTAGACATGAACATTTTATGATTCAAGGAAAAAAGTGACAAACTTGTAATATTTAATGTTTTTCGAAGCATATAAATGTCACTCGACTTTTTTTTCCTAAATCGTAAATTATTTCTTCAATTTGAACAATAAATAAAATAAATAATACGCCTGTGAAAAATGTTTTTGCTTAAAATATATATATGTATATATATAGTTATAAGACTTCTTCCCTTAAAGAATTTGTAAACTTTTCCTTTTGCAGTATTGATTATATATACGTGTAACAATTTCAATTATTGTTTTACATTCAGTACGCTAATAGAGTCAGTATAACGACGGGAAAACAAAGAAATAAAATAAATTTCACTGCATAGCAAACAACAATAATAATTGTTGTGTGTGCAATAAGTATACCCACGCGGTTATTAACACACGTTACACAATGGATGAAAACTGTGATATATAGCGTTGCCTTTTTTTAACGCAAATTTTCTTTATAAACGCATGAAGAAAAAATTATAATATTTACGTTTCAAAAAGAAAGTGCCTCTGTAAATTTTAATGTAACAGTTTTAATTTAACAAAAAATTTTTAATGAAACAGTTTTAATTTAACAAATAATTTTTAATGGAACAGTTTAAGTTTAATAAACAATTTTTAATGCAACAGTTTAAGTTTAACGAACAATTTTTAATGTAACAATTTGAATTTAACGAATAACTTTTAATGTAACAGTTTAAATTTAACAAACAATTTTTAATGTAACAGTTTAAAATTAACAAACAATTTTTAATGTAACAGTTTAAATTTAACAAACAATTTTTCATGTAACAGTTTAAAATTAACAAACAATTTTTAATGCAACAGTTTAAGTTTAACGAACGATTTTTAGTGTAACAGTTTAAATTAAAAAATCCTATTGTTTTGCTTCCAAATCGTATTTTTAACTGATTCAGAAATGTGAGATTCGATTCGGTAAGATTTGTATAAAAATGTTTTTTTTTCTTTTTTTTGAGACAATTAGGATTTTAGTGCATACATTCTGTCCAGTTTTATTGTATGTGCTCTTTTTTTTAATTCATTCATTAAAGAACTGTGTGGAAGAAAAAAAAAGTGTTCTTATAATAGTTCAAAGGCCTCTCTCTGTACTTGTACACTTTTTTCGCAAAGTCGTCGCTTTATGAAGTGGACAAATGAAGCTCATTATTTCATGCTTGAAGATAATTTCAAAAAGGTAGACGGAGAAAAAAGTTGAGACTTCTATTTGTCTTTTTATCGCGAAATTTTAATTTTTTTACTGCTAATTTTTATTGCTCTTTATTTTCATTATTATAATTTTTTTAATATTGGCTATATACTTTGTTTTTTTTTCTAGAATATAATGTGAAGAAAGTCTTTGAACTTTTTTCTAACTTTTTTTTATTGCGTTTTTTTAAACGTTTCTTGTAATATTTTTTAAAACTTCTTTCAAACGTTTCTTATAGTTATTAAAAAATACAAAAAAACGTAAAATAAGAAACGTTTGAAAGAAGTTTAAAAAAATGTTATAAGAAACGTATAAAAGAAGTTTTAAAAAAATGTTATAACACTTTTTAAAACTTTTTTAAAATTATTTTTATAACATTTTTTGAAACTTCTTTTAAACGTTTCTTATAACATTTTTTAAAACTTATTTTAAACGTTTCTTATAACATTTTTTAAAACTTCTTTAATACGTTTCTCATAATATTTTTCAACATTGTTTAAATCATTAAAAAAAACCTTATAATAATTTTCATAACATTGTTTATAACATTTTTTACAACTTCTTCTAAACGATTCTTGTAACATTTCAAAAAATTTATTTTTAACGTTTCTTCTAAAACTTTTTAAAACTTCTTCTTAACGTTTCTTACAATATTTCTTAATAACTATTTTTCAACATTTTTTATAACATTTGTAAAACTTTCTGACAAGTTTATCCTTTCTACTTATTAAATTGTATTTTGTTTATTTTTTCTATTTTGTATTTAAAAATTTTTGTTTTGTTTTCTATTTTCCAGTTTCTGTTTTCTATATTTTTCAATATATTTCTTTTTTCTACTTTTTTATTTTTCATTACATTCATATTTATTATTATATTTTTCTTTTACGTTTACAGTTAGAAATGAAAACATCCTTCACTTTTTTAAAATTTTGATATAAATTGCAAAAGTTAATTAAAACTTGTGGCAAAACGGGAATAACATTTACATAATAAACTAATAGATATTCGCAAAATAAATATTACACTTTTCCATCACGTGTCAGAAATTTATATTTTCATTCACAAAAAAAAATATGTGCACGTACTAAACGTAAATTTTTTAATATTTACATATTAGAAAAATATACATTTCATTTGAAATAGTTACAGGAATTTTTCTGCATTACTCTCTGAATGAAGAGCCATGCAAATAAAAAAAATAGAAATTAAAATTAATTGAGTAGAGAAAAATATTTAGAGTTCAATTGTTTAAAAAAAATTGTATTACAATTTTTTTTTATTCATTGAAATTCGAAGAATTTTATTAAAATCTTCGAAAATAATAATTGAATTCATTCTTAGAAGTTCATGATAATTTTTAAAAGTAATATTGATGCTCGTTGAGAAATTTTATTGAAATTCGCAAAAATAGTTAAATTACTCCAAAGAATTATATTATTTATAAAAATAATTGAACCTTTGCTATGAGTTTTAGAATTTATTTGTAAATAATTCAATTATTTTGAAAAATTTCTTTGAACTTTTTGAAATATTTGTTTCCGTTAATAATTGCAATGATAAATTTCGATTTTTGAATTTATTTCCCCATTTTATTTTTAGCATTTAATGGAATTTTTTTCAAGATCATTGCATTTTTGACAAATATTTAAAATATTTTTTCATTATTTAATATTTTGCGAAAGATTTTATTAAAATTAAAAAAAAGAATTGATTTGTTCAGATATTGAAAATCTTATTAAAATTGAGGAAATTTTTTTTAAAATAATTGGAATTTTGCCAAAAATTTTATTAAAATTTTGGAAAATAAATAAATTTCGAAGAAGAATTTTATTATTTCGAAAAATATTGAAATTCGGGCAAAGAATTTTTGTAAAAAATTTTCGAAAATAACTGAAATTTTGCCAACAATATTTTATTACGATTTTTAAACAGAATTGAATTTCGGAGAATTCTCCAATTTATTTAGATAATTAAATTTTTGAAGATAATTAGAATTTTACAAACAATTTTATTACAATTTTGATAAAGAATTGAATTTTAAAGAATTTTCCAATTTATAAAGATAATTGCATTTTTGAAAATAATTAAAATTTTGTCATTTTTATTACAATTTTTAAAAAGAATCGAATTTCTGAGAATTTACCTATATTTATAAAGATAATTTATGGAATTTTTGACGAAAATTTAAAAACTCTTTTGAAATTGACTTCTAGCAAAGAATTTTATTAAATTTTTTTGAAAAATAATTGAATTTCTTCAAATATTGAAAATCTTATTTGAATTTAGAGAAATTTTTGAAAATAATTGAATTTTTGATAAGAATTTAAAAAACAATTTTGAATATAAATGAATTTCGATGAAGAATTTTATTTAAAAATATTGAAATTCTGACGAGAATTAAAAAAAAAATGTTAATACAGTTGAACTACTGCGAGTAAAAGTTTATTAGTTTTGAGAAATTTTATAAATAATAAAATACTTGAAGTTTTATTAAATATATTTCATTAAAAGTTTTGAGAATAATTGAATTATTTAGAAAAGTTTTTTTTAAATTAACTGAATTCGAAGAATTTCACTTAGAGAATTTATAAAGATTCTTGAATTCTCTCGAAGAATTTTAAAAATTCCTCGTTTTTTCCTCAATTTGAAATTTGCAAAAAAAATGTGTGTATATATCAATTTTAATAACTATTATTCGTCAACGAAAGTAAATATTTCATTTTTTTATATTTTTTAATCAAGAATATTATTTTTTTTTTAAATATTAAACACGAAAGTATTTAATAAAATATTTTTTTATATTTAATATTTAATATTTGATATTTAATTTAATATTTAGTATTTAATAAAACTCCCTTTAATTCCTTGAAAATACTTGTTCGTCAAATAAATTTCGTTCATTCAAGTACAATTTTTTTCTCCCTTAGAATTTTCCCGAAGGAATTGTTTTAAAAGTGCGAAAATTCTCGCAAAAACGAAATAATGCGACTATTATTTACAGTAGCTCGCTTTTTATTAAAATTCCGATTTCATAAAGTGAGTATAGAAAATTACAATACGCTACAATTTACAGTTCTTTTTCTCCAGTGAGCAAAATATCGGAAGACTAAAGACAAAAAGAAGAAAAAAAAAAGAATAGAAAAAAAGGCACAAGGAAAAGAGAATAATAAAAAGACAATGCTTATAAGAATGCCCCTTTGCAATCGGAGCAAACACACACAAATAAATTTTCAGAAGAGAAAAGAATCATTCATTCCACGGATAAAACAATAACAATACCAAAAAAAAAAGAAAAAATAAATTCACTATCGAAAATGAGCGCGAAATGAATGAAATTATTAATGAATGAATTGGCAATTAGAATTATTGATGGAGAAATAAGATCGATTACTATACGTTCAATTGTCTCTATAGTATAAGGGCCTATCCCTAAAGAAAGCATCGAAACCGGAATCTTGGGCATCAGGTTTTCTTGTGTTTGATCACATCAACTTACCAAGCAGAGATGAAGCTTTAATCCTCTCGTTTTTTCCCTCCTCTCTCTCTCTCTCTTTCTCTCAATCTCAAGTTGATCCAAAAAAAAGATACAGATTCTCAGAGGAAAAAATAACTTTTGTTTATTAATTAAATGAAAAAAAAACACTTTTTTTTCTGACAGAGAAAAGGATGTGAATAATGGATTGAAAATGAGACTACTCCACCTCGCCCCAAACACCGGCCCCTGGGGTCAACAAACAACGACACACAATAGTTATAACGTTCCGTATACGAGAATACTATACACTCGCCCTTTTCACGTTTTCTCTATATGCAGCAGGTGCACTTGATAATATACACGCGGAGAGAGAGACATAATGTACCTGTGGATTTTTCTTTTCTTTTGTTTCTTTGAAAAAGAAGAGACACTGGATTTTTTTTTAATTTTGTAAAAGCACAGACACACTAATAGTGTCGGTGGGGTTTTTTTTTTTTTTTTTTTTTTGGTGTAATGCGCTGTCACCAGCACAACTGAGAGTTGGGCGATTAGACCGTCTTACTCGAACCGATGTTTACTACTGAATACCGCTACCGGGATACCGGGAGTAGAAAACTACAGTACCAAACATCCCAGGACAGAGATGGGTCGTTTTCAACGTCACTGCTGGGTAGTGGCTTTTGTTTTTTCACGAAATTATCCTGAAAACAATTTAAGTAATGATTTTTTTGTTTGGTTTTGATTTTTGGGAATTTTTAGTTAAATTTAATTGAGGAAGTTTTGTATTATTTATTTAGTTACTCACCAGCATGAAATGCAGCGAATTCGTTTTATTATTCTTTTATTTATTTTTAAGTGCTTATTTAATAAAATAAAATATTTAATTTTAATAAAATATTTATTTCTTTATCTATTTAATTAATTTAATTTATATAATAATAATAATAATAATAATAATAATTTATTTTTTATTTTAAAATTTATCCAATTTATTTTATTTATTCACGAAAAAAAATCGTCACCTGGAACAACTACAAATTTCACAATATTAGCGAAATTTTTAGGTATTGCAGCTAATCATTTTGCTATTTTACCGAAAGTTATCGATGTTCCAGTTAAAGATTTTTTTTCATGTTTATCTATTTATTTATTAAAATAAATATTAATATTTATAATAATTAATACACGTTAATTTTTGAATAATTTCAGATTTAAAATTGAAAAAAAATATTTATCAAGGAATTATAACTGATTTATTATTATACATATTATTTAAAAAATCTTTCCAGAATTTTTTTTAGAAAAATTCAATTATTTTTGAAAATTAACAAAATTACTTGGGGAAATTTAAATTTTCGAAAATTAATAAAATTCCTTGCAGAAATTTAATTATTTATTCATAAAAAAAATAAATTCTTCAGAGAAATTCAATTATTTTCAGTATGATAATTAATTATAAATTCGATGAAAAAAATTACTCGAATTTAATTATAACTTACAAAAACAAAAAAAATATTTAATCTGAAGAATTTTATTATTTTTGGAAGTTAATTATATAAATTCTAGCAATGAATTGACAATTAATTGAATTATCTTTATAAACAATACAAATATTGACAATAATTCAATTATTTTCGTAAATAATAAAATTTCTTCATAGAAATTCAATTGTTTTAGAAAAAAAAATTCCAAAAATTCAACAGAGGAATTCAATTATTATTTTCAAAAAATTTTATAACATTTTTGATAATCAATTAAATTTTCTTTATAAATAATAAAAATTTTGACAATAATTCAATTATTTTCATTAATAAGAAAATTTCTTCATAGAAATTCAATTATTTAAAAAAAATTTTTTTTTGAATAATAAAATTCTTATATCAAGAGATCAAGTATTTTTAAAAAATATAATTAAGTTGTTCTAATTTTTTTTATTTATAAGAATTCAATAATTATTATATTATTATATTATTACCAAAATTTTAATAACATTCAGAAAAGATTTCTATATTTTTTAAAAAAAATTTCAATAAAATTTAAAAAGCAAAATTTTTTTCTTTGTAAAATTCAATTATTTTCAATACAACTTGAATATTTTTTTGACGAGATTCAATTATTTATAAAATTTTTCATGAAATACTTTGAAGGAATTAAATTTATTTTCAAAAATTTTTCTTAAGAATTCTATTATTTTTTTAAAAATTGTAATAAAAGTTTTCTAAACAATTCAATTGTTCTTAAAAGTTATTATCAAAATTTTTTATCAAATATTTGATAAGAATTCAATTATTTCCATTCATATTATTTTAAATAAGTTTTTCTAAAACTTTTCAAAATAATTGAATATTATTTTCGAAAATTGTAATAAAATTGTTGACAAGAATTAAATTTTGTTCACAAATAATAAAAAATCATTCGTAGAAATTCAATTATTTTCAAAAACTTTCTATAAATTTAGTAGAGGAAATTATTTCCTTTTAATATAATTTTGATAAAATTCTTTGCACTATAATTCAATTATTTTCAAATCTACTTTGTTTAAGTTATTTATATTCAAATAACAATAACTTTCGTCTGAAAATTTAAATGATAATACAAAAAAAAAGAATCAACTGTCAATTAGAAATCACAAATGTCTAAATCTTTATTACAACTATAGTAATAAATAAGTAAAAAGAAACTTTCAAACGTTTCAAACAATCAAAATGTAACACTAACATAACCTTAAAATGGTTTGTTTCTAAGATTCCTTTCTTCAGATCACGTCACATTTTTTTTTAATCGAAAAATCTAATTCGTAATACATATTTAAAAAAAACTAAATAATCAATATTTTAATAAAATATCTTTCACAATAATTCATAACAAAAATGTAGTTAAAAAATTACAATATACTAAAACGGTTAAAAAATGGTTTGAAACTGCTCATCCTGTACATCTGCAATCCGACCAACACCACTGAATCACTGATAAACTTACATAGATGCGTCTTGTGTGTTTAACGGGTTGCATATACACACACTTCTCGCGCTTATTCTCAACAAACTCGCACTTGCCTAATTTCTAATAATTGAAAATGTTTTTCTGAATAAGTACATTTTCAACATCATTTCTCCACTTCATTATCACTTGATTGATAAAAACGAGAGTCGAATTCTCAGATAGGAGAAATTTTAATAAAAATTTACATCGACGTGGACCTTTGGAAGATAATCGTCTCTCTCCTTTTATAACGTGTGTGCAGTCTAAAAAACCTTGGATGGATCTTTTTTGGATGTTGACAAATGTATTTGTGAAAAAACAAATGGCATAAATTTTCTTTTTATCAAACCAGAAGCTTCAAGTGTTGTTTTTCAAAAATTAATAATATGGCCGCACTAAGTGGTTTCGTTGATTTCTTTCAAAAAGGAAAGGTAAGTGCGAGGATAAAAAATATTTTCGAAGCTTGCTAACATAACCTATATTGAGAAGAAAAATATTTTATTCTATTATAATAATATTTACATATAATATTTTCTTCTATTATATATTTTATTGAATTTATATTTTTTGTGTGTGTGTTTTTTTAATTGAAAATGGTTTCTTTATCATTTTCTTTCTAGACATTTAGACCGAAAAAGAAATTTGCCCATGGGACACTGAGGTATTCGCTACATAAACAAGCACAAGCTTCTCTCAACTCGGGCATTAATTTACGCACTGTTGTTAAATTGCCGCCTGGAGAGGATTTGAGTGATTGGATTGCTGTTCATGGTAAATATAAATGAAAAATGCGTTTACTTTCGAAAGTATTTCATTTTAGTTGTAATTTATTTAATTGCTTTCTTTAATGTCGTTTTTTGGGTTATTTTCGTTATTTTCTTATTTTCTATATAATCTTCAAGATTTCAACGTTCATATCAGGGAATTTTTTTTTTCTTATTCAAATTAGTTTTATTACAATACTTTCGTGTTGTTAGTGAAAAAAATTGTTTCTAAATGTAAAACTTGTTTTTAAGTTTCGTTTCTGTGAGTAATTTATGCGAAAATATTTTTTAAAACGAATATTTCGTTTAATTGAACGTTCAAATCTTGAAGGTAATTATGTTTTTAATAAAAGGGCCCAAATTGTTTTTTGTTTTCAATTTTGAATTCCGATGGAACATTTAATTTATTTCGTTATTACAATGTGATGTTTAATAACATCACATTGTATTTTTATCTTTTATTGTATTTTTAATATTGTAATTTATTGTTTTTTTTGTAATAATAATTATTGGTTTTTCTAAATAAATAAGAGGTAAATATTTTATTGTATTGTAATCTTCTCCACAGTGGTTGACTTTTTCAACAGAATAAATTTAATATACGGAACAGTTTCGGAATATTGTGATTCTGCGTCATGTCCGACTATGAGCGGTGGAGCAAGATTTGAATATTTGTGGGCCGATGGAGAGAAATATAAAAAACCAACAGCCTTACCAGCTCCTCAATATGTTAATCTCTTAATGGACTGGACTGAGAATCAAATTAATAACGAGAATGTCTTCCCAGTATCGACTGGTAAAAGAAATTATTCTCTTTTGTATTTTAATATTAATTCTTACACATTTAGATTTTAGATCCAAATACTTACAGATATTTTATTTATTTTTTCTTATTCTTACATTAATCGCACACTTCTTTTTTTTGCAGATGTACCATTTCCGAAAACATTTATTCCACTTTGTCGAAAAATTTTGACTCGCTTATTTCGAGTGTTCGTTCACGTTTATATTCACCATTTCGATCGAATAGTTGCAATTGGAGCGGTAAATTATTTTTTATTTCTATCTTTAGTCTCACAGGGATCACAATTTTAAAACATTGAATTCTTTTAAGAAATTTCATTAAAATTGTGTTGAAAATAATTTAATTCTTGCGAAAGATTTTATTAAAATTTAATTCAAAATAATTAAAATCTTACGAAAAATTTTATTAAAATTCAATTGAAAAGAATTTAAATCTTATAAAGAAGTTTGGAAAATAATTGTATTTCTCTGAATAATTTTCTTATTTATATAAGAACCATGGTTTTGACAATTTTTAAAATAATTACATTCTTTCAGGAGATTTTAATTAAATTAAAAAAAAATAATTGAATTCACTCGATGAACTTTATTATTTATAAAAGTAATTAAATTATTATGGAAAACTTATTTAAATTATTGAGAAGCATTGAATTAAAGAGAAGAATTTTATTCAATTTTTTTTAATCGATTAAATTCCTTTTTCTAGAAATTTTTTTTGAAATTGCATTACAAATAATTGAATTCTTTCAAGAAATTCTATTAAAATTGTTTTGAGAAAAAAATTCTCCAATTTCTAAGCAAAAAAAAGGAACTGTGATCTCTGAAGAATTTGATTGCTTTAAATAAAGTATAATTAATTTTTTTTCAGGAGGCTCATGTAAACACATGCTACAAGCACTTTTACTATTTTGTCACTGAATTTGAATTGATAAATCACAAGGAATTAGAACCGTTGGCAGAAATGACATCGAAAGTGTGTAAAGACACTTCGGATGCAACATTGACAAACTCAAGATAGTTCACTTGAAACAATTGCTTATAATCATTGCAATCAAATTTACAATAATAACAATAATAATAATAGTAGTAATTGATTTTCTACTAGATTCGTATAATAATGGGAAAATATTATTATTCGAATGTCATTCGTACAATCCAATTACGACAATATATATAAATTGAGAGTAAATAATTTCATTACATTTTACAAAGCATCTTAATTTATAAATGAAAAGTTTAGAATTTATGTATGTATATATAAAAATTTCTTTTTTTTCTCATTAGTTATTTACTCCATTAGGCATTAGATACAAAATATTATTGATCCGATTAAATAGCTGTTCTTTTTATATAACTTTTCTCAAGTACTTAATTGATTGCAATTGAATTAATTAATTGAATTACACTTCGAATCTCGAGTAGTTGTTAAATTGATTAATTAATTAAATTGAAATAAATATTTATACATGTAATATTTAGACGATAAAAGTTGATGTAATAAACTTTTTAGATACTTTTGTAAGTTTCGAAAAAAAGAATCAAATTCGCGCATAATATCGGTGTAATGTATGATTTTTTTTTGTTAAATTTAGAAAATACGTTTTTCTTTGTAACAGTAAATGTTCTAGTCAACATTAAATCTGATTTATTTTAAACAAATTTCTAAGAGTTGATTTTTCTCTTCCCTTTTTTTCGACAACTAGTTTTTTTCCTGTCTTTTCTTAAGGTTTCGAACGGTTATTATTTTTGATCATTAAGAAAATATTAGTTTATTGCATAATTTTAATTAGTCTTTGATTTATAATTTGGTCTATACAGGTTTTCTCACTTTTAGAAATAATGAGACAATTAAAGTAAATTAAATTCTCGTGTATTATTAATTTTAAATACAAAAAAAAGTTACGCAACAATTTAAAAAGAGAAACAAGAGAAGCGTTTTGATTTAATAAAGATGACAAAAGATTTTTTAAATAAACAATTGTTTTCTTTACGGATGAGTCAAGTTTATTAAATTAAAAAGCCAAAATACAGTAGTGAAAAAACAATGAAACTTTCGGTTTTTTTACAACTCACATCGATGTGCAAAAAAAAAAATAGACAATTTTATGAGTTTTTTTTTTAAACGGATGGTTTATATATGTTTATAACTTTGCTATTTTACATGAACAATAGTAAAATTTATAAAATCATGATGGTGTGAAAAAAAAGAATTTTAATATACTCATGATTTTTGGAAAAGTTTACTATTGAACAGTATCGAGTTTTTTTTTCTTTCTAAACTTATAATACATTTAGTGACTGTTGCTTTGAATTTATTTAAAGTCTCAACCAGTACATTGCTCCACTAATTAGATTATAATCAGGAACAGCTTCGACTGGTCCAATTGCCGCTACCGCTGGACAATGATTGTAGATATAATTCATTCCAACGTCTTGAATCGTTTTCGATGTGACACTCTGAAATTTATTCCAAAGAAAATGTTTACTACAAATATCGGAAAAGAAATTATTTAATCGAATTAATTTCTCTTTAATTTACTTTTTTTATTTATTATTGATTTAGTATTTATTTATTTATGATTTATTAATTATTAATTGTTTATTTATTATTAATTTATTTTTTAGTACTTTTTTCATTTTTTGTGCAGTAAATAAAAAATATTCTTGAATTAATTCTTTTTTCCCCTCTTTTTTTAAGTATTTTTAGCATCTTTTTCATTTTTTTGCAGTAAATGGAAAATATTCTCTTATTGAAGTTAAATTTTTGTCTGTTTATTAACTATTTTTACTATGATTCTATTTTTCTTTTTTTTTTTGCAGTAAGTAGAAAATTACCTCTATTCTCGCTTCCAACTCGTGAAGAGGAATTCGTCTTTCGTAACAGAGCATTTGCCTGCCAATATCTTCACAAATATTGGATGTTCCGTCCAATTGTAGGAGCATATTTGTTTTCAAAATGTTCTTTGCTCGGGTTACTTCCTTCTCCGTGACGGATGTGCAAATTCTCATCCACTCGTGTAAAACGGCAAAGGTCATATCCTCAGTTTGTTCATTTTCGCACACGTAGTACATTCCCCAAAGTCCAGTGTCCTGAAAAGAAAATTTTTATAATTAATTTTTGCTTCTTATTTATCAATAATTATTGAATTTCATTACAATTAGAAAAATAATTAAAAAATGAAATTTTCGAAAAATATTTTGAATGACTGAAACGAAAATTGACAATCTTTTGAAAAAGATTATTTCGAATAATGAAAATTTGTTGAAACATTTTCCCTTTCTTGAAAAAGATTATTTCGAATAATGAAAATTTAATTAAACATTTTTACTTTAAAAAACAGATTATTTCGAATAATGAAAATTTATTTAAACATTTTCACTTTTTCAAAAAGATTATTTCGAATAACGAAAGTTTAATTGAAAATTTCTATTTTTTTTAATATTCATTTTGAATGAGAAAAATTCAAATTTTCGACTAAACTACCTTGTAGCAAGTATTGAAACTGTGGTAACTGTGGCACAAATTTTTCTCGGTAACTTTTCTTGCTAAATTACTGGCATTATTGCCGCCACCACCTTGGCTACGATCCCAAGTGCCAATGAGTGTATTGAACACCATTAGAGGAATGTTGTCAGGATTTGCCCAGCCAACACCTTGTACGGCAATGGCGACGTGAGCGAGTGGAACGGAATCGTCACGAACGCGAATTTCCGATCCAGTGAAACGGCAATTATTCAAAAGAGTTGGAATCTCATCGTAATGAGGTCCAGTCATTTTACCAAAGTGCTTCTCAGCCAGGTCGACCAATTGCTGATGTTCGACGCCTCCTGCACCGGCGAGCACGAATCTATAAACAAAATTTGTTTTCAGACTTAGAGAAAAAATCGTATTTTCGAATTCAGAGAATTTTCTTTAGTTTTTTCCATTCTTTTTTTTAAACATTAATTTTAATTTTTTAAATTCAATTAAACTTTTGCATAAAGATTAATTCTACAGAATCATTATTTTTAAGCTTTTAAAATACAGGATGTCTTTCAATAATTGTCATTTAAATTTATCTTTTGAATTTTATTGCAATTTTTGATATCTAATTGAATTCCTTTCAGATTTAAATTTCTTTTCTATTTAAATATTTTTTCTGAACTCTTCTTTTTTTTGTCTTGTAGAGAACAAATTTCCCACGTACCTCGGTGGGCCATAGTGATTTTTAACGTACGACACGAGATCGTTTCTCGAAATTGATTTAATATTCTTGGTGGGTCCAAGAATTGTTCTTCCCAATGCAGTGCCTTGGAAGGCAGTCGAATGTAAATGATCGAAAACAACTTCCTGTAAATTTGTCTCAACATCCTGCATTTCTCTGAGAATCACTCCTCGTTCCCGTTCAATTTCGGTTTCGCCCAATTTTGAATTTTGAATAATATCACTCAAAATTTCCACCATTTTCGGAACGTCTTGCTTTAAACACCGGGCGTAGTAGACGGTTTGCTCTCTACCCGTGTAGGCATTCAAGTGAGCTCCCATATTTTCGATTTCCAATTCGAGATCGATTTGCGATCGTTTCGCTGTTCCCTAAACAAAAATAGTAATAAAAAATTAGTTTAGGAAATAAAAATTGATGGAAAAAAAGAAAGATAGAAGAAAAAAAGATGCAAAAAAGAAAAATAAAAGTAAAAAAATAAAAATAGAAGAAAAAAAGATGTAAAATAGAAAAATAAAAGTAAAAAAAGAAAAATAGAAGAAAAAAATATGTAAAAAAGAAAAATAAAAGTAATAAAGAAAAATAGATGTAAAAAATAAAAATAGATTCAAAAACAGAAAAAGAGGTGTAAAAAAGAAAAATATGTTTGAAGAAGAAATAGTAAAGACTATGAAAAACGAATTTGGTGAAACGTACTTTGAAGGACATGTGCTCCAGGAAGTGGGCAACTCCATTATTGTCGTCATTCTCGTAACGACTTCCAGCATCGATCCAAATTCCAACGGTGGCAGTCGCTGCTCCACTGTCTTCACTAGCCACTCTCATTCCATTATTAAGAGTTGTTAATTTAGTCGGTGGTTGATTTATCAAAATTTGCTGCAGTGAGGCTTGCGACGATCTCCATCTCTTTGGAAACTTGAACGAATTCTCAAAAATTAACACTCCAATTAACACTTTCTCACTATCGAAAGTTCAAGTATTTTCAAATTTCTAGTTTAAAAACCCGAACCTAACATTTTAATTTCCCAGACATTAAACATTTTTCCTACTACAAAAAAACAAGGTTAGGAAAAAATATACGATTGATTTTGGAGTCAATAAAGTTAAAGCAAAATAGAGGTTAGAAAATGTAAGCGAACATGAAAGAAATAAGTGTGACAACTACTATTTTCCATGAGGGTGCAATTTCACCGTAGGATGTAAATACTACATGAAATTTTGTGTTTAAATCATGAAATACGAATGAAAATTAATCACGTTACGTAAGGGAGACTTTTGATCGAAGGAAAACGAACTGTCAAAAAAAAGTTCGAAATAAATTGCAAATAAAAATGTATTTTTAACTGTAGGAGTCGAGTAATTGCGAATTGATGAATTTCTTACCTGGATGAGACCATTTTTATCCGAATAAGACCGCAAAACGGTGCCAAACCTCAATAAACGGGTCGCCATTTTTCCTAGGAAGAATAGCAGACAATTTTGACGTGAACTTGTAAAATTGCGCTTGCGTCGGTAAAGGATTTTTATTGGTTCACAAAAACCGCGCGAATTTTGAATGCTTTTATATTTTTAAATTTCCCGCCTTGAAGTTTATATTTTGCGCAAGCGCACAAAGCACCCCGTGAGTTTGCGAAACGAATTGAAACGTTGAAAGATTAAAAACCACAAAAACATTGCGGAAAAAACGAAAAAAAAAATAACAAAATAGGATAAAGTAGTAATAAATCCCGTTTTTAAACTCCCAGAATGCTTTTCTATAGTTTCATCAGTCAATTTTGCACTATCAACACTTGATTCGTTTCAAAATACATAGTTTTGTTTATAGTTCTGTTGGTTCTGTTCGTTCTGTTTGTGTGCGTGTTTTCCTAACCTAAAACTAAACGTCAACATTATAAATAATACGCATAAATATATGTGGATAGTTATGCTTGTATTTGATTACTAAAAGTGAATTTTAACATTAAGTTTAACAGTTAGCGAAAATATATAATTAAAGACGTATTTTTGTATATTAATTTGATATTTTTTTTATCGCAAAACACATTTTGTAAAGTGAGTTATTATTTTGCTGCGACGAGAATGGCATCGAAGGACAACAATTCTCCTAATAATCTTCCTCCCTTACCTGATGATAAATTGCCAGAATGTTGGAAACAAGACGACAGGATGAATTCCCTGTTTGCTGACTTTAGAAATCGTTCTGTTAATCCTCAAGATTGGAGTTCAAAATACAAGTTCTGGCATGAAGTAATTTTGGAGCTGCTGGATTTTTCCAAAAGTTGTTGTTTTAGTGTTTCCGATTTGAATATTACTTTTAAAAGAAATGGACGTGTTCCCGTGTGTTTGCCTACTGTTATTCAGGAGATGTTCAGGTAATTATGTTTTTAAATGTTTATATTATTTTTAAAAATTTGTACTTTAACTATTGTGTAAATTACAGAATTTTTATTTTTCAAATGTCAACTTCAGCTTTTTAGTAGTTTCAGATTCGAAATTAAAAAGAATCAATTGTTAACAGGAAATCTATTATTATTATTTATTAGTTTGCAAAATTTTATTAAAACTGTTAAATAAATTATTTTCAGTGCAATAATAATAAATTTTTTCGACAAAACTCAATTATTACTGTTAATTAATAAATCTTGATGAAATTCTTCGCAGACATTCAATTTTTTTTAAATTGTAATAAAATTCTACCCAAAAAATCGATTACTTTCAAAAATAGTAAAATTGTAAATTGTAAATCGTAAATAGTAAAAATTTTTCAAAAGAATTCAGTTATTTTTAATAATTTTCATACCTATTCTTCGTAGAAATTTAATTTTTTCAAAAGTTCTAATAAAATTCTGTATAAGAATTCAATTGTTTCTTAGAAAATAAATTCAACAAAAACGGGTATTTTGCATTTCTTTCTCTACCATAAGTACCAATTTCTATTAGTTTTTCTACCTAAAATTTTTTTTATATTTAGAATATTAAATTAAATCACGATTTTCGTTTCTTCGAAACAACTTTGATTAGAATTAATTTTCCCATCAATCTTTATTTTAGGAATGGAGAAATTATTTTGGAGCAAGATTTCGTGAAGGAACCATCGAGCACGTGGACAGGTTGGGCAGTCGATGTGTTCGTGAAAAAACCCCTCGTCTGGTCATTTTCGAAAGCGAAAAACTACGTTTCCGAAGAAGTGATAAGTGTTCATACAAAATACATTCATTTGCCAACAGTGAAAGATTTGGCGGAAATTATTCTCTCGACAATTGACAACGCCGACAATAATCAGGAAAATAATTTAATTCCCTTGTCGGAAATTGTTGAGAATTGTATTAAGAAAACGGAAAACAAACTCATCACCGAGAAGAATATTCGACTCGCACTAATTTGGCTGAGAAATACAAGAAAAGCGGCACTCAAGGGAAATTGTTTAGACTTGAAAGCTGATTTACTGGTGAAAATATCGGCGCACGGTGTGAAGAATATTTCTGAGGTCGAGGAAGGTGTTTATAAATTGAAGAAACAGGAGAGTATGCTTATAAAGAATATTGAAGCACTGGAATTGGAGAAACGTGCGTGTGTGGAGAAGGCGAAGAGTTACGTGTCCACGGAATTTAGACACGCTGCGAAAAATTGTTTGAGAAAAAAGCACGAAATTGAGAAATGCATTGAAAAACGTGGCGCTTCATTGAGAAATGTACAGACGCTATTGTCACGAATTCACGACGCACACTCGGATGCAGAAGTATTGGATGTTTATAAAGTCGGTTGTAATATTCTCAAGAAATTCGAGGAAACTGGTTTGACTGAGGATAATGTTCGTGATACGATGGATAATCTTTCTGATGTATGTTTTCAATTCGTGAGAAATTTAATTTTATGTTTTTGTCTTTTTTTTAGGAAGAATCTGATGGAGTGTTAAAAGAAAACATTCTTCAGTGTTATAATTTTGTGTTTTAAAAGAAAACGGTAAATTTTAAATTTGTTCAAAGAGAAAGAATGCAGATTTTATTTTTTTATATTTTAAACAATTAAAAGTTGCTTTTGAATAAGATTTAAATTTTTTTTAACAATAAGAAATCGAAATAATTTTCATTCTAAAAATTGTTCAAAATTCAAAGATTTAGAGAAAAATTTCAATTCAATATTCTGCGTAAATTGACTTTTGGAAAATTTGTAGATTTTTTTGGAAACAAATTTATAAATTCTGAACAGTTCTCTTTTTCAAGAAGTTTAAAATTGAATCTTTTTAATCGTTCTAAAAAATTAATTAAAAAGTGCAAAATAATTAGATAATGCTTTGTTTGAAATTGAAGATAATAATTGAATATTGGAAGAATTATAGTAGAAATTAAATTTCAAAAGGTTTTGAGTCAAAATTTTTGAAATAACTTTAAATTCTTTAAAATGATGAAAATTAAAATCTTTGCAAGAATTTAAAAATTAATTTGCCCTTTTTCTTCTAAAGAAATTATGAAATTGACTAAATTTTCCTTCGATTCTTCTTTAAGTAGAAATTTAAAAAAAAATTAAAATTTCAAAAGGTTTTAAGTTAAAATTTTTTAAATAATTTTAAATTCTCTAAAATGATGAAAATTAAAATCTTTGCAAGAATTTAAAAATTAATTTGCCCTTTTTCTTCTCAAGAAATTATGAAATTGAGTAGATTTTCTTTTGATTTTTCTTCAACAATATTTTTATTTTTCAAAAGAATTAAAAATTTTTTTTTTTTTAATGTTTCTATATTTTTAAAAAATGTTTTTATTTCAGGTTCTGGAAGAAATGAAAGATGTTCAGTCAGTTTTGGCAGAACCGTCTCTTCGTGATAATGAATCCGACACAAGTCTTGAGAAAGAATTGGAAGATTTACTGAACTCCTCGTTTGGTGATACGGAGAAAGATAAAAGCTTGGAAGCAAAAGATACATCTATCAATGCTCCTGATTTAAAAGACCTGCCTGATTTATCAAGTCTGAATCTATTAGGTAAGTTTTTCAACAAAAATTATAAATTTACAAAGTGGGGATAATTTTGAGAAATGGAAAAAAATTAAATTAATTTATTTTTACCAATTTTCAGATTTGCCAGCTCCAAAAAAGCCAACTCAATTATTACCTTCCGTGTAGAGAATATAATACAGAATAATTACTAAAAAGAAAAGTGGTTTATTGTAAGTAAATTGAATTATTATTTTTCTAAATTTATTAATTATATAAAGACGGACTGTTTTTATTCTTAATACCAATCGAACAAATTATTTATAGAATTTTTTTAACTGAAAATAGTCGACGTGTGTATATACATTATGTGATTGTGTATTAAAGTAAATAAGATACAAAAACAAATTAATAATTTCTTGTTTTTGCAGAAATTGATTTAAAAAAAACTTTTTTAACTTGTTTTTTCAAACTCTCTTGAAATTCGGTATAATTACCTTTAATTCTTTTTCAATTTTCTTTCAATTTTTTTCAGTTCTTTTTAAATTTTCCTTAAATTCTTTTTATATTCTCTTTCAATTCTTTTTTGATTCTCCTTAAATTATTTTTTATTCACTCTTAATTCTTCTAAGATTCTTTTTGAATACTTTTTAAATTCTTTTGAATTCTTTTAAGATTCTCTTTAAATTCTTTTTAAAGTTTCTCCAAATTCTTTTTAAATTTTCTCCAAATTCTTTTAAAATTCTTTTTAATTTATCTTGAAATTTTTTGTTTTGACTTCTCTTTAAATTCTTCTTTTTCAAAATTATTTTCTAAACAATAGTGAAATAGAAAACATTTTAATTAAGATTCGAAAAATTTTATTTCTTCTACATGACATTGAGGATAAAATTTGTTGCTTCGTAAATTTTGTATAACATCCTGTATCCAATCTAAATTTCCACTCGCAACTTCCGTGTATAAAGAATACGTGTAACTGTTGCAAGTTCTTTCGCCATTGTCACCTTGTGCACCGATTCCAACACTGACGATTCCGCGGAGAAACCATAATTCTTTGTCCTTAAATACCAATCCACCTCCACTGTCGCCATCACAAACAGACGAACCTAAAAAATAATTATTATTAATAGATGTCAAATTTTTGTCATCTTTGAGAGATATATTTAATAAAAAAAATTGTTTTCTTGTTAATTTCAATTTTTTTCTCGATAGAAAAGTTAAGGAATAATTAACTACTTTTCAGAGAAATAATTTAGAGAAATTTGAAATAATAATTTAGAAAGAGAGAGAGAGAGAGGAGACAAAATAAACTAGAGGAAAAGTACCGTTTGTGTAGCCAGCACAGAATTTGTCAGCAGTAATGAAACTTGCGCTGTCAGTTTCAGCAGCAGCAGTCTCGCATTGCTGCTGTGAAATATAAGGGACTGAAATTGATCTTAAAATATAGCTCGTCGATCCCTCTTCCGTTCTTCCGAAGCCTGGTACTCGTCCTAAATTTCCGGTTTCTAATACTGGTTTGTTTCCCAATCGTGCACGATAATCGAGACAAATTGGCATCAAGAGTCCAGTGAATGTAAACGACTCTTTCAATTCTAAAATTGCAATATCATTCGCATAGAGTCCTTGCAATCCACGATAGGTGCATCTAATGAAGATACTTTTCACCTTGAATAAAGAGCGCCACATTAAGAATAATAAAATAATTACTTTTCATAACTACACCTCTAATAAAGTTTAAATTGCAAATTATTTTTCCAGTCATAAGACACTTGTAAATGATTTGATTTTTTTGACTTGAATATTAAAATTTATTTTTAAAAATTACCGCAAAAAGAAAAAAAATCGTATTTAGTACTATTTCGTAAATTTGATTATAAATGAAGTTTTTTTCATTTGAAATTAATATTTGAGAATAAAATTTACTTTAAAAAATTTGTCTATAAATTATAATTTGCCACAGTATAATTATTTGCAAGTTCTTAATAATTTGCAAATTATTAAAAATCAAAATTGAGTTAATTCTCGTTTTTCAAATTTTTTTTTCCTCATATGTGTTTGTTAATTAAATATTTTACATCGAAAGAGATGATTAATTTTTTTTTTATCTGCGGTAAACATGAAGTAAATGTACTTGGGGAAAAATAAGAGTTAATGAAGAGGGGAAGAACTGTGTGACTAAAGAGATGATAAAAGAATAATAAATATTTCTATATATACCTTTCTTCTTTGAACATAAGGAGAGGGAGCGTCGTAATCACGAAAAATATTCCCCGTTGCCACATAAAATCGAGAAGCGTCGTACAGTCGACGAGATGATTCGTCGTAGACACAATGAGCCGCTGTTATCAGTAAGTCTTCTTGAATAATTGAAGCGCCACATATAAATTGTTTTTCATCACTTCCAAAATCCTGTCTGTACATTGTTGCGTGCCATGGAAATTCCGAGGGTTTCGCCAATGTTCCATTCACAATTAGTTGCACCACGTTTAACGCAGCCTTACCACAATCTAAAAATTACAAGTTAATTTTATTTTTGTGTATAGAAAGTATTTTTCATTATTACTCTTAATTATAATTATTACTATTTATATTATTTTTTTTGTTATTTTATTATTTTTACAAGTTTTTATCATAATTTTTTGTTATTATTATTAGTTTCCACATTTTCTAAAAATTATTTTCCATATTTTTTTATTATTATTATTATCCATATTTTTTTTATTATTGTTTTTCCTATGTTTTTTTGTTATTACTATTATTATTTTTATTTCTTTTATTATAATTTTGGTTATGATTTTTCTTTTTACTAATATTTTTATTCTGTATTTTATTTATTTTATTTTGACCATTTTTTATTCAGCGATTTTCATTTACAATTTTAGTATTTTCAATTCAAGTTTTTTACTTTTTGGTAGAAATTAATTTTATTTGCGAATTAATAATTTGACAGCAAAACATTGTACCTTCTTTGATGATAGTTTTTTTAACAATAAATTTAAAATTATTTCTTTGAAGATCAAGATTTATTTTGTTTTCCATTTTTTTCTTTTTTCTTAATTTTCTTTTTTTATTTAAATTAATAATAGTTTTTTCAAGAAATTACAAATTATATTAATTAATTCCTTTGATTTTAACGATTACGGAAGAAAAAAAAATTAATTTAATACTGTCAACCGAGGAGAGATATTTGTGAATTAATTAATATAATTTATTATTTACTTTTATAAACAATTTTTATTTACAAGAAAAGTATTTTTTTGGTATGACGTGCGAAGTATTTATAAATGAATTTTTTTTCGTAATTTATATTTGTCTTTGAAATTTTGAACATTCAAATAAATAAAATATATTTTTTTTTTGCTTTCTTTCGATATTTAAAAAAATTTTTTTTAAAGTCATTTTTGAGAAAATGGACTCAAATGGAAAATGTCGTAATTTTACGTTTATTTGGTGAAAAATAGTCATGAAATAAATAAATGAATATAATTTAGTTATTTAAATTAAAAATTAGGAAGAAGAAAATTTTTCAATAAAATTTAAGCGAAAAAAAGTAATGAAAATATTGTCGTTAATTTGAACGTTCGAAATATCGTGGACAATAATTTACCCAACTTTTTTTAAAACTAGTTACAATATTATTTTCTGCGTGTTTTGAAGTATTTTACCTCTGTTTATATTTGGAATTTTTTCGGCTTACATTTTTTTAAATTATTTATTTAATTCCTTTCTTCTTTTAACAATTTAATTTTTTTTTCAACTGTTTGTTTAATTTACTCTAATTTTTTAAATAATTTAAAAGATTCTAAATTTTATTTTCCTCTTTAATATAAATAGCAGTTTATTTTTACTTTTAAATACTTTTTTTGTCTTGTTTTATTTTATTTACTTTTATTTATTTAAGATAATTGCCTTCTTGGTTTATATTCCTTTCCTTGCCTTATATTTCTTTGGTTTATACTTGTTTTCTTGGTTTAAATTTTTTTTGGTATGTATTTATTTATTTTTTTCTTTTATTTTCATCTTTGTATTTTCTAACGTAATTGTCAGTCGATTTTCTTTTTAAAATTTATTTTAAATTAATATAAGTGAATTATTTTTATTATTATTATTCTTATTATTTTTCTTATTATTATTCTTCTTATTATTCTTATTATTATTCTTCTTCTTATTATTTTTATTCTTATTATTATTTTTATCAATTGATTAATTGTCA
The DNA here is from genome assembly GCA_032872475.1 of Leptopilina myrica (nomen nudum). Classification (NCBI taxonomy): domain Eukaryota; kingdom Metazoa; phylum Arthropoda; class Insecta; order Hymenoptera; family Figitidae; genus Leptopilina; species Leptopilina myrica (nomen nudum). Next base: position 2,169,837 of record CM065458.1, read on the forward strand.
TTATCACAAAATGCTCGAACATCAATTGGTGGTTTTGTACTAATTTGTTGTTCGTCCTTAAAATAAATTTTATCGGGATCAAATTCGGTATTTTTGGAATAATTTACTTGTAGCTTTTCGATGTTTACTAAGTTTCCCTGTACGTAAATATTAATCGAAGACGGACCTGCGACGCATTCAATTGGATCTGGTGACCAGTGACCTGTTTCATTGCAAATCACTCTCTCCTTTCGTATTGGTAAACTGTAGCGATTTTGCTCCTGATGATAGCTCGCTCGACATCGTAAATCCGCTGATGTGAATGGAAGCACTGATTCTTCGCATGGTACATGTTTATTGTTGTGCACACAATAGGCCTCCATTGTCACTGACGATAGACCCGGGCAACGAATTTCTGTGAAAAAATATTAATATTTATCTCTGATAGGTTTTTATTCTTTTGATAATTTATTTTGTAACTATTTCCAAATTTATTGCTATTTAGTTTGATATTTAATGTATTATTATTAAATTATTATTGTTATTATTGTTATTATTATTGTTATTATTATTTTTATTGTTATTATTATTATTTTTATTGTTATTATTATTATTTTTATTGTTATTATCTACGATAAATTATAAATAAAAATACATACCAATGCATTTGGGAATATTCAGCCATTTTCCATCAGGACCGCAGAGAACGTCTTTGTAGCCTTCCATGCGAAATCCCGAGTCGCAACTGTAAATTAATTGCGTTCCCTTTTCTAGGGTTCGAACTCCGGGACTCACGTTGCAATGTTCTCCACTCGAGCAGTGAGTCTTGTATAATTTATAGTGACCATTCGGCGGTTGCTGAGGCACACGACAAGTGATTTCGGCCACTGGTCTCTGAGTAGGTCGTTGAGTTATTCTTTGAGTAGTTGGTCTCGGAGTTGGTCTCTGACTATTTGGACGATTTGTCGTCGGCCTCGAGGTCACTTTTGGTCTATCGGTTGCTCCCTTAGCGCACAAAGTCGGATCCTCATCGGAGCCATCGGCACAATTCACGGCCCCGTTGCATCTTAAATCGAGATCAATGCACGCTCCGTATGTGCAACGGAAAACGTACGAGTCACATCTGCGGGGAATATAATTTTTTTAATATTCCACTATTTATATTTATTTATTTAATAATATTTTTTTCATATTAACAAAAGAGTAAGAAATGAATTTTAAAAAGTACTAAAAATAAGAGATAAATTTGTCAAACTTACGGAAATGAATTGCAGGTTTGAGCATTTTCGTCCGATTCATCGCGACAGTCGACAGTTCCATCGCAAAGCGATGTACTCTCGATGCATTGACCATTTTTACATTTAAATTGATTGGAACGACATTCGCCTACAATTGTGCTATTATTTCTCGAGCATGATGGCAATGTCTCGTCACTATTGTCGGCGCAATCTTTAATTCCATTGCAAATCGAATCGCCATCGACACAAGCGCCGTATTCACATTGAAAAACATAAGGACTGCATCTCATTGTTTTGCATGTCTCTCTTGTTTCGTCCGATTTGTCCGAACAATCGGCTTGTCCATCGCAGAGACGATCTTGTGGAATGCAATCTCCATTCTTGCATTTGTATTGAAAATTCCTGCCAATAAACAAGTTTTAAAGGAAAATTAATTAATTTTATTAATGATATGAATATATTGAAAGTCGTGAAATTAGATTAAGTACTTGAAATGAATTTGTTTTTGAATTTAATTAAAAAAAAACTCACCCGCAAGTTTTTCTATCGTCACCGGCTGGTGATGCTTTACCATTGACGGCCAGAAGTAATACTGCAAAATTCAGAAGGATTAGTTTTTGATTAAATTAACTTCTAATACTAATTGAAATGAAATTGATTCATTGAAATTGGTATCAAATAATATATTGAACTTGATTTAAAAAAAATTAATTTTCATTTCCATTTCGATAAATAGTGAGAATAATTGAATTCATTACCAATATTTTATCAAATAAAAATAATTTATTATTTCATTTCTTTTAAAACGTTTATCCATTTTATAATTTTTTTTCTTTCATCAATTAAATTTCCTTTTCTAAGGGAATAAGAGTTCAAGGTTGAAAATCGCATACACGCCGTTCATTCAATGAACTTGACATTATAACCGGTTTTCTTGATTTTACAAAATCTATTCAGTTTCCTTTATATTTTATCATATTAATTGAAACAAACTTGAGGGATTTTATTTACAATTACTGTAAATATTCCATTGCAAATTAATGCAAAGCCAGTTCTTCTCTATTACAAATTTTTCGCAATTCATTAAAATATGTTTTGAAAATTATTTTTTTACAGCCTTGACCTCTGAACCCGAGCGATAGTAGGATACTTTACTCCGCTTTTCTCAAGTATTTATTATTTATATTGCGTTTTCCTTAAATCAATTCTCTTTTGTTCCTCGGCATCATTTCGGAAATTCCCGCTAGCAAAACATTCTTTATTCGTCACAATAAATATGAAAACAAAAAAAACCGAAAATCAAATTTTGTCCGTTAATTTAAAATGCAAGTGTAATAAAAAAGGATTAATAAAAATAAATATTCCGTTTTAAGTAATTAGAAATCGATTCAATATTCATTAAGGTAATATCTAAATTAAATTTGAATTGATTTAAATGAAATCAATTTTATACAATTGGTTTTTTTTAAGGACTCATTTTGTCTTTTGAAGTAAACACTTTTTTTGTAATAAAATAAAAGTTAATGGTAATTGAAAATCTGGGAGGAAAAATTTTTTTTTTGCAACTCACCGCAAAAGAATATTGTTGATCTATTGTCCATTGAAGAAATTAATAGACGGTGTTTGTGATTAACATTGACTACTGCTACTACTTTGATTCTTAAGCTCTTACTGGTTCTGAATCAGTGGAGATATATACGCGGATGCAAACATCAAAACTTGTCTCGAGAATGCAGCTGGGAATTATTCCTCCGTCACGCGCGCTTCTTCTAAGCGAAATTCACACTAAGCTTCTGCCTCCTCATCTCTACCAGGAAAAAAGGGAATTTCACACAAGAAATCTAAATATAAAATGATAAATTACAAATCATAATAAATCTGATAACAGTAAATAAATAGTAAATAATAGCGGCAATAAAAATAATAACTGCAAAAAATGGTAAATAATAATAAATAAATAAATAGTATATAATAATAATAATAATAATAATAATAATAGTAGTAATAATGGAAAATAAATAGTAAATAATAATAAACTGTAAATAAATAAGATTTGATACCTTAGCATTGCTTATTATTAACGAAAACAAATAAACGTTCATTAATTAAAAAACAAAGTGTTTATAAAATAAGCATTAAACTTAATTTTGATTAAAAACGAATCATTCATTCCTGGAATCTCGTAAAAAAGAAATTTTCAAAGTCTACAATTTTTAGTGCAAATATATTTGCATTTTTTATACAATTTGTCATTTTTCTCTTCCTCGCATTTTGAGAAAGTTTTTTAATCTTATGCCGTTGCCTTTTCACTTTTTTCAATAATACTTTCACTTTCTTCCATAGTTTCGTTATTCTTATTCATATTATTAATTTCATTTATTTCATTAATTTCATTAACTTTTTTATTTTCGTTACTTTCGTTAATTTCGCTTGTCATTTTACTTTCATCACTGTCATTATTTCCATTTGTCTCGTTAGTTTCATTATTTTCACTGTTCTCATTGGTGGTGCCATTTAAATGTTGTTCCCGTTTTGAAAAAGTGTGATGAGGTAAACTTCCCAACCAAGTTAAAAATCTGAAATTTATTCGTTAAGGATAATTTTTGTCCTTTTTTTGTTGATTTAAAATAATTCCACGTCGGAGATGATTAATAGTACAATTATGGAAATAAACAATTTTTTGAAGATGGAGAAAATAAATTCCAAATAGGATCGAAAAATGTGTTTTGAAAGTTTGAATGATCGACGATATTTTTCATTATTTCTTTTAATTTTTTTCTTTGTACTAGAAAAATAAATTCGTGTACTAAAAAAAATTGTTATGAGTAAATAAATATTTAGCTTACAATATTTTTCCTTATTAATTTGTATTTTATTCCAAAAATATTATTTTATTAAAAAAATTGTTTTGAATAGATGTTAATTTACTTTTTTCATTTTACTTGTTTTTAATATTTCATCGCAATTTTTTTAAATATTGAAATAGACAATTTTATTTATTTGAAAGTTCAAAAGTTCCTTTTTTTATTTTTTTAAAATTACGATGAAAAATTAAAAACAAGTAAAATGAAAAATGTAAATTAATATTTATTCATAACAATTTTTTTGGAATAAAATACAAACTTTCGAAACTTGAGGGATATTAAAGCAAACTCATTAAATTCGAAAAGTGTAAATTTTAAATGTAATTTAAAAAATGTGATATTTTGTTTAAAAAAATGAATTTAATTTTTTCTACCTTTGGGGGAAAGAAAGAATTAATTTTAACTAAAATTGAAAAGGATACGATTTTTCAGAAATTTCCGTTTTAACAATATGCTTGATAATATTGTCATTGAAGAATTTCTGAACTTCTTCTTCGCACTCGACCCAATCCAATTTTTCGTGAATTCCATCCTTTCCAAATTTGTTATTGTAATAGTCATAATGGACCTGTAAATAATAATAATTGAAATAAATAAATAATAAAATATGTGAAAATCAATCATCAATATTTAGAAATTATTATTATAATTGAAATTAATAAATAATAAAATATTTGAAAATCAATCATCAATATTTAGAAATTATTATTATAATTGAAATTAATAAATAATAAAATATTTGAAAATCAATCATCAATATTTAGAAATTATTATTATAATTGAAATTAATAAATAATAAAATATTTGAAAATCAATAATTAATATTTAGAAATTATTTTAAAAAATTTAGGACTTAAATTTTTCAAAATTGACAAAGAATTGTTTTTTAAATTAAAATTAGTAAATTTACAATGTTAAGCACAAGTCCCAGGCCAGGAACCATTGGAATATCCATTTTATCGCCATTAAATGCGAGATCGAGAACCTCGTCTGTAACGACACTTCTCGCAATTCCGACAGTGATGCCAATCATTTTTCTAATTTGGTGCAGCATAAAACTTTGTCCTTTCACTTTTAATGTGATAAATTCTGTACCTTCCGCTACAAATGGATCAGTGCAGTCAAAGTTTATGATAAATCTTTTTGCACGTGGATCTATTGGTTTTCTATAAAATATAAATTCGTTTAATATTTTTTTTAATAATTCCTTTGTATTTTATTTATGAACAAGAAAATAAAATTAATTCAAAATGGAAAATATTTCATTTGTTTTCTATTCTAAAGAAATTGCAACATTTTTTTTAACTTCAAATATCAAGTTTAATTTTTGAAAAATTTCAAATTATTTTTGAAAATTTTTGAAAAATTCTTCGCAGAAAATCAATTATTTGAATTAAATTTCCTTCAAAATTCGAACTTACACTTTTGATGTGAAATTGTAATAATTATGTGTTCCTTCAAAGAGTTTGAGAATTTTTCTGAGTTTCTCTATTGCCTCGGTCGTTATTCGAAACTCAGTGTATGGTTTACCATTTATTGTTGATAATTCCTCAATTCTTTTCACTACATCTTCTTCGGTAAAACTTGTAGACAAAATTTCTGGACTCTCCTCGAGAAATGCGTAAGTTGGAAGTGTATATGAATACGTTCTTGCGTCACATTGCGATTTACTGTTAAAACCTTTTGTCACTCGTCTCAATCCAAATACGCGAATATCGTCTGGTAAATATTTATTAATTTCTTCCATCTTTGCATGTTCCGCTGAGAAAAAAGGGAATTTAATTATTTATTATTGTCAAATCATATTAATTGATTAAAAAGATAAAGATAAAGATTATTATTATTATTATTATTATCAATATTATAGATATTGTCTTTAGGAAAAAATAGATTCTCACGTAATTTCAGAGAAACAACTTGTCTCGCTGCCGAAACTCCTTTATCAGTCCTGGCCGCTCTTTGAAAATGAATAGTCTGAATTGTCTCAAATGCTTCTGAATTTATGAGATCTGCTTTTAGGAGAGCTTCAATTAAAGATTCCTCGACTGTCGCCTTTCCGGGATTTCTTTGCATTCCAAAATAATTTTTACCCATGTAACCCAACATCATGGCGAAATTTCGTTTCTTTATTTTCACATCCTGCTCTACTTTTTGCTTCTTCGTTGCATTTTCATCAATAGACGGCAGTGCATTTTCTTCATTTTGCAAACGTTTCTTACTTTCAATTCCCGTTTCTTGATTCTCGACAATTGCATTTTCTACTTGTGCTGACATTTTTCGACAAGCAACAGTTCTGTCTGTAAAATAAAATTTTCCCATTATTAAACATCGATTTTCAAATATTTTTCATGTCATTAGAAACAAATTAGATCTTATTGAATAGTTAGTATTTATCTATTCGTCAGATTTAATTTCCATTACTTTAAGTGGTAAAAATTTACTAAATAATTAATTTTTTGTTTTGTATTCCGCACTTTTAGAGTAATAACATAACCTCAACAAGGGAGGACAAAAACAAAATTCATGTCAAGCTTACATAAACTACAGTAATTTGTAAATAGTGCCGATTGTTGGAAAATACGAAGCATTTAGAAATTACGAAATTTCATTCGATTTATTTACTTTGTGCAAAATTAAACAAGTTTTATTGAAAAAAACAGCCATAAACAGTTTAAAAACCCGGAATATCCACGTGTTGTGTAGGAAACACTAACACACTGATGATGACTTTATTTATTACATTCAATTTTAACGACGAATGAAAATTTGGTTTGATAGGAATATGCCGTTTGTAATTAGTTAAGCAATTTTGTCACTTTTATCCAAACCAATCACAATAGATAGCGATGAATTTATATCCAGTCACTGTGAATCGGACTTTAGTTCTTTAGTGACGCGAAAAGAATTGCATTCGGGAAAAAAGTGAAAAAGTAATTGTCATGGCTTCGGAACGTTACAGTTTTTCTTTAACAACATTCAGGTGAGTAAATAATTTATATTTAGGGTGAAAACTAAATTTCTGTGTTGTCGCTATTATCTTTAAATACCGCTTATAGTATTTATTATTATTTACCCACAAACTAAAAAGGTTCTTTCAACCTAACCTAAAAAGTCAACTTAACAAAAACATTAAATTTGTTTGTTATTTTTGAAAAAATCGCTACTTAATTGACTTCTAATTGCTTATAGAATGTTTTGTTCTCTTTATTCCAGTAAAATGTTTCTAGTCTTGAATATTTATTTAAATAATAAACAGTTTAATAACTAGTTCTTCATGTCATGACTTGTCATTTTCCAGTTAAGAGTTTTCATCTTTTCGGTAAATTTTGATGTATAAATAAATTGAAATATAAATAAATTTTAGTATAAGTGAATTAATAAATAATAATTATTAATTAATAAATAGTGTAATATAATTAACTATGATTGTAGAATAATTTAATTTTATGAAAATTGAGAAATTTTACTTGTAAATAAAACTTGCAATTTTTTTAAAGAGAATTATTTAACACTTAGTTTATATTTTTCAATAATGTAACTCCGATATTCTTTATTGTATATAAAAATGTTTAATTCTCTCTTTACAAAAGGAAGAGAAATTAATTTTTTTGGAATGAAACAAAATTGTGATAAAATTTTGTTTTTCTTTGGGAAATTTTATTTGAATCTTGTAAATGACTGCAAGTTTTGTTTTTTATATAAAAATGCTAATGTTTGGGAAAAATTATTGCAGCCCATCGGGAAAATTGGTGCAAATTGAATATGCACTCGCAGCAGTGGCAGCTGGTGCGCCCAGCGTTGGCATTAAGGCCTCAAATGGAATTGTTCTTGCTACAGAAAATAAACATAAATCCATTCTTTACGACGAGCATAGCGTGAATAAAGTTGAAATGATAACAAAGCACATTGGAATGGTTTACAGTGGAATGGGTCCTGATTATCGTCTACTTGTTAAGCAAGCCCGGAAAATGGCACAAAAATATTATTTGGTCTATCAGGAGGAAATTCCCACTGCACAACTTGTTCAACGTGTCGCTATGGTCATGCAAGAATACACTCAATCAGGGTAATTAATTTTACAATTTAAAAAGAATAAAAGAAATTAAAATTTATTCTTTAGGTTTTTTTTAAAGTAAATTCTTCTATTAGTAGAATTCGTTATAATTATTTTTTATTATATACTTCCGTTTATTCAACTACAAGTTTATTTCAACTAATATTAATACTTTTAACTTTTAGTTAAGTATTTAGTTTTTTTTTACTTTAAAACTATTTAATTACCACGAAATTCAATACAAAACCATTAATTTTTCTATTTTTGATAATAATTTTGTTTTAAGTGGCTTAATTTTTAAAGAACTGTCTTAAAATTATTATTTATAAATTATTTAATGAATAATTTTACTTCGATATTTGAAACATAGTTGAATTTTAAAAGTTGAGTTAAATTTTTAAAGAACTTAGATTTTTGAAAATTTTTAATAATGCAAATTCTTCTGAAATTAGTTAAAGTTTATAATGTGTACGTTATTAATTATTAAAAATAATGAATTTCTAGAAAAATTTTTATTTGAAAACTCTAAAAAATAATGGAACTTTGAAGAAGTTACGAATAATTGTAGAAATCCAGTTATTTTCCAAAATTTCAATAAACTTCTGAGCAAAATTTGAATTATTTCAACAAAAAAAATGTCAAATTAATTCAAATATTGAACAAAAAAATTCCATAAAATTATACGCAAACATTTAATTATTTTCATAAATCATACAAATTTAACAGAATTCAATTGCTTTTAACAATATTAAAATAAATTTCTTCATAAAGATTCAATTATTTTAAGAAATAATTAAATTTTTCACGAGATTTCAATTATTTTTGTAAATAATAAAACTGATGGCAGAATTTCAATCATTTTTAATGCAATTTTATCAATTTCAGGAAAAATAAATTTTTTTTTGAAAATTTAATTGAAATTCGTCAAAAGAATTTAATCACCGAAAGATTTGTTCATAAAATTTTTGATCGTAATAATAAAAATTGTCTTTAAAAATGATTTTAAGTTCAAATTTTATGTAATAATTCGATATTAAAAGTATTAGAGTGGGATTTTTTTTGGAAGAAACTGAATTTTAAAGATAATTTTAATTAAATTTGTCTAAGAAAATTTCAGGAATTCAATTATTTCCATAAATGATAAAATTCTTTCGAGGAATTCGATTCTTATTCAAACATTTTGTAAGTAATTGAATTATTTTTAATACAATGTTATTTGAATTCCTAGAAAGAATTAAATTATTTTCAAAAGTTTTAATATATCATTCTTCTCAAGAATTAAATTATTTGTACAAATAGTAAAATTTGTCACAGGAATTCAATTATCGAAAATAAAAATTAATAAAATTTGTGCAAGAATTCAATTATTTTTATAAAAAATAAAATTCTTCACAGAATTTAAATAATTTTTCATACAATAAAATAAAATAAAATGGACATAGAAATTCTCAAAGATCATTTTCGAAGATTATTAAAAAATAATTGATTTATAGAAGAGTTTTTAGTCAAAAGTTGTAGAAAATAATAAAATAATAAATTTTTTTTTTGCAGAGGAGTGAGACCATTTGGAGTGTCTTTATTAATTTGCGGATGGGATAATGGTAGAGCGAGTCTCTTTCAATGCGATCCATCGGGCGCTTATTTCGCATGGAAAGCAACGGCAATGGGAAAAAATTTTATCAATGGTAAAACGTTCCTTGAGAAACGATACAGTGAAGATTTAGAATTGGATGACGCTGTTCACACTGCCATTCTAACTTTGAAAGAAGGTTTCGAAGGTCAAATGACTGCCGACAATATTGAAGTTGGTATCTGTGACGCCAATGGTTTCCGAAGATTAGATCCATCAAATGTTAAGGATTATTTAGCAAATATCCCATAATTTTTTATCTTTTTGTCAATATTTACTCTTCTTTTACAATTAAAATGAAACTTCAAGTAAATTACTTTTTCATTTAAAAAATCCACTTTTTAGCGAATTAAGTACATTTCATTTTACAGTGATAAATAATACTAACACCAATAATAATAATAACAATAAAAAAAAATTATTTTAATTATCGATTTTAAAAAAATAGATTCGAAATATTTCTACTTAATTTTTTTTATACCAATTGAACATTAAACCTTTTTTGAAAAGTACCTAAAACGAGGTTTTTTTGTGATAAATTTACCTAAACTTTTGGTTTTAAAAGTATTTTTTGATTTTATTTACGAAAATTTTTCTCTAAGAAATAAAAAATATCTCTTTTCAAAACCAATAAGAGAATAAAAATGAAATTACTACTCGAGTTGAAAGTAATGTTTTATTTAATTAAAAGAAACTTTTCTACTGAATTGAAAAAAATTGCGCACAAAAAATCTAATAATTACTAAAAAAATAAAAATAAACAAATTCTAAGGAAAATAGAAAAAGAACAAAAATATGTAAATTTGAATGAAGTACAAAATTTAAAAGTACAACTTCGTAAATGATAAAATTTTTAAATATACCTATATTTAAAAAATTTCTTCTTCCGGAACTTGAAAAATTATTCTTCACGAAAATATATTACTATGGAAATGTGTATACAAATTTTTTAAAGTCCCAAAAGTATTACACAACATTTGAAGATTCTTTTTTTTCCGCTTCAAATTTGACTAATTTAAATCTAGTCAAACAAGTAAGTTCCTCGATATTCATCTCAATCAATGGGACTTTACATACGAAAGTGAAACAGCTTTAGGCTGTTTTGTGAATAATTAATGAATATGTATGTATGGTGACAGTATATACATGAAATTTTGAATTTATTTAGCGGATTTCCAAACTCTAGTTTAGAATTGACTTTCATGTGAACAACATTGTCATTGAAAAAAAAGACGGAAACATATTTGGTTCAAAAAGAATTGTTTTTAATGCTGTTTGGAAGAGAGTAATTAGTTAAAAAATTTATGTTCTGAGGGGGAAAAAAGTGCAAGTTTTGTTATATTCAAAAAATTCTATCCGTAAGTAATAATTTTGTTCTATATAAAATTAAACTTTGGAATATTTTTAATTTGATGATAGATTCAAAATGCTTCAAAATTATTTAATTTGTGTTTTTTTAATTGTTTGTTTATTTTTTTGTTTTTAATTTATCTTCTGTTTGTATTTATTTCTTTTCTGTTTGTTTCTTTATTTTTTCTACTTGTTTTTCGTTTTTTATTGTTTTTTAAAATTATGTGTTCTTTGTTTCTTTATTTTTTATTCCCTATTCATTTTTTGTTTCCTATTTTTTATTTGCTTTTTTGTTTTTTAATTTATTACTCTCTAATTTATTGTTTATGGAGTCGATAAATTTTTTACGATTACATTTCCAGGTGGCAATTAAATATTTGGAGTTAATTAAGGATAATTAATCTAGAGATTCATATCTAGATTAATTCTTTAATGTAATTAATTCTAAAATGAATTTGCAGCTTTCAGAAAGTCTTCAGTATTTTCTCTTATTCTTATTAATCACCTGCTCTGATTGTTTTACTTATCCAAAGGAACTTTACGGTAATTTTTCAACTTTAACAATTTTAAATTTTTCTCCAATGGAAAAATGATGATTTTTTTTTATTTGTTTTTGAGAATAATCCACCAATTTGGAATTTTTTAAATTCATTTTTTAAGCAGAATTTAAAAAAACTCACTTAATTTTTTAGTTGAAAGGAAAAAAAATCGTTTATAGAAATAATTTTTTGAAAACTATTTTCGATGCTAATTTCAAAATTAATTTTTGATATTCATTACCATTATTATTACAAAAAAATTTTACTTAGAAGGAAATAGTTGCAATTTGGATGGCGGAAGACGAGGAGTTTGCAAAAATTTAAAAGATTGTCCGTTAAAATTGAGTGAGACTGTAGAAGGTAGAAGAAATCATTTGTCGAATGATCATTGCAGTTTTGATAATCGAAACGAAATTGTCTGTTGTCCTGAAATTATTCATAATGAAATTAAACAAAGGATCGCTGAAAGAGGTAAAGTGGCAAAAAAATGTATTCTTTGATTGAAAATTCTCTTGGAATTGTCAGGCTTCGGATATTATGACTTTTTCGACTATTTTCAAATAATGGGACTATTGCTATTTTTCATTTCTATTCTTAATTGACTTTTTTTGCTCGTTAAAGTCGATCCGAGGTCTGAATTGTAAATAAAATATCTAATTTCGTTAAATAAAGTGAAAATCAATAATTTGAAATTTATTAGCTTAATTTCCTTTCAGCTTGCGAAAAATTTGAATATTCTCGAAAAATAGAAATGACTGAGCTTATTGTCAATGGCTACGAAGCAAGTATAGATGAACTTCCTTTTATGGTGGCTTTAGGATACGAGAGCAGAGATAAATCTATAAATTATAGATGCGGTGGTAGTTTGATTTCGATAAATTTTGTCCTAACTGCTGGTCACTGTGTGGTAAATATCGGTAATGACAAACCAGTCGAGGTAAATACTTCTTCTTTGTATTTTCTTAACATCTAGTTTTAATTAATTTCCCTCATTTGATCGTTCAAAACTTTGGGAAGAAATTTTTATTAATGTTCCCTTTTTTTGATAATATTAATTAATAATTTTAATGTTGACAATATTTTTAAATACTAAGAACAATTTTTATTTTCGAATTAAAAAAACCTCGAGTAGGCTCGACTGGGTTCGGAGAGTTTAAAAGACAATGTTGGCACAGTGCAAAGAATACCAGTGGAAAAAATTTATCCGCATCCTAATTTCAATATTGGAACTCACTATAATGATATTGCTTTGTTGAAATTGAAAAATTCGGTCCTTGTTAATGATTTCGCGGAACCAGTGTGTCTTCAGTCGAATTCTGTTTTCAATTTGGATACGAGAGATTCTTTAATAGTTGCTTCCGGTTTTGGAGCGACAAGTTTCGAAAATGAGGGCTCTGATGTTTTAATGAGAACTGCAAATTTAAGGTTTGCATTACGATTAATTCAATTTAATAATAATAATAATAATAATAATAATAATAAAAATAATTGTAATAATATTAATTCATTTAACGTAACTGGAATTATTAATGTAATTAAAATTATTTTTTTTTTGTAAAATTTCCAGTTTGGTGAACAATGCACAGTGTAGTGCCAAATATAAGGGAGTGAGAAAATTACCACGTGGAATTGATGACAATATGCTGTGTTACATTGATCCTAATAAGATGCGTCGCTCCGACTCTTGCCAAGGTGACAGTGGTGGTCCATTGACAATGATTGATGTAGAAAAAAAATCAGCAAGACTAATTGGTGTTACTTCATTTGGAGATTTTTGCGGTGGTCCTACTCCTGGTGTTTACACGTCAATTTACAGTTATTTAGACTGGATTGAGCCAATTGTCTGGGGAAATTCAATTTAGTAAATCATTTGCTATAATTATGAAAGTTCAGTAGGGAAAAAAACAATTACCTTCTATTTTAATTACTGCTAAGGAAATTCGATAAACAATGAAACATAAACATGTAAATAAAAATCCACAAATATTTATTAATTTTTTGCTTTTCGTTATTTTTACAACTTTTTTTTTTGTAGAAACCACTAATGTTTATTAATTATCTTCCTTTCTGGTATTTTTCTTTTTACAATGTTTCATTCAAATCAGTAATGTTTATTAATTTTTCCCCTTTTGTTATTTTTTACACCTTTTCATTGGAAATAACTAAATTTAAAAATTATCCAGTATTATCTATTTTCTTTTTTTTAAGGGAATAAAAAAATTAGTGAAGAGTAAGGAATGAAAAATAAATTTAAGATCGTATAAGGAACGTAAGATCAATTAGTTTCATTCATTAATGTTAAATAAATAATTACAAATTATTTCCCACACTATAAAGATTTTTTTTCCTCCTTTTTGTCTACGATAAGAACAATTCTTTTCAATTATCATTTTATGAGAACTGAAGAAAGAAATACGTCATTAGAAATAAATTTCCATACTGACTAATTTTTCAAGTTATAAAAGTAATTTTTAAATTGAAAAATTAAGCATTTTTTGTGTAATTAAAATTTATGAGAGAGAAGTATTTTTTTCGAAATATTTAAAAAGAATACTAATTGACAAGAGTGTGGAAAAATTCGTCAATGCGTAATAAAATAAATTAGAATATTTTGTACACAGTTTAGTCAGACAATATTTTCTTTCAGTGGACTGAGAAAATTCAGTTTCATTCAGTTTTTGCTGAAAAAAAACCTTACAATGACAATATTGTCATTGATTATGTAACTCTAATTTTTATTTTTTATTTTAATTCTAATTCTAATTTTAATTTTAACTTTTACGATTCTTATTATCCCCAAATATTTTGCTCGAGCCAAGAGAGATATCCATAGACTTTTGTATAGACTCCTGGAATATTAATTCCGCATAATTTTCCAATACTCGTTATTCCGATAACGCTGTACATACAATCGTGATCTCTGCTGTAAATTGAAAGCGGCCCTCCACTATCTCCCTGAAAATTAAAATGATTCTCATTCAATTTCAATTTAAATCTTTTGGAAATTTAAGTATTTAAACTGACACAGCTTTTCTAGTATGCAATGATTTTCTAAAATTTTCAATTAATTCTTCTTTTAAGTCAATTATTTTATTTACAATTTTTATTAGATTCTTGGAAAATAAAATTCAATTACTTGACAAGTATCCTTATTCACTTCTCCGGCGCAAAGTTGCAAATTGTCTAAAATTCCTCGACTAAAAACAGTTCGATCGTTTCGATAACTGATATTACAAGTTTCAGTTGCAACCACAGAGAGAGTTACTTTCAGCAAATCATCAGAACCAGTTTCATCATCTGTTGGAATAAAAAAAAAAGAATTATATTAACACCAGGAAAAATTTTGAACATCGGAAAAATATTTCTCTCATATATATAAAATTGCAGAAAAAAAATTATCGTAACGAAAAAATTCAAAAAAATGAAAGTTGAAGACCTCCAGGTTTATAAAAAGGAAGCGAGTTTGAAGTACTAGATGTCCTCCACTTTCATTTCCTTAAATTTTTCGTTTTTCTTTAAGTTATCCGCATATTTCAGTAAATTCTGCTTTTTTTATTGGGGAATTTTGATAAATATCGAAATTTATTAAAATTAATGTATAAAAATTGAAACATTTATGAAAATGAATAGAAAAATTGTAATTAATAGGAAAATTAATAAAATTGATATTAAAATTGGAAATGTAAAAAAGAAGTGAAATTAATGGAAAATGGAAATTATGAAAGATAATTAAAATTAATACAATAATTCCTATGTGGATTATTAGTATAATTTTTAATTTATTTTAATTACGTACCAGAATCTGTGAGACCCCATCCAGTGGCGATTACTTTTTGATGGGGAATTTCTAAATTTAATGGCAAACAAGCGGGTCTGACATAAGCGTCAAATATTATTTTTCTATTCATACGAATAAGAGCGATATCGTGATACTGAGATGGCTGTTTATAATGAGGATACTTAATAATCCTTTCAATTCGTCTCTCCTGCGGTTTAGCGTCTTCATTCGTTTTCAGTATATTCAAATCTCCAACTCTCACCCATTTTGGTTCACCCCTTGAAAAAGAAAAAAGAACAGAAACGGAATTTAATAGTTTTTGCCAAAGAAAATTAAATATCGAAAAATAGAAATTAAAATTTGTTAATTGAAATTAAACGAATTTCTTTACTGAAATTAATTTAATTTATTTACTGAAATTAAATGAATTTATAAATTAAAATTAATTGTTTTTCAGGAATTGAAATTGACATTATCAATTGAAATTTGAAATTTATTTTCAAATAAACAAATAAGAAAAATGGAAAATTACCAATTAACACTGTAAGTGCAATGCGCTGCTGTTAAGACGAATATTTCCGAAACCAAAGTTCCACCGCAAAGCCATCGAATTCCACCGTCGTCGTCATCATATCCCACGACTGCCATGTGTGGAAATTCTTTAGGATCTGCTTTAACACCTCCGACAATTAATTTCTTCGATTTTATACCACAGAGAGAAATATTCACAGGTTTTGGATCAATAGCCAAAGTTGGAGGTATCACCAAGGCGTAGACACTTCTTGCATACTCCTCACATTCTGAAAAGAAAATAAATTCGAATAATTAGACAATTTGATCGCGAAGAAGAAAAAATTCTAAATTAGAATTAGAAAAGCAAAATAAATTTTTTGAGGCATTCCTCTTCTTCACGAAATTAAAAAATACTCACTTATGGCAGCAATTCGCTTTTGATTGCCATTATTGAGAGGTAATCCTCCAGTTACTGTTCTCCTTGTCGTTCGTGTTGTTCTTGTTGTTCTCGTCGTTGTTGTCGATGTCGTCGATGTTGTTGTTTGAATATTTCTATTACTTGGACAACACACAACTACATCGTCACTATTGAGAAAACTGCATATTTTTTCCGGCCTCTTTCCTTTTACAAGATCTTGATAAACTGACGGACAATTTCTCAATAGCAAACATTTTCCTGTAAATGATTTTGCAGTACAATCGTCACCTGAAATTATCATAAAATTAATAAACTCAGAATTTGAAAATTAAATTTTGTTCAGTAAAATTAAAAAAAAATTCTTTTGGAAATTTTTCACAAATTCAAAAAAATTTTTTCCTTTAATTTAAAATTCCTAGCTAAAGTTGGAAAATATTTTTCTTCTTTGATTTAAAATTCCTAGCCAAAATTAGAAAATATTTTCCTTCTTAAATTTAGAAGAAAATAAAAAATTAGTTGAGTTAAAAGTAATTTCTTTTTTTGAATTGAAAATTAAATTGCAAAAAAAATTTGTTGAGTTATAAATAATTTCTTTCTGAAATTAAAAAAATTCAGAATTAAAATTGTAAGAATTGATTTATTTTCGGATTGTGATTAACACAAAAAGTACCTAGATGACAAGCGAGGATTCCCTTAGAGGAAAGAATAGTTTATTAATTATTAATTATTAAAAGGATAATAATTGTTAAGGAGAAAAATATTTCCTTTCCTTAGAAATTTATGAGTATTCAATTCCCCCTATGAATCATTTATTAAAACGTCTATTATATAAATTAGCGATTTTAATTTTTTCATTCAAATAACAATTTTTCTAAATTTTTCGCCATAAATCCAAATTTTATACCAATTTATCCATTTCTTCATTGAATTTATTTAATACATTTAGTTATTCATTGACTTATTTAAATTACCAAATTTTCATAAACGTAAAACGAATTTGAATTTCTATGAATGAAATTGAAAATATCATAGTTTTTATTTTTGTTTCTTTACTTTAAAAAGAAAATATTTTTAATGAAACGTACTTTTTCTATATTAAACAATAATTACTCACCTTCAAATAAATCGAATTGTGAAAAAATACCTCTAAACAATAGTAGTTCTAAAAAAATGACAACACTAGATGAAAAATACATTGTCTTTTATGACGCGACAAAATTTTTGCTTTTGTCTCACGCTTTGCAAGTAAACTGAATAAACTAATAGGAATGAAGTTAACTTTCATTCCTGATCTCCCACTCCTCGGTTATTTTTTTTTCATATTGCATGTGCCGGTTTCTCAATTTTTTTTTCCTCCTTTTTGCATAAAGTGGAAATTTTTATTTAAATGAACACATGAAGTTTCTTTGATCTAAAGAAATTCTTCTTTATGAAAACAAAAACAAAATTGAAGTTGAATTGTAATCGTTTTCCGACTAAGTACGATAAATTGAAAGAGAAAAAATTATTTTTATGGAAAAGACAAAATAAATTCCATCATTTTCATTGAAGTAGAAAATTCATAGTTCTAGGATTATGAACGAAAATTACAAAAGGATATTTGAAATAAATTGCGAGAGTGATTTTTAATGCTTAGAAAAATGTGGTTTAATTAAAAAAATAGTTTCTTATGACAATTCAAGTGTGGATTCTACACTAATATTCGCATTTTTTTATAATAAACTTATTTGATCTATTATTGTGAATAATCATGAAGTAAATTATTTATATTTAAAATTGTTTATAAAAAGAAAACAATGTTCATGAGGTGTAGTTGCATTAAAAAAAATTATTATGGAATCTTTCGTGAATACTGTGTGCAATAAAAAAAATTGACCTGAGAAGCTCACTTATTTGTTTTTTTTAAATTAATTCGATATGAATATTCCGTTTCGGCATGAATGAATGAAAAGTGCTTCATTTTTCATTAAGCTGAATCGTGAATGTCAAGACGGAAGATGTCATGTTGACAGAAAAAGTTATTTCCATTTGATTTTAAGACAAAGACTTGAGAGAAAGAATGCGGTGGATCGTCATCGGCCTGAAATAGTTACATTTCAGTTAATTATAATTTAAAAAAAAGAATATTTTGTTGTAGAATTTTTAAATTTAAATTCATAGAGTAGATTTAAATTATTATACTAAATAAATAAATTAGATTCGAATTAATTAGACTCTATAATTAAAAATTTGTAATTTTTGATCATTTTTTCAATTTATACAAATTTTTCATCAAATAGGAAAAAATTCTAGTTTTTAGAAAATGAAATAATACCTTCAATCTTCCAACAACGTTGATCAAAATCCCCCCATCTGGCATTGGTTGAGAATCAACAGTAGTTACAATTCGATTGATGGTGTTAAATGACAAACTCTAGAAAAAATTAATTTCATTTAATTTCAGATTCAAAATGAAAAAAAAATTCAATTAATAACTAACTTGCAAGTTAATTATAATTATTTACTGTTTAAAAAAATAATAAAATTATTCGCAGGAATTCAATTGTTTTCAATATAATTTCAATAAAATTTCTGAAAAGAATTCACTTAATTTTTTAAAGATTGACAAAATTTTTGGCAAAAATTAAATTATTTTGAAAAATTTAGATTCAATTCTTTATGAAAATTAAAATATTTTTAATATAATCATGAATTTAATTACTGGACAAAATTCAATTTTTTTAAAAGTTTTAATAAAATTCTTAACAAGATTTTAATAATGATTTTCATAATTTATAAAATTTATTATAAGAATTTAATTATTTTAAAGAACTTTAATAAAATTCTATGCAAAAATTTAATTACTTGGTAAAATTTTTAGAAAATTATTAATGAAAAAGAATTGAATTATTTTCATAATTAATCAAATTCTTTGCAGAAATTTTACTACTATTTTAATTATTTTAAGGAATTTTAATAAAATTCTTGGCATAAATTTAAATATTTTGAAAAATTTCCCCAAAATTCTTTAAAAGAAATAATTCACATTTTTACTTAAATTTTAATGAAATTCTTACCAAGATTTAATATCTAG
The DNA here is from genome assembly GCA_032872475.1 of Leptopilina myrica (nomen nudum). NCBI lineage: Eukaryota > Metazoa > Arthropoda > Insecta > Hymenoptera > Figitidae > Leptopilina > Leptopilina myrica (nomen nudum). The sequence continues at coordinate 2,189,273 of CM065458.1, forward strand.
AATATAACAAAAAAAAATTTCATTGAAAACAGTTTGGTTAAATTAATTTTCGTAATTTTTAATCTTTAAAGCATAAAATTTGCAATTTTATTAATTTTAAAATCCAAAACATTATTGAAAAAATTAGGAAACAAAAAGAAATTAACGAAAAAAAATATGTCTTCATGTAAGAACAAAATTTAAAATAATCTTGACAATGACAAATTAATTTCATGCCAATTGATAAAGACAGATTATCAAATTACGAAAAATCTAAGAAATTATTTCATAGAAAGAAAACACGATCACTGTTTAAAGACAATTTCATTAAAATACTCATTTGTTATTTTACAATTAGTGCATTATTTTCTTCAGTAGAAAAATTTTTCCTAAATTAATATGATAACTTGCCAAAATTTAAATATTCGCAAAAGCAAAATGTGACAAAAAATGTTCCTCCAACAATATTCAAATAACCTCACTTACATTCAGTTTTTCCATTATTTTCGCAGAACCCTGAATCTGTGCACCTTCGAATGTCATGAGAGAGTTCGTTGGCTGTAAATGATATAATGTTTTAGTTATAGTTTTTGTTTTTAAATTAATATTTAATATTAAAATTGACTTACATCATACATGTTCGTTAAATTTCGTCGCTGAGCTGGATCATCAAATTGATTATAATAATGTTGAACAAACTCCTTGCTCAATCTTTCATAATCAATGTTACTGGCCATTTTTTAAATAATTATTTTTTGCCAATTTCAAGACAATTATCACAATTTATTTAATGGAAAATTAAAAAAAATTGGATATTGTTTTTATCTTCGAAAAAAATTACACACGTGCCGTATTGTGCAAAACGGTGAGATCAATCGATTCTTGGTCTCGATTGTTTTTCTCATCACATATCGATTGTAATCGATTCTTATATCGAATTAATTATTTAAAAAATAGAAAAAGAATTCTTTAAATTTTCCACGAAATAAAATTGCATTTCTGTTTTAAAACAAATAGTACTATTTTTCTTATTATTCTAAAATGTTTTGTAAGAATAATTTTTTTAAAACAGGAGCGGAAATGATTATACCAAATCGAAGTTTAGTTTCGCGCTATTTGTTCAAAATTTCAAATTTATTAGGCGTTAATATTATTGAAATAACGGTTAGAAATTTTTTTTATTTATAGAGAAAAGTATATTTTTATTTTCTAAAATACATTTTGTTATTTATTATTTTTGCTGTTTATTATTTTGCTTTTTGTGCTTGGAAAACAATTTTGCCAGGAAAAAAGATTTATGACAATTAAAAAACTTGATTTGTCTAAAGAAATTCTCTCCCATTTTTAATTTACTATTTACTTGATGAATTTTAAATGAAGAATAAACATTAATTGTAAAAATTAACAAATTAAGACTCTGAAAAAAGATTTATTTCGTTTATATACCGTTGAATACGATATCCTATAACGTTTTCCATTATATTGGACAAATTTCTATAATAGCCTATCAGAATGTGGAACGTATTAAGATATGACCACCAGGATCCAATCAGAATGGGTCTTGTAAACCTGCACCAATTTTACGTCAAAACGGTCAAAATAATGTTTATAACCTCAAAAATAATCTGTGATATGTGTGATGATAAAACAATTTAAGTGCAGTCTCGTGGTAATTATTAAACACTATTAAAAAAGTAAATCAATTAATAATACAAGAGTATTTTCTTTACATTTTATTACAATTAAACAAATTTGAAAGTGTTTGTACAGTAACGTACATAGTAAATATTAAAAAATTCAACAATCGAAGTAGTTACAGTTTTAGTACTTTTAACTTTTGTTTTTAATATTTATTTCCTTCGTAAATTTAAATTTTAACAATTTTTGTTTTTTAAAATAGTCTTTGAATTTTGTTCAGTCGATTCAAAAGTGTCACTGGATATGTAGATGTACACATACCTAGTGAACAAAATATATTTATCCGAAAACATTTTTTTCTCTCTTACTGTTTATTTTTTAACAATTAATAAATTAATAATCAATCTGAAAATATTATAAATTTTTAATTATTACTTTTTGCGTTTAAATTAGTTTAAATTAGACCTGATTACCGTAATTAAATTTAATAACCTTTAATTAAAAATAGTATTTCTTAATATTTATCTAATTTTTGTAGATTTAAAAAAATTTGTTATTCTTATTTAATAAAAAAAACTATATAGTTTATTTACGATTTAAATAATAAATAATTTAACAAATTTATTAAAGTAAACAAAAGTTCAAGTAAAAATAAAAACTTGCAACTACAAGTAAATTTTATTTATTAAAAAATAAGTATTTTTTAATTATTTAATCACTAAATTTTTTTAGAATGAAAAATTGATAAAAAAATTTCGTATTTTTTCAAGTTCAAGGTTCGAAAAAATTAATGTAAATAACAAATTTATTTTCACTCGCAGTGTTTTGTAAAATTTGTTTTGGAAATTATTGCTTTTTTAAAAAAAAAAAAGTGGAAAATTACATTCAACAATAATATAGAACTCATTAGAGTTTATTTTCTTTTTAATTATTATTTTATCTACATACACTTAGTGCATGTGTGTTTATTATTGTATTGTAAATTACAAATATAAATGCATATATGCATATAAAATGAACCTGTGACACAGTAATCTCCCAGCAATGTCACGTAAAAATCTTTATTATTGCGTCTATACTCGATTCTATATATGTAATTTTTGTAATTTAACAAAGCAAAGCAGTGTTATTTTCGTAGGAAAAAATTACACGATAATTTCATTATCTCCATCTAATGACAGTATTATATCATTAAAATATGTTTCTTTAATTATTTTAACAAATCATTTAATAAACACATAGAACTTTCCTCTGAAAACATATTTGAATTTCGCACACGCTCACACAAATATATTCGCAGAAATATAATTTGTTATAATTAATACTAGAGCTTGTGCTTTTATTTTCTTTGTAGTTTTTTTTTCAATTTTATGATTTTATAATTCAAAATTTATTCTTATTTATTGTTGATAAATTAAATTTATATTTTTGTTGATGAAATTTTAATTAAAAATAGTATTTGCCGAGGGTTTTTTCATACGTTTGTGAATTTTACACAAATCATTTAGTAATTGAGAGACAAAAAATAGTTTTTAAACAAAGAATAATTTTTTGTTACAAAAGATTTTTTTTTCAAAATTAAATTTATTTTAAATATTTGTAAAAAATATTACTAAACAGTTTTTTAGACAAAAGTTTCAGGAAAACGAATTTTTCCATAAATCCAAATTGATTATAAACGTTGTGAACTTTAGTGTTTTTTATAGTGAATAATTCGAAATAAATTTATTGGTAAAAATTATATTTATAGTTTTTAATTATAATTTTTTAACAGAATACTATTATAGAATATTTCGGTAGTTTTTAGTAAATTTGAGTAAATATTTTTATTATTTTTTTTAGTAAATATTTCAGTAAGAATTATTGAATGTTGTGCATAGTAAATATTAATGTTTATTTTTGTAGAAAAATGAAGAGGTCCAGTTTCAAGGATATGAATTGTCGTTGCGACAAATATTGAAAAAAAAATCCAGAAAGTGAGACACAAGAGAGATGTGTGATTGAAATAAAACATCCTAATTATAAACTGTCACGGCGTGATACGATGATATTGCATTACTGAAACTTGATAAACCTTTGGACTTGAAGAGGGACGTTATAGACCTGCTTCCTTGGGAATAGAACCGGTACCCCCTGGAAAATATTCACAATTGCCACTGGCTTTGGCAAAACCACATACGGTAAACTTAGAAAGAAATACAAGAAAAAAAAATATTATACTACTTGAAAAAGTGTATGGTATATTTTTTATAATATATAAATATATACATGAAATGTAAATATTTTATAGGCAAAGAATAATTTTTACAATATATTTAATATTTATTTATTTATTTATTTTAGATGTTGAATTTTATTCACATTCGTTAGAGAGAATTTATGATTTTTTTTCTCCAATTTACAATTGAATTACAATTAAATAAACGTTACTAAATTTTTTCTAATAATTTATAACCAAAATTGTAATTATTTTCGGAAATTTATATTGTTTTGTTATTTTCGTTACCCGTCTTATTAAATAATTTTTCTTTTATTTTAATTTTAACAATAGTATCTTGAAAATCATTGAATTCTTGAAAAAAAATTTTATCAAAAAATTTGAAAATGGTTCAATTTCTACGAAGAATTTTGTTATATGAAAATAATTGAATTCTTGCAAAGACTTTTATTAAAATTTTTGAAGATCTTTTAATAATTTTAATTAAAAATTTTTAAATTCTATTAATAATTTTAATTAAAAATTTTTAAATTCTATTAATAATTTTAATTAAAAATTTTTAAATTCTATTAATAATTTTAATTAAAAAATTTAAAAATAATAGAATATTCAGAAGAATTTCTTTCGAATTTTTAAAAATAATCGTGTTTGTTAATAAAAATTGCAATTAAACATTTATTTATTGAAAATTATTAAAGTTTTTAGAAAACAACTAAATTCTTTTATGAATTTTATTCGAATTTTTAAAAATAATTTAATCCATTCAAGGAAATTTCTTAAAATATTCAAATAAATAATTAAATTCTTTCGAAGAATAAATACTATTAAAGGTTTGGACAATAATTGAAATTGCTCTGAGAAATTTATTTATTTTTTATTGAAGTTTACGAAATATTTCTGTCAAATTCTTCAAATAATCACGTTTTTCCTAATAACTGCAATTAAAAATTTGATTATTGAGTTTTAAAAAAATTTTACTGAACAATTTAATTCTTCCCAGGATTTTATTACATTTTTTTGGAAAACAACTGAATTTTTTCGAGGAATTTTGTTAAAATGTTTGTATTTAAAAGAACTAAATTCTTATAATTATAATTAAAATTTTGTTGATAGTAATTCAATTAGTTCGAGAAACTACATTTCTTTTATTGAAAATAATTAATTTCTTGCGAACAAATTTGATTGTTTTTTAAAAATGCAATTGAAGTTTCGCGACGAATTTAATAAAAAATTTCAATATACAAGTAATGAAAAAATTCTGTAAATATTTTCTTTTCATTTTAGGACGATGGTTGTGGTCGTTTGTTTGTAGAATCATAAAGGATGAATCTTGCATAATGTACAAATCACCGTTGGATTAACGAGTTTTGAAAAATTTCGTGCCTTCAAAAAATCCCCATCTGTTTATACGAGATTTAGTTCTTATCACAATTACGTCGAAAATATCATTTGACCGTGGAATTGTTTAAAAGGTATGTTCTGTTGACAAATAATTATCAAAATATTTAATTTTAATTCCGTTTTGTTTGAATTTGAAAAATTGAAGATTTAATAAATAGTTTTCTTTTAGTCGATTTACAAAGTCGAGAATTTTAATGCAATAATATCACTAGGGAGTATTTTTCAATTATTTAAATTAACCAAAATAAACAAAAGTAAAAAATGTATGTTAAATAAAAAGGAATATATGAATAGAAAATTTTCGAAACCGAATAGAAAAAAATTAGATTCGAAATAAAAAACAAGAAAATTAACAATAAGATTTAAAAGCAGATTTGTAAAATCTGCCTCATTGTCCCTTTTTATTGAAAGTATTACAATATATATATTTCTTTAAAATAATAACATCTATTTAACGAGCACATTCGCAAAAACTTTGTACAATATAAAACTTAGAACTAATAGTAAATTGTTATACGTGCATAAATTGTTTTCATGGAAATAATTTACAATTATCAGATATTTTCGTTCAGAACAAGTTCATTTTAGAACTCAATATAAGTGAAAATATACACAAATTCTCATATTAATATTCTTCTAAAAGTCTCTAAAAATACCGAGTGTTTAACAATAATTATGTACAATAAAATTTCAACTATATCTATAAAAAAAAATATTTACAATAAAATAGTAAAATAATGGAGATATGATAATTCGTTGATAATAAAACATTTTTCTTTCTTAATTCTAAATTTTAACAGTAGTAGAGAAAAAAAGGAAGGAAGAAGAAAACGCAGGTATACTTTTTCTCTCTAAAAAAAATTAATAAATATTTTTTAAGGGATATAATAATTATAATTATAATCATCTTTGACGAGCATCATTTCTTTTATGGCGAGATTTCAGAAAATGAAATAATTAAAATAATAATTAAATTATCAGTCTTAAAACTCTGTTGTTAAAGTGTTACCAGAAGTTCCGCTCTGTATTCACCTTCCCTCCCTGACAACTATTTTTTTTTTTTTTATAAAAATATGTACACAAATTCACCAGTCTTAGAATTTCGTCTATCTTTCTCACTCATACACGCAAATAATAATTTGTCTTTTCTCACATCTTCATAAACTTGGAGATTTTTTTTTTCTTTGCCTTCACACATTCTAATAGTTTGACAATTTTACATTTTTCATTGAATTCAAAAGAACATTCATTTGTTCATTTTTCTTCGAAAGGCACTTTCATTTTTTAACAGTGGTAAAATTTTTCAAATTTAACATTCAAAACAGTTTTCAAACTGAAAAAGGTCTTTTAAAAATTTACGATATAATAACAATTTTAAATCTAGTGTTTTGAAAAAAAATGATTTTTGACGATCCATTGGAAAAAAAGTTTCACTATCGAATTGAATGCGATCACCTTCTGTTTCAGTTCTCCAAACTGTAAATAAATAATTATAAAATTCGATTATTTGTTTCAAGGAAGGTCGTTCATACGCATTTATAATTATTATTAATGCGGAAGATAATCAATGAACATTCTTGCGAGAGAATTAGTCGATGAGAATGAAAAAAAAATCAATTTCTTGATAAGAATATATTGACAAATAATTCAAAACAAGTGTCAATTGATTGACATAGGAAAAAAACTGAACTCTTTCATATGCACTTGCATTTTTAAACAAAATAAGTTGAAGGAATTAGAAAAAATAAATTAAAAAGTTTGAGGAAAAGAATTTCCTATTTTTCCGAATTGTTCCGTAATCTTTTCAATTGATGTTGAAAAAATTTTCTATAAATCTTATTTCTCTAGAAAACCTGCATTGAAACCTAATATTTCAATATTTGCAGTTTTAATTAATTTTTTAGAACTAAAAGAACTTTAGAATCAGGAAATTTTTACATTTCTCTCTATCTCTTGTACAAGTAAAGAATAATTTAGTTAAATAAATTTTCAAATACTCACAAAATTTATTGGAAGTCTCAATTTTCGAAGCATCGCATTAATCCAATCGAACTCCTGATACTATCTCAAGAATTTTCTCCTCATTCGTCTAAACAAGAATGTCACCTTTTCCCTCGTTTATTTCCATAATTGTCGGGGCCTGCATCATTTTTCCTTATCACAGGTATTCAAATTTCTTTTTTATTCAAATTAGAAAATCGAAATTTCCGTTTATATAAAATTTCCCAATTTCAGTTTGTTTCTGTTTTCCTCGAATTCGAATCGTATTTTCTTGAGTGTTTACTTTTGGTCGTATAAGAATTGATTGTTAGTTAGAATTTCGGCATTGTCATTGATTTTCAATCTCCAAAAATAAAAAAAAAATAAATAAAAAAAAATTGCACTCTGATGGTAGATAAACGCAAAGATCTTGAATAATAGTGTGCACTTTTTAATTATTGGAAAATGATGTCACCAATATGGTGCATCATTCGAGAGATGTTGCCACGATGCAAATTCACTCCACGTGGGAATATTCACCCTCAATGCATCCTCGATCACATTTGTATGATTGTGTATTTCCTTCATCAGCGTTTCATCGCTTTTATTCAGTTCATCACGATTTTGTAGCACAACCTGAAAAATTAATAGGAAAAAAATTAATTAAAATTTTCAACAAAGTTTGAATAAAAACTCGATTGCCCAATATAGCCCGAAATTCGTTCGAATTTTTGTTACTGGTTGTTATAAATCCATTATTTTTATTATTGTTATAAATTTATTATTAATGAGAGGACTGTTAATTTTATCCCATGTGATAAAAAAATAATTTTATGCCCTATTGCACTTATTGGCTAATTAATAATTGACGAAAATGCTAATTGATTACAAAAGATGAAAGATTTTATATGAATACCATCAATAATAATAAAATAGAAATTAGTGGAGAAAATTCATAAGTGATTTCTTAATAGTAATAATTTAGAGAAAATAATATAAAATGATTAATTCAATTTTTATTTATAAAAATTTATTTATTTTTATTCATTTACGAGCCGAACTTGTGTCGAAAAGTCAGCTTTTGCAAAATTTGTCTTAATTGCATTGATCCTTCGATATAAAAATTAAATATTTTTTTATTACTTTCTCTTTATAATAAAATATAAATTTGTTAAATGTAGTATATTTATATTTAATGCTAAAAATTAATATTTTATAATAATAAATGAATACCTATGAATAATATTATTATGAAAATTAATAATCTATTTGTATCAAACCATTAAATTGTGAAAATTGTTAAATTATCCGTTTGCTTTATCCCAAATGATTCAATTTGAATATGAAAAGAAAATGAAAAAAATGTCGTTTTTGACAAGATAAATTTGTTTTTCTTTTTTTTTAATGAGAAAGCCGTTTTTTGAGAGTGTAATTTATGTAATGATAAAATATGTAAGTTTGATTGGAGGTAAAAAGTAATAATCACTTTTGAATAAATTGGTAGAACTGATTTTTCTGTTTTCTTCTGTAATCCCTGTCCCTTGTGCTCTCTCATGTAAAATACTTTTAAGCCCATTTTAGCCTTGACTTAATCTGTAATCCCGTATAAAAATTTTTGTATAAGACATTTTAATTAATTCCAAAAAATTTTGTTTACCTACTAAAAATATTTCACTAGAATAATATAAATATAATATAATAATAATAATAATATAATTAAATATAAAATAAGAAAAGAAATTCAATAATTGAAAAAAAAACATAAATTATGTAACGAGAAATAATTATTTACATTTATATTTTTCATATTTTGCAATCAGTTATGACATATTCTTTTGTATATTGAAACTATAACATTTGAGAATTAAAATGCAAAGGTCTTACACACTGACCTTTGCAATTTTAATGTTTATTTTTTTCTTCCGTAAAATAAAAATAAACGAAGAATATATATAGTTTTATATTTGCACAAAAAATATACATATATATGCAAATTATAAATTCCCCGTTATTCTGGAAAAAAAGCTATTTTAAACTCTTCTATTATGAATTATTAATAATTTTTTTTTAAGTCTCGATTCTCATTCGCGACTTTCTCTCATTCACAATTATAGTGATAAAAATATAATATTTATTTAAAGTGACAATTATTATTCATGTAATAGTTAATATAAACATGAAATGAATTTTCTTATCTCAATTAGAAAAGATGTATATTTATATGTAAATTAAAAAATCTAGAAAAATATAATAAAACATTCTAATCATTTTGTGGCGCCAATTTAATTTCTTATCAATATGCAATTATATCTGAATAATTGTCGTAATTGAAAAAAAATTTTTTTTTTCATTCGTTTTGTTTCTTATCAATATATAATAAACCGGACGATTATAGTTCAATATGTTGGGATTTTAATGAAAATATAGTTTTCTCAAAGACAAAGAATTAACATTCTACTTCTTCTTTTTTTGGATCGTAAAATATTTCCAGATTAATTGGGTTTTGTTTTACACTTCATTTATATTAACCGATAATTGCGTTTAAATTAAGATTACAACTTTCTGTCACTACGATGAAATTAAAAATAAAATACTGAAAGAAAGAGTTTTGAAACCTTTTAACCTTTTATCGTGATACGACATAATTCTGATATATTTTCTCTAAAGAAATAAAAAGGAACCAATATTTGTATTGATTTTTTTCTTCTCTCAAGAAATACTTTTTTATTGTTTGAAAAAAAAAGTTTAATGTTTTGGATCCTTATAGTAAATAAATATTAAAAATTTGTCTTTGGATTATTGCGTGAGGAAAAAAAAAAGAATTTCTAAATTTAGAAAAGAGTGACAAACCTGTTTTTTCTTGACAATGTAATTTTTGGTGGCATTATTGTCCCAAAATTCAGAGCCATTTGTGCGATAGCGAACGCAAAATTCAATGACATTTGATTTGGCAGGTAAGGTCAGACTGAAGCGAAAGGTGTCGTAGAGATTGGTCAACATTTGCTGATGTGCTGGCTGATCAACATAACTGCATTGAACGTCTTCGTGAGTGGTCCATGAATCGGTACTCATTCTGATGACCACTTCCTTGTCGTATGAGAGATTTTTGACCTTCACTGTGCCCATGAGACACTGATCAGCCTCACGGATAATTACATTCTCAAGACTGACTGCATCTTGATCCAATTTCCTTCGATACATTAAATAATCACTTGCCGGTTGTGAGAAACACAATTCCCATGGATATTGATCGTTCGTTGACAATAGTTTTTTGCTGAATTGCAATTTACATTGAAGGACTTTCTCGACAAATGTATTTGTCCAAAGGGGCGGTACATTACTCGGCTCCTTCATAACACGTACCTAAAAAAAACAAATTTACAAAAATTAGTTATTTGTTATTTTATTCTATTTAATTAATTTTATTTCTGTTATTTTCTGCTTGTATTATCTTTATTATTTAATATTATTATTATTCTATTATTGCTTCTCTACTATTCTCACAAAATTATTTTCGGTATTTTATTTGGTTTCCTTTATTTATTAGCTTTTTATTTTCTTATTCCTTCCGAGTTTCTATTTTTTTGTTTTCTTTTTTTGATTTCATTTTATTTTTATTATGTTTTATGTTCATTCTTTTTTTATTTACTTTCATTTCTATTTTATTATTCTATTCTATTTTTAATATTCTATTTATTATTTCAAATTTTATGCTCGGTTTCTTTCGTTTTATTTGATAATGACTTTATCATTTTATTTAGTTTCTTAATTATTTAGTATTTTTATTTTATTAATTCTATTTCTATTACTTTTTATTTTATTCTATTTTATTTTTCTTTAATTAAAATTTTCAATTTTTCTAATATTATTAATTTCATAGAAATCAATTATAATTGAATGATTTTATATGAAATCGTTGATATTCTTGTATTATTAATAAGAAACTGGAGTTTACAAATAAAAATAATAAATTCTATTTCTGCTTATTAATTATTAATTCATTGAATTTCGATTGTCACAGTCTTTACTCTCCAATTCTATATAATTGTATTATTTATCTTTTATTATATGAGTATTAATGAGCTTCGTAGTGTTTTGATTGTCGTTTGGAGCTCAGTTATAATTGGGATTTTGTATAAGAAACTCAAGAAACTGTGAAAGAAAGCCAAGTGCAAAAAGGTAAATTATTACAATTATTATTATAAAATTAATAATTAATCATTGCATTGCAATCAAGAAATTACAATTTTGAATGTTCTCCATTCTAATTTGAATGCCAAATAGTAATTTTAGTGTTTTTATTTCTACAATTAAGCAATTAAAAAATAATTCTTAGATAAACAAAAACTTATCGTATTAGAAATGTAAATATTTTCAAACCAATTTGCGTACATTCAATTTTTTTTCTTTTCGCAACAAGTCAAATAAGGGAAAAATACCGAAAAAAATGAGAATGTAAAATTTTTTTTTTTTCGTTGTAAAACGAAGGTCACAAATGCTAAAAGAGAAAAAAAAGTGCGAAATCTCGAGTGTTATCTCGCAAGTAACATTAAATTGACCTTCTCTTGCTTAAGATATTAGAAAAGAAATACTTTCTTAATATTCAAATTTATTTAAATTTATTCAAATCTAATATCCCTGCAGACTGACTGAATATTAATTTCGTCAAGCTCAGATTTATATGTTCAACGACCTTATACTGTCCAAGGGAGGGGGAGCTTATCCCAAAAATACATTTTCGTTTCTTTTTCGGTATTTTAAGTAAATATTTAATTCCTGTTCTCGAAAAATGCACTTTTACTTTTACATATTATTGATTTAGGTAATAATAAATCTGTGTCGAGTGTCACTCAATATAGTGGAAAGTTTTTTTCGGCGAAGAGAGAGAGGGAGAGAGAGATTATTTAAAGAAAAAATTACAAAACGATAAACATCTGCGATTCAATGAATTAATAAATTAAAAACCAGAAAGAAATTTCATTTCGAAATTTGATTGTTTTGATTATACAGTCGAATATTATTTAAATATTTTATAATTCGTTTGATTACATTTATTTTGAATTTTATATACTTATTTTGCATTTTTGAACTGTAATAGAATTTTAGAGAAAGAATAGAATTTTTGTTTTCTGATGATGCAAATTTTGCTTGACATTTCTCATAATCTTATTATTTTCTAGTTTAATTATTTAATTTGTTTTTATTTGTTTTATTTCGATTATTATTATTTAATTTGTTTTCATTATTTCATTTTGTATTTAATTTGTTTTTATTTGTTTTATTTCGATTTATTTGTTCTAAATTTATTCGATTCAACTCTATCTGAAAAATAGCAAAAAGAAGAGAAATTATAGAAAATAATTTTCTTTGAATTTTAATAATAATTTGTCAGGGAAAAAATTGTGATTACCTCAGTGAGAGGACGTCCGCGATCGTCGGCAAACACCACTCGCTTTTTTCGTTTATTAATAACATCGTCGGTGTTTTTTAATAAACCGTCCAAGTTGAGAGATCCCACGGAAAGGCATGGACGTATTCGAGGTGGGACGGATCTATTTGACGTCGTAACCATTAGAGAACTGTATAGCAGTGGACTGTATACAGGGGGACTATGTCCCAAAATCAGCTCCGTTGGCATCGTTGCTATGGAGCACATTTAGATCTGAAATTCACAAAAATTCAATTCATTAAAATAATATTATTGATAATATTGCCAATTATTATTATTTTTTTTTTACTTAATTTTTCAATTTTCAGTCATTACTCAGAAAAAAATCACAAAACGGCGAAGAAAAAAGTACGAAAATAAATAAAGTGTAGAAAAAAATACCAGTGGAAAAAAATCGAAACGAAAAAAAATACGTGAAGAAAAAAATACGAACAGAACAAAAATATAAAAAGAAAATCAAATAGAAAAATGTAGGAAAAAGTAAAATTAGAAAATGTCAAAATCAATTCGAAAAATTCACGAAATATATTTCTTTCTGTAATCGATAAACAATAGACAATAGAAGAATTTGAAAAATGAACAACATGAGTGTTGGAAACATTGAGAAATAAAAGGAGAAGGACACCTTGATAATAAAATGCGCGTCAATAAATTATTTTCAACGTCCTCATTCTAAATTTAGAGAGCAAGTGGTAAAAAGGGGTCTTTAGCAATTATGGGTCGAAAATCTTAAATAACTTTTAAACTATTGGAGTCAATCCAATGCTTACTATTTTAATGTAACTGATAAATTTCCTTCCTTCATAATTATCTATATATATACAAGTAAGAATTTATTTTTTTCCCCTCTACAATAGATGTGTTTACAATCCTTCAAATTCTCTAATAGTCGTTAATCTAACATATGAAATGTAAATTATTCAATCAGTTTACAAAATCACTTCTAATTCTACTTCCTTTGTATATACAGATTTTACTGTCACAGTCAAAATTTTCCTAAGAATTCGTATATTATAAAAAAAATATTTTAATTATTAGAAAATGAAACATAAATTACAAAATAAATTACAGAAAAACTACAAATTACCAAAAAACTAGTAAAAGAAATTAAAGCTCTCCATTTTCTCTCAACGATTAAAAGTCAATTTGTTTTAATTGTTTCGAATGTTCAAAACTAAGAAAAATAAATATTTTTGAAATATTCGTTAAAAAGTCATTAACTCATCGTTATACGTTTCACTGATAATTAAAAGCACTAAATGTACCATTTCCCATAAAGAGAATTATTGTCATTTGGAATTTGACAATGAGCATAATTCACTGACCGGCACAACAAGTGATATACAGTAACTGTCAAGATGGCCATCTTTAAAAATGCAAAGAAAATCTTTGGTTACAAATGCTAATCGTCTTCCTGTCACAGTTCTTTTTTTTTATTTTGCAAACAAGACATATTGTACCGCAGAATTCAATGGCGACGAGGCAGTAAAAGTTGATAGACAGCCAATCATAAATTATTTTCCTCTTTATTTTTTTTTCTCTTTTTTACAAGGTGGTGTATCCATCATTCGAAACGAGAAAATTGAGTATTACATATGTCATTTAAACGTGCATGAAAAAAAAAACAATTTAGTTTTATTTTTACTCATTCCATAACAGATATGTACTATTTTCAAGGCAATTATATAGACAGTATTATTATTATATATAGATATCGAATGAATGTTAATTATAACGGATATTAATAAACGACATCGTAGCGAAATGTAAAAATAAAAAAAAAGAATACTAGCTATCAACTAATGTTTCCCTTTATAACATAACTGACATTAAAGCTTCAACTTATTAGTCTTTCATCAATGTGAAAATGATATCAGGCTAATAACTCCAACACTTCCGCTAGAGTCACATGTTGCAAATTACAATAATCAGCACGATTTTTTTTTACTTTTCATTATTAATAATATACTTATCAAAAAGACAAAAATTGTTCAAAACAAAAAAATATAGTCAACATTTTTCGATATAATTAAAAATTATTATTATTATTATTTTATTAACTTGACACAGTAATTGCCTTACCAAATTAATCAGCTTCATAATTAATATTCGCACAATCAATCTTCATAATTAAATTCATCAATAATCTTACAAATTATTTGAGGAAAATTCCTCTCTTTCTCTTTCTTTTTCTCTGACAATTTCTCCTCGGAACAAGAATATTCTGCGTATATTTTCTTTCTGCATCCATTAAAAAGAATTTTTTTGTATTTCTACCATAGTTTCAGTATCGGTTTTTCTTTAGACGATTAGAGAAAGAGGAAAATTTTTTAACGCGAAAAAAATTACAGGTTATGTTGGTTTACGATATCGATGCTAATATCGATAGATTGCAGCACATGATTAATTACTTTTTTTACTATTTCCCCCAAGGCCCCCAACGTGTATATAAATAAATAAAAAGAAAAGTTTGTTTATCACACGTGGGAATTTTACTTTTCAAAGAATATTATTTTATAAATCGAAACAGTTTTTCGTAAATTTTAATAATGTATGTATATAATAGGCAAATTTATAAATTATAACCAATCAGGCCTCAGGCGCGAATTTGCAACACATCGATATAATTCGATAATCAAATCAAACATAACCTTCAATTGAGTATGGATAACAAGCACACGTGTTTTTATCTCAACAAATTAATTACTAATTAGTAATCGCTTAAAATTTTCCACATTCGTAAAATTAATTAATTAGAATTAAATTGATGATTAATAGATTCTGTGCATGAAACTATAAAGAGGTAAGAGTTTTTTAACCTTCTATAAAAAGAATTCAAGTATTTATTGCCTTTTTTTTACTGCATTGTTGAGCGCTAAAAATAACATGACAAACGCGAGAATTTATTGTTGTTTTTATCTACTTAGCGAGGGATTTGTGTTTCATTCTCATGCCATTTAAATTTAACTAGCCTCGTAGATTTTCAATCGACGAAATGGTTTTAAATGAAATCAGACTAGTATGCCCACACATATTTTGAGTGTCTTTTCTCTGAGCTAAAATTAACATACATGAAGGAGAAAGGCATCAAAACGTGGCGTCTTTGCTCCAATTTTTTTCTATATATTATTAAAATAATATACATATACGTAAATAACAATATGAAAAAAATCTGCACGTGTTTTTATCAAATATTTCTCATCTTATTTCAACTATTAGGCAATCAATATATAAATATATCTGTATCGATCTATATATTATTTATATTTATCCTTGGCATATTATTCTGCCTCTTAATTCCTAAGTTGTTTTCTATTATTGTATTTAATATATATCCCGGCGTGTTTTCATTATAATCTTGTGGTTAAAATTTCCTTTAATGGTAGTTAAAAAAAATACTTATTCCATGAGGAGGTAAAGTGGAAAATTATGATAATTAACCATTGCAAATTAATTGTTCAATACTTATTAATTCTATTTTTATAACTATACTATTTAATTAATTTTTCTATTAACTTAATTCATTTCTAATTAATATTACCATTAAATTAATTTAATTTGAACTACTATCACTATTTAAATTAATTTAATTTCAATTACTATTATACTGTTTAATTAATTTATTTTCATTAATTAACATATTTGTCTTCTTTTAAATTCAATTTTATATAGAAAACTATTTTTCTAATTAGCCAATTAATAAATTTCTTTTAAATAATTATTAATTTTTATTTTTCATAATTATTCTTAGTGAAATGTTTCTTTAATTTAAATTTAGAGAGTGACAAATTAATAAAATGGTAATAAATTTCTCCTAATTTGCATAAATCAATAAATCTGTTTTCCAAAATTGAAAACGTAATAATTTATCGAGATGGAAATTTCTGTAATAAACAATAATATTGTAAACTATTTGAGAAAAATTTACGTGTCAAATTAATAGAAAAATTCTCAGAGAGCAGATATGGAGATAAAATCTTGCAATTAAATCGCATTATTTGTTTTTTTTTATTATTTATTGAATAATCATTCAATATTGTGTTTATTTATTATTGTCTATTTTGAAATAACTAATGAAATAAAAGAATAGAAAAATTAATTTTTTTTACATTTTATCTATTAATTATTGAAGTTGGAAATTTGTTTTTCATTGATAATTATGAGTGTATTTTGCAAAGATTTTTCTATTTTAGACAATAATTCATTAAAATAGAAAATAATTTTGTCGAATTTGAATAAAATTCAATTAGTTAATGATTAGATTTTTTGCAATTAAATTAAATTTACATATGTCAGTAATTATTTTCTTCAAATTAATGAAATGAGTAAAATTATATGTTTGTAAATGAATAAAATTATAAATCAGAAAATTGAATTATTTAATTAAATTTAAATATTTTAATGAAGAATGAGTTTATTTAATATAAATTAACAAATAAACAAAATTTTTTTGTAAATTTTAATTTTTTCCTAAATAGAACTAAAATTATTAGTAAAATACTTTTTATAATACCCTTAAGATTATTTTCATTTTTGGGTCTAAAAATAAAAATATTCTCACGGAGAAATATTCGAAAACTGCTACTTCTATAGAATTTAAAATCCTCAGGTCTGTTTAAAGTTCCTCTACAGTCCTTTGAATATTTTCGAAAGAATTGTGAAGATTTTCTATTTTTAGACTCTAAACGTCCACATTATCAAAGATAATCTTCCCTAAAAATAACCTTAAGTATAAAATTTTACTGCTATTTTCCTTTCGGAAAATATTTACTCGAAATTAATCACCAAAAATTGCTTGATTTTCATAATGAAAAAATAATTTTACAACTTTCTTTCACTACTATAATTATTGTTTAAGAAAAATAATTTCTACACTTTTTTTTCCATGATGCTTTTATTATCTGGAAATTAATATTATATCCGTCTTCGAGTTTTTGATATCGTCCACTCGCTGCTTATATATGAAACTTGAGATAATGAAAAAAAAAGTATATGGAAATGCCCCAGACATAAAAAAAAGTGTAGAAATAAATTACATACTTTGGGAATAAAAAAAAATTCGAACTAATTATATAATCGTGATACACATTCTAATTGATTACAGAATTTAAAGGGGTCAATGTATTCTTAATATAAACATAAATAAACATTGAGAAAGAGACGAAAAAAATGGAGAAATTGAAAATTATTGTCTTTTGTCGTCGAGAGTTAATTTTTCCTTTTTTTTTTGTAAATTTTATTCTTTTGCATTTTTTCTAGTTTTATTTTTCTGTATTTTTTGTTTTGTATTTTTATTTATTGTTTTGTATTTTTGTTCTGTATTTTCATTTTGTTTTTTTATTTCGTATTTTTATTTAGCATATTATATTTCGTGTTACTTAGGAATTTTATTGTTTTGGATTTGTATGCTTTCGTATTTTTCTCTTTTTAATTTTTCTATTTTCTTGTTATTATTTCGTTTGTTATCAAAATTTACTTTTTTTTATCAGTGTCGACTATAAGTCAATGTACTATTTGTCTAATAATCAGCGTAACGTGTGGTAAATTTTTTTTCCGAATGTAACTAAAATTTAAAAAAAAATCCGCTCTCTTTTTTCGGAAGTTTGAAATTTCTAATTATAAATTACGATGTCTGGAGGATAAAAACCAACTTTCTACAATTTCTCTCAATTTCAATCACGTAATCAAAAAATGGCACATATATAGACTATTGACAATATTGTTGTAAAAAAAAGCGAAATTAGAAAAAAAAATTCCCCGCCCAGGAAAAGTTACACTTTTTAAATAAGAAAATTCCTTTTTCAGATTCGTGTCGAAAAATGCAGGACTGGAACATTTTTACAGACGCTTCAGAAATCTATTTTATTGAAGAGGAGGTAAACCGGTTTGCAAGCATGTACGAAGGCGACATATTCCTTTTTAAATGGATTTACTTACTTTTTTTTGCCGTTAAATGCCGAAGCAAGCCTCTGGTATTCTTAACTTGAATACTTCCTGTTCTAATTGCAAGTAAGTATTGTAGTTGTTTTTCGTACTTTTGTCAAAATTAATTGCAAAAAGACAAGGGGAGTAAAATTTGCACCGGTTTTTTTTCTTACACCGCAAAACTCGTATTTCTTTTCTCTGTATTAAAAAAAAATATATATATATTTAACAATTAGAGTAACAGCCGCACTAAATTATGAACTTAAAAACAAAAGAACTGTTAATTATTGGGAAAAAAAATTATTTATATTATTTATTATTAATATTGTCGATTGAAGTGATGAGGCATTGGAGCCTCGTCAACTTCAGTGAGACCCCGTCAAACTGATCGAATCTAAAGACACAATTCTCCTCTGACGGTTTTCAATTTGATATTTTCTTAGCTGGAGTTGCAGGACGCATGCGTTCAAGCGCCCTCGTGCTATTCACGTGAATGTCTTCTTTGGGCCAATTGCACAACTTGTAAAACCACGTGGAGGGCAGCCGTGCCGGTTTCAGGCCAACGTCTCAGTCCACCTTGGTTTATGCAGATTTATGGGTCCTTTTTCTCTTTTTGGAAGCGACGGCAATATTTTCCCAACACGTTTTTCTGGTAGAATGGAAATTTTTCGAAATGGTATTTTACAAGCCGCCTTTCGTGTGACAAAAGAAAATGGGAAAATTGGCAAGTTTTCTTTAAATTTTTATACCTAATTTCTGTATATTTTTTTTTGTTTGTTGGTAAAAATCCTCTCAAAATGTTCTTATCTACAGATGAAGGATCTAGAATACACAAAATTATCTACTCTTCTAAACTTTGAAACACTTGGAAGATATTTTTAATACTAAATATTTAATCGAATAGAAATTTTCCGTTTTATTGCGATTCTCTATAAAGATATTGCAATTATAATTTTATAATGTGATTAAAAATATTTACAAACATGTTTGTACTCTTTTACAAATTTTGGATGCAGATTATTCTTCGTTCTTTCAAAAGAAAATAGAAAAAAAAATTTCTTACTATTTTTAAATATAAGAAATATTTAAGAAAAGAAAGAAGAGAAAAATTTTCTCGAAAACGTGTAAAATTGTAAAGTCTCTTGTACAAATTTTAGATGCAGTTTATTCTTCGTTCTTTCAAAAGAAAATAGAAAATTTCTTAGTATTTTTAAATATAACAAATATTTAAGAAAAGAAAGAAGAGAAAAATTTTCTCGAAAACGTGTAAAATTGTAAAGTCGCCGAACGTTCAAATGAACGAAATTTATTTAATTCCTCTTCTAATCAAATTTTTATATTGACATAATTTTGCGTCACTTTGAAAAAATATAAAATCACTAAATTTGAAATTTAATTTTTAATTTTACTTTAATTTGAATCAGTAATTTAAGAAAATAAATTTTAAAAAATATTTCGTTCATTTGAACATATAAGAATTTGTAGTTTTTCAAAAAATTGTAATTCTTTATTAGAACTGTTGGATCAGTTGTATGTATATTTTGTGCTTTCACATTTCTAATACAACGTAGCACCCGACATTTAATCATAGAATATAATTTACATCCAATGGCTTGTTTACTTAAATGTTCATTGCATCAGAAATGTCACTAAACTTATAAAAAAAAAGAATTTGAGGCATACTTCAATTTAAATTCTTGTAAATTATTATTTACAGTCATTTTAAGTTTTCCTAACAGAACATAAGGAATTCTTTTTTGATAACTTGATGCATCTGTTTAAAGATTAGGTGTCTAAAAAGTAAAGAATGATTGGTCAAAGAAAAATGTTTTATTTTCTCAAAAAGAAAACATTTTTCTTTATCAAATTTACAATTTTATTTGCAATTGTAAATTGAATTTTAATTAATATGGAAATGATTTCTTTTTCTTTTACGACAGTAGGTTCAATTGACTCGCCTGATTGGATTGTAAAGAAAAATAAAAGAAAAGTTATGTTTATAGAAACAATATAAATACAATATTCTTAATGTGTGAGGAAGTAGAAGCAGGATCCATGCATGCACAGTTTTTAAAAGTTGTTTTAAATAAATACACTTTTGTCCACTGTAAAACTTGTTAGAAATATATATCTATACAAGAAACAAAATAGTTTCACCGACTCATGGAAATGGGATATCTCATCATTATACACAGCGCAGTCATACGCTTCGTTAAATCTTTTGTTATTACTTCTAGACGAGGTCTTAAAATAGAAGAAACAGTAATTTTTCTAATGCAAGGAAAGAATATATGGTTTTTTCCTTAACAACGTAGTATATTTGTTAGGTTCATCTTTCATTCATAATCATTTTTGTGAGAAGAAATTTTTATTTTTTAGGGTACTTATTTCTTCATCTAAATATTACTTGCGATCTTGCACCCGGGGGGAATAATAGTTCCATGTTATAAGTTAAAAATTATCTCCAATTAAAGTTGGGGGTACGCTTTGAATCCCGACCGGAAGTCCAATTTGGTTTAGGGCAAACTTCATAGTCTCGTGTGGTACAGAAGGAAAGGCATTTGCCAGATTTTAATTGCTTCGAATAACTCATTATTTCTGTTAAACAAATTCATTTATTCGAGTCAATGAATTATTTTAATTGACTCAATTTAGATTTATTTGTTTCAAATCAAACTATTTACTCTCCTAATAACAGATTATTCCCCAAATTTCAATTTCCTAATATACAATTCCATTTATCGAAATTTTATTTGTCATAATGTTCATTTACTCGAATTATCAAGTGACATAAAACGCATTAAGGGTTTTATTTTACTAAAATATTTTATTAATTTTTTATATTAATTAGTATTAAATGATAGCACGGATATATGTACATTTACTTTAACTAATAAAATTCATCTTCTTCCATCAACACAATTAATACAAATTTTATTGTAAAATATGTTTAATAATAAAGCATTGAAAAAATCAATCAGTGTGTTAAATATTTATTTCAAAATTAATAGCATTGAAGAAAACAATTTATTTATTTTAATTCACAATGGAAAACAAAAAGTATTATATTAAATGTACTTTTTAAATAAGGGCGCAAAATTCAACCAATGAGATTCGACAACTTCCCCCTCCCTTTCCCAACAGGAAAACTTGTCGAGAGCGGTCAGTTTGAATTTGGCTGTTGGAGTGTTAACACAAAATATATCGAACAAGTATGAATTTTTTTTGGCATTTTTCAAAAAATTACTTAATAATAAATTAAAATAACTACGAAGGAGTTATTTAATTTAAAATAATGTATTATTTTTAGATTGTTTTATGTGGGCCGTTCACTGCGGTACTGCAATGCAGAGACAACCCGTGGCAGAGTCGGAGCAAGCCCCAGACACTCCGCCGATTTCCAAAAATCAGTTCGATATTCTGGCTCTTCAATGAAGAGCGTATCAGATATCAAGCTGATAAGAACAGATACTACACTTTGATCTTAGCCATAGGGCCGAGAAGCGATATTGAGTAGTGTTTTTCGTCAGCTTATATAGTCTACAAAGTGTAAAATGCTTGCGAGAAAGATGAAAAAACATGCTCGTGCGATCCTAGCGGTCGATTTCGGAAGTTGAGCGCATTTTGGCGGGAAAATTCAAAAATACCCCATCATCCCCACCCAGCAGGTATCTTGGCGTTTTTTCTTTATATTAATAATAATAATAATAATAATAATGTTTATTAATAATTGCAGGAATTAATCAATAATTAAATTATTAACAAAAAAAATTTACAATAATAGAATTTTTAGTAAAAAAATTTTTTTATTGTTAATGTTATTGCAATGTTTATAAATTAATTATGAAAATAAATTTTTTTTAATTATGCACTTTTCTGGAGTAATAATTGTTTCTGCAAAAATAATTGACCTTTTATTAGTAATAATTTGTTTAATTAAGAAAATAAAATTGTCACTCTCTTTACAATTCTATATGACGAATAATTTAAATATCTTGTAAATTGTAATTAAATTTATTAATTTTAATTAAAGGAAGAAATTTTTTTTTAATTATGCATTTTTCTGGAAATAAAAAAATTAATTGGTCTTTAAAAAAAATTTACCCTAATAAAATATTAAATTAATGAATTTAATTTAAATTTCAGCACTTTCTAAATTATTATTTAAATTAATGAAATTTTCTTAACACCCTTCAAAATTATATTATCAATATTTTAATATCTTGAACTCTATATTGCAATAAAGTTTATTTAATAATTAACTGTGGAAAAAATAATTTTTCTTGGATTATGCACTTTCCTAGAATGGAAAAAAATAATTGTTTTGAAAATTTATTGATAAGTTTAGAAAAAAATTTTTACATATGTATTTAATGTTAAATAGACAATTAGAATAATGTACAATTACATATAAATAATTGTCTGTGAGAATTTTTTTTTCTTCTTTCTTTAAATTAACATGAAAATAAATAAATAAAATTTTCCAATATTGATATTATATGCAAATTGACCTTGAATTGTTTTTTTTATGAAAGGATCGTAATCGATTACGTTAAAATTTCTTTCTTCTTCTTCTTCGCAATTATAATCATAGATTAGGGTGAGATCAGTGGCTTATTTCAATCAGAGCATAGAATAACAAAAACATGCGACCAGAAGATTCTCATTTTCTCATTTTATTAGTTATCGATGTTTTGTCCTCACCTCCTTCATTCGGGGTTATCAAAATGCTAACGATCTGCTTTATTCTTTTTTTTTTTGCTCATTTAGAAAATATAGGTATATATTTGATCAACTTTTTTTTGTAATCATTTATTTCTGTCCAATGATCTATAAATAAATTTCCAGAGAAATCGCTGTAATATTATGAAAGAATCTATTAAAATCTTTTGTGTCTCTTTATTAATCATCATTGAATAAATTTTTTTTGATTAATTATTAA
This sequence comes from Leptopilina myrica (nomen nudum), assembly GCA_032872475.1. Taxonomy (NCBI): domain Eukaryota; kingdom Metazoa; phylum Arthropoda; class Insecta; order Hymenoptera; family Figitidae; genus Leptopilina; species Leptopilina myrica (nomen nudum). Next base: position 2,212,805 of record CM065458.1, read on the forward strand.
TTATCATTAATTATTCATATCACAATGAAAATTTGTTGGAATAGATTTTACAATTTTTCCTAAGATGTGTTTTTTTATTGTTTATTTTTTTTTTATTTGTCTTACTGCGTGAATAATGAAATTGCATGTTTGTATATTTATTTAATTGACTGTTTTGTGCTAAAGTTTACTTCCTATTGCTTGTAGAGATAATGATAAAATTTTATCCTGCAAAATCATTAAAAGAACTTTTCTCTCTCTCGGTGAATTTTCCCTGACCCTATATCTTTGATATTTGAGAGAAAAAATATTTCACTTCACGCGAAAAAGAAAAAATTTTCAATTTCATCAAAGATAAAACATCGCACTGGCGCCTTTCATTCTACATAAAAACATTTACAAATAAATTCCCCGAGACTATACAACAATTTACCAAACCAAAACATGAAAATTTTCCTCTCTCTTTGCAATTTATATTTCATCCTGTTTTGTTTTGTGGAAGGACAAATTTTTCCGCTCAACATTTAAAATGCGATTTCGTACATTTTAATTTAAATAAAAAAATAATAAATAAGGAAATAAGATATTTCAGAAGTTTTTCGGGGAATGATTTCATTAAGTTTCATTTCGTAGAATATTTTTTTGTTTCAATAAAGTTCGAAATTATTAATATTTTGATAATATATTTAATAGAGAAGTTTACACTAAATCATTATACACACGAAACTGAATTGAATTCCACATTTATAATTAATTTTCAAAAGCATTCACAAATTTCTCTCGCATATATAAAACAATTTTTACTCTCTTTTACAATTGTTTACAATAATTCTCGTAATTTTAATTTTTAGACAAAGAAATTTCTTTCTTTCTTTCTTTCTTTCTTTTAAATAGGAATATAATTTTACAATTTTTTTTTTCAAGTAAACTTGTCTATATTACAGAACAATACAGGGTAACACACACGTATAAACAATATACGACCCTTCAGAAGAAAAAATGCATTCCGTCAATTCTTTTTTTTTAACTTTAACTCTATGGCGCTTAATTCGATGTCAAAGGAAAAATTATTCTATTTTTAGTCTTTACTCCTTTACAATAATGTATACAATATTTAGTATAATCGGCAGAAATGCAAATATATTTTTAGATGCAACAAGAATGAAAGAAAATAATATTAGAATTAAAAATGGAATGCCCAAAAAATTATTTCTCAAAACCGATAATAATAAGCATTTATTTTCGTTTCGAATGAGATCTTTTTAAGCGTTTTTTTTTCTTCGAGGACAATACGGAAAAACATTTTTACTGAATCTTTGCAAATTGGTTTTTTTTTAGAAAAATTATATTATACAAATTAATAAAAAAAAAATATGGTGAATTCAATTATATTACAAAATTTCTCTTTTTCTAAATTATATTACAGAAAGAGTTGATTTTTTTTTCATAACTTGAAGTACCTCAAAAAACGAGATACGTAAAATAAACGTGACTAGAGATGCAGCACTCAGTTTAGAATGGAAACTTTGGAAAAATTGAGATTTTTTTCCCCGATTATTGCCCTAAAATTATGTTTTTTTAAAATTATTTATTATTTTTTTTTATCTAGATGAATTCTCTACATATTTAATAATTTTCTTTAAAATATTTAAAATAAGATTTTCTATTGCTTAGAATATTTATTTGACTTTCAAACTTTCCAAGGTCACAGCCAGGCAGTGTTTGAAAAATTACATTTTTCACAAAAAATTCTTACCGCTTATTTTTGTTCTCTCTTTTTTTTAAGTCTACTTCTAAGTTAAAAAATAGATGACATTCTCTCTTTTTTTTAAAAAAAGGGGAACTTTTTGAAAGTGCACAAAATAAAAAAAGAGAAGTCATCATCATTTCCTTAATCTACTAATTTTTCGTTTTTTTTCCCAAATCATAATAATATCCTTTACACAGCACCAATTAATTAATTAATTAATAAATAAATAAAGCTAAAAGAAATTGTATTTCATTGCATTATTTTTCAGAATATTAAATTTTTCTTTAAATTACGTTCAAACAATTTTTTTTAAAGTTTCTTTAAATTTATCTAAATTGGAATTAAAACAAAAACTATCTATTTCTCTAGTGAGAGATGTAATTAAAAAATTCAAAACGAAATGTAGTTTAGAAAAAAAACTACGTATTAATTAAAAATTGTATTTATCAATAAAATGAAAATTTCAATTTTACTGATATCCTCAATTTTTCCAGAATTTTTTACATCTCTTTTACATTCTCTTTTCTTTTTTTCTTTTCTTTTTTTTTATAATCACACAATTAGAAGATCGCGTCATTCATTTTTCGCTTTTTCGCTTCCTCGTGGAGGAAACTTTATTTTTCCTTTTTTTGTTTTAATTTTGGTAACGAAAAAAATGTTCGATGACGCGAATAATTAGAGGGGATCACAGAAATGCAGTTCTCAATTATCTCAAGCGAAAAGGAGAAATTTTCATCCTTTAATGAGGCGGAGGCGATGAAAAAGCTTCGAGATCAAATATTTATGTATATTATTTATAGAAAGAGATCTAGGACAATGAATCGCATGCCCTTGATCTCTGACAACAGCAGAGACGACGCAATTGTGCCGCTGGGCCAGTCTCTTGCGATCACCGTTCCTCGCTTCCCTCGCCTGATCCTCCAGTTTCTTGCTCGGGTCGAACGATTTGATAAGTTATCAAATATTCCGGATATGCCTGCTCACCTCTATAGACGACATATTCGGGGAACACGAGGCCACCTTGCGATGGCCGGCCCATCACACTGTGATGTCCTGGTGGTGCGTGCGCCATTTTCATTGCTGAAAATTGCAGGAATGATTTGCCAAGTGTTACGCGACAGAGTAATAAATGCCTGGAATAAAGAAAAATCGTTAATAAATCAAATAAATATTTAGAAAATGAATAAAAATTGAAGATCAAGAAAATCAAATTTCGAAATGAATTTTAACTTTAAATAATTTTGTTTTTTATTTTTTGTACCTGTGACAGATGTAGCAACTTCGATCCTTGTGAGCAGGACAACCGGTACCGCCGCAAATGCCATAAACATATTGATTACTTTTGCTGCTGTGCTCGGCGAAGTAAATTCCAGCTCCGAACATTCCGCCAATGTACGCGTGTCGTTCGTCGAATCCTTTTTGAACGATTGCATTGATAAAAGGACTTCCGTGAAAGAGCATTCTTTCATTCGCCTGTGGTAAGGACAAATTTGACGTGATCCTCGTCAACGAACTCGGTGAAGTTGGTGCAGCGGCTCCGACTTCCTCCGCCACCTCCTGTCGCCTATGCGCGTAACGTTCCCACAATTTTCGATTTTGCACTTTTTGAATCTATTCTCAGAGTAAAAAGAAATTTATTACTTTCTCACGAGATAAGAGAATATAAATAATTACAAGGTCTTCTTTCCCAATAAAAAAACTACCAAAAATTCCCCAACAAAATATATTCTATAAATCTTCTATATTTTACTCACCCTGACAATATTGTATCTCGAGAAAATACCACCCGAAATACCATTATCACGATGCTCGCGAATCGTATTTTGCATCTCTTCTTCAACGGCCAAAAATTCCTTGTCGTCCGTTAAGAGATCAACCAAAAGTGTTCCTGGATTAGCCGAAGGCGGCCATATCGAGCCAGCCGCTGAACTCAAAAGTTTATCCATTCCCTTGATCAATTTATGTCGATAGCCATAAGCATTCACTCCCACGTCCTTCAAATCCTCGTGACCCATTTCGGCGAGAATGTCGAGTGTTATCTGCTCGTGTTCAAATAGCTCGAGAAGATGATCTAGACCGAGACTTTGCAAAAAACCCGAGATATTTGTAATTGCATTACTGGCACTGCTACGCTCATCGTCTTTTCCATCACGATCTGAATTTTGCTCCGAAGACGTCATGGGACTTATGCATGATGATGGGCGAGCAATTGGTACGCACAATGTTATTGCTGCGCCGGACGGTAATATTACAGTCTCTTGCGTTAGTGACGGTGGAGGTGAAACTGGAACTGAAAAAAAGTTTCAGAAAAACGAAAATTTTACACTTGTAATAATAAAATTGAATTATAATATAATAATTTAATTACAATAATCGCAGGGCTCGGATCGTCTTTAAAACTCAAAAAAGTCGCTTTAGTCGCATAAATTCACAACAAAAATCACGAAAAGTCGCATAAAATTTCCAAAAGAGTCGGAAAAAAGTCGAATGAAATTTTAGGGAAAAAACGCCGAAAAGGAAGCACGAAATTATCAAAATTGTACAAAAAAATCACATTTCTCGCCAACATATACTTTAACATCAAACAATCTGGAATAATATTTAATAAAATTTAATAAAATGCATATGAAAATTTTAAATAGGTATTTTTAACCTTTTTTTTTAAATCTGTTCAAAATTTCAATTATTTTTATAAATTAATAAAATATTTTTATAAATGAAATTCTTTTTAAAAATTTAATTATTAAAAAAAAATGTAATAAAATGCCTGTCATAATTTCAATTATATTTAGAAATAATAAAGTTCTCTAAAATTAATTTATTTTCAAAAATAATGAAATTCTTCGCAAAAATTCAATTACATTCAAAAATTTTTTTTTTAATTTCTCGTAAAAATTGTATAAATAATAAAATTCTCCGAAGAATTTTAATTATTTTCAAACTTTTTTTTAATTTCTCGTCAAAATGATCATTATCTTCATAAATAAAAAAATTCATCATGGAAATTTAATTATTTTCAAAAGTTCTGATAAAATTCTTTGCTAAATTCAATTATTTTCAAAAGTATGACAATTTTTCACAGAAATTCAATTATTTTCAAAAAAAAATTTTTTTTAATTCTCAAAATTTCAATTATCTTTATAAATATCAAAATTCTTCTTCAAAATTCAATTACTTTTAAACATTTAAAAAAAATCTGTTCGAAAATTCAATTATATTTATAAATATTAAAATTCTTATCAGAATTTCAATTATTTAATTATTTATTTTTGCATATTATTTGTAATTATCTTTGTAATCAAAAAAATTCATCCTAGAAATTCATTTATTTTCAAAAGTAATAAAATTCTTCGCAGAAATTCAATTATTTTCGAAATTTTTTTTTAATTTCTCGTCAAAATTTTCATTATCTTCATAAATAAAAAAAATTCATCATGGAAATTTAATTATTTTCAAAAGTTCTGATAAAATTCTTTGCAAAATTCAATTATCTCAAAAATAATAAAATTCATCGCAGAAATTCAATTATTTTTAGAATTTTTTTAATTCTCCCCACAATTTCAACTATTTTTAAACATATCAAAATTTTTCTTCAAAATTCAAATTACTTTTAAACATTTTTAAACAAAGTCTGTTTAAAAATTTCAATTATCCTCATAAATAATAAAATTCTTCTCTGAAATTCAATTATTTGCAAAGAATTTTAATAAAATTATTGTCAAAATTTTAATTGTCTTTATAAATAAACAAATTCATCCTAGAAATTCAATTTTTTTCAAATTCTTTTTTTTTTAAACCTTATAATCTTTTGAAGAATTTTAATTCTTATGGAAAAATAATAATGAAATATTTATTTAAAAAATAAGTTATTGATGTTTTTTTGAAAAATTTGAAAGAAATCTGTAAATAAACTTAACAGAACATTTTTTTTTACTAAAAATTTTTCCTTCAACTTTCTTTTTCTGAAAATTTTAAAAATTTCAGTCGTATTTTACTAAAAAAAATCTTGAAAAAGTCGATTAGTCGCATCTTTTCACAAAAAAGTCGAAAAAAGTCACATTTCCTTAGAAAAGACGTTGGTGAAGTTCTCAACGTTTATAGTCAACGATTTTAGAAAAAAATATTTTTTTATGGAAATTTTTATATATTTTTGTAAAGTTAATTAAAATTTTGACTAATGATTCACAAAAAACATTTTTGTAAACAAAAAATAATTGTTTTTTGATAGAAAAATAAGATTTTTTCTTTTAATCGTTGATTATAAACGTTGTAAACTTCACCGACGTTAAAAAAGACGAAAAAAGTCGAAAAAGTCGCACAATCCGAGCCCTGTAATCGACTTCTATCAATTATAATTGATAGAATAAACAGAATTGTAAGATACAAGTAGAATACTGTTTTTCGTCTGTAAATAAATGTTTGTTGATTGAAAAAATACCTGCTACAATACTCGGAGATCTACTGGTACCAACAACATTATTGACATTCGTCGAAGGCATCGATGGTACGACCTGTTGCGATGCCATTGCGTCTTGCAATAAACACCTAACATCATCGGCACTCGCCAAATCAACGGGCGTTTGTCCTTCTTGATTTTTCAAAAATGTATCAGCTCCATGAGCGAGAAGTAGAGCACACAACTGTGTTCGACCCTTTTGTGCAGCCTCATGCAATGGTGTAAAGCCCCATTTATCAGTTGCATTCACCACCGTATTATATTTTATTAATAATGCAGCTATGTCCAAATGGCCATAGCTCGAGGCATTGTGCAAAGGAATCAAACCACCTTTGTCTTGTGCATTCACATCAGCTCCTCGCTCTAATAAAAATTCCGCTACATCTAAATTATTGTACCCAGCTGAAAAATATTTCAATTATACAATGTTTCCACTCGAAAAATCGAAATTCAAAAAAAAAGGAATAAAGGACAATCCTCTGAGAGAAAGGAAGAAAGAGAGAGAGAAAAAAAAAGAAAATAGCAATCCAAAATTATCTAAAAATAGAAAAGAGCTTTTAGACGAATTAGATAAATATTCTCCTTCTTGATAATCATCATACCTGCTAAATGTAGAGGCGTACTATTTCGTCCCTGTGCGTCTCTACAATTAATATTGTCAGGAGTAACAAGTCTTTGAACTCTCGCGAGATTGCCTTTTTTCGCTGCGTCCAATAGCGCGCTATTTCCTCGAAGAAGGTCTGCAACATCCTGATCTCCCTCTCGCACGAGATCCAAAGGCGTTGCACCGTCTCGATTCTTTTTTGTCGCGTCCGCTCCGTGCCTCAGCAGAAGACGTACAATTTCGCACTTTCCCTTCGCTGCGGCCTCATGTAACGGTGTGAACTTCCAAAGGTCCGCCACATTAACGGACGCTCCATGTTTCACCAGAAGTTCCGTGACTTCATAGTGACCGTAGGAACACGCATTGTGGAGTGGCACCAAACCGCTAATTTAAAAGAAAATTATTTTTCTCATTAGAAACTAATTTGTTAGTTGGTTCTTCAAAACTAAATTTTTAATTTTTTTTTTAAACTAATTTAAATTTTTATTTAATTTAAAAAGAAAAAAAGTATTATATAATTTTGAAAAATGTTTGTACTAATGTCTAAATAATAATTTTACGTGGCAATTGACGAAATTACCCTTTATCCTTAGCGTGAACGTCAGCGCCATGTGCTAGAAGATATTCCACGACCGGAACACGATTGTAACCAGCCGCAAAATGCAGTGGGGTCGAGTGTCGTCCGTCTAAATCGCGACAATTCACTGCATGAGGATTCGATTGGAGAATTCTCTCAACTGCTGTTAAATCGCCCGATTTACTCGCTTCTAGAAGTTGAGCCTCCACGTCTTCGGTTCCATTTGGTGGATCTAAAAATAGTTTAACAAAAATTAATTTCAAAAAAATCTGCTGATATTTTTGTAGTTTCAATAATTCCTATTTCCATTATTATTACAATTCAAAATTCAAAATTGTAAGAAATATTCTTAAAATGTTTATTCAGAGAAGGTTACAAGAATGTTATTTTCTCCTGATTTCTAAAGTCAATTTTGATTTTTTTTTCTAAATTTTAAAATTCAAAAATACGACAAGATTTTTCAAGTGTAAAAAAAGATAATTTTTTAATGTTAACAAATTTTACTTAAAACTTTTAGTTTGTCTACTAATTTTAAAAATAAAATTAATTACACTTCTTCGACTATTTTCAAAAAAATTCAATAAAATTCTTTAAATTACAGATTTGTTAAAAAATCTAATTTTTGCGAGATTTTAATTGAATTTTCGTAAAATTGAACTGAAAGTAGTTAAAGTTGATAGAGAATTCAATGCGGAAATAGAAAATAAAATTGAATAAAAAATAGTGAATCATACGAAATTGGTAGTAAAATGTTATTTTCAGACTTTATTACCTTGTAAAATTTTCAAAACGTTCTCGGTGGCTACTTGAGCTGCAGTATATCCTTGAAGAGAAACTATTGATTGATCTACATTGTACGATAAAAGAATTCGACATGCCTGTACATTATCCTCTCTTGCACATCTGCAGACAATTAAGACACAATTAATCATTATTGCGTGCATTTTGAAAATATGCTAAAATTTGCATTTGAATTTCAAATTATCTACAATTTATTGATAATTTCAGTTTTATTTCAAATGGAACACTTTTAATTCTATTTATTCTAAATTATGTTTTCCAAGTGCGAAATCGGTGAAAAAAGTAAGTCAATAAAGATTAAAAGTAATTAGGAGTAAATGTAAAGTGAAATAAAATTAAATGTAAAGTAAAACGAAAGTAAGAGTTAATTAAAAAAGTTTTTTAAGTTTTCCCGTTTTGGTAAAATAGTAAAAATCGAAAAACCTGTGCAAGGAGGTTTGTCCTAATCCATCCAGCGCATTCACTTTGGCGTTGTGTCTTAAAAGAATGTCCATAGCATCGTAATGCGAATGATCGGCAGCGACGTGAAGTGGCGTAAGAAAGTCCTTATTCTTCTCATTCAATGTTGGACTTTTTCTAATTAAAATTTCGATAATTTGCTTTCTTTTTGGAAAAGGCGAGGCGACAGCGCAATGCAAAGGCGTATCGCCAGTATAAGGGTGCTTAAAATTCACCACTTCTGGCGATAAATATTTTTTCAATTTCGTTGAATCTGCTTGTCGACAAGCATCTAAAAGGCAATGGCCTTTATACTCGTCTGCAATAAAAAGAAAGGAACATACATAGATTTCAAAAATAAAAGGGATAAAATACAAATACAAAATAGTGAAAAAAGGGGAAATAGCAAAAGTTGGGAAAAAATCTCAATACTCACAAGCTAATCTCTCTTGCAGCTCCAGGGTTGGAGCGACGTCGATAGCACTTTTACTGTGACAATTTAATTGCGTTGGATCAGCGCCTTCACTCAAGAGAAGAGAACAAACCTCTGCTCTTGATTTACTTGCAGCTTCGTGTAATGGAGTAAAGGCCCACAAATCACTGGCGTTAACTGCTGCTCCGTGCTTCAACAATGCCTCGGTCACGTCGAAATGACCATACGAACAAGCGTTGTGAAGTGGCACTAGTCCTCTGCCAATAATAAAGAGAAAAATTTTTATTACAAAACAATAATTATCACAGGCTTTGCACTCGATAATTAATTTTAGAAAAAAAGTAGCAAACTTAATTTAATAGGCTTAACAATTAAAGTTTAACAAGAAGCCATAATAAACCGGAAAAAGTAGAACAAAAATGTAGCTATCGAAATTTAATTCTAACGACTAAAAAAACTAGTTTTAAAGAATAATTCCCAAAAATATAAAATAAATACATAATTATAAATAAAATAACAATAAATTTTTGCCAAATTCAATTATTTTCTAAATTTCTAAAAATTCTTCCAAGAAAAAAATTAGTAGACGAGTGCAAGGCTATTACTATTCTAAATTCTTGTTCACATTCTCAACACCTGAAAAATTATCATTTCTCTGAAAGAAGATTTCTTGGAATATTAATAAATTGGGATTGAAAAAAGAGAAAGAAATTAAATTGTGTACCCTTTATCCTTTGCGTGAACGTCAGCGCCGTTTTGCAGTAAAATTTGAACGACCCTGGACCGATTGTAACCTGCGGCTAAATGTAGAGGAGTTGATCGACGTCCGTCACTCGCGTGACAATTAACATTCAAAGGATTTAAAAGCTGTAAGAGACGTTCTTCATTACCCGATCTAGCTGCTTCTAAAAGTTCATCTTTTTTGTATTCTCCCGTCAATACTGGCTTCGTCGCAATATCCGCTAAATCCAGAGCTGTTTTTCCCTCCGTATTTCTAATATTCGAATCCGCTCCGTGTTGCAGTAGCGCAATACAAACGTCAATTTTACCCTGAAAATTATTTTTAAAGATTAAAGACAATCGGGAAATTTACTCTGCTATTGGAAAAAGAAAATAAAGGTGAAATTAATCCTAAGAAGTAGAAAAATAAAATTTTATGTTCATAAGAAGAAAAGATAATAATTTTAAATAATGGAATGGAAAAATTACAAGTAATTACTAATCAAGAATTAATATAATTGATCCTTTCTTGCGAATAATTTGAACCAATGTCGAGTAGATTATTTTCAAGTTAAGATTAATTGTATATTCTTGTTTACAGTCGATGTTTACCGTTATAATAACTTTTACAAGCATGGAAAAATGATTATTCTTTTACCTTAATAGCTGCCTCGTGTAATGGTGTATAATTCCAATTGTCACGTGTATTTGGATTGGCTCCTGCTTCTAATAAAAGTCTTACAACGTCATAGTGACCAAAGGAACAGGCATTATGTAAAGGATGAAGTCCTCCATCGTCACGAGCCTGTATCGATGCACCAGCTAGAAGTAAAAATTCAACCACGTCCCGTCTACCGTAACCTGTAAAATAACATGTCAACGTCTAATAAAAATCAACTAAAAAAACATTACCAACTCAAATCTCTTCTTTCAAAATCTAAGTAATTTCAGGAAAAAAAACATTCATAACGTTTCAAATTTCAGTCTTAAAAAAAACCAAGTTATTAAATTTCAATTACACTTCCAGCAGACAATGAAATAAATATTCACGAGACAAGATAAAGACTGGGAATAATTAAAAATTTTTTACAATAAACATCAAATCAATTACACGTTTCTAAAGAAAAGTAAATAGTATCACAAAAATTACACACTATAAACAATTGTTGTCAATTACAAACAAATAAATAAACTATTTAGATAGAAATTTTCACTGTTACTATGCAGACATAATTAAAACCATAGCGAATGACAACATAATCTAGTTGGAAAGGAAAAGAATCACCTTGATGTTCGATGAACCGTTAAGGTGAGTGACTCAACTAAAATATTTTTATTATTTCTCCCTTAATATCTTTCTTTTTTAAAAAAAAGCAATTGTCAAGTAATAATTTTTGGTAAAAAACCAAAATAAATATATAAACGAGAAAACTAGATGGGTGTGAGAGAAAAAAATCTATGTGTGTATATATATATGTATATATATATATATTACTCACCAGCTGCAAAGTGAAGTGGAGTTGATTTCCGACCTGCAGTATCACGAGCATTGACCGTTTTCGGAGTCACTAATTTTTTCACCCTTGCTAAATCACCAGTTTTACAGGCTTCAAAAAGTTCTCTTAATGGATCGGTATTTACTGTCCCTGCTAGGGATTCAGGGTTCGTCAACACTGATCGTCGTGCTGCCATTTCACACGGCCATTTTTAAGCTTGTTCAATGCAATATTTTATGTTTTTTTTTTTACTGCACTCTCTTTGCAAAGGCACAAGTTACATTTGCCATTCGCATGCGCACACATGCGCGCATGGAAAACAATTCCATATACAAACACACAATTACACAATTAAATGACGAGTTGATTGGAATTGACCAATGACAAATTGGATTTACAAGTTGTGCGGCCAATCAAAATGCGGTTGGAATTATAACTGTCAAATTTTAAGCGGGGAAATTTGAATTTTGTTTATAGGACATTTACTTTTTTCTCATATTTATATTTTTTTATATTATTTTCAGTATTTGAATTTAAAAGTAATGATGTACGAAAGTGTTTGTCATGTTTTTCAATTTTAATTAAATAATTAACTATCTATAAATTAATGTGACACGTTTAAAAAAAAGAAAAGAGCAATAGAATTTTAGGTTATGTTTATAATTTTTTAAGTGAAAATGCACGAAAAGAATCCACTTTAAATACAAAAAACTGAGTTTATTTTTAATTGTATCGAAAACATTGAATAAAACTTGACTTTAGTTAAAAAATTAAGCGCAGAAACTTTTAATTTAGGTGAAAATTTAGCACAAGCATAACCTTAAAATTCATTGCTTCTTTTCTTCGGTGCGCGTAACGACTATTTTTTTTTAATATTTTATTATTTTATTATTATAAAAATAATTATTAATTAAAGAGAAAAAGAAAATAGAAACGGAATTTAATAATAAAGACATTATTTTATTTTATTCGATTTATTCTGTATTTATACAATATTTCATTATTTAAAAAATAAAAAAGTTCTTTTTACATTCTAATTTGAAAGCACGAAAATGTACTATTTTTTATGTACAATAAACGTTATTTACGTTTTTTCTTTGATAATTTCGTCTGTTTTTCTGATTTGGCAATTTTTCTTTTTCGAAGTGCGGAGCAAATGTCGAAGTTTTCATTGTCTGTCATTGAAGTCTTGTCGAAACATTCATTAACGTATGTTTCAAATTTAAGACTAGCGTATTCGTGTTTTATCAAAGTTTTCGGAGACACTTTCTTCGGAACTGCTACTGCCGGCTTGAAAGCAACCGTCGAAGGATCGTATTCTTTACAAAGTTCTTCGGGATTTCTGCAAAAATAAAAAAAACTTTAATTATTATTTTTTCAACCAAAATTAATATTTTTACTTATAAAAATTGTATTTATTGTAACTACACTTTTTACAGAAACTACAAATTCATTTATTGAAGCTTCAAAAATTTATTTGTTGAAACTCCGAATTTATTTATTTGAAACTGCTAAAATTTATTTGTTGAAACTCCGAATTTATTTATTGAAACTTCTAAAATTTATTGCAAAAATAATAATTTAAAAATTGTAATTTGTAATTCAGTTTATTTTTAATTCTATACTCGAAAAAAATGAATAAGAAAAAGATGGAAATTGAAATAAATACTTTTAAAAAATTGTTGAAATAATTTTTCACTCACAATTTTGCAATATCAGGAGATAAACTTCCTTCACCGCTAGCTGGAACTTCCCAGGCAATATTTTTCGCAACTTGATGAACTGTGTTGTGATAATGTCGCTAAAATTATTAAAATACAATTCAATAAATTTAATTACTTGCATGAATTTTTAGAAAAATTAAATTTACTATAAATGTAAATAAAAAAAGAAATTTACCTGCAATGCGACAATTTCCCACAAAGACGTGGATTTTGCATTACAATATTCAGGATCGTCTAATTCCGGCAAATAAAGACCATCACCGCAGCCACTGTCGGTGTCTAATAAAATATAAGCTGCTTTTCCAAGTTGCATTATCATTTTAATAACGCCAAGAACACCGAGTGCTCCATTATGCTGCAAACCTAATGCCATAGTGGCAATTCTTTTTACAAACGCTGTCAATCGATTTTGAGAAATATTCTTCTGTCGATGAACCAACGCTATAACTAAAACCTTCAAAGCAACATCAATTTCCGTGCAAGTCTTCCCCGCATTTATGCTCAACAGATTTTTATAAAGATGAGAATAAAATCTGCAAAGGTGGACAAATAATTAAGATCACATTTTTTCTTCTTCTTCTTCTAATAACGAATAAATAAATAAATAAATAAATTTAAAAATAAAAAGAATTCAAATGCAAATAAATAAAATCTTACAAGTTAAAAAATCAAATAATAATTGAAAAAAGAATTGAAATTCTTGTAAATAAATAAATTCCAACAAACCTGTGGGGATCAATATTCAAAGCCGAACCTTGGCCAGATAAAATGATGAATACGGTTTGAATACAATTGAGTCTTTCCCTCAAAGCTAAATTTCCCTCGTCCAATAAAGCACTCAAAACATTGACGATATCCTGATAGAATTCCAAATTGATACAATGGGCAAATCTTGAAAAGAAAATGAATTATTAATCAAAAATTTAGATTTTCAGGTATTTTGAATACAAATTTTTTCGTTTATTCAATTAAATTAATTAAAAACTAATTTTATTTCTCAAGTAAGAAAGTAGGTAAATTATTACTTAGCCAATCCTTCTAAGCAGGCAGACAAAATTTTACTACTTGGCGCTTCCTTTAAAATTCGGAAATAAATTGTAAACACCAAAGATGTGATGTCGGTGAAAACTTTTGCCACCGTCTTTTTATTTTCCTCGGCTTTCGTTTCCAATAGTTCCTGTTCAACTTGTTCGAGTTTTTTACTCTTCTTTCGTTCACGTTTGCTGAGCGACAAAATCCTCTGCTTATGGGACATTAATTTTTGCTTCTTCAATTCCTCTTCCTTTTCCTTATCCAAATTTATGTCCTTTATTCGCAATCCCAATAGAACGGATATTACCTCATGATGAACAGTGTGTCCTCGTGGTTTTATATATTTATTTAATTGTTGCACGATCTAGTTTTTTGAATTTAAAAAAAAGGAATTAGTCAAATATAACCATACTTTAAAAAAATACTGCAGAAGAGAAGTAAATAGGAAAACAAAACACTGAAAAAAAGTATTTAAAGTTTAGAAATTTTAGAACCAATAGGTTTACCATTAAAGTTATTTCTCCACGTTTGTCTTCCTTGAAGATTTGTGTAAAACATTTCATGACAATTTCCCTTGTCGACGAGAGTTTGTTATCTAATAACGGAATAAGGAATTTTGCGATATTATTTGAAAAATTGAAATATGGATGCGTGATTAATAAATCGCACATGCAATTCACGGCCAATGTTGCTAATTGAATTTCCCGATCGTTTAATTTTCGCATCGAATTCCCCTTTCTGTACAATAATTTAGCCATTTTCTCCAATTTTTGTAAATAATTCTTGTAATTCTTCAGCAAGTCCGCTTCAAAGTTTTGCAATTGAAACGTATCCTTTTTAACTGGAAATTGAATATTTTCAATGAGAATAAAAAGTGGCAAAATGTATATTTCAAACCAAAAAAAAAATTCATTTTAAGATCTTAAAAGAGTAGAATTTAGAAAAAAAGAACTCACATTTAACTCCTTCTTGATTAACCTGCGTAATATGATAAGAAGGAAGAATATCTTTGAAAATTTCGAGAAGTGAAGCTGTCGCTAATTTTCGAACAGTAATGTAAACTTCCGGATTTTTCTCCTCCATGAAATCGAGCAGCAGTGTGAAATTCTTCGATCTTAATTGTGGATCTTCCAAAATGCTGCTCGACAAAATGCCGATAGTGTAACGTCGAGATTTTAAAACTTCCTCACGACATGCCAACAATTTTGCAGTAGAAACAAGTTCAGTCTCATCAAGTTCCTTCGTGTCCTTTAAATAAGAAGGGAAATTTTTTAATAAAATTAATTAAATAAAATACTATTCAAAAGATTGAAAGATTAAAAATATTAAAGAAAATGCAATATTTTTAATAGCATTAAATAAATAGAATAGTAATAAAAAGATTGAAACAAAAATATTAAAAATTACAAGAAAAAGAAAAAAAAATTAAAAATTGGAATTATAATGTGATCATTAAAATTTAAAACTAAAATTAAAAATGAAATTCCAAATGAAATTCAAATTCAAAAAATAAAACTAAATAATTACTTCTTTCAATTCAAAATCCAAGGACTCATTGTCACTTTTTTCATCTTCGTTAACTTCCATATCTTCTTCGTCTCCTTCGGCCGTCTCTTCGTCTTCGACATCATCCTTTTCAATTGCTCTAGTTTTGACAAAACCATCTTTAGTCTTAATTGGCAAAAGAAACTTGAATTCTTTCCCCATATCTTCTTCAACTCCTTTGAAAGCTGTTTTTTCATATCTGTACTCCAAGTTTTCTTCCGTTTTCTTAGCCTTTTTAGTTTGTCTAAAATTAACCATTAAAATTAACATTCACACAATTTCATTAGCTAAAAATTGAATAAAAATATAAATTTATTTACCTATTTTTTACTCTAATATTTATTTAAATTTATTCAAACTTATCTAAACTAACTAATAAGAAATGAATATTTACTTTGAATTGTCGGTACAACGAATTTTTTTCAAAAGTTCGTAAGATTTATTGGAAATTGCCTCCTTCAGAAAAGACAGATCATCTTTTTCCACCATTTCCAACATATTCCTATCGTCCTCACTTCCTTCCTCCTCTTCCTGAACATTATTAATTCGAGTTTGTGGAGCTTTTTGAAATTGTTTTTTTGGTTTATCCCGATGTCTCCGTGCTTTTAGTTTCCCTTGTTTTGCCAATTTCGTTCGTTTCTGATTACTTCTTTTCACTTTGCTGATCTTCATTTTTGTTAATTATTTTTTTTCAACTCTCTACAAAAAGAAAATTAAATTTTTCTTAATAGATTTGTTAATCTCCACGTGAGATTATAAAGAAAAACGTGGAAATGTCAAATTATTTGTCTTGTTATAAATAAATTTACAGAGTAACAATATTTTCTTACCTTAATCTACTTCACGTCTTTCGGTAAATTATATATTTCTTGTAATATTTAATTTTTTGTTTATAAATAATAGAAATTAATAAACAAAAATATTTTCCACCTGCTTTTATGTATTATTCGGTACATAACCTCAAAAACCCACGCGTATTTCTCCCTGCAGTTGGTAACACTTTACAATTGGTATAATTGAACGAGAAATAATTGCAGCCAATAAGAAATTAGGATTTTCTAATAGACCTCATCAATTGGTTCAATGATTTTTAAATAACGCCATTTTTAAGATTAGAAAGCGTTTGAAATGTCAAAAATAAGGACTAATTTAAATAAATTTAAATTTATACAAATAGTTAATTTTTTATGAAAAATTTTCTAGTACCTCAAAAATTTATTGTTACTTTCAAGAAAATTTGGTCATGCATCGTTAAAGGAAGTGTAAAATATTAAATTTATGAGTCACGAATTTTTCCAATAAAAGTTCAATGGTCCCGCTAAAAAAGAAGTACAAGTAGCGCCGCCATATCGTAATGTTGATGGCATTCGCAGAATTTTTGCGTTAGCTACACGGCTTTGTTTTTTCCAAGGATGAAAATTGTAAATTGCAACAATCGCAGAACAAGCTATAAGTGACAGAGCATGAGTGAAAGGTAGTATCACATTCAAGAAAAGCAAAAAACCAAACTATTGAATTTGTTTTTCATTTTCACCTGGTGAACATTGAAAACAAAAAGTTTCGACAATTGTCTCCTCGACTACCAAACTCTCGCATTTTTTTCATCAAAGTGTTAAAAAAACAAGATCGCAATAATGTTGTATGAACGATACAAGTGTTCCTGAGATGTAAACTCAAGTGTTTTTAATGTTCAAGTGAGATTTAGTGGTGCTTGGTGATAATTTACTCGTGTAGCCGATGTCAGTGTCTCGTTTGACTGTGATTTTTCTGTATATATATTGAAATGAAATAAACTTTTTGTTGTATATGTATATATTATTTTTTTCGTGCCGTGTTTACTTGTTTTTTTCTTCTAGTGTCAAATTGAGACTGTGTGAATATTTAGATTGACGCGGTAAACAAAAAACAAAAGAAAAAGAACAAATGGCTCAAGTATTTCACTAGATGCTGGAGCATAAAGGGATTGAATGTTTTGGGGTTCGACGTAAGGGTAAGGTCAGATATTTGAAGCAAGAGGACATCAACAATTGCCGCCACGGCTTTCACAGAGATGGTTGGACTCGCGGGCGGGGGTAGTCACCTTTACCCCTCGCCCCCGATGCAATCAAATCCCGAAAGTAAGATTTTTAATAATTAATTTTCTGTTTATTTTTGGTTTTTCAATTTTTCGATTTGTTTTTTTTTAATTTGAACCATTTTGTTAAAAATGTTTTATTTTTTTTATTCCCTCTTGATGAAATGTTATTTTTTACATTTGTTTTGCTTTCACATCATCTCTTGGGAAATTAATATTTAAATTGATATTTTTCAGTAAGAGAAATGACGGGAATGGCACCAAGTGCACCAACGAGTGCGGATGCATGCCTGAGTATTGTGCATTCGCTCATGTGCCATCGTCAAGGAGGCGAGAGTGAAACATTCAGCAAGAGAGCTATCGAGTCACTGGTGAAAAAATTAAAGGTAAAGCTAAACGTTTTCTTTCGTTTTCGAAATTAATATAATTTTTACAAATAATTTTATTAAAATTGTTAGAAAAAAATTTAAGTAAAATTGTGTTTTACTTAATTGAATTTCAGAAAACAAAATTGTTTTTAAATGTAATTAATTGTTTGCATAAGGTTTTTATAAAAAAATTGTTAAATATAATTCATTTCTTTTGGAAATTTTTTATTAAACTACTCAATATTGAAATTAATTGAATTTCGAACAATTTTTGAAATTAATTAAATCGTCTCCAAGAGTTTTATTGAATTTTTTCGAATTGTTCCTATCAATTTTGTGAAAATTCTCCAGAGTTAATTTTTTTTTATTTCAACTGTTCTTAGCGAATTTTCTCAGAAAACAGAAAAAAGTATCTTTCAGTGTCACAAACGTTAAAAAAGGATCAAAGTAGTAAAATAAGTAAAAGTCGCAAAATAAGTAGAAAATAGTAATTTTTGCAGACAACTACGAAGTTTAAAAAAAATACTAACAAATTACAATCCAATAAAAAAATTTTTCTCGCGTTTAATAAACAATGACTAATTTCTGTTTCGTTTAACAGGAGAAAAGAGAAGAACTCGATAGTTTGATAACAGCAATAACAACAAATGGAGCACATCCAAGTAAGTGCGTTACAATTCAGAGAACACTTGACGGAAGATTACAGGTGGCTGGACGTAAAGGATTTCCCCATGTGATTTATGCGAGAATTTGGCGATGGCCCGATCTCCATAAAAATGAACTGAAACACGTGAAATACTGCCAATTTGCTTTTGATCTCAAATGTGATTCTGTTTGTGTGAATCCCTATCATTATGAAAGAGTCGTCTCACCAGGGATAGGTATGTTTTATGCATGTTGATTTTTATGAAGAGTCTCAACAAAAAAAAAACAAAAAAAAAAATCTCTTCTTTTTGCGACTCTCAAAACTTCTTTAATATTCGGCTTCACTTTTAAAAATAGCTGTGGCTTTCAATATTCATGTTTTCAAAACATGACTATCATTTAACAGGCATGTTTTCATCTTGATTCTAAATTTTATTGAGCGAAATGCTTTTCGAAAATGAAAATTAACATAATAAAATGCAACATTCTCTTTCTGTTTTCAAAATATATAAATTGTTTTCTCTCTCGTTATTTATTTTCCATATTAATAAAACGATCAAAAAGGGAACTGTGTTTCGTTTGTGTTTATCCTTTTTGTTCGCTTTATTAACATTGAAAATAATATGAAAACTATTTGCTAATAATATTCTCTTTTCTGTTCTCTAATAAATTAAATTCAAATTCCAAACTTAATCAACTAGTCAAAATTTAATCATTAAATTCAAATTTTGAGTAGTTAATTATCAAATTCAAATGTTGGATTTAATTATCAAAACTTGAACTAAGTTTGAAATCTGATAAATTCCAGAAGAGATTGAAATGGAAAAATAATGTTTGATTGTGAATTTCGATTGAAAGTATTTTAAAAAGTAATTTTAAAGCTCAAATTTTATGATAAGTTTTATCATGGTTCGCAATTAACTTCTTTTGTTGATAAGAAGGTAATGTCAACAGATGAAGTTACAAAATATATAACAAACTAATTCAAACGCTAAAAGTAAGAAAATTGACTCACATGGCCAGCTAAAGTTCTCAATGTTGCTTAAATGTTTAAAAGAAATTGTATTAAATGTAATTGTAAATTTTTTTTCTGCAAAATGCTTAATTTATGTGCGAATCTATTGACTTTAATTCAATGATTTCTCGCTTTGCGAATGTTTTTTATTTTTACGAAAAAAAAGGCGGATTTTTTTCTAGCTTTCGTATTTTTATTACTTATTACTATTTTTTATTATTATTATTATTATTATTAATTATTAATTATTAAAATTTTCATTTTTTTGAAATATTTCAAAAGTATTCGATTAATAAAAAATTTTTGAATAAAATTCTATGTAAATATTTAAATATTTTCGTAAATAATAAAAATTCCACAGGAATTCAATTATTTACAATTATTTTAAATATTTCAAAAGTATTCGATTAATAAAAAATTTTTGAATAAAATTCTATGCAAATATTTAAATATTTTCGTAAATAATAAAAGTTCCACAGGAATTCAATTATTTTTTCGTTTTTGTTTAAATTTCTTCGACATAATTCAATTATTTTGATAAATAATAAAAAATTTCTTACAGAGTTTCAATTATTTTCAAAAATTAAGAAACTCATCATTGAGTTTCAATTTTTTTTCATACAATAATTTGTAAATGAATTTCTCGATTAATGTAATTATTCTTAAAAATATAAAACTTTTATAAAAAATCCTTAAAAATTCAATTATTTGAAACTTTGTCGATAAAATCATTATGAGAAGTCAATTTTGATAAACATTCAATTATTCAATAGAATATTTAATTTTTGTATTTTAAATAATTAAATTCTCGTAAAAATTTCAAATAAAAATTCATTTAAAAATGAATTTTACTTAAAAACAGTAGGAAAAAAAATTGAATATTAGAAAAAAGTTACAAATGATTGCAGATATTGAATTATTTTTAAAAGTTATAAAAGTTTTAATAGAAATTCATTTATGTTCTAAAATTTCAATTATTTCCAATCGTATGAAAATTCTTCTCCGAATTTCAATTCTTGTCAAAAATTTTGATAAAGCTTGTCAAATTTAAATTCTTTTAAAAAATTATTCTCATATCTGTGGTTTTCAATATCTACTATTTCAACAAATTTTTGCAAAAGAATTTAATTATTTAAAACATTTTTTTAATAAATTTCTTCGCAATAATTTCATAAATAAATAAAAAAGTTATACAAAAATTTTATTTTTACTTTTTTTAATACTTTCACTATTTCGAGTCCTGCTTGTGCGTAATTCTTAGTTTTTTTGTAATTAAAATCGAACTGATTTTGTATGAGAAAAAAAGGGGGAGATTTTCCTGTTGAATATAAAGTCAGTGGATCGGGGCTTGAAGCTACAGTTTTTTTTCTCTTTGAAGCAAAGAAAAATTATTTTATTAACTTATTTTTTGGATTAATTATCAATTTTCTTTTTTTGATTCTTTTGTTTTGATTTTCTATGGTTTTCTTGTGTTTTGGCATTTTAAAGAATCGTTAGCAATTATTAATTTACTATTGTCGCTTTGGTGTATGACGGACTGGGTTGGTTTCCCCCAAACAGACCCGTTCTTTACAGACCTGTCAGGATTGACACTTCAATCGGGCGTTGGAGTTGGACCTGCGGGACGTTTGGTGAAGGACGAATATACGGTAGGTGGAGGAACGGCAGCCGCCGTGACCGGTGTTGGTGCCAGTTCAGGAATGGAAGTTGATGGGGAAATGAATCAAACGATTCAACATCATCCACCAACACAACCACCTGCTGCAAATAATCCACAGCAACCACAACAACCATTTATGCCCGGTCATTCAACTCAAAATCCAGGTATTTTCGCAATTGGTTCTTTTTTTCTTCCCCCAATCCTACACAAATTTTCTTTTTATTTTCTGCAAATTCCTCTCCTCTTTTTTTTTGCTTTTTAGTTTCTGCTTCTTTTTTATTATTTGTTTTATTTTTTTGATTTTGTTTCGCACAGCCAATGGGGAGGGAATGTTTAGTGGAGGCGGGGGAGTTAATGGTAATAATCCACACAACAAATTGGAAGAGAATAATTGCCCCCGACAGACATGGATTCCCACGCCTCATCATTCTTCGACGCGAAACATACATCATTGTACGTACACGGGTTATTTTTTATTTTCAAATTATTATTATCATCATCATCTTTACTGTACACTGTTTTTTTTCTGTTTAACCGAGTTTCTATCGATTTATATTTTAAATTTAACGAAAGAAATTTGTTGATTTTTCAATGGAACCATTTTTTTGGTTTGTTTTCTTTTTTGAAAATTTATTTCCCTTTTTTAGCTGTAGTACATACGATGGGACATCCTGTTGGTAATCCACAGCAGCCGTTAAATACTCCGAGTGCTAATACGAGTGGACAAATTTTGAATTCCAATCCGGGACAGACTGCTGAGCCTTTCTACGGAACCACGACACCGCCTCAGGATCTTAATCAACCTCAACCTGCTGTTGATCCATTGGCAGCGACTTTAAGTACGTTTAATCAATTTCTTAAATTGAAAAAAGGAATTTATTGGTGGAGATAGGAGTTTTTATTTTTTTGTTTTGTTTTTGTAACAGGTGGAAGTCAAGGTTCTCCAGTGTCACCGGTGCATTTACATCATCAAAATGGTTTTGCCGTGGCCGCAGTGACGAATCCTTATAATACCGGTGCACCACAATGGACTGGTGCAAATACTTTAACTTACACGCAAAGTATGCAACCTCCCGATCATCGACACCTGCACACCACATCATATTGTAAGTTTCTTTTCGTAAAGTCATTTGGTAAGGTTTATAATGTTAATAATTAGCAGTGTAGAAGAAAATCTAATTTTCAATTCCAAACATTTTTAAGTTTCTTGATCAACGAATTAAACAAGGAAAAATTTGTAAACGTAAAAATTTAATTATTCAGTTAAAAATCTTCTTTTTTATTGAATCGTTGATGATAAACGTTGTAAATCTCATCCACGTCTTACATTTTGGATGATTCTTTGCAAAGAGCACGATTTGGTTAGTAAAGTTAATTAAAAAGTAAAATATTAAAAAAGTTCAATTAACTATTTTAATTATTTATATTGCAATTTATTTAAATTAATAAATTTATACATTATTTCAAAATTTAAATTTATGTATTTTAATAAAATTCAAATTTTATTGTAATTATTAAATAAAATTTCGGATTAATTTCGACATCTGTAGAGGCAGATAAAAAATTGATTCTTGTAAGTGGTGTTCAAGTTTTGTATAAAATTAACATTAAAATTTGTTTTTTAAATGTAACTATTTAGATTAGAAAAAACTATTTTTAATATAATGAGGATAATGTTAAGAATGGAATTTTCAGGGGGTGCACACGGTGGTGAAGTGGGAGGAAATTTACTCTCGAGTCAACCAGCTCCGGAATATTGGTGCTCTGTTGGCTATTTTGAATTAGACACTCAAGTAGGAGAAACTTTTAAAGTAAGCAGTAGTTGTCCTACTGTCACCGTTGACGGTTACGTTGATCCCAGTGGTGGTAATAGATTTTGCCTTGGTGCTCTCAGCAATGTACATCGTACAGAGCAGAGCGAAAAAGCTCGCCTTCATATAGGTAATTTCATTTTCTTTCTAATTTTGCATTTCATTTACATTGCTTTATAGAAATGTTGCTTCTTCTATTTCTTGAATTTATTTATTTTCGAGTTTTATTAATTTATGATTTTATTTAGTGTTTAGCTCGATTTTATTTTGCGTTTAGTTTAATTTTATTTAGCGTTTAATTATTATTTACTAGTATTATTAGTAATTTTATTATTAGCTTCCTTCGTTGCTTCTTCTTTAAAATATTAATTTTTCAAATAAATTTTTTATTAAAATTATTCATGACTAAAATATTTTTGATTTGTAGGGAAGGGAGTCGTTTTGGATTTAAGAGGCGAGGGAGATGTTTGGCTGAAATGTCAGAGCGAGCATAGTGTCTTTGTTCAGTCTTACTATTTGGATAGAGAAGCTGGACGTGCTCCTGGTGATGCTGTTCACAAAATCTATCCAACCGCGTATATTAAAGTGTTCGATTTGAGGCAGTGTCACAAGCAAATGCGAGGACAAGCTGCCACTGCCCAAGCGGCGGCAGCGGCTCAAGCTGCAGCAGTCGCTGGACATCTCACTCACGGGGCTCCCATTACAAAAAGTACGTCTCACATTCTTTCACTAAAAAAAATATCATTAATTCTATTTATACTTATGAGGAAATTAATATTTCTTTTTAATATCAGGCCTGAGTGCGGCTGCTGGCATCGGGGTCGACGATCTGCGACGACTTTGTATCTTACGATTAAGTTTTGTTAAAGGATGGGGACCAGATTATCCAAGGCAGAGTATAAAAGAAACACCCTGTTGGATTGAGGTTTGTTTTTTAATTATCAAAATTCGATTTTACACTTTTAAAATATCTATTTTTTAATAATCTAGTCATAGATAATTTTTAATTTTTAAATTAAACATAAATTTTTATTATATTAAAGGTGCATCTTCATCGAGCACTTCAACTCCTTGACGAAGTGCTTCACACGATGCCAATCGATGGACCTCGAGGCATCGAATAATTCGAGTAATATTTATTGATAATATTATCAAAAAAAATACCGAATGGAAAAAACTCCATGTTCAAAGAAAAAAAAATAGAAATCCATTTCTATGCATATAACAGTGATATTATCACTCAAGACACTCCAAATAATTAATCGGAAATCACTCAATATAGAAAATCATATTTCGTGCACAGCATTAGAAGAAAGAAGAAAAAAAAATAATGGACAATGGTAAGCGATAGTTTTGTATTATATATATATTAATCCAGCGATTAATTATTATAACAAAATATTGTTATTTGCTACGAATTTTGTTCTTTTTTAAATGGTCGAGAATTTTTATAATCTATGAATAATAGGCGGTGATGCAAATGAATGTTTTTAAAAAGTGAGAGAAAGGGAAACGAACATTTTCGAAAAAAAAACAAGCGAAAGGTTGACGAAAACAAAAAAAAAGTTTGTTCCTTTTTCCAGTTATTTAGTGGTTTCTTTTATTTTAAAGTCTTCGTATTATCGATATTTGTTTTATGATTGCAAAAGAAAAAAAAGCAGTGTTTTTTATTCAATATTTTTAGAATGATAATTATTATTATATTATTATAATAATTATTATTATTTTTATTATTATCATTGTTGTTGGAGAAGAGGATAAAAATATTTCTTTGCAAAGGTACAAAGTTCTTTAGAAAAAAGAAAAATAGGAAAATTATTACTTCTTCTCCAATTATTCGTCAGTGTTGCTATTATGACGTAGAACTTGTTGAATACTTATATATCTAATATTTAAGAAACATTTTATTATTATTATTACGTATTTGTGCGAATATTCATAAAAAAAATATATATAGATATATATATATTTAAATCTGTATATGTTTGACAATATTGTCAAGAGGTTTAAAGAGTTAACCAAATATTATTGTTCAAAAGGCAATATTGACAAGAACAAAGAAAAACATTAATTTTGACATTTTTTTATTTTTTGACTTTTTAAACCACTTGCTCAAGCTGTAGAAAAAGAAACAACCAATCGTGTGTATTTATATAACATATTCGATCTTGAGATTTTTATTTCTTAAAATTTCCCTCGTTTTAGCAGTTTGATAAAAAAAAACCAATAATTAGAAGTTTTTAATTTTTATTGAAAATATTCAGATGATTCAGATTAATTAGATACCGAGTTTTTCGTCATACCGAGACCAAAAACATTTTTTTTGTTTGTAAAATCGATATAATACGATATAAATGAAAGAGACATTAAATAAGTAAAATGGAAAACAAATTAATGTAAGTGAAACAAAAAAAAAGTGTTATGCCTTCAAAATGAATGTCACACTGCCTGTACGAGAAGAAAAATAAGAAATTCTATGAAACTAAGAAATAGAGAAACAAAATAATAAAACAAAAAAAAACAAACAAACAAATGGAGATATTTAAGAAAATCTTCACACCAACAAAGCATGTGCCATCTTTTTAATATTGTTCGCGGAGAGTAAGATTTTAAGAATTTTGTACGAATCTTGTATTTTATAGCACAGAATTTCGATCATGGTGCTCAACTATGACGAATTAACAGTAGAATATTGTATGAAAGATTGATTCATAAATGAAATCGAATTTTATATATTCACAAACAAACAAAAAAAAAAGAATAATCTACATATAGGTATACAAAAAAAAGCGATATTTTCTTTGCGAAATGAAAAATTATACGTTTTTTGCACACCAAATCACGTTACGCGCACAATGCATTGAAAAAAATAATACTTAGGAATGTACGCTTCGATTTTCAAATGGTTTTTTTTTAATTGTAGGGAAGGAAAATTTTCTCAAATGTTGAAAAAGGCAATTTCGAAAAAAATGATTAAAAAAACGTTTTCATCGAATTTTTTTTTATCTAAGAGTTAATAAACAAATTTTTTTGTTTATTTATTTATTAAAATTGATTTTTATAAATATATAAATATAGAACACCCGCGAAGTGATTGATATTCGAAAAAAAAAATTGACGGCTATGAAAATCGGGAAATAATTTTTTATATTCATTTATATTACGAAGTGATTTTTTTCTTGTAAATTTCTTGTTATATTTAAGGAAGAATTTGACAGACAATCGATAGAAAAGTTAATTTAATATCACAATTTTTTTAAATTACTTTAGAAGTGTAAAAATAATACAATTTTCAACATCTTGAACAATTTAAATTTGCAATTAATTAGAAATTACAATTTTCTATGAATAAGAAACGATTTTGTTAAAATTAAACGTGAAATTTAAAAAATATTTCTTATTGTTGGTAAAAAGTAATTTTTATTCAAATGAAACGTTTAATTGTCCAAAATGTTGAACAATTCTTTACCCTTCTAACATTTTTTTTTTATTTGTCTTTTCTTGATAAAATGCAGAATTATAAAATTTGACTAATTTTTATTTTTACTGTCTATCAGATTCGTTCTTAATAAAAAAATTTCTTTTATTTTTGAAAAGTTAGTAATTTTTTTACTCGAGAATTTAAACAAATTACGTTAAATTTCATATTTTCGAATTTTTATACAAAGTTAAAATTATCTATAGTAATATTTTAAAAAAAACTAATAATTGTTTTATTTTGTATATATATATTTATATTATATAGGTTGTATTTTTAGTTTAGTAATTAGTTGTTTTCTATTTAGTAAAATAACAATAATTTGCAAAGTTTAACATTAGTGTTACATAATTTTAGTACGTGATTAAAATTCCCTAGTTACAGAAATTTCGGGGAAAAAAATATTTTAAAGACGGAATTTTATTAAAAAAAAATAATATGAAGGGGAGGGAAAATTTGTCAAATTTGAAAGTAATAGGTGACAATTTTTCGAAATATATTTATAAATATATATTTTTGAACGAAGCGCACAATCCTAATTCATTAACGTTTGTTAACGTTAAAAAAAAATTCTCTCGTTTGATTTTCTTGAAAAGTTTTCTTTTCAATTCAATTAAATTCTCGTGTCGAATAATCTGACAGCCTTAAACCATTCGAAATTATTGAAAAGTGTAGAATTAAATTTTTCTTTCTGCAATTTTTATACGAGAATAAAAAAGCGGCTTACATATTTTTTTTCTTTTTGTAAGCTCTTATTGAATTCTACTTTAAAGAGTTCTTTAATCATTAAATCCATTTCATAGATTCTACAAGAATTTTTAAATAAATTTCTACTTAGTAACGAAATATTGTTTTCAATATTGCAATTTTTTTATTGATAAAATACGATCAGATTTATTTTAATCTTTTTTTTAAGTAGAAGAAAATAAATTGATAATGTTTAGAAAAAAATTTAATAAAGTTTTTATTTTGATGATTTTGACAAAAAAAAACTTGAAATGAATTGAATGATTAATTTTATAAAATGTATATAACTTTTCATTTTTCCATAAATCGTATACATGCGTGACCCTATTGTGTTTAGTAATAATGATAATTATAACAATATAATATAAATAATTATGATTAAGTAACGACGAAAACAGTACAACACTTAAGCATCTGTTAGTCGGTATATCTAAAAAAAATCACCTAATGTACCTTCATAAACTACATTATTCCGTTGATCATTGTTGAAACTAGAGTCTCTCTCTTGTTTTTTTCCTATATTTTTCGTTTTTTTATATATCAACAGTTAATAAAAGTGCAATAGAAACTAAAAACTCCAAACCGGTAAATACATTTTAATAGAACTAGCATCATAAGGTACATTAAGTAAATAAATTATGTTAACGATGTTTAAGATTTAAAAAAAATGATTTGCTATGCCATAAAAACGAAAAAAAATACAAAATAATATTGTACCTTCTCCAGCGATTTTTTTTAAAGTATATAGAATTTATTTTTTAATTTCTGCCTTGTACACATTCGATCGACTTGCGAAAAAAAAATTACTTTTTTATCGTGCCAATGTGTTTTTTAACTGACAAAAAAAATATAATCGAAAAATGCGTATTTTTACCACAGAGATGGAAAGCGTAGAATTTCATGTGAATTTAGAGGATATTAAAATGAAAATGTATTTGAATCTATTTGTAATTCTTTTTTCTTTATTTTAAGCTAAACATTTTGATATTTTTCATCGTTATATTTATTATTTTCAATGTAATAATTTACGGCTGAGAACTTCTCTTTTAAAACATTTTAACTTTTACGTTTATTTCAATATATTTTAGTTATTTTATTTTTTATTTAATTCAGTTTTTGTTTTATTTCAATTTTTATTTTAGTTTTTATTTTAATTTTAATTTCAATTTTAATTACAATTTTTCCGTTTGAAAGTTCAATATTTCGAGATTGATTTTTGATCGATTGAAAATAATTAAAATTAAATCACGAATAAGAAAAAAAATGTTTGGCTGAATAAAAGAAATTATGAATGTTCAATTTCGAAAAAAAAGAGGCAGCCTCTGTGATAAAGCAGCGATAGTTTTTAGAAGTTTTTCAAATTCACCGACTGTTGGAACGATGTTCTTAATTCTGTTTTTTCTCTTGTTTTTAATTTTTAATTTCCAACTTTATGGAACACCGTTAGGTTCCCTTTTTTCATTGATTAATATATATTTTTAAATGTCACGCGACACTACACGATACTCAAAAAAAAAAAAAAAAGTTTGATAAACTTTTATTTGTGTAAAAAGAAATTCCATCGTTTGAAGTAATCTCATTATAGACTGACGTCGAGAATAAAAACATTTTTTTTTACTTTAAAAATTTGAATGGAAAATTGTTTAAAAAAATATTTTACACTCTTTCTTAACCAGGAAGATAAAAAAGAAAAATTTAAAGAAAAAAATTCTGTTGGAAAAATATTTTTTTTTTTCAATCCTTAAATCATTAACGTTGTAAACTTCAAGTGTTAAAAATGAAAAAACTTGAAGTTTACAACGTTAATGATTAAGGAATGAAAGAAAAACAATATTTTCCCCTAGTAGAATTATTTATTTAAATTTTTCTTTTTTAATTTCTAAAAGACAACATAATTAAAAATTTTATTGAAGAAAAAATGATTTAATAAAATTTTTAATTGAATTTATAATTGAATTTTCAATTTGATTAAATTTCAGTAAAATTCAAAATATTTCCGAAAGAAAATCTTTAGTATTATTTTCGACGTCATTCTATAAAATTCTTTATCGACCCTTTTTATTGACATTGTTTACTGTTATCTCCATATAACAATAAGAAGAAAAAAACTTGTCATCTAGATTATTTAGATATAAAAGGAAAATATTTTAGAAACATGACTTTTTAACTACTTGTAATTAAGTAACAAACAGACAGGATCTCTTGAGTTGAGTTACAGCGTTAAGTATTATATATCGTTAAAAGAAAAAAAAGAATTTGAAAATTTACTATGTTTCTAATATTTGAAAATTTATTTCTTATATTTATAGAGTCTGCTGCTAATCAATGACAGATTAGATAATTTTTTTTTCTTACATTAAAATGCGTTTTTGTTTTTGGTTTTTCTTTTTGTACAATCCAGGGTTTTTTTACCGAATAAAATCGTGTGTGTCTAAGCCAAAGATGTTCGGATGATATATTTATATTGTTGCATTACGATTAACTGGAAAATGTATATTTACTCAAAGCTGTATACAACTATTCTCAATAATAAATAGTGTCACAACCCAAAAGAAAAAAAAAATAAATTGTGGAATCTGATACTGAAGGAGTGTGTCTTTTATTAATTTGTCGTCCTATAAGTTCTGGAACTTTAAATGAAATGGGATTTTTTGTCGATGTAAATAAAATTCAGAACTTATGAGAAATTAATCCTTACTATTTTGATTGTGAAACATTTTTTTCTTTATTAAATATATATACATACCGTTTATGGTAATTTATCGTGAAACTTTTGAATAAAATTTTAAATTTGTTTATTGTTGTTGTTTTTTAGTTAATAAAAGTTTATCTTCTGATTTCGGCGTTTTTTCAATTGAATAATAATCAGTGCCAGTGAATTTTTCTCCGTCGATGTCAATTGCATAATTATGGTTCACGACATTCTTCAATAGGGTCTCTATTGCTTCATCGATATTACTACTTGTTATCAAAGTTGGAATTAATTCCTGGGCTTTTCTCAATTCTTCTTTGGCGATTTCCAATTTTTCCTCTTTTCTCTTTTTGTGCTTCTCGATGGCATTCGAAATGAATTCCACCTTTAATTCACGTTCTTTCGCTAAACGTGCATCTCTCTCGATTGATCTCTTTTTATTCCACTCATCGTTAATAGTTGAGCATGCCAGAAAATCGTCATCCTTTGCCTGTTCTATTACTTCTGGATCCAATTGCACATTATTTTCTTCGGTCACTTTTATGAAGTGTCTTCTGCAATTTAGAAAAATAAAATTTGTTACTTAAATATACATTTCTTTTGGTAAAATTTTTATCCAAATGAAAATTTACAAGAAAAATGATTTTTTACCTTAATGATTTAACAGCTGTTCTGTAGTGATTGAAAAGAAGCTTGATTTCTTCTCTCTCTTCGTCGGGTATAACTGGTCTTGGGGGGAATTTGAACATTTTTGATTTAGCAATAGGAAGCCATGCAGGTTTTCGTTTCCAGGTACTGTGAACAGTGAGTTTGTAAAATCGTGGCATCCATGGTTGAGCCATTCTTAATTATAAAAACTGTATTTATGAGGGATTATTTCTGAAAATAAAAAGAAATTATTTCTATAAATTAAAAATTGAATTTTCAGAAGTGCTTACAAATTACGAAGTAGAATTTGAAACAACCAAATTATATTTTTTTAATACTTTACGTTTCAAAATATTTTTCTAACTTGTTTATCAAGAAATAAATTGTCATCATTTGAATAGAAAATTATATTTTGCTCTAAATCGTCAATTATAAAATTTGTAAACAATAAAAATAATAATAAACCACTAAGTCAATAACTATATTAATTAAGTATATGAAAAATTGTAATCAATTTCGTTAAAAAAATATGAAAAATTAAGAATAATTTTCTTTTTAATTAAGTTTTAATTAAACTTTTTAAATTTGTTTTTAATTAGTGTTAAACTGTTAAACGTAATTTATTGTCAAGAATATTTTATAACAAACAGACACGAATAATTTATTGTTGCTTAAATTATTAATTATATCCACGTTAGTTTAGTTTTATAAATTTGCTAACAAATTAATCTAAAATGTTTATTGCTTAAAATATTTACCTAACCTATTTGTATTAAAAAATATTAAATATGAAAATATATAATTATAGCAATAAGACGTGAAAGAAAATTCGAGTTATATGAATATGAAAGCAAATATTAAAAAAGAAATGTGCAAATAAATAACTTTACCTTATTTATGATCCTTTTAATCTTAAACAAATTATTTGTAGGTTATGTTACTCGTTGCGAGCATTGTATAATTGAAATGACACGCACTAATTAGATAGAAATTAATTAATATTCGACTTTAATCTCAAGCTCCGACTTTATTATAGTATATTTCTTTGAATATAACGAAATAATTGCAAAAAACAATATTAAAATTGTAAAAAAACTAAAGAGTACAATTCGACAGAAAAGACTATTTCTTAAGTTTCTTACGAACTTTTCCAAACTTTCCCGAAAGTTTCAATGTCAAATTTCAACAAATTGAAAACTTCAAAAACTTCTAATGAAACTTTTGGAAATTTATATTTAATATTTAAATTCAAAACAGACAGAGGAAATATAAATATAAATAGGGAAGCAAAATTATTATAAAATAATAATTAGTCACCTAGTAAACAAACTAAATTGTTTTATTAAATTAAGGTAAAAAAAGTTTCCATTAAAATTAAATTATTGTTATATATATTACAAAATTTATTATTTTATTTTTTATGTATTTTTTTATTATTATTATTATTTTATTTTTTGACTTTCTTTTATCTTATTTTCTATTGTTGCAGATGATTGAACTGTTTTTTAAATTATACGCAATGATTAGACAAAATTCTTCATTTTTTGCTCAGCTTGAAACTTTTTGAGGATTCAGGTAAAAAAATATCGGCAATCATCAGAAACTCCTCCTAAAATGAAAAGGGTCGAAGCTTAAGGGATTAGGGGAGAAATTCCTGCGGAAAATTAGTGTCATGCAAAAAAATGAAGAAAATATTTTTCTCAGGTAGTTAAAAAAAAATCTGAAGCTTCAGTTCTAGTTTCGCCGTCGACGTGATCAAGTCAATTTGGAAAATTTGAGTCTATCCTCAATTCACAGGTAAATTATTATAATTCTCTTATTTTAAATTCGAATTAATTACATTATTTCGATTTTTATTTTCATTTATTCATTTATTTATATTTAATTCAAATATTTAAAAAAATTATAAAATAAATAAATGATAAAAAGAAAGATTATTTTCACTCTAGAAATTTTTACAGCAATTAAAGAGAAAAAAATTTTCCATTTCAGAAGAAATATTTTCACAATGAAGTGCCACCTTTTTGTGAGTTTAATTCTCATTGGTAGTGTTCTTGGTGGAAGAATATCGCGTCAAATGACAAATGATAATACAGAAATTGCCCAGAATTACGAACGAATTTCAAATAATGGAATTCCATCGGAAAATAATGCGAGGATATATAGTCAAGAGAATCTCTCGTTTCCTGCTCGATATTTCTATCCAACATATCCGGAATATTCCGAGTACAGATATCCTTCCACTGGATATAATGGAGCAGTGATAAAATTACCAATCCCAACGGAACAACCAATTTCAAGTTGGACAACTGCTTTGACAAAATTAATTCCAATTTCGAGTTTTGCATTATTGTATGGTGCAAAAGCGGGAATTCTCATCTCCAGTGTATTGTTAATTATGGTATTGGGCCTTATTTTCACGACAACAATTTGCACATTCACACCACTTTGTACAATTTCCTTTCCCGCTCTCGCACTCACCAGAAATCAAGTAAGTGACAATATAGTATTCTTGTCGAAAGTCTGAAAAATAAATTTACAGTTTGTTTACATTTTTTTGGAATTATTTAGAAAATATTACTAAAAATTATATTCTGAATAAAAACATAATTATAAAAAAATTATTATTAAAAAGACAAAAAAAAAGGAAACTATCGAATTGTGCTTCAATTGTTGCAAAAATTAGAATTTTTTCTGTTTAAATAAATATTTAATTACTATTTTTTCATAAAAAGAAAAAATTTTAATTTCCATTTTAAAAAGTTTCGAAATTAAAACCACTTGGAATTCAATTATTTCCAAAAATTGCAGCCTGAATTCATACAAAATACAATTATTTTTTCAACTTTCAAGTAAAATTATTCGTTAAACAGTTTATAAGAATTTTCCAAAAGTTTCTTACAGAATTAAATTTTCTTTTCCTTAAGTTTTCATTACGTTCAAATGAACGAAAATTTTCCAAAATTACTAGACAAAGAATCAATTTTTTGTTGGTACAAAATTTTCTTTTTCAAAATACAGAAATTAAAAGAGGTGAAAAAATAACGTTGTTTAATAAAACGTCCAAAACTTTAGAAACAGATATTTTAAAAAATAAATTTATAATAAAAATTTAACGAATAATTTTATAATAAATTCATTTTTATGTAAAATATCAATAAAAGTTTTAATAATAATTCGTTAATCTCACTGAAATTAAAAAACTCGTTTTTCAGATAAAAGAACAAGTCGCAGAATTAGCAAAAAATTACATAACGCCAGAATCTCTGAACGCGGCAACGGTTCTTGTTCAGGAGGCCGTTGAAAAATACTCGAGAATCCAATCAGAGGAAGACCAAAAGGAGACGTCAACATTTGAAACACTATCAACCGTTGAATCGACAGCTTCTTCAATTCAAATAAAAAATTCAACGAATCAAACAACATCCACAACTGAATCGACAGTATTAGTTTAAATTTAATTATTTTACTTGAATATTGAATGAATCAACATTCACAACTCAGTCTTCAGTATTAGTTTAATTTTAATTATTTTCGACTTTAATTTTTGTACAGTTCTAGTGTAAAAGTTGAAAAACATAAATAAAGCATTTTATAGTAAAGAAAAAGAGCAACTGATTATTTGATAGAAAAATATATTAAATTTATTAATTATTAATGCAATAATCTTTTTAAGATTTCCTCTCTTGACAGGCAAAATAATTCGGTAAAAAATATTCAATCTTCCTCGATAATCTTCTCAATGGTGAATTTTTTTTATCTGAAAAATATAATAATTACGAGATTAGTATTTTTTGATTTTACTATAATTTTTTTGAATTTTACGCTGTAATTATTTCTTTCAAAACCAAACGGTCTAGACAGTAAATTCTAGTAACTTCGGAGTATGTTTAACTAATTTTTATCAAAAATTTACTTCGAACGTAAAAAAATTTACTCTGAAAATAGTTCAAGGATTTTTATGAATCAAATTCGTAATCAATTAAAAGCGGTATTATTAAATTTAAAATTTAAACACAGAGATTCCGTTCAATAAATTAAATTAGTAATAAAATAACAACAGTACCTTAAAAAATTCGAGCAATTTTCATGATTCTCCTCTGTACAGAATCTTCATCACGAATTTTAAAATTGCTGCAATCTCAATAATTCAAGTGATTTGTTCACGATTTATTCATTTTCTTTGTTTTTCCATTTTCCTTGTTTATTGCAATACTTGAAGTTTCAGAAGAAAAACATCTTTAACGATAAGATTCAGCTTGACGGTCGCTTCCTGTTGCATTACCACAGCATCTTCGTCTTCGTCAACTTCTTTTTCTCTTCCGTTGCGATCATCTCCATCCTCTTCATCTTCTTCTTCCTCATAACCAGTATCGCCATCATCTTCATTTTCCCCTAATTCCTTTTGTTTGATGAATTTTTCCTAGAAAGCAAAAAGATTCAATTACTACAAAAGAAAAAGAACCAAATGTTAAAATGTGTATTTTTCAAGTCGTTCGAGTTTTTTTTTAAGGAGAAATCATCATCGTAGAGATTTTCAATCAGATTTCGTTTAGAAAAGCATATTTGTTTATTATCATTATTATTATTATTGAAAAATAGTGCATTTTTCACCATTTAATCCCATTAAAGATTTAACTTTCGCTTCACGAACAATAAAAAAAGGGTTTAAAAAAATTAATTTCTCGCTCAATTTAATTTCTTCTGAATCGCAAAAGAAAATTTTAAAAACACATTTCGAGTTTTTACAATTGAAGATAAATGAAAATAATTTGAATGATGAAGAAAATTTACAAGTGATGTGTTTTCGATATTTTAGATGTTCGGAAAAAGAAATTGATATTTTGAAAATATCATTTCTAAATTACGCAATGAGAATTAAAATACTTTAATTATTATTCAAGTCTTCACATTCCAGCGTGTTTCATGGAAGAAATGTGAGAAATTTTCGACCAAAAACCAAGAAACGAAATGAAATTTGTTAACTTTTCCAAATTTCACGCACATAAAAGTACTTTTCGAAAAGAAATTCCATTTAGAAGTTTAAATTATTTTCCCTGAGTATATTGAGAACCGATTTATTTTATTAATTTTTTTTGAGAGAGCTTAATTTTTTCTTCACACAAAGTTGTGGATTTTTTTTTGTTTTAAAGAGAGAAAATATCAATCAAGCAGCCCAGAAAAATAAATTAATCCCTGACAACCTTTTTTTATACAATAATTAATATCAGAAAATTTGGTTGTCATGGGGTTTGTTAAAGAAGCTCTGGGCTGGCTTAGAATAAAAAAAATGTTGACTTTCGCTAAACTTTTAGAGACTTAAAAAAAAATTTTTGGATTTTTCAATCCTTTGGTAGTTTTCTAAGCATATACCTATAGTATTGGAAAAATATCTTTAAATGCCCACAAAATCCCAATATTTTCAATTTTTCAATTTTTCAAAATTTCATATACAGATGAAATTTTTAATTATAAATTATAAATATAAAATTTACAACTATAATCGTGGAAAAAATGTATTCGTGTCGGTTTTTAGTTTTCTTTACGGTTCAATTATTATTTGTGTATGTGTGTTTTTTTCTAAAGTAAATTTTATTTTACTTTTAATAATTTGTTTTTTTTTTATTAATGTTTAATTTATTTAAATATATATATTTTTTAATTAATTAATTAAATAATTAATATAACTTTGGTACAGAATGAAATATTTTTTTTTCATTATTTAAAATATTTCTTTGGTAACAGAATAAAGAGTTAAAGGTATATTTAAATTTCCCATCATATAGATTTCTCACAGCCCACCCAAAGTTAATATATAAGATTATTATTATTATGGTTTAATAACGTTTTCACAAAGTTTACTCACCTCAGTGCAGCATTTCATTTTCTACTGGTTTCAAGAAAGTTAGCCTATGTGATTGCTGATTTCTTCTCCATTTTAAGTTTCAATGTCGATCAAAAGCATAGTATAGAGTTAAAAATGTTAAAAAATAAGAATCTCTCTCTTTTTTTGTATTATAATTATTGTTGGTCACAGAATTTCTTTTCTTTTCTTTTGCACAACTAAATAAATATTTAGAACGATTTCCGTTAGTTTAATAAAATGTTAATTAAATTAGAGGAAAATTAACATTACTGAGTTGACAAAAAAAATATGAATAATAATTATAGAAAAAATGGAGAAAGAAATAATAGAAAAAATATCAAATACAAAAAAAATATTGATTAAAGAAAATATTAATATAAAAACATTTATAACAAATAAATTGAAAAATTTATTCATAGTAAATAATATTGATATAATAAAAAATATTCGCAAAAAAATATTCCTATACAAAAATATGGGCAGAAAAAAATATTCATAGCAAAAAATGTTAATGGAAAAGAATATTGATTCAATAAAATATTTTAAAAAAACATTCATAGTAAAGAATATTGATAGACAACAATATTGATTTAAAAAAATTAATAATAGAAAAATATCCATAGCAGAAAATATTGATTAAAAAAATTAATAATAGAAAAATATTCATAGCAAATAATATTTGTAGAAACAAAGAGTTAGAAAAAATATTCATAGAAAAAATATCCGTAGCAAAAAATATTCATAAAAAATATATTCATAGCAAAAAATATACAAAGAAAAAAATATTCCTGGAAAGTATATTAATAGAAAAAAATAATAGAAGAAAAGATTAATAAAACAATATTCTAAACAGAAAAAAATTCAAATTTAAACATTTGAATAAAGACTAATAAATGCAAAATTAAAAACAAAAATAATTAAGTAATTAAATACCAATAGAATACAACTAAATAAGAAAAGTAAAAAAAATAATTAACTACGATTAGAATCTACTTATGAAAAGTAAATTTAGAAAAATGATAAACAAAAATGAAAAATGATACAAAAAATACAAAATAACAAAAATGAAATAACAGCAAAAATAAACAAATCACAAAAATTAGTAAAAAAAACACTACTTTCTCGATCTATATTACAACACTTTAACAAAAAAATTTAAATGTCACAATTTTTGCTAAAAAGAAATAAATCTAACTTTGATGAATAAAATTCCAAGTAGGTAAAACATAATATTTAGTAATTTACTATTATTAATTAAATAGACATAAGATAATTAAGTATTCAGTATAAAGTTAACAATTATATTGTGATATTAAAATGTTCCGATTTTTAAATATCATTTAAATATAATTTAAATATTTTTGAAAACACAATTTACATGCACTTTCAAAAAATTTCCATTTTTTTGGAAGCATTGCAATAAAATCCATGCTTTTAAAAATATTTCTTAAATATATTAATATATTTTTAAGAAATACTTTAATATTTAAAAAAAACAAATAAATAAAATTAATGTTATATTAAAAAACAAAAAAATATATTAATTACATTAAAAACTAAATTATTCAGATTAAAAATAAAAAGTTATCTTCAATTTAATTGTAAACGCTAATCGATAAATAAATAAATTTATATGTAAAATTTCTAAATTTACATTATTTCCTGAATATGATTTATATTACATTAATTATTAATCATTTTAAAAAAATATTAAATGTAATTAAATTGCATTTGCACAAAAAAAATATTAAATGTCGGACAACTTCGAAGTAAATTCGATTCGATAATTAATTTCCCTTTTACCCTTTTAAATAATTAAATAATTAAATAAATTATTTATAAATGAATTTGTCTTTAATGTCAATGACTATTAGACAATTTCACTTTTGAGGTTTAAATAATAAAGGAAGATTTCTTTAATTTTTAAAGAAATCAATTTTAATTCACTTATTCTGCCAAAAGGCTGACCCTTTGCAAATTGAACCTGGAAAGAAACTATTACGATTAAAATATCCGTGAAACAACCATTGGAAGTTAATTATTATATTATTAATTGTTAAAAAAAAATTCGAACCTAAATTTGATTCACTTATTCTATAAATAATATTTAATATTTCAACCAACGATGAAATTTCAAAAAAAAAAAATTTAATTTAATTTTTGCTAATTCGTAAAGTAATATTTTCAATAATTTTCTATCTACATAAAGAACTTTTCAATTACTTTTAGATTATTAAAACAATAAATAATTTAACTAAACAAAAAAATCGTTGAAAAATTAATTAAATAAATAATTATCTAGCAGGTTACAAAATAATAATTGAAAAAGTTAAATTTAATTATTGTGCCTCTAGATCTTTATTGATTAAATGGATTTTCTTTCGTTCTCTTATACACAAACTTGTAATGTTATAATTATTAATTCTCTAAACTTAAATGTCTTAATCTAAATTTATCGCCGAATATTAAAATTATCGTTTCGATTAATTTGTAAAAAAAACCTTTTTTCCGCAATTCCTGTTTTTTTTGTTTCTAATTCCCAGTGCGAAAAGCAAAGTAACAATTATAGTTATTTAAAAAAAACGGTACAATAATAAATCGCATTAATAAAATACAAAAATTATTTTTTCAATAATGCGAAAATTCACAAATTAAAATCGAAACTCTAATTTTAATTGATTGAGTATAATTCTCTATAGAGATTATGTTTATCAATAGGTATTTGTTTTCTTTTTTGTTGTTAAGTGATTGCTTGAAAAATGTGTTTTTATTTAAATATTGGACAAAATAAATTTGTCACTCTTTTGACAACTAATTTTTGATAAATTTGCAATTATATTCCCTCTCTTGACGTTGTCACAGAAAAAATAGGTTACAAATTTATCAAAAGATAAAAACCACTTCGTCGAAATAATTATGAAATTGAAACTCGCACTCAATTGCCAGCACACACTTAATGTTTGCCACAAAATTTTATATAGGATTCAAAAAGAAATTTAAAGTTAAAATTTATTTTCCAAAATTAAGTGGGTGTTGGTAACTGAGTGCCACTTTCAGCCTCATGAAATAATTATTAATTATTTCTTACAAATATAGTTTGGACTCTTCAATTCATATGTATCAATTATCAATTAATTGGTTCAAACACTCTAGCTTGAAGCTAAATTCTTTTTTTTTATCTCATATACTATGGAAAAAAGGAGAAATGTTTACAATTCAAATTTTCATTTCCGGCACTGCCGTTCATTGTGTTTTGAGATTTAATAAAAAAAACCATTTCAAGCTCAACGTCAATTTTCAATTTAAAAAAAAATTATTTTTTAAATTTTTTACTTATTCATTTATTTATACTATTTAATTAATTCATTCATTCAAGGAAGAAATTGAATCAAAAAAAGGAAATAAAAACTTTCTTCTCGAAAAAAAAATAATTATAATGTAATTCTAATAGGAATGAAATTTTCTCCAATTTGCAAAAATTACAAAAGGCAAATTTTTTTCCACACTAATTTTATAATAGGAGAACAAAAATATCGAGACGAGAAAACGAAAATTTTTCTTCTATCAAGACTAGTATGAACGTGCACATGAATTTTTATTGATGAATATTTTTTTATCACAATCGTCAAAAAAAGACTAATGAAGTGAATTATACAAAAGAAAATGAAAAATGATTACTTGTTGCGACACTTTTGTTTTATGAGCTTGAAAAGGTGTCTCTCTTTCTCTACTTTTATGTATATATGAAGGACGTGAAAAATATTTAAAAATCTCTATTCGTCAGAAATACTGAAAAAAATATGCTCATTTTAATAAGTGCGCGATAAAAGTAGCAACTAATTACGAGACGCAGTCAATCGAGTTTACACAAATAACGAAGATTTTCATTTTTAATAAAATTTCTTTCACGAAACTTCAAATTTTCAATCATTACACGAAAATTCAATATTGCCTCTATCGACAAAATATCAACTGTTGAATGTTCAAAAATTATAAATTCAAATTATCAATTATCAAAAAATTGATATTATTACAAAATTATTCCGTCTGTAATTATTAAAATAGTATTTTTTAATTTAAATGCTTTGAAAGAACCTTCGTTTTTTTCTCTTTTCAAGACAATTCAAAACTGAATTATTATAATTATATTAAAAAGGCCGATTTTAATTAAAATTAACAAATTCTTGCTTCGTTTACTCGAAATTTCTTTTCCTCTACTGAAAATCGATAAATTTTAATTATTACCGGAATAATTTGTAATCGTCTTTCTCTTTCTCGTTGGGAATATTAAAATCAGTACTTATTTAATATCCAAAAAAAAATTCAAATTTTCAATAACAAAAAAAAATGTAATCGTAAAAAGGTATTTTTTGTGATAACACAAAAGAATATCATTTGTAACAGCGAAGATTTCAACTTTACTATTTTATAATATGAATATTAATATATTCAAATATCGATATCAATATATTTTTCATGTACGTGATTTGTATAAGCGATTAAAAATTAAAATTATCCAGAGAAGAGTTTTGATATATTGTAAATATTTTAATACCGTCGACGTTTATTCGGAAAGTCATCATTACGATTACGATCATTGCCCCCTTGCCAACGGCCTCCACTACCACCGGAATTACCACCACGTCCACCACCACCACCGCCGCCTCCACCTCCCATATTTCCTCCCATGTTTCCTCCCATATTTCCACCCATATTACCCCCCATATTGCCGCCCATTTCTACCCGCATATCCATCAAATCCATTATTTGGTTGTGATCGTCTCTGTAACCCCCACGATTGTTACGATCGTAAGCTTCCATAAAGCTTTTTGGGTCCTAGACACATTTTTTCATTGATAATATTTTTGTTTTGTTTTTTTATCAATAAAATTTCAGAATGCCAACACCGCAATTATACGGTTCAGGGTGATCGTCCATGTTTGACAGCAGCACACAGGT
Organism: Leptopilina myrica (nomen nudum); assembly: GCA_032872475.1. Classification (NCBI taxonomy): domain Eukaryota; kingdom Metazoa; phylum Arthropoda; class Insecta; order Hymenoptera; family Figitidae; genus Leptopilina; species Leptopilina myrica (nomen nudum). The sequence goes on from CM065458.1 coordinate 2,254,323, forward strand.
CATCATCAATTTTCATCAAATAACATAGAAAAGAAAGGGGAAAAACTGTTAGATATTTCAATATTTGCAAATATTCATTAATAATTTCGTCACAAATTGGATAATTTCAATAAAAAAAAAAAGAGAGAAGCATTTCTTTTTCGTATGTGAAATGTACTACAAATAATCAGACCAAGTAAGCCCAATGAATATTTAAATATTTAATTTTCTGTGTTTATAACGAAAAGATGTCAAATTAATTTCCATTCTTGCATTTTTATTTTTTGTTTCTTTTCTTTTGAGGAATTATTCAAGATTATCATTTCTTTACCTGCATAATTTAATGTTTATTTATTATTACTTAGGTTTTGAAAAATTGTTATAAAATACTTGAAAAAAATCAATTATTTTCCATTAAATTTGAAAAAAATTCGAATATTCAAAATATTTTTATTCGTGAATTTCGAAAATTTAATTCAAAAGATTTGTTTTAAAAAATTCTAGGAATTAACATTTTCAAAAATATTTTAACATAATTTTTACTTTTATACAAAAAAGTGAATTTTATTATTATAAAAATTTAAAGAATCTGAAATATAATTCTAAAATACAATTTTAGAACGAAATTTATTAAAATTGCATAAATTATTTGCATAATGGAATTTTAGACGACATCTTTTCTTTATATTATATCATTCAACATATATCCATCTCCGATTAGAAATATGATAATTATTATATTACTGTGTACTATTATTATACACACGAACGTAAAAGTTATTTACACTGAAACCTGTTGGAAATGCAACTCAACGTTTTAAATTTTATGACAACTATCAAGCATTAAAAATTTTTTTTTTATATTTTAATTTTGTAAAATTTTTTACAATTTTTCCGTATCTATGCAAATGGAAATAATTCTTGTTGCACATTTTTTAATACAAACAAATTTTTTAAATAGAGATATGCATTCCGACAGGTTCGATTGTAACAAAAATGTTTCTAAATAACCAGGCGAGCAATTCAATTTTCCATTTTTTGGTCTGAAAAATGAATGAATACATTTTATATTTATGAAACTAATTAAATTTAGTAAATTAGTGAATTATTATAATTTAATGTTTTAACATAAACATTAACATTCTTATAAATTATTTATTATTAACTAAATAGTTAATAATTAATAGTTAATGCTGTACTATTTAATTGTATTATTAATTTCAATAAAATTAAATTTTCAATTAATTCAAGTATTTAAAGAGAAATTGTTTAAAAATATAATTAGTAATCCCAATTGGGAATAGAGACGTAAAAAACAAGGAAATTTTTTTTCAAAATTATATCAGAAATTTAAATAATAAATGAAAATTTATTTAAATTTCAATTTAATAATTAACTTAAAAATAAATTTATAGAATTCAATAACTAAATTGAATAACTTCATATATAATATAACATTTACATTAAACAATTATACATATAATTTAATATTTATTTTTTATTGATAAATAAAGACAAAAAACTACTAAAAATTGTTTCCCTGTTCTCTATATTGCAATTTAATAATATTTCACTTTCCCCAAATTTCCCAAGATTAGTTTTAATTGTTTAAAGATTTAACATTCAGTTTTTAAGAAGTCTCTTCACAAAAAGTGATAACGCATTTTTACAAGAGAAGAAAGTAAATTGAAAATTTAAAGAAAAGGAAATAACAAAAAACTAATTTGTTTTTGTTCTAACTTCAAATTAACCTTCCCCTATTTACAAAAAAAAGGTAAAATTCTGGTAACAACCAGATTGAAAGGATCGTTTCTCATCAGTTTGTAACTATTACGATTACGAATAATAATAATTTCAAGTAGAGATAAAAATTAATTCAGGTAAATCAGTCAGCAGTGGTATAAATTCTCCATTTATCGGAAAATGTTTATTTACACAAAAAAAAAGGTTTTTAAGATTTTTTTCTTATTTAATTAGAAATAATTAATTTGTGATTCGCTGCCAGTTGCTTAATTATTAAAGAAGAAAATAATTACAATTACATATTAGAATCAGCTTTATCATTTTTTATTTTTAATATTGAATATTTAATATTTCTTTTAATATGAATTTTTCCTATTTTTTGCCAATTGCAACTAACAGCGAATAATTTAGATTAATTTTTAAAGATTGGGCATTACTTGATCAGATTTTAAAGATTTCTTACTATAATCTAATTATCAATATTATTTGTTAAATATTGATTAACTTTCTTTGGTATTAATTTAAATTATTTACAAAAGATTAATTTATACAAAGAATGATTTTTAACATCTAGTGTCGAAAATCTCAAAGAAGAATCACATTCTTATAGTGTAATTATAATAAATTATTTCGTCTAATATATATTAAAAAAAACGTCTAATATAATTTAATAAACTTAAATAAATAGTCAATAATTACTTTAAGATTTTTTCAAAATCTTTTTAGTTTTTAAAGAGAAGTCTCGATCTCTATCAATTTGCACCGATACAAATTTTAATGAAACATAAATTCAATTTAATTTAGAGCTGAAATTATTAATGTTAAATCATTTTAATTTCCTACCCCGTGTTAAAATATAAAGTGACTTAAAACATTTACGAAAATATTTTTCGTTGAAAAATACTGAAATTTAATAATTATAATTTACGAGAAAAAAATTTTAAAAGAAGGAAAAAGCTTTCGCTATTCCGTTCTCTTTCAGATTTACTTCAAAATTTTAAGCAAATCTGGAAAAATTATAATCAATATCTTTTAAGATAGTAGATAGATAATAAATCCAAGTCAAAATGTAAATTAAATATTCTTCTAATTTTTAATAAATTATTGTTCACTTGTGAATGTGAGGATAAATCCATTCCCAATTAATCCTAAATTATTTTCAAACCCATTTTGTTTTTAAACAGTAATTTTTGAAATGCATCAACGCATATTAAATAAATAAAAATGTACGCGTTAAATTTACGAAATCAAATTAGATCAATTCTGATCCGATTACGCATGAATGAAAATTCAAAAACGGTTTAATTGAGAAAAGCAAAGCCCAATGTATCAGAATTCTTTGGGCAAATTTTTCTTTCTTTCAAGAAATATTCAAGTTCCTTGAATTTATGAATATGAATATTATGCGAAAATTGTTACATCAGGTAACACAATTTTTTTAATGAAATGTTTACGGTATTAGTAAAGAATAAATGTAAGTTTGAGTAAGAAAATAATAAAAATGAGTACGTTACCACTGGTAAGTTGCCTCCAGCTGAAAGAAAAAAAATTTTCTGTTAATTAACAAATAGAACATAATTGAAATCATAAAACATATTTTATTGAAACAAACACTAAAGATTTATTTTTAATAAAGCGATTTACGAATTAAATAAAAGTTCATTCGCAAAGAATCAGTTTGTGAATTAAACAATAAAAATTTTATTATAAAAAAAACAGTTTCTGAATTTAATTTATTTTACTTCGTGTGTTAAATTATTTTTGAATTTACTCACCATCATCATTGTTACCAACTGAATCGTAATTTTTTCCACCTCGCATTGCTTGTTCCTGAAAAAAAAAATAAAAACGTTAAATTGTTAATTATTTGGCAGCCGATTTACAAAAGAAAGTAAAATTTTTACTTTGTGCCATAATTAATAAAAATTCTCTACCTGCATGAATAAGTTATTTTCTTGTTGCCTTCGGTGTAATTCTTCTTCCTGCTTTCTAATTCTCATAGACATTTCATCCTGCTGTCTTCTTCTCATTTCTTCTTCGCGTGTCCTTTGTTCCTCAGCTTGTCTCTCTTTCATTTCCCATTCTCTCTTCTGTCTATCTCTGTCGGCTTCTCTCATGCGTAATTCTAAAACAAAAACAAAAACAAATTTTATTTTCCCTTTACTTTTAATGATTATTTTCAAAGCTTCCACTTTAATTTAAGTTTTCAAATTTTTCATTTCAATGATTTTTTATTTCAGTTTCAAATTATTTAATATTTTGTATTTAACAATATTAATAACTTAATACAATAACAATAACTTTAATGATAGTAATAACTGTTATTAAAAGAGAAATAATCTATTATTATTCTTATAGAGAAAATAGAATCTTACGTTCGCGTAGAACTTCAGTTTCGTGCTCGTATCTAGCGAATTCCATTTGAGCTTCCAATTTCTCCTCCTCCATCACCATCTCCCTCTTTAATGCTTCCTCCTTTTGTTTGTACAATTCGTGTAATTGTTTCCATCTGGTGCCATATTCATGCTCGAAACTGCCAATCTGCGCGAAACGAGGTCCAGCTTCGCGAGCTGAATAAAAGTCCGGATGCTTCTTGGGGAGATTCTTATCCGGATAACCGTCAAGATCATCTTGTGGTTCGAAAATTTCCGCCACTACTGGTCGCAAGGATCTAAAATATTTACGGTGAGAAAAAAAAATTAATCCTCTCTTTCAACTACAAAAGTTTCAATTTGAATATCAGAATTTTTTAATAAATGATTAATAATTAATTAATATTATAATTCATTTGATTGGAGAAAATGAGTCAACTTACGCAGTGAGGAAATAACAACCATCCGTGCATTTTCTAATTGCCTGTTGTGCGCATGGTTTTCTGGCAAATTCAACGAGACCCTCGCCCGATGATTTGCCTCTCTCGTCGACTATGACAATAGCACGTTCAATATCGCCGAAAACGCTGAATGCTCGTTCGAGAAGTTCATTGGAAACCCAAGGAGTAAGATTCTTTACTTTTACAGTCACCGAGCTTGGAGCGAATCGCACTTTTAGAGCACGTCCCTTCCGAGGCGTCGCATCTAATTCCCTCTTTGCTTTTTCAGCATTCAAACGATAGTCCTTTAAAGCAAAAAAAAAACAATGTTATAAACAAAGAAAGAAGAGAAATTTTCGAATATTGTAGTAATAAAAAATTCAAAGAGTATTGTTGGAAAAAACTGACCATTTTTAAAAACGCAAAATTCTTCTCCTTATTGATGAAGATTTCAGAAACTTCACCATAGGGCGAAAATAATTGTTGAATTTCCTCATCAGTCACATCATTAGTCAAATTTCCCAAATAGAGACGATTTCTTCCTGAGAATTTCTTCTCAGTTGTGTCTTGCGGCGGTAATTCGTGTGTTGGTCCACTTAAACTCATGATACGATCCAATAATCGATCCTAAAAGAAAAATTTACAGTTTAATTATTTAACTAAAAAATTCTTTAAAGTAATTAAAATTAATAACATGAAGAATATTATTCTAAAATTTAATTACCTACTCAATGTATAATTATTTTTGCAAAAAAAAATAAGAATGTAAGGTAATAAAGAAAGAAAATTTATTATTATTTTAATGTTTTTAAGGTGAAAACAAATTCCTTGAAGAATTTTAAGATTTTTATATTTCTCAATGTTTTTGTGACACAAAAAGAAGAATGTCTCTTTTTTTGGTAATTTTATAGACTTACGTCTTGTGAGCGATTCATCATGTTTCCTCGATCTCCTCCAGAGCCACCTTGACCTCCTCCTCGTCCTCTACCTCGCATTCCACCACGACCACCCATATTATTTCCTCCCCCCATATTATTTCCACCCCCCATATTATTACCGCCTCCCATGTTGTTACCACCTCCCATTCCCTCGGAATTTCCACCATCCATTCCATCATTCATTTTCTGCAATAAAATTAATAATTATTTAAATTAATTATATAAATAATTATTTAAGTAATAATTATTCCCATTATTTCAAAATTACAAATTTCAACAATTTGACCAGCCGCTCGAATGTCTCAATAAAAAACCAAACATTAAATATTCCTCGCCAAGGTATTATTAAACCATATTACTATTATCAGCCCTTGGATCGACTTTAACGAGCAAAAAAAAGGCATTTTAGTCGATTAAAAATAGAAAAAAAGTCGAAAAAATTTATCAGTGTTGTCACAAAAATTCAAATTAATCAAAACTTGTATAATTTTGGTAAATAAATTTTTAAATACCTACTTCCTATTTTTTTATTTACAGGAAATAAAATACAAAAAAATTTAATAAATTCTAAAAATTACAACATAATCATTCCAAAAATTCAATTATTTTTTACAATTTTTAACTATAAACATCATCTCTATGAATTTTTAATAATTTTTTTTGCAATTTCGAAAATTTTAATAAAGAAATTAGTAAAATTAACTTTTACAAAATATTTCTAAATAATTTTTTAAAATACAAAAAGTTTTACAATTAAATATACAAAATTAAAAAATATCCAAAGAAATTTTAAGATTGGTAAAATCTTTAAAAAAATAATTTAAATTTAGTAAAATCTTTGCAAAATACTTCAAAATTTGATAAAATCTTTTAAAAATAAATTAAGTTTTTTTCGAAATATAAAAAAATTCACCAAATTTCTTCAAAAATTTTAATTATAAATTATTTCTGAAAAATTTTAAAATAGTAAATTTAGAAAAATTTTAATTTACTTAATTCAAAGGTAACTGAATCCTAAAAAAATATGATAAAACAATTCTAAAAATTATTTTTCTAGAAATAAGGTAATATTATTTTTTTTTAATAATTACTTATAGAATTTTGGTACAATTTGAAACGAAGTTGAAGTCCACAACGTTTATCAACGAAATTTAATGCTTCTAAATATTATTTTTAATTTAATGTTTAATTGTAAAATAATTATTATCAAAATATAAACATCAATATTTTTTTCTAAATATTTTTGTCTTAATATTACAGCGTCGTTTCTAATTAATTTACTAAGTGAATATTTTTTTTTCGTTGATCAACGTTGTGGACTTCAATTTAGTCAATTTTAAATAAAATTTTTTTGAAGACTTTTAATTAAAAATTTTGAATGTATGATTATTTACTCAAAAATATTTAAAATAATTATGAAAAATTTAGGTAAATTTTATTATTTTGTGTATGGATTTGAATTTTCGGAAATATGAAAATATTGAAAACAATTGAATTTTTTAAAAATTGGAACATAATCATTCAGAAAATTTCCTTTTTTTCAAAACTATTTTAATATTATTTTTGAAACCTATTTTTCATTAAATTTACACTTGAAGATTATTCATTAAAATTTTTGAGAATTTAATATTATTTCAAAAATGTTCAATTAAAATTCTTGAAAAGTTAATTTTCAAAAAAGGTAGCAAAATACTTGAAAAGATAATTTTGTTTGAATTACATTTTAGAGAATTTCAATTATTCAAAATGTTTTTTAATTGTATTGTTTTAAACATTTAATTAAAAAAATTATTCAAAAATAAATTTTCAAAGATTTGTATATAGTTATGCTTTTCGCGCTATAAAAATTGAAATAAATTACATTTTTTATACTAAAAAATATGGTATTTTGTCGCAAAATTTAAAAGAAAAGTAAAAAAAGTCGCAATATTTTAATAAAAGTCGATAAAAGTTGCTTTATTTGAAAATAGTCGAAAAAGTCATAATTTCCGAGGCCTGTATTATTTATACCCATCAAGGTTTTTATTAAATCTATCATTACTATTTTAAATATCAATAAATATTCACATTGGCGCATTAATAAAAGAATAATATTGATTAAAATCCATCTAAAAAAACTCACCATCCCGTCGTTCCTTCCACCCCCTTGCATACCACCGCGACCACCAGAGAATCGCGAACCACCTCTACGATGCCCTCCAGGATGTCCTCCTGGACCTCCTCCGCGGCCACCTCCACGCCCGCCACCAAATCCTTGATTTCCAGGTCCTCCACCACCACCTCCTGGACCCGAGTGTGCATTATCATTATTGCTCTTATCTTTCGCATTATTCTGTTGTGGAGGTTGTGATGCATTTTCTTTAGATGCGTTATCTTCACCCATTTTGTTTAAAAAAAAAAATAACCTTTCTACTCAAAGGTTAATTTGGTTAAAATCACTTTGATACCGAATCACTATCGATCGCTCTTGAAAACAAACACTAAAATAGAATTAAACCAAATTCTAACAATCAAACTGACAGGATTAACAATATGCAATTATCAGGTCCATTCAGGTTTCACACACAATGGCGTCTCACAGTGTTGCCATATTGACAAACAACGAAGCGCATTTTTTTGTTTTTACAGTGTTGACAAATTGTTTCAATAATTAAAAACTACTTTCGATAGTAGCGCTCCACTCTGATGGTGAGTTTGTAAATTAAAACTCGTCTCACAATCTGACAATTCTCCCACTTTGGAAGATTTCTCCATGTTGTTTACCAGTTTGGCGGGAATGAACAAGAATGGCCGAAACTTTGTTTACACGTGTCAGAAGTAGTCTGTTTGTTGCAATAATATTTCGTCACAATTAAACGAAATAAGTAATATATTAGCAATTGAAACGTGCTTGGAATTATTTATGAACAGTTGACAGTTTGATAATGTTTTCAAACATTTTCTGTTGGAACTTCAAGTTGGAACTCTGAGCAAAAGTTGTGTTTTTAATCATTTTTAGAAGAGAATTTTATTAACTTGGTAAGTTGTAATGCACTTTTTTTTAGAATTTTTCCCCTTTTGCTAATTTCTCGAGAAATTGTTCTCGAAATAAAAAGATTAGACGCCAGATACTTCTGAATTATTTTGTTTCGAGAAATTATAATTTTTTACATATGTGATAATTAATAAAAAGAATGCAATTCTTCGTGAAATTCAATTACATTCAAAATTTTCAATTAAAATTATTAAAGAAACTATTATTTTTGAAAAAAAATTTTAAATTCTTTAAATTTTCTTTTCTTTTAATTTTCTATTAATAATTAAAAAGAAGTGTAATGAAAAATCTGTTTATTATAGTTATTAGCGAAATCAATTATATTCAAAAATATTAAATAACTTATTTTGGAGAATTCAATTATTTTTAATAGTTTAACAAAATCCAGAGAATTTAATTATTTTCTAAAAATTATAATAAAATTCAATAATCAGATGTTTCATTAAAATTTATTCCAATTGTGATTATTTAAAAAAATTGAAAATAATTACTTTCAATAACTTTCTTTATAAGAATTTTTTTTCAGTTACATTCAAAATTATCAATTAAAATCATTGTAGGAACCTAATTATTTTTCAAAAAAATTGAAAGAAATTATTTTAATTTTAATGATAAATTTCGAAAGAATTAAATTATTTTCAAATTTTTTTGATAAAATTCTTCTTTATAAGAATTTTTCATTCAGTTACATTCAAAATTTTCAATTAAAATCATTGAAGAAACTCAATTATTTTTCAAAAAAATTGAAAGAAATTATTTTAATTTTAATGAAAACCTTCGAAAAAATTCTATTATTTTCAAATTTTTTTGATAAAATTCTTTGCAAGATTAAATGAGATAAAATTAAAATTATACTAAAAAGAAAATTTCATAGAATTGTTAATGTATTAATTTTTTTGGTAATTAATTTAGAAAAAAGATGCTCAAGTATTTGTTCTAAAACTAAGTTTCATAATTATAATATTAAACAATTCATGTTAATTTACAGGGTCCTGTATTTTTATTTCCTTGTGCGAAAATCTAATTTAAGATGGAGATAACAGTGCGAACACCGCAGAGTAAAAGACGAAAGTACGGTATTATAAGAAAAGACGAATCTGATGAAAATTATCCCTGTGATTTACAGTTTTATAAAGAGCCACCAAGTGGAAATATTTCTCTCGTCGAATTTCAGGAATTAGGATTAGAAAGATTAAAAGGTAATTTGTTTCGACGAAACAAGAATAAAATTTTGTTAAATTTTTTTTCTTTATATTTATTTAAAAATATATTTATAATTTCTTCTTTTTTTAGTTTTACAATTACTCGACTCGGTCTCCATTCAGGAAAATAAATCTCAAGATGATTTTAAAAAACAACTGGAAAATGCTTTAAGAAAAGATCACATTATGTATCAAAAATTATTAACAAGCACCGGTAAATCGTGTTCAGTTGAAGCAAGAAGACATGATCATATTTCTCATTTTATTCTCACACTAGCCTATTGTCAAACGGACGATTTGAGAAATTGGTTTATATCCAAAGAAGTGGAATTTTTTAAATTAAGATTCACTAATCTAGCTCAAGATAGTGTTAAATTTATTTTGTCCACAAATAATTTCGATTTTTCACTGGTTAGTAATTGAGGAAATATTCCAAAAATATTGAAACAATAAATGAAGGAAATATTTTTTAATATTTTGTTAATTTTTCTCCTAAGGTTCCCGAGGATGAAAAGAATGAGTTACGAGACAAGTTGTATTCGATAAAAGAAGCTGATTATTCCTTAGATTATTATAAATTGCCATTTGAAAAAGTTACCGATTTGGTTAAGGATAGGAAAGTTTTTATTAAAAAAGGCATGGCTTATGTGCCGCATCATGATTTGATATCTGTAATTGTCTCTATCTACAAGGAACATTTAAATAAAATGATGGATGTAAGCCTGTGAAAAATAGTAATTTTAATTCCTAAGTTTTTAGAAAATAAAACTACATAATTTCATTTGTCATTTTTACAGATCGCTAAGGATTATTTGGAAAATATATCAACGGACGAAAGACTTACTGGTTTTTTGAAAAATCTTCCACAATCCTTTTCCGGAATGACAAAAGCTGTTTGGTCGACGGAAAACACGCCTATTGGAATGTTAGACGAAGTAAGTTTTTATTTTATATTCGTATTTTAAATTAGTATTATTTATTTTATTATTTTAATTTGAAAATATATACTAAATAAATAAATTTTAGATTCAAAATTAAAAAAAATTAAATTATTGACTAATTTACTAAAGAATTATTCTTTTCAAAAACTTAAATAAAGTTGTTAGTAATATTATTATATTTTGTTTTCAGTTATCAAAAATATCGTATCCACTTTGCATGAGAACACTTCATGAGGCTTTGAGAAGAGATCATCATCTGAAACATGGAGGTCGTCAACAGTACGGGCTTTTTATGAAAGGCATTGGCGTGAGTCTAGAAGACGCCTTAATTTTTTGGAAACAGGAATTTTGTCAAAAAATGGACGAGGATAAATTCAATAAACAATATCGTTACAATATCAGGCATATGTATGGTAAAGAGGGAAAGCAAACAAATTACACTCCTTACGGATGCACGAAAATCATCACCGACATGGTTGGTCCCGGTGAATTTCACGGATGTCCCTACAAGCAAATGCCAAAAGACGTCCTAAAGGCAAAATTATGTTCCTATGGACTACGCTCTGAAAGTAAACAATTTTCAATAGCTTTCTCTCATTCTTTGAGTTTCTTTTTTAAATTTATATTTGATAAATAATTTTGTTTATTCTTTTTGAAAAAAAAGAAATTAATTTTTTGACATAAATAAAAATTTAATTTCTAAATCCTCTTTTCAGATGTGACGGAAATCGCCGATCTGGCGACAGGTGGACATTACAATTTAGCTTGTCAAATGTGTTTCGACGTGACGCATAAACGTCCACCGGGAAGACCGATTGTTCATCCAAATGTCTATTATGCAGAGAGTCGTGAAATACTCACTAAAGGATCAAATGACTCGAGCCAAAAAGATGGAGATAAATTGTCACAGAATCTGAGGGCGAAAGTTGAAACTCCTACGAGAAAAACAGAATCACCGAGAACTGTGGTGAAGAAAGAGAAGAAAGAGATAGACCCCGAACTCATGGATTTTACCAATGAGGACTTTAGTGATATGTTCTAAACATTAAATTCGTAACTATAGTTTTAAAATATTAACTTAAAATACTTAGATTCAATTAAACATTTGTTCATTTGTAAATTTCATTTCCGCTTTTTACTCTTAACAATTACTAAAAGTAAGAAATTTACTGCGAAAAAAAAGTTCCACTATCATTGTTTATAAAAATTTTATTAAAAAATGAAAATTATCAATTTCGCGTCTTTTTAAACATAACTATTCACTTCCTGGAGTCGATGAAACTTGGGTAGGAAATTTTCACTAACATCACGAACCATTGAGTGAACGAGCTTTTCAAGATCATAATTGTGCTGCCATCCCCAGTCTTCTCGCGCTTCACTGTCGTCGAATACTTGAGGCCACGAATCAGCTGAAAAAAAACCACAAGAATTTCACTCTAAATTAAATTAAAAAAAAAAGAAAACTCTTTCGACTTCTTTCACAGGCAAAAATTTACCAAAAAGAAGCCTAAATTTCATTTTATAAATTATAATCAAAAGAAAAATTTTAAGCTTCTTTTTCAGACAAACAGAAAACAATTACCAATAAGCTGCCGGCTATCGGGATTGTAAGAAATTTGCAAATCCGGAATATATTTCGTCAATTCAGTGAAAAGTTCCTCTGGAGTGAAACTCATTGCCGTGACGTTATAAACTCTTCTTCGTAATTTATCATTTGGAGTGTTCAAGAACTGGAAAAGTGATGAGAGACAATCATCAATGTACATCATTGGCAATCGGGTATGTGGCTCCAAATAACAATCGTATTTTTTATTCAATAATCCTTCGTGAAAGACGGCAACTGCATAATCTGTTGTGCAAATAGAAAAATAGAAAAATTAATTTCCATGGAAACTTTATACAGAGGTTTGAACTAATTTTATTCTTTTTCTATTTAAAGGTAATCGACACGAGAATATCAAAGTTAGTTTACTGTTCTCCAATTACGAATGCGCCTTGAATATAGATTTTTGTCTGATGTTATTACACAATTAAGTTAACCGCTGATATTCTATATCGTGCTCTACTTCACAGAGAAAAGAGATTTCGCAGTTAAATGCTGCGTGATTTCCATTTTGTTATGTGCTTGCATGAATGTATTCAAAATAAAAATGTTTTAACTTGTTTCGAGAAAAATTCAAACGTCGCTGAAGTTCAAAACTAAATGGACAATTTAAATGAAAATATAATTTTCCATTCAAATTTTTTTGAAAAGAAAATTTTACACGAAATTTCGTTAATTCGACAATTTTTTGCAGTTAATATTTTAAATTATCAGCAAATTCCAAAAAAATATTTTTGATAAATTTTTCAGAATTTTATATTTAAAAAAAAAACTATGAACATTAGTAAAACAAGCAATAAATACTATTAAACAATAACATGAAATAATAGTTTAATTTTTAAAGATAATTTTGTTTCATATTGAAATTAAATAATGATATTAATTTTTTTTACCAGTAGTTCCACCTCCTGGCGGATCACTGCTGATGACACCCGGGAATCGAAGACAACGGAAATCCAAACCAAATCTATGATGATAATATTCGCCCAAAAGTTCGGCGTGCACTTTACTGACACCATAAATTGTTCTTGGCCTTTGAATCGTGACATTTGGCGTTGGATTTCTCGGCGAATCGGGACCAAAAGCACCAATAGTTGATGGTACGAAAATTCTCAAATTATACTGCTTTGCCAATTCAATAACATTATGCATGCCTAAGAATTAAAATCAAATAAATTAGTAAATAAAAGTAGGAACGAGAGAATTATAAAAAAATCTAAAGAATTAATAAAATCGAATCGAGAGAAATTTTTCATAAATATATAGTTTCAAAAAATAATTGAGATAGAAAAAAATTGACCAGAGCTAGTATTTTAAGAAACAGTATAATGTACAGAGTTAATTTACTTTCTCTGGTTTTGCTTTCTACCAGCGACAATTTTTCTTTTTTTTCAACAATTAACGCACGAAAGTAAAATGAAAAAAAAATCATTCGTCTCTTATACAAAAGTGACAGTTCTGTTTTTAATTCTAATAATGATGGTTAAATTGAACTTAATTAGTGATTTCGCAATAGAAAACACACGGGTTGCATTATGTTGTGTTTGAAGAATTTAAATTCTTAATTAATTTATTTTTAGCGCTTTATAATTGTTACTTTTCTCCAGTTTGGATGATAGATTAGTATTTTTTTCACCTTCGATATTTACTCGAACAGCGAGAGGGACATTCTGTTCACCAACTGCACTTAAAAGTGCACTAAAATGAATGAGCCAATCTATTCTGTGGTTTACGACAATCTTTTGCAGTCCTTTAAAATCGAGAATGTCGGCAAAAATAAATGGTCCATTCGAGAGGCCCTCTTCGCTTGGTTTAATAATGTCGGACAATATGACATTCTCGTTTCCGTAGTTTTTGCGCAAAAGTTTCGCACACTCTGTTCCTAACTGGCCAAGTCCTCCTGGAAATATTTTTGGAGCATTCAGAGTTTTAAGTTCATTTGTTTGTTAATTTTTATTCATTAATTTACTTAATAATTCAAAGAATTAGAAAATTAAGATTTAAACGGTTTGAAAAATTGAGAAGGCAGAATAATTAATTTAAATTGTTTTTTGTTGTAATAAAAAGGCGTAAATCACAAATATTTGTTAAAAAAATAAATATATTTTAAACTTTTGATTACAAAATTATTTTCAATTTTTGAATAATTTTAGATTAGAAATTTCAAAAATGCACTTCAATTATTTTCGTAAATAATATTCTTTGGAAGAATTAAATTATTAAATAAAAATTCCTTTGCAGGAATTCAATTATTTTTTGAAATTTTAATAAACTTTTACAATAGAAATAAATTATTTTTTTTTAAATTTTAATAACTTTTTATTTTATATTAATTTAATAACAAAGGAAAATTGTTTTTAAAAAATTAGGAAAGAAGCAAACAACTTACTTTAAATTGCGAACAAATAACCGGAATACAACGATTATTATTAATATCGAAAATAGAATATCAGATTAAAAAGTATAAATGTAACAAAAAGCAATTATTAAATTGTTTTTAAACATTTTTTAAATGAGTTTTATTTAATTTTATTTCTACGGAAATTTTAGAAGAAAATATCTATACGTGAAGGAAACTTGTTTTTATAGATAGTGAAATAATTAATGAAAATAATTTATGAAAAATATTTTTCTTTATTAAGATACAAATATTTTTTATTTATTCAGTAAACAATGTAAATATTTTTAATGCTAAATTTCGTTACATTTGCGTAGTGCTTTAAACAAGACAATGTAGATAAAAAAAATTGTTTATTTTCTCAAACAAAATTAAATAGATAGAAAAAATATGTTTATTTTCTCAAACAAAATTAAGTAGATAGAAAAAATACGTTTAGTTTCTTGGAAAAATTATGTTTTTGTACTGAATAAAAATTTGTTTACCTAAACAAAAATTTATTTGCTTAATGAAAAACACGACTGTTTTGTCTGTGTTCAAAAGAATTTAATTCATTGAGTCATTAATTTATTCTACTACGCGAATCTATTTTTTTAATATTGTTTCCATTGATTCTGTAGAATTTATAATTTTTCATGCAAATGATTAGTTTTTGTTTTCTTATTAGGTGTTTGATGAAATCATAAATTAATAAATCTCTGTTTAATAATATAAGATCGAGAGGAAAATAAAAAACAAAACAAAAATATAACTTTAACTAATGTAGAAAAACGAGTAGAAAATAAAAATTAACAAATCAATAAATTAACAAATTGACAAAAATATGTAAAAACGAATTGAAAATAAAAATCATAAATTAACAAATTTTTATTAATATATAAAGACGACTTGAAAGTAGAAGTCTTAAATTGATAAATTTTTGCACAAATTAGAAAATCTAAAAGTCTAAAATTAATAAATTTGAAAACTAGCTGAACGTAAAAATGATAAAATAACAAATTTTTGACTGTAGAATTTATTTAATAAATAAATTAATAAATACATAAATAAAAATAAAATACGAAATACGAATTGAAAAACGAATCATAAAATAATAAATCTTTGTTAATATATTTAAATACGAGAGGAAAATAAAAAACTCTTTGAATAATTGCAGAAACATAATGTTTCAAACTTCGAGACATATTGAAAGTAAAAGGGAATTATAAATTGAAAGTCAAATTAAAAGAAACTTTTTCAAATAATTTCATACAAAATTTTAATTGTAATAATTTTAAATTCAAAACTATTAAATTAGTTGATTTGTTATAGAAAATAAACTGACCTGTAATTAATATTCTCGGTGGCCGGATAATTTGGTTCGAATTGTCATAAAGTCTTTCCTTTTCTCTACAAACAATTGCAGTTGAACTAAAATTCCTTCTGAATTCCCTAGGAGTTTTTTCTAAAATTTTTCTAAAGCCTCTGATTAACATGATTATAATTTACCAAACACACGACTTCCTTTTTTTCCTTAGTTTTAATTTTAAAAAATCAAAATTTTACTTTTCAATCAATTTAGTAAAAAAAAATTTCCTATTTCGCCTTTGCCAGAAAAAGAATAGAAATTTTTTCTGTAGACAATATTTTTAATAAATATTATTCTTTTCCTATTTTAATTTATTATTTTTGTCTTCAGAGATTATTTTGCAAGATGAACAGATAGATTCTGTTCGAATTCTGCCTTAGTACTAAAGTAAAATATGTCTAGAAGCCTGGAAATACTGTAGAAGTTGACTTTTATAAATCATTTTGAAAACCAGTTAGGAGATTGATGTGTATTGGTGGGCTAGAGTATGCATTGTAAAAGAACTCGAGGTGAATTGTAGGTTTCGATTGACTATCACATTCTTTCCTCTGTAGCCAATACTTTTCAATGAATGCAATAGACGCACGTTATTTTTGCGCTTTCTCTGATTTGACGTTCGTTAGATTTTACAAAAACACACGTGGTTCAGAACACGTGCTTATGTTTTAAATCTTGAAAAACTCGTTTTTCGCATCTGTTATATATTGTAAACTTTTCAAATTCCAGTTCATCGTTTGTCTATTTTTTTCAAGGTTTTCAATTTTCAATTTCTCAAATATTATCCAGGTGCATTAAATAATATTATTAGATAATTATGATTATATTTTACCTAAATTACAATTTATTTTACACTATGGAAATTGGATAAAATTTCCAGCAATGGAAAATTTATAAATTTGTTGTTAATTGTATTTGGATATAAATATCTAAGGACTTGTTTCTTCTTTTGTTTTAAGGAAGAAATTTTTTTTAAAAGGACCCTATAAGAAATAGTTTTTGGGTCCCAGTCGATCCTAATTTTCTTCAGACTGAAAAGAAACAAAAAATTTGTACTTTTTAAGAAAATCGACTGAGAGGCAAATGTTTTATTTAGTAAAAATAAATTTTATTCTTTAAACATTTTTTTCAAAATTGTAACAGATTTTTTCATTTTCAGTTTTAGAAGGAGTTCAAGATTCGAAAGATGCTGACGTAAAAAGTAGATGGACCGGTTTTTGAATTGGCCTCTGTTACCTGAAAAAATCACGCTAGACGCAAGTTGAGGGCTTGGCAGCATATCCAGAGATTCTATTGGTCAGTTTTAATCATAGGACAGGAGTCAATTTTTTGTTTAACTGAAAGTTGATTTTAGAATTGGATAAAAATAGTCGAACAGTCGGTGATTTTTTTTGTTTTTGTATTTTTTTCCTTGAAAAAAAGTAAGGCAACGGAACTGTCTCTGTCTAGAGCGGTTTTATTTTTTTTTCTTGAAATTGACGTCAGTTATTTAATTATATCTAATTTAAATATATTTTTTTAAATGCAAAAAATATAAATTTACCTTAAATAGAACATTATTAGTAAATTTATTTTCATTTTATTTATTTTGTTATACAAATATTAAAATTTACCCTTCGAGGTACTAGAGAATGAATATTTTTTTATCTCCACGAAATTAATAAATAGAATTTTGGAAAATTTCCATTATTTAAAAAATTCAATTACCTTGTAGAGAATTTTAGAGAGTTTTAATTATTAAAAAAATTCTAGAAATAACTAATTTTCATTTGTGTTTGCATGTTTTATGCAAAAAATATTTAGAGAAAGCTTTTGAAAATGAGATATCATGGAAAATTTAACCGGAGGATTAAAAAATAAGTTTGCTTGCAGTCTTTATTTAAATTATGCGTGATAAATGCAAATCGGTTACGAAAACTTAATACCTCAGAGGATTAAAACAAGAAATCACATTCACTACATGAAAGACTAATTCTTATTAGAATTCACGATCTTTTCAGCAATAGTTTATCCTAAAACATAAAACTACTTCGAAAATTAATTAAAATTAATTAAAAAGATTTTAAATAAAACTAATTTAAATTATTTAAAAAACTGACAACATTATCTTTCCATAAATAGTAACAAAAGTATTAAAGAAGAACTATAATTATTTCTTTCAAATTTAATTAAGTAATAACTTCTTAATTAATTACAATTAATTTCATTAATTTTAATGCAATTTCCAATTATTAATAAATTAATTAATTAATTACTTAATCTATTCAAAAAGTAATTTATTTAAAGAAAAAAGTGTCTCACTTTCGTCATCAACTAAAATTTTCCTTTCTGATTTCAGAAATCACCGGAAAATGAAAATTGATCTGTCACCTGAGAGAAAAAAAAACAAAAGAAGTGGAAAAGGAAGAAGAAAAACTCTAATTGTTAAAAAGTGGATCAAGTAAGCATCAAAAATATCAAAATTTCTAAAAAATTATGAACTGTCAACTGTTCAACACTTAGAACATTAGACACTTCCTTCTTTTTTTTTAAATAGAAAATGTATTATTACATACATATAAAAAAGAACTCCGTGAGTGACAAAATTCCGTAAATTTCTGAAATTTTCAAATTAAGAAATCCATGACAATTGAGGATTGAGGTGGAAAAGAATTTTAACGATCCGTCAATTTGAATAGAGAAATATACACAACACACAAGGGGGAAAGAGAAGATTTCCTGGAAGCGTGTCTTCACGGTGTCTGGATACGCACTTCGCAATCCTCATTCTTCCCCGCTCTTATCTTCACTCACCCCACCTTCTTCTTGTATATACACAATGTTTCCCTCACCTGATGCACTCACGATTCTTCAAAGTAACATCTTCAAATAGATTTTAGTGCATGTTCGAAACTAGACTATGAATCATATTATTTGGATGGTGATCATTTACATATAGAGTTTATTTATTCTTTGATAAGTCGAAAATGTGAAGTGTGTAAAAGTGCATCGATTTATTATTTAATTAACGAGTATCGGTTTATTTCTTCTTATTGCAATTCCTCGTGTGATCATTTTTACGCTTCCGTGGATTTTTCTTGCGTTGTTCCTGTTGATTCACATAGGTAATTGCAAAAATTGGATTTGTAAATACTGATCACAATAGTGTGATTGGTTTTACTTTCGAAAAAAAATGTTTCAAAGTTATTTAATTAACGGAAAAAATATGTTGCGCGAATATGTTAGAAGTTTGAGAAATATTTTTTTAATTTGATTATTTATTTAATTAGTTAGTTTCTTAATTGTTCGTTCTTTATTGCAGCCTTCGAGGTTATTTATTAATAGTTTTTTTACGATTTGCTACTCTTTTTTAAATTTGTGACCCTAAGAGCTACTTTTTTCAGAAAATTTCAACTACAATTCGCTAATAGTTGAAATAAAAACATTATTCTCCAAAATGTTCATAAAATGCTTAGAATTGAATTAATTTCAATATCTACATTCAATGATTTTCATAAATAATAAAATGTTTAGAAAAATTCAATTATTTAGTTAAAATACTAATTTAATAAAATTTATCGAAAAAAGTCAATTACTTATAAAAATTTTCACAAAATTTTTCGCGATAATTCAATTATTTTCACAAACAGTAAAATTTTGCACACGAATTCAATTATTTAAAATACAATTAATAAACTTCATTGCACGAATTCAATTATTTTCACGAATAATAACATTTTTCACGTGAACTCAATTATTTACACAAATTTAAATTTTCAATGTGTTTCATAAATAATAAAGTTCAATTGAATTCAATTATTTACAAAAAATTTTAATAAAATCTTCCCAATGATTCAATTAGTTTCTCATATAATAAAATTTTCCACGTGAATTTAATTGTTAAAAAAAATCGTTGCAAGAATTCAATTATTTTCAGAAAATATTATAATTCTTTTCGAGAATACAATTAATTTTCAAAATTGTAATAAAATTCTTATAGCCATAATATTCGTTTAGTTTTATAAATAATAATGTTCAATTAAATTTAATTATTTTTAAAAAAATTAATAAATTTTGTTGCAAGAATTAAATTATTTTCAGAAATAATAAAATTTTTCACATGAATTTAATTGTTTACAAAAATTTTAATAAAATTCTTCGCAATAGTTTAATTAGTTTCACAAATGGTAAAGTTTTTTACGTCAATTCAATTATTTAGAAAAAAATTCATAAAATTCCGTTGCAAGAATTTAGTTATTTTTAATTCAATTATTTTATTATTGTTTTTATTATTTTTATTATTATTATTATTATTATTATTACTAGTATTACTATATTATTTTTTTATTATAGAATACTATAATATTGTTTTTCAAATTTAATTTATTACTGTTTCGATAATTTATTTTATCCTTTTGTATTCTTGAGGAAACAATTTTCCAATTTAAAGGGTTTTAATCATTATTTGAATCTCATTCTCTTATTATTTAATTCAGTGACATATGTAATTAAATCTCCAGCTTCTCCTAAAAATGTTCGGTAATTGCACCAGAAAGTTACGTAATTTTTTGACGATTAGAATCATCGGACGTTGAGGGAATTATCCAGGAAGTTAGGTACCACTTTCTCCTGAATAATGGATCAGTTGATTTCTGAAGTTAACACTGTTGATTATTTAGTAAAAATAGAGAAAAAAATAATATAATTAGGGAGAAAGTAATTATTTTTTCTACACACGAAAATGCAATTTTTTTCTATTTAAAATAATGACTTTGATTGAGAAAATAAAACTATTGTTATTATTAATAAATAATAACTTAATTTTCTCAAAAAAAGTCGTTATTAAAATAGTTTTCTCAACCGACTTTGAGTATTTTAAAGTTGTGGATTTTTTAATAGCAAAATTCAGAGATTTATGGAATTTTACTTAATATTTTTATTTAATTCTAATATTTACTGTTTATTACTGAATATTTTTATCAATTCACAGAATTATTATTTCTTTAATTAGAAGAAATTTTTTATGATTTAAATTCTTTTACTTTTAATTAATTTGTAGCAAGAAATTTAAATATTTACTTTTTATTATTTTATTATTACTATTATTATTATTATTATTATTATTATTATTATTATATTATTATTTGTATTAATAATTTAAATTCCTGAATTCTAATTTTCAGACTTGAATTTGATCGAATTTTGATTCTCAAAAATTCTATTTAAATTTTTAGTTGAGAAAATTTTTCTCGTTTTTTTTATGTGGAAAATTCGAGACTTGAGAAATAGAACCAAAATTACTTTTGAAGAGACATAGAAGGTGTTAAATGTAATGGACGCGTGACACACTAATTATTGCGGACCACCATTGTCCTAGCGGTCTTTATCCTACGGTATGAACATCAATTTTGTCGCCTGTGACCGTGACACTTCCGATGTTTCTTATATATATATACTTTAGAAGGTACCATGAGCCTCAAGGGCCGAATAAACACACGCATGTAGGAAAAAAAAACACTTACAATCCAATTATAATAACTTATTCATAAAAAAACGTTAACTCTTATTATCTCTTGCGAAATAATCTTATCTTCAATTCATTCATCTTAAATAATAATAGTTTTAAACAGACTTCCCAAATTATTCTGTTTTAGTGTTTGTATGCGGTTTCGTAAGAGAAAAAATTTTATCCAAAAAAAAAGAATGAGTAATTAAGTAGTGCCGAATTACAAAATCAATTGTCTTGTTTGGAAGACAAATAAAATATTTTATTATTTGACAATTTAATTAAAAGATAAAATTTTATTCTTTATTGTTAGCATTTTTTTAATTGTTTTATTTTAAGTAAAAAAAGAAACGCAATTTTCGCCCATTTTTTTTATGCATTCATATTTTTTTTTTGCTAGTTAAAATTAAAGAAATTTTCAAAAGTTTTTGAATTTATAAATTTTTTATTTTTGCTATCATTAGATTTTTATTGAATATAATTTATCGGTTCTGTATTTTGTTAGTCTCGAATTTTCGAAAAAGAAATTTTCAGAATAAAATTTGTAACTTTTATTATTTTTGCTATTATTATTGGATTATTTGTGTGAAATAATTTATCATTACTATATTTTCTTTCTACTGTTAAAGTCTCGAATTTTTCGAAAAGAAAATCTCTCAAAATAAAAATTGAATTTATAGGGACAAAAATTTTTAACGTTCAAATAGTTTTCTCTGCTCCAGTATTTAAACAAATTACTAAACTAAAAAGAAAAGAACTTTAATTGTACATTTATGTAAAAATTAATTTTTTAAATATAGAAGAAAACAATAATTTGTTTTAGTTTCGACTTGTAATAATAATTATTATTCATTATTCGTTTTTTTAAGGGCTGTACGATGTGAAATTGAAATCACTTTCTAAATAGTGTATTACATGTTAATTCGCCCTTGAAATGAAGAGAATGAAAATAGTGTGATCTTCACACGCTTGAGAATTGAATTCAATAAGAATAACAAGAGTGACGTTTTCCTTTGCAGGCAATGTGGCATTGGATTGTTTCACGGATCTGAGTTTGTCAAGGTGATTGTCCAAATGCATCATGGGTAAGCCACCGGATGGTGGAGGTTTATTCATAGCGAGCTTTCTCGTTCTCTATTCCATCAGCTCAAA
Source organism: Leptopilina myrica (nomen nudum) (assembly GCA_032872475.1). Taxonomy (NCBI): domain Eukaryota; kingdom Metazoa; phylum Arthropoda; class Insecta; order Hymenoptera; family Figitidae; genus Leptopilina; species Leptopilina myrica (nomen nudum). Next base: position 2,276,955 of record CM065458.1, read on the forward strand.
TGCTCAAATCAATCCCGAGTACGGATGTCCTCCTCAGGAGAAAATTCTACCCTGCCGATGCTCCACACGTGACATGGAGTATCAAATTTGGTAAAATCATTTCTCTAATTTTTTTCAACTTTAGAATTGAATTTTAGAATCATTTTCGAAGGAAAGTCAAATTTTTACCTAAGCTCTTGAATTTTGAACACTCGATTATTTATTTAAATCTAAGTAATTCTTGAGAATTAAATTATTTTAATTAAATAATTTAAATTCTATTTTATGGAACGTATTTTGATAAAGTAATTGAAAATTAAAATAAGGATCTAATTTTACAATTTTGAACGATTCGAATATAGGTGCAGTCACAGTGAATTGCCAAAGGTTCTCGAGGGACTGAAAGCAGTGAGTGTCCACGTGTCACGATCAATTGACGAATTAATTCTCGAGAATAATAACTTACCGAGTCTACCGGGACAGGCGTTTGCAAATCTACGAGTCATGAGACTGATGCTGAGGAATAATCGACTGGAGAGAGTGTCCTCCGGATGGCTTGAGGGTCTTCACGATTCCCTCCTGGAACTGTTCATAGTAGAGCCTGAACTACGTTCCCTGCCCGACGACAGTCTCGAAAGTCTTCTCGGTCTCGAGGCAATCACTCTACAAAGTAAAGTTCTCAAACGACTGCCCAGTCTCACTGGTCTTCCAAAGTTACGCTACCTCCAAGTGAATTCACCAGCACTCCTCGAATTGACACCGAGGAATTTTCGCGACATTCCCAATTTGGAGCAAATTCACGTTTTTGGCAGTCCAAAATTAGCGCGACTCGAGGCCGGACTCTTTCGAAATTTACCGCGATTAACGCTGGTGAATATTAGCGATTGCAGCATTCAATGGATACATCCACGAGCACTAATTGACCTGCCGGAATTGAAGGAAATCTCCCTCGTTGGAAATACAATTCTCGAAGCGCCAATGATTGGTCGTGCCGTCATTGATCTACCTTCGTTGTCTGTCTTGCAATTGGATCGCAATCGTATTGTTCGATTGGGAGAATCATCATTCACGGATCTTCCCACTCTGACACGAATTTCCCTCTCGCGAAATCGAATAACGGAAATATTCCCCGGCGCCTTTCAGAGAGTACCACTGTTGAGAATTATTGATTTGAATCATAATATGATTCATAGGATTCATCCGGAATTCTTTCCACATAGAAGTGGAAGTGGTTTGGAGGAACTTTGGTTGATAAATAATGACTTGAGTCATATTAATGAATTACGATCGATATTGGAGGCTTTGCCGAGGCTGAAATTTCTCGATGTGAGTTACAATCAATTGGAGGAGATACCGTTCGGTTCGTTTAGGGGACATCCTTCACTGGAGAGATTGCACATGGATCACAATCGATTGAGATATTTGCAGAGAGAAGCCTTGAGTGGAATGCCAGCTCTAAGGGAATTGAGACTTCGAAATAATTCCTTGACGAATTCGATAGACATGCCTTTTTGGAATTTGCCCGCTTTAAAGGTAATTAATTCTTATTTATACTTTCAAAAGATTTTAATATAAAATACCCGGTACCTTTAGTACCTATAAATAACAAATTCAATTTTTTCTAACAAAATTCAATTCCAGGGTCTGGATCTATCGGGAAATTATTTCCGCCACGTGGAGCCTCGTCTACTGGGAAATCTTCCAAATTTACGCCGCCTGGACATGAGTCAAAATGCAATTGGTCTAATTGATTCGCAATCGTTCATCGAAACAGCAGCTCTTGAATATATCAACATCTCCGGCAATGCCTTGTCAGTAATTCATCCCCTGACATTTAGACATCTGTCGAATCTCTACGAACTCGACGTAGGATGGAATCGACTACTGGAATTAACGCCCGGATTGCCGAGAAACATTGAACATCTCTATCTAACAATGAATCGTCTCGTATCACTGCCTGGACTCGCCTCCAAAGATCTTGCACTTCCGGTTTTAAGAACTCTCGATATCAGTGCAAATGGAATTGAAAGAATATTGCCGGGCACTCTCAGTGGATTGGTCAGTTTGAAGAAACTCCTACTCGGTTATAATTCAATGCGAGTACTTGAGGACGGAACTTTCGATGGACTATTTCGATTGGAACTATTGGATTTGAAATACAATCGTCTCGATACAATTCATGGGAGGAGCTTTAAACCGTTAATGACGCTCATGGATTTAAATTTAAAGGGGAATCGATTTGAATTAATTCGTGCCGATATTTTTCAAGAGAATAGACGACTACAACGATTGGATTTGAGTCGAAATAATCTCGCTCAAATTCCACATTTGACATTCGCTAATACGAGGTAGAGAAAAATAAAATTCTTTTCTTTAGAACTTTTGATTAAAATTATTCAATTTTTCCAAAAATTTCGATTGCAAGATTTTGAAATTAAATCATTTCTGTAAAAATTTACACTTCAACTGTTTTAAAATTCAAAGTAATAAACAAATTTTTAATTTCCTACAAAATTATATAAAAATGTATATTTAAAAAATTTTTTAAACAATAATTGTTACATATTTCTCAAAATTAATATTTGAGTGTATTAAACAATTTTTTTCGTTAAATAACGTTTATAATTAATTATACTTATTTTTTAAATTTTATTTACATAATTGTCTAGTTTGAAAGAAGGAAAGAAGTTTCGTTGAAATTTTAACCGACAAATAGTTTTTTTTTTCGTTTTTTTTTGGGGGGGAATTGTTGTCGTCTACGAATTTCCGGTGATCAATTTTGTACGCCTATACAATTGTGTTGGAAAAGCAGTTTCACTTGCACTTATGTGATTGCATCACGATACAAAATTGGTAGACCTTAGAAAGTTTTGCGTTCTTCGTGCTCACGTTAATATGTCCCCTCACTTTGAATAGCATCACCCCAGCGTGTCGCGTTATTTCCAGTAATTTTACACACCATCTTGATGACTAATTTAATTACACTTTTTATTTACTCACAGGAAAAAAGTATACAAGTAGATAACAATTTTTTTTTCCTCCTTTAGAATTCACGCTTAATTAATTATGTTACACGTGAGACAAAAAATTATCAAAATACATAAAAATAAAAGTAATAATAATAATAGAAAAAATAATTTGTTACGCATTTTTTCTGTTTCTAATGTTCAGGAAAATTTCCTATTATTTTTTTTTTTGAAATTCTTATCGTGATGGAATCTCTTTTTTTTTGTTATTTCTTGAAAATTAGAGGACGATTTTTTTTCTAATTTCTAATTTTATAAATTGCAGAGATCTTCGAGAATTGTATGCGTCGCACAACACTCTGACCGAGTTACCCGGATCGTTGCACGATCTAACGGCTCTGCAGGTCCTCGACTTAAGTTTCAACAAGCTGAACATCCTATCGCCGGATACGCTCAGCAGTTTGACTTCACTGCTCGAACTCAAATTAGTTCGAAATCGTATTAAAGAATTGCGAGAGGGTGCATTCGATGGATTGCCGCGACTCACTTTGATTGACCTTGAGAATAATGATCTTCGAGTGATTGAAAGAAATGCAATTAGAGCATTACCTGAACTACAAGCACTGAGACTTGGAAAAAATCGTATTCAGGTAAAATGAGAGAAAAAAGAAATTTAAAAATTGATAAATTTAATTTTGCAAACAAAAATGTAAATGTTGTTTCATTACAAATAGAAATTTATTCTTGGTTTTGTTAGGGAGAAAATTTACTTTTGTGACGAAAAAAAATTTACTCTTAAATTTTCATCAAAATGATATTTGAATTTTTGAAAAATTATCTCGGAGAAAATTAAATAGATTTGGAAAGAAAATGAAGAAACTGGGTAGATAAATTGTCTTCAGAGTATTTACTTTGAATAACTGTACTCAACAATTGAGTAGTTTTCTCAAGTAACGAACCATTATTCTAAGCATGAAATATGATTTAAACTATTATTTCAATTTACAAACGTGTTTAAGAATTAAGTGAAAAAAAGTCCTAGTTAAATTTTAAACTACTAACCACTAAACCCCAAACTAAATAAATTTCTTAAAATTTTTGAAACAAATAATTATTTAAATAAATATTTTTATTTATGTATTTGTCGACAAAAAATAAAAAAATAATTTTCATTTTTCTGAATAAATTAAAATTTTCTAAAATTCTATTTAAAATAATTCAAATTTTTCTGAAATAAATAATATTTCCTAAAATACTAATAAAAATCATTTAAATTTTTAAAAATAATCTACGGAAATTTATCACAAGGAACTAATATTATTTTTATAATAAATAATCACCCTTAAAGTTGTAAATCAAATTTGTTTGTCCAAAAGTGATCTTTTTGTATAATTTAACATTTTTTTGTATTTTTCTTTAACAGGAATTAGGGAAAAGATAAAAATTCTTTCTGGAAATTAGAAAAAAACAATAATTATGTTTTATTTTAACCCTGCATAAGAAATGTTTTTGAATAAATACAATTTATTATTTAATGATTAAAGATAAGTTAAAATTTCAATTGAAAACGTGATTTTTAATTAATTTAAGCAAATTTAAATTTATTAATTCAAATTTTCAATTTTTTCAGGTGATACCAAGCGGAGCATTTTCGGAACTGCCTCTCCTACAAAGTGCAGAACTCCAAGACAACCAAATTGACGAAATATCGAGCAACGCATTCATCAATGTGCCCCATCTGCTATTCCTAAATTTAAGCAATAATTATCTACCAGGTTTGGACTATATGGGTTTGGATAGTATGAGATCCCTTGAGGTTTTGGATTTAAGTAACAATCGAATATCAAGAGTTTCGAACGATGGTCTCGCTGCGATGGAGTGGCTCGTGGAGTTGAAGGTGAGAGTTTTTTTTCGCCTCAAGTCATTAATACTTTCTCGTCGAGAGTGAAATTTATCCTATTATGAACGAAATCTCGTTCGTTACGGTGAATATATTTATACAATTACTATGTTTTTCAATGATGACTCTAGAAGATAGAGAGAGAGAGCTCAGTATTCTCTTCTGTATATATTTTGCATAAAATTTGCATCTATTTATCATATCAATTCATTTTCACTTTCATGCAGATGGACAACAATCGTATCTGTACAATTCAAGGTTCACCCTTTGACGATATGCCAAGATTACGAGTGCTCAGCTTGCGAAATAATAAAATGGCTTCTGTTTCCGAGGGCGCATTCAAGAGGCTTCGTTCTAATATTGCTGTTCTCGATATTGATGGTAATATTTTTTGTATTTTCTACTATGATTTTGATAGGGGGGAAAAAATATTGTTTACTGCATAATAATTAATAGTCTCCTTTGGCGAGGAGACGGATTTGATTAATTAATAGATTTCTATCTGTTGAATAACAATCCTTGAGATTTCTTCATTAGCACTCTCAACGAGACTAGGAAATCATTCTTTTTTTCTTTTTGAATGTCAGATAAAAATCAATAAATAGAAATACAGAAATCTATTTCAAATCAATAAATAATTGCTTTTCGAAAAAAATGTGTTTTATAAATAAAACATTTTTTTCGAAACGAAAAACTGAATAATAATTTTTGGCGCTAACTTTTATGGATTTGAATACATTTTTTAGTATAGAATATTTTTTGGTAGGTAGTTGGAATATTTTTGTCGAATAAATAAGAAAATTGGAATTTTTTGTTTTCGAATAAATTAGGAAATCCTTTGTCTTGTTCGTGTGGAATGATTTGGCTTAGAGGATGGTTACAACAAGCTTCCGCAGAGGGTCCGCGATGTGCCGATGGATCTTTATTCAGAGACATTAGATTGTCTCGTCAGGATTGTCAACGCGAGAGGTACATCGAAACTGTTCATCCAGGTTGCGAGTCGGAAATGATTAAGGATTCTCCCTCACCTGATTCCTCTTCTTGTAAGTTGCTCAATGGAAGTGGTGTAAAAAAATTAAACTCAAAATTTAAAAATGTCTAGTACCTAAATATTAATTATTATAAGCAATTATATTAAAAACTAAATTACAATTTACTAAAAAATCGACTTTTTTCAGTGTATGGAACGCAACAAAAACCTTGGATGGACATAAAGAATCAAAATGGTCAGTCAATTTCGCAAGATATGGACTATTATTACCACGACTATGTTGATTACAATTTGGAAAATGCAACTGATCTGCCAGTGACACTTTATCCACCGACTCTATCGCCAATTGTCGTTCCTCCTTCTCCAGCACCGGAAACAATACAAACGACTCTGCCTCCCTTATTATTGAACATAAAAAATATTACCAATCCAATGAAAAAACCACCATCAGTTCCACCATCGCCCAGTAGTTCAGGTTTCACATTTTTTGGCGTTCCGCTACCAAATTTGAATTTCAATCTCTGGGGTAATGCCGGACGAAAGGCGAACAGAAAAGAAGACGAAGACGATCAATCCGGAAAGACTCGTTACAAGAATTATCCACCCACAGAGCCGGAAATTCATCGTGGCGGATTTGTACCAATTCCACAAGGTGAAGGCGGCTTTATACCCATCGTTGATCCACGTCTCACGCAAAATAATAACAATAAATCCCTTCCTATTCTGAAATCATCGAAAATACGAGAAAATTCAACAGTCACGAAAATTCACGACGAACGAAAACGTTTGAAACATTCCAACTATACTGTGGAAAAAATTGAGAGAATCACGAGTAAAAAGCCTGAAACTAAAGACAGAGAGGAATTATCAACATCGGCAAGTGTTAAGAATGAAACCGTTTTCTTGCCAACGCCGAGGAATTTATTTGAAAATCTACCCGGAACTCATAAATCAGTGGTGGATGAGATAAATCCCGAGGCAGAGGAAACGTCATTTTCAACTGAAATTTATATTGGCGAAAGTTTAGAGGTTGAGGAGGATTCGAAAAAAGGTGGTTCGAGGGAAAAAGTTTCAAGTAAAATTATTTGGACGACGATTCCTAATTTTGAAACGACTGAAAGTGTTACTCAGGGAACAACAACTGTCGAGGTGGTTACTCTAAAGAAGAAGAGAATATTCGAGAGTAAAATTCCACAGAAAGAGACAACGACAATTGGTACCACAGAAACATCACTACCGAACGAAAATAATTTCGGTGAGTCTATCCGAGGCCCATTTTTTCAAAATTGAAAGAAAACTTTTGTAAACATAGAAATAATTTCATTTGTTTTAACATTTCCAAATTATTAATTTTCAGAAATAGAAGAACCAGTCACGACGGATATTCCAACACCGCAATTTTTATCATCAGTGACAACGCGTCCAGTGGAGAAATTAAATTCAACTTCACAAGCGTCACGCACTTTGGAAGCTTCAGCACTCTCGGCACTTTTAGTACCAGGCGGGCAAGTACCAATTGCCGTACCGAGCAATAATTTACGTTCAGTTGGACGATCGACAATAACCAAAGTATCATCACCATTTGTAAATGCCTCCGAATCAAATAGAAATTTATCATTAGAATCTCGCTATTCGAAGAAAATCAACGATTCACAGACTGCCGTCAGTAATGACAGCGATAAATTCAACGATGACAATGCATTCAATTGGTATTTTCAACACTACAATGACAGTCATTTAGATCCTTATTTAGGCGATGTCTACTCAGGAGTCGATAATTTTTTCATTAATCAATGGACATTTTTTGGAACGCAAATAATTGTTGCACTTTGGAGTTTCCCTCGGATTCAATTAATTTCTTAATTTATCAGTTCCTTTGTCCTTGAAGTTAGTTCTCTACATTTTTTTCTTCAAGAAAACGATAAGAATCAAACATTTTTGATTTTAAAGTTTTTTTAAGTTTTATTTCCTGAATATTTTTTTCCCTTCGATAAATCAATAAATGGAAATTGGTGACATTTTTCTTCTAAAAGTCCCGAAGAAAAGTTTTGCGACATTTCTTTATTTATATAAAAGTATTATTTAAAGTTTATATAAGACTGTTGGTAATTGATTGCATTTCAATATGAAAGAAAAGTTTATTTTTTATTACTATTTTTCTAGCACCAATTTTTAATTTACAAAAATATATTTTTTTGTAATACCTGTAAGATATTTGATGATAATTATTTTTAAGAATTTATAAATATTTATACCATTTATACCAAATAATTTAAAAAGAATGTAATAAATAATTTAAAAGATGTAATTTTAAGCTATTTTGTAATTATAACATTACTACAATAATAATTATATTATAAAGAATTAAAAAAAAAAATTTTTAATTAAATTCTTTAGAAAAAATTTATTTCAACTTTTAAAAATAATAGAATCTTTTCGAGAAATTTTGTTAAAGCTGTATTGAAAATAGTTGTAATATTTATACAAAAACAATTAAGATTTTTTTAAATTTGGAATCTGAAATTATTGAAAAAATAAAGTTACGATAAGAATTATATTAACTAATAATAAAAATATACATTGTTATAACTTTTAAATTTAAGGAAAATTATTTAAGATTCTGTTCTGTTAATGAAGGATTATTTTTTTCAAGAAAACTTTTTTTCTCTTTATAAAATACATTTTAATCTTGTACATTACCGCATTAAAAATCGAGAATAGATGTTTTTAGATAGAAAAACAGTTTTGCAAAGTCTTAGAGTGAGTCAACGTGTTAACAGTGTGTGACTTATAAATGAAAAACAAGCCTTGTTACAAAGCTAGGAATTAATGAACTAATATTAAATAAAAAGTGACAAAATTTAATAATAATTCATGAAGTAGAAAGTTAGAGTAAAAAAATTCAATCGCTCATGTCTGAGCTATTCGATTATTTTCTCTTGTATTGAAACATTTTAAAGCACAATTTGTAAATAAAGAAATAATATTAATTTCCTCTTTCATGTACTTTACCTGTAAATAATTTCCACTTTCTAAAAATTATTCAAAACTGATTGTTATATCTGATTTTAACTTCTTTATGGATCTTTTTTTCCAATTACTGCTTTTTAAATGATGATTGACGTTGCTTTAAATTGTTCATGATTTTAGAGATATTTCCGATTGTGCGAAAAATCGGAGAGATGTTTTTTTTTTAATTAAATACACAAAAACGATTAAGTTCACTTCACTTTTGTTTTCTCCTTTTCGTCTTTCTTTTCATCTTCCTTTTTCTCGTCCTTTTTGACATCCTTTTTGTCTGTTTCTTTCTTCTCGGCGTCACGATTTGTTAACTTATTATTTATAAGATTATGCAAAGCGATAATTGATCTTACTAAGGCAGCTAAATAAACGACGAGCATTTGATCGTTTGTTTTTACATAGAGTGAATCAACGAATGAACTTTGTGTCATGTCGGGAAGAAGATTGAAAATATCTTGAAGCTGATATACTATTTGATGATTAATTGGTAATTTACCATTTCCTACCTGAAATGAATTTTTTGAATTTTTTAATTTCTCTTTGGGAGAATAGAATGAAAAATTTGTAGAAATAGTTTTTAGGAAAGTTTCCTTTTCGAACCTGAATAAGATAATCTCTAATTTCTCTTATTTGACCATGAAGTCCCTTCAAACCGAGAAGTTGATTCGTGATCCTTTGACTAAGAGTGCCGACAGTTGTGTCCTTAATATCTCTGAGTAAATGTTCTACTCCAACTTCCTCTGCTTCTTCGGCTCCAATTTCGCTGGGGATGTGCTCAAAAGTTTTTGAGGTCGGTGATCCATCCTGAAAAGAATTAAATACATTTACTTTCCTCTTCTCTTTTCAATCTGCTTTCAGTAATTAAGAAAGAAAATTTTAATGTCTTCCGTGTGGAAATTACTTTTTTTCCACTAACTTTTTACTTAAAACGTTATCAACTTCAAAATATGTAATTTATTAAAAAATTAAAAGCAATCTTACGTCGTGAACTTCTTCGACAGCCTGATAAGCTTCTGTCGGAAGACCAAGATCCTTTGGTTTAGCGTCAATAATCACCAAAACGGAATTTGGACAATACCTTCGGATGAGTTCATTAATTGCTACATCATTTTGATGCAATTTAGGACCAGTGTGATACCATCCTACGACTTTTTCACGAGCTAAAAAATAAATAGCAAATAAGGAAAAGTCCAACAGATGCAAAATTTAATCCCTCCATAAAAAAAATCTAGTCGCAATTATTTAAATTAACCCTTTTTTATTTAAAATCTACCAATTTCAAATATTAAAATAAACTTACCATTAACTTTTTTAAACATTCCAAACATATTCTCAAGATAGTCATGATCCAAAAACCATACAGATTTATCCTTGTCATCCTCATCGAAAGGAACTAAAAACAATCAATTTATAACAATCTTTTCAATCTATTTTTTTGATTAACAAGAATTTTTATAACAAAATAACATAAAAATAATTCTTGAAATTATTTACCTAAAAGTTAAAATAAATTACTGAATGATTAAAAATAAAAAGGACAAGAGATAAAAATAAATTCTAACCTGCAAAACTGTTGGAGACATCCAAGACACCTTTTGCTCGCCAACAACCTAAAAGTACACCGACGACTCTTTTTTGATTGCCAATCTTTCCCATTCGATTAAAATGGTCCACCACACTTAGTAAAACTAAGGGGTGAACGACAACTTTTGTCGTGAGTACTTCTTGACTCGGCATTTTTGAACAAATTTATGGAACAATTGATGAAATTGGAGTTTTCGCGAACAGTTTGTGTATTCTATGACGCGATGACGATGACGACTTATTCAATGAAGTTGTCGTTTTCCTGACATATGTAAATTTTGAGGTTAGAATCGATGGAAATGTTTTCTGTATATTTAGAGAGAAGCAGAATTTACGTGATAGTTATGTGTGAATTTTTGAATAACGGAATGTAAAAACAATCAATTTTCCAATATTCATTTGGTTCTTAGTGCAAAATTAATAATTAAATAAAATTGTTTATAAAATTCCTGGGGGGAATGAACTGAATTCAGTGTGACCACCTTTTAGAAATTTGGCGCATTTTTTCAAATTTGGAATAATTGGAAAATGAAAATAAAGTATTTTTGATATTTAAAATTAATATTTTGTTATTAAGAAAATAATTACTTTTAGAACGAGTATTTTTTATTCCTTAACTATTATTTTAATTGATTTCAAAAATTTTTTAAAGAGTAATTAAATTAAATTTTTATTTGCGGATACTTTGAGTTGGCAACACTGCTTGTTACTAGACAGTGAGAAGAGAAGAATGAAGTAGTTCGTGGAACGTTATTCTCAATCTAGACAAGTATGTTTTGGTATTACCGTAAATATTTCTCAAAAAGTTTGTTTATTCCTGATTAATATTAATAATAAACGTGAGATCGCAAAGATTGACTCGGTAAATGTAAAAAAATTTGTCTAACAAAGAGAATTTCTTGGGCATCGATAAATTTTCCATTTACGAATTTTTTAAATTAATTTATTTAATAATACATGAAAGACGAAAGAAGAAAGAGAAAGAAAGTGAAAAAAGTTTGGCGCTTTATTTATTAGTTCATAGGTTGGCAACATTGTATAGCATACAATTCACAGTGTTGCGAGAATAGTTTTGGCGCAATCAGTGCGATCAAGTCGCTCGTCGTGTGTTCATATGTAAAATTTCATTAAAGTCGTAAATATATTCTTCATAAAGTTGGTTTTTACAAGAAAATAATCTACACAATCGTCTGATTTTAAGAATTGATTCGGTAAATATTTCGAACAAACTCAATTGTCCCAGTAGAAGAATTTGCTTGTTGCCAAGTAAAAAAAGTATTGTAAATTTTCGAGTCAAAATATTAATTCTTAGCTGAAAAAAAAATTCTGTTCAATTTAAAATTTTTTATTCTATTGTTTAAAAAATTTGCAACGTGCACATTATAATTAACTTGTCAAATGTGTATAAATTGTTGGAAAACAATTTTCTGTTAGATAAATTTTTCAAGGTAACGAACTTTTGGATTCTTGTAAATCCGTTAATAGAAATTTTCAAAAGAAAAGAATTTTCAGTTGATTTATTAGAAAGACAACTTCAGAGTGTAAAAATTTTAGCGCATGTTTAGAATGCATTGTAAAAATAAAATATTCCGCTTAGTCAGAATTAATTTTGATATTTTTATTTATATTATTATTACTTTAAGAAACTAATATTTTCTCTATTTAGCAGTATTTAAATAACTTTTCAATTATATTTGTAATAAAAAACTGAATTAATTCTATTTGTGTTGGTATCAGTGAGAAAAGAAAGGGAATTTTACAATTTATCGAATTAAGTTGGCAGCAGTGCTTGTTACTAGACACAGTGAAGAAGGCAAAAAAATTTCACATTTCCAGAAAAGTTTCTTGTCAAGTCAACGCGTAAATCTTATTATTGTCGTAAATATTGTTCACTAAGTTAGTTTTTTACGATTAAGTACATAAATGTACTTGTGATTTCAAGGATTGATTCGGTAAATGTAACAATTCGAACAAACTTAGTTTTACCATAGTTCTAACCTCACAAACTTACAATTCCATTGTCACTTGTAAATATTGTTTGTAAATCTTTTTTTCATCATTATTTACCCTATTGTTTGTGTGTTTTGATAGAAAATAGAGTGCTGACGAGTTTAATATTGTTAATTTAGTTGAAAAATCGACAAAATCGGTGTTACATTGGTAGAATTTGTGCTTATTAGAGTGAAGAAGTCTCTATCATGTGTAGATTGTACCCAACATTTTCTTCTGGCGAAATTTACTTTTTTTCGTGCAAAAATGATAAATTTTCGATTTAAACTGATAGAAAAATAAAGTTTAGAGTTGTAATGAAGTAGAATAAAAATAATTAATAGAAAAATTACTCTCAATGAAGTGAAAATTTTAATTACCAGTTAAATAAACAAATTAAATAAAAAGTCAGATAATAATACAAATAAATTATCTCGGTTTTGTAATTAAAAAAAGTGCAAATTTAAAATGTCGGGTCTTCGGTTAATTTAAATAAAAAAAATGAATATAAGAAGTGTAAGTGTATGTGAAATGAAGTGATCATTGAAATAAAAGTGAAAATTGAAATCAAGCGTGAAATAAAATACATGAAACTATTAAAAAAGACTAAAAATAATAGAAAGACTTAAATGTGAAATAATATGAATGTGATATTGTGTGCTTTTTTACGCTTGGAAAGGATTACCATTTTTGGATATTTGGATATTATCAAGGATATATTTTGGAGATGCTGCTGATTCTGAGACGCAGGAAGGATGTTTTTTACCTGGTCCATATTTCACAAGGAGGAAAGGAATATCGCGTCGAGGATATCCGCGATCCTGGTTAGTCCCTCCTGCCTCCAATGATGTGATGGAGTCCAGGTTGTAATATTTTGGAGAATCATTTAGTGACAGCTAATTATAATAAATTCACATTTAATTAAAAAAAAAAATTAAACTGAATTATTTACATAGCAAGTGGATTTCTTTTACTTATATTTTTTTAGAATAGGTTTCAGCTTCTCTTGTCACTTCAAATTAAAAATTTTTTTTTATAAAAAATTGTGAAATTGACAATTTTTCAGTTTAACAATTTGACAGCGTGTCATTTATTGTCTATTATCTTTTTCCTTATATTATTAAAATAATTTTTGAAAGTAGTTTTGATTTCTATTATTATTATTACTTTTATTATTATTTGAACAATAAAAACTTGTGGATCATGATTTTTTTCACTTCTAGTTAAATATATGAGAATATTTATTAAATAATTGATTTCTTTTGTAAATACTTTTTTATTTATTACAATTTTTGAAAATTGAATTTATAAAATAGAATAGGATGTATAATTAATTTTCTTTCAGGTGCATGTATTTGTAGATTTAATATGCTTTTCTATATATCAATCCACTATGTCACTTGGTGATTCTCCCTTTTTTATTTTTCACATCAAATCTATTTCTTATTCATTTAAATAATACGCAAAGCATTATTTTTATTTATTAAATCTAAATAATGGGGGTGAATTAATTTTTAACATAATTAAATTAAAAAATAAATTAATACTGTTTTGACTATAAGTCTTAATTTTTTTATTTAATTATCAAAATATTAAAACATACATTTTTAAATTTTTTCATTTTACAATTTCCATTATTTTCTATTATAAATTCTCTTTTTTGAATTATAATAAAAATTATGAGATTTAACAAGACTTAAAAATATTATTTCTCTGTTTTACGTACAATTTCAAAATCTGAAACCGCGAATAGTTATCGTGAAATATACGTGTTTACGTTCACTCGTAATCTACGTGAATACGCAACGTAAACATATTTACGTTCATTACAGTGTCGTCGATTATTTGTTTTTTTTTGTGAAAAAAAAGACGTGATAGATAATAACACTGCGCGAATGCGTTTTAAGTGTCAGTTTAACAGGAACAACTGTCACTTTAAGTGTTTATAATGGAACAAAATTGTATATTTTGTAAGATAATAAGAAAAGAATCACCTGCTGAATATGTTTTTGAGGTAGGTAAAGAATTGAAAAAACTAACCTAGAAAATTGTTTATATATTATGTAGAAAATGTAGAATATAAATATTTTTATTACTTTGATTATATTTTTCCATTTTTTTTGAAGTAATATTTTAGATAAGATAGAAGAGTGAATTGTCAATTATTGTGAAAAATTATTTATGCAACTTTTAGGATGACGATTTGATTTGTATAAAGGATATTAAACCAGCTTCGACTCATCATTATTTAATAATTCCAAAAAAGCATATTTCGACAGCTAAAGATTTGAAAAAAGAGGATGAAGAACTTTGTAAGTTTTTTTATTGTTTGTTGAGATAAAATTGTCATTTCTATAGAATCTATCAGTGCGTAATAAATGTTTTCTATTAAATTGTTTACACAATTGTGGGTTTAATTGCAGGTATAAATTTTGCTTCATTGGATTAATTTTGTGACAATTTATTTTTTATTTTTAAACAATTATTTTTTTTTCTAATTCTTTAATTTTTAATTAATTATTTATTTTTTTAATTCTTTAATTTTTAATTAATTATTTATTTTTCTAATTCTAATAATATTAAAATCTGGAATGTTTTTTTTTGTTATAATAGTTAATTATGGAATTTTCGTTTTAAAAATGAATTTTCTATTTTTCTCATAGATGATAAAATGGTCGCAACTGTGGATGTAGTTGCCAAACAAGAGCATTTTGAAAATTCATCTATTCGAACTGGATTTCATTGGCCGCCATTTAATACTGTAAATCATTTGCATCTTCACGTAATTTCACCTGTCGAAACGATGGGTTTTCTGCAAAGGCAAATGTTTAAACCCGAGTCATTTTGGTTTGTCAGTGTACGTAAATATTTTTGGTAATTTAAAATTGTTAAAACTACTTTTGACGAAAAAAACAAGAAATTTTCGGTTGTTTCTCTTTTTTTCTTGTCGATTGTAGATTTTACCACATGTCATGATTATGAGAATTGGACGTCAGGTTATTTAATTTTGCAAAATTTGTTAATATTCCTGGTGTTATATTACTTTTGCTATTTTTCAGACAGAGTATTTTTTATTTATTTACTCAATGTTTATTATTGTTTTATTTACTGAATGAATGATTGTTATTTATTTACTAATTGTTTACTATTTATAGGTATTTTAATTTTTTTATTTATCTATATAGCTATTTATTATTATTTATTGATCTTTTTATTTTTATCTTTTTATTTACTAGTATTGCTAGTTATTACTGTATTTATACCAAAAAAAAAATTTTTTGTGATTACAATTTATTGAATAATTATTATTTATTTTCAGCAAAAGTATAATTTATCTAAATTTGTCATTTTTACTTTTTCAACAAATTATTTCCGAAATTTACAATAATTTGAATATTCTGCAATTATTATTAAACAATTTTTCTTTTTTTCAGACCGACTATGTGAAATCACGCTTTGCGACCAGCAATTTATAGAAATTTATTTCTTTTGAAATAAAAAACATTTGCTAAATGTTCTATCCTAAACTTCCGCTTAATATTAATTATTATCGATATAAAATTTTATTATTGTGATAATATTTTAAGCTAAATGAGTTGTGTAAATTATTAGTTGAAGGAAATTTATTTAAATTTTATTTATAATTTCTTTATGATGTTGAATATTTTATTAAAGTTTTGAAACTAAAAAAATACACAAATTCTATGTATTGATTTTGATAATTTATCCTAATGATCGGGCGCCTGGAAAATTCCCTTCTTGAACATTCGCTGCCATTCTTTTCCCTGGGGGTAAACAAAATTAATTATACTCTCTTTTTTTAATTTTGTCGAATATCCCATTGTCATTGGCGGTATGTAGTGGGCTTTTTGGATAACTGTTGGATTTTCAAAGTGTTCGTGCTGTTGATCGACGTATTCGATAATTCTGTCTTTTGTTGTTCCACTTAAGCAAATCATGTCCCAAAATTGTAAATGTTGCACCATTTCGCAGAGGCCCACGCCTCCCGCATGCGGACAGACTGGCACTGAAAATACAAAATGTACTTTTTTGAATTTAGAATTAATTATTTTCTTCTTTCTAATTGAATTTTTTTTCGAAAATATAATATTAAGAGGCGAAATTGTAATAATTGAATTGTAGTAATAATAATATAATATTGAGAGAAAATATATATACCATTCATTTTGTAGGCCATCAAATAAACAGAAAGAATTTCATTGACACCGCCAATTCTTGCTGAATCAATTTGACAATAATCGATGGCTCTTGCTTGTAATAATTGTTTAAATATAACACGATTGGCGCACATTTCTCCAGTTGCAATGCCAATTCCAAGAGGGCGAAGTTGTTTTGCAATTGTCGCGTGTCCTAAAATATCATCAGGCGATGTTGGTTCTTCAATCCATGTTAAATTGAATTCCCTTAATTTCTTCATCCATTCAATGGCCTCTTGAACGTTCCAAACTTGATTTGCGTCCACCATGAGTTTATTTTTATTTCCAATTTCCTCTCTTATTATTTGACAACGTCTAATGTCGTCGTCAATGTTTTGACCAACTTTTGCTTTAAACGACGTGAAACCTTGTTTTAAATATTTTTTACACAATTCACGAACTTTTTCATCGGAATAGCCCAACCAGCCGACTTGTGTTGTATACGCTGGATATCCATTTTTCAGCAAGAGTTTCTCTCGTTTCTCTTTGTCCACTTGTTTTTCGCGTAAAATTTCCAAGGCCTCTTCTTTTGTTATTAGGTCCGTTCTGTAATTTTTGTTTATTATTCCTTCAAAATTTGTGGAAGAAAAAAATTTGCATTTGCAAATAAATATTTTTCAAATAAATGTGTTTGAAAAATAATAATCATAATTAATAGTAATAAATTATAATAATTGCAATAATAATTAATATTTTGTCAAATAATAATAATAATAATAATAATTATTATTTTTTTAGATTTTTTTATTACATGTATCTAAAGTCGATGGTTGAAACGAGCTCTTCGGGCGAGAGATCTGTTAATAATTTCCAAAGAGGTTTTTCCTCGATTCGTGCCCATAAGTCCCATAATGCATTTATTATTGCTGCAGTTGCCAAATGTGTTACGCCCTTTTCTGGGCCAATCTAAAAATTTTAATTAGCTTCTATTTTGTGTAATTGAATTTTTTTTCTTTATCAACACTGAAATAATATTCAATGTTTAATTTAAAAAAAAAATATCTGCGAATAAATCTTTGTTTAAAAAGTATTTTTTTTTCAATTCTTCATCATAAACGTGAAATTTGGAAACGTTCGTTAAATGAAATTTTTCATAATTAAATTATTTTCTATAAAAATTTCTTGATAATTAATTGATTTGTATAATATTTTATACCCATCTTATTTGACTTTCACTTGTTAGTTTTCTCCAAAAGACGGCAAAATTTGAGTAAATTTCTTTCGTCTTTACGCCTTTTAGAATTTTTGACATAGTCACACATGCTTGTACAACTAGAAAAGAATTAAATAAATTAAATTTAATAAATAAATTAGTTAAATTTAATTAATAAATTAATCAATTTAATAAATAAATTAATTTAATTTAAAATTTAATTACTTTATCATTAATTATTATAATTTTTACAACAGTAAAATCGGTGATTAAGACTATAAATTCGATTTACCGATTTCTGTTCCTCTGCCCAAGGTAAAAGTTAAGCCGTAACCCTCATATTGTTTGTTGGTTTTTATTGTCACATAAACACAGGAATAATCGGGGTCAACGTGCTAAATTGTTAATTTATTTTTATTTTATTATTATTTTTTTTATATATTTTTTTTTTTGAAAGAAAGGAATTTTTTTTAATTTACCATTGCATCACTGCCATCGGATAATAAAGATGTTGGAAATCGTATATCTTTTACGTCAATTTCATTTATTTCTATTTCATCCATTCTGTTGGAAAAAAATGGAAAATTGAACTGAGAGGAATTAAAATTTAGTGAATGAGAAAAAAATTTGTGAAAAAATTGTTATTTCACTGAGTTGTGAATGAAAAGTTACTTAAACAGCAACTGATATTTGACATCAATTGCAAGGCCTATTTAGTTCTTATCTTTTGAATGTTTACTTCTTTCATAACATTTTTTACCCTGATAAGATAGAATAAAATGTATTTTTTGATATTATTAATTATGATTATATAATTTTATTTTTAATATTTTCGATATGTTAAATAATAATGTTAAATATTTTTGTTCAATCGATTATAAAAGTAAAATACTAATATATAGCAGAAATTGTTTGAAAACAATTGTTTATCTATACGAAAAATATTCTGTTATTTATTTTTGTAACGTTTACGGTTATGTTATTCAGTAGACACGTGCCTCATATATTTTTTATTATTTTTCTTTCAGAGAAGTTTCTATTAAATAATATTAATTTTAAAAATTTTAATATTTTTTAAAAGAGGGTTTATTTTCTTTATTTTCATTATTAATTTATTAAATAATTAATAATAATTGACAAAAGTGTAATTATTTTATTTGAACTTTCGCGCAAAATACCGTAACGACATCTGTTTCTCACTTTGTAACTAGGAAGAAAATTGTGTTCACGAGTAAATTTTCTGTTCTGCGTGTTGTGCGTTCTGTGTAGAACTTACTTCATGTTTATTCTAGTCAAAAGTTGTTAGTGTTTTGAGCATTAACACGTGTTTGAAAAACAAGACTATTGATTAATTTATGTGTTAATTTATATATTAAAAATGACACCAAACTTGGAGGTTGTCGTGGGGACGTATGAGCAATTTTTGCTCGGTTACAAAATCAATAAAATTGTTAATGTAAGTATCTGTATAGTTAATTTGCAAAATTTACATTTTTTCTAGGTTATAATAAATTATTTTTTTGACATTACATTTTACAATAGACAATTTCATTGTTTTTCTACTTTATAATCTTTATCTCAAAAGAAAGAATTAATAGTCTTAAATTCACACTTTTGAATATTTTAATTGCTGGAAAAAAAATAAAATTTTTGTCGTTTTTGATTGATTTATTTATTTACTCGATTTCAAGCTTTTATTCTTAATAATTTTTTATTTTTGAGCTATTTTTAGTGTTTGAATTTCTATTTGAATGGATTTTTTAATTTCTTCGTATTTTATGTTTCTAAAGATGTTCCTAATGTTCTGAACTTTGAAGTAAAGGGAAATTTTAATACTTTTTTTTCGAATTTAATTTCTTATTGCTATAATATTGCGTCACGTGGTGAAAAAAGTAAATTATAAACAATCAGAATGTTCAAATTTTTTTTTCTTTTTGTGAACAAAACAAAAATTTTAAAATAAATATTTAAATACAGAAAAAAAATATGATCCCCAAGTTTTGAACGTTCAAATGAACGAAATAATTTTTATTGAAGATATTTTAATAAATTACTAGTCATAAAAAAATTTATAAACTAAAATTTTACGTTTACAAAGTCAGAAATTAATTTTTTCTATAGCGAAGCAAAATAATTACAATATAACTTTAATTTTTTGAAGAAATAAGGACGTTGAAGTCCACAACGTTTATCAACGAAAAAAATTATTTACTCAATAATTAAAAAAAAAATAAAGCAGCAATATTGCCATAAAAATATTTAGAAAAAATAGATTGATGTTTATGTTAGAATAATAATTGTTATATAAATAAATATTTAATTAAAAATACTTTTGGAATAAATTAAACAATTTTTTTTCGTTGATCAACGTTGAGGACTTCAACTTCGTAAGAAATAAATAAATTTCGTTCATTTAAACGTTCAAAACTTTAGGATCCTAAAAAAATTTCGTTCAATTTTGTCGTTCAGAACTTTACGGAAATCTTACTTTTTATTTTAAACAATAGTGGGTGAAGTTTATAAAACGATTGGAAGAAACAATTATTTTTTACGCTGAAAATGATAATATTTATACTTTACGAATTTTTCTCTTCAAAATTTTCGATAAAAAAACAAAAACTTTTTTAAAAATGAAATTTGATTAGAAAAATATTTTTTTCTTCTAAATTGTTCATCAGTGTTTAAGGAATAGGAAAAAATGATGAAAAATAAGTAATTTTAATAATTTTTTTCTTCCTTTTTGTATTATATTAACAATGATTTTGTTTTCCAAATTTCAGAGTTTAGAAAATATTGTTTAAATATATGTATTTAAATATTACTTTTAATAATTAAATAATTTGTTAAATAATTTGTTTTAAATTTCAGGAGTATAAATTGGAGCAAACTTTTGCAACTCACAGTCATTTGGCAAGCATACGAAGTGTTGCTAGCAATAAACATTATTTAGCTTCTGCAGGAGCAGATGAAGTCGTTTGTCTTTATGACATGCGTTATCGAACTGAAAATGGAAAATTAATACATCACAATGGTAATTAAAAAATATTACGTTAATTCGAAAATAATAGATTAATTAGGCAAATAGGTAATTAGTAATTTATTAAATGTGCTTTAATAAATTTTTTTTTTCTAGATTCCGTGAATTGTATCACTTTTACACCGGACGCTTCGCATATTCTAACCGGTGGCAGGGACGGACAAATAGGAGTCGTTCGATGTGGCAATTGGCAAGTGGAAAAACTCTGGGAAAAACCACACAAGGGTGAATCAATCGAGGCACTAGCCGTGCATCCCTCGGGAAAATTGGCTCTCTCAACTGGAGGCGATGGCACACTTCGTACCTGGAATTTAGTCAAAGGAAAACAAGCGTACGCCACTAATTTAATACCACGCTGGCGAACGCTTGCGAAAAACATAAATATACTAAAATGGAGTCCAAATGGTGAAAAATATTTAATTGCGTCAAATAAGAAAATTGATATTTACTCAGTGGAAACGGCAGGCGTCGATGAAGAAATAAATCTCGACTCAAAAGTCATTTGCGTTGAATTTCTTAACGATGATTTAATTGCCATTGGTTATGACGATGGGAAAATAAGTTTCTACGATCTTGATGAGAGTTCAAAAACTCTGGACATTGTTGCACATTCAGCAAGATTGAAGTGCATGCAACACATTGACGATCTCCTGGTAACGGCTTCGAGTTCAGGCGAAATAAAACTTTGGCAATTCACCAAGGACTCAATGACACTACTCAATCAAGTCACTTGCAATTCGCGAATTTTGTGTCTCACTCTTGCGACTGTTTGCAAAAATTCTCGACCAAAAGAGGATAAAGTGACGACCGAGGAAGTTGCGGAAATAAAGAAAATAATGAAATTGAGAATGAGACAGGAGGTGATTATTGAAGACGAAGAGAATAATAGTCATCTGAAAGTGAAGGAGACGAAGAAAAAGAAGAATAAGAATGAGGAAGCAGCCGAGGATGTTTCACCGGTGACTAAGAAAAAGAAGAAAACCAACGATTTTACCGTGGAGGATATTGATAACAATTCCGAGCGTGGTTTAAAAAGATCGTCGGATGATGAGAGTGATAATTCGCCTCCGAAGCAGAAGAAGAAAAAATTCAAAGAATCTGCTTCGAAAAAAAGAAAGGACTCAAAATGGTTAGAGGAGGAAATTGACGAGACGCCAATTAAAAAGAAACTTGCCACAAATACCGATAATCAGGGTAAAATTGCAAAAACAAAAGAAATGAAAGAAAATCAAAAAAATATTGTCGATCACAAAGTTTCTTCCAAAAAGAAGTTTGCCAAAGATTCGAATCTACAGGGTGGAAATCTTTCTAAAAAGAAGAAGAAAAGGAATAAAAATACCCTTCAGGAGTAAAAAATTTTTTTTTTTAAATTAAAAAATATTAAAATAAAATATAATCTTAATGTATAAGAAATGTAAAGAACCATGAATGTGATGGTTAAAGACTTGTATATTTTTTATTTTGGTTGTATAAATATTTACAAAGTGTAAACGTTAATAAACCTTCAGTCTAAGTGCATAAATTATTTACAATAGTATTATTATTATTATTATTATCATTTTTTTTAATCAGTCTATTTACAAAATTGATATTCACACACTCACGCACAAAACAAACTCACAAACAATGTTGTTATTAATATATATATTTTGAGAACAATTATTATTTTTAACGAGATTCTTTCTTTTGTTCGTTTCTTCGTCACTTGTTATTATTGCTATAAATATTCTTTTCTATTCTCATTGGATGAAGTATTTTTTTTGTCATCGGAAGTATTTTTTTCTTATTGGAAGTATTTTTTTCGTTCTTAGAAACAAGAAGGATTTTTATTTCCCTCATTTGGATTTGAGGAATGTTAGTAATTTTCTATTTAAGTAGTTCTTAATTAATTATCATTTTTTTTTGTTTTTCGGTTGTTTTTTCGTCGTACAAATACTACCATAAAATACATTTGTGGTGAGGATTCATTGGACTTCCCACGGGACATTTCCAAGCGTTTGCGAAGTCGATATTGTTGGACAATGTTCCAATTACTCGAAAATGATTTGGAGCGTGCACTCCTTCGACTAATTTTGATTTTAATGCACCGTTTGTGTAATTTCCACACCATGTCTGAAAGGAGTTGTTTAATCAAAATTTTTTGTAAAATTTTTTTGGATTATTTTTGATTATTTATTTATAAAATTATTAATGTTTGTGATTTTTGAATGTGACTAAAGTTTCGAACATTCAAATGAACGAAATTTTTTTTACCTCAAGTATTTTAGAAAATTGCTAACTAAAAAGTAAGAATAATTGAAATTAAATAATATTTAGTTTAGAACTAATTTCTTTTCATTTAATAAAAAATTTTTTGTAAAGAAATACAAATTAGAAGTAAAAAAAAATATTATCGTTCATTTGAACGTTCGAAACTTGAAGAACGTATTTTTGAAATTATTCAGTTATGTTTGTTATTAAATATTCCTAACGTTTAATGAGAATTTTTAAAATTATTTTATTTTTTAAAAATAATTAATTTAAGATTAATTTAAGATTCCTCTTTAATTAAAATACTTATTTAAAAAAATATTGTTTAATTAAATGAATGTTAAATTGCAATATTTTTCATTTCAGTCTTGTAACTTGGAAAACTATTTGAAAAAAATGCTTCGTTCATTTGAACGTCCGAAAATATTTATAAATTATTTTATTAATTTGAATAATTTTTTAGATTAAAAAAATTTTGTTAAACACGTTTTGTCATTATTATTTGTTTACTTAATTTTCTTTTCAATCACTGTAACTTTTTTTTACTCTATAAATTGTTTACTTTATTGTTGTTAATTATTAATTTTTAATTATTTTTTTGTGATTATTGCTTTTTTAAAATTATTTCTCTGATGTTTTGAATGTTTAAATGAACATAATTTTTTTCTCCGCTGAAATATTTTTAAAAATTGACAATTTAAATTAAAAAAACAAAAATTAAATATTGTTTAATAATTAATTAAATTAATAATTAACAACAATAAAGTAAACAATTTATAGAGTAAAAAAAGTTACAGTGTTCGAAAAGAAAATTAAGTAAACAAATTTTAATGACAAAAGGTGTTTAAAACAATTTTTTTAATCGAAATAATTATTCAAATTAATAACAAAATTTATAAATTTTGCATTAGTTAAGAATTAATTTTTTTAATATAAAAAATAATTTTTGTACCCAAAAAAACAAATTAAAAGAAATCAATAAATTTGATCTTTCATTTAAATGCTCTAAGTCTTAGGAATATTTAAATTTTTTGTTGCTTAAAGATTTGTAAATTCGTATTTAATATTTGTCTGAAATGAATTATTTTTTAAATAAATTGTATGACATTTCTTGTAAAATTTTTTCGTGTTATAAAAAAATTGCTTACTTTTCGAATGCTTTGAAATTATGCATTTTTTTGCTTTGTTATTAATTTCAAATTATTCTTTATCTTAGAATTGGAATTTTTTAATTTATTTATTTTGTCGAAAATTTCATCTTTTTATTTAAACAATAATTTTGGTTAATTTATTGTTCATATTGCAAATGATTAATTTCAATTTTTCAAATAATTCTTGTTTTTTTTAAGAAATTGTTATATTTTTAATTTAAAAAATTGTAAAACATTTTAACGCTTTTCTAATTTTATCTATAATATTTATTTAATTTCTTATAAAATGTTTGGTAATTGGAAATTATTTTTGATAACTTTTTTTCTAAATGAATTATTTACTGTTTATAACAATTAGTTTTTTTCGAAATTAAAGCTATAAATTGAATTTTTTTGCAAGAACTGTTTTTGCATATTAAAAAATTGTTATTTATGTTTAATATTAGATTTTTTGGAAAGTTTCTTTAAAAATGATGACTCGTTAATTTGAAATAAATTAAATTAGTTTAGAGTAAAACTATTTTTGATAATAATTTTTATTTACATGTAAATTTAGAATAGTTTTTTTTTAAATGGTGTTTTTCTAGTAAGTAAAAATCATTTTCCTTAAATTTTGGAGAAATGTTCCAGTAATAATTTTAATTCGAAAAAGAAACACAATACCTGCGCAAATCCAAGGAAGAAAAGTTGATTATGACTGTAATCTACCAAACCAGGCAAACCTTGTTGATTTGGACTTCTAGCTTTTAATCTTTGATAAGCTCTGTAAGCTTCCCTTATTCCTCCATTATCAGCTATATTTTCACCCTGAGTATTAAATCCGTTTACCTATTGTTGTTTTCAAGGGGAAATATTTTGTTTTTAATGAATTGTTAATATACGAAAGAAATATTTATATTTATTTTCCTTGACACAGGCTTTAAGAACCTTCATAAAATTCTTTAAAGTGCACTTACTGTAAAATTGGTACCTAGCTCCGGTAAATGATAATTACTGTATTGCTTGATGATACATTCGACTTTCTTGTGATAATGTTGCAATGTTTCATCGCTCCACCACTGTCTTAGATTACCGTTTTCGTCGTATCTACGACCTATTGGAAAAGATTTAATTCTCGTGTATAATTATTCATGAGGAGAAAAATTATTATAGATAGATAATAAAAATAGATGTTCTATTTGGATATATTTTTTGTTTCAAATAGTATTTATTTTTACCTTGGTCGTCAAATCCGTGCGTTAGCTCGTGACCCATTATCGCTCCTATGGCACCGTAATTTATTGACCTAGAAATTAGCGCATTATCAAAACTTTGTTACTCTATTAGGGGATATTAATTATTTATTGTTGGAGGTGTTAGTTTGCGAACTTACTCTAATCCATTGCCATAGAATGGAGGACTCAGTATTCCTGCTGGGAAAGCTAAATAGAAAGAGAAGGAATTAATTTTGTTTTTTTATTTCTCTAGAATAAGTAATTAAATTTTTATATTTAAAAAAGTTTACTCACTGACTGAATTGAGAATTGCGCTGTAAAAAGCATTAACTGTCGTTGAGGTTGTTATCCATCTGTCCTTATTTGGCGTTTGTCGCAGATTATTTAGACTCTTTGTTATTTCCCTGTCGGTGAGTTTTAAAAATGTTTCGAACAACTTTCCTGGAATTATGTCCACCTGTAGAAATAATTTTAATTTTTTCAAACTCTTTTGACACAATGACAATGATTAGAACTCTGAATTGAAAACAGTGAAATTAGGGTTATTTTCATTAGTAAAAATAGTTTCAAGCGTTAAGCGTCGACTCTAAATAAAAATCATGTACAACCTACCCCATCGTATAACTTGTTTAACTTGTCCGGATTTTTGATCCATTCGGGAAAAGCAACGAACGGTCTGATAGCTTGCAATTTTTTATGAGCTCGAGCCCTTGTTGTGCTGTCCATCCAATCTAATTCGGCTACCATTTCATCGAAAGCTGCTTTAATGTCCAATAACATTTCTAGGGCCTGAAAAAATTTTTCCAAAAATAAACGTCATTTAAAAATCATAATAATAGCCATTTTTCTAATGCGTTTAATTAATTGGAATATGATTATTTTCTAACTAGTGTTTTAATTGGACTAATTTCTCTAACCTTATCGCGAGCTTGATCGTTAAAATATTTCTGAACATAAATGTAACTGAGAGCCATGCCAAAGTTTGAATTCACATTTCCGGTGCAACCCTTCCATCTGGGAGTTTTCTCCTTTAATCCAAAGACCTTTTGCGAAAATTGAAAACCCAAATCGCGGAATTTTTGTAATGTGAGTGGTGCAACTGTCGAGTAGATATTCCACCAGAGGAATCGAGCTAAAATAATTTGCAGAATTTAATGATAATTTTGTACTGATTTTTTACAAGCATATTTCATGGATGATTGAATTGACTATAGAAGCGATAATGAATATTTTACAATAAAATTGAATCAAAATAATAGTTGGAAATAATAAATTTGTTCTGCTCTAAGTCTGATAATCTTTGACTTTTCAAGTGGCCTCATTTTGATTGCAAGGAATATATATTTGTTTCTTTTTTTCTGCTGCTTCTTCTTCTTCTTCTTCTATTCCCTTTTGTGAGAGAACAGATATCAAACCGTTCTGCGCTATTCCTTCTAGATTAGACACTTCAATATAAATTCGGATGCTTCTAAAATTAGTCTTTTAATCTTTTTTCAAGGGAATTACTTCCTCTCTCCCTCATCAAAAAGACGTGAATTGGGTTTTGTTTCTTCTTTTTCTTGCAAGCGCTTGCAAAGTTAGAAAATTAATTACGAAAGTTTTTTAAAATTTTAAATTCAAAATAAATTCAATTTTTTAAAGGAAGATTAATTTCTTTTTGGAAAAAAATTCAACTTTTTGAGTTTTACATTCAAAAATCGTCGCTGATAGTTTTTTTGTACGATTTCAGTTTGTATCACATTGAAAAAACTAATTTTTGATAAATTATCATTACCTTTTCTCTTACGTTCTAGTAATTTTTGAAAGAATTTTCTTTCGTATCTTTAAGTGAAACTATTAAATTGAAGAATATAATGAAAAAATACCTATTGTTCCGGGAGATGTTTCTGCCAAAAGTTTCGGCAATTTTTGCAAATAGAGTAAATCCATAACAATTACTCTGTCGACATTTGTGTCTATTGTGACATTTGTATTATTAAAAATTGCATTCACGTAACTCGTCCAGTTCCACTGTAAATATTTTTGAAATTAATTTCAATGACTTTGTCAAATATTATAGTATTACAATTGAAAACAAGGAATAAGAGAGGAGTTTTGCGACAAAAGGAAAAATAAGCTTACTTTTTGAGCATGAAGGTCAGTGAGCTGTTGTAATTCATTGATCGTTACATCGTGGAAAAAGTGATTTTCACTTCGTCGCTCTTCTTGTGTCGACATAATCTAAAAAAAAAAATTATCTAGTACAAATTAAGGTTATAAACCTCCATCCGTATTTTTTTTTATTATATTTTGCTGCCAATTTGTAATTTTATTGTGAATTTGTTAGAAATGATGAAACTTGCATTCAGAAAAAGGGGTGAATTTTACTCGGAGCCTATTGAATTTTTTATTTGGCTCCGTATTCAATTTTGCGTGGTTCAAATTAAATTTTTTTTGGTTGAAGTAAATCATATTTGGTTAAAATTAAATTTTGTGTGGTTCAAATTAAATTTTGTTTGGTTAAAGTAAATTTCATTTGGTTGAAATTAAATTTTGTGTGGTTCAAATTAAATTTTGTTTGGTTACAGTAAATTTCATTTGGCTAGAACTAAATTTTGTGTGGTTAGAATTAAATTTTGTTCTGTTGAAATAAATTTTGTTTGGTTCAAATATATTTCATTTGCTTGAAATTAAATTTTTGGTCATTCTAATGTTTATTAGGTTCAAAAAATTATTTCACTAGGCTTTATGATAATTAATACTTTTATTTGACGCAAAAAAATGGTTTTAGATTCAAATAAAACACTTCTCAGTGAGTGTGGAATCTTTAAAAATAATTTTTAGCTCAGTCTTGAAGATCTGAATGCGTAGTAGTTTTTTTTCATCAAGTTGAACTAATTTATTCTAATGTATTATAAATGATTCATCTCGTGTGTGTGAGTGTGTCTTTTTTTTCAAAGTTGAAATTATAATACCTTGGCAATTTGAGTACTGAAGTCTAAAATCTCATTAGCTAGATCAGAACTTTTTTCTCCAGCTCCCGCCAATTCCAGCATGGCAATTACATATTTTTTATATTCCGTTAATTCCGTTTCGAATCGTTTTTTATTTAATAGATATCGTTCACTGATGCCTGGTGATGCTTGTTCTATCTGTTTTGTTCGAGAATAAAGAATATAGTTGGAATTATTATTTTGTTTGGGATTTCAGGTTTTTTTTAGGTATAGTTCTTTGTCTAATTTTTTTGTTTAATTTTTAATTTTTCTTTGTCTAGATACAATGTGGGGTAAATGAACGCAAAATGTACTCACCATCATTCTGTTTCTCGAAGTGTTTCTCACATCTTCACTGATGTAGAAATTGACTAACATATTGAAACCTATGATTCTTTGCGATTTTCCTGACAGTTCGGCAATATTCATGATTTCTGTGTCATTGCCCACTGGGATCTCACCTGACAGTCCGATTTTTTTGAGAATCTCCAATATTGGTTTCAGTCCAAGAGCCTCTACACTAGCTAAAATTGGAAGTTTGTTTTATTTCTACGCTTCTTTTTCGTAATTGAATTTTGTTACAAAATTTAATATTTAGAATGCTAATTTTTCCCTCTAAGTGAGGCAGTGTTGTTGCAATAAAATTTGAAGAAGAAATTAAGTTTTGTTCAATTGAACTTGTAGAATTTGAAGGACCTGATGTTGATTAATTTAAACTGTTTTAGTTCTTTTTTTAGTTTTGTAGTGTTTTAGACAAATTTTCCTCTTACCAGTATCCATGCACGTTCTATAAAGACTTCGAGCAAGTTTTACAGGTCTGAGATCGTCACTTTTGTCAGGTTCCTCTAAAAGTATTCTCAATTTTTGTATTAGCTCTTCTCTTATAAGACTCAATTGATCCCAAGCTGCTTGACTTTGTGGAATCGGATGCTTATCAATCCATCCACCGCAGGCAAATTGGTAGAAATCTTGACAAGGATCTACTGTTTTATTCATTGCGTCCAATATTTTAGCGGCTAAAAAAAAGAAATAAAGAATTAGAGAAAAAAGAAAGAAATAAATTAAAAAGATGTTTTTGGAAAAAGATTAGAAGAAACATAAAAAAGGTTTAGGTCTAAAAAAGCATGTTACCGGTGTTTATGCACTCTTCGCTTTGGCACATTTCTTTGTATTCCTCCTTTCGAAAAACAGCCATTTGTATTGTTAAAGTAGCGACAAGTGCAATTACAGCGACAGCTAATAATCCAACAACTATTATGAGTTTTGTTTCCTTCGTATTTGAACTTTTTTCATTGTACTGCCTGTTGGGTCATTTTAATGAGTTATAAACGTAATTTCAAAGAAGTATAAACATTATTTTTTTTATATTCGCGAATTATATTTATAGAAGATAATTTGTATTCATTAATTTTTTTTCTACGTTGTTTACTTTTATCCATAAGAACAATACTGAAAATCAATTATTTTTTGTATACTTTACTGGAAAATTATCATCACACTTTGTTATTAATAATGGTCTTTGCGGTTTATGTTTCTTCTTGATAATTCTTACAAATGGTATTTCTAGTTCAAGGGCTAATAATAGGGTTTTAAATTACTGAAATGGCCTTTATGTAATTTTCACAGACTATAAACATATCTACAAAGTGAACATACTTTCAATATAAAAAAAAATGTCAAAATTTAAGTTACTTTAATCAAAATTTTTGCAAAATATTTTTGTTTGCTATTTCACTTATTTTCGGAATTGAACATTGTTTCTAAAAATGTGGGTTAAATTTTTCAGTGCGAAGCGATATTACTTACCATGAAGCTTCCGCACCAATTTTGATGCCATCTGAACTTCTGTCATTACTTTCCGGATCGTTTACCTAGGAAAAAAGGTATAATAAATGTCTAGACAGATTAGATCGGATGTTAGTGCTGATTATATAGAATTTAGATTACTTTATTGCCAAGCGAAAGAGAGAGAAAGAGAGACTTGATCTAAATTGTAAAATTATCGACAATTAAGAATGAGTGTGTTTTTTGCTGACGATACTAGGAAGGAGCGTTTGTTCCTAATAAAGCTTACGAAGGATGAGGGAATATATGATGAACCGGGACGAGGACAGAAGGCAAAGATTTATCAGTAAGCTCCTGTTTGCTTACTCAAGTAAAACGATATAAGTGAACTGTGTGCTATTATTGGAACGTATTGTTTATATTCTTCAATTTATGATGACAATGGTTTATTTGTTTCAGACAAATAAGAACGTTGAGTCTTTGGCAATTTTCACCCAATTTTTTTGGTTCTGTTTGTACTTTATGTGGAGTTCTTTTCTGCAATTTGGATTTTGAATTAAAATTATTTAATTAAAATGAAAGTCAAAATACAAAAGAAAAATTGGAAATTGTGGCATAAAATTTTTTTTTTCAAATGAGTATTTTTCGGAAATGTTTCAATTAATTTTGTATAAATTTTCTTGTAGCAGTATACGTGAGACTTGCATAAAAGTTTCCTCCTTACATATTGAGTAAGAAATACGAGATTCGAGTTTCCTGACTATTTATCTTGTCTTAATTACTAAATTATCATCACTGGAATAATAGAAGTTGTTTACTGTGTATATTTTGAACTTCTTCCTATCGAAAACGTCTACTTGGGGTTTTACGCTTTCATATGTGTCTGATGATACGATTTATTTGATTTTACTTTTCAAACTTATCCCTGAAGTTAGGCGTCGACACTGTTTGTCGAAAATATTTTTTTCGCTAAATCGAAATGAATCAAAAGATTTTAGGTGCAGAAAGTCATTGTAAGTGAATGAAAGAATGGAAATTAGTGTCATTTGCGGCTCTTAAAAACCGATTCCGTTTAATGTTTTTAGTTTCGCAAAAAATTGACGTTCGACGTCAACAACTTTGACTTCGCAGGAAACTCAGTGCATGAGATTTATTACTTATGTACCGTTATATAGATGCTTGCGTGTAGTTTTATTAAAGTTTATTAAATTTTTTCGTTGTATAACTTCGTTAAACGGGGAAAATTGAAGGAAAACGACAGTCAAAGGCCTTGGTTGGCGAAAAGAAAGGATGCTGCGAAAGATAAGTCTTTTGCTTTGTATATGATTAATAGATGTTAGACTTAATAGATATGTGCTTTATTATTAATTTCTAGCCTTAAGATTGTGTTGTAAATTTTTTAATGATAGATTGTGTTACGTTTGTTATCTTAGGGCAAGGTCGGTTTTTTTTCGAGAGCATCAAAATAATGCTGCGACAGATTTAATCGACACGCCTAATTTTATATGATTATATATGTATCATCACTGCGAGAGAGAGAAAAAGAGAGCCATCTGACTTTGTGATCAATGCTCTCACCTTGTGCCAGAATCGTTTACATTGTAACCATTGATTTCTTAAAAAGCAATATCCTGCTGCACTGCTCATTGTCAGGACAATTGTCATTATTCCATTAGAAGTTCATATAGTTTGAGAGGCAAATCATACATTTTACACGCGAATTGTCATCCGTTTTCACCTATTCGAATTAAAGGAATTGTTTTTATTTTAAAACTTGTAGACGACAAATAAAATTGTTGGAAATTGAACATTTGATCCAAAAACTTCTAATGGTTCGAGGAAACTAACTTTTGGACATCAAACAATCCCCTAAAAATCTGAACATCGACGTTAATTTCAGGGACTTTAATTTTTACCAGATTTTGTGTATTGTGTAATTATGTATGTATTGTGTTCAAACAAGTAAACAAAAAATCCGAATATCTTAGAATCCCATCTTCTATGTGAATATAAAAGCTGTAAAATTAGTGCCATTTTTATCAGCAACCTCCAAAACGATTAATTCAGCATTAAGGTATGCCGAAGAGAAGAGTGTAATTGCACTGCTCTTTGGTCAATTAATTGTGGAATTAAATTTTCTTTATCGTTCATTATTTTCTTATCAAAATGCTATGCAAAAAATTTTCATACTATTTTTTTATCGTACATTTTATCCATTTGTTTCGCGCACTTGTGCTCGTGGTTTGCGTCTATTATGCATTTCTGTGCAAAATGGATTGCAAGGATAACTTCTCGCTTTATTTATAAAAGCCAATTTCGCCAGGTATTTTATTAGAGCATCTGGTTTGCCATAAATCTCGAGTGCTTGGTAATATTTTTCTTTTTAATTTTCTTTTTCTAAAGAACATCTTTTGCAGAAACGGGAAACATATTTATATCGGAAGTATTTTGAGAATCCTGTGTAATTATGTAAGTTGGAGAAATATTAGGTAATGGATGCGGACAATTCGCAATGAAATGATCTCAGTTTGTTCAATATCGACAATCTTTTCATTATCTCAATCGACCTTCCTGTATATATGTAGAGAGAGAGAGAGAGAGAAACTACATACGCAGTCTTAGTTTTCTCGAGGATCTTAAATAATTGCCTGCATGCTTCTAGTTTATTGTTGAACAAGGATTTTTTAATGTCAGAGAAGAGTATTTTTCTTTTCCTGAAAAGAGCTTGTCTTCATTGTGTAAAATGTATATATAGATGTATGGTATTTAAATACTTTTTCCTCGCTATGTATCAAGTTTGTCTCATTATCATTTTGAATTCTCAAGAATCGTTTTATTGCATATGATAGTTTCCTGTATTTTATTTATTTTATTTATTTTATTGACTTGAGTTAATTCTTAATTTTTGAATTTGGATATGAAATCAATGAGAAAAAACAAAATTGGTGTTGTAATTAATTCACGCAGTATGATATCATTATTCCTCATTTTGGCTAGATGGACCATTGTTGTATGCTAATGGAAAATCTACCCTTGACCAGTAAAAATCGAAGCGTATTCTGAGTTGTAAGGAAGTGAAAATAGGATATTGTAAAAGGATCATAAGTGATTTTCATGGTCATGTTCTTCTTTAGGAAAATAAACTGCGATATTTTAATGGAGTTTAATTTAATTATTTTAATGATTTATTTTCCCTTATTTTTCAATTTTGTTGTTTTTGTTTTTTAAAATTACTTTGATTTTAAAATTTGGTAAACAGTTCAATTTACAAATTAATTAATAAGAGCACAGTTTTCTTGATAGTATAAAATTGATACTAAAGTGTATCAAATTGATGCCAAAAATCTGGATCAATTTTTTATTTGGTCCACGTTTTTAGTATCAATTCGTTGCCATTTGATACTTTTAAGTTAAGAGTGAAAAATTACTTTTTCTTTTTGTTTTCAATCCTTAGAAAAACGGCGATTATAAAATTAGAATAGAAAATAAAAATGTAGATGAAGAAAAGCTTTAGAGAGAATTTGGATAAATCCTTCGTATAATTTGGGTAAATGAAAATGTTTCTAATTTTCAAAGCAAAACTCATAAATAAATGAAGAGACTTTCATTTTATGTGAAACTAAATGATATTGAACTGAAAGCACATTAATCTTTCTTAATGGTCGGAAGCTACAGTGAGATCTCTAAATTATAACTATAAAGAGATCTAAGATCAAGAAATGGTTCATTTGAGTGGAATGTTCTTTGTGTCAAAGAGATAATCAGCGTTCATTATAGACCTATAAACCCAGTTTGAGAAAAATTTTATATATATTTATTAATTTGTATTGGAGAAAAAAAGTCGAGATCAGTCACACGCGAAATTAGTAAAGTTTTTTTTTTCTTTACATTAATAATGTAGCTGATTTTAATAACATTTCGAGGGTGTAATAAATACACGCATATGTGTATTACATATATATGCTTTAATAATCTTTGAAATACGTTGTTGAAATGTAAATTAATTATGAGTCAATGATCTCTCTCTCTCAAGTGGAGATTATGTGTATTTACGTTTTAAATTGATTTTATTGCTGTTTAATAAATATTCGGTTTAACAGTTTAACTATACAGTTTTTATCTTTCTCTACATATTCAATTGAAAATGGATTTACGGACTTACTTTTATTTAATTTAGCCAAATTTTTTTTGCATCAGACAAACGAGTGTATTACATTCTTATTTTTTTTAGATATGGTGATTGATCATACACGAATTTGTACGTGGGAGCCAAACTCTTGTTGTTTAAAAAACAAATTTTATTGAAAGTGTTTGAAAATTTTATTGAAACATTTAAGTTTAAGAGAATTATATAAAACATTTATAAACAACGTAATAGAGTAACAATGTATGTAGCTCTAGTGTATACATCATTGTAAGGCCCATGTAGTGTAATCCTTTTAATGAATTGCTTTAACAATAAAATTGTCAATGAACGCATCACGTTATATGTTCACTGTATGACGTTTACGTTCAATGACAAAGTCAATGCCTTTGATAACATTTTTTGTACATAATAACGCGTCTAAGATTTTCATTTCACACACATCACATGACCTTAAAGATGCACCGAGATGATAGTGTGTAGTGTGTGTAGCTCTCTTCCTATTAAAATCGGAGCATTAAATGCTCATTAAAATTCAAAATCAATCATTCTTGTCTGAATGGAATTTATTAGTTTCTTTTTTTTGTAATTGCAATTTCATTGCACGTATTTCGAATTGTATTTTATTAGGAGGAAGTGTGAAAATTTGTCTTTGTTGACGATTAAACTGCAAATATATATGTATCATAATAATAACAACGTTGTTGACGTTGTTGATTTCTTGTTTGTTATTCTTCTGGATGTTGTTTTTACAACTTCCGACTTGTTTGTTATTACTGATTCAATATAAATAACGATTTTTATCCTTTTATTGTTAATATTGTTAATATATTGTTAATCGAGATGATTAATAAAGTTTGCTTAATTTTCAATCAGAATTTGGATTTTTGATTAAAATTCTCGCTTAAAGTGAATATAGCACGACGTTGATATACTTTAGATTTGATGAGGTTACGTACAAATTTGTGTCAAGTGCTGATTTTGCCATTGACTAGAATTTCCCAAGCAATTTTGAACTCTCTCGCTTTAGAGACGAATGATCATATATACGCTCCACTTCTTTTCTCAACGAAACAATTGGTTTAACCGTGGTTCTTTAAACATAGCGAAAAGGTCAATGTGCGCGCCTTCAAAATAAAAAAAAAATATATATATTTATTCAATTTTGGAAAAAAATTCGTAAAATTAAAGTTGAACATTTTTTTTGTTAAAAAATGCTCACATCGGATTATTATCCTTTTGCGGTAAACTGAATTTCTTGAAGAAATTTATTTGGTTTTCTAATCAACAAATTTTCTGCTATGAATTTTTAATATTTGAAAAACATTCGATCAAATTGAATTTCTTTTTATGCTTCTTGAGGTTCTATTTCTCGAGAGTCGACTGAATTATTATTTTCTTCTCAATTTTTTTTATAAGAAATAAACGACAATTGGAAAAATTAAATTGTTTTCTAAAAATTAAAAATTGTAATTGAAAAATTAATTTTTTTCTCTATTCTTGGAAAAGGTGTCCGTGACAAGCAATGCGGTTCACTGGTTGCAGTTACTTTACCAGTAAAAGAGATGATTAACTGAACAAACGGATGTTTTAAACTGACACTTGTAATCTAAATAGTGAATTGTTTCTCTAACTCGATAAATAAATACATATCTCGTTTTTAATGGAATGCTAAATTACTATTATTACTTCTGTTGATAATAAATTATTGACAATTAATATGGATAAATTATTTTGAATATTGATAAATTATTTTGCAAAACAATTCTTTATGAAGGAAGAAAGAAAATTTTTTCTTTCTATGCAAGAGGATTTATATATATATATATATTTATTGTGTGAAATAAAAATTCTTATCACGTAGAAACTCTTAAAAATAGTTTTAAAATACGTATACGTACGTATTTTAAAGTTATTTTCAAATTCAGTGCAGTGAGGAGAAAAAGTTAAGTCGCAAAATTCAATGACTTTTTTTTTTAAGGAAACTGTTAGGGAGTTATCGTCAGCAACTTCATTCTGTATGCATTCGTTGTTAATATGCAAAATAAATTGTGAATTGTTGTCGGAAATTTGGTTTTAAAAAATTCCGTTCTTTTTGGCAACATTTTTTTTGGAGAAAAATATGTTTTAATACACCGAATTCTTTAATTGAAAATGATATTTTTCACATGGAAAATATTTTTTTTAAATAATCAAAAATAAAAACAAAAACAAAATTTTAAAAACAAAAATAAAACAAAAATACAAAACAAACTTTAAAAAAATTGTAGAAGAAAAATTGATAAAAAAACGCACAGAGTGTCCTTACCTTGTATCTCATCTTGAAAGAACCTCTTTCACCCTCTTTGCGTTTGATCCTGTAACAAAGACAAATCACAATCATCACTTAAAATTGTCCCAGGTCGAGGCCCTAATTGCGGGTGCGTTCCCTGTGGTGAATCATGCATCTGTTTTGCATTGAATGCGTGAGTGCACTTTTATTTTTCTTTCTTTCTTTCTTTTTTTTTCGTTTTGACTCGAGCGAGTGACGCGACCCTTTGAGATCAAAGAGACTGAAGAAGTAGATGTTTGTGACCCCCTTTTTTTCCCAACTTTTACCACAGGGTGAAATGCACTTTTTTTATCAGTATATAGAAATGTTTATCATTTCTTTCAGTTGCAAATCATATTTGGTTTAATTCAAATTTTTTGATGTATTCAATATAAAAGCAGTGTTATGTGGGGTAATTTTAAATCTGTGTGTGTGGCAAATTTAGAGGAATTCGGAAGAGGGAAATTGATTCTTAATGTTTTTTTATATTTAATTTTTTATTTTTAATGTTATGGTTAATAATATTTTTAGTATTTTTTAAAATTTTTAAATTTTATTAATATTTCATTATTCTTTTTATTTATTTTATTATTATTATTATTATTATTATTATTATTCATTATTATTCATATTTTTTTTAGTATTTAGTCTTTTTAGTATTTTTAATAGAAAATATTCTTTGTAGGTTTTAATACTTTTAACTTTTTCGTATTTTGTTTAAAAAAAACAATAGAAGAATAATTATGTTTGAACTAATAATTTAAGTATTTGAAGCAAATGGTATTTAATTGACTCAAAAATTATTTAGTTTCAAGTAAATATTTAATTGACAACAAAATAAATTTTTTAATTGATATAATACTAAACGGTTATTTATATCAAAATAAATTTTTTTCAGTGTAATATTAATAATAATAATAGTTCATTCTAATTCTTAGTTTAATTAAAAAAAAATTGTAATTTCAAAATATAAAAAAGATTTTTTTTCCAATGTTTGTCAATTTCGATAAATAAATGCATATTTTATTAAAAGTTTATCATATTGGATGTTTTATTATAAAATAATAATGAAACAGATTTCTTTGTTTTCGACTTTCTAATTGGAATTTAAAACTTTCAAAAGATGAGATTGAATGACCGACGAACATATGTCAATGACTTTTTCCTGACGTCGAATTTATACATTCGAAATATTTTCAATGCAAAAAAAAAAAATTTGCATAATATGCGTGTGGGGTTTTTCAAATCTATTTTGTTCATTGAAAAAGAAATTTTGCTTTTGAGGATAATTGTAATTTTCGAAAGGTATGTAAAAATTGGAAAATTTGTCGTATCACAGATTTTCTATGAGGATTGAGTTCGAGACAAAAAATAAATCAAAAGTGTTGGTTCATCGTAACACTTTCGATTCGTTTTCTTTTATCTCAAATTCTCAATTTCATATTCTTAGGAAAAGTGTATATTTTTAACAAAGTACTTTCTGTTTTTTTATTTTTTGCTTAATAGAGTTTTCTTAAAGTTTTTTGAAATTTTGTTTTTCTTGTCTTGAATTAAAATCTAGGTGGAGAAAAAGTATTTGTTGATGTTGTCTTGCGAGGCAAATAATACTAATTTTCTCTAGAGATGAAGCGTGCAGACTCTCTTGATTCTTCGACATTCTTTTATTGTTCCATTTAACTTTAACTATTCACATAGAACTTTTTTCTTTTTTTTTTTTTTGTTATTTCTACATGAGTAATTTATATAGAACAGCTGTTTAGTGAAATCAAGGTATATGAAATGAAAATTATATTGGTGCGCGAGAAAAAGTAAATTCTAATTTCATGTTCAAAATTATAATTATAAAAAGTGCGATTATTGTTTATTGGCGGAAAAAATAATTGATAAAAGAATTGCCATTTTTTCGAAAAGTTATTAAGAATACCGTGTTCTTAAGTTTTTGTTTTAAAGAAGAGTTTAAATTTTTCCGAATTTCAAAACAGTTGTTAATTATCTTTGAAATTATTTTGTTATTGAAAAAAAACTGTAAGAGATAGAATTACTTGTTCTGTATATAGTAATAATTTATAGATTAATGAACTCGCATTGTTAACGAGAACATTTAAAAGTCTGCATAATTCTGCACAATATAAGAAATAATTCTGAAAGTCAGGGTTAAACGTCAATGTCTGCTTAAGTAGATGTAAGTAGTTATAAAAAGGTTCATAAGTAAATTTTTACTTTATTCCTATTTTATATAATATTTAATATTTTTTCTTATTCATTTATTGCATAATTAATGTTCGTAGCAAAATAACTTTATATTAAAAGTAAATGCCAAATTGCATAATGAAAGGGAATGAAAATTAAGTTAAGAAAAAAATAACTTTTTATAAATAGTAATTTTAAATAAATTTTCGAGTCAAAAATCTTCAAGAAGACCAAACTAAACTTAAAAATAGTGTATTCGTAAATTGTTTACTCAGTGATACAAAATAGAATAAAAATAGTTTTTTTTTGTTTATTATTATCAATTAATTATTTATTTGAGTCAAGTATTTTTTAATGAAATAAATTTTTAGATCTAAAATACCGAAATTGTTCGTTAAAATTGAATTTATTTTCAACCACAATAATAATATTTGATTCCATAGATAAATGAAAATTAAATAATAAATAATAGATTGATTTTAATTGGTAAATAATTTTTTTTTATTTATTTGACATAAGGAAATATTTATTTGATAACTTTTTATAGTTTACAATTATTTTTGATAATATTTGAGAAAAAAGTATATTTAATTATTTGTAAGATAATGAAAAGGCCTATTTTACATTATCTTACAATTTACAAATGAATATTTAATACGGTCGCAAACAAACAAAAATCAATATTTAATTATTATTAAATGTATTACTGAATTTATATTTAATTAATTTATTTAAAATTATTTAATTTAATGTATATCTGTAAGTTAGAAAATTTTTTTTCTGCGAAAATATAAGAGACAAATTTGTAATATTTATTAATTTGCGAAACAATAGAGTATATTCAATAATTAAGCAAATATGTTTGCTCTAAGAATTCCTTAATGTGCTCTTCACTTTTTTTCCCCTTTTAAATATAGATAAGCTTTCATTTTCGAAC
The DNA here is from genome assembly GCA_032872475.1 of Leptopilina myrica (nomen nudum). Lineage (NCBI taxonomy): Eukaryota > Metazoa > Arthropoda > Insecta > Hymenoptera > Figitidae > Leptopilina > Leptopilina myrica (nomen nudum). Next base: position 2,316,746 of record CM065458.1, read on the forward strand.
GCATCTCTTCTCATATATGTACATATGTGATTCGTACGTGGTTAAACATCAATTCACTCTCGTGCTTGTGACCGTGACGCACATGTAATATAAGAGTTTTCTGTAATTTAACTGATTTTTCAGATAATTTTTTTTTTCTCATACATTATAATATATCTTATTCGAAAGGAAGAGTTGAACTGGAAGATGAGTTTCATCTTCTCTTTCCGTAAAGAGATAATTTTTTTTCTTGTAAATTTTTGCGTTTCTATGCACTTTGTTGCTTATTTATATAATTTACTTACATTAATTTAAATTTATAATTAACAATATTTTTGTCTAGAGATTTTTTTAGATATATTTTTATCTAAAGAATTTTTTTAAGAAAATTTTTATTTAAAGAGAGTTTAATTTATTTTTAAAATTAAAGTTTAGTTTAATTGTTTGTTCTATCACAAATCGGAAAAGTTTTAAATTATCAAAGTTTGATTTTATGGGAAAAATTTTTAAAAAATGTAGTGTTTTAATAGTCAATTTTTTTTAATGATACATTGTTTTTTTTTGTTTTAAAAGCAAACTTGCGAAAAAAATGCGAATCTATTGGAAGTGTTTGTTAATTGTTAACAGTAATATTTTTAACTAGTGTCTAAAAGGCCACGAGAATAAGAATAGTAAAGAAAGAAAAAAAAAGGTAAACTGTCTCCGCACTAACTTCAAATGGGTTGACGCGCTACGCTTAGTGGAAGACAGTTCCGCTACCTGAAATTATATTCATTTGAAGATTTTAAATAACCCGTAAAGCTCTCTTATTATTCTCTTTGCGAATAATTAGAAAACTTATTTATACCCTGTAATATTATAATTTTTCATTAAATTAAGTTCTATTTTTTACTGATTCATTATAGGTTTATTTAAATAATATTTAAATAATTATTTTCACTATATAATTAATAAACACTGAACATAAATGTATTTCATTTATTTCCCTAAATCCAGACATATAATTAATAATTTACTAGTTTTTAATGAAAACCTTTGGGAAAATATTAAAAGAATTGTAAATTTAGGAAAAAAGATATCTATTGTCTTTTATTTTTTGAATGAAATCGTCTCTTCATTTTGCTCTTTACCGGAGTCAAATTCGGAGAATTTTCTTCGTGAAATTTTATATTTGAAACCATATACAATAGTAAGAATTTATATTATTCTTAGAAGAAAAAGCAAATTCTTACATTAAATTAAATATTTATCATGGAAATATTTGACTTTTAAAATTAGAGTCAAGGTTTATTCCTAAATTTAGAATAAAGTTTTCCCCGGAATATTGAATATATTTATAAAAAAAATATTTACACAAGTTTTTGTTTCACGAAAAATATTGTATCCAATTCTCTGGAGGAAGAAATACATTTTTTTTTTTGGTCTATTGGAATAGTTTTTGCTCGTGTAAATATGTATCAATTTTCTATTCGGTTTCGTTTGTATAGTTTTTTTCTGCCAATTTTTAAAAAATTTTTTGTGTACTGTTATTTAGTATTTTTTTATTAATTTTTATTACATTTTATTTTTATTATTATTATTATTATTATTATTATTATTATTATAATATCTTATAATTATATAATAATAATAATATCTTATAATTATATTATAAGAAAAAATACTAAATAATAGTACACAAAAAATTTTAAAAAAATTATTATTATCATTGTTATTATTATTAGTGTTATTATTTTTTTTACTATTAATTGTTAGAATTAATTAGAATTAAAATAAATAATGCAAATAAAATAAAAACTTACTTATGAATCAGTAAAAATTACTATTTATTAGTAAACTTTACTAATTTAAAAGCAAGAAAACACACTATTTAAAATTAGTAATTAATTAATAAATTAACAACTAATTCAAATTTAGAGAGAAGTTTCGAACGACAATATTTTTTGTTACTCCTTTTAATTTGAATTTCATTAGAAAATATTTTTCATTTTTAAAGAACAGATTAATGATTTTAAAATTAAAAAATTAACATTTAACTAAATAAATATTTCACTCCAATAATATTTATTTTTCATTTTATTTTAGTACGTTTAAAAAAAAATATAGCTGAACAAAAAAAATTACGTTCAAAACACTCAAAAGTTTGGGGTACTTATTCATTTTTTATTCGAATTTTACGACTTTATTTTTAATTTTTTTTTAAAAATTTTTACCTTTTTTATTGCTAGTATTGTTTCCTTTATATCTATAATTGAAATATTTGATATATATAGGAAACTATAATAATATGTAAATATCGTAAAATTTATATATAGAACAGGAAATCTTATTCAGTGTGTGTAATTAATTCAATGATCATTCTCATTTACACTATATGGTCGATTCAAAGATTTATTCAAAGATTCCGATAAAATATAAGAGTACAGTATCGTCGTCATTGTGTGGAACGCACGTGAGTCTCGCACAATCAAAGTCGCAGTGTCTATATAGTAAAGAAATATTTATATGTAAACGATGCACGTGCGTTACAATGCCGGTTCAAATGAAATTCCATAATTTATAATTATAAAGCTTTGGAAAATTTGCAATTTTTTGTATAATTTGTCATATAGTTTTCCTTCCTACTTTTATCAATTGTATTTTTTTTTATAGTGGCAATTATTTTACATATTATATTATTATTCAAAATTAGCGTTCAGGAAGTTGTTAAAAAAAAAATATACTAAAGAAAAGTGTATAGCGAATGACGTGGAAAAAAAGACGAATTTGACAATGTTTGTGAAGTTTTCTAGTTTTACATTTTTATTATTACTTTTTTTTTATTATTATTATTAGGGTTTTTATTATTTTTTGGATTATTAGCTACTGCTTTTGTTACTGTTATTGTAGTTTGCTGTAATTGTTTATTGTTATTTTTACTATATTATTCAGTTTTTTTTGTTAATATTAAATGATCCCCGAGTTTTGAACGTTCGAATGAACGAAATATTTTATATTGAAGGTATTTTAATAAATTACTAATCATAAAAAAATTTTAAAACTAAAATTTTACGTTCACAAACTCAGTAATTAATTTTTTGGATAGTGAAGCAAAATAACTGCATTAAAAATTTAATTTTGAGAAGAAATAAATAAATTTCGGTCATTTGAACGTTCAGAACTTTAGGATCTTAATATTAACACTATTATTATTATTTATTATTATTATTGTTATTATTATTGTCATCGTATTTACTATAATTTACTTACTATTAACTATTTTTTTTATTATTAATTTTAATTCTATTAAGTTTTCATTATTTTTCCATTAATTTATTATTTTCTTATTATTGGCATTTTTTGTTGCACGAAAAAAGCTTTTTACTTGGAACAGCGATAAGTTTTTCTAGATATAAGTAATGTTAATATAAATAATGTTTTAATTGAAACAACTGAATGTTTCGCTAATATAATGAAATCTCTAGCAACTCCCAGTGATGCTCCTTTCGTTTAATATTTTTTTCGTCGATTTTTTTTTATGGAAAAAATTAATTACACGTTTGAAAGTGAGAAAATTCATTTATTTTCTATAAGATTTGAAGGAAGTGAAGCATATTTTGAATTATTAGTGGAATAAGGATAAATAATGAATTTTAATTCGTGCTTTGATTGTGAGGCGATGACAATGGAAGATAACTTGAATTGTATTTTAATTTACATAGTTAATATTTAATCTACATAAATTGTTGGACTTACCAACTGGTTCTAAGAGTTTGCTTCAAGAATCACGATCTCATAGTTTCTCCTCTAATTGGAAAATGTGTTTCATTCAGAAAGTTTTTATGAAAACGTGCGCACTTGGACATTGACATCCACAAGTGTTTGGAGATCGATTGTTTTTTGCGTTGACTTTATTTTATTGCAAGAAAAAAAATTTTATCAGTGGAAAAATGTATGAAAAAATAAAAAAGAGAGAAAGGTTTCTTTTTGAATTTTATATTAACATAATTTTTAAATTTATTTTTAATTTCTAATTATACTTTAGCACTAAATTTGAATGCAAGTTTCTGTTATTAAGAATTTTTCTTGTGCGAAAAATAATTGTTCTGTTACAAAGCTCTGAATTGAGGGAAATGGACCAAACCTCAATACGTATACGCTTTGTAGCCAATTCTCAACTAAAGCAAAGCACGACTTTGCTAGGCGCGTAACTTTAATCTTTGAAATCCCCACCCTCGCATGGCAGTCTCTCCTCTCCACCCTCGCAGCCTTCTTCTTCATGCTTCTTCGCTTATCGTGCATGTATATAGATATATTTATAAAGATAATATTATAATGACTTATAAAAGAAGCTACCGGTAAGCAATCAACATTTTCCGCATTGTCTTTTTTTTTTGATATTATTATTACAAGTATATTATCGTAATTTTTCTCTTTGGCAAAAAGAAGAAATATTCGCGCTTTATACCGTAAAAGGTGTTTTGCAGTGTTTTCTTCTTTTCGAAATGTTTAGCTTTAGATAATAAATAATGAAGAGAATTCGACTGTTATAAGGGGAATTTTTTCGCATTGATAAATAAATTATTTATAAGTGATAGGGAATTATTTATAAATGCGAAAGAATTTCGATTTACAATATATTCTGCTGTAGATAGAGAAACTTTTGTTTATCACTCGTTTTCTTTTGTTGAATTAGAATAATCATTGTGTTTTGGAATTTTTCTTTGTTTGATAGTCAAAAATATATTTTACTCTTGATTATTAATGTTAAAATATGCACATTCTCTCACCTTTTACGTTTTTAGTTTTTAAATGTGGAAATTAATTGTTAATTGATTAATTGATTTGAGTCAGTTAAAAATAAATTAGTTTTTGTGTACTAAAACGTCATTTACTGATTCAAATGGAACTAATAATAATGATTCAAATTCAATTTCTTCATAGTGAAATTTTACTGATTCAAATGGTAAGAATAGAGTCAATGCAGGGTTGGTAAATGTCAGGGAATTCAGAGAAATATCAGGGATTTTTATTACAATAGTTTTGGAAAAAAAGAAAATTATAAAAGTTGGTGTCTTTTGTTTGTTTCATAAATTGTGAAATTACCACGAATTCTTATACAAAACATTCAATTTTTTCTATATTTCTGACAATAAATTCTTTTTAAATAACTTAATTCTTGAACAACTATCATAGAATTATTACTTATAATTTATAAATTATTTAATAAATTATTTTCTTTAAATATTTCCAAATTAATTAAATGTTAGGAGCTGCGTTCACAATTTTCATGATGTGAACTTCGAAAGGTTTTGATTTATTTGAGAAAACAATATGATTGAATTACACATAATTATCTTTGTTAAACGGTCAACGAAAAATTATCTTTGAATTAAACATAATAATTTTGATTCGATACGTAATAAATTTTATAGTCAATAAAAATGATGTTTAATTTAATTAAAAAATATATTTTATGCAAACATATTTTTTTGGTTGTTTACTTAAAAATAAAAATTTCTCAGTGTTGAAATGTTGTAAAATTTTAATTTCTAATGAATTTAATTAGGAATTTTAAAGAACTTAGATTTTTGAAAAATTTCAATAAATTATTTTTCTGAATTAATACGATTTTTAAAAATATATTCAGTTAATTATTAAAAATAATGAATTTACGGGAGAATTTTAATTAAAAATTTCAAAAAATTGAATTTATTAATTATTAATTGAATTCAAGTTACAAATAATTGGAGAAATTAAATTTTTTTCCCATTTTTAGTAAAAAAAATTCTTCGCAAAATCTTAACTACGTTGATAAATTTAGAAAAAAACATTGTTAAAATTCCAATAATTATCTTTATAAGTAATAAAATTATTTTTTGAAATTCAGTTATTTTCAAAAGTTTTAATAGAATTCTTGGCAAAATTTAAATTATTTTTTAAAAAAATACTCAATTTAATAGTTTTTAATATCTTTAATAAAAATTTTCAAAAGAATTCAATTATTTAAAAGAAATGTTATTAAAATTCAAAACAAACGACTTAAGTAATTATCTTTATAAACAATAAAAATTTTATAGGAATTTAATTATTCACCATTTTTTTCTGTAACTTTCTTAGCAATAATTCTATTATTTTCATAAGTAATTAAAATTTTTACACGAATTCAATTATTTTTAAAATTAATATGAAAGTCATTGCAGAATTGCAATTCTTATTAATAAAATTTCAATCGAATTCTTCGAAAAGTGTAATTATTCTGAAACATTTTATTAAAATTTGTCGAAAGAAATAAAGATTAAATTATTATTATTATAAATTAAAATTAAATTATACAATCTAATTATAATTCAAAATTTTTTGATAAAATTCTTTACGAAAATTTAATTATTCAATAAATTATTTACTTTTTCATTTAAAGAATTGTATTTTCCTAAAAAATTTTTAGTGGAAGAATTAATTTAAAAATGATTTATAGCTAAAACGGTAGATGATAATTGAATAGTAAAAGAATTATTATCTTTAATTATAGTAAATTATTGAATTTAATTTAATAAATTATTTTATTCAAAATTATATCAGAAAATGTTTAATTTCCTCGAATCGTATTTAAGGAAATCAAAATAGAGGATGAAAAATAAAAAATTTGATTGTCGCTCTTTTAAAAAACAATTAAACATCTTTTGCTCTGTTTTCGTTTATTATCTAACGTTTTTGCACGTATTCAGTTTAATTGTATAATGAATTGAATTTTTTTTTAATTACTTGTTTTAAAAATTATCATGAGCATGTGTATTATTAGTTAAATTCAAAAAGTATATTTTCTTCTTATTTTCGCAGAATATTTAATAATATTAAAATTTTTATCTCATACGGTTTTTTATACAAACGTGATTAATCATAATTTTTTTTTTTAAAGTAATTCTCAAGGTTTTTTTTCTTTAATTATATGTACAAGTAATTATGAAAATAAGAATTTGGAAATAGTAGAATTTTCATAATTTGGAATTTTAAAGCGTATGGAATTATTATTCTGCGTACTCAAATTAAAATTTCAGTACTCTAAGTTTAAAATTTGAGAAAACAAAAATAAAAATTAATAATTCTTTTTAATTGGAATTTTAAATTTGAGTTTAATTTCGAAAAGTAGATTATGGAAATTTGGGAATAGAATTTTGATAAATAGAAATTCGAATTCGAGCATATATAATTTTTAAAAAAATAGATTTAAATTTTTTTAGTGATGTTGACAGTTATAGAATATTCTTCATAAAAATAGAAATATTTGACGTGTAGTATTTGAAATTTTAGATTATTTCGAGTGTATATCAAATTATTTCGAGTGTATATTGAATTTCGTAGATTCCATATGTATTATGGTAGTAGGTTCGTCGTCTGTGGTTAAATTTGATCTTGAGCGCAGGATTCCATCGTTATCCTTATTGCACGTGCGGCACAATGTACGTGTGGCATTATCACTAGTTAAAACTACGCTTTAATTCACATATATGTGTATCATGAAATTTTTTTAAATTTTCCAATATTCTTGAACTTGTAAAACGTAATAAATTCATGTAAAGCGTAATAATTTCAAATGACCGGTCACGATATATAGAAAGGCGCAGTTTGAATATATTTATAATTATGTATATGGTGAAAGATATTCTCTACAATATAATTATGTGTATAGCTATATTTTTGCATAGGACTGATTCTGCATCTGCGACTCATCACATTGTTTGAAACTTTACCTGATTAGCTTCGCCGAATGAGCGTCAATAGAATTAAGAACACTGCGTCATTTAATGATATACTTTTCCACTCCTTTCCATCTTCATTCCATTTCAATAAACGGTGTGGAAATTATTTTTAATATTAATTGATAATTATTGGTTTTATTGTCGAATGGAATTAAATATTTTTGTTGTTGATTAGTTTTAATTTCTTTAATGTTAGTTTTTTAATTTAATTTTAATTTTAATTTAATTTAATTTAATTTTAAGGATCCTAAAGTTCTGAACGTTCAAATGAACGAAATTTATTTATTCCTTCCAAAAATTAAATTTTTATTTCAGTTATTTTGCTTCGCTATCCACAAAATTAATTACTGAATTTGTAAAAGTACAATTTTAGTTTTTAAATTTTTTTATGATTTGTAATTTATTAAAATATTTTCATTAAAAAAGTATTTGGTTCATTTGAACGTTCAAAACTTGGGATCATATAATTTTAATTTTATTTAATTTTAATTTAATTTTTACCATTTTTTTAGTTTTATTTTAATTATAATTTAATGTTATGCGGAAAAATTTTTACCTACTCTCCAAATTTGAATTACTAAAAATTTTCACTAGTTTCAATTAAGTGTTCGACGTTCTGCTTTTGAATAGTAAAATTAAATTCTCGTAAATGAACTGTACTGTAATATAGAAAGTGCAACTGTTTCTTGCTTGAATAGATTTCATCGACTTTATTTGTAATTTTGAGGAGGACAATCAAAAATTTGTATTGTGACATAATTTTTTTTTTGTTTAGAAAATATATGTGAAAGTTAGAATGCAAAAGTATTCAAGTTATTGAGAGAATTATATTGAACTGATTAGTATTTGTGGTTAAATGTAATTTTTTCTCTTTTGTCGATATGTACTTAGTCTCAAATTATGCAAAAACGAAATTTATTTTATTTTTTTTTAACTCTTTATTAGTAATTCAATAAAAAAAACATAATAATTATAATAATAATAGTAATAGTAATATTAATATTAATAATAAAAGTAAAAATAATAAAATTAATAATAATAGTAATAGAATAAATAACCATTAACACATTGTTTATTTTCTGAAACTGTTTGCTCTAATTTCGAGATGGAAAGTGGCATAACTAGTTTGATGTTTGAAAAATTTCTCAAAAAAAAATTCGGATGGCTGATCATATAGACTACTGCTTCTACTTGACGATTCGTTCGCGTCTTATCAGAACGTTCCGTTTTCACTTATCGATTTATTTTACAAAATTCAACTTCTGATTTAAAAAAAAAAGTTTTTTTTCGACTTTCCCAACGCAAAAATTCAATTATTTTCATAAACAATAAAATTTTTCACAGAAATTCAATTATTTAAAAAAAAAGAATTAATTTTTTCTTCAATTTTTCACAATTATTTAAATATTTTTCAAAATAATAAAATTCTTCACGAGAATACAATTATTTAAAAAGAATCAGATAAAATTTGTCACAGAAATTAAATTATTTCCATAAATATTAAACTTTTTTCTTAGTAATTTGATTATTTTTCAAAAAAATAAAAAAATTTATTGGTAAAAATTCAATTATTTTTGTAAATAAAAATATTCTTGACAGAAATTTAATTATTTTTTAAAAAATTGATAAATTCTTGAATTTTTTCTTTAATTCTTCACAACTATTAAATTGTTTTTGCAAATAATAAAAAAATTTGAAGATAATATAATTAAAAAAAAAAGATTAAATGAAATTCTTCGCAAAAAATAAATTATTTTCATAAATAATAAAATTCTCAAGAGAAATTCAATTATTTTTTAAAATATTGATAAATTCATGAATTCTTTCTGTAATTCTTCAAAAATTCTTCAACTGTTTTACAAAATTATAAATTTATCACGAGATTTCAAATATTTAAAAAGAATTTTTAAAAATTCTTCGACAAAATTTTTCGTAAACTTGAAAAATTTATTTTCTGTAATAAATGGTAATTTCCTACACAATTGAAACTTAAACATTATATAGAAAGAACAGTGTGCGACCATGTAATATTTATTTTACCGTTTTCAGGAGGATATTATTATTATGTAAGAAAAAAAAATTTCCTTCTTTAGTTTAAAAAAAAAATAAATCTTCACGTGATAAATCAATTATTTTCCATCTTCACAACGAATATATTCATATAGTTAAGAATTGTGATAACAAAACTAATTTATTACCAACTCAAATTACTTCCAACCGAAAAAAAGAGAAAAATCTAAATGAATTTTTTCTCATTTAACGCAAAAAAAATTAAAATACGCATAAACTTCATCTTGACAACGCGAATAATATACCTACATATCTATATCTAAAAATTAACATTCAAAAATGTTTTGTAGAATTTTCCATTTAAATATAAATCAGATCAACAATAAACTTGAATTCTTTGTATGCATGAGCTACTGAAAGAACAAAAAAAAAGCAAAACACCTTCGAGATGCATTTGGTCTGAATAATTCATGCATTTTGTATACAGGTGGGAGGAATATCCTATAAATATATTAATGAAATCAAGAGTCGTCGGTTTTTAATTTAATTAAATTTCCATCTTATTTTCAATTTTGTTTACATCGCGCGACTAATGCACTATAACACTCTACTATTAAAGGTTCCTTGTCACGTTTTTTAAGAAGTCGTCGCCCGCAATGTATAATATATAATACATTTTATTCTCGCACAAAGAGTTTCGCTCAATAATGGTTAAAAAAAAAAAAAAAATGAGTCAGTTTCAAAAGAGAGGAAAGAATGAAACACTTCCTATATAATATGGCAGCAGCTGCATTCGGGCCATATCGAATATACTGTCATTATTTTTAGTGCTAACAAAAATAAAAGTAGAACTTCAAAAAAATTGGAGAAAAATTCGAGAACATTGAGAACAATTTCAATTGGGTAAATTTTTTATGAAGTTGAAGTCCACAACGTTTTTAAAAACGAAAAAATGGAAAAAGAGTTTTTTTAAAAATTAAATTCACCTCTAATTTTTATGTGCTTTAATTTTTAAGAAATCAGTTGTTACTAAGGAGATTCAATTATCAAAATATAACATTATTTACAATCAAAAATAAAAGTACCGTCCCATTATTTTTTTGTTTTCGATTTTAAAAACGTGGTGAACTTCAGCCTCATAATTTTTTTTGTATGGTTTTAAAGAAATTAGAGTCATTTTAATTATTTAAAATAACAAGCAATCTAAACATCTAAAAAATCAAATCTAAAAATAACAAAAAAATCAATTTTTTATGTTTAAAAATAACCAAAAAATCATTTTAATGAATAAAAATGCCAAAAAAAGCATTTTAATGATTGAAAATAACAAAACATTTAGTACTTGTTGCTAAGTGTCGATGACAACTTTAGGGATGAGTCGATAGAAAAGAAACAAAAGATCATTGGGTTGTCATAGAAAAAAAATTCGACAATTTGATATGTTTTACATAAATTTTATTAAAAATGTAAAAGTTTGTGATTTTTCCTCTCATGTAAATTGTTTTACAAATAAAATTAATTTTATAAACTAACCTCTTAAACTGTACAATTTAGTTTAAATTTGTTAAATCGTTTAAATATATGTAACGAATGTAATCAAATGAGACTGATTAACTATATTTATAGATTTCTCCTTCGCTCGAATAAAATCAATTTTTTTAATATTTTATTAATACTACAGTCGAACCTGTCGGAACCAAACTCTTAAAAATTTGTTTTAATGCCAAACAAGAATTAACTGTAGCTCCAGAACTATTACAAAATTATTGAATTTTTTATAAGGGTTACTTACTGTAACAAAATTTGAAAAATCGAGTTTCATTCCGTCAGATTTATAACAAGTTTTCTAAGGGAGAACATATAAGAACAAACAATGCAAAATCAAAAATGTTGTGTGAAATAACTTTTTTGATTTGTGTTTTGTCTCAATTTGATATCTGCAGAGAAACTGTGATATGGTATTATATTTTATATAAATTTTCTATGGATTTTTGTTATAAATCATTCTCACATGGAAATTATTCGGTTATACAGAAATAATAATTGAAATCATTCGGACATGAAATTGTAATAATAAATTGTAGTAATGAATTGTAATAATGATGAGTGAATTGAAACGAGTGTGAATTAATATTAAATGATTCGCTTTCGATTTTAAAAGGTACGATTATTGCGAGAAATGCTCGTCATTCTCTTTGAAGTTACACACACACTTTATGTTTGTTTAAAAAAATAAAAAATTCTGTTTGATTTTTTTGGAACCCTTTTTTTTAAGTGACATCGTATCGACAGTAGGCAGTGTCTTTTATGAGATTTTGATTGATCCACTCCTCAGCTGGCGATTGATTTGAAAGTGTTAGAGCGTGATTTTCCACTTCTGTTAGAACTCGCAAAAGATTCCCACCTACAAGTTTCTTTATGTCCGAAGCCGACCATCTTCTGTCTCTTGTTAATTCCGCTAATAAAAGAGGATAGCCGGAGACATCGGGAAGTTCCGTCGGGGGACTGTAAACGTAATTTAGTCATTTTAGTATTCTTCGGCCAATTTTTTTTTTGTTTATTAGGAAAAGTTTTCTATTTTGAAAAATTAGATTCATTAGCGTCGAAAATTTAGAGCCTTAAACACAACCGAAAGTCTTTGAAACAATCATTGTTTTTCTTTTCGATATTGTGGGAAATAAGTGTTAGATTTTCACCGTTGAGGCTAATTTTTTCTTTTATAACTATAATTTACCTTAAAATTCCGTCATAACCAGCACCGAAGCCGACATGATTGACTCCGGCCGTATTTCTTATGTGATTTATGTGTGCTAAATAACAATGTAAAAGATAAAAATCAGTATATGGCACAAAATAAATAATGTGTATCATCGATGATTTCTTATCGATGTTGGAAATGATTTTTTTGTGTAATTACCTATAACGTCGAACAGAGAAGCTTTATCTCCACAACTGAGATGAGCACTATCAAAACTAACCATAACGAGGCCACCATTAAGAGACTGGAACAGAAAAATTTCAAATGTCTTATCTCTTTTATATAGGGAATAGTTTAAAAGTTTTTCCACACATTCGATAAATTTCTTCATCATCTTCCATTGGCAGATAAATTTTGTTTTACTTATCGTCAAGTTTTATCGAGTGAAACAGAAAAAAACAGGGTGTACAAACAAGTTTTTTTAGGTTTGTTTCTGTATGGTGCATGGAAATGTAATCTCATATGAATGGAAAAAATTGTAGTAAGATTAAAATTTTTTACTTTGAATTATTAATTTTAGTATTAAAGCTACTTTTTTAAATCCTTTTTTTCACTAATTATTATTGATTGTGAAGCTTGAAGAAAAATAGGACTGTTAGGGGACTGTTAGGAATGGTCAGTTTTAAATTCGGAGTATTATAATAAAAGAAATATTTTCCAAGTAGGTCACTGATAGACGAATTGAAGTTCTTACCAGGTTTCTTAGTACATCATCTGGAACGTTATTTGATGAGTTGCAAAGACTTCTTGCAGCGCTGTGGGAAAAAATAACAGGCGCTTTTGTAACAGCCAGTGCATCCTTCATGGTTCTTATCGAAACATGAGAGAGATCAACTAACATTCCTAATCTATTGAGTTCTCTGACAACGGCTTTTCCAAATTCAGAGAGACCATCGCTGTGGAAATCCATTGGGGCATCTTTATTCGGATCTTCCACTGATGATGAATCGGCCCTGGAATCGAAATTTTTAGTGGTTAAATGTTGTACAACGATATTAGAGACTTAAGAATTGAGACCCTAAAGTAGTCTTTATAGTCTGTTCATGATTTGGGTTCAAATAGTACTTGTGGAAAAGTTTGAATAGATAAGAAACAATTTTCGAAAGAAGCAATTGAAAGAATTAGATGGTAGGTTTTCTTTGGAGTCTTTGGGTTCAAATAGTTCTTGTGGAAAAGTTTGAATAGATTAGACACAATTTTTGAAAGAAGAAATGGAAAGAATTAGGTGGTATGTTTCCTTAGGAGTATCTTTTAGGAACAGATTCTTTGTTTTTTACATTCTTATCTTATGGAAAGTATTAGCTTTGGTCAAGAATGGACTTTTCTTAATTTTTTTTGTTCCTTTGGTTTGGAGTGAGTTTAGAGTGAGTTTAAAGTGAACATGACGCACCATGGTGTGTTACATTTGTGCGTTAGCGTCATGTAGCGTGCGCCAAGCAAGTGAAAACTCCTCAAAACAGCCATTGATGATCCTATACTGTGACCACCTTCAATGCCAACTAAACTGGCAATAACGCCATCCTTGTGCGCCCTTTTTAGTTCATCGCTCGAGGTCACCAACCTCATCCTTCTTGGATATTTTGAGGCGAGTCTACGAACAACGTCTATTTGCTCTAATGTTAATTGCACTGCGTCTAAAAATTGTGCCTCGCATGGTACGTAGGCCGACCAAAATTGTGCACCAACGATGCCTTGGTGAAGGCGAACTAGGTCAGTTTGCCATTGCGGTCCCCAAGTGATATTTTGAGACAGATCATCCTGGAAAGGAATGCTTCTCACACTCCCCTGATATTTTCGCAGTTTCCACGCGAAGTCGTTGTGACTGAAAATTTAAAACTTTTCTCAACTTTCTGTAATCTCTAATATAGCAGTCTGTATGGTTTTCTATTAATTCTCTATACTATAGTACATGCAAAAAAGTATTCATCTGGAACAGCTGCAAATTTCGCTAAAGATTAGTTAAATATTTAATTGTTTTGGTTAAGACTTTCGCTATTTTAGCGAAACTTATCGCTGTTCCAGATAAAATTTTTTTTCCATGTGGGAGTCTGTAGTTCAGTGTTGCAAAATTTCATGAAAAAATTGTTTAATAAAAGTTATTTCATAAAATTTTTTAAAATTAACTGAATTTTTGCTTTGATTTTACTATAGTTATAATTTATAAATATAATTGAATTTTTATGAAAAGTTTGTTAAAACTTAAAAAATAATAATTAAATTCTTTTGAAAAATTTTATAAAGAATGAAGAAAAAATTGAATTCTTAAAAAATATAATAATATATTGAATGTAATTGATTTTTTGTAAAGATTCTACATTCAAAAAAGGAATTGAATTGTTTCGAAAGTTTTACTAAAATTTTAGAAAATAATAACTAAATTCTTTTGACAAAATTTTATAATGAAAAAAATTGAATACTTTCGAAAAAAAATTTATTGAATATAATTGAATTTTTGTAAAGATTTTACTTTAAAAAAAAGTAATTGAATTGTTTCGAAAGATTTATTAAAATTATAGAAAATAATAATTTAATTCTTTAGACAAATTTTTTGAAGAAATTAGGAAAAATTTTACGAAATTCTTTAAATGTAATAATTGCAAAGTTTTTGCAATTTTTGCAAGGATTTTATTATTTTAAAAAATGAATTGTTTTCAAGGATTTTTTGAAATTAAAAAAAAAATTTAATTCTTTGGACAAAATTTATAAAGAATTTATGAAGAATTGAATTCTTTTGTTAAATTGAATAATTTACAAAATTTAGCAAATTATTGAATATATAATTGAATTTTTGCATAGATTTTACTATTTATAATTGTAATTGAATTTTTTCGAAGGATTTATTAAGAATTTAGAAAATAATTGCATTCGTTTCAGTGTTGTTTTTTGTTAAATTTGTGAAATGTTTAAATAAATAAATATACTGACCCGTCGATGAGAGGAATTTCCGATAAAATCCTCCTGACGACTTGAAGTCTCGCTTCTAGTAAATGTGAGCTACTTAATTCTAAGGCTAATGGTAATCCAACTCCGGCAATTAATGCACAGCCCAGTAAAAATGCACCAAAAGTCATTGCACATTTTCGCCCCACACTTCGTCCTGAAAGAAAAAAAACAAAAAATTAATTAACGAAAAAAATGTATAATATGGAAAAATAAAAATAAGATAAACTGCATTAAATTATTAATTTTAGAAATATTCTCTTACTTTAATTTAGTAAAATATTTATATTTACTTTTTTCACGGGGTACAACTTTATTTTTTTCTAAAGTGGCGGAGATCACTGTGTCTTTTACATGATGCAGAGCGTCTCCGTTTGGTAATTTTCTCAATAGTTCTTCTGAAGAATGTTGTAAACACGTCTGAAATTATATATTAGGTTCTTAAATAATTAATAAATAAATATGAATCATAAATAAACAAAAATTGAAATTATTTGTAGGTAATTTCAAATTTCTTTCTTTATAAATATTATAACTTTTGATTATTTACAAATAATTTTAATTTTGTTGATTTCAATTTAAATATTATTTATAAACAATCTCAATTTTTATTGTTAATAAAAATTTTCAATTTAGGTTAATTTAATTATAAAGAAATTTGAAACTTAAAAATTAAAAAAATTGAAATTATTTATAGCTATAATTAGCTAATTTCAAATTTATAAATGTTTTCAATTTCGTATAAATAATTTCTCTTTAGATTATTTGTGAAAAATGTCAATTTTCATTTTTAAAAATAATTTAAATCTAATTATTCATAAATAAATTTGAAATTATCTGTAAACAATTGTATAGTAATAATTATAAATTAAATTATTTATAAATAATTCAAAATTGAAATTGTTTATGAATAATTTCAATTTTGTTTATTTAAAAAAATATGCCAAACATAATTTATTTATTTATAGTAATTACTTGGGTAACAAAAGAAATGTTCTTGTACTGAAAAAATTTTTATTTAAACTAAACAAACTGTATATTCGAATCAACAGTTTTTGAATATTTTCAAAATATTTTTTGTTCTAATCGACAATAAAAAACGGTATCAAAAAAATTACAACAAATTTATATTTAGTTTGAATTTTCAGTTTTGATATAAAAAATTATTATTTGAATACAAGTTATACATTATAATTTATAAATTTAATTTTTAAAATATAAGTAGTAAATTTAATTTTTAAAATGTAATTTCTAAATTTTATTGTTTAAATTTAATTTTAAAAATTTAGTTATAAAATTTAATTTTAAAATTTAGTTATAAAATTTAATTTTAAAATTTAGTTATAAAATTTAATTTTCAAATTTAGTTATAAAATTTAATTTTAAAATTTAGTTATAAAATTCAATGTTTCAAAATTTACTTCTAAAATTACATTTACATGTCGAATTTGTCATTTTTTTAGTAGAATTTCATTTCCATTTAATTATTACATGCAGTTTACTTTTTGTCAAAATTTATAATACACACTGTTTATTAAAATAAGGAAAAAAATTCTTTTCACGATTGATTTTTTGGTTTTTTTTCTACAATCAGCGGCGAATAGAGAGGAATTTTCGAAATACATAAATAAACAGTTGATTATGGAATTTTTTTTTCCACCAACTATACCTCTAGAATGTCGACTTCATTTCGTCTTGGGGGTCCTGAGTGATAAACTGTCCCATCCCTACCGACACCATACAAGTCAAACATAATATATTTTTTTTATTTTTTGTAATTCTCAAATTAACAACGTATTTCTCTTACAACAAGGTGTGCCAGACTCATCTTCCGAATCAATAGAGGCGCTTGCGCCAACCCCTTATCGACCCAAAACCGTAAAATATTTTTCAAACTTTGCCCAACTTAATTTGCAGTTAATTAGTTATTTATTTCCTATATTTTGAAAATTTCGCCTTTTTACAAAGTTTGTATTTTTTTTTTTGTAAATAATTGTTAAGACTAATTTTACTATCGACATAATTAGCGATAATTAGCATTAATTAGTTAATTACCCACCTCCTCTGACAGTCCTAATTTTTTTTTGTTTTTGCAAAAATACTATTTTTCTAAATAAATGAATATTTGCAAAAACATTTTTTTTATGTTTGGAATAATTTTTTTTGTAATGTTTGTTTTATTTTTGTCGTTTTTTGGCGAAAAGGAAATTTTGAAAAATACGCGCCGCAATGCGCCACTTCCGAGATGCGCAAACGACATGCGCACTCGTGACGCGGTTGTTGCATTTCTCGCGCCGGACGACGCCATATTGTTTGAAAAGTCGTTTGTGTGATATCGTGCATCGCACTTTGTATTTTGTTTGTTTCGTGTGCCCCAGTTGGGAAAACTACAAAAATTCCGCGCAATATGAAGAAAACGAAGGACGTGTCGGAAGAGGACGAATATTCCGCGGACGATCCTGAAGAAGTCGAAGGCGGAGGTTCAGAGGAAGAATGGGCACAGGAGGCAGGAGCAGAAGTAAGAGCCCCACGCCACTTAATTTTAATACTTCTCTATCCTTTTTATTCATCGATCCATGTTTTAATTAATACATTTATTCGACACTTTTCAATTATCATTGTTTCTTCTCATTCACGAGACATTATTTCGAACCGATATTAAAACATAGGTCGCGATCGAAAATCCATAAAAAAAAATTACTTGTGATTTCGAGAATAAACTTTCAACAAGTATTTTGCAAGAATGAATTTTGGTCAGTTGTTTTTTATTGTTGGGATAAATTGAAATTTGTGTGTAGAGAAAGTGTTGATTTTGTTTTTATAAACATTATACGTTTGGCATTCTCATTAAATCGATTATTATGATGAGTTATTCGCTGAGAATAAGTTGACCAAGTTTTATATACTTGACTTCCGCCCAAATGCATGTTGAGAGTGTACCACGCTTCTTGTTATTCTTGGAAGATATGAGTTTTATATTTACAGGAAAAATATTTCTGATTTTCTTTCAAATTGAAATTTATTTATTGATTTTCATTTATGAACTTTGGGTATTGTGTGATAATGTCATATTTGAGAGCTTTTGTTCTCTAGCTTATGAATTGTGGCATTCACGAGCTTTCATTGCCGGCCGGCCAATGGCGCCGGCTTTATTCATTATTTCAAACTAATTTTGTCAATCTATGTTTGCTTGACAAAGTAGCGTCCTTCGTGTTTTAATTTTTGTTGGATTTTGCGAATTGAATGATTCTAATTTTATCTGCAAGTTCATTTTGATGAATTTTTGTTTTTATTTTACTGTTTATGTTTATTGATTTTGCTTTGCTTTGGGGCAAGTGAGAGACGAGAGTGCGTCATTAATCAATAGAAGTTTCTTTATCATTTAAATTGATTACAGAAAAACTTTCTATTCTGTTCATCTAATTTTGTAGATGGTGTATTAAGATTCAGCACTATTGCATGGAATGTGTTTTTATTTTTAATTTATCACTCAAGGTCATTGTGTTTAGTCTTTTACTTTCAACTGAATTTGTTTTGTGATAAAATATTTTGAGAAACTTACTTATGAAGAAGATAAGAAGTGTTGAATTTTCATGCAGTGATCAAGTGGATTTTGAACAGAATTTTAAGAAATGTTTTTGGGAAAGAAAAATTGAATGTTCATTAAACAATGTCTGAGTAATTGGTAGGAAAAATTATTTATTTATGCGTAAATTTTATTTTCTTTTGTCTTTTTTTTCTATTTTTATACTAAAATTTTCGTGTGTAAAAAATAAAGTTTATTGTTAATTTGTTTTCATTTTTATTCTTAAATTTTTGAGTGTAAATAACGATTGTTGCTTATTTATTATAATTTTTTTTATTTTTATTCCGATATTTTTGTGTGAAAAAATAACGATTGTATTTTTATTCTTAAAGTTTGGTTGTGTTTTATTTTTTCTGAAATTGTTGGCGGTGCAAATAAAAATTCTTTCTATGTATTTTTAATATTACTTTTCTTTTGTATTTTTTTATTTTTATTCTAAAACTTTTGCGTGGTAGAAATAAAATTTATTACTTATCGAAATGACAACAAAATACTTTAGAATAATTATTTTTCTATTTTATTCTAAAACTTTTCTGCGGTGAATTAAAAATTTTTTACTTTTTAAAATAATAAAATAGTTAGTACCTAATTTCTTTTTTTAATTTTCTTTTCATTTTCATTCGAAATTTTTTTGTGGAAATAACAAGGATTGGTACTTATTTTTCGTATTAATTTTAGGGTGCTACTAAGAAACGACCTCAGAGGGGTGCGAAAAAACGACAACATAATGAAGATGAAGAAGAGGAAGAGGAGGAAGATGACGAGGAGGAGGAAGACGATGAAGAGGATGAGTCTGATTCCGATCCAGAACAAAAACCAAAAAAGAAGAGACGTTCTAAGAAAGACGAAGAGGAAGAGGAAGATTCAGATGACAATGGTTTTGACAACACAACAGGATTTCCACCCAAAGATTACACTGTAAGTTTTGAAGAAGAAAAATTAATTTCTTCCTTTACATCTTTTTTTTGGAATAATTTAATTAAGAATCTAAATTTATCAGAAATAATTGATTTTTGAAAAGATATTCTTTTCTAATTCAATAAATTTTGAAATTTTAGAAGAGTTGAAGAAGAAATTTTGAGAAATAAATAATTTTCAAAAGATGGGAGTTCGTTTTAAAAAATAAATTATTGAAACTATTGAAATTAATTAACGAATTTAAATTTTAGTCTGGGGCTTTTGTCGTCGCAAAAACAGATATCGGCCAAAACACAGATCCCACCTTGTGGAGGATAGACGGAAAAGCACTTCTTCAAAAATATTTACCCTTCAAAGATGATGGAAAGACTTTGTATAAAAGCACGTCGACCGTGAGTAATAATTGTTTTTTATAGTTTTAGTATTAATTTCACATTAATAGTTTTAGTGATAATTTTTATATTCAGAGTTTAGTATTAGTTTTTGTTCTTTTTTGTGAATTTTTCGCTGTTCATTTTCATGTTCAACTGTTATTTTCTTTTTAGTATTCTGGATGGTCTGCAAACAACAAGGATAAATATCTTGCTGCACAAGTTACCTTCAAGGTGCAAAATAGGTCCGAAACAATTGTAGAACTACATCTCGATACACAGCAGCAAGAAGTAGTCAAGTGAGTTACTCAAAAAAGCAAATTTTCCTTTACTTTTCCGGGCGTTAGTGAAGTTCACAATATTCGTAATCGACAATTTAGAAGAAAAGATTAAAAACTACTTTTTTCATCTAAATGTTTGTAATTTTCTACAAAAAAAAATTTATTTTTCCCCGAAGATTATTTTTTTCTTTCAATCATTGATCGTAATTATTCTGAACTTTACTGACGCTTTTCCGATTTTATAATTAAACCAAAAAAAAGCATTAAAAATTTGTTTCAAAAACAAATTTATAGAAAAATATTTTTTTTGCAGAGAAGAGAAGGAGGATTAAGTATAGCTCGAATGCGTTCTTGTCTGTTTATATGAGTTAAGGTACAATAAGACATTTTTCAAATATATGGACACATCCACGCAGTGGACAAAGTGGTATTTTCGAAAAAAGAAAATAAAAAAAATGAAGAAGAAGAAAAAAATTTAATTGTGAAGTAAAGAATGATCAAATTATGTGCTAACGACTGGACGAAAATTGTATGACTGATAGTTTTTGAGCTCAAAACATATATTTTTTTTTGTTTTCTTTATAAATAAAATAAAAATACACACATATATACACTTAAATTAAAAGTTATGTAAACGAGTGTGTCTGTTCTATGTGTATCTGAAAAAAAAGAAGAAGAAATACCACAGTGTTCTGCGAATTTTTAATTTCTTTGTACATTATGGACTCGTTAACTTAATGTAGCATATTGCTCAGTTCTATTTTTAATTTAATTGTGCTTTGTATCTAACTAAACTTTTTTTTTAAAATATGTTCAGTAAAAGCAGACAAAAAGGTATATAAGCATTTACATAATTTGTGTCATGATTTGTTATTAGAAAGCAAATCCGCAAAACAAAGTTAATTTGTAACGTAAACATTATGTATTATTCGAAACTTAGCAAAGTTTTGTAATTATATGATTCGCATTGATTTACATTAATAATAATCTAAATTATGAAAAATGAATCGAATGTTATTCTTATTTTAATTTTACTTTTGAAGACGAATTATTCTTTTTCAGTGTTATAAATTTTTTAAAAAATTTATTTTTTTATCACAGAAATATAGAAAAGTACAAAGACTTTTTCCAACTTATTTTTGAATAGGAACAAATTGCATTTTTGTGGACAGGGCGAAAGAAAAAACGTGATATGAGCAGAAATTTTGGACTTATATTTCAAATATAAGTGTATAATAATATACAATATAATTTGATATAAACTATTGTTCCCTAAGTTGTGTATTACAGCTGGTTTAGAAATCACAGTAATTTTTTTTTTAATTAGAGCTGACGAAACTGGTTTAAAACACTTATTCTAAATATAACTTATAAAATTAAATTTCTAGACGTATAAAAATGTGTTTGTCTCGTTGGTAGTGTCATTGGGGTTTAAGCAGCCGTGATAAATGCAGAAAAAAGTTTTAGTAATTGGAAGAATTGGCAATTTATCTAAAAAAGAAAAGAAAAAAATACTTAGTGTCCCGAATTTACTATTTTTGGGGGTTGAAAATGTAGCCAAATGGCAAACGGAATGTTCTGTGCATAAGAAGTTTTCTACATTTTCGAAATGATACACTTTTCGATTGAACTTAAAATTTACATTTAACGCCACCCATTAAAAAAAATAGTCTCGGTTTTAATTTGACACAAGGAATAATATTTATACATCTATTTAGGCTTGAGAGGATTTTTCTGGTGTTAACTATTAGTGGAAGCCATCAGCAGTCTAATTGTTGCGTGAAAGAAAAATACAGACTAAAAATAACAAGCTCCTTGTTTACACTTTCACAGAACGATTAATCTTAAAATCGATTAAAAATTTTTTTTTGCTAAAAGTAAATTTAATTTTTAATGGATTTTTTTCGTTTTTAATTCATCTTTTTTTATGAAGGATAAAAATCCTTTCTTCTATTTTTCATTAAGGAACGAAATCCTTTTTTATTTTATTTATTATTTATTTTTGTTTTATTTCTTTTTATTTATTTATTTAGAAACAATAATTTTGTATAGAGAATAAAAATCCTTTTTGTATCTTTTTAATGAAGAAATTGAATTCTTTTTAATTATTTTCCGAAGAAAATTCGAAAATTGTATGGAAAATGTTTGAATATTTTTTCTTTTAAATTGATTAACAATTAATCTTTTTTTAAGTATATGCAATAAATAGGATGAGATTTATTATTACTGAAGTAATTGACGGGTGTGGTCCCATAAAAATGAGTCGAGATTATGTGCAATGACTTTAGTATTTTTTTTTCTACTAAAATGCGTATTTTCATTAATTCTGTTCCCTTTTGTGAGAATTTAAAATTCTCGTTTAAAAAAATATTAAAATTAATTAAAATATAATTGTTGTAAAATATACTTTCGACGTATAACAATCGATTAATAACAATTAATCTACTTTTAAGTATATTATCATCAACGTAATCTGAGTTAATAATTAATTATTCGCGTATAATTAATTATTTACGGGGCGAAAAAAAACATTTTTTACGGGGTGTAATCTAGATTTTAGCAAATATAAATAATGATAATGAACAATTTGTAACATATTAACAATATAAATAGCGAAATTTGGAAACAATTATCCAAAAATTAAATATTTCTGGAAATAATTATCCAAAAATTAAAAAGTATTTTTGGAAATAATTATTTCTTGAAAATCTCTTATACTGTTTCGGAAGGAAATTTGTTTACAGAAATTAGACAAATTTGCTCCGGAAATAATTATTTTTAATTATAATAAATTGTATTAGGTTCGAAGAAAACGTTAAAAATTTCTATAAAAAAAAATTAACAATTATATACAACATAATTAAAAATTCTATTGAATGTTAAAATCTAGATTCAATTTAATTTTGTAAAATCCATTTTTCCCTGTGCTATAAATTTTTAATTTCATAATTTTAACAACTTATAAATTTTAATTTAACTTTTTAAATTTTTCAATTATATAACTTTCTTTCAATTTTCCCTCAACTTTCTATACAAATATAAACTTTCAATAACTCTTTTAAAAATAAACTTATAACTTAATTATTTACTTATTATAAAAATGGACCGTACACACTTTTTTTTAAGCGTCATAAATATGTTTACTGTGCTTGACCATAGTTTTCACCTAGGGTGTGATTATTAAAATATAATTATAACATTTTCTTTTACTTTCCCATCACATGAGAAGGTATTATTTTTTAAATGTTATATTAATATAAATGTAAGTGTAACATTTTTTTAAAAAATGATATATATTAATAATAGTTATAACATTTTTTTGAAAAATGTTATTTTCTGTAGATAAATTTAAAAATAATCAACGAGGTAATATATATATCTTTGATTTATGAGTGAAATTTTCTTATTAAGGTTTTCTAAATACCCTGTGACCAAATGCAAAAATTATCACACTGAAGAGACGGAGATTTAATCGATTCAAATAACCGATTAGTTGTTTATTATCAAATTAATATTTAGGGAAATCGAATAATTTTTGTTTTATTTTATTTCTATTAAATTTATTTAATTTTATCTAAATATAATTCAAATTGCATCGTTTTTTAAAATAAAAAATTAATAAAATAGTTTTTTTCTAATTAATTAATCTCCAAGTTTGATTAAATTGTTTAGTTTTTAGGAAACTGCTGTAAAAAATAGTTTTTGAACCCAAAGTTCTTGGCTTCAAAATTTATTTTCTGGAGATCTATTTTTTTAATCTGGTATTTTTGATATTTTGGTTTTTGTTTTTAAAAACGTTGCGAACTTCAGTTGCATCAAATAATTTGAATACTATTTTTTTCGATTAGACTCATAATTATTTTGATTTGAGTAAATATTTGTTTGACAATAAGCAACTAATCTATTTCAATCGAATAAGATTTTCCCTTCAGCGCAGCATCTCTATGCTAAAGAGATAAATTTAAAAACCAGGTTCCATTCGAACCGAAAGGACACTACTCAACATTTCTCGAATCTCAACAATTCCTCGTTTACTTTTGACAACCATTTTTTCGAGTTTCTTATTTTTCTCCATTATTTTCTCCATTTTTCGCCAACATCTTTCGCTACTCTCGTGATAACAGCAACCGATGTGATTCGCGTCGTGCTTGCAAATTTGACCGAGTTTATCACTTTGACAGCAGAGTTGATGATTTTCCGAGCAACATTGACTATCACCGGTTGCTTCCTCGCATTTTTTTGCATCATTATCATTATCATCATCATCGTCTTCCGTAGGATCATTATTATCATCATCGGATGTTCTCGAATTACCATCACTTTCGGATTCGCAAACATCTTCTAAATCCATATTTAGTGTTTCCTCCATTTCGGAAACTTTTTCACACACTCGATCTCTTATGTTCGTCACCAATTGTAGTGGATTTGGCCGACTTTTCAGCATTGTTTCTGTATTCGAGTCTACAGAATCGGAATATTCGTCGTTTTCAATTGTTGCATTCGAGTCGAATGATTCGAATTCGTCGCGTATTTTCGCCTGTCTCTTTAGACTTCGTTTTCGATTTGATATCACTGTGTCGCCACTGCCATCGGAAAATGTCGTTCCACCACTGGATCTTCTGCTCTCTTCGTAAATCATCGATTTGTTTTGTAATTCCGATGGAGATTCGGTTAATTGTCCCGAAACGTTTGGTAAATTATGATTGTCATCGATAAGGGATTGTTGATTTTTGTTATCGATTTTCAATTCCTTGTGCTTTTCCTCGGGGGTAAATAGTTTTTTTGTATTGAATATATTTTTGTCGGAGAGATTTAGATCCGAACTGGATGCTTGATGGTGGGAATTTTCGTTTAGAGAATATCGTCTATTTTGGGGTTTTATTTTCTTTGTATTTTGATTGTCTAGGTGATTTTTTGGATCGTCTGATTTTATCACGTCCGTGGAGTTTGAGGCGTTCAGTTTTGATGGTTTCGAGTCGATTTCGATTAAGTCTCCATCGCATCCGAAGGCGAATGATCTTTGTCCTGTGGTAACAGAAAGAAAATTACTTTTTTTTTCTTTTTAATCGAATCAAAACGATTTGAATTGAATAGAAAAGAAAAATGCAATAGCGAACCTATAATCATTCGTTTGTTGCGCATATCGGGACTTTTGGAACGCGGCTGATCCAAAAATTGTCTATTATCTGGAGATAAGACAGAAAGTCTTCCTTCTTGCAGATTTTGTTCAATGCCGACGACATTGCAGGAATGTATTTCCATTTCTTGACTTTCGTGCTCTCGTAATCGTTCCATAATTTTTTGGACTATTTCCGAAGGAGCTACATATGGTGAACCTTGAAAAAAAGGAAGATTTGCATTATTTGGAAAACAATCGAAATTATCCCTCAATTTTGGTTTATAGTTTCATTTATTTCTTTACTTTTAACATTCTATTCCTGTTCTGTTTTAGAAGTATTAAAAATTTAATTGCATTACGGAAATTTCCAAAATTACTACCTACTGAAACATTGATACAAATAGCATGCAATTTTACAAGCAAAACAACATTGCAAAATGTAAAAAGAAAATTAAGTAATTAATTAATTAATTTTAATTAAGAATGAAAGTTTGTAAACATTTTTTTTACTACTATATTTTAAGGAAAATGACAAGTATATAATTTATAAAAGTGAATAAATTTTGAGAAGAAACTGAAGACACTGACTTAAAGAATAAAAACATTATTTGGTTATTATTTTGTTTTTTAAAATAAATTTGAAAAAAAAGAATCGCCATGAAAAGAGTAAATAATATTCGTTCATCTTTCGTGAGAAATCAAGAGAGAGAGAGAGAGAGAGAAAGAGAGGAAACGAGTAATTAAACACGTGCTAAATAAACGTAACGAGAATTATTCTCGATCAAAAACATTGAATGTGTAATTTTGGTGTTGCAAAATGTATATATATTCACACTGTAATTACCTAACTCAAAAAAGTGTCTGTGAATAAAGCAGAAAAAAAATTGAAACTTATCTTGCGCGTGCCTTGGCATATAAACAAGCCAATAAAGCGCAAAAAAAAGAGATGTACAATATTTGACAAATATGTTTTTTTTTTTTTTTGTTTTTGGAAAGAGAAAATAATGTTTTCTAATATAGAAATAAGACAAAAAATTTTATTTATACTTTCACGACACTCATTTCTACGAAACTTACAAAATGAATAGGTCCTGAATGTCGACGTCGTCTAGTGTGTGATGACACACTTATTTTGTCATCATTTCCTATATAAAATTAGGATTATTTCGCTTTCTTTTGTAATTCGTGAAAAAAAGCATTTTTTTTTGTTTTAGAACATTTGTGACAATAGTCACATATTGTAAAATACGCTTTTTTATTTTACTTTTTTTTCTTTTGGAAGATAATATTTTTGTACAATAGGTTAGTGCAAACTTTACGGATATTACGTTTCTAAAGTTTTGATCGTTCAAATGAAACGATGATTTTTTTACTGAATTTCATTTATCATTTTATTGGACGATTATTTTCGATGCTAAATATAATTAATTCTTAACAATATTTAAGAATTTATTTAATTACATTTTTCAATTATTCTTTGTCTAATAAAATGCAATTTTTTACTATTAACTAATTCTTTAAACTATAGTCAAGAGTTAATTTTTTTAATTTCGAAAATAATTTATCAGAAATTTTTTAAGGCGATTGATATCAAAATTAAATTTTTAATATTGAAAGTAATCATTAAATAAACTAATAAATTTAATGTTTAATATTTAAGAATTTATTTAATTACATTTTTCAATTATTCTTTGTCTAATAAAATGCAATTTTTTACTATTAACTAATTCTTTAAAATATAGTCAAGAATAAATTTTTTTTAATTTCGAAAATAATTTATTAGTAATTTTTTAAGGCGATTGATATCAAAATTAAATTTTTAATATTGAAAATAATAATCGAATAAACTAATAAATTTTTTTAAGGTGAAAAATAATCGTTTGGTAAAATGTAATTTTCGATTTTTATTTATTGTTTTCGATATTAAAAAAATTCATTCTTGACGACAGTTAAGAATTATTCATTAATAATAAAGAATAGAATTTTATTGAACGATAACGATAGTCAAAAATTATTTTTTTAATATGGAAAATAATTTACAAGAAATTTATTTATCAAACGATAGGTAAGAATTAATTTTTTTAATAACAAAAATAATCGTCTAATAAATTTTTTAACATGAAAAATAATCGTCTTAAAATGTTATTTCGATTATTATTTATTGTTTTCAATGCTAAAAAAATGTAATTCTCAACTACAGTCAAGAATTCGAAAATAATCACCAAACTGCAAAATTAAATCCGCTAATAAAAATATTCCATAGTATTTAAAAAAGAATTAAAAGAATAAAAAATCGTCCATTTGAACGTTCTCATAGCGTTAGGGAAATCGAAAATTAAAAAAAGAATTCTCTGATATTTGAGAGGGGGAAAATTTTTGATAATTTGAAATCGCACCTGTTAGGCCTCTATAACCAAGCGATGCAGTGTCGAGAGATTCATTTGTTTCTTGTTGTTGCTTCACAAAGTCGTTGATTGCAATGCCTTTTAATTTTGATGGCTGTAGAAATCGTTTTGGTATTCTCGAGAGTGGACCATTTTCTTGGGGACTACTTGGATAGCCACCGAATCCTAAATTTAACAATACAGCTTCGGGATCTGCTTTTCGTTGCTCTAGAAAACTTTCGACACTGCTGCAGTGACTGCTGTCCGATTGTAGACTGGGATCTCGTATCAATCGATGTTGAGGGAATGGACTGAAAATTTTTCACTTTAGACTTTATGGAAATTTCTTGTCAAGAATTTTGTTAAAATTTTAAATATTAAAATAAATTAATAAATTAAATTAGTATTATTAAATTTTCATTATTAATTAAATTACTATAATTTTATTGAAATAATTTTAAATAAATAATAATTGAATTCTTTCGAGGAAATTTATTATTATTTATTGAAATAATTAAATTCTTTCGAGGAATTTTATTATTATTTACTGCAATAATTAAATTCTTTCGAGTAAATTTATTTAATTGTATAATTGTTTAATTGTTATATAAATTTAATTCAAATTATTAAATAATTTTAACTGTTTGTGAAAATAATTTAATTTTTTATTGTTTATAAAAATAGTGAAATTTCAGGGGAGAAATTCATTAATTCGTGAAAATAATTGATTTTTTGAGAATGAATTTGTTTTTGAATTTTTTTGTTGCAAATTTAAATTATTTTTTACTTGGTTGGTGCGGATAATGTTGTTGCCTGTGAATTAGGAACCGCTATTGGAGTCGAGGCTGCTGTCATGGTTGTTTGCTTTAATTCTTCTGTTTGATTAGATATTTCCTTTGACAATACACAAAGTACCGATGGCGTTGAAGTGTTACTGATATCCTTTGCTTCGATTAATTTAGAAGGCGATGATGTTGTGGGCGAAGGAATTGAATCGACCCATTGTTGCACTGGGCCAGTACGACGTCGCATTTCCCAAATTCCTCGTAACCACGTTCTCACTTTTATTATCGTTTCCTTTCGCTCTGTGAAAAAAGCAAATTATTAACAAAATCTGAATAAAAAGCTAGTTTTTTTTCTCCTTAAATCATAGAAATTAATTTTCCCATCGATTTTCGTTCTATTTCCTCATTTTCCAAATTAATAATCATTTTGCCTCCTTTTCTACGATTTGCGATTTTTAGAAATTAAATGTTTTCGATATTTTTAGGTCATGGAGAAAAAAACAATTTTGGGTTATCCTTGAAATTGAGAACTTTACAACTTATGGTCAGAGCAAGATTCCTCTTAAGATGGTAGCGTATTTTTCCGAACAGACTTTATTGAAAATAAGTTTTTTTTCTGTCAATATTTAATGATGACGATAAAATATAACGATAATCTTGATGATGACGATAATAATAATAAATACAGAAAGTTGGAAATTTGTAGAATTTAATTTTTTAAATTTATTCAAATTCTTGTCGACTATAACCAGTGGGAATAATTTCAGTGAATTAATTACAATATATTTTTTGATAAACTATTTCTTGGTTGAAAGGAGAAACATCTGGCGAATATTTAATATTATAAACATAGTGTATTTGATTTTAAGTCACAGTCTATTATTTTAATAGCATGCTATATTCTCTATAGTTCTAAAATCTAAAAATGTACCTGATGGATCCATTTCGACCAGCTTGACAATAAAAAATTGGTGTTTAAGTTTCTTTTCATGGCGAAAGAAATTAAATGAATAGAAAGAAAATTTGTCATGTCTAAAGAAACGGATAAAATGAAAAGAAAATCGTAAAAAAAATATAGAGTTGATAATAAAAAAGCAGTGATACATGCTTTTGGATCACACATTAAATAGTAAAGCTAAATGTGTAATGTGATAGTTTGACAAGTTTCATCATGTCTCTGTCTGTATATTCGAGTTTAGATTGAAAAAAAAACACTCGCTCACCTTTTTTTCTTCTGTTGAAAATTACACTATTTTATGACCTTTATTCTTTATCGGATGTTAAAAGACTTTGTTGTGCATTGTGGTAAAATGTTTTTACGACTAAAACGATTCGAGTTGTTGAGGCTATTGAGAAGCAGCCACTTGTTAATGCGGTCCCTGCATTTCTGTTTGCGACGTGTTTGCTCATCTGTGACATAACACATGTGTGTGCAAGATACACACTGACTATAGTGCCACGAATATCCCAGTGCTGTACACAATTATAAGAGTCGTATAGTGTTTTTTTCTCATTATAAACTAGATTCTTTTTTTTTAATTACGTAATTGGCACACACTAAAATTTTTCGCAATGTTCCAGTTTTGAAATGATTTATTCCTTTCTTTTTGAGAATAAATGTCTCTTTTTTGCAAAAATGCGAATTTTTTTTCCACTGTAAATAATATTTTTATTTTTATGAATTTTTTGTTTTCTTACTTTATTTACTTTATGACAAAAAGATAAAAGCGCAAAATTTAAAAAACTGTTATTATTAGGCAATTTTATTTTAATAGTTTAATGAAAATAATTTTTCTATTTTTGATAGAAATTTGTTTGGCGGAGACAATTTTCTTCTGTAAAAATTTGATGAATTTGATTTGATTTAATTTCAACTTTAATGATTTTTACAGTATAAGAAAATGTAGAAAATTG
This sequence comes from Leptopilina myrica (nomen nudum), assembly GCA_032872475.1. Taxonomy (NCBI): domain Eukaryota; kingdom Metazoa; phylum Arthropoda; class Insecta; order Hymenoptera; family Figitidae; genus Leptopilina; species Leptopilina myrica (nomen nudum). Next base: position 2,347,530 of record CM065458.1, read on the forward strand.
AAAGAATGTATTGGGTAAAAATTTCCATGCGAGATTAAATGTTGGTCGTGGTGTAAAAAGAATAAATCTTTTGGTCCAAAGTACTCCCCTGACACAGACTCTGGACCGGAGAACATAACCTTCAAAATAGAAAGGGTTGGTCAAATAAAATGTTTTTCTATAACAATACATGTGCGTGTGCGTGTGACAAGTGACAAGTGCCTTTGTAGAAGGTTAAAAATCGTGTGTTATTTGAACGCTGAACACCTTGAAGAATGTCGGGAAAAGGAAAGAAATTAAGGAATCGAGTTGCTGAGAGGAGAAAACGACAAGTTGTTGGCAAAGAGGAGAGATATCGGCAGGAACAAGACAGATCTGACAGGGAAGATGGATCAGGTTAGAATTACGAAAGCGAATGTAATTTTATTCAAAAATATTTCTTATCCCGATGCTATTTATTGTCAATAAATTGTCATTTATTCTACATTTATTATTTCGCGCTTTATATTAATATTTTCTTAATCTTTTTGACATTATTTGCCATGTTTGCCATCATCGTTTTTGACATAACCTAAAAATTTACTCTTTCTCTTCGTTTTCTTTATTTTTAAAATTTTTATTATATCCGTTTTATTTATTTTAGTTTCTTATTATTTTGCAATTGCTTTAGAATTGAGATTTTTCGACGTAATTTTCTATAGTTTTTCACATAACCTAAAAATATTCTTTATTTTCGCCACAATTGCAAAATTTTTATCCTTTTTATTGAATGCAAAAAAAAGTGACTTTTAATTAGAGAAAAATAAAGGAGCTTTTAATTAAGTCATTCGAATTTCATCGCAGAATCCGAAGAAGAATCGACCATTTCTTTTCCTGTGGCCATGTGGGACTTGGAACATTGTGATCCGAAAAAATGTTCTGGCAGAAAATTGGCGAGACACGGTTTAGTGAAAACATTACGACTTGGAGCACGTTTCGCGGGAATTGTCCTGACACCAGTTGGAAAAAAAGTATTTTTAATCATTAATGGAAAATTGTAAATTAAAATTGAGAATTAAAATTGTAAATTGAAAATTGAGAATTAAAATCACTGTAATTGAATTGGTGTTAATTTTCCTTTTTCTTTTTCAGTGTGTGAGTCCGATGGATAGAGAAATTGTCGAGGAACATGGATGTGCAGTTGTTGATTGCAGTTGGGCACGATTGGAAGACACGCCGTTCTCTCGAATGAAAACGCCAAATCCGAGATTGTTGCCGTTTTTGGTTGCGGCGAATCCTGTAAATTATGGAAAACCGTGTCAATTAAGTTGCGTTGAGGCAATAGCTGCGACTTTAATTATCACCGGCTTTCCCACGGAGGCTGAATTTTATCTCAATAAATTTTCCTGGGGACACTCGTTTCTTGAATTGAATGCCGAGTTGCTTGAAAAATACGCAAAATGCACGAGTACCGAGGAGATAATTCAAGTTCAGGACAAATTTCTCGCTGATGCACGACAGGAGAAAATTGATCGACTGGGTAAATTTGTACTTTTTAAGTTATTATTCTTTCAATATTGTTAATTAATTAATTAATTTATTTATTTATTTATTCATTTAGATATTTATTCACGTCTTTGTTCATATATTTATTAAATTTATTTACTCCTTTCTTCATTCACTAATTTATTTACTCATTATTTTATTCACTTATTTATTTTCTCATTAATACACTTATTTGTTTATTTATTTATTTATCTATGTATTTAATTTACAATTACAAAGGCCAGAAAAAATTAATGTTTCTGTAAGCAGGTGAAGTTCACAACGATTACAATTAATAATTTAAAGAAAACCAATGTTTTTCTTGAGTGTTTTTGGTTTACAAATATTTTTTATTTTGAATCATTTTTGTCATATTTTATTATTAAATTTTTGAAATAGACGATTAACAAATTTTTAAATAATTGCAATTTGAAAAAATTATATATTGTAAATAATTTATTTTCTTTTTAAATATTTTTATACAATTTTTGAAAATCTCATTTCAAAGAATTCTAATTGTAGACTTTGAAGCAATAACTAAGTTCGCAAATATTTAAATACGAAAACTCATTAAATGAAAATTTAAAAACGAAAATTAATTACAACAAGCATAAAAAATGACATGTTTTTGAAAATTTTACATTTTTCTCCTTACAAACTTAAATTAATAATAATTAAATGAAATTTTAATTGCTATAGAAGGACATTAAAATTTTTAAAAAAATCTAATTTTTGAACATTTTTCTTTTGGTGAAATCAATCATTTAGAATAAATAAATAAATAACATTTTTTTAATTGTTCGGCAATTCTTTTAAAAAAATTCCAATGTTTTCAAAAAATTGAAATACAATAGTTTCAAAAGACTAATTCTTGGAAATTTTATGTTAAAATTCTTTTAAATTCAAAAAAATCTGCAAAAAAGTACATTAGAATTTGTAAAACATTTTATTATTCAAATTTAGTGAAAATCATGCATTTGCATAATTGTGATTAAATTTTGAAAAACTTGTTTACTTTTTAGTATTTTTCAAGAATTCTATAAAAAAAATTTTACTAAATGTCTTGTGTGTAGAAATTATCTTTCAAAAATTATTTTAAACTATGTTTAAAAAATTGATTTTTAACAATTTTTTCAATTATTTTAAAAATTATTTTTTTGTAGTATTTCTAATATTAAAAACTAATTTCTCTACTTAAATGATTGAAATCCCGAAGAATATTGATAAATTTTAATTCCAGGCTTTTTTAATTTTATAATTTTCAAAAACTGTAACGAAAAAATAATATTGAAAGGAAAATTATTTTAAAAAAGTAATTCTTCGAATTTTCGCATTAAAATTTTTTCAAATTCGAATATATTTATTTATTTTGCCTTGGTTTTCATTTATAATTTTCAAGTTAAAATATTTGTTAATACATAAAGTTCAAAGTCTATAAAAATAATTACATCCATTTTTTTTTTAAAATCTGAATTTTTCTAATTTTTTTATTGAAATTTTAGAAAAATAAATGAATTAAAAATTTTTTTTCTATAATTATAGTTAAAATTTTTTAGTTTTTAAAGTGACTGAATTTTTTTTAAGAAATTCAATTATTATCGAAAAGTTGTGTAACATTATTAAAAAAAATGAATAGTAAAATTTTTTTACCATAATTTTTATAATGAATTGAATGTTTGTCTTTAAATAATTTAATTTTTTTGTAAGAACTTTCGAAAAATTAGTAAAAATATTTGATTTAGAAAATCAGTGTAGTTGGAAATTTTAGAAAATAATTAAGTTTGGTAAAATTTAAGAATTGTAGCTTTTAGTAGAAAAATAAATTACAAGCATTGAAATATTTATTTAACGAAATGAAGTTTTTAATAATTAAATTATTAAATGAAGATCTCAGAAATATAAATTGAAATTTTTCTTCAAGTTCGTTGATTATAAATATTTTGAACTTCACTAACGAGTTTTTTTTTAAATTTAATATTATTTTAAGATTCATAGTCTGTTTTATTGTTTTCAATAGTTAATTTATAATTAATAGTTAATTCACGGTCTATATTTCTTTAATATTCTTTTTATTCCTTATTATACATTTTATTATGGTTATTACACTGAAAATAAATTATTTGATTCAAATAACCGATTATTTGACTATTATCAAATAAATATTTACTTGAATCAAATAATTTTTATTTGAATTAAATAAATTGTATTTGAATCAAATATTATTTATTTGATTCTAGTAAATATTTATTTGATAATAGTCAAATAATCGGTTATTTGAATCAAATAAATTTTTTTTCAATGTATTATTATTATTATTATTATTATTATTATTATTATTGTTATCTATATTCTTTATTAAGAAAAGGGAGAGGAAAAAGAAGAAAATTAAAAAAGACATTTTTTTATTGTACGAAGATAATTATTATGCAATGATTCTAAAATTGTGATTTATCTTTTTCAGCAATGCCAGATTTTCCACCATCGGAAAGCAGTGAATCCGAAGAAGAAGAAGAGGGAGAAAAAGAGGAAAAAATGACCGAAACGAAAGAAGAAAATTCGCCAGATTTAAAAATTCATACTGTTAGTATATCTGATAAATAATGAAAAATTTGACTATTTAGAAATTCGATTCCTGTACATATATAATTTATATATATATATAATTATATTCTAAAGTTTACTTGTGAATAAATCAGTTTTATTCGTATTCTGTTGTCTTATCACTTCTTTTTTTCTTTTTTGGTCATTTTCTTTGTTTTTAAAAATCACTTTTCTTTATTTTCAGTAACTGTTTTATTTATCGTCGATAGAGAAGAAAATTGATAAGAAAAATAAAGAAGATATTGGATAAATCGTGTATAGATGGCGGAAAATACACTCAAAGTTTCCTTTTTCTTTCTCTTTCTCTTTTCATCGCACTCATATTAAGAGAGAAAAAAAATAAACTGATTCAGTCTGAAAAAGGGGGATGGCAACAGCAGTAGACTCACTGGGAACACAGCTGATGTTCAAGAGAGTGACGTCAGTTAAACAAAGCCATGCGCGGTTGATGGTGGATCTGTGTTGGCTGTCGGAGGCACATTAGCGAGAGGTTTCGAGCATTTGAGTATCGGGCTGTCAAATACTCGGCTTCCGCGAAACGGCCTTAAACAGTTCTCAATATTACGGTTGTGTTATCAACTGCTCGCGTTTTCCTTAATAAGGATTAAACGCAATAAAGCAGTGACAACTCACCGTTTAATTTTATTTAGTTTCATTTTTTTTTCTTCCTTTTTTATAAACGACGCGCGTAGGAAGAGAAATGCCGTTCATCTCGAAAGATTGGCGTAGTCCAGGCGAGGAATGGGTGAAAACTGTTGAAGGCTGGGAAAAAAAGAAGATCCTGGAATGCGCCAATAATAAAACACTTTCGCTTTTAATGCGGTGAGTGATTTTTTTTCTTTAATTTATTATTGAAAATTAATTGTCATTGTGAATGTGAAAAAAAGGTGCTCTTTATTTAGGACTCGACCATTCTCAATTCCCGGCGCCATTCTTTGTTATGAAAATGGCAGCGCCGTCAAATATGATTATATATGAATCTTCAAGACAGCTGTTTGATTAGTTGAATTCGAGTGTTTGTTTACATTATTGCGTTTTCGTGATTTTTTCACAATTGTCTTTTTTGATCGCTTTTCTTTTTTCTCGGTTATTTGTTTCGATTTTTTGTTTTGGAGAATCGAAACTTTTTCATTATTCTAATTAAGCTAATTAATCGGAATAAAAAATAAATTATTGATTGGGGAAATTTTTGAAGAAAATAGAATTAGTAAAGAAAAAAAATTAAAATTAGAAGATTGTTAAATTAAAATTAGAACATGGGGGAAAAATTTTATTTAAAAAAAAGGAGGGGAATTTAAATGGAAAAGGGATTGACAGTTCCGAAGGGTAATTAAGGAAAGGATGTGCAGTATTTTTTCGTTGCATAAATAGGAGTTTAATTTATTTTTTTTAACGAAAAAAAACCGTCAAACAACGGGATAGACTTCTTTGTTTGAAGGATTCTTGATTATACGCAGTCGCACGCTTGGCAACAGCTGTACATTGTAAACAGAGTACTCAGGAGTCTCACTTTTGCGCAATGATATAACTACGATCGTTATCTGTATGATTTTTCAGGTAATAATCGAGTGATTTTCATTTTCCCAAGTGAGTTAAATTCTTTTCCTCGACGCTTCCGCATTGTAATATTCGATATTTCGATTTTAATTATTGCCACAAATTCGTTTGTAACTTCTTTGAATTTAGATCGAAGACAATTTTTTCTTCTTTTGAAAAAGTAGTTTTTTTCTATCAGGAGATTTTTTTCAATTTTTTCGTTACGATTGGTTAAAAATTAAAGGAAAATTTACAATCGGATTTTTTTTAAATCAGATCGAAAGTAATTTTTTTCCCTTGGGAAAGTTTTTTTTTAACCGGAAATTTTGTCATTAGTTTTTTGTCAGAATTAGTTAAAAATTAGAAAAGAGAAGAAAACTAATTAAAAGGAAACAAATACTTTGTAATTTCCATGGAATTATTTCAAAGACAATTTTTTCAGAAATGTAGTTTTTTCCACAATTAAATTTTTTTAAAATTTTTTGTTGTCAGAATTGGCTAAAAATTAGAGAGAAGAAAAAATTTGTAATTAAAATTTCTTCGAAATTAAATCAAAGGCAACTTTTTTCCTTTTGAAAAATTATTTTTTCAACTATTTCTTTCGTTTTTTGTCAGAATTGGTTAAAAATTACAGAAGAAAAAATTCACTTTGTAATCCCTTTGAAATTAGAGCGAAAGCAATTTTTTTTCTTTTCGAAAAGTAGTTTTTTTCCACGAGGAAATTTTTAACTTTTTGACCGAATTGGTTAAAAATTGAAGAACAAATTTCTGTATCGTCAACCAGGAAATTTTTATTCTTTACAGTTTTTTGTCAGAAAAAAATACGAAAATTATACACTGGGAGATAAATATTTTCCGCTTTTCGTGTAATTTGCCACGAAGTTTTATTATTATTCTTTGTTCCATTTTAGGGAAAACAGTGTCACTCTGAGAATTTCTCATGACAGTAATTATTTGTATGAAGTTCTGGAGAAAATGTATAGTTATTGGATTACTTGAAAGAAAAATAAGTCATTGTTAAATAATTCTGACAGATGGAATTATGAAAATTTATTTCAAAAGAACTTTTTACAATTTTAGAAACAAAATTTTTTTATTTTCTTTTTATCTCTTTCGTAGTCTTTGAATTAGTTTAGTAAAGTTTGCAAACGTTTATTTTATCAACGAATTAGAAGAAAAAATAGTTTTTTAAGCGCATTTTTAAATATTTTCGCTTCAAAAACGTTTAAAACAATTTTTTATCAACATTTTTAAACGGGAATTTTAATATTTTCTTTATGAAAAATATATTTTTTCCTCAATCGTTGATTATAAATATTTACAACGTTTATAATCAGCGAATAAGAAAAAATAATTTTTTAAGTGAAGTTTTTGATATTTTCGTTTGGAAGTTTCTATAAAAAAAATTTGTGACTTAATTTTTTGAATAAAAGAATTTTGAAAGAAAAATTTTATTATTTTCTTCGTGGAAAATATTTTTTTCAATTCATTTCTAAAATTATTGTGAACTACACTGATCTTTTGAATTTAAATCTTTAAAAAGTTGTCCACAATATTTTTTGTATTTAAATATAACTATTAGAGCAAAAATAATTTGAAATAATTAATACACAATATTTTTTGTATTTAAATGTAACTATTAGTGCAATAATAATTTGAAATAATTAATTAGTAAACATAAGTTTTTATTGAAACTTTTACTATTTCGTTTAATAGATTGAAGTCTTCTATTTTTGGAAAACTAAAAAATTTTGATAGGCGAAAATTGGAATTAAAATTATGATTCACAATAAAGTTCTGAAATAAATAAAAGTAGATAAAAATAAAATAAAAGAAAAATAAAATAAGAAATGAAAAAGAAGGAAAAAAATCAGTAAAAAGTAAATAAAAAAATAAATAAATATCAAAAGTAAATAAGAATAAGAAATAATCAGATTTTTCTCTCAGTTGTCATAAGGCCTTGAAATTTTGATCCGTTTCTTTCCCTAAACGGCGATTTTGACGTTAATTTTTTAAAAATAATTTTATTTTTTGTATTAAAAAAATATTTTCTCTTTTGTGTTAAAAAAATATTTTCTTTTTTAACAGAAATTTTTTTTAACAAAAAAATATTTAAATATATTTATTTTGGTATTAGATGAAAGTGAAGGATTAATTGACTTTAACCACTTTTACCACATAACTAAGTTAACGAAATACATACACACAATTAACGATTTCCCAACGGAAACTGTAGTGTGGCGATTATTCACTTTCGTAAAGTTTCATTTCGTGCCTGTTACGTGCAAATATATTTTTAATTAATTAACTTCACGTACGTGTATTAAATCACTTTTTTATATCTCTTTCTCTCTCTATTTTTTTTTTGAGAAATTTATCACCGTAAATTTCTATATTTATTCGAAAGAATCGAAATCAAAGTCTGTAAAATTAGACAATAAAATCATAAAACCGTAAAAGTTGATTTTGTTGGATTCTTTTTATAAATTTGAGTTACGGATTTTTCTCTCTCTTTCGAATGAAACATTTTCACTGTTACGCTTTCTGGAGCTCCTTATGAAGGTATATATATGTATATATAATAAAAACTGTGTAAACTCTGACTATATATCATATATAATTCATATCTCGTTAAAATCAGAATTAGGTGTTCGACTTTTGCTGCTTGATAATAAATTATCTTTATCTTCGAGTTGATTATATTGAACTGTGAACTGATTACTTTCTCATTCATGTTAAAACAGTATAATGTGCAGAGATCAATTGCGTGACTGTTGGGAATTATTTGTTCAGAGTGCAAATATATTTTTTTTTATTCTTCCAATATTGGAAGTTTATTTTTGTCGGGGGAATTTTATTTTTAGAGTCTTATGTGAATTTTATTTATTTCTTAATTATTAGAAGAGAGTAATTAATTGTGGAGTAATGTATAATTAGGTTATTTATATATATGTTGAGAGGAAAATTTATGTTTGAGTCGAAAAGAAATTTATTTGATTCATACAAAAATTATTTAATTTAAATTTAAATTTGAAATTAACATTAAATTGGATTTTAAAAATTATTGCCTTTAGGGACTCATCGAGAGTTCAAGACCATTCAATTATAATTTAACTTGACTGTTTCGATTCTGTTTTGGTTTATAGAAAAAATGTTTTGATTCAAGTAAAAATTTATTTTTATTTAAATTAATTAAATTAATTAAATATAAAAATAACTAGTTTATTTTTTTTTTTTAAATTTAAAGATGTGTACACACTGGAAAACAAAATTTCGTGTCGTGTATATATTTGTTTATGTTGTCATTGTTGTATTTTTGCCTGTTGCCTTTAAATTGTATATCATTTTTATTGAATGTGAAACTAGGAGCAGCATTATTCAGCTTCGTCTAGCACAATATTGTCTTTGATTATTCAACGAATTGGCAATTGTTCGACTCACCTACTTTATAGCGAATTAGTCGTTATGTTGATAAATTGAATCTGACAAAAATGTTTTTTTTCCTCAAGAATATTTTCTATCGCCTCGTGCATAATTTGTTTCGATCAAACGATTTTAATTTTTCTATTGTTCTATATAATACATGCAGAACTTTTAAATCGAATTATATTAATTTTCTCTTTAAAGAAACTGTGTGAAGTGAATTAATTATTTATTCCCGAAAGGGGGAATTACATTGGTTTGAATATTGGATTATCGCTTTTCTATATAAATTTTTTCTTTTTGTTCTCGTTCTTGGCTTCTTCGATTCTTCGATTTTGTGGTTTGAATTTTTTTTTACAATTGGTGAAATTTTTTATTTTTGCAATTTGGTAGTTTTAGAGAATCATTTTTGTCTTATTCACTCTGTAAATTCGAATTTGTAAAATTTGACTAGTTGTCAGTAATTTACACAATTCATTAATTATTACACAATTTTTTCAACTTGAATGTAAAAATTTGTTAACCAAAAAATATGATTGACAAAAATGAAAATGATGCGAACATTTTTTTTTCTTCATTTTATAAAATAGTGTAAAATGTAAAAAGGTAAAGACGGTAAAAAATACCAAAAAATGGCGGTAAATAGTTAAAATTAAGAGTTATCGGAAATATCGGAAGTAAAATGTTCGATTCGTGATTTTTTTTTGGGCAAATAATAATAAAAATTGTTTTTCGTCGAAATTTTCTGTTTTTCGCAATGGGGGTAATATTATATGAAAAGTTTGAAGAAGTTTTTCTTTTGTCATATTTGACATAAGGGTTGCATTCAATAAGCAACTATTATCGGCCTTGGAAGGACAATCCGGGGACAACCCGTATATAAAAGTGGGTCATGACCCAGCTCTCTGCACCAATTCTTCGATCTTCATGCTTCACTCTCAGATTTCAAAATGCTTCATGTATATATACAGATGCCAGTAGGGGATTCATTAGAAAAGCTCCACATTCGTAGGGGAAAAAAAGTCTTTGAATCCTATTTGCCGTCCTAGAAAATTGGCAAATGTATTAATCCGCAAGCTTGTCGTGCTTTAATATTTGCTTTTTACGGCGCAAGGAGAAATGTTTATCTAAACCCTTTTTTTTTTTTTGAATTACTTATTATGTAGATTTTAGGTTTTAGATTTGTTTATATCCTTGGCGATCTTTTTGGATTTATTCATTTCTTATCGCGTCACTTATTATGTTAATATTAATATTATTACTTGACAATTAATATTAATATTATTATTTGAAAATTAATACTAATATTATTACTTGACAATTAATATCAATATTATTATTTGAAAATTAATATTAATATTATTACTTGAAAACTAACATTAATATTATTATCTGAAAATTAATATTAATATTATTACTTGAAAATTACTATTAATATTATTACTTGAAAATTAATATTAATATTATTACTTAAAAATTAATATTAATATTAATATTAATATTATTATAATGTCCCCAAAATTATAACGTTCAATTGAACGAGATTTTTATCCTTCTTGAATTTAAATTGTAAATATAATTGAATATTCTATATTATTCTTGCACCGAATTTAAATTTTATTGTAAATTGTCCAATAATATTGAGTCAGGCATTAAAACGTAATTTGTTAAGTTTCAAGATATTCTAAAAGCAGAGACATTATTTTTCATCTCTAAAAACTTTTGGAAAAAAAATTATTTTTGATTTTTTCACCATTTTGCTACTATTTTGATACTTTTTTTATTTGTTACACTAAAAGCTACTTTTTCCCCATGATTAAGAATTTACGCTAATTTAAATTTGTTAATAGTAGAAATAAAACAATAATTTTAAAACATTTTAATAGATTTATTGGAAAAAAAATTGAAAATTTTTTAATAATTTTCTTCAAAAGAATTCGCAATATTATTTTCACAAATTTTTCGTAATTCAATGATTTTTAACATTTATTATTTTAATAAAAAATTTACCATAAAAATTGAGTAACTCGTAAAAAAATGTTTATAAAATACTTTGCAAACACTGAATTATTCACATCTAGGTAAAAAAAGTTTTTAACCCGAATTTAAGATTAAATTTAAAAATTTAACAGGATTTAAAAACTAAAATTTAATTTACCTAATATTTTTCGCGGAAAAAAATTATTTAAATAGATTTTTATAAAATTCTTTGTAAAAATTTAATTATTTTAATAAATAATAGAATTCTGCTCCGAATTTCAATTATTTACAAAGATTTCAATAAAATCAGGTGAAAGAATTCAATTATTTTTAAAAATACGTGAACTTATCGAAAAATTTCAATTACTTTTATAAAATTTTTATGAATTTATTTATAATAATTGAATTGTTTTCAATTTGATTTGAAAAAAAAAATTGTTTCAAGAATTCAATTCCTGTCATAAATAATAAAGTTCTTCTCAGAAAATCAATTATCTTTGAAAATTTTAATAAAATTCTTCTGAAGAATTAAATAGTTTTCAAAAATAACAAAATTTTTCAAAGCAGTTCAATTCTTTTTAAACATTTTCATAAATTTTTTTCGCAATTATTCAAATATTTTCATCAATAATAAATTTCTTCTTAGGAAATACAAATTATTTTATCGTAAAATTTTAATTTCTTTTAATACAATTTTTCAGGAATTGTTTAAAAAAGTTATTATTCTTAAACATTTTAATAAAATTCTTTGATAGAATTCAATTACTTTTTTAAAATGTTTATGAATTTCCTTATAATAATTGAATTGTTTTCAATTTGATTTAAAAAAAATTAGTTTAAAGAATTCAATTCCTGTCATAAATAATAAAATTCTTCTCAGAAAATCAATTATTTTTGAAAATTTGAATAAAATTCTTCTACAAGAATTAAATAATTTTCAAAAATAAAAAAAAATTTTAAAGAAGAATTTTAATAAAATGTTTTCAATAAATTCAATTATTTTCATAAATAAAAGAATTTTCACGGGAATTGAATTATTAAAAACTCAATTTTCATAATATATTTTTCGAAAAAAATCATTTTTATACAATTTTTTTTTGAAATTCTTCTCAAGAATGGAATTATATTAAAAACTTTATTAAAGTTCGTTGACAAAAATTTATTTCCCCTTTTAAATTTTTATCATCTTTTGTTGTTGTGTTTTTCCTGTTTCCTCTTTTAAAAATAATTCCTAAAATTTTCGACTTTAGAATTTTTCGCGCTTTATGACTTTTGTGCAATTAAATCCAATTTGTTCAATTCGTACTTGGTATGATCTCCAAGTTTTGAATGTTCGAACGTACGAAATATTTTTTATTGAAGTTATTATAATAAATTTCTATAATCATAAAAAAATTTTTAACCTAAAATTTTTGGTATACAAACTAAGTAATTAATTTTTATGGACAGTGAAGTAAAATAATTGTAATAAAAATTTATTTTTTAGATGAAATAAATAAATTTCTTTTTTTTTGAACGTTCAGAACTTTAGGATCTTTACTTGGTAGAATTTTGTTATTTTCTATTGTTATGATTATTATTAATATTATTATTATTCATACACGAATGCGAGAAATAAATGTTCGGTTCGTAAATACAATTTTTATTTTCAATTATTATTCAATATATGTATGTAAAATGAAATTGTATCTATGATGCGTGTATTTCTCTAGCTATTGTTCGGCGGAAGAGTTTGAAGGTCGACGGAAAACTAAATCACGTGTAATATTAGCTTTTTAACCGCACTGCTAGAGAGAGAGAGAGAAAAAAGAATGATTGTGAACTACACCCGCAATGTTGTTGTTATTATACAGTATAATCACAATTTCATATCGCTCAGTGAATATTATATAAATTAGGTAGGAAAAAAATGGCTAATTTTCTCTCGTTGTTTTATATAGTTTAGATGAAGAAAAAAAAACGCAGTGCTTTCGCGAAACTCGGCACGTGCATGAATAAATTACACTATCACATTATGCAATAACCTTTTGTGCACGAGGTTTCCCTCGTAAATGCATTGGTGCAAGGTCGCACCCGTTAGCGGGTGCAAATTGTTCCTTTGGATTTTGTTTTATTTAACGTTCGAAATTTCACATGAATTCGAAAAGATGTTTCTATAAAGTTTCGAACGTTCAAATAAAGGACAATATTCTTTTTTACTTCTTTTAATTTATATTTTATTACAAAAAAATTTTTATTAAATGAAAACAAATTAGTTCTAAACTAAATATTATTTAATTTTAATTATTTTTACCTTTTGGATAGCAATTTTCTAAAATACTTGAGGAAAAATAAAAAAAAATACTTGAACATTCGAAAAGGGGAAAAAGTGACTTCTTCTTTCCCTTTCGTTATTTTCTGTTTGCTCGAGGATTTAATGTTTTGATTTGTTTGCGGAAATTATGGGAAGATGGGGGAAAAATAGCAGGGAGAAACGAAATCAAATTTTTGTGGTAACACTGATTTAATTATAGGTTCAAAAATAATTAATTTGATTTAAATGACAATGAAATAAAAAATATTCTACGCAAATAAATGTTTAGTCGATAATAATAAACGAGAAATAAAATTGCATTTTATACAATGATTTATTAATAAATTATTATTAATTTATTGATATATTATTTATTTATTTATTTATTAATATATTAATTATTTATTGATTAATTATTTAATAATTTATCATCAAATTTAAACGATGTTTCTAATTTATAGATAAATTCTAATACAGTTATAGAGAATGCAATCGAACATAATTATCATTAAAGCGAGCATTAAAGTCTAATGCAAGGGTAATAAAAAAAAATTATGAGAACATTTTGGCGAACGCGAGCGGAATGAAAATTTCTTTTGACCTTGATCGAAACTTGATTGGACTGGGCAAGTTCTTTTACGATAGGTTTTCTTGTCGAGAGTCGTTTGTTGTGCGCAGAGATAAAATCGTACTGTACAGATTCTTATTTTTCCCCCTCGACTCACAAACTAGCTCTTATATATGCTTTGACTCGATAAATTAAATTGCGCGCGGGGAACGAGAAGAAACTATAAAGAGAGAAAAAAAAGACAAGAATAAGAAAAAAAAATTAAGAACGTGGGTGTACGTTAAACAGACCGAGAAAAAGGTTGTTCTTTAAGAAAAACACCGCTTCGTTCAGCTTTGATGCGACGACTTTAATTCTTCTTTAATGATCAGTTGTTTTTCACCTTCTTTAAACAATTTTCCACTGTTAAATCTTGGAGTGGACAAAAATTAAATCTGTACTAAACAAAAATTGATGATCCCCAAGTTTTGAATGTTCGAACGTACGAAATATTTTTTATTGAAGATATTTTAGATAAATTACTAATCAGAAGAAAAATTATAAACTAAAATAGTACGTTTACAAACTCAGTAATTAATTTTTTGGATAGTGAAGCAAAATAGTTGCAATAAAAATTTAATTTTTAGAAGAAATAAATAAATTGAACGTTCAGAACTTTAGGATCCTAAAAATTGTAACTTTTTACTAAAACAAAACTGTTTGCTTTTTAATTTTGAACTTTAGGGGAAAATTTTTACACAAAAGAAAATTGGTGAATATTCTTGTTGCTGAATTTGTAATTTTTACTAATTGAGATTTAGAGTAACGACTGTAAAAAAAAAAATTGCTGATTGTAAAATAAATCCGAAAGTTGACGAACGAGAGAGTATGAAGTGTCAATGTTGAAAAAAGAATTTGTCGCTATCATATTTAAAATTACCGCATGGCGAAGTGAAAGGGCCACACATATATTATACCGAAAGGTTATTTTTATTGCACAATTTTGTATTTATTATATATCTTATCTAAGACTTTCGAAATTTTCTTCAAATTAAAAATATTTTATTCAAATGGACTAATTTTCGATATTCTGGAGTTAATATATATATTTCAGTTTTCTGTTTTCATCATTTATATATATGATTAATATGTTTGTGTAAAGCAGTAAAAGTTGTTTTCAAATTTTTCCTCTCTCATTTCTCGAGCAAAAATATATAATAGTTGATATTTTTCAATAATAAAGCCTGAAATTTTTAACATTGTTTCTCGTGGAAAAGTTTTTAGGTCCCTGAAGAATGAAAAATAATTTTTTATTGCCTACTACTTTAAATTAAATTTGGGTAAATTAAATTTTTTTTTAAATTAAGCACAAACAAGTAGTTTCAAAAATTGTAATCAAATTCTTTGAATGAATTTAATTATTTTCGAAAAATAGTCGATATTAATTTATTTTCGATATTAAATATTTTTCTCAAAATTTCGCAAAAGAATTCAATTATTAACATAAGAATTTATCGAAAATTCAATGATTTTTACAAATGAAATTTTAATAATTTTATATATTATATTTTGAAGAAATGAATTATTTAAAACAATGTTTATAACATTTTTTTAATACATAATCAATTATTTTCAAAAATACAAAAATATTTCAAAGAAATTCAATTATTTTTGAACATTGTAATAAAATTTTTGCTCAAAAATTCAATTATTCTGTTATAAATAATAAAATTCTTCTCAGGATTCAATTATTTTTGAAAATTTTCAAATAACTTTTTTGCAACCATTCCTTAATTTTTATAAATAATGTAATTCATCGTAGGATTTAAATATTATTTAAAAAGATATGATAAAAAATTTGTTGCAAGAATTCAATTATTTTCATAAATAATAAAATTTCCACGAGAAGGAAATTAATTTAGAATAAGCATTATGAAAAAAGTTTTAAAAAATTCAATTATTTTTAAAAATAAAATTTTCATAATTTTATTTATTACATTTTGACGAAATGAATTATTTAAAATGAATTATTTTGTTTATACAATTTTTCAAAAAGAAATCAATTATTTTCAAAAATAAAAAAATTTTTCAAGGAAATTTAATTCTTTTTGAACGTTTTAATAAAAATTTTACCCAAAAATTCAATTATTTTCATAAATAATAAAATTCTTTTTAGGAATTTAATTATTTTTGAAAATTTTAATAAAATTCTTTGCAACTAATCCCTAATTTTTATTATAAACAATAAAATTCATTGTAGGATCCTAAGTAATGATAATACAATTTTATAGGAATTGCTAAAAAAAAGTAATTATTATTCTTAAAAATTTAATTTCACTTTCTCGAAAAAATCAATTATTTAAATAAATTTTTTTATTTATTTCTTTGGGAATTCAATTATTTGCAAAAATATTAGAACTTTTTTCAGGAATTTACTTATTTTCAAATATTTTTTATAAAATTGTTCGATATAAATAAATTATTTTAAATACAATTTTAATTACATTTTTTTCTAAATAATACAATTATTCTTTTAGATTCTTTTAGATTTAAAAAAAATTCAATTATGTCGATAAAAAACAAAATTAGTGTCAAAAATTCAATTATTTTGTGGCATTTCAATAAAATTCTTTGCAAAATTCAATTATTTTTATATAAACAATATTCATAATTGCAAGAATTCAATATTTCTTAAAGTAATAAATTTCTACTTGGAAATTTAATTATTCTCAAAGATTTTAAACTTTTAATAGAAATTTTTTTTGTAAAATGTAATTACTTTTAAAAACTTTTCGCAATTAATTGATTTTCAATTTTCATGAAATTTTTAAACAGAATTCAATTCTTTTTATGAATAAAATAACAATTTCTCAGGAATTCAATTATTTAAATTAGAATTTTGCATCAAATTGTAGCCAAAATTTTTTTTTAGTTTGGAATCTATTTTTTTACTACTTTTTTGAAATTAATTTTCGAGTGCGAAGTCTGAATTTCCTGAATGAATAAAACAATTGAAAATTTTTCACTTTTGAAAAACTGAAAATTATTTTATGAAAATAAAAAATTTGAAAACCTGCAAATTATTTTCTAAAAATGAATTTTAAATTTGAATTGCCGTTTAATTAAAATATTTAATAGTTAAAACTAGAAAAAAAATTAAGTGATGAGAAAAAAATTGTCCTTTATTTGAAAGTTAGAAATTCTAAAGGAAAATATTGGCAAAAATTCGAACTGGATTCATATACGATTTGGGAAAGAGATAGTAATTTAAAGGGTTATTTTTCCAAAAAGAGAATTCGAGAACAGGTTTTTGAATTGCTATTGTTTGCGTGTCTTAAGATTGTCGTTGCCTTGACCACAAGATTAAGGTACACATGTATAGAAGCAGCGAAGCTTTTTTGCGGTCATTGCCCACTTGATTGCATACATATATCGCATAGGCTCGATAGCATCTTCTAGCTCTTTATAATTTGCCTTCACAGTTTCTTTTGCTATTCGTCACTTTCTTTGCTCTTCGTTAATATTTTGCTATTTTGCAATTTTGCTCAAAAAGAAAAAAGAAAAAGAAAACTTGTTCCGCTTTTATTAATAATCCCGATATTGATGAAAATTTTCTTCAGTTAATAATTTTTCTTCACTTTTTGTCACAATCATCTCTAAACCTTTTATTATAGTAAAAAGACCACAGAATCAGTAAAAAAAATTCCACAAATTCTAAAATTTTACTATTTTCTTTAATATGCTTTTAAAATTTGCTAATTTTTTAAGTTTGACAATTTTTACCAAATTAGTCGTGTGTGGAATGTAATTTTTGATAATTTACTATTAAAAATTAAATTAAATTTCTATTTTCTCTTTCTATTCTAAATGACTATTGGAAATTAACTTTTTATCTCAATTCTCTTTTTTCTGTGTGACAAAACTTTCCACTCTTTGAATAATAATTTGTTTCAAGTTTTCGTAGTCTTCGTTCTATTTAAATTGGGAATTGTGTCACGTTTAGAATTGAGAGTAGTATAAAAGAGGATAATTTTTCAAAAGATGAGAGGAATTTTTTTTTTCCAACAGTTGTTTTTTGAAAATATTTTGTAATAGGAAAATATTTCGTTTACAATTTTTTTTTATCATTTGTTTTGAAATTCAGTTCTGAAACAATAGTTTCGAAAAATATTGTAAACAATGACAGTTAAAATCATTTTTCAATTATTATCTGTATTGGACTTTATTGATTTGATTTCAAAAGTAGTAAAAAAAATAAAGAAGAAAACAATAAACTTTTTCAACAATATTCTCTTTACTAACACAGTTTGGAATTATTTGCGATAATTTTTCTTGTATACAAATTGTAACTGTACCTGTGTGGCAAATAATTCTTTTCCGCGCAATTTTTAATCGTTTCTGAAACAGTATATAAGTAAATAATATGTGTATGAATACTGAAATGGGAATTTCATGTGCACGTTTCATATTTAGTTATTTACGAATTCTTTTCATGATGCACACATTCAGTCAGCGATGCGCGATGAGAAAATGACGTCAAACCTTCACGCACGCGGTTAGAATTGTTTCCAATTTTCACTATGCTAGGTCAACCCGAACGGTTTCCGCCTTTCGAAAGGCAAACAATTTTTTTTTTTTTAATGAAACAATTGTTTATACTATAAATTAATATTATTTTCACATTGTCGATGTGTGAGCTGCTATCGCTTCGTTAGATTGTAGTCTTCCAGAAATGTCCCGCAATTGGTGTTGTAGTCAATTGGAAAAATTAATTTCACTTTTGATTGTATTGTTTCATTTTTTAGTGCAGAGACATTTTTTTGCGATTTTTAGTATTTAGTATTTTATTTTTTATTCAGATATTTATAGTCTTGGATTTTTGTTTGCATTTTTTTATTCTTGAATTTTTGTTTTAATTTTTATTTAGTATTTAAATATTTATTTTTAATTTATTTTATATTTTTTATGAATTTTTAATGTAAATATATTTTTGCATTTTTATTTTCATATTATTTTCAAATTTCTTAGTTTCGAATTTTTCTTTACTTAATTTTTTTTCTTGTGTTTTGAATTTTTTTGTTTTATTTATATTTATTTACATTTTTTTATGTTTGTATTATTATTTGTTTATTTTTAAATTCTTATTTATGTATTTTCATTTCTTAGGTATTTATTTACATTTTTCTAGTTTTTAATTTCAATTTTTATTTATATATTTACAATTTGACATTTTTTAATTTTGCTTTTTTATTTAAGTAAATTTATTTTTGAATTTTCAACAATTAAATTTATGTTTTTATAGTTATTTGCATTTTCTACTTTTACTAATTTTTATTTTTTACTTTATTTTAATTAATAATAATTTTTTATGTACATTTCTAATTTTGAATTAGTGAAAATTGATTGAGCCACTAATTCAGATTAGTAAGAATATACTCACTAATTTTTATTATAGTAAAATTTACTATTTTGTTTAGCAATTTCAATTTTTCTTTTGAATTCGAATTTAAAGAATTGTTTTTTTACAAGTAATTTTTAATTTACTCCCTTGAGTTTAATTATTTTTGAAGATAATTAATTTGTTTGTAAAATTTTAGTCAATGCTTCAATTATTAATATTTTTGTCTGAAATGAAATATAGATAAAAATGATAAGTTATTAAATAAATTGAGTATAAAGTTTTGTCAAATTGACTAAAATTTTAAGTAACTAATTTAATTTGTCTAATTTGACTATTTTCTTAGTTATTTTCTACTGAATAATAATTAGTTATTTTTTATTAATAATTACTTATTTTTTACAAATAAGTTATTTTTTACTACTAATTAGTATATTTTCTTGTTTGTAATTATTTATTAATTAATTTATTTATTATTACTAATTATTTTTATTGTTTACTTTTAGTGGGGAGAAGGAAGGTGAAAAAAAGGAGAAGGAAAAGGAGAAAAAGAAAGGTAAGCTGAATTAATGGGCGTTAATTAAAAAAATATATTTCCAACTTTTTTGTAATCAAGAAGCATTTAAGTATCATTTTCACTGTTTCGAAATTTTTGTCAAAAAAAAATTTTTCTTATTACAAAGAAGTCGAACTTTTAATGTCAAACTTTTTTTCACACTCATGAGTCTAGTGAAATTCCTTTTTTTAAATAGAAAGAAATTAAGTAAAAAAATTGTTAAAGAAAGAAGTAAAAAATTGTTTAAAAAAAGGAGCAAAACATATTTTGAAATATAGCAAAAAATAGATTAAAAAATAGAGTAAAAAGTAGATTAAAAAATAGAATAAGAAGTAGATAAAAAATAGAGTAAAAAGTACACTTAAAAAATTGAGTAAAAAAGACGCAGACTTAATGGAATAGTAAAAAATACTCCAAAAAAAATTTTGTTCCTTCCTTTTCCTTTCAAAAGAGATTTTGATGCTATTAAGGAGAATTTTTTCAACTCGTACACAATCCGGCTGTTCAGACTCAATAAAACCAACAACAACAAAAAATCCCTCCTCTCTTAAAATAATCGCCTCGTATATATTTTCCATTTGTAAAAAGCTTCTTTCAAAGAATTTTAATCTCTATTTTTTTCCAATTTTAGAAAATGCCGTCCAGCCGCACTGTCACATCACTCTGAAATGTACCCGAGAGGTGAGTGACTTCCGATCTGTCTGAGAGAATATTTTTAGATTCCTTGTTCTAAAAAGAGAGAAAAAAAGAAAGATGAGGAAGGAAGAAAATGAGAATCAATCATCAAGAGAGTGAATGGAGAAGGTCGATCGAGCAATTTTTTTGGGGGAATATAGGAATTTGAGAAAACTTTATCCAAAATCTCCCCTTTGATTTTTTTTCCAGAAGGGTGTGCGCATATAATTTATAAAGAATTGGTACATAAAGTTCTTTTAAAAAGAAAATAAAAATTGTCCTCTTAAGCCCTTAATTTTGAGGACTTTCGATCTGCAGGATGTTTCATTTCCTGTAATTTTTGTTTTATATTTACAGATTGCAGGTTTCAATGGTTTGAGTGACGCCTTGAAGAGACTTGATTTCTTATCAGCTGTTCATGACTGTCGTCGCTTCAATTATATCGTCAGACTCTTAGATTTGCTTGTGAGCCACAGGATGGGAGGGCTTAGCGGATGTGCCCAACGTGTTCTTTTTAACATGCTCGAGGAAGTTGCATTAGAAGGTATTGAATTGAATACGAAAATTGATGATCATTTTATATTGCTGTTAATTGCCATTAATATGTGCGGAAAAGTATAATTATTTCTTTTTTGAATACTGATTACGATTTTTGTTTTTAGAAAAGAGTAATTAATCTTCTATAGAACGATCCACTTTTGAATGTTCAAATAAAGGAAATTTTTTTGCCAACAATTAAATATTGATTGGCAAAAAATTTTCAATGTTCGTGACTGAAAAATCGTAAAATTACGACTGTTATAAAAACAAACGTAAATTTAAACATTTAGAATCTAGAATTATTTTTAATTTTTTTCGCGCAAATATTATTGAGGGAAAAAATTAAATTTGAAGAGAAAATAAATAAATTAACGTTCGAAAGTTTTTATGAGTGATAAATTAGAAGGGAATTATTGTTTCTGCTTGAACTAATTTTTTTGTGGATTTTTTGCAGTGTCCTTATCGCAACAACAAACTGGAAAATTGAGACGACTTATAGAGAGGGTTCGAGCCTTCAGCGCTGGTTGCTGTTGGGGAGGCAGAGCTCTGGGTTCAGTCATTTTGTGGGAGAAACATAAAGCAGCTCTCGAGCGAATTTTGCATATCGCCTCGTCGATTACCATTACACAGGTTGTGATTAAAATTTTTCTCCTTAGAAAAATCGTCGTCTTTTTCATTTCAACTTTCAATTTGCCATGGAACGAGAAATTCAAGTTCACGACATGCTTATGATAAATGAATTAGAAGAAACGATTTTTGAGAAATTAGTTTTCTCTTCAAATTTTGTGTATAATTTTTAGCGTTGAAAAATTTTAGAATTACTACGATTTTCAAACAAATATGAGAAAAGTCAGGGAATTTTATTAAAAAAGCATTAAATTTCTCGAATTGATATTTAAAAATCTTATTGTTTGGAGTTCATTCGCCTTTGAAAATATTAAAAGCCTAATTTTTTTGTAAATTTTTATTTTCTTGATCAGCATTGAAATTATTGCAACAAAAAATTAGAAATTAATTTAACATAATTTTGAGTTAATATACGTAAATTTTTTGGAAATAGTTTAAAGGAAAAGATTTTTGATGGCTTTTTATTTAATACAAAATTTTGGAAATTAATGTGAATAAATTTGTGCACAGCCCGACGAGGAGCAACATCCACAATGGTCCGATTTACCAGCGGAATGTCGACGAGAAGTGCTGCTTAGATTAAGTGATCCGCGCGACATTGAAGCATCATCCGAGGCTTGTGAGCATCTCGCTGTCCTTGCTCAGGAACAAAGAATTTGGCGTGAACTCGCTCAGTATCATTTTACGCCACAGCAAATAGCAACGACACGACAAAAAAATCCCGGTCAAGACTGGAAGACTTTATTTACGATTGCCCGAAAGTAGGTATTTTTTATTCACTAATTTTATTTTCTGACAAAAATTAAATGAAATGAAATTAAATAATGAAAAAAAATGACTAAACGAAATGAAACATATGTTTAATAAATGAATTTTCTCCCTCTCAGGTCTTTTGGTCTTCGAGAGGAATATGCAGAAATGATTCAATTATGTCGTAACTGCCGTTGTTTATTTTGGCGATCATTGGGCCATCCATGCATCGCCGATCAAGATCCGGCCTTTCAAGAGAAATTAGCTGACGTTGATCAAACCACACTCCACGTTCCGATTCCACCACAAACTTTCTTAAAGTTCTTTTCGCTGTGAAGAATTTCATTTTCAAATGCTTTTTGTTTGAATAAAAAAACATTGAGCAGAAACAATTACACATCAGAAGACAAAAGAGAGAGAGAGAGAGAGAGAGAGAGAGAGAGAAAGTATGAATGATTGATTGAATCATTATATATAGAAACTGCCGATGAAAGATTCACTTTTAAATTATTCTCACATTAAAATTCTAGACAAATTGTTATAATTGTACTCGTTCCAGAATCAAAGGAAACAAATATATATATAGATTAAATTATATATTTTTTTCTGTCGGCAGTTGAATTTAAATTTTTCGCGTGTGACTCCTAGTCTGCTTTATCTTTATCGTGACTCGTCCAAAAGAAAGAGAGAAAATATTACGCTTTTTGGAGAAAAAAAAATTTCAATTTAAAGCGTACACGAGAATTTCGCCTAATATTGTGATTAGAATTCACGAAAAGAGAAGAATACTTTCATCGAGAGGGAGATAGAGTGTATTTAAAGGTGTATTTAGAGGAATGATTCTGTTTTGTAAATTATCGGCAAAGATTCCTGCCATTTAAAGAGCGAGATCTTTATCGTTGGAAGGAGAGAGAGAGAAAAATAATTATAAATCTTCTATCTTGTACTTAATATCCAGATTAAATGTTAGAAAAGTATCGAGTATGAATTTTGAATTAATCGATTAGCAAATTGATCTCGAAATCAAGTTCGTCTTTTCTTCTCGAGTAAGATAGGCCTGCAAAGACAGTGACATTATACTTCTTTTTATTTACTTCTCTTCTACATTGTCTTGTTTTGGTGCTTGAAATATTTTTCTAAATTTTAGCATCAATTTTCGTCAGTGAAGATCGCAACGTTTATTATCAATTTCTTCTGTTTTAAATTAAATTGAAAATGAAATTGAAAATGAAATTTGAAATTGAATTCAAAATAGAAATTAAAATACTACAGTTAATTAGTAGTTAATTAGTAATTAATTACTTAGGAATTAAGAAGTCGCAGGAAAAATCCACAATATAATTTTTCTTTTACAAATTTTTCTGTTTAAAATAATCAGAAAAATTGGTCGAGTTTTTTCCGAGCGAAGATATCAAAATTTGAATAGAAAAATATTCTTTTTTCGGGTCGTTGATCATAAAGATTGTGAATTTCACCAAAATATTAATTGAACGAAAGTAAAGTTCGCAACGTTTATTAATCAACGATTAATTCAAAAAAGTATTTTTTTTCCATGGAGAATAATAAAGTTTTTGTACAAATTTTATTTTTTCAAGTTATCGATAAAAAAATGTTATAAAAAAATTTGTATAAAAAATATTTCCAGGGAAAAAATTGAAATATTTTTCTACAAAAAAGAATTTTGCAACCAATTCTGTAAAATTTTTTAATCCTAATTTTTCGTGAGGAATCTAATGGTTAGAAAATTAAATTCTTGAACTTTTTTGAATTTATGATGAAAAAAAATGGTTTTTACTATTTTATGAACATTTTTTTTTAAACTTTGTTTTTAGGAGTAAAATTTGAAAAAATCATTTTTTCCTCCTACTTCGTCGATTGTAAACGTTGTGAACTTGACTAATTTTCAATTAATTCTTCTTCTTCTTCTATAAACATTATTATACTCGTGTCAAATTAGTTTCTGACAATGCTTCAATATCGCTAAATATTTTAATTACTAGTTATAATAATTTAAGTTCTTCTACCTTTTTTCACACTTTGAAACTTAGTGATATTAATTCTTAATTTTCGAGGTCTCTCGTTCCTCTTTTTTTCATTTTTTTAATATAAAAAAAAAGAAAAATGCTTTTCTTTACGCTCTGAAAAGTAATATTTAAGTAGTTGAATTTGCACTTTTTGAATATTTCTTAAACAATGGATAATAAAAAAAGAAACTATTATCCGAGGCTACGAGATTCAAGCGGATGATTTTTTTTGTTTGAATACTGTGATGACGATTTATATTATAAAAAAAACGATGGTACCTAGAGTGAGAGAATTGGAGAATTCTGACTTTATTCAACTTTTATTCAAGGCAGATCCTATTTACACTGTTTTTATGAATTTTTGTCGATACACTCGTTTATTGCATCAATCAATTTTAATTATCGATTTAATTTATAATAAAAACAAAATGCGTATTCTATCTTATATTTAGCTTCTACGATTTATTAATCGTTAGAAAATGAAATGTGAAAAAAAAAATAATGAAGAAATTATACTGCCAAAAGAGATGCTATTGCATTTAAATATAATTATAAAAATATATGAATTGATAATTCTGATAAATTTTCGATTCTTACATCGCAAAAGACGATTCTTTTTGATATTCGCTTTTTATTTTCAAATGTAATTTTTTTAAGCCATGATGCATGACTTATAATGTATATTTTACTAACCTAGTCATTATCATAGGATAACCGAATAACGTTGTCTCTATGGAGGAAAAAAAAATAAAAGAATGGATGAAAAAAATTCAATTACCAAATTATGAATCCGGCAGCTGATGTAACTATACTTATTGTAATTGTCGTGTAAAATTTCAACGATCTTAGTTTCTCAGCCGTTTAAAAAGTAAATATGAAAAAAACAAAGGTAATTGTTAAAAAGGCACTAATCGCGATGAAAATGCTATATAGAAAAGTAGAAATTAAGTATTTTTCGATTATATTTAAATAAATATATTATATATATATATAATTATAATGATTAATTATAATAATTTAATCACGCTATGTAGAAAATGTTTTTTTTTTGAGAAATTGATGAAACTTTTAAAAAAAGTAAAATCAATTTTGTTGTTGGCAAAATATTTGTTTTTGTGTGAAGACTTTTTCAGTAAATTAAAAAATTTATTGAGAAAACTTCGAATATGTAAAAAGGTATAAATAAAAAAGAGAATACTTTATTCAAATTAGTGCCTTTTTAATTCACCTTATTATTTTCAAATAATGTGTAGAGTGGTGTTGTGCAAACGCTTTGAAATAAATATCTATTTAAATATAATTTTGTCCTCTTTATTTTAATATAACTGTTTACTTGGAGAAAAAACAGGTAAAAAAAGTCATTTCGTATTTTAAAGAAAAAAAAATTAAATTCTATATTTAACTTGGTGAAAGGATAAGGAATTTAATTTTTAACAGTTGCATTCGTTACAGGAAAATATACAATTTTTTTGTCAACAAAAAATATTTATTAATAGGTTATGTTGACAAATTTGATCAAAAAACAATTTTTTATTCACAAAAAATGGTAATTTAAATTCAAATGTAACTTTTATTATAGTTTAAAATGTTACATTATTACAATTTTTTGTCAGAAACAGTAATATTTATTAAATTTGAGGTTATGTTGCCTAAATTGATTCCAAAGTCAATTTTTCTAATTGACAAAATTGTCATTTTTTGCATATTCTCGATGTTTCAAAAAATGACTAGTAATAATTGTAGAATAATAACTTTTTAGACTAAATATTAATTATTAATTAATTCTTATTAATTCTTAATAATAATAATTGGTTTTTACACTTTTCAGTTTGTAACTCAATTTGAATATTCGCGCCCGAACATCAGTGCTGCCATCTCGATCAACTAAATTTCGGAAAAATAAATTATTTTCCCGAAAAAATAGCAATTTCTTTATAATTCCCACCACTTGCAATAGAATATTTTAATTATTAATTATTTTCTAACTGCAATAAATATTAATTGCAAATCGAAAACAAAATTAAGTTATAATTCTTGTGTTACTTTAAAGGTGAGTTGTGAAATTTTTGGTAAATTACGGTAAATTCCTGAAAATTCCATTGTGCAAGGAGGAATAATAAATGTGCACATGCGCAGTTATTGTTAAGCGTAAGTGACGCGCTGCGTTGCGCTGTGTTCGGTCGACTCTTGATTAATGTTGAACACCGCGAGTTTAATTTACAATTCAGTGTAATCAAAATAGTTTAAAGAAATCATAAAAATGTCGATGCAACCACATAGCAGAAAACGTGTCTGCTACTACTATGATAGTAAGTATTAAAAATAATTACAAAATATTTGAGGAAAATTTTGAAAAAATTTTTTTTTCAATGAGCTTTATAGGTTGTCAAAGTGTTGTGTGTGTGTATATATATTGTCGATTTGGATTGTAGGGAAAAATTTCTTTATTGGGTTGTTGTTTTTTTTCAGTTTACTTGTGTTTTTTTTTATAATAATGATTTTGGATTTTTTTTTCTTTTGATTGTTTAGTGGGGAAAAAAAGTTGGGTTAAGCGTGTGATTGTATACGGAGAGGATGATTTTTGTATGGTTAAGGCGAGAGATTCTCAAAGTTCGACTCCGCAACACTGTATTTTATGAATGCCAACCCATGGGTGAGCGTCAGTCATGAACCACGAAATCAAAATTAGACTGTAGTTTACTTGTGAATTTTTCGCCTTATCTCGATTAATTTCATACTTGACAAATTTATGAGTGATTTTTGTTGTTCTTGTTGGATATTTTTGGGAATTTGGAGTCTTTGGATTATATTTATATTTAATATAGAGGTTTTTTTGGGGGGGGGGGTTTCTTTTATTTGAGAAAATTTAAATAGTAATTTACAAATTTTTGAATATTTTAAGAAATGTTTAAAAAGATTAAAAAATGATGTAACTTTGGCAAATAGTTGATTTTTTAGTGCTTTTATTTATTTTGATATTTTTAGTTTAGAAATTGGAGGTTAATGTCAAATGTTTATAAAAATTGATGCTTAAGTTTCGGGGTATTTAATTAAGGTTAATTTTTTCTATAGGTAAATTTTTGTTTTAGTCATTGTTTGGTTATAGTGAACTGCATTGTGTTGACATTTTTCGTGTGAGATAAATACAACTTTAGTCGTGAAAGTTTTTCAAGTGTGGATCCGCACAACCGTAGTTTGCGCGACGTGCCTTGTATCACGTTTAAACATGTATGAGTTGAATTCTGAAAGTCCAATTTCGATTTTTATGGGAACGGTTTTTTTTCGACGAAAAAAGAATAATGACGTTCGACTCGATTAAATTAAAACTGCAGGAAATATTTGCGATTGTCGTTTTGTTCTACTGCAAAATGTAGGATATTATTTAGTAAAAAAATTAGCATATTTGGTAAAAATATAGTATATTCAGTAAAGTATTGAATAATGAATATTTAAAATGATGGTTTAATAATTAATAATAACTAATAATAAATTTGAAAATTTTGTAAATATTTAATAATTAAAATTTCTTTTCCAGGCGACATAGGGAACTATTATTATGGGCAGGGTCATCCCATGAAACCGCATCGCATAAGGATGACACATAATTTATTGTTAAATTATGGTCTTTATCGAAAAATGGAAATTTATGTGAGTTTTACATTCCCTCTTCTGCCCCATGGAAAATTACTAAAAGTATATATTGGAGAATGTTATTTTGATTTTGTGTGGTATATTTGCAGCGTCCGCATAAAGCAACTGCTGATGAAATGACCAAGTTCCACAGTGACGAATACATCAGATTCTTGAGATCAATTAGGCCAGATAACATGACAGAATATAATAAACAAATGCAGAGATGTAAGTTAATTATTTTCTAAAGCAAAACAAAATTGTTATTACATTTTCAGAATTATTAATAATTTCAAAATTTAGGGTTGCCACAATTCAGGAAATTCACGGAAAAGTCAGAAAATTTTATTATAAAATTACTGGAACTAACAAACTTTTTAGAATTCTTAAGAAAATTCGGGATTTTTATGTCTTTTTTGATTGTCTGAAACTATGATTTCGCTACGAATTCTAATACCAAATTTTCCATCTCTGACAACAATTTCTTTTCAAATAACTTCACATTTAAAAGAACTCTCATAAAATTATTACTTAGAAAATATTTAATGAATAATTTTATTTAAATTGTTTAATATTAATTATTAATTAAATTTTAAGAGTTGCGTTTACAATTTTTATAAATATAGATGAACTTCCAAAGGTTTTTCAATTTCAAAGTTTAGAAAATTTCAATTTCGAATGAATTTAATAAAAAATTTTAGAGTAATTTGATTTTGGAAGGAAAATCTTCAATTATCTTTATGAATAAAAAAATTCTTCTCCGAAATTCCATTATTTAAAAATTTAAAAATAAAGTTCTTGATGTTCGCAAATAAATTTCCTTTTAAAGAAATCAGGCTTCGTACTTATGTACTAAAACCTACTAATATTTTTATCGAATTTCGCCTTTAAAATCCAATTATTTAACAAAAAAAATTGATAAAATTCATCCAAAATTCAATTATTTTAATAAATTATAAAAATTTCACAAGAATTTGATTTATTCATAATATTTATAATATTTCAAAAAAAAAAAAATTGTTGGAAACCATGTTTATAATATTCTTATCAAAAATTCAATTATTTTAAAAAATTCACAAAGATTTATCATAGAAATTCAATTCTTATAGAATATTTTAATAAAATTTTCTACAATAATTCAATTACTTTCATAAACAATAAAATTTTTCTTAGGAGTTATATTATTTTCAAAAATATCAATCAAATTCATGGAAAAATTTTAATTTTTAATAAATCAGGAATTCAATTATTAAAAATAGAATTTGCATACATTCTTTTGCAAAAATCAAATGTTTTAAAATTTTGCATTAAATCTTCAGCAGATTTTTACAAATTTAAAAATTCTTTTCAAGGATTTATTTATTTTTGTAAATAAAATCATTGTCAGAATTCTTTGTTGAAATTCAATTATTTTCAAAAAATCAATAAAATAATTGTAAACATTGCCATCATCTTTATGAATGCAAAATTCTTCGACAAAATTTAACTACTTTCAGAATTACATTATTTTTAAATATTTTAATAAATTTGTTTGAAAGAAATCAATTATTTTAAACACAATTTCAATTAGATTTCTATGAAATAATTTAATTGTTCTTTTAGATTTTAAGAAAATTCTTTTCAGGATTTCAATTATTTATTTAAATAATTCTTCAATTTAACAAATTTTTCTAAATTCAATCGTTTTCAATATTTAAAAAAAAATTGCAAACAATGCAATTATTTAAAAATTTTGTTGTAAAAATCATCGTAAGAATTCAATTTTTTACGAATAATAACAATTTATCAGGAATTTAATTATTTAAATAAGAATTTGCATAAAATTAGTCAAAAGAAATGAATGATTTAAAAAAAAATTTTATTTTTTCGCAAGAATTAAATGATTTATATAAATATTTAAATTCTTTCATGAATAATAAAATTCGTTTTAGGAATTCAATTTTTTAGCATTAGGATAAGAAAGAAGTAAATATTTTTTATAAAAATTAGAAAAAGTCATGAAAATAAAATACAAAATAGAATTTTCGTTAGTTTTATAAAGTTTTTTTTTGTCGTCAAGTGTAATTTTTCTATAGCTACTTTTTTTAGTCTAAAAGCTCCTTTTTTAAAAATTAATTATCGAGTGCGAAATAAATCAGAATATTCTTTAGGGTCTTTAGGAAAAAGACGAAATTTTGTCTGAAAATAAGGGAAAAGCGAAGCGAAATTTTTGTGCTAATCCTGAAATGGGATAAATTGGAAAATAAATTTATCTTATTTATTTTATATAAAATGGACAACTTATTTTGATTTTAAATAGATTTGGATAAATAGAAAAATAATAATAGAATAGAGAAAATATTTTTGATTGAAAAAACACTTTTTGCAGTTAATGTTGGAGAGGATTGTCCTGTATTCGACGGTTTGTATGAATTCTGTCAACTATCCGCTGGGGGTTCGGTGGCGGCAGCAGTGAAACTGAATAAGCAAGCTTCTGAAATTTGCATCAACTGGGGTGGAGGTTTACATCACGCGAAGAAAAGTGAAGCTTCCGGCTTTTGCTATGTCAATGATATTGTACTTGGCATTTTGGAACTGCTCAAGTATCACCAAAGAGTATTGTATATTGACATTGACGTGCATCACGGCGATGGCGTTGAAGAAGCTTTTTACACAACCGACAGAGTTATGACCGTTTCCTTCCACAAATACGGAGAATATTTCCCCGGTACTGGCGATCTTCGCGATATCGGAGCTGGAAAGGTATCATTTCAACAATTTAAATAATTTAAATAGTTAAATAGTTAAAATAGTTAAATTTTTTAATTTAATTGTACGTTTAAGTCACTTCGAATTTAATAATTTTAATTAATGAATTCTTAATTGGTTAACTTTTTTTGATTCATTAGTTTTGAATTATTTAATTTTCAGGGCAAATATTATGCGGTTAATATTCCATTGAGAGACGGAATGGATGATGAGAGTTACGAATCCATTTTCGTTCCGATCATCTCGAAAGTAATGGAGACCTTCCAGCCGTCAGCGGTTGTTTTGCAGTGCGGCGCTGATTCTCTCACTGGCGACAGATTAGGATGTTTCAATTTAACAGTTCGTGGTCATGGAAAGTGTGTGGAATTTGTAAAAAGATACAATCTTCCATTCCTCATGGTTGGTGGTGGAGGTTACACGATTAGAAATGTCTCGAGGTGTTGGACTTTTGAAACGTCTGTTGCTCTAGGATCGGAA
Organism: Leptopilina myrica (nomen nudum); assembly: GCA_032872475.1. Taxonomy (NCBI): domain Eukaryota; kingdom Metazoa; phylum Arthropoda; class Insecta; order Hymenoptera; family Figitidae; genus Leptopilina; species Leptopilina myrica (nomen nudum). The sequence goes on from CM065458.1 coordinate 2,378,838, forward strand.
ATTGCTAATGAATTGCCGTACAACGATTACTTTGAATATTTTGGACCTGATTTTAAACTACACATTAGTCCATCGAATATGTCTAATCAGAATACGTCCGAATATCTCGAAAAAATAAAGTGAGTTCTTTTTTTACTTTTTATTTCTTATTATTTATTTTTGTGATTCTAAGTGTATTTCATTGTTTTTTTAGGACGAGGCTCTTTGAAAATTTGAGAATGTTGCCGCATGCGCCGGGAGTTCAGGTGCAAGCGATCCCAGAAGACGGTGCTGTGATAGACGACTCGGAGTTGGAGGAGAAAGTGAATCCTGACGAAAGGCTGCCACAGAGGGACATTGATAAGAGGATACAACACGAGAATGAGTACAGTGACAGTGAAGATGAGGGTGAAGGTGGCCGAAGGGATAATCGAACCTTCAAGGGTTCGAGGAAGAGGCCAAGGTTAGAAAAGGGTCAGGACGGTGTGGACAATGATCTCAAGAAAGATGATGATATCAAGTCGGAAGCGAAGGGTAAGTTTTCTACTTTGCATCGATTAACAATTTTTGTGCCTTAAAATCGATCCGAGGCCACAATTTTCTTTTATTATTTATTGACAAAAAATTTTTCCTTTTCAGAAAACGAAAAGGACGACAAATCAAACTCAACGAATGATGAATCGAAGAAAGATGGTGGTGCAAATCCCTGATAAATGGCCCAAACCACGAGTGACTCACGCTATTCTTATTTAATTTGAATCGACCTAAAGCGTAAATGATAAAAAAAAAAGAAAAAAAGAGAGTACCTGGTGAATGTGTGTATGTTTGTGTGTACGTGTCAAGTGAGAAGAGACGAGAAAAACAAGCTTCCGAGAAAAAATAAACCATTACGGCTCTCTTTTTATGATGTACAGTCTAAAAGAGATAATTTTTCTAAAAAAAAAAAACTAAAAAATAATTTTTCCAACGCACTGAAAAAGGTCTGATTCGTGAATGTACAATGGAACAAAAGGACTCTAATGTACAAGTTAAAAAAATAACCAACGATGCTCTTTTTATTTATTATTGTGAACAATTAGAAATTAGTATAAAGAGCGTTCTTTAGTGATTTTTTTTGTTCGTTTCTTTTTTTTGTATTTTTCGAATCAAATGTTGAAATCATTTGCTTTCCATCCATTAGGTGAATTTGATTGAAGTCTGATAATCTAATTATTATTATTATTTCTTTTTGTTTGACTAACTGCAAAGTCAATTTTTTTGTGGAATGAAGGGGGGAGATTAATTTCTGATAGATCTCAATTTTTTTCTGTAAAGAATCGGATATTTAGATTTACAGATGTAGGACTTTTTTTTAAATGTTCATATTATGCAGATATCAATTTGCTGATAAATGTATAAATATTATTTTTTCTGAAAATTGTAAATTTCATTTTGTTATAATAATATTCATAAATATTAGTATTTTTGTCGAGAGATTCATTGACAGATTTATTTAATATGACTGAACCGTTTATATGGGGTTGACGCGCGTAATTTTTTTTTTTAATATACAAATCATCGATTCTATTTAATCGACAACGGATTGTTTACTTTTTTTTGTAAATATAACGAAAGTGATTTTTTTCGCGCATCTATTCAATTTTCTTTTTTTTTAATATAAATGTTTGCACATTGATTTTTTTTTTCATGTGAAAGAAGTTTAATGTATTTGAGAGAATGTTAGAGTTAAAAATGTCTGTCAATGAGTAAACATTTTTTTTTTTTTTGAGACTAGGTGTAGATTTTTCAAATGTACTGTAAGATTAAAAGTTTTTATGTATACATTCTTCGTCTACTAATCCGATTCTCTCTCTCTTTCTCTCTCTCCTTAAGTGTAAAGTCGAGTTGAAAATTGATGTTTTCAATATATGTCCTACTTTTCATAATGAGTGTTTATAAAAATAAAATTGAATGGAATATAGAAAAAGAAAGCTAATTATGTATTTGCTGTCAATATATAAAATCGGATTAGTATCATTCATTGGCGTGTAAGTGATTGGTCAAAAGAAAGAGAAAATAACTTGTTATTAATTTAACTGTCATTGATCGTTCAAATTATTGCATACAGAAAATTATATAATTTATGCGTGAATTTATTTTTAATTAAATTTAAAATCAGGCATTGCATACTTATATGTCCTGCATTCATCAATCACTGTTTTTAAATATTTATAATAAAAAAATAATAAAATTTACTATATAAGAATTTCTAATGTTTTTATTATAGTTTGCGATTATTAAAGTAAAAGCGTTTGTCCTAATTTCGTATTTTAAAATCAAGAAAATGAAAACTTTAGTGAAAGAATTTAATTTTTAACATTTGCATCAACTAAGAGTTGCATTTGAATAGAAATTACAATTTTTTTGCCAATAAACGATATTATTGAAAATTTAAAAAAGATTTCCTAATAAAAGTACAAAAAATATAATTTTTCTTTAAATGCAACGCTTAATTGTTCAAAAAGTTTTAAATTAAATTCTTTGTATTTCAACCAAAACAGAAATTAAAATTTTAGTTTTTCGACTTTTTTATCAAATATTACATGAAAATATGTACCAAATTTTTAAAACCTATAAAATCAAATTTATTTCGATTTTTATGACAAAAACAAAGAAAATTTAAAAAAATAAAATAAAAAAAATTAAAATAAATAAAAATTTTGAAGACAAATCTTTCAAAAATTTGTTTTTAACTGATTTTTCGAAGAACTTTCGTTAAAAATTGTAGAAAATAATTTAATATTAAAAGAGTTACAATAAAAATATTTTACAATAATTAAATTTCAAAGAACTGTAAGTTAAAACCTTTTACAAAATTGAATTTTCAGTAAAGTTTAAAACTTCTAAAGAACTTTCTTTTATTGAGAAAATAAAAATCTATTTTCAAAAACAATTTTTTTTGACAGAAAGTAAAATCGAGGCTTGAAGTTTTAATTCGAATTTAAATTTATTTTCTTAATTAAATTCTACAGTGAGTGAATAAAATAATCATTTATTGACGAATCTTTGTAAATAAGAAGTATTTTGATTTTAAAAATTGTTATTTCTTCTTCCTTCTTCAATATTGACCAATCATAAAACGACAGCAGACGACAAATTGTTGTTTACAGCTGACAGACATCAGTCTCTTATTTATGGTGAACAGCGTTTAGTATACATACGTGATAGAAAAACAATTAGTTTACTTTTAAACGATAAGCAATGTGACTTTTTAGTTAAGAAATAAATAAGTGTAGAGTTATGTAATTTTTATCGGCAATCCTTATCTATTTTTAGTAGTAGAAGATTGAAACTAAAGGAGGAGTTTTTGTATTTATAACCTCACTTTTTTTTCCTTTCATCGGCAAACAATATTTCTGCGCGCATTGTGAATTTGTTTTTTTTTACTATAAATTTTCTGAAAAAAAAATCTATTTTTATACAACCTACGGAAAAGCCAAAAATCAAGTGTCTTCTCTTTAGTATTTTCACAAAAAAAATTCCCTTGAAAATGAGGAAAATTATTTTTACAATGAAACTCAGATTTTTATTGTTGAATCCACCACACATATCGAAATTCAAGTATATCTCTTAGTATAAGTAATCTTCAATCTTTATACTGGTATAAAAAATTGTTTTTTATTTCGTCAAGACTGATTCTCATATTCTGATCATTTATAAAAATACAAAAAAAAATGATTTCTCATCTTTCACATGTTATGACTCTGGCCAATGGAGCAATTGGTGTGAGTGTTTTGGCAATGCCGTTTTGTTTTAAACAATGCGGTATTATTTTGGCTATTTTGTTACTTTTACTGAGTAGCATTCTCTCGAGGCTTGCTTGTCATTTTCTTCTGAAATCGGCCGTCATGTCGAGGAGGAGAAATTTTGAATTTCTTGGATATCATGCATTTGGTCGTATGGGGAAATTTTTCGTTGAATTATTTATTATTGGATTTTTATTGGGCACGTGTATTGCATTTTTTGTTGTTGTCGGCGATTTAGGGCCGGCAATAATTGGCAAAGTTATTGATAAAAGTCCAGAAAATATTAGAACCAGTTTACTTATTACAACTGGTACGTTTATTGTTCTTCCACTTGGTCTCCTCAGAAATATTGACAGTCTGTCGAGTATTTCAACTGCGACAATTGTTTTTTATTTTTGTCTTGTGTTGAAGGTAATTTTTTTGTTTTTTATTGTTAAATTGTTTGTAATTTATGTTCTTGAATTTGGACAATTTTAATTTTTAAATTTTTACAATTTTAATTTTGTAATTTTGAAATTCTCTTTTGTTTAGAGAAATTGTTTTAATGTTGTTACTAATTTGATGAATTTTCAGGTGATGGGCGAGTCGACACAACATATTTTTGCTGGCGATTGGTATGAAAATGTATTTTTTTGGCGACCAGCTGGTATTCTGCAGTGTTTACCAATTTTTTCCATGGCTCTATTTTGTCAAACGCAATTGTTTGAAATCTATGAGTCTGTGCCAAATGCTTCTTTGGAGAAAATGAATGAAATCGTGAGAGGTGCTTTAAATATTTGCACGATTGTCTACATATCTGTGGGATTATTCGGTTATATTGCTTGTTGTACGCAGCCTTTTACTGGTGAGAGAGTCAAATTTATTCTGCGGAAATTATTTTTTCCATTGTATTAAAAAATTGTAGTAAAAGAATAAATTTTTCATTTCCAGGAAATATTTTGATGAGTTTCGAACCGAGTCCCTCGTCGGAGGTTATTAAGCTGTTCTTCGTGTTCTCCGTTGCTTTCAGTTTTCCACTAGTCATTTTTCCCTGCAGAGCGAGTCTGAATTCTCTTCTTTTCCGTCGAGTGAGAATTAATAATTTTTTTTTCTTATCTTCACGATTATTTGAAATTTAATTTTAATTGTGCAATGATTTTTTTAGGCATATCTACACGAATCGACAAGTAGTTATATGCCGGAGACCAGATTCAGATTTCTCACCTTTGTCATTGTTTCCATTTCATTAATCATGGGAATTTTGATTCCGAACATTGAATTCGTACTCGGAATAGTGGGCGCAACGATTGGAGTTATGATTTGTCTCATTTTCCCTGCGACTTTCTTTATTTCCATAAGCAGTAAAAATACGAATGAGAGACTTTTGGCTCAGGTATTTTTCCTTTTTTCTTATAAAAAGTATTTGTATTGATAATAAAAAAAAATTACTTGTATTTATTTTCAATACAAAAGAAAGAAAAACTGACTAAAAATTTGTTTTCAGATAATTGCATTTGTTGGACTTTTAATTATGATTTTGGGCACGTACGTTAATTTACACGCGAATGGAGAATCACTTAATCCACGAGTCATAATCACGACGGACAAATCTGTTGATCAGATTAATAACATACCGTTTAATTTAATGAAAGAAGACATTCCTCTAATTCCGAAAATTGCAAGGAAACCCAATTTTCTGGCAAATGAGAAAGGTGAGTCTCTTATCTTCTTTTTCTTTTGTTTTTTGAAATTAATTTTTGTCCACGTTTCCAGATTCGAACGCAATACCAGAGTGGAAGGTTCCCAAAGATATTCCTGCAGACATTCCTAAAGAAAAAAGTATTCCAAACTCCAAACTTAAATCTCCAATAGTCGAGAAAGCGGTGATAAAGTCGCCCTTGGAAACAAATAAACTCGACAATTCTCTTAAAGAACCAAAAGCAAAGTACAAAGTTCCAGAAGAAAATTTGTCAATCCCAAAGAAAGATGATGCGAAAATTCCCGAAGTGAAGGACAAGAATGTTGACTCACAAAAAGGAGAGAATTTGATTCATTCCGACGCGATTAAAAAGGAAGAATCGGAATTGGCAGCTGCTGGTGAATTGTCAAATTTAGATGTCGCCCAGAGGCACGAGGAGTTGAAGAGAACTTTGGAAAAGTACAAAAAAGAGCAGCGGGAAATGATGAAGGAGCAGAAGGAAATTCTCAAGGACATTAAGGAGCAGCAGCTGGAGTTGCAGAAGCAGAAGAAGGAACAAATTGCCAAAGTTCCGGAAGAGCAGAAGAAGGAACAAATTGCGAAAGTTCCGGAAGAGGAGAAGAAGGAAATAAAGGAAGAAAATCCAGTAAAGGAAAAAAATATTTTAATCAACAACAAGAATAATACGATTCAAAAGTCTTCCGACATCAAAGAGGAAGTCAAAGTTGAGACGAAACCCGAAGAAATAAAAGCGGACTTCAAAGAACCCGAGAAAGAACCCGAGGCTAAAAAAGAAATTGCTAAAGAAGAAGAGAAGATACCTGACAAAATTGAAGAGAAAATTCTAAATAATAATAACGACCAAAAGTCACAAGTTCCAGAAGAACCAAAAAAACCAATTGTGGTCGAAACAGACAAAAATCCACCACTAAAAATATCCTCCGATCACATCTTGAACGCTTTGACAAAAAGAGTTGTCAACGTAATAAAAGAAGACATCGATAACAAGAAGAAGAAGAATCACACAATCACCAAGAACGAGACAAAGGGAAATGAACTCCAAAAATTACCAGAATACTCCCTGCCGATCGCGCTAAAAATGAATAATCAAACGAGAAGTTACATCGACTCGGAAAAATTGCCAGATGACAAGAAAAAAGAATATTCAGCAATCGGCAGAGATATTCTAGAAAATCACGAAAGAGAAAAACGTGACATTAACGAAACGATGAAAAATGTGAAAAATATCGCAAATGTGACAAATGCGACAAAAAATGTTGACAGTGAGAAAATTTGCGAGAAGGAAAAAATTCCACACGACGAGAATATTAAGGAGGACCCATTAAAATCGATTGGTATCAAGGATTCTCTTATTGTGACAAATAGTTATTTATCGGAGCAAAGTTTCACTGATAAAATCTCCATTCAATCGCATTTAGATGTAGGTGAGAAAATTGTTAAACTAAATAAGAGAGATTTAAAATTTATCAAGTTAGATGAACATGAAATATAAATATGTCTATTAACAAAAAAGAGTGTAAATTTAAAATATGTACGCTTACATGAATATGTAAATATAATACGTGTGATATTTTGTTCTTTATATTCATATCACAAGTTCGAATTTGAGAATTCACAGGAAAAAGTATTATTTTTGCATTTCAATATTTGTAAAAAAAAAAAAAAAATGAATGTATAATATTAAAAAAATGTTGAAGACGATGTAATTGAAGAATGTTACTGTTTGTATTTAAAACTTTTTGAACAATATATTGTATATTTTTTTGACTGTATTTTTAGATTTTTTTTGACTAAATTTCTGAATTTTTAGGTCGACGCTCAGGGTTGAAAACAATTATCGTTTTTAGAGATAAAAATATTGCCGAAGACTTGTTGTTCAATCTTTGAAAGATGAAAATGTTCCTTCCTCGTAGACCACGGAAATAAAAAATATACTTACGGCACTTTTTTAATAGAAAAGAATCGTTTTGCTTTTACTTTTGCAGAAAAGAAACTTTTTTTTAGTGTCGACCCTAAGTTCAAAGGTCTCGGTTATTAATAATAATAATTCTTATTTCTAATTTACTTGAAGCGAAATTGTTTTCGCATTTTAAAAAATCGTGCGTTTGCTTTCAGTACTACCAATTATTTTTATTTTCTTTTGGTAACACTGCTGAGTATTTATATACGCAAGTTCGCGCGCTTTTGCACGCATTTTCTCGTCTTTTTCAGTGACGTTTATTTATTGTTTTCAAGGCAAAACTATTACTCAAGTTAACGAAAAGTGATAAAAGTGTTTTTTTAAACAATTCCAATGAGTATTTTATAAACGGTTTATTTTCTTCTGACTGTTTTTTTTAAGACAAATTAGAGAATATCAATTTTTATAACCTCCAAAAATGAGTAAGTATTAATATTTGATAAAAAAAATGTCTCATTTTTGTATTAACTGTTAATTTTCAGAACTATTTGTTTATAAACAATAGTCAGCAAATTTTTTTCAAGATTTTATTGTCAATTTTTAGTATTTTATTATAGTAATAGACTAATTTCACAATTCCATTAGTGTGGGTAATTTCCTGTATAGTCATGTATTGTTGGAATAGTTAAAAACCTTTGTATTTTTGGTTTGTTTACATGACAATGTTTATTTATTCTATTTACATTCGGTGACGTTTTTAGTACTTATTATCAATTGTCATTAGACTGGGAATGTCAATTTATTCTGCTACTAATTTTGTTATTTATTCATTATTAATTTCGTGACATTTTATATTTTTTTGTCAGGTATTGATAATTTTTTTTGTATATATTGTTAAATTTTGAGAAAAGTTCTCTTTATTATTTAGGTTAGTTTGGTTATTATAATTATTTTGGTTTAATTTTAGCGATGAACGTGAGGGAATGGACTAGGGAACATTTTATGGCGAATCAATCGGATTGTAAACAGCTTCTTGAAAATGCAGATGCACTGCAGGAAATACCGTGTTTAAACAGTTCATCCTTGGATTATTTTAAAGAAGGACAACTGGTCAAGTTTCGTGGAATGATTCAAGATATTTTCAATCCGGAGTATTATTATGAAAATTACGAAGTTAAGGACACCAATACTGGTGCATCGTCGATTCGAAGTGGAATGTTTGTGGATATAACACAATGTTCGGTAACAAATTATAATGTTTAAGAAAATTTCTTGTTTATAAAAAAAATTCTGTTTAGTTTCTTTTTTGGTGAAAAAATTGAGTTTTTTTTATTATTATTGAGTTTATTATTAATATTGTTATTATTATTATTATTATTATTATTATTATTATTATTATTGAATTTACTTTTTTTTGTTGAAGAAAACATTGTTCATTTTTTGTTGGTAAAAATTGTATTTATTTTGTTTGTTGGTAAAAAAATTGTGTTAATTTTTTTTTAAATGGTAAAAGAATTGTAATTATTTTATTTTTTGACAAAAAAAAATGGGTTTAAACAAAATTGCCATGAAGGGAATCATCAAACAGTCCCGTTGAATACTATCGACGTTCCGGACACGATGAGTGGCAGACAGTAAAAAATTCGAGTAGTTACAGGTGTGAGATACTTTAAGTGTAGTCTATCTCATGTATGATGCTGCTCACATTTTTTTCTTTAAAATTAATTTGAAAAATTAAAAATATTAATTTATACTAAAATTAACATTTTTTTCTATTTCGTATTTTTTTGTTAATACTTTTAATACTCAATATTTTCCTAATTTATATTTAATCCATTATTTCAGTTTTCGTCCTGAACTATGTCGACTTTTTTTTATTTAACATTTTAATTTCATATTTTAATATCCAATTATCCAATTATTTTAATTAAGATTTAATCCACTATTTCAGGTTTTTTACTTTTAAGAAATTGTTCTCGTATTTTATTTATGTATTTTTATATTTTATTTATACATTTATATGAATTTTTTTTATTACATACATTTTTTTGAAAATCTATTTCTTTTCCACTGGAAAATTTAGAAACTTGACGTCCAATTCTTAAATCACAATAATTATAATTAATCAACAATAATGATTTTAATGGGATTTGTTATTTCAGTCCCAGGAGCAACTTTTGATAAATTCGCCGAGCAACAAACACTCGGAACGTCAACCTTTTTTTGTCATATCGGTTCCTGGATTAAACGACTGGGCGAATAGAAAATCACCTCTCATCGATATTAGCACTGCGGTGAAGAATGTGAATAAAAGAACGCACGAAACAACTGAAGAGGAATTAATGGATTGTTCAGAACCCACCAAAAAGAAGGAGAAAACAGCAGATTCGTGCGATAGTGCAATGGAAAATTCGAAAACTAATCAATCAACATCTGCAATTGTCTCCATGGAGCATATATTAAATTTTCCGATTCCAAATCAAGATGGAAAAGCTTGTATTGTTAAGGTGAATTTTATGATTTATTAAAAATAAAATTCTGTTCAATTAAATTTTATAATAATAATAATAATAATAATAATAATAATAATAATAATAATAATATATTATTATATCTATATTCTATTAAATAATAGTATTTTTTCTTTTCTAGGTTTATGAGAATGAAGAGACACATAAATTGAATGATGTGATCGATATTATTGGGTTTTTGTCTCTCGATCCAGCGCAGTGTGTTTCGGATAATGGTGACGAGAGCATGGACGATATGGAAGTACAAACTCACAATCCACCTGTTTCCATGGTTCCACGTTTGCATGCGATTAAAGTTGTACCACTGAAGGAAAATATAATTTGTCGAGATCCAGTAATTATGTCTAAGGCCGAATTAATTCGAAGCGATTTGCAAATGTTTTTGAGCAAACTTCTATTCGATGACACGCTTGCAGCGGATTATTTAATTTGTCACTTGATTTCTTCAATGTCAGTTTCTACTTTGATTTTTTTTTTTCAAATTTTTCAATAATTTAAATTGCTGAATTCCAAATTTATAGATTTTACCTAATTATTTAAATTCTTCATTAATATAGAAGTTAAACTAATTTTCTTTTCTATGAATTTCTTATATTTTTATTTATTTCTTGACATTTTATTTACTTTCTCTACTTTTGAATCGATTCTGAATATTTTGATATTTTTTGAATTAATTAGATTTAATTTGATAAAATTTGAATTGCATTTGATTAAATTTGAATTGAATTTGATTAAATTTGAATTGAATTGAATGTTTGGATATTTTGTGTTACAGATACATGAGAAAAGATTTTCTCTGCCTTGGAAGTTTTCCCATCAATATTACCAAATTTCCATTGAAAAAATGTAAAGACTTTTCGAAAGAACTTTACGGTGTGCTAACGCAACTTATACCGAAAAGTCACTACGTGGAACTGACTCTGGAAAATCTCAACGACATGAGTTTCACTCCAAAGTAAGGAATTTTCTGTTTTATGTTAAAATTTTTTTTTCTGAGTCAATTACTTTTCACTTGATTAACGTTCCTGAATTTTTTAATTTTCGAATGAATGACGTTACCTTTTTACTTCCTCTCCTTTTTTTTATAAAAGAAATAACTTTTTATATTAAAAAAAACTATTCGTAATTTTATTTATTTATTTAGTATTCACGAGTTTACAAAAAAGAACATTTACAAACATTTACAAAAAAAACATTTACAAACATTTACAACTTTATTTAAACTAATGAAAATTTTTTTTCTTTAAAGGAAGGATTATCAATGCAACAGACTGACAAGTGGTGTTTTACAATTAAGTAACAATACTCATCTTGTGATTGATGAAACTCATTTGACTTTGGGTCTAGTGACTCCTTGTGGAAGGAAAAATTACGATACACTGAATAAACTTGTTCAGTATCAAAAGATATCGTATGATTTTCAGTTTTATACGGTGGATTACGAGACGGACATTCCAGTTTTAATTTTATCAGAGACTAAATCTTTTATTCCAGTAAAAAGTTTAATTTAATTAGTTCTTTATTGAGATTTTCCATCTTTTTCTTGTCTCTATTTGTACATTAAAATTATTTTTTTTCCAGTGTCCCACCCAAGTGCCATTGAAAGTTGATGACGAGACGGTTAACGTTTATCCACAAGTGCTGGAGGCTGCGAAACAATATTTGAAAGACGAGACACGATTGAATAATATTCGACAGTATTTGAATATTTTAAGGCATGGCAATTTTGAATTTAATGACCAAATGACGAAGGTAAATTCATTGAAAATATATTTTTTTATATTTCAATTTTTCAATTTCTTTTTTTGAATGATTTTCGATTTGATATTTTTGAAAATTCATATATTAACTAATTAATTATTATTACTGTTTATTATTTCCAAGAATATTAAAATTCTTTTCAGTTTTTTCGAAAGAATTTTAATTTTTATCGCGAAACGATAAAATTATTTTTATAAATTGCAGTAAAATTTTTGGAAAAATTCAATTGTTTTTTAAAAATAACACAATTATTCTACACAGAAATTTAATTGTTATAAATAATTTTTATAAAATTATTTAGAAGAATTAAATTAATTCAAAACATTTTGATACCATTTTCTCTAAGGATTTAATTTAATGTAATTTTAACTGAATCAAATTTTGTGTTTTTTTTCTCAACAGATTATACAGGAGGATTTCGTTAAAATGAGACAGGTAAATAAATCTTTTACAGGTGATAATTTACATACTCTGATGGTTTTTGCCAGACTCATGGCATTGTCCTATGGGAAAAATACTCTAACCTCGGATATATGGAAAAAGACTTTTGAATTTGAAGTAGAACGAATTGGCAGGATTCCAAAACGTAATTGATATTTCAAATTCCAAAAAAGAAAGACAAAGATATTATCAACTGGTGATATTTGTGGGGAAAAAAAATCATGAAAATAGAAATTTAACCCTCGGTAATTAATTCTGCTTGGCGGAATAAAAATATTATTTGAATATTTTTTTCTATTTTTTTTGTAGTTTGAAATTCGTGAATAGCTTTTCTTAATTGTATACCAAGTATTATAGTCGTTAATTATCATTCTTAATTTAATAAAATTTTGTACGATTTTTGTAAATAATGTACCAAAAAAAAAAAAAACAAATTGACGAAATGAAAGTCAAGATAAATATTGTGAATAAGAGTTTTATTTGTGTCTTTACATGATCGATTTTCTTTCTTTTTTCTTTATTTACATGAGTAAATTACTAGCTTTTAATTAATAGTACATGATCAATAATCTTAAAGCTACTACTTTACAGTGTATGGCTATGTATTTTTCTTGTCGAGAATAAATATCGAGAAGAATTACAAGTCCATTTGTAAGTACAATTATTTTTTTTTATCTTCGATACGTTTCCAGTATTGGAAATTCGTTGAAGAATAAATTATTATTGTTTGACCAAGTTAAAGTTCACATCATTGATCAATAAAAAAAAAAATTGTTCAATAAAAACAAATTTCTTTCTCGTTCATCAACATGTTGTGGACTTTAACTTCTATTTGAAAAGAAAAATAAATAAAAAGAGTAGACGAAAGTAAAGATTAAAAGGAATGGCTTAGATTGTTTTCACAATCGATGTAATACTTAAATGCATAATATTTACAAAAATGTGGAAAAATATTTAACTAAATATTTTTAAATAAATTTGAAGAAATTTAAATTGAAAATATTTTCGTTTTTTTTCCCACTGTGGACGGAATCAATGTACAGATCCTTTTTATGTTGTATAGAAGAGGCACGTAACTTTTTCGAAATTCGGATAATTTTCTTTATGAAACTTTTTAGGGTTTTGTAGTTTTTAGGGCGTAATTTTGAGAACGCGACTTTCAACATTTTCTTTCTACAATTTTTTTCTTTTTAGTTTTTTAAATATTGGTGGACAAATTTTTTATATTATGAGAAAATGTAAATAAATATTTTTTCCCTCTGTAACAAAAAGGAAATAAATATTTTCATTTATTTCTTATTAATTATTGTTTACTATTTTCAGGAGATTAGAAAAATTGTCTAGAAATAAAAATTGGTTTTGGTTTCCAAAATAAAAGTTCTTTTGATGAAAAAAGAAAAAAAAATTGTAAAGAGAAATTAATTTTGTCTTTCAGAATAGGGTTTTTTTTAGGGAATAATAAGTTTTTGATGTTAGGGCAAATAAATGATGGAATTTCGCAAAATTTGCCTCTTAGGCTCGCGTGTGTCCGGTTTCATCAAGATAATTCGCTTCCAAAACCCTTTGAATTGTGTTTGAATCTTTAATTTTGCTGAATCGGTCCTCGCGATCTTTTTGAAGAAGTTCCAAGCCCTTTTTCGCTGCTTGGGTGTATCTTTTTGAAAGGGAGACCTCGCCCTTTGCCCCTGGAATGTGTCCCGTGTAACCGACAATTGGAGGTCTTTCCGGTGACACGTGATGATCTGATCGAGAGAAAAAAAAATTATTCTTCAATATTTAATAAAAAATTTCAGCATATTTCTCTTAAATATACAGAAAAATTATAGCGATTATTTAGAAGGAAACTAATTTTCCTTTAGAATTGTCATTTCGTTTTTAATTCTAGTTGAAAGTTAGGAAAAAAAATAGAGAATGAATGAGAGTGAAAGAGAGAAAGACAGTTAGTCATACTTTTTAAAGAGTTACCAAAGAATTTTCTCTCCTTGTGATGATGATTATGATGCTGATGATGACCGTGGTCTTTTTCAACCTGGACATTGTCCTGTCGCACTCGCGAGAGAAGATTTCGCGGATCTCGTCTCTCAGCGTAAGCCCTCATTGAATCTCTTCGTGCTCGTAATTTACTTTGCGTATCACGCCAATCTTTTGCTCCTTCCTCAACAGCCCTCATGAATGGTAGACCATATTTGTTATTAAACCCAGGAATATACCCTGAAAATAAATTTTTATTTTCAAAAAAAAAAAAAGATTTCTAGTTATTAATTGACTAATTAATAATTATAATCATGTTTATAAACTAAAAAAATTTAATTAAGAATTCAAATATTTTCATAGATAATAACATTTTTTGTGAGAATACAAATTATTTTTATAAATGTATAAATTATTTTTATAAATATAAAAATTATTTTTATAAATATATAAATTATTTTTATAAATATAAAAATTATTTTTATAAATATACCTAGGAACTCTTTTTTGGAAAAAATTCAATTACTTTGCAAACAAAATTTTAATCAAATTTCAGGAACTATTTTCTAAAATTTTAATGAATCCTTCGAACAAATAAATTTTTTAAATAGTTATTTTCAAGAAACTTACACGAAGGACTTCAATTATTTCTTAATTCGTTTTAAAATCTTTGCAAAAATTCAATTATTAAAAAAATCCACGAAAGAATTCAATTTTTTTTGAAATAGTTATAAAAAATATTTGAAAAGAATTTAATTATTTTCTAAAATTTCCAATAAATCCTGGGAAGCAATTTAATCTTATTTATAAGTATAGTAAAACTTTTTGTAAAAAATAAATTATTTTTAATAAAATCATTTCATCAAAAAATTTAATTAAAAAAAAAGATTTTAGATATTTTTCTTGAATGTTCGGTTGAAATTTTAGAAAAATAATTCAATATTTAAGAGCATTATATAACAGAAATTTGAGGAATTAATTAAATTTTAATTTTTTGGCATAAAATTTAATTTTCTTTTTAAAAATAGCTGATAATAATACCTGTGTAGCCCAAGATGTACGGTGTTGTTTTAAAATATTGAGCGTCACTCTTCCAATCTCTTTTAATGTCCTTCTCATTGGGAATCGTTATCAATTCTTCGGCTGCAACATTTGGTTTGTATGGTCCTGTCTTCAAGATATTTTTCTCGAGTAGTTCCTGCCACATTAAAACAGCATTTACTTACTTGAATCAGACAAAGCTTGATGCAATCAGTGGCTATTTTAAAATTATTAACTATTTTTAATTAATATTGCACTGTATAAAAAAAGACAGTTAAATTTTAACTCCATTTTTTTAAGCGTAATTATTTTTTTATATATACATTTTTCATGAGCCATTTGCACTAAACTTTGTCTGGTAAAATTATTAAATCCCTATTGTCCCTATTGTGAAATATTTGGAAAATCATTTATTTCTCAATTTTTTAATTAAATTAAATATAACGAATAAATGAGTAAATAAATTCGCCTTATTTATTTTAGAATCTTCTTTTAATAAAGGTAATTCATAAATTAATTTTAAGAAAGTAAATTTGTTCAATTTACAATAATTATTCAATAATTTGTACAATATTGTGATAATTAAAGTTAAAATCAATAGAAGCTTGGAATACATAAAATATTTATGAATAACATTCAGAATCGTTTTCTTCCTGCATTTTATTTTATTAATTTTTTTTTTCAATGAGAGAATGAAAATTAATTATCGCGAAACTTGCACTTTACTTACTTTCATTATTTCTTCTGTACAAGCTCCAAATCTTTTACCGACTCGAAATTTAAGGGTTGGACAGTGTCCGGTATATCTGAAAGAAAATTATTAATTTATTATTTTTATTTTTTTTCATTATAAAATTCATTTCAATCAATTAATTTCTCTCTTTTTTATTTAGAATAAGAAATAATAAAAATCTTTTGAGGAATTCGAATTATTGTTTTTTTCGTAAATAATAAAATTCATCGTGAAATTTCAATTTTTTTATACATAATTTTAATCGAATTTCTCGAGAATTGCAAATATTCTTAAAAATTTGTTGTTTAATATTCTTTGTGCGAATTCAATTATTTTTATAAATGATAACATTCTTCGTAAGAATTCAATTATTTTTGTGAAAAATAATTTTTTTTTAAAGCTCAACTACTTTTTAAATAAAAATTTAATAAAATTTTACGAACGAGTAGGAATTATTTTCTGAAGTTTTAATAAATCTTTCTAAACAATTAAATTGCTTTTAAATAATAAAATTCTTTGGGAAAAATTCAATTATTCTTAAAAATATATATTTGTAATCAAATTTCCTGAAAGCATTCCATTTTTTTTAATTGTTCATAATATTTTTCGAGAAAAATTCAGTTATTTTCCAAACTTTTAATAATTTCTTTTTAAAAATTAAATGAAATTTGTAAAAATAGTAAAATTCTTTGCAAAAAAAATCAATTATTGTTTGAAATATAATTTTAATAATATTTTTCGAAAAAAAAATTTAATTATTTTCTAAACTTGTAATAAATTCATCATGAAAATTTAATTATAGATTATAAGTATATTAAAATTCTGTGCAAAAATCGAATTATTTTTTTAATTCGAGGATTATTAATAAATTTATTTTGATAATTGAAAATATTTTCAAAAAAAGGCAAAAAATTAAATTCAAACTGCTAACAGTTTACCGGAATATAGATAATTTATTGATAGAAGAATTTTAGTTAAAATTAAAAATTCTAGAAAAGAATAATTAAATTAAAGGATGAAAATTATTTTTTCAAAGAAGTTACAATATTCTTATGTAATATATAAAAATTTATCACTCGGCAATTTTTTTTAATTATTGTGTACAACATGAAGAAATCGATCTCTCCAAAGACTCGGAGTAATCAATATCTCCACGTTTTATAAATAACAATATTCTCGTAGATATTGTTAAATTTCAAAAAGATTTGAATTTGCAATTTTCGAGAATCTTTAATTCATTTGAAACAAATAACAAGAATAAAATATTTTATTAGAACTAAAGAATTATTTAAATTTAAATAATTATTGACGTTTTTGAATAATTTTACAACAATTAAAGAAACTTGGGGAATAAAGAATATAATAAAATAATAATAAAATAGATAAAAATAACATTTTTTTAAAGAATAATTTCCAATTATTGTAATTTAAATTTTTCTATCGTTTATTAAAAAATAATGGATTTATTTCTAACTAAAGAGAGATTAAATTTAACTTATCTTAAGTAAATAGAGAAAATTATTAATGAAATAACATGTTTTTGGTGTCCAATCATTTTTCGACTAAATTAAAATATTCCGCAGTGTCAGGGAAAAGGTCAAATTTTTTTCTGGAAGTCAAGAAAAAGTCAGGGAAAAATAAAACTGAATTTTTGTGGCAATTTTATTATTTAAATGGACATATAATTTGAATTTTAAATTATATATTAAATATTTCAATTTATAAACTCATAAATTAAATTAAATACACTGTAAATAATTAGAATGAAGATTATTAATAAAATTGGGTTAAGAGAATAATATTAACGAATAATAATATGTGTTCCAATTATTATCTAAAGAATAATTCATTATATTTATTTATTCATTCATTCATTTATTTATTTATTTATAAAAATGTCGAATGTGATGCTTCCAATGAAGATCAACCCAGAATAAAAAATATATATATAAACTAGTTTCTACAATGTGTATATATATATATGTCTCTATAATGATGAAGGTCTTATGGAAAAGAAGTTGTAGAACTAAACTCCAAATGTGGGCTATCGATGACCCAGAACCTCTACTCTGTGACGGTCACGGTGCAGTAATCAGCCATTGATTTCAAGTCACTCCCATTCGATTCTTTTTCATTCACTGTCATTGTTTATATCTATATAGTCATTATTTGTTTGCCTAGACCCGCTTCATTTTTATTTTCTCTCAAATTTTTGTCAATCATTCACTTCCACGTGAACTTGTTTTTTTTTCATCCATCGCGCGTCCATTCCACATGATGATCATGATTGACCTATTTCCTCGCAATATATAGTATATATATATATATATAGAATGGAAAAAGAAAAGAATTCAGTTCATCAATAAATTGATGGTAATTTTTTTTTCCCTCGAATATTATTACCCTGATGGACAGTGACGACTTTGAAACTTTTGTTTTTTGTTTTTAACCTTTTGATGAATTTTTCTTTCAAGGGCAATTTATTTGTTGCTTCGTTCTTGAAGGGGAAATAATTTTTTTTTTTAGAAATTTTCTCGAAAGTTTTTCAAGTTTCTGATGAAGGGTTTTTTTTTTGTTTAAGCATTTTCGAAAATTATTAAAAAAATAAAATACATTAGATATTTTGTACTGGAATTAATTTTTTTTTTCAAATTGTAGGAGTAAAAACATATTTTTGGAAATAAAATAGTAATTTGGAAATAGTATTAAAATATAATAATATGGGATAATAATATAAAGATTTAAATTTATAAATTTTAATTAGTAAAAATGTTTAACTATTTCTATATAAATATCTAATTATTAGTAGAAAATGACTAATTACTATTGAAAATTAATTTAGTACTCTCTAAATTGTAGAATGAAAAAACGTTTACTAATTTTAAATTAGTAACTTTACTTTTGCTTTTGAATTAGTAAATTTTATTAAAAAATTAGTACAAAGTCACTTTTTAAGTAAATTTCAGTAATAAATTTGTTGAAATTGTTATTAAATAAATAAATTAGTAGAAATTGTTATTTATTAGTAAATTTATTAATTAATTGGTATAAATTGTTATTTTTTAGTAAATTTATTAATTAGTTGGTATAAATTGATATTTATCAGTAAAAGTTACTAATTAATTAGAAGAAATTAGTTTTCTAATTAATTATCGAATAAATTGCTATAAAAAATAATAAAAGTGACGGTGAGTTTTTTTTTGATTGATTAGGAAAAAATTTGTTCCTTGCGTTGAAAATTAGTGTAAATTCACTTTTTAAGTAATTTTCAGTAATAAATTTGTTGAAATTGTTATTAAATAAATAAATTAGTAGAAATTGTTATTTATTAGTAAGTTTATTAATTTATAAGTATAAATTGATATTTATCAGTAAAAGTTACTAAACAATTAGTAGAAATTAGTTTTCTAATTAATTATCGAAATAAATTGCTATAAAAAATAATAAAAGTGACTGTGTTTTTTTTTTTTTTTTGATTGATTAGGAGAAAAAATTTTTCCTTGCAATGAATATATTTATATACATATATTTCGGAAGAAATATTGGAGAAACTTTTTGAATTTGATTGTAAATAACTTTTGGCTCAAGTTCGCGTACATATAATATACTAAAGTTATGTGAAGTACATAATAAGTGAATGATTTTTATAGTTGAGCAATTTTCGTCAGACACGTGTATTGGAAGAATCGAAAAAGCTGGCACCGAGGATGGTACAAAAGCTATTTTACACTCCCAACTCTCCACCATGCAAGCTTCGTGCAATCACGCACTAAACATTCACCATATACAATATCCTCTAAAGTTCAAGTATTTCGCAAATTCATCGAATTCGCGTCGTCATTATTGAATACTTCAAATTGATGGAAAATTCAAAATTCAAAAATATAATTAAAATTTATTTTTTTTAATTCTATATAATAAATTCTGTATAATAAAAATTTATATAATCTCCAAATTTAAATTAGTAAAAATTTTGACTAATTTGATGAAATTTTTGCTATTTTTTTTTGCTATTGCTTAGTAAATTTTACTAATAAATTAGTAGAAATTGCTAATAGTAAAATTTATAAATAAATAAAATTTTACTGTTAAATTAGTAGAAGTTTTGTGTTAGTAAAATTTACTAATAAATTAGTAGAAATTTTCTATTAGAAAAATTGACTAATAGATCAAATTTGACTGATAAATTAGTAGAAATTACTATTAGCAAAATTTATTAATACATAAAATTTGACTAATAAGTTAGTAGAAATAACTATTAGTAAAATTAACTAATATATAAAATGTTACTAATAAGTAAATAAATGATTTTTGTAAAATAAAATATACTAATAAATTAGTGTATAAAGGAAATTTATACTTATTTTTAAAATTTACTAATTGCCAATAATATTGCTAAATTAAAATTGAAATTGACAATAATTAGCAAACTTTTACTAATAAATGAGTAGAAATATGAATAAATTAGTCGAAATGACTATATATTAGTAAAATAAAATTGATGAATTCAATTTATTTATTAAATTTATATTTATATTTATTTATTTATTAAATTTATTAAATTTATTTATGTTTATATTTATATTTATTTATTAAAAAGGCTATCACTAATTCAAGTTAATGACGATTGTTACTAATTCAAATTTCGAAAGAAGGGAAAATTCTATTGTCAATATAATTTTTGACCTTAGTAAACAAAAAAATATCATTAATTTAGTGACAATTTTTATTTAATCGAGAAAGTATTTTGAGCGTTGAAATTTACTAATAATATTTTTCCAAAGTCGAATTTAATAATTATATTGAGTCACGATTTAGAAAAAAAGCAACTTGTTAGTAGATTATTGAGATTAGAATCAAGAAGCTTCTTTATAGAAATTAGATTAGATTAGAAAATTAATTTTTTTAGTCAGGAATTACTCACTTGAATGACATAGATTTTTTTTAAGTAGATATAATAATAATAATAATAATAATAATAATAATAATTCAATGCGTATTATTATTTACTATGCGAAATGAATTGTTTACTTGGTAATTAAATTGTCATATTCACTAAGTTATATTAGTTAATTATTATAGTTCTAATTATATTAAATTAAATACTTGCGTTTACTGCGAGATTTCATATTCTGATTCAAATTGTTTACAACTTTTCTCGAAACACGTAATGAATTCATTATTTTGTTGTTTATCATTTTTGTTATTTATTTAAGTATTAAAACATAAATTATTTAATATTAAAATATAAATTCACTTTCACGAACAAAAAAAATTATACTAAACTTTTTAAAGGTTTTATTAACAATTAATTAATTTATTATTTAGATCAGTTCAATAAAAGTTGTATAAAAGTTTTTTTTAAGGATTTAACAGTGCTTTCAATTTTTATGTTATTTATTTATTTCAAGTATAAAAGATCATTATATTATTTATAATAAAATATTGTCTCGCCTACTAAAAATTAGAACACAAATAAATAAAAAGAATTATTATAATTTTTTTATTCTCTCAAATTCTGAATTAGTAAAAATTGAGCCATTAATTCGCATTAACAAAATGAAAAAAATAATAATAAAATAAATAATAAATAATAAAATAAATAATAATAATAATACTTCAAAATTTGAAGTAGTAAAAATGTTTACTAATTTTAATTAGTGACTGAATTTTTGCTTTTGAAATAGTAAATTTTACTAATAAATAGTAATTTCAACCAAATTATTAGTAAAATTAACCTATAAATATTAATTTCTATTAATTTTTATTGTAATATTTACTAATTCGAAAGCAAAAAGTCAGTCACTAATTAAAATTAATGAACATTTAATAAAATGTTGACTTATTTGAGTTACTGTTTATTTATTTATTTTTCTATTTTTTCTACTTATTTATTTATTCTAATTAATTCATTTTTCTTATTTTTCAACTAAAAATTCGTAACAATTGAGGGAAAAAATAAAAAATTGGAAAAAGAGATGAAGAGAATTGTACAAAATTAGTAAAAGTAGAAAAGAAATGATAATGAAAGGGAAAAAAAAATGAAAGAAAAATTACAGAAGAGAGAAGATAATGAAAGAAAAAGTAAATGTAAGAGAGGATAATGAATGCTTCAATCAAATTGAAAGAAAAATGAAATGAGAAATTTTTTTCTGAAAATGGAAAGAATTGTACGAAATTAACCAAAAAAGGAACTACTCACAATCTTTGTAATTTCAAGTGTTCCGAATACTATTTTTCTCATGCACAATTTAAAAAATTTCTTTTTAAAATTATCTTCGTTTTGAACTTAAAATCGAAAGAAATTCACTCTAATTTATCCCGCACATATTCTCGACTCGAACTTGGAGAGACAAAATTCAAAACTTAGTTTCACTTTTATGTGGAATTTTTTTCTTTTCTTTTCTTTCTTTTTTTTTTGATATAAAAATTTTGCCGCAATATTATACCTCGAAGCAGGTAAAATATCAAGACGATTGCACACGAAAGTCTGCGCTTCTTGTCCAAAGAAAGAAAGAAAGCTTTTTAGTTCATTGTCTTGTTCCACTTAAAATACTTTACACTCGTCAAATATGCATTAATATAGCTGATGGCGTGCGCGAGCTAGATGCATAATTTTTTTTTTCCTTTTTTTCTTTTTATCGACCAGGAGTAATATAGCGTGAATTACTTTATTGAAAAGATTTATGATCCCGCATTATTGGACCAATAATAATTAGCGATTATGAATAAATGAAGGTGCGAGAGCAGAAAGCAAAAAGTTTTCAAAGAAAATAGAAAAGAAAAAAAGAAATAGATGTTTGACTATTCGCTCTCACATAATTAGAATTATATTTATAACGCCTTTTATAAGAATAAAGATTTTATCTGTAGGAAAAATAATTGTCATGTCGAGGAGAGGAAAGTTTAGTGGAGTAAAAAAAAAGTTTCCGCTTTGGTGCTTAAAAATCACTTGACGAAAAAATTTATATTTCCCGTTAGATAGTTATGAAATTTGAGACATTGAACTTGTTCTCAATACTATTGAGAAAAAAAATTATATTTTGAGAATATTTATTGTTCATAATTTTAATTTCTTTTCGTACTTATAAGGCGTGAAATTGGCAATTTTTTTTCTTTTTTTTTTAGTGAATTCAAGATGATGGGATTTTAACTGTTGTAGTGTTTTTAGAAAATAAAAAACGTTCTTGGTTCTAATTTCCATAATTCTGGATCTTTAGGTGATTTTTTAATTTTCATTTTAATGTTAATTTAGATTTTTTCGTTCTTTTTCTAAATATTGTTAGTGCGGTAGTAAATAATTGTTTATTTTAATAAATATATGGATGAATAAATTTTTACGTTTATTATAAAATAATATTATTAAATAACAGTATCTAATAACACTTTAGTTTAATTAGATTAAAAATTAATTTAATTTATGTAGAATTATGTTAATGAATTTAAAATTATTAACTGATTGATGCGAGGAAACAAGATTTTAGTTTAATTCAATTATTCTCAGCTTTTGAATTTTTTATAAGAAATTTCAAATGAATGGCTACTTTACAAGTAAAAATTCTTTGAAGTAAGTGAAAGTTATATGTGTTATAATTTTAATTACATTTTATATTTTGATTCATGATAATCCTGTCAGTGGATTTTATCTGTTGGCAGATGGAAAATTATATTTATAAAATCAATAGTAATTTAAACTCGTCAATTATTATTAAATGTTAATTACTCAATGTACATTCTGTTTTGAATTTAACAAAGAAATTTAATAAAATATAATTAATCTCTTTCAACTAATTGAAAACTTTGTTGGTTTAAATTTAATAATTAAATACATATAAGTAACTAAATAAATAAGTAAATAAGTAAGTAAATAATTAGATAAGTAATTAAATAAATAAATAAATTAAAGTGACAAAAGTTAATAAAAGTAAAATGTAATGAATGAAATTTAAGTACAAAAATTAAATTAATTATAGTTATGTTCAATTAATCAAAATCGACCAAGCAAAATTAAAATAAAATTAATAAAATTAATTTATTATTTATTTGTTTACTTTCTTTTAAATTAATTTAACTAATTAGATTAATTAATTTTTTTATCAATAAAATTTTTTAAAGTTCAAATGAATTCTCTCTAAATTTTAATTTGCTAAAATGTTTACTAATTTGGAATTAATAACAGACTTTTGCTTTTGAATTAGTAAATTTTGCTAATAAATAGTCACTTCTACTAATTTGCTCGTAAAAAATAATCACAATTGTTACTAATTTCTGAGTAAAATTTACCAACTTAAAATAAAAAATAAAGAATAAAAAATTAAAATAAATATTTATAACTCCATTGAATTTAATTTGACGTATTGATTTGATTGGAAAATACATTATTTTCCAATACAAAGACTGCTTTTTAGTCGTTAAGAAATCCTTGAGATTTAGGCCACTTGTTATAATGCTTCACTGCAGCATTTGTATGTCTTTTATAAAAGTAGGTATTCTAAATTTATATCATTTTAAAAAATTATATCCCAATAGAAAACGATATGTCAACAATGGTAGACAATATGTTTTTGTTATTATTTTTTTTTTACTTTCCAGAAAAGTCATGTGCTTTTTATAATTATAATTATATTTTTTTTTCTATCTTTTGTCTAAAATTTAGATTTTCTCGAAAAAAATTGATTTAAAATTGATTTTAATAGAAATTTATTTGATTAAAAGTTACAACGATTTATGGAATTTATTTATTTATTTATTTATTAGTAAAATTTACTAGTTCGAAAGCAAATAAATTTTACTGATAGTTGATAATTTAAATTTTTTTATTTATTTACTAATTCAAAAATAAAAAGATAGTTACTAACTGGAAATTAATAAAAAACATTTACGAATTTAAATACAGCGAGTAATTATTTATTAGCAATTAGTTAATTAGTGAAAATGAATTTTGGCTTCTTATTTAGTAAATTTTACTAATAACTTAAGGAAAAATACTATTTATTAGCAATTTTGATTTTCTTATCTGTAAAATTTATTAATTCAAAAACAAAAAAATAAAATTCAAAAGCAACTAAATTTTACGAAAAAATAGTCATTTTAATTAGTATTTTGTAAAAATGTTTACTAATTAAAATTAGTGTCTCACTTTTTGTTTTTAATTTAGTTACATTTACTAATAAATAATTTATTTACTAATAAATTAGTTACATATACTAATATATTAAGAAAAATTGCTATTTTTTATTAAAATGTATTTATTTGTTAGTAAAATTTATTTATAAATATTAATTTCAAGTAAAGTTTTATAGAAATTTTTATTAACTAAGTTATTTATTAATTAAGTAAATATAATAGGAAGTAATAACGATTTACCACCAATTAGTTAACTGTCAATAATAATTTGCTATTTTTTGTTAATAATTAATTGTTCTTTACAATATATTAGTTAATTTACTAATAATTAGTTACTCTCTAAATTTAAGTTCGTAAAAAATGTACTAATTTGTATTGTAGACTAAAATTATTGCTTTTGAATTAGTCACTTTTACTAATAAATTTAAAAAAATATATTTATTAGTAAAATTTATTTATTTATCAGTAAAATTTACTAACTTAAAAGCAAAAAATAACATTCAATAGGAAATAAATTTTTACAGATACAAAGTAATTTCAGTAACTGCTTTGTGGGTAAACGAATTTTTGATAAAAAAATTACTAGTGATGGTATTTTATACTAAATATTAATTACTTATGTGAACTAATAACTAATTGTTGAAAATTATTATTTATAAGTAAAAGTTACTGATTCGTGAGAAAAATAAATTTTCTACTAATTTATTAGTAAAATTTACGAATTCAAAGAAAATTTTTTTAAAAAATTTATTAGTAATTTTTAAAAGTAATTTAGCAGAAGTACACATTGAATTTATTACAAAAACGCTAATTAATTTTAAAAGGCCTTTTTTGCTACAATACATATCGCCTGCAATTATTGTTCCTTTGATGTTTGACATTGGCACTTCAATACAGTGTACAAGTTATTATGTAAGACCGGTAATAACAACTTAAACGAATAACTAAAGCATCGCACAAGACTTATGGTAATCAAGTTGTAAATTAAATTATACTCGAGGCATTTTTGACGTGCGTTACGTTTGAAAAAAAAAATTACCAATTTGCTTTTCAATTTTGAAAAGAACAATTTTTGATTGACATTTTTTTTTGTATAATATATAGGGGAAAAGGGTGCTTTCTCTCATACATGCAATTATTCGCGTTTATCTTGACCTAGAAAGTGTACAGTAAAGTGCAGATATCTTGAGCGTGATAAACATTAAGGAACGTAAATCCCTGACATTAAATGTTAAAGCAGTGTTTAAGAGCGGTAAATGTTTGAACAAATTTTCATGCAACGAGAATATTTATTTTCAGACATGATATGATGATGATGATGGTGAATTTTTATTTTTAAATGTAAACATTTTTTTTTGCGCTCAAATTAAAGTTGAGTGTTTATTTTAATTTTACGTGTGGTTTATTTGAATTGTTTATGATTATTAAATTAAATATTAGCAACTGTTTAGTTAATATTTCCAACGGGTTTTAAACAAGAAATTGAAATAGGAAGAAAATTTAGTTTTTTAAATTTACTATTTTAAAAATTTTACTATTTGAATTTTAGCACTAAAAATAGTTTTCTATGATTAAAAAATTAATTTTGAACTGAATATTTAAAGAAATATTTAAATAACTATTTATTTATTTCAATGTTGAATTAAAATAATTTACATCTCAGTTTAGTGAAATTAGATTTTTTTAATAAAAATATTAAAAGGAAAAATATGAAAAAATATTAAATAAAAATATAAAATATAAATATTCATATTGGATCTGCTGTCTTTGAATTAGTGAAAGTTTAGCAAAAAAATAGTAAATAAATTAATTTTTCCAACTTTAAAAAAAGTATAATTTTAAATGAAGAAATAAAGATCAATATTAGTAGAGTAATAATTATTAAATAATAATAAATAATTAAACAAATATTTTGTTCATTAAAATGTAAAAAATTAAAAAAAAAATTTTTTTTTTTGTTTCAATTATTTATATTTTGTTATTATTCCTCGAATTTTTAATTTAATTTTATTTAATTTTACAACTATTACAGTCTCATAATTTAAAAATTTTTATTATTATTAATTAGGTATCATTTTTTTTAATAACCAATTTTAATTTTTTCTAATCAAAATAAATTCGTGAAAAGTAGAAATTTTTCTCTTACCAATGTTTTTCTACTAAAATTAATTTTTTTATAATATTTGTAAATATATGTAAATATAAAATTTAAATCTTTTGTGAAATTATAAAATATTAAAGAATGAAATTCAATAATAAAAAATTAAGTTTTTACCACAATCAATTGAAGTTTTAAAAGTAGATATTAGAATTTAATTATTAAAAAAAATCAAAACAACAAAATTTGAAATAAGAAAACTGAAATAAATGAAAAATATTTATTTACCGATTTTTAATTACTACTTTTTGGAAATAAAAAGAAAATTTTACCCCGGCAGATGAGATCCATATCCTTGCCGGAAGAACTGCTTCCGTTGTTCTTCGGAAACAGGATCAAAACCCATAATTTGAGTTACTAAACGAAACACTATTTTCTCAATAAAATTATCACAGAAGAAGAAACACAATTTTTCGATTCAAATACAACTTGAACGAAACATTTGAAAATATTCCCACAGAATAAATGATTTCTTTTTTTTTTTTGATGACAAAAAAAAAAATAAAAACAAAAAATGAAAAATAAATAAATTCTATTTCATGACAGTAGTCAAGTCACTTCGCGAATTTTGATCATTATTATCACTGGCATTTTGTATGACGCGTATTAATTTTACTTCATATAAAATTGGATTGATAATTATTTTTGCAATTAGAATGATTCAAAAAAAAAGAAAAAAAAGTCACGAGGTGTGTGAAATAATGTGTAAATACAAAGTATCACTACTTCCTGTAAACAACTTGTACTCCACGCGGTTGGCGTGCTAGTGAAATAGATTTGTATACAGTCCGACCTAAGATCTACGTTCTATACATATATAGATTGAAAGCCAAGCGACGTTCTACTAAAAAGCGTTAAAGCTCCCCCTCCATTGTTCCGGTGCAACCATTGACCGCGCCTATATTCAAAGTGTACTTTATGTATTCGACTATTGTTATTTCTCTCTTTCTCTCTCGATAATTTCTTTTTTATTCCCTTTTTGAGTGGAAATATTTTTCCAGTATAAATATAGTTTATAAAGAATACAAAAGGATTTTTGTGTTTTGTATTCTCTGGTTTTATTGCGATTGAATGAATTCTTTCTTTTCTATTTTGATTTAAAATTAGTAAATATAACTAAAAAATAAGTGGAAATTGATATTTGTAGGTAATGTTAATATAATGACAATTCTTTTGTGACTTATCTTTTGATATTTAGTTAGTAAATTTCACTAGTAAACTTTAGTAATTAGCGACTGACATTTTGCTCTAGAATTAGTCAATTTAACTTAAAAATAAGTAGAAATTCATATTTGTAATTAATGTTAACAATAACAATTCTTTTGCAACTTATTTTTTGATATTTAGTTAGTAAATTTCACTAGTAAACTTTACTAATTAGTGACTGACATTTTGCTGTAGATTTAGTAAATTTTATTAATATATAAGTAGAAAATACTATTTCATAGTAAAATTTACTTATAAATTAGTAGAAAATACTATTCATTAGTAAAATTTACTAATAAATTAGTAGAACATACTATTTAATAGTTAATGCAAATTATTTATTAGTAAAATTTATGAACTCAAAAGTAAATAAATTTTACCATTGAATAGTAATTTCTATTAAATTATTAACTCTGGTAAACTTTAAAAATAATTTAGACTAAAATGATAATAAAATTTTACTAATAAATAGTATTTTCTACTAATTTATTAGTAAATTTTTTCTATTAAATAGTATTTTACTAATTTATTAATGAATTTGACTATTAAATAGTGTTTTAGGGTCAGTCCATTATATTTCACCTAAAGCCGTTGCGGCCTATTTTTAAAAAAATCTCATAATTTGTAAAAATGATGTTTAATATCCGTAGATTTTATTTTTGAGAATTATTTTATAAAATTTTTTGATTTAAACATAGAATTTGAATTTTTAAGTTGAGTTGCACAGAAAAAAGGTTAGATTGACAGTTATGAAAATTTAATAAAGAAGCATGGAAATAATTTAGATCATACAAATTTCTTGATTGATATTTGTTAAAAATGAGCTAATTTACTTGTATAAATAGATTATTATGTAAACAAACCCAAATTAGTAGATAAAAATTGATTTCAAAACTTAACTATAAAATGTCAAAAGTCACTACATTTTATTTACACTTTTCTAAAAAGTATATAAATATTTAAAAATTTATTACTATTTAATGTAAAGTATTTTTAATGTACTTTTATAATATGTGCTAACTTTTTAATTTTATAATATAGAAATATAAAAAATTTTACCTTTAATATTGAGTGTTTCATGATTTTCAGTGATTTTAATCACTTATTTCTTCTCAGGCGGTTAATCAAAAAATCCAATTTTTGTCTTAATATTTAAGTTTGGCCCTCTTTTTCATTCTATTAAATTTTGGTGATGGAGAACGAACTACTTTTAAGTTTAAATTTAGTTTAAAAAATCTGCTGAAAAAACGCATTTTTTTGGTTAAATACAAGTAGATTTTTGCAAGACTATTAAGATAGCCAACTTCAGTGTTATAAAAATACTTGCATTTTAACCAAAAAAATGCGTTTTTCAGCAGATTTTTTAAACTAAATTTAAACTGAAAAATAGTTCGTTCTCCATCACCAAAATTTAATAGAATGAAAAAGAAGGCCAAACTTAAATATTAAGACAAAAATTGGATTTTTTGATTAACCGCCTGAGAAGAAATAAGTGATTAAAATCACTGAAAATCATGAAACACTCAATATTAAAGGTAAAATTTTTTATATTTCTATATTATAAAATTAAAAAGTTAGCACATATTATAAAAGTACATTAAAAATACTTTACATTAAATAGTAATAAATTTTTAAATATTTATATACTTTTTAGAAAAGTGTAAATAAAATGTAGTGACTTTTGACATTTTATAGTTAAGTTTTGAAATCAATTTTTATCTACTAATTTGGGTTTGTTTACATAATAATCTATTTATACAAGTAAATTAGCTCATTTTTAACAAATATCAATCAAGAAATTTGTATGATCTAAATTATTTCCATGCTTCTTTATTAAATTTTCATAACTGTCAATCTAACCTTTTTTCTGTGCAACTCAACTTAAAAATTCAAATTCTATGTTTAAATCAAAAAATTTTATAAAATAATTCTCAAAAATAAAATCTACGGTTATTAAACATCATTTTTACAAATTATGAGATTTTTTTAAAAATAGGCCGCAACGGCTTTAGGTGAAATATAATGGACTGACCCTTTACTAAATTATTAGTAAATTTGACTATTAAATAGTATTTTCTACTAATTTATTAGTAAATATTACTAATGAATAGTATTTTCAACTAATTTATAAGTAAATTTTACTATGAAATAGTATTTTCTACTTATATATTAATAAAATTTACTAATTCTACAGCAAAATGTTAGTCACTAATTAGTAAAGTTTACTAGTGAAATTAACTAACTAAATATCAAAAAATAAGTTGCAAAAGAATTGTTATTATTAACATTAATTACAAATATCAATTTCTACTTACACGGAAAAAACTTTCAACTGGAACAGCGACAAATTTCCCTAAAATAGCGAAAGTATTCGTTGCAATAACTAAAACTCTCGCTAATTTAGTAAAATTTGTAGTTGTTCCAGGTAAAGACTGTTTTTCGTGTATTTTTAAGTTAAATTTACTAATTCTAGAGCAAAATGTTTTATTCTAAATTATTACTAAAGTTTACCAGAGTTAATAATTTAATAGAAATTACTATTTAATGGTTAAAATATATTTATCTTTGAGTTCATAAATTTTACTAATAAATAATTTGCATTAACTAGTAAATAGTTATTTCTATTAATTTATTAGTAAATGTTACTAATTCATATGCAAAAAGTCAGTCACTATAGTATTCAAATTTGCAAATAATTTTACTGATTTAAATTTTGATAGTTAATTATTATTACTAAAGTAATTATTTTGTAGTAGATATCAATTATTTATTTACTGAAATTAGGAAATTAGTTTTGGAAGTTAACTAATTAGTGGTAAAAAATTATCCTCTACAGTTTACTTAAATATATTCTAAAAGTTTAATTGAAATTCATATTTATACTCTCTAAAACTGAATCAGTGGAATTTCACTGAGAATCAGTGAAATTTGACTGAGAATCAGTGACTCTATTCTCGCGATTTGAATCAGTGAAATTTGACTGAAAATCAGTTAAAAATGATTGAAATTTCAGTCATATTTCACTGATTGACCAATAAAAAAGTTACTGGAAATTTCAATCACACATATTGAAAATTTCAGTTATTTTTTAATTGGCCAATCAGTGAAATATGACTGAAATTTCAATCATTTTTAACTGATCTTCAGTCAAATTTCACTGATTCAAATCGCGAGAATAGAGTCATTGATTCTCAGTGAAATTTCACTGATTCAGTTTTAGAGAGTAAGTAAAATTGCTAATAAATTAGTAAAAATTGCTATGAGGAATGAATTAATTTATTTTACTAAGAAATTGGTAGAAATTTATATTTATTAGTGTAAAATCAACTAATACATAGTAATTTTTACTAATTTATTCCTTAAAAATTACTAGAACAAGCAAAGTACTTAAAACAAGCAAAAAGTTAGTGAATATAATTAAAATTAGTTAATATTTTTGCTAAGTAAAATTTTGTTTTAATGACAACAAATTCAATATTAGCAGGAAGTATAACAAATTTTTAGTAAAAAAATAATTAATTATTAGCAAATAAGTAAGTGATTAATTAATTACTAATGAATTACTATTACTTCGTACAATTTAGTTGCTTTTGAATTTTACTTTTTGCTTTTGATTTAGTAAATTTTACAGATAAAAATATAAAAATTACTAATAGATGATATTTTCATTGAGTTATTAGTACAGTTTAACTAATTGCCAATAAATAATTACTCTCTTAGTTTAAATTAGTAATTTCTTTTTTAATTTTGCATTAGTAACTGTCTTTTTGTTTTTGAATTAGTAAATAAATAAATAAATTGAAATTACTAATTATCAGTTAAATTTAAATAAATAAATAAGAAATGAATAGTATTTTCTTCTAATATGTAAGTAAAATGTAATAATACTAAATAAAATAATGATTCGGATGCAGTTGGCTTGCTAAAAAAAGCCTTTTCCACTTATATATTTTAATTTAACGTTTTTTTAATTAAATCGTTTTTACGATAAATCTGATTATTTTTAATAATTAAAGCTAAAAAAATCTTTTTTTTTGTTATTTGCAAAATAAGTCAGAAAGAAATTTGTCTGACCAAAAGCACTATCTTTCACTTAGTTTTCTAACTACATCCCCATTTGTCTGACTAGGGTTTTCTTTCTCTACTCATATTCGATTCATTTTAGTTTTTCAAGTGCAAATTCCTTTTTTTTTAACGAAAAAATTTATTTTCTTTTAAATAATATTAGTTGTTTCTTTTATTAGATATATATTTATTTTGCCGGGCAGAAAATTAATTTCTTTCTTATATTCATTTTTTTTTTCTTTTTAGTTGTCTCGATAAAAATCGTTTTTATTTATTAGTTCATATTTACAATTTTTTGAATTTGACACTAACTTAAGAGAAATTTTAATTTCTTTTATGACATTAGTAAAGAAAGGTTTGTCTGGTTGAAAATGGATTTTTCCACTTAATGTCTTTGTGTAGAGAAAGACATTTTGTCGTTGTAACTTTATAATTGCATCTCCTTTGTACTTTTCGTTGACATAATTAATTTTTTTTCTAATTATATTCATTTATTTTTTTCTATTTTTCAACTTAGTTATCTGAGCAGAAATTTCCTTCTCTACTTCAATGTATATTTGATTTTAGTTTGTCAAGGTTAAATTCCATTTTGTCTCGCTAAAAATTTCATTTCCTACTAATTCATCAATAATATGTTGTTTTGGTATGTTTGAAATAGATTTTTTATTTGTTTGCGGCTAAAACTGATGTTTTCTACTTTTTATCATTCGTTTCTTTATTTATTGTCGTTAAATGCTTAAATTTTTTTTTTATTTTTTTCTCTTTCTCTCTCTTCTATAAATTTCAATTTCTAAGACTTGTTTTCATTTACTGTTAGTTCACTATAGTGATATTTGTTCGCAAATTACAAATTAAAAAATTCATTTGTCTAACAAACGATAATTACTTTTTCTACTAGAATTTATCATATCTTTTGTCTGACCAAAAACTATTTGACTACTTAAATATTTATCGTTTACTTTTTTCGTGAATTTTTTTCTTTTTCGTCTAATTAAAGTCTGTTACTACTTAATATTTAATTTTTTTTTTCATTAATATTCATATTGTTTTTCAGTTCTAATTACGACTGAAATAAATATTAGAGAACAAAATATGAATAAAATAAATAAGTTTATGTGTAATTAATATAATTTTGTTATTATAATTATTGAATTATTATTATTATTATTAGTAGTATTAGTATTATTATTATTAGTATTATTATTTTTATTATTATTATTAACTAATTAACTAATTGGTAGTAAAAAAATTATCCTCTAAAGTTTACTTAATAATATACTCTATTATATTATTATTATTATATTATTTTATTGTTATATTATCATTTTTTAATTACAATATTAATTAATATTAACAAGTAAATATTGTTTATATTATAAATTTATAATAATTTTTTTTCTTACAATTTTCTGATTATTCAATTGAAGTGCCTGTCACTGAAGGAATATTTTCTTCTCCCTTCATTCGTTTTATATAAATAAACGAACCATTATTTAAACGTAATCGGCAGATTGAAATCTAGTTTCGCTTTAGAATAGGACACGTGAACTTGTGACTCTGTTTGGTCTCGAGAAATGCAATGTTGGAGGAAATCGATAGGTTGGTTGAATGCACTATTCTTTTTCTTCATCATGGTACAGAGTTATTCATATCGATTTGCTTATAGTGCGACTACGTTATACGCTTCCTTCGAGACTTTCGTGTCTTCCGGAATTGCCATTTCCGGTCCTCTTATTTATATTCATACAAACAATTTATAATACGTACGCGTGCGATGTCACCAAATTTTTAACTTTTAAATTAACGTTACTTCTTTCCATCTCCAACTTCAAAAACAGTATTCTTATTTATTGAAATAAAAATAATAATAATAATAATAATAATAATAATAATAATAATAATATTAATAATAATAATAATAATAATAATAATAATAATAATAATAATAATAATTTTTGTCACTTATTTCTGGCTTTTAAGTTAGTAAATAGTCTGTACTAAAAATAGTAATTTCTACTACTTTCTTAATAGATTTCACCAATAAAATAGCAACTTACATACTAAACAATTAGTAAATTTTACTAATAAATACAAATTTCTGCCAATTTCTTAATAAAAATAATTAATTCATCAATCATAGCAAATTTTATTAATTTATTAGTAAAATTTACATATTACATATAAATATTAATTTCAATTAAACTTTTACAGTATATTATTAAGTAAACTTTAGAGGATAATTTTTTACTACCAATTTTAGTTAACTTCCAAAAATAATTCCCTAATTTCTGTTAATAAATAATTGTTTTCTACTACAAAATAATGACTTTAGTAATATTTAACTCTCGAAAATTTAAATTAGTGAAATTATTTAGGTTCCTGAAGTTAGCATCGATGCTCAGCATCGAAAAGTATTTTTCCTTAGTTTTAGTATAAAAATTTTAACTAATTTTACTTCTTTTATTCGCCTAAGAAGGAAAAAAAGTATTTAATAGTATTTTTTTATTTAAAACTTTAAAAAAAATTGAATAATTTTTTTGGTTTTGTAGAAAAAATATTTTTCGATGCTGAGCATCGAGGGCAACTTCAGGGACCTAATTATTTGCCATGTTGAATACTAGTGACTAACTTTTTGCATTTGAATTAGTAACGTTTACTAATAAATTAATAAAAATAACTATTTACAGTAAAAATTAATTATTTATTAGTATAATAATTACTAATAAATAAAAAAAATTACTACTTATTAGTAAAATTTATTTATTTGTTATTAAAATTTAGTAATTCAAAAGCAGAAAATAAAATTCGAAACCAAATAAATTTTACCGATAAACAGAAAATTTTAATTAATTTATTAGTAAAAATTTATACTAATTAGAGTTAGTTATTAGAGTCTCATTTTTTCTTTTGATTTAGTTACGTTTACTAATAAACAAAAGATAATTACTATTTTTTAGTAAAATATATTTATTTGTTAGTAAAATTTATTTACAAATATTAATTTCAAACAAAATTTTTAAGAAATTATTATTAACTTATAGTTATTTAATTTAATTTCGTAACGTTTACTAATAAATTAAAAAAATTACTATTTTTTAGTAAAATATTTTTATTTATTGGTAAAATTAAGTTATAAATATTAATTTCACGTAAAATTTTCAAGAAATTATTATTAACTTAGTTATTTATCAACTAAGTACATAATAGAAAGTAATTATTTACTACCAATTAGTTAACTTTTTTAAATATTATTTGCTAATTTTTGTTAATAATTAATTGTTTTTTACAATAAATTAGTTAATTTACTAATAATACTTACTCTAAATGTAAATTCGTAAAAAATGTACTAATTTTTACTGTAGAGTAAAATGTTTGTTTTTGAAATAGTTAATTTTACTAATAAATTAAAGAAAATTGTTATATATTAGTAAAAATTTACTAATTCGAAAGCAAATAAATTTTACTGATAATCAGTAATTTTAATTAATTTATTAGTATAAATGTTTTCTTATTAGAATATTAGTGATTGAATTATTCTACTTTTGAGTTAGTTAATTTTATTTTTAAAAAATGATAAAAATTATTATTTATTAGCACAATTTACTAATTTGAAACAAAAATTTGTTTCTACTAATTTATCAACAGATAATTTTACTTATTCAAAAGCAAAAAAATAAAATTCAAAAGCAAATAAGTTTTACTAATAAATAAATCGAATTTTTATAATTTTCTACTCTATTAGTTAATGATAAATTTATTTTTTAGCGTAAATAATTTCTCACATATTCCATTAGATGCCAGCACTATGAGTATTATCGATCCCTGATAACACTCCACGTACCAACTGTTGGCTCTGTCGCAATTTACATTTATTATTAAATTTTATCTCTCTCCCTCTAATAATATTATCATAAAAATTATAAATTCAAATTTTACTGACAGTTATTTTTTACAATTTCATTTTTTATTTAACTGCAAAATATAACGATTTTCACCATATATCTTTGTGTTTATTGTTAAATATCTTTTTCCCATTGTTTTTGTTTTCATGAATGAAAATGTAAATAAAATAATAAAAAAAAATCGTTATCATTTCTTTTCATACGTGATTAATAATTAATAACAATGATACGTTTGAAACTCAAAGTGAATCATCTTTGAAAATGCGATTACAATCGGGTACTTGTAATAAAATTAATTTTGAAGACTTAGATATTTTGTACAGCGAAAATAAAGTGGAAATTGTATTGTATTGTATTGTATTGTCATGTATTGTATTATATATAATATGATATTGTATTGTTATCATTCTCATCACTAATTTCAGCAGATAAGGTTTATAAGACCCTTTTCATTTTTTTTCTTTTTTTAATTTGTTGCCCTATTTACGTGCGGTTCCTCACGTATGTCAAAAAGAGTAGATTCGTGACATCGATTTTCATTTTTGCGCTTTCATTTTGCCCTTGCAATCTATTCCGCCGTAACCTTTCATGTGAAATATAACCGCGGGGCTTTACCGCGACCTTTAAAGGTTTTTCCGCAAAAATTTACAGTTTTTCCGCATTTTTTCCTGCTATTTTTACGCTATTTTTCAATGAACTGTGCAATTGGGTTATTCCATTTAAATCTGTTATTGAAATCTATTTAGCTAAATTACTTTTTTATATTTTTATCTTTTTAATTTTTTATTTTCCTTATATTTCAAATTTTTTTTTATTATTTGCTTTATCTTTCGAGACCGATTTCTAATTATTTTGTGAAACGACCGAAATACGTTAGTTGTTTTTATGTGGTTTCATTTAAATTATTTTTGTTGGTGAAAAATTTTTTTTTAATAAAACTGTGTTGGTTTGTTTTTCAATTTTAAGTGAAAGATTTTTCCATTTTTTTTTACTTTATTACATAGATGAAGTTTTTCAATGTTACTGTTAAATGAATTTTGTTAAATTTAACTAGTAAGTAAAAATAATTATTTATTATTAAACTGTTTGTTATTCACTAATTTAAAAACCAAAAGTCAGTTACCAATTCAATTTAGTGAACTTTATTACTAATTCGAATTTAGAAGGAAGATAAATAATACTTAATGAATAATTATTAATTAATATTTTTTTAAACTTTATAAGTAACATTATTAGATTATTACTTTATTACCAATAATTAGTTTCTATTAATATTCATTTACTGACTTGATTAATTTTTTAATTAATTCTAAAATAAATTAATTTTCAATTAATTCTAAAATCAATTAACTAATTCATTCATTCATTAATATTCCTGACAAATAGGAAGTTCGTTTCTGCATTTAGAGAAATAAAAATTATTATAACTTTCCTCTTATCATTATTGATAATCACATGTAATGATTCCATTTGTAATCATTTTATTTCTAATCTGTCATCATATGCCGGAAATTGACATACTTCAATTTCCAAAAATTTTCCGTCTTGGTACTTTTCCTCCCGATTATTAAACGAATTATATACATAAATATATCAATATTTTTTATCATGAAATTAAATATTTTTATCATTATTGTCAATAAGTTTATAAAATAGAGATATTATATGATCTTGAAATTTATTAAAGAAGAAAAAAATTAACAAAAATCGAGTTGCAAGTTGAGCGTACGATTTATGATTTCATTTCATAGATAATGTCTCGACGAATAAATATAGTTATTCATATACAGTGTAACGATTGTGCAATGTCTTAATCGCAATTAGTCAATTTTGACAAATTTAATCTTACAAGTAAATCAATTAATTTCTTCTTAAAAAATAGTCTTAATTAAATTCGTTTGTAAATTCATTCATAGTGTGTTTATTATTAAATGTACTTTAATTATAGTTTTATTCCAAAATTAGTTTTGTTATTTTCAATACAAAATTAATTTAATTTATTTCAATCTGAAATTAATTTAATTAATTTAATTCTAAAATTATTTTTACATTTTTTACGAATTTACATTTAGAGTAAGTATTATTAGTAAATTAACTAATTTATTGTAAAAAACAATTAATTATTAACAAAAATTAGCAAATAATATTAAAAAAATTAACTAATTGGTAGTAAATAATTACTTTCTATTATTTACTTAGTTGATAAATAACTAAGTTAATAATAATTTCTTTAAAATTTTAAGTGAAATTAATATTTATAACTAAATTTTACCAAAAAATAAAAATATTTTACTAAAAAATAGTAATTTTTTTAATTTATTAGTAAACGTTGGCAAATTAAATTAAATAACTATTAGTTAATAATAACTTCTTAAAAATTTTATTTGAAATTAATATTTATAAATAAATTTTACTAACAAATAAATGAATTTTACTAAAAAATAGTAATTTTCTTTAATTTATTAGTAAAAGTAACTAAATCAAAAGCAAAAAGTGAGACACTCATTCGACTTAGTAAAAATGTTTACGAATAAATTAATTGAAATTTCTGTCTATCGGTAAAATTTATTTGCATTCGAATTTTATTTTCTGCTTTTAAATTAGTACATTTTAATGACAAATAAATATATTTTACTAATAAATAGTAATTTTCTTTAATTTATTATTAATCGTTACTAATTTAAATGCAAAAAGTCAGACACTAATTTAAAACAATATACATATTTACTTACTTTAAATTTTCAAAGTAAATAGAAAACTAAATATTACTAGAAAATGACCGAAAAATAGTCAAATTCGTCTAGTTACCAAAAATTTTATTATAATTTTAATCTAAATTAATATTAAATTTTACCAGAGTTAATAAATTAATAGAAATTACTATTTTTTGGTAAAATTTATTTGCTTTTGAATTAATAAATTTTACTAATAAATAATTAATTTTTACTGTAAATAGTTTTTTCTATTAATTTATTAGTAAATGTTACTAATTCAATTGCAAAAAGTCAGTCACTAGTATTCACCATAGCAAATAATGTTATTAATTTAAATTTCGAGAGTTGATTATTACTACTGTAATTACTTTGTAGTGGAAAACAATTATTTATTAACAGAAGGTAGTAAATTGTTTTTGGAAGTTAACTAATTCGTAGAAAAAAAATTGTCTTCTGAAGTTTACTTAATAATGTACTCTAATAGTTTAATTAAAAATAATATTTATTTGTGAATTTTACTAATAAATTAGTAAAAATTGCTAAGAATGATGAATTAATTAATTTTACTAAGAAATTGGTAGAAATTTGTATTTATTATTAAAATTTACTAATTTATTGGTATAACTTGCTATTTTATTGGTGAAATTTGTTAAGAATTTAGTCAAAATTACTATTTATTAGTAAATGTAAATTTACGAATTTAAATTATTAAAGACCATTTACTAATTTTAAATTAAGTAAATTTACATTAACTAATTTGAAAGCAAGAAATAAGTGACAAAAATGTGACTAAATTTTCGAACGTTCAAATAAACGAAATGTTTGTTCACCTTATGTGTTTTTGAAAATTACTATCCAAAAAAAAGAAAAATTATTGTACTTAAACAATATATAGTTAAGAATTAATTTGTTTTAATTTAAAAATTATGTGTTTGTAAATAAATAAAAATTAGAAGAAGTAAAAAAAAAATATTATCGTTCATTTGAATGTTCGGAACTTTAGGAACATTGACAAAATTACGAATTAGTAAAGGCATTTTTACTAAATCAAACGGAGAGAGAAATTGAAATTTAAAACTAAACAATACCATTTGGTTTTTATTTGAGATTCAGTAGATAAAGAAGAAAAATTTAAGAAAGCATTATTCGAAGTTGGAATTTTTCAATCTGAAATCGATATTGAGAAGGAACCCTCCTGCTTCGGGAAAAAGGGATTGAGCGTCCCCTGGATTCGCAGAATGTAGCAGACAGACACATTTCGCTGTGTGTATATATTTAGAGAATATATTTCCTTCTATGTGGCAGAAACGGGTAAGAAAGTGTGTGCAGCTATATACAGATTGTAGTTTTCTTGTAGCAGTGTGTATAGAGTGCAGACTGTAGTTACATATATCTTTAGGGTAGGGCAGTGGAAATTTCCACTGTACTCGTCGAGACGGTCAATACTCCTTCGCGGCACCAGCGGTTCTATATAT
The DNA here is from genome assembly GCA_032872475.1 of Leptopilina myrica (nomen nudum). Taxonomy (NCBI): domain Eukaryota; kingdom Metazoa; phylum Arthropoda; class Insecta; order Hymenoptera; family Figitidae; genus Leptopilina; species Leptopilina myrica (nomen nudum). The sequence continues at coordinate 2,419,325 of CM065458.1, forward strand.
ACATACACACATTTGTACTTGTAGCTTCGTATTATTGTATATATTTATGTTTCTATGTATGTATGTATATTTTGCCACACTTTCTCACACTTTTCAGTTGACAGCAAAAATAAAAGTTGAGAAAATTCTTATACATTAAGAAAAAAAGTGGTTTTTAGAAATTATTTCTGTTTGAGATCACAATTTTTCCATAATGATATTAAATTTAGGCAAAAAAATGTTTCTTCGCAATAATTTTAATCCGTTATTCACTTAATTTAATATCCCTAAAAAATTAATTAATTTTAGCCGCTTTGCTGTAGCAGTTATCCAGTAAAAAAAGAAGTTTATATTCATTGTACAAACTTCAAAACTTGCTATCTTTGTCAAATTTTATTATCAAAAGTTATTTCACTTCTTTCCGCAAAATTTGAACAAAAACACATAACTTTTCCTTTAGACGCTTTTCTGTAGCATTAAAAAACAAAAAAGGTTATATGTAAAAAAAGAATTTTGATCATATTGTACAAACTTCAAACTTTGGTATCCTTAAAAAATCTCCGAAATGTAAAGAATATTTTAGTTCTTAAAAAAAATTGAAATAAAAAAAATATTTTCGGTCTGCTTTGTTGCTGTACCCTGACGGAATTGTGAACAATTTTTACAAATAATTTTTTATTTTTTTTACTAATTTCTTATTTCTTCATTCAATATTATTACTTTTCCAATATATCATATAGAGTTGATTGGAAAATGACGTTTTCTTTCAATAATCACATTTTTACTGTCGTTTAAAAAAACAATTAAATATTATTATCGGTATGTAAATTCTACAAAATTGCGAATTATTGATTCGCCTTCAAGTAATATTAATAATTGTACACGAGTAATTAGAATTATTTATTGTAATTTTGACATTGTCTACAAATTAATTTTATTAATCAATACTAAATTTACTATACTAATTAATAAATTAATAGAAATTAGTAAATTTCACTAATAAATTCTTCTTCTTCTTCTTCTTCTTCTTCTTCTTCTTCTTCTTCTTCTTCACCAATAAATTTCTTCTAATTTTCTGATGAAATTTGCCAAATAAATAAATTTTACTAATAAATAGTTATTTTCTTGAATTTATTAGTAATCGTTACTAAATCAAAAGCAAAAAGTGAGACACTAATTCTAATTAGTAATAATTTTTACTACTAAATTAATTGAAATTAGTTTAACGGTAAAATTTATTTGCTTTCGAATTTTGTTTTTTGCTTTTAAATTACTAAATTTTAATAACAAATGAATAAATTTTAACTAATTAATTTTACTAATTAATAAATGAATAGAAATTGGTAAATTTCACTAATAAATTCTTTTTCTTCTTCACTAATAAATTCATCTTCTTCTTCACCAATAAATTTCTTCTAATTTTCTGATGAAATTTACTAACTAAAAAGCAAAAAAGTCAGTCAGTATTTCAAATTAGTTAATAATTTTACTAATTTAAATTTAGAGAATGAAACTACTTGTGCTAAAAATGTAAAAATCAGTTATACGATCATAGCTCCATCTTCACGATTGATGCTGAACCCACAGAAGATCGGTAAAATTCATCTCAGAGAATCATTATCCGCGCCATAAATACAATCAAACACTGCTTATCGGTAATAATTCGTTTCCCTATTGTTCCACTTGCAATAAAAGCAATAAACTTCCATTCGCTGTAAAAAAAACTATTTTCAACAATAAATTAATTACTAGGTTTTTTTTTTACAGAAATTCTTAATCATAATATTGTTTTATTCGAAACAAATGTCACACTTTTGCAATAAAGATTTTTTTTCACGAAATAACAGTTAAAAAAGACAGTTACAATTTTATAAAGTTGAAAATCGGAAAATTAGTGAAGCTTTGCCACGATTGGGAAAATTCTAAATTGGAAAAAATATTGAAAAATATTGTTATTGAAAATATTGTTACGGAAAGAAAGAAAAAGAAAGAAAATGGAAAAAAAGAAAGAAGATAAATTTTATATTTAATAGAAATTATGATTAAAAACTATTAATAATGTTTAAATAATTTTACGTCCGTTTATTGAATATTTTGCCAAATTAATTTTACGAGGCCTTTAAAAAGCCTGGTAAAATTAATTTGACAAAAATTATTATTATTATTATTATTAGACAATTTTTTTCTTCTCTCTTGTTTTATTAGAATTAGTTTAATGCTGAATGTTCGAGAAGCGCCTATTGTGTAGAAATAGTTTTCATTGTTTAAAAATGTACGTGGCAGTTAGCGTTAGTCGTAACATAACGGTCGAAGGTTAACAAACCATCCGGCAGGCGCCAACACTGTGCCAGCGAGGCACGATTCTTTCTTTGCAGGAAAATACATTTACCGATTGACGACGACGACGACAACGACGACGAACGTAATTATTATTGAGAACGAATGGCAATCAGTAAATATACCTTCTATGGATAAAATGCAATTGCTTTTTCTTTTCTAAAGTTTGTGTCTGTGTAGAAAATGTATTTCCAATCTCTCCGTTTTTACCGCTAGGAAAATATTTTTTTTTCCCTCAGAAATGAATCAAAATTTTGCTCTAAAACAGTTTTGAGTCTTTCTGGTCTTAATTTGATGAAAAAAAAACTTGACTGACTTTTTGCTTTATCAGTAATCAGTAAATAAAATTTATTACTAAAATTTATTAATTCAGAAGCAAAAGGCTTCTTTCTTTTTTATTAGTAAAAAAATATAATATTATTCGTAATCAGTAAAAGTAAATTTATTAGTAAAATTTACTAATATAGAAACTAAAAGCTTCTTTCTTTTTCATTAGTAAAAAAATCTTATCAGTAATCAGTAAAAAAAAATTATTAGTAAAATTTACTAATTCAGAAGCAAAGAATTAGTTACTAATTGAGAATTAGTAAACATTTTTACTAATTCGAATTTAGAGAGTAATTATTTATTACTACATACTTAATTTCGAATCTTGATTTTTTAATTTCTATTAATAATTAGTTATTCATTTCTACTAATGAATAGTTGATTTCTGCTAATGATTAGTTTTTTTATACTAAAAATTAGTACTAACAATTACTTCTATTCTACTATAAATTAGTAATTTTATTTTTATCAATAATTAATGACCCTCTATAAATTTAAATTATTAAAAATTTTGTCCTATTTTTGAATTAGTAATTAACTTTTTGGTTTTAAATTAGTATATTTTACTAATGAGAAAATTAATTTTTCTCCTAAATAATTATTTTCCTTAATTTATTAGTAAAATTAACAAATACAAAAGCTAAAATTCTAGTCTACAATACAAATTAGTAAAAATTTTTTACGAATTTAAATTTAGAGAGTAACTAATTATTAAAGAGTTAACTAATTTATTGTATAAAACAATTAATTTTTAACAAAAATTAGCAAACATTATTGAAAGTTGATTAATTGGTATGGTAAATAATTACTTTCCATTATTTACTTAATTGATATATAAGTAAATAACTAAGTTAATAATATTTTTTTTAACTTTACTTGAAATGAATATTTATAAATAAATTTTACTAATAAATAGCAATTTTCTTTAATTTATTAGTAATCGTTACTAAATCAAAAGCAAAAAGTGAGACACTAATTCCAATTAGTAATAATTTTTACTACTAAATTAATTGAAATTAGTTTATCGGTAAAATTTATTTGCTTTCGAAATTTATCTTTTGCTTTTAAATTAGTAAATTTTAATGACAAATAAATATATTTTACTAATAAATAGTAATTTTCTTTAATTTACTAATTCAAAAGCAAATACATTTTACTTATAAATAGTAATTTCTGTTATTTTAATTATAGCAAAATTTACTAATTTATAAGCATAAAGTCAGTTTGTAAATTTTTGAACATTATCGAATTTTTGCAAAGAATTTTATTATACTTTTAAAAATAATTGGATTCTTGAAACGAATTTTATTAAAATTTCTTTTTAACTAATTGAATTGTTTTGTTAAAATTATTTGAAATAGTAGACGCGTAGATGGCGCAGGCGCAAAATGGCGTCGATTTTACTACAATCGCGCACCACTTCCGACTTTCAGTTGCTGTTTTCAATGGGAAATAAACATCAATTGTAATTTTTTAAAAATGAAATTTAAAAATTGAATCTGAACAAATCCACATGATTGATTGTTTTTTTTCTCTCTCTCTTTTCTATGTATTTATATTTACTCAACGAACTGAGTCACGAGAGAAGTCTCTCTTTTCTTGCAAGGCAGAGCATTTGTCACGTGACACAAATTGAATGCAGCAACTTTGGCTTAAAATAGATGTCTGCGGGAATTACTATCTCCAGCTGATGTTTACTTATATCCCACACCTTACGCTCATTCCGATAGAATGTGTTTGATGTGTTTTTTCATTTTTCGACTTTTCACATTCAGTGAGAATTACGACTTTCTCTCTGCGCATGTGGAGCAAAAAAAAAATTGTCGTGGCCAATTCTTTTTTTTTGTGCAACAATAGTTGTAATAATAATAATTCGGGGGCAAATGCAACAAAAATACCTTTATTATCAACGATTGGATGAAATTAATTTTTTCTACTCGCAGAAGAGAAAATTTTTTGTTGATAAATTTTTCTTTTTTAATTTCTCGATGTAAGAAAACATTGTAAACGTTTCTTTTCGAATTGTTGACTATAAATGCTTTTTTTGTGGGGCAAATTAATTTTTTTATGCAACAAAATCGTATTAATTGTTGTACCGCAAAATTAATTTGTTCCTTTAATAAAAGTTGTATTAATGATTGTGGCAAATTAATTCCTTTTATGCAAGAAAAATTGGATTAATTCTTGTGGTAAATTAATTTTACTTACCTAAGAAAAGTTGTATTAATGTTTGGGGCAAAAAGATGAAAAAAATGTTTAATAATTGTTGTAAATTAATTTTGTTCCTTCAACAAAAATTGTATTAATGATTGTGGTGAATTAATTTTTTTATGCAATAATATGCAGGGTAGGAAAAATACTTGTCAATTAGCTGAATAATAATATTTGAAAGGAACAATGGTTAATTACGATTGACAATATTTATTACGGTTCTTAATTGAAAGGAAGTGGAAAAAAATTACACTTGCGTCGATTTTTTTTTATCTTTTCGAAATTGTAGGTCATCGTCTCGAGGTAACTTTACTATTTCTCATTCCGTGAGAATTTCATTTGGTTGAAAACTGCAAAAAGGAAATAATGTTGCATAATGTCAGCAACAATGACAGACGTATTCTTAAATTCATAGAAAATAAAAAAAAATTTCCTAAAGGATTGAAAAAAAATAAATTTTCCAAATTGTTATGCACTTTTTTTTATCATTTGCAGTTGAAAAGTGATTAAAAAGAATTCTTTAATTTTGAACTTGGGAACACAATTTTATCCTTTTCTTCTTTTCTCAGAAAGAATGAGAAAGTATATTAAATTTTTTTTTCAAGCGACAAGAGGGAGAATATTAAAAAGTGATAAATGTTTAAAATCTTCTGGATCTTCTGGATTTAGAGGGAAAAGGGGAAAAGAGAAGGAAAAGGGTAGAAAATACAGAGAAAATGTCTCATATCACGAGTGTAAAGAATATGCAGTGACATATGTTCCTTTTCTTATTTTTTTATTCATAAACTTGTTGTGGATCGAAGTGTCTTTATACCACCGGAAGTAAATATAGTATGAGATAAAATCATTTTCAAAGAATAGAATGCACTTTTTTACTCTTCGATTTTAATATTAGGGGGAAAAAAATTAATTTTCCGAATTTTTAAAGGAAAATACGAATTGATAAAATTATCTACTAACAAATAGTGGAATTTCAGTAATTTTTAGTAATTTTCGTTTAGGACTTTTGGTATTTTTGATTAGTAAGACAGTTATGTTAATTATTAGTAAAATTACTAACAATTAGTGAAGACCGGATTTTTGCTATTATTTTTGTTTTATTTTTATGTTTATTTTATTTTTACTAATCAAATTGTTTATATCGACCAATAATTAATTAATTAATTAATTTTTCACTAAAAATCAATCACTTTACAAATAATTAGTGACTGACTTTTTTCATTTGAGTTAAAAAGTTTCACTAATGAATTACTAGAAATTACTGTTTATAAGTAAAATTTATTTATTTATTTATTTATTATAGCAAAAAATTTTTAATTAACATAAATATTTGTAATTACTTGCATAATTACTAATATTACTTCAAGGAATCAATAATTCGCAGTTGTTTATATAATTTACACCTTTTAATAAAAAATTTGATGGTCTTTTAAAAGACAGTAAAAAAGTAATTATTGAAATGAAAAATCATTTTTATATCACGTTTACGATATATTGGAAAAGTAATAATATTTAATGAACAATGAAAACTTAGTAAAAATTTTAAAAATACATACAAAATGAAATGGAAAATTAAAAATACAAGAAAATAACTGAAACAACATTGTAATTTTTAATAACAAATAAAAAAGAAACAAATAAAAAACAAAGTTTAAAAAGAAAAAAAACAATGAAAAATAATAAATAAACTAATATAAACAAGTGAAGATTAAAGAAAACAAATAATTTAAGTACAAAAAAGTATTCATTGAACTAGAAAAGTGATTATTACTATTTTAATAAGAAAATAATTTTTCTCATCATTTTCTTTATTTGCGAAAAAAAAGTGAAAAGAAAAAATAAATAGTGAACAGGAAAAAATAAAATTTTCTATAAAGAAAAAATAATTGTATCATAAGAATAAATTTCTATTTAAGAAAATTTTCTTTTGTAATATTACATAATTTTTAATTTTCTATTCTTTTTTTTCGTATAGTCTTTTTTTCAATAGTATTTTTGAAGATAGATATTTTTTTGTGAAAACTCATGTCTATATTCAATAAGAGTATCGCACGAGGATCTAAAGGATGAATAAAAAAATGTTATATTCATGAAATATTAAAATTCGTTCAAACGATGATTTCAGAAAAAAAATGTGTCAAATGTCAAGGATATTTTGTTGCATTTAATATTTATCTTTTCTCTTTTTAGAATATTGAAAGTAAAATAAAAAGACAATTGTTGAAAAATTTTCTTTTCACTTGTTGTGACCTGCGATTCATTTGGTTGAAAAATATTTTTTATTTTATATTCATTGTTTACTTAATGTTTTATATGATAAATTGTGTTTTTAATTTTTTATAATCTTCACAATGACCTTAATCTCATTAAATGTTTTTGTTTCTTAATTTAGAATTTACGATTTATGAGCTTTGAGATTTGGAAAAGAAATTGTTTCTCAAATATTGTATTTTTTATGTGTGTTCTTTCATCTTATTTACAAGAGAGTTATTATTTACTTTTTATAATTTAATTATTAATATTTTCGTAGTTGCAATTGTTTGTAATTTAATTTTTCTCTTTTCTATTTCATATTATTAAAATTTTTTTTTATTATTTATCATTTATATGATTATTTTTTCATTTTATAATATTTTTCGTAAAATTTTACTAATTCACTTGTTGATTTTATTTTCGACGCTAAAGCAATATTGAAAATTATTTTCTAATTAGAATTTTAATTATAGTTTTTTGTAGTTTGTAATCGTAAATTCTTGGACTGAATATTAAATTAGTTTTTTTATTATACATTATTCAATTTTTTGGTTTTTTAATTAAAAACCTTTTTTAAATTAATTTATAATTACTAATCAGATGTTGTAGTTGTCATTTTTCATTTAATTATATTTATTATACGTTTGTACTTTCTGAAAGTTTATTATAGTGAAAGAAACAATTTGTTGGATTTTAGAATAATAATATTTAATAAAGTTTCAAATTCACTAAGACCAAAACAACGTAATTCAAGAAACTTTATTATTAAACAAGAATAAGGGAAACATAGATTAGGCGCCAGAATGTCGTGTGTCTGCTCTTCAATTGCGATGTTACGTTTTATATATGAAAATTGCAGCGAAATCAATGAAGAACAGATGACAAAATTATGGAAGGTAAAATTTTTTTGTACTTCAAAAAAAATTTTTATTTTTATTAGAAAAGTTTTGTTATTGGAAATATTTCAGGTTTTTTTTCTATAAAATTCGTTGCGAAAATGTTTTCTCTTGATAATGATTTTTCATTCCTTGTCGACAGTAATTAAGCGGAAATAATAAAAATTGTTTAATTTAATTTAAGTTTCTATTTTTATTTCTAAGATTTAGAGATATATTTTTTTTTAATTTTAACAAATTTGTTTAATTTTAAATAACTTTTTCTTTAAATTATTATAAAATAATTTATTTAGAGAAAAATTTTACTTACGAATTGTATAGAAAAAAAGTGAATTGAAATCAATTTCGAGCAAAAGGATCAATTTTGATAACTTTTTGAATTTTAAAAAGTTTGAAAGTTGTAATTTTGTAAGATTTTAAATTCTATACAATAATTACAATTTGTAGAAAACTATGTTTAAAATCTTTTCCTCATTTAAAAATTAAAATTTCGAAAATTGAAGAATTTATTTCTAAATTATAAGCCACTGCCCGTTTATATGTAAATAAATAAATAATTTCTATCAGCATAGTAATAAAAGATTTTTTTTTTTGTAACTGAAACATAAATGAAATCAGTCTCGATTTAAATAATCGGCAATAATGTAAGGATTTAAAAAGAAGAAGAAAAAGAAGAAGTCTTATAGGGGAAATAAAATTGCCCTCCGATGACCAGTCATTTCACACTTTATATACATATATATCATAGTGAAAATTAGATTTTGTTGAAAAGAAGGCCACGACGTAGTAGGGTTGTGTATTGATTTCCCCCTTCTATTGCCCACATACACACAGATATATATTTGCAATGCCATTTCAGCGACATTTAAAACGTAGAAAAAAGCTCATTCAGAAAATAGAAGCACCCTTCTTTAATATAAGGGCACTATCTTTCCATCCACTCTATATGTGTTGCTGTATAAACACTTTTTATGTCAAGAGCACTTAGCAATATTGTGAACATAATAATAAATTTTGCAAATTCATTTTCATTTTGAGCTCGATTTATTTTCAAATCTCTTCTAAGGCAATTCACGTCTATTTTTGTGTACAAATCTCCTCATGGAATGCTCCAAATTAATTAGGCGCAATTAGCATTCAGAAATTGTCTGATATTATGAATTTATACTCTTCTAAATTTGAATTAGTGAACAAGTTTACTGATTTTAAGTAGTCACTGACTTTTTGCTTTTGAATTAGTCAATCTTATTAATAAATAGTCGATTTTACTAATAAATAGTCAATTTTGCTAATATATAGTAATTTTTACCAATAAATAGTAATTTCTACTAATATATAGTAATTTTACTAATAAATGGTCAATTTTACTAATAAATAGTGAATTTTGCTAATAAATAGTAATTTTCACTAATAAATAAAAAAACAAAAAAATAAAACATTACAATAAATAGTAATTTATACTAATAAATGGTCAATTTTACTAGTAATAGTCAATTTTTTCTAATTAATAGTCAATTTTAGTAATTAAATAATAATTTTTATTGATGAAAAGTCAATTTTACTAATAAATAATCATTTTTATTAATGAATGGTCAATTTTACTAATAAGTATTCAATTTAACTAATAAATAGTAATTTTTACTAATAAATAGTATTTTTTTTCTAATTAATAGTGAATTTTACTAATAAATAATAATTTTTATTAATAAATGGTCAATTTTACTAAAAAATGGTCAATTTTCTAATAAATAGTCAATTTTACTAATAAATAGTCGATTTTACTAATAAATAGTTAATTTTGCTAATAAATAGTAATTTACACTAATAAATGGTCAATTTTACTAATAAATAATAATTTTTATTAATAAATGGTCAATTTTACTAAAAAATAGTCAATTTTAATAATAAATAATCATTTTTACTAATAAATAGTATTTTTTACTAATTAATTGTAATTTTGACTAATAAACAGTATTTTTTACTAATTACTATCAATTTTGATTAATTTCCTAGTAGAATTTACCAATTCAAAAGCATAAAGTCAAAATGAATTTTCTTGTAAACATCGCGCATAAAACAAGGAAATAATAATTATGGAGTTTTCCAATATCGAATTATCTTCCATACAAATCAGTTTAATCGCATTTATAACACTCTCATTTGCTTGCATTTGCTTTGGGATAACGCTCCACGAGGGGGATTAATTAACCTTGTCTTTTAATTACATCATATAAATATGTTTTATTTTAAACCACACGGGCGTAATTTCCCCGAAGCTTTCGGTATTTTTATCAATAATAATAATAATAATAATAATAATAATAATAATAATAATAATAATAATAATAATAATAATAATCTAATAATCTCTATGAAATCAACTATTATCAGTATTATTTGTTATAATTCCATGAAATATAGATTATTCCCACGTTTTCCAATTTTTCAATTGATAACTGAATCCATATTGTAAATATATCTTAAATCAAACAGAAACAGTTTTTTATAGAACGACAATAATTTAATTGATAGAAATTATTTTTTTGTATAGTTAAAGAAAATGATTTGATTGATAGAAATTATGTTTTAGAGTAGAAAGAAAGTAGTTTAATTGAAAGAGATTTTTTATTATAGAAAGATAATAATTTACTTTATAGAAATTATATTTTAGAAAAAAATACTTTTTATATCTAGAAAGAAAATGATTTTATTGATAGACATTATTTTTTATAGAAAATTAGAAATAAAATAATTTTCGATTGATGTAAATTATTTTAAAAAAAATCATTTGATGGAAAATATGTTTTGTTGAATAAATTTTTATTTATTCACACACACTCAGCTCTTTGCTTATTTATTAAATAAATAATTCGATAGAAACTATTTTGTTTAGTTACATTCTTTTTTTATTTATCAAATATTCATTTGTAGAAAGTAGTTTTTATTTTTTACATTAAAAATAAATAATGTGAGAATAAAAAAATTAAATTAAATAGAATTGTAATAAAATATATTATTAAAATTATTCTTAGGTATTATTATTATTATTATTATTATTATTATTATTATTATTATTATTATTATTATTATTATTATTATTATTATTATTAAAAATAAATTAAAAATCATTGTTTCAACAGAATTTTTATTTAATTATACAACGCAATCGATTCATACAGAATTTTTTTTTTCCTCACCGTAATATAATGATTAACTTGACCTTAGCCTATGTTTTATATTTGTTTGATTCAAACAATGTTCATATAAATAATCCGCAAAGTTTGTGTACTCAATGATAGAAAATAAGTTTGTAAAATTTTTTTTTTTCATGTTGACATTTTTCAGTGTACACGATAATGTTGCGCAGTAATGGTTCTTATTTGTGAAATCATAACAAACAGAATGTTCTTGAGACTGTACGCGATCTAGATTTTGCGGTCCAATGATCCAAAACAAGATCAGTGGAATTAACGAAGTCATCACACTTCATTTTGTACATGAAAATTTATTGTATATCAAATTTTCGACGCAATAATGAATATATTGTGTTTTAAATAATAAAAAAATTAAATTCTTTAATGTTTTTAGTAAAAAATTTGGATCAAATAAATTTTTGATTCAGTGCATTATTTACTGATTAATTATTATTTTTTTAAATTGGTTAATTGATTATAATAATTGGTGAAATAGTAAGTTATAAAATGGGTTGATAAGTAATTTTATAGTAAATTAGTTTAGTTATTTAATTACTTGTTCAATTTACTTTTTTTTGTGATAATTGGTCGAGTGGTTTAGAGGCTTGTCTTGTGAATGAGTGGCTAGAGTTCGATTCTCGGCTCTTGTGTTAATTCACTAATTTTGATAATGCCTAATTATTTTATTATTATTATTATTATTATTTTTATTAATATTATTTTTATTATTATTATTGTTTAAATATTCTTTGTTATAAGTTTGTTTGTTTGTTTGTTTGTTAAAAGTTTGTTTCTTTATTATATATTTGTTACTTATTCGTTGTTTTATTATTTTATGTATTTATATTTTAATTTTTATAATTTTAATGATTAATTTTTATTTATATTTTCGAAAAAAAACTTCAAATTCGTTTAAAATTTAAAAAAACAAAATTAATTAAAACTTAATGAAAACGCTGTTAATAATTTTAAATCCATTGGGTTTTACTTTGTAAATTTAAATGAAGGCATTTATTTGCAATAATAATTAGGAATACATAGAATTAACAATAATGAATAAAATTGTTTATGGTTAATATACTTTTTATTATTTTTTATTTACTATTAATTTATTTCTTTTTGCTAAACTAAAAAATAGAAAGCATAAATAAAAGTGTTGTTTAAAGCACTTAAAAGGTACGAATATTGGAATTGGGAAGAAAAATAAAGCAATGATTATTTTGCAATAATAAATTGAATTTTCTTTAGAAGGAAAGAATAATATGTTTTTACGTCAATGACTCTAAATGACACGTGTCATCTGCTCAGAAAGCATAATGCAAATGTAAAATAACGGCTGCTTTCAGAAAGTATCACGTAGTCAATGTCGTCATGAAGAGTTCTAAGAGCCTCTCGATAATACGCCAGATGATTATTATTTATTAATAAAAAAAGAGAAAAGAAAAAAAAACTACGCAATATATATATATTTTTGCATTCATTGCACTGAAATAATAAATAGACTTTGACATATCCATTTTCATATAGTTAAATTCATATTTCAAAGTTCTACCATTCGGCTCGACAAAACATAATACATTAAAAGAAGAGATATAAATAAATTACTCAATTATGACAATACTCGTTAAAATACGCACATAAAAGAATTATTATTTTTCAAAAATAGTTTTCGATAAATGCTACTATTGTGATAATTTAATTTATTTGCGAAAGAAGAAACGACTAATTTTTCTTTATATGAAAAGGTGTATACAATAAAAAGAAATTAAGTCTCTAAACTTTTGAACGTTCAAATAAACGAACATTTTTCCTTTTAAAGATTTTTTTTAATATTTTAAATATTTTTCAATAATATTATCTTTAAATGACAATTTAAAAAAATTTAACCAAAATTTTAAGAAAATAATTCATTTTTAATTTGTAAATTAATATTTTCTATCAAAAATCAAACATCAAAAATAGTAAAGAAAAAATTTGTCCATTTGAACGTTCAGAACTTCAGGGGCATAGAAACAAAGCATGAAACAAATATAAAAAGACCAAAAATACCCCAGTGACAAAAAAAACTTAAAATCCCAAATATGAACAATAAATAAAAATTATAATAAAAAATAAAAAATAAAAATAGGAGCAATAAAACAAAAATAAAGAATATTAGAAACAAAAATAGCACCAAAAGTAAAAATAAGAAAATAAAAGAAAAACCAAAAGTAATGTAAGAAAAGAGAGAAGAACACTATAGATAAAATTCATAAAGAATAAAATTTGTTACAAATGAGGGAAATGATCGAGTTTCAAAAGAAAAATAAAAGAAAAGCAAAAATAAAATCGTTTTTCTTTTATCGATAAATTTAAAGCTTAAAGGTAGTATAAAAGTTATTTTAAGACATTTGTTTTCATTTAAAAATGAAAATACACCTCGATTGTGTGAAAATTCTTGAGATATGACACACTTTTGCAAATGGTGGCAGTGAATGAAAAAATGTTCCACTGAACAATGACGATAATCTTGAAAATTTCTTTTGATTACTTATTCTTCTATTGCGAAAAATTCTTTCTTTTTTTTATGTGACTAAAGTTTCGAACGTTCAAATGAAGGACATTTTTTTTACCTCAAGTATTTTAGAAAATTGCTATCCAAAAAATAAAAATAATTGAAATTAAATAATATTTAGTTTAAAACTAATTTGTTTTCATTTAGTAAAAATTTTTTTGTAAAGAAATATAAATTAGAAAAAGTAAAAAAAATATTGATTTATTGAACGTTCGAAACTTTAGGAACATCTTTTTTTGTGCATTTTTTTTTAATTCACTGCAAAAGAAAGTATATTTTTTTGAAGAATTATTGCAATTCTTTTGCGTTACTATCTAAAAAAAAATTAATTACTGAGTTTCTAAACGTAAAATTTCTTTTATGAACGAAATATTTTTTATTGAAAATCTTTTAATGAAATATTTTCAATATAAAATATTTCGTTCATTTGAACGTTCAAAACTTGGGGATCATTATACAAGAATTTCGTACTTAGTTATTTAATTAAAAAAAAAAAACAATTTAATATAATAAATAAATAAATATTTATTAACATTTTTAAAATGTAAAAAAGTAAATTATTTTTTCCCTTGCAAAATGAAAAAAATTTTATTTTTTCTTAAAATTCTTTATGCTACATTTTACAGAAATAGATTGATTATTATGTAAAATGTGAATGAACATATTTTTTGTAAATTAGTAACAATTTACGAAAGAAGGGAAGGGGGGGAGGGGGAGGGAGAAAAAAATGAGCACACGAAACATAATACTCGAATGAAAATGAAAATGTTGCATAAAAAAAACTATATGTGTTGGAATCGCGCGTCCTTATTCCTGACCCAGAAACAGAAAGTATTGACGCGACAATTTCCCGACCTAGGATATACATGTACGAGTATATACATATATATATAATATTGAGCATCTCTGACTTAAGCGCAATAAACCTTTTATACGTTTTATCTATCTAATGCATTTAGATCAATAAATCCTTCATTTTCTATTCGAGACGGCATTTCAATTAAGATTTTCCAAGTTTTTCTCTCTTTTCTTTTTTAATTCTATTTTTCACTTGAATCACTATTCTACCAAGGAATGAGAAAATTTCATTGTATATCAATTTTAATACAATACAGTTTTCGTTGATTTTTATTCTTTAATTCTTTGGAATGTCAAAGAAATGTTTTTATTGTATATAATTTTAAATACAATACAATTTTCGTTAATTTTTATTTTTTAATTCTTTAGAATGTCAAAGAAATTTTTTTATTGCTTTTCTTTTATTAGATTTATTTATTAATTATTTTTAAAATTTATTAGATTTATTTATTTTCTATTTTTTTATTTTCTTATTGCTTTTATTTTAATTTAATTTTGAAAAACGCAATTCTATTGCGTTAGAAAAAAAGTATTGCAAATTATACCTTTATTAGAAGAAAGAAATTTGGAAAATCACTTTCATTAGAAAAAAAATTCCACAGAAATGGACTTTTATTAATAAAAAATATATTTTTAGGAAATATAAAATTAGAAAAAACGTTTTAAAAAGACTGTATCCTAATCATTAAAATAAATTTATCATTATATCCAATTTTGATAAATTTTTATTTTCACTTTCATTTTCATTTTGATAAATTAGTGCGAATAGCAGTGAAAATAAAAATAAAAAAAATTCTGTCAAAATGAAAATAAAAGTGAAAATCTAATAAAATGAAAATAAAAGTAATAATAAAATAAAGAAATAATGAAATAATGATATAATTCTAATAAAATAAAAGCAAATAAAAAAAAATTCTTTGACATTCAATTAGAGAGTGAAAAATAATTTTCACTTTAAAAGAAGTCCTAATTTTGTCGAAGAATTTATTTCTTTTTACAAATTACATTTTTCATTTCTTTCTCGACAGGCGAAAAAAAAGGTCTGATGGTTCTAATGAATAGAAACGCAAACAATGTAACCTTGATGAGTAAAATAATTAAAATGTATCTTGGTCATGCGATGGATAGAAAAATATAGACAGATTCGTTTCTGTTTAAAAAATAATATATATATGACAAAGAAATAATGGGAAAATTTTTTTTTTTCCTTTGAAATATTAGTAATTGGATCAAGGCGAATACCATATATTTAAAAAAAATGAAGTCAAAGAAAGTTACCATATTCATGATATATTATATATAATAAAAAACTCATCTGAAATATTATACATGCGGTATAGTCATGCTATTTCAATTTCAAGGATCTTTAATTTTATTTTTGATTGAACGTTGCTCCTTGAATTCCTTCTTTCACTACATTTGCGGAAAATATAATAATATATGGGACATGAAGATTAATTTCAAAGCTGATTGTCTATTTTCTCTATTTTTTTGTGTAACATTTTAAAAAATGTTATTTTTTTTTTGGAAAATTTTTAAAAAATGTTATTTTTCTCTATTTTATAGGGAAAATACAAAAAAAATGTTTTTTCTTTTTTTCAGTATATAAAGATTTTATTGTTTTATTTACTTGCCTTTTTAATTTTTTTTCTCTATTTTTCATTTTTTCTACTTTATAAGCAAAACATTTTTTTTTTTACTTTTTTTTACTAAACTTTTTTTTTATTTAGTATTTAGAAAATAAAAAATGCAGCATTGTGGAGAAAATATTATTTACTTGGTTAGTTATAAATTCGATACTAATTTTTTTTAAAAATGTGATAAATATTGCATTTATTTATTTATAACGTTTTTACACGGGCATTGCATGTAATATTATTGCATTTTTTCCAATTTTGTTTTGTATTCCGATGTTTTCTCTTTTCTATTATTTAAAATATTTTAAAATTTATTTAAATATTAAATTGCTTGATATTATTATTTATTTAAATTTACTTGAATTTATTTAAATTATTTAAAATATTTTCCTTTCAGTAATTTTGTTTCGTTACTTTTTTTTAACAAAATAAATTTTTCAAAGGAAAAGAAAGAGATTTCAGAATTGTTAATTTCTTTTTAGAAATTAGAAAAACTGGTTTTCTTTTGTTGCACTGAAAAAATGTATACTAAAATTAATAAATTCCACAAATTTTTTTTTGTAAAGTTTAGTATTTTGTATATCAAAATTTCGGTTTGGTGCGTATTTTATCCCAAAATTGTAAAATACTTTAACAAAATGTAATATATTTTTTTTCATTGTATAAATATTTTCTTTCAGTGTAAAAATTGAAAAAGCTGTAAAATTATTAAATTATAATATATTATTAACTAATTTTGAAGCTAGGAAAATTTTTTTCAACTATTTTGGTTTAATTTTCACTTTTGTTAAAAATGCAACTAAATGTTTCTATCAAACAGTCAATTTAAAGCGCATAATAAAAATAATATTTTTTCCGTATTAAATACACTGAAAAAAAAAATTATTTGATTCAAATAACCGATTATTTCACTATTATCAAATAAATATTTACTTGAATCAAATAATTGGTATTTAAATCAAATAAATTGTATTTGAATTAAATATTTCAGTATTTAATGCAAATATTATTTAATTGATTCAAATAAAAATTATCTGATTCAAGTAAATATTTATTTGATAATAATCAAATAATCGGTTATTTGGAATCAAATTTTTTTTTTCAGTGGTATATAAAAATAAAACGTATTTAATTTTTTTTTAAATTTGATAACTAGTTTTAATTTTAATTCTTCATGTGCAGTAAATTATTTGCATTTTGCTGTATTTATAGCAGAGAAACAAAAATGTCTTCTTGCAACGAATTTTTTTTTTCAAAGTTTAGGTAACTTTGAAGTGACGAAAATACTGCTATCGACTGCTGAAAACTAGGGACCATTAATTTCTTGCAATGGTATGCGTTCATCTGTGGGAAAAATTGTCATAAAATATTCTCTTGAGTGCAAGAATTTTGGCGTGAGTCTTTTTAACGACGACGGCGACGACGACGACGTGCGGCTTAGTTGATTCTTGAATATGCCAAACGCGCATCTAAAGCCAGGATGAGAGAGAGAGAGAGAAAGAGAGAGGAGAGTGCAAATTTACCTTTACAACGGAGATTCATAATGTGCTGCGCAAACCAGTCCGAAACTATTTTAAACCATCAGCAACGTGAATTTGTTTTGGCGCCAGCCTTTTTCGCCCTGTGACTATGTGGCTCGCTAAATTCGTCTTTGAAAAAAAGGAGAAAAAAAAAGAAAAAAAAATTCAACACTGTCTACGTATCTCTATAAACATTCCATCCAATATTGGAATTTTTGATGAAATCTAATAATCTATTTCGATCGGATACGCTTTTGTGACGTCAATTTTTTTCGTCACTATTGAGTCTCTTCTATGTTCTTTCTGTTTTGTTTTTTTTCTCTTTTTTCTATTTTAGTATTTTAGTAGTTCAGTATTTTAGTATTTTAGTATTTTTCTATTTTTCTGTTTTTTTATTTTTCTATTTTCCTACTGATGCTTTTCACCTTCTTTTGTTTCGCAAATAAGAAATTTTTTACTTATCGAATAGAAAAGCACGAAGAGAAGGATCTCCTCATGCAAAGTTCATTCATTCTTTCGTTTTAATGAACGACCTCGATTCCATATCACAACACTTGTCAGACTCGCATTCAATCTGTTTCCGTAAATAATCCTCCTTGAAAAAGGAAGTTGCGAGCGACTTTGATTAGATAGACGAGAGAGAGAGAGATAGTTTCGAAAATCAAGGCCTCGATAATATTTTATGAATAAACTGATTGTGAGCGAGAATGAAATTCAAATTGTTGCTGTCGAATTAATTTTTTGAAAGAATAATAATTTAATAACATAACTCACAGTATAATGTGAAAATAAAAATCTAGCCAACTCTTGGGTCACTATCTTCTTAATGATGGACTGTATAGCAAACATGGAGGTGAGGAAAGAAAACAAACATTGCTATTTGTCATAATCTTTTATTTATATTTGGAAAAAAAATTACTCCACAATTACTTTTTTATTTTAGGTAAAAATATATAATTTTATTTTAAGTAAAAATATAATTTTGTTTTAAGTAAAAATACAATTTTATTCTATCCCTATGTGTCTTTTTATTTTAACCGAAATTACGAATTTATTTAACCAAAAATTATAATTAAAACCGTAAGATTTATATTTAGGAAAAATTACGATTTTAAATAAACGCGGGCTTTTCTTCCAATTAGAAATTCCTAGTGGTAGTGACGCATGCGCATGCTTTTAAAAATCCAACTGCGTGAGAAGAAAACTGAGCGCGCAGGCGCGACGCGTCTGCGCGAACAGTGACACCTAACCTAAAATTTTATTTTCAACAAAAAAACACGCTCAACATTTACAATAAAAAACGTTTTTTTTTCAAAACCACGTGATACAAATAAAACAAAACCTTATGGAGCATAACCCTCCTCCTTTTTCATCCGGGCTTGGGACCGGCATTGGCGGAGTTACGTAAAAAATATTAAATACACAAAAAAAATACTTTTCCATTCGTGAATAATTGAATCCAAGTACTAAAAAAAATGTAAAAGAAAGTAAAGAAATGCTAAAAAAAAAGTAAAAAATTACCAAAAAAAATGGTACTAATTCATTTAGAGTTACTTCCGACTTACCCGGGTGGCTTTCGTCAATTTGGCAGTGTCAAGAAGTTGGAGGAAACGGGCCGTGTGGGTGTCGAGACAATACGTCACAGTTGATAGGCGCCCGAGTTGTCTTTTTGAAATTACGACGTAGAGCATATTATCGTAACCAAAAAGAAGATAGCTGAAAATAGCGAAAAAGCACATCATAAACCAAATGGGTTTAAAATACAAGCGACAATGACGACGACGATGAGAAAAAAAATTTGCACACAATTTTCACGCCTTACCTGCGTGCTCAATCGATTATTTAGGCAAACATCCAAGTATCGCATTTGGAAATTTATAAAATTTATTCTATATAGTGTTCATTTTAATTGTTATATTTATATTGAAAATAATTTTCCCTCGTAACTTTTGCCAGCTCATTGCAGTGGAAAATTGCACAATTTCCCACGAAACTCGCCAGGACAATGTTTTATGAATCATTAAATTTGCGAGGTGGATGCGCCGCGCACCTATGGAATGCTGTCCGCCATTTTTTTTCTTCTTCTTCTTTATTTCGGCGCATGCGTCCTTGTACACTTTTAGAATTTATGGGTCTTAAATCTACTTTTCTTTCGTGTTTCTAAAACTGGATTTAATTTTTTTTTGCGGGAGTAAATCTAGATTCTTTTTTCTTCTTTATTTCTTTATTTTCGTTTTTCTCTCTCTCTATTTAAGAAAAAAAAAATTTCTTTGCGGAAAAAATGTTTAAATATTTGTTTTTCCTATTATAAACATAGCGTTATTTCAGCGTGACGTAAATAGTGTGTGTTTTAACTGAGAATCGATTTGCGTGTAAATTGAAAGTCCTCGAAACTAATGTGAGAACATAATTTGCAAATTGATTCGACTATTTAGTGGAATTAGAAGGAAATCAACTCTTATTAAGGTTATAAAGTATTTTTCTATTTTTAGTGCGAATGTCGTCATATGGATAAAAGTGACAAATTTTGTTTTTAAATTAAGATTTCAGAAATAGTTTTTTAAGACGACTTTATTTTCACTTGTATTCAAATTCGTTGCTTTTAAAGTGTTAACAGAGTATTTCTATATAATTTTTTAATTTCCCTTAAAAATAAAACTAGAAAAAAATAGAAAAGTAAATAAAAAATTATGTTCTTGGAGAAAATTCTACTTTCGGAAAATATTTTTTCTTGACAACGATAAAAAAGTGAATAAACTTATTTACATAAAAAAATAAACGCAGATGAATTTATTCTATTCTTCACGAAGATGTATAAATATATACATATATTGTTTATTGATCCTGAACTCTAAAGTCGTTTACAAGGATAGAAAGTGTGTGTGCTTACGTTTGCGCACATTAATCTTATTACACGATATTATCGTCGTTATGACGGTGATAATTAATAAGCATATTGACCTCACTCAAAACAATTATAATTATTTTATTTTTCCTGTAAATAAACAATTATTTTTAAATTTCTTGAAATTGATTATTAGTTCTTTTGTTAATATTCGTATATTTATTTATTATTTGCTATTATTTAAATTATTTATTATTCACTATTATTTTTTTAAAGGAAAAAATAGTTTCTAAATAAAAAAATAAATAATTTAAAGAATAGTAAATAATAAAAAAATTATATTTTCGTATTTAAAAATTTATTTTTATCAACTGAACAGCCATCTGGCGGTGACCTTGACGTTCGCATGTGGAGAGTATCACCGCCATTTGGAATCACGAAATAATGTAAATTCCATATTTATTATACTTCAACAATTTATTTACCTTTTTATTTATTATTATTTCCATAATAAAGAAAAAATAGTAAATAAAATAAAATTCAAATTTAAAAAGTAACTAAAATAAAAATTAGTTACTCAATTAAAATTAATGAACAGAAAACGAAATTTCTCTATGAATAAAAATAAGCAAACGAAACTGAAAAATAACTCTTCCTTTTTTTCAAATAATAATAAACAATACTAAAAGGAAAACAAAACAATTTTTCTAAATAGACAAAAATTTACTATTTTTCACAACAAAAAATGACAGTTTACATTTTTCGATTTATAAATAGTCATGCAGAGAAGATGAATACATTATGTCAAAATCACGTTGAACATTTAGCATGTGTAGAATAAGCAAACATGTTTTTTTCTATTTTTTTCTTCATTTGCAAAAATTAATGAGATGCATTTTCAAATATTTGTTTGCATCGATGCGTTTATATTTAGCAAGTATTTATAAAAAAGTTTATTTCAAATAACTTCTAAAATAAACAAATATTTTTATTAAAAAAAAATTGTATGAGAGATAAAAATACGGAGATAAATATATTTATAGTAATTGATAAAACGTGATACAATTTTTTTGAAATCAAGAAAGATCGCGTGATTTCTGCGGTTACAGAAGAATAATAATAATAGAAAAAATAGCGGATATCAATTTTCATTCTAGTTTCAAATGTTATTATTAAACATTTATGTGTTGCATAATTTTTTTCGGAAATTTTTCTTCTAATTAACTGATATATAAGTAAATAATTTGATTAACGAGTAGGTGAATAATTTAATTATCAAATGGATAAATATTAATAAAATAAATTAATAAAATAAATTAGTAAAATAAATTAATAAAATAAATTGATAAAATAAATTAGTAAAATAAATTAGTAAAATAAATTACTTAATTAAACGAATTAATTCAATAAATAAGTTGAAGAAATTAATTGACTAATTTTATATATAATTAAATAATAAATAAATACTTTAATGAACTGAATAAATAATAATTATAAATAATAATAAAATTGCGAGCAAATTGTGATTCAATATGGAGTGCTTCTCTTCACCTGCGAACGCCAAGGTCACCGCTAGATGGCACTGCAGTTTTTCTTGGAATTTCTCCTGCCACCTGGTGGTGACCTTGGCGTTCTCAAGTGGAGTAATTCAACGACCATTCTACGTATCTAAAAAATAAAAAATTCAATTAATGAGTAAATAAGTAGTAGGGTAAATTAAAAAATAAACAATTTAAACGAGTAAATAAATAATTTAATTAACTAATAAATAAACAAATAAATCGTCTAATTAAGGGTATTTGAACCATTATGACGTCACAATTGATGCAAACCATATATTTTAATGTTGTGACGTCATAAAGGTTCAAATGCCCTTAAGTAATAATTAAAATAGTTAACTAATAAATTATTTAATAAATTATTTAATTTCGTTAAATTAATCATTTTGCTAATAAATAATTTGATTTCTGAATAAATAAGTTGACTTCCCAATAAATAATTTGATTTCCCGATAAATAATTCAATTTTCAAACAAATAATTCAATTTTCTAATAAATAATTCAATTTTCTGATAAATAATTCAATTTACTAATAAAAAATTCAATTTGCCAATAAAGAAGTTAATTTACAAACATAAATTGATAATTTAATTCACTAACAAATCAATAACTTTATTGACTAATTAGTTGAGAGAAATAATTAACAGAACTTTATTTATCTACCGACTTGACTCATTTCGTTTATTTTAATCGTTTTTCCGATAATTAAATATATATCCCTCTTTTTATTTCTCGCCACATTATAATAGAATATAAAATAAAAATATTTAACCGCTGAGTCAAATATTCAATAACCTTCTTGTTAATTTATGCACATGACTTCTATTTTTGCCTGCGAAGAATTTCTTCTCGGAACAAGTATGATTCAGTATTTTTACCGTATTTAAGATGTGTGCGAAACTCTGCAAAAAGGTAAATAACTCATATTGTACAAAGTCGTAAAGCAGGCGTTTTTATATCGGTCAATAAAAAAAAAAAAAGAAAAAAAAACATTGTTGAAACAATTCTTTTTTTTTAGACGCAAAATATATATGCGAACGATGATTCTTTTCATGATTCAAATTTGTAATTCGCACGTTTATTAGTATGTGTATGAGCTAAGCTTCTTTGAAATAAAATTTTTTATTACACTATATACTCTTTTGCTGCAACTCCTCATGATGATGATGATGACTGGTAATAAAGTGATTATTTTCGTCATTTATAACTAATGACATAATCCAATACCAAGGTCATTTGTTTATTCATCGTTACAATATAACAAGATCTTTGGTTATTATTGCAAATTTTCCTCGAAATTTGCGTCCTTAATGATTCGAATGTTGAGATGAATGAGATTTTTAGTTCGTTTGGTTTGGATGATTTTAGAATGAAAAATATATTTTTTTGTAAATTTAAAATTAATTTTATAATTAAGTTATTAATTTTTAGCACTATTAAAAAGTTCATTCGGCACACTTCATGGAGTGAAGAAGATACTTTTTTACTTGTTATGCTATAGAAAATTAAAATAAATAATTCTTTTCGAAATTTCGTCACAAATACACTGAAAAAAATTTTATTCGATTCAAAAAACCGATTATTTGACTATTATCAAATAAATATTTACTTGAATCAAATCATTTTCATTTGAATCAAGTAAATTGTGTTCAAATTAAATATTTCAGTATTCAAAGCAAGTATTATTTAATTGATTCAAATAAAAATGATTTGATTCAAGTAAATATTTATTTGATAATAGTCAAATATTCGGTTATTTGAATCAAATAATTTTTTTCAGTGTTAGTAATAAATGATAAATAGTAAAATAGTAAATAATAAATGAAATAAATAACAAATTACTCAGGTGTGTGGAATATATTGAGGTTGCACCTGTAATGTACGCATCAAAAGTATTCCATGATTTATTTAAACAATCACAATATTTTGCTCTCTGGTGAATAATTTATTGCACTTTTGAGACCGCAGATTAAATGCAACTCGCAATAATTTACATATTGGTTTCATATTTTAATAACACACAATACTTCAGATTCGGATTTCAGAAAAATTAAAATAAAACATGTAATCAAAGTTGGCGCCTGATGCTCGTGTAGTTCGAGACTATTTTTAATAAATTTATCATAATTTGAAGCGAAACTGGAAAAAATATGCGAGCAAATTTTAATAAATCAGATATTATTTTTTGTTTCGAATATTTTATTTGGAATGAAAACAATCTTTTAAAGGATTTATATATTTGATTGATTTATTTTCTTTATTAATTTATTTATTTGATTGAAATGTTTGATTTATTAATTAATTTATTCAATTCGTTCGTTTTATTTATTCATTTCATTTTATTTATTTTATTTATTCTATTTATTTTATTTTATTTTTTTAAATTTATTTTATTTTTTTTTATTTATTTTATTTACTCTATTTATTTTATTAGTTATCAGACACAAATTTTCCCGGGGTCTTTGAATTTGAAAGAAGGGAAAGTTTGAATATAAGAAATTATTTCTTTTCTTTTTCGACAATTACAATCACAACTTTGCGGAGAAGTAATAAAATTATAATTGCAATAATTGAAAAGTAAATAAAAATTGGTACAACTTTTTTTTCTACGATAATTAAAAATGAACAATGAACGTGTGTTAATGACGAATTTTACGTAAGGGGAAAAACACTCGTCTATTTCCGCATGTCTAATTATCGTCATTACACACCTGATATACTGATAAATAAGGTCTGCAAATTATCATTAATTTATATTTATTTTTCTATTTTACATTCAAGGCGCAATTGAGCTTGTCCTACGCAATAAAATTTTTATTCTTTAAGGGCAGGTTGGAAAGTAGTTTTTTGTAGGGTTTTTTTTCCTCGTATACATACCCTTAAAGTGTTTTATTAAACACTTTTTATTAAAGGACTTGAAAACTAAATTTTCTCACTTACGAAATAAATAAATTTATTTTTGTTCTTAACACTTTTTTGTTTTTGTTTAACATTTATTCTTATTGTCTCTGTTTGTTGGTTATTTTTAAATTATTTTTTTTTTAAGAAAAGTTTAATTCAATTATTTTTTTTTTAAGAAAAGTTTAATTCAATTCTTTTTTTAAGAAGAAGAAGTTTAATTCATTTCTTTTTTGAAAAAGAAATTAATTTAATTTTTTTTTTTGAAAAAGAAGTTTAATTCAATTTTTTTTTTTGAAAAATAAGTTTAATTAAATTCTATTTTAATATGAATTTTCAACTTTTAATTAAAATATTTAAGGTTTTTATTTTCTAGTATACAATTTAATTAAAGTGTTTCCGAATAATCGAAATTTCGCAAAATTTGATTTTTGAGAAGTTACAAATGATTGGAGGAATTAAACGATTTTAAAGAAATTTATAAAATTCTTCGTAGAAATTCGAATTATGTTCAAAGATTTATAAGTTCTCGTCAAAATTTTAACTATTTTCATAAATAATAAAACTCGGCGCAAAATTAAAATTATGTGTAATACAATTTTAATCGAAATTCTCGAAAAATATTTTAAAATTTTATAAAATTATTCATTGACAGAAAGTCATTAATTTAGAAATTTATCGATGAAATTATGAGAATTTTAATTTACAAAATATTCAATTATTCAATAAATTATTTATTTTTGTATTTAAATAATTGTCTTCTCCTATAAATTTCAGTTAAAATTTTAGAAGGATAAGTAATTGAATACTAAAATTAATAAAATGCAATTTTTGGAAATAATCCATTTTTTAAGTTTCAAACTAAAATCTTTGAAAAGTCGAAATTTTCATACTTTTCTAACAATTCTCCAGAGTAATTTTTTTTTTTTTAAAGTTTATGTGAATTTTGCTTTGCGATTATATAAAGTTTTTATTTTCTAATAAAGAACATTTTTTAAAAAATAATTGAAAATAATTGAAAAAGAATTCACTTAAAGAAGAATTTTAGTCGAAAATTCTGGAAAATAGTAATTAAATTGCAATGACGAAGATAATTTTCGAGAAGTTACAAGTAACAATAATTTTCTGAAAATAAAATAGTGATTTTATCGCACGGTCAACTTTAATTATTCCCAAGTTCTTGAATTTCCAAAAAGGTTTGTTTTTGAATCTTCTGAAGAATTTTTTTATTAAACAATATTAATTGTGGGAAAATAATAATTATTATAAATGTTTATTTTAAAAAACGGAAGGTATTGGTGGTTTTACATAATTTTTCATTTAAAGAAATGAGGAAATAAATCTTGACTATGATTTCAATTCCTAGCTGAAAAAGTTCTATAGAATTTCACTAGAATCATTCTATAGAATCGTTCTATAAGAATTCTAGTGAATATTCTATAGAATTTCACTAGAATGATTCTATAGAATTTCTACATAAATAATACTATTAAATTTTAGTGATTTTTAATTAGAAATACTTTAAATTTGTGAAATAATATTTTTCAACAAATTTTAGGCCAAAATAAATTTCGTGAAATAATTTTTTTAACATTATAGTTACGTATGATTATGAAGTTCAATGAATTTTATATATTTATAGGATATAAACAATTATTTTGGCCTAAAATTTGTTGAAAAATATTATGTTACAAATTTAAAGTTTTCTAATTAAAAATCACTAAAATTTAATAGTATTTATGTAGAAATTCTATAGAATCATTCTAGTGAAATTCTATAGAATATTCACTAGAATTCATATAGAACGATTCTATAGAATGATTCTAGTGAAATTCTATAGAACTTTTTCAGCTGGGTTGGGAAAAATTATCGAAAATTAATTTTCAATTTTTTATATAAGATATAAAATGTTAAATGTTATAAGTAGAAAATTTAAATGTTTTCTCAGCGAAATGATCCTAATTTTCCATATTAAATTTTTTCTCTCTTAGGTCCTCTAGATGTTAACTTTTTCAATTACTTTACTCTTTAAATTAGTTGAAAGACTATTTTATAAATTAAATTAATTAATATTTTATAAATTTAATATTTAATAGTTTGCATATTTGAAAAATAGTTAGAATAATGAATAAAATTAATAAAATGAATAGAAAAATAAAAAAAATAGTGTTTTAGTTTAAATAACTCCTTTTTTTCTTTTTCCAATCGAAAATAGTTTGATAGAATTTTTTTTCTTTTTAGAAAACAAGTTTTATAACAAACGAGAAATAAAAATACAAATGTTTGATATTCCATTAAAATGCAAATGATGTCTGCGCTCTAAAAATGCCAGAATGGGAACATAGAGCAACGACTAGAGAAACAATAAACGAAATTAGTTGCATACCTTTTGTAAAAATAATATTTTTCTCTCGCATAATCTCGACTCTCGTTTTGCTTATATTGAAATTGTTTACTCTAAAAATGCATCATCTTGGTATATACTCACCATATGTCTACCATTGAAATAATTTCAATACATTTATACACGTATCTCTATAATATATATTGAATTCCTCACATTTCGAGAGAGTTAGCGTGCTACGATGTATTTTCCTGTGTGCATGGCTAAAAATAAATTATCAAGCTAGAAATAGTAATCCAGTGTGTTATACATATTGGCGCGCACACCTGACATCAGAAAGTGCATCGACCTGAATTCCTCTCTCTTTCTCAGTCTCTCTTTCTCTTTTTCTCTCGAAACGCAGAATCAACCCTGCTCCTGAACCGTAAAGAAAGACGCTTTTCCCGAATCCCTGGCGCGCATCTCTCAAAGAACATTCGAGAAAAAATTACAAAATTTCCTCCAAGGTTTTTCTCTTCTACGTGTTTTTTTTTTTTTTTGTATAAAAGTTTCAAGTCTCGAAAACTATCGGGAAAGATTTTTTTCTCGAAAGGTTTTTTTTCTATAAAAGTTTCACGTCTCGAAAACTATCGGGAAAGATTTTTTCTCGAAAAGAAAAAATAGAAATAAAACACTGAAAGTTTTTAGCTCAAGTTTCTTCTATAGAACTTTTTCCCCCTTTTTTTAAAGTTTGACTTTTTTTCAATTATATTATTTCGAAAATTGTCGAGATTAATTTTTTTGAACCTTTTTTATCGAATTTGATAAAATTATCTTTTTCTTTGAATTATAATTTCGAGAAAAAAAAAATTTTAGCGTCGTTCCTGTATTCATTTTGAAATTCAATACAATACAATACAAGGCTGCACGAAATGTGTAACAATTGACTATGTGGGAGGTAGATAAGGATAAAGAATGCGGAGTGCAATGAAATTCGTGTAAGTAGCGTAGAATACATTCGCACCACTTTAAAAAAGAAAAAATTTGTCGAAATTAATTAAACTTTTTTTTTTTAATTAAATATTAACTTTCTTTTCCTACGATTTTTATTCTTGTCGATAAGAAAATTTTTCTATTCTGAAATTGTGAGAAATACAAATACAAATAGTTCGTTAATAAGAAATTTATAAAACAAATTTTTTGTTTACAACGGAAAATTAATAGAAAAATTTATTTAATTTATTAAAATATTGATCAAATATTTGATTTATTAAAATTATTTCACGACAATTGAAATTTCGATAAATATTTATTATTATATTTCCTTATTCTCTATTTTGCCTCTCGAAAAAAAATATTTTTTTTCTACATTCGAAGAGAATTGAAGATATTTTTTATTTAGAGCACTTTTATACTTGTATATTTACATATGTATTATATGGAAAATCCAATTATGCGCCATGCGAAACTGTAGGTTTTTTCGCAGATTAAAATACATGTGTAGTGGAAGCCTCATAAAAGCGGAAAAAATACACGTGAAGTCATTTAAATCTATTTCCAGAAATTTTTATGTCTGAAAAAAACTTTTTTTTGCTCTCTAAATCCTCTTTTCTGGCATTTATTGCAAATAAAATTGAAAAAATGATGAATAACTTGCCCTGTTTAATTAGAAAATAATTTTATAAATGAATAAATAAATTGAAAACAAGAAAATGTAAGCGAGTTTTTATTCCAACTGTGAAGAATAATTTTTTCTACCATAAAAAAAATTGTTTTATAGAAAATAAAATTATTCGTTCTTTTGCAAAAAAATTATTTGAATATTATAATTTTTAACATAATTTTGAAAATATAATTAAAAATGAATATAAGTGCCTATAATATAATTAAATATATAAATATAATTTAACAATATAAATTAAAATATATAAATAAAAAGTAAATAATAAATAATTATAAAATAAAATAAATAAAAATAAATATTAATAAATAATAATAAATAATAATAAATAATAATAAATAAATGTTATAAAGAAATTAAATAAATAAATAAAATAAATATTTTGAATATATATTAAGATAATAATTATAAAAAATACATTTAACATATAATTGTAAAAAAATATCAAAGTTGAAGGAAAGTGAATAATTTTAAAAAAAGTATAATTTTAAAATTATGTCTCACTATTCAGTAAATTTGTAAAAATATAAAAATTTTGATAAAAAGTGAAAATGAAATCAACCCCTTGAAATTTTGAAATTGATTGCAAATTTTCTGATACTACTATATAGGTATAAACAGGTGTCAGTGTCGAGACGCGCATACTCTCTCGAAGTGGAAAATTCCATTCACAGTAAGCCATAGGCGTAAGTAATTCCAATTTCAAAAAAGAATTGAAAATAGAATAAATTCCCTATTTTCCATAATAATGTTACTTATTTCCTTATTTAATAATACTTGTATTCTATTCTGAATTCTACACCATTAATTTTTTTACCAATACTTACGAAATGCTAAATAAAAAACAAATTCATCATCAGTTTTTATTTAATAATTCAGTAAAAAATGTTTAAATTCATTAATTTAGTAAAAAATGTTTAAATTTATTAATTTAGTTTGAAAAATTTAAGAATTACAAATTTTTAATAATTCTACTCATTTTTAAATTTAAATTAGTAAAAATGTTTACTAAATTTTAATTAGTGACTGACTTTTTTTGAATTCATAAATTTTATTTGCGTTTAGAAAGTGGTACTAATTACTAATTCTAAATTAGGAGAAATTACTATTTGTTAATAAAATTGACGAATTCAAAAACAAAAACTCAGGTGCTAATTAAAATTAGTAATAAAAAATTGTATAATAAAAATTTTAATACTCCTTAAAATTGAATTAGTAAAAACTATAAAAATGTCTACTAACTTGAATTAGTTTGAATTTTGTTCTTAATTTAGTAAATTTTTCTAATAAATAGTAATTTCTACAAAGTTATCAGTGAAATTCACTAATTTAAAAGCAAAAATTTAGTTCAATTATAGTAAACATTTTCAATTTTAGAGAATAAATGGAAATTCTAGATTTAATAGTTATTTATTTAAACGTGAATTTAAATTCAAAATTGAAAAGTTAATTTAAATATGGTTAAATAAAATATTAATTTATATTTGAAAAATTGCACTATTTCAAAATTATTTTCTACTCCTCTTGTTTTTCGTAAACAAAGAATTTGCCTTTTGAATATAGAACTGCAAAAATCTGCAAATAGAACTACAATAAAATTTTATGAATCAATTGTACAATATTGGAAACTAAATTTTAAAAATAGAAACAACATTTTTGAAATTCTTGAGAAATTTTGTCCATTTTTTTACGAGGAGACATAATATTTTTAATGGTATATTTTTAAAAATAGTTGAGAAATAAATAAAAATAGAGAAACTCTATAAGTTGAGAAATAATAAAATATTGAAAACAAATAAAATATTTCAAGTACCTAAAAATATGATTAAGAGTTTTTTTTAAATCTCTCTCGTTTTTTTTTCAAAAATAGGTAAAAATGTTTGAAAAAGAATTTTCCTGTTTTGCTGCTTTATATAGGATCTTTAATTAAATGGCCCCCTACCTATAATCTATTTTTATTTAATGACGACAAAAGTTATTGACTTAATATTTTTATATTTATATATATTACAAATCAGTATATATGCGCAAAAATAGAAGAAAAAAAAATACTTCCTATCAACGTCATCATTTTCAATTCAAAAACAATATATTTATAAATAAAAATATTTTTTGTCCATATTTTTCTGTTAATTTTTTATATTTCTTTTTTAAAAATAAAATTGATATTTGCACAGAAATAATTTGCAGCTGATTCGACGTGTGGTAATTATTAGGGAATAATAATAGACATCGATTGGACTTTTTTTAACACTTCCTTGTTTTTTTTTCTTTTTTTCTTACTGGGATTAAAAAATTTAGATAATGATTGAAAAATAATAACTAAAATTTACAAAATAATAATTCTGAAAAATAATAACTAAAATTCGAAACAAAATTAAAATTCGCGTAAAAGAAAAATATTTTTAAAAAATAATAACGATAAAATTTAGAAAAGAAGTAATTCGAAAAACTTTGTAACTAAAATTTGCTAATAAAAGAATAATTCGAAAAAATAACTAAAATTTCGTAATAAAAAAAAATACTTCGAAAAAAGTAACTAAAATTTATTAATAAAAAGAATAGTTCGGAAAAATAACTGAGCAAATAAAGAAATAGTTCAAAAAAGTAAATAAAAAGAATTAGGTCATTAGAATTTGCTGAATTAATTTGCACAATATTTTTTTTTTCGTTGAATATTAATGACAGTTCATTACTTTTCATTTTTACAATTATATTTTACACTGACATAAGCAATCGTGATGAATGAATCAACATTTGCATTAAAGTGAATCATTCCGGAAAAAGTCCGGTTTTGAAAAGCAAAAAAAAAAATTAATAAAACTAAAATCTTGGAAAGATTTTTTTATTCTCAAGACGTGCGGTACATTGGTATAAATTGTTACAGTAAAAATTAAATTTGAAAACTAATCGTTATTCTCAGTAACTACAAAAAATTACAAATACAAAAATGATTCATTTCAAATCTTTAATAAAATATAAATGAAAAAGACGGTTATACAAAATTTCAATTTTTGGAATAAAAAATATTTTATTGTTCATTTTAAAGTGTAAAAAAAGTAAAATTAAATAAAGTAAAAATAGTGTTGAAAAAAGTAATTTCGTATATTTAATGTTTTCAAAAATTGAAAAATTCGAATTATATTCTATTCTGGATTATTCTATCTGAAGAAATTATTTGAAATATTTTTCTCTTGAAATCTAGTTCAAGTTTTATTATTAATCTTATAAATTCATAGAGAAGGGGATAGAAAAAATTTTTCGAATATATTTGAATAATAATTTTTCTGAATATTGATCTTCTCGAGACAATTCATTATTCCAATGGAATTTTTTCAAAAGATTTTATAATAAATTTATTTTGCGTACATTGTTTGTCAGACTGATTACGTTTGAGCTACTTAAAAAAAGGAAAAATATTGAAAAGAAATAAATTTGTCTTTTAATCTTGATTATTATAATAATTATTATTATTAGTTATTATTATTATTACTATTATTACCATAACTAATAAAATAAGAAAAATAAATAAATAAACAATAAAATATTTTTTATTTATCATTAATATAATGTTAAATATTTTACATTAGTAAATAATAACTATAAATTAAAGTAAATATTTTTTAAAATAAAATAATCTAAATTCTTTTTTTACAATTATTAACAATTAAACGTTTTTTTTGTAGTAATTAAATAATATGCAGTGTGAATAAATGTTAATCAATAAAGAATTGAAAAATAAAATATAATTGATTGGAAAAAAATTCCAAAAGAAAATGCGGATTCATTAAAAATAATTTCCAAAAACTTAATTAAATTAATATAGAAAATAAAGAAAATATTTGTCGAGAATTTTGAAAAAAAATATTTTCTATTTCAATTGAATTGAGCGAAAATTAAATAAAAAAAGTAATAAAATTGAGGATGCAATAATCGACTTTGCACTCGAATTTGTTATCTGATTATAGCAACGCCCACATGAGTCTCTCTTTCATTTCATTGGTCTATTTTTAGTCTCAATTCTATTCTACAAATTAGAGAGTAAAGACGCTTATTGCATCTTTATTTGCGAACTATAATTAATATTTGAAAAAAACTTCCAAAACTTTTTAAACTAATTGAAAAAAATAAAATTAACTAAGTATTATTTAATACCTTAAATTATTTATTATAATCGATTTTTCTCTTATGTGATAATTTTTTTCTTCTTTACTATTTTTGTTTTGAAAATTTATTTTTACAAGAATTGTGCAATTATTTATTTAAATTATTTATTCAACTAATAAGTAAATAATCTAATTATTATAATTAACAAATAAAGTTTACAAATAAAGTTTACAAATAAAGTTTATAAATAAAGTTTCTTAATAAACTAGTAAATAAATAAAATAGTGAACCAATATATAAATACTAAAACTAACTAAAAAATAATCCGAATAACTAAAATATGAAGAAAGTAATTAACGAGTAAATAAATAATGTGATTAAATAATAAATATATAATATAATTAAAAAAAATAATGTAGTTAACTAATAAATGACGAAGTTAACTAATGAATAAACAAATAAATCATATAATTAACCAATAAGTTATTTAAATTTATTAAATTCTTTCAATTTGACGAAATTTGATTACGAAAATTTTGTGATAATTTTATTTTTTATTTCTAAATTCAGTTCGCGGCATAAAAAAATAATTTACAAATTTAATTGAAATTTTTTTGATTAATAATAAATATTTTTAATCGAACATTCAAAATTTTTGGTTAAAAAAGTAGATCGAAAGATTTAATTTTCATAATTCACATACAAATAAATATTCAAAAATACAATTAGACAAAAAAAATTGATTTGGAAATTTTTATTTTTATTTTATTTTTTAAAAATAATAATTTATATAAAAATTGTAATAATTATACCTTTTTTTATCTGTAAAATATTTATAAAATTTCTCTTCATTAATTTTAAAAATGTACAATTTTATTTAATAATTTATTTTCCTTATTGAATTTTTGTTTGCTTTTTAAATAAGAAAATTCTATTTAAAAAAGAGGCGATTTAAATTATTTCGTAAAATAGGAAATTAAAT
Organism: Leptopilina myrica (nomen nudum); assembly: GCA_032872475.1. NCBI lineage: Eukaryota > Metazoa > Arthropoda > Insecta > Hymenoptera > Figitidae > Leptopilina > Leptopilina myrica (nomen nudum). The sequence continues at coordinate 2,453,486 of CM065458.1, forward strand.
TCGTTTATATAGTGAGATAAAAATTTCTTAAAGAACTATAAGGAAATGATAATAATCAGGAAGTTGGCTTGGATGAATATTTAATAAAAGACAAATGTTACGTAAAGATCATAACTCATTTATTGAACCTGACATAAAAATCATCATGATACATAATGGTGATGAACCGAGGCAAGCTTTAAAAACACTATAGATATATTATTGTTTTGTTTATTATTTCTCGTTTACATCTCATGTGCATTTTTTTTTATCAAACGCTAACAGATTTACTCTACAAATGGAATGTGCACCTCACTCATCTCATTCTTTCGATTTTACTTCTCTTTTTTTTTTTTTTTAAATATACGTATTTGTTTGTTTTTTTTATTTTTACAATAACCGAATGTAATTTTTTCAAATTTTTTTATTTTTCTTTTATCATTTCTGTTCTTTTATTATTTCCGTTTTTGTTTTTATGTCATTTCTACTTTTTATTGTTTCAATTTTTTTAATGTGTATTTTCTGTTACTACTTTTTCATTTTTTATTATTTCTGTTATTTATTTTCGTTTTTAATTTTTATTTTCATTTTTTATTTCTATTTTTTTACTGCAGTTTCTTTGTTTAATTTTTTTCCATTTTCAAATCGGTTTTAAAAATGGGACACAAAGCAAAAGAAAATTATCAGAAATGATAATGAGTTTTTTAAATTGAAAAATTTACTTTTAATTAAAAGCGTAATTATCTGAATTAACAGAGACCGTATTTTGTTTTCTAAAAAATAACGAATTCCTTTTTAAATAACGAAAATATCTAAAAAGTGGAAATTAAATTTTTTTGCTTTTTACATTCCCTTTGATGATAATTTTTTTCGAATTGTAAAGTATAAAATATTTCCAAAGAGAAATTGTTCGTAATCGAGAAAAATGAGATGGGAAAAGTTTTAGTAACAAAAATACTTCTATATATTTATAATATTGTCGAAAAAATAAATAACTAAGAATTAAAAAGTGGATTAAGCGAAATTTGAAACTACTTTATCTATTTATCGATTATTTTCTTTCTTTTCTTTTTTATTTTGTTTCAAATTCCGCTGTTTTACAACATTATTTTTCCTGGGATTTTGGCAGTGACATTCAATTGCCATGGATGAGGAGAAAACTCTTATGGCAAATTTTTTTTTTCTAAACATTTTTTTTTCCTTTATCCGAGAGAAAAATGAGAAATATAATTTTTTCAAGCAAACAGGAGAATTGTTAAACTTTTTTGTGTTTCGAATTGTTTTTTTTTATTGTTTTTCGAAATGAATGAAAAAAATGTGCCCTTTTTTGTTTTCTCTTCAGCCATGCTCCAAAAATCAGCTCAAAATTTCCCGAGAGAGGTAATCACGAATTGTAAAATAGAAAAAAATATCTCGAATAAATTAAAGCGAATCACACACACATGTCGGGGACAAAACATTTCGAGGAGACTAATTTTTGAGGAAAAATTGAGAAAAATTTTTGTTTCGATTTTTTTATTTATTTTTCCTTTCATTTAAATAATTTTTTTCTATTATTTACTGTTAATTAAATATTAAATAATTTTTTTCTATTATTTACTATTAATTAAATATTAAATAATTTTTTATCCTATGTTCTTTTTGTATTGAATATTTTTTTGAATATAACTTTTTTCGTAGTGACAATTTTTTAAAAACTAATTTTCTTTTTTTTTAATATTCTTGTTGAATATAACTTTTTTTCGTAGTGAAAATTTTTTTTAAAACTAATTTTCTTTTTTTACTATTCTTTTTGACTTTAATTTTTTTATAGTAAATATTTTTCAAACTTATTTTTTTATTATTCTTTCTGAAATTAATTTTTTCCCAGTAAATATTTTTGTGTTAAACTAAAATTCAAATATATTTTTTTCGAAATTAATTTTCTTTTTTCGTTTTCAGCTTATTTTTTTTTTTTTAATAAAAATTGAACAACATTAGTCTCCTTTTTTGTTGTACAGTCCTCGAATGGAGTCGATAATAAATAGGTCGTTTCTTTTTTTATTTTTTAAATCTCTCACTAACTCTAGTAACACCGCTTATTCAAATCAGTACAAATTATTCGACGAGACTCACGGGATCGATTGAACCGAATTAAAGACATTTTTCGTATATTTTTTTTATCGACAACAATTTTTTTTAAATAGTATAATATATCTTTAAAACGGTTAAATAAATCTGGTCCCGAAAAAATCTCGTTCAGCACCACGTTTTTTTTTTAACATTCAACTGGCTAGAATAATTTTTTTTTATTCGTTTAAAGCAGTCTTTAAAAGCGGCAACTTGGAAATATAATCTTCATTTTTCCACGACACGTCCACGCGCCATTTGTTTTATATTCCGATGTTTTCTCTCTCCTATTATCCGAAAAACAATTATTTCTCGCTTCAATAATTTTTCATCTTCAAATTTTCTTTGCTTTTTTCCTTATTTTTGGAATATTTTTTTCCAAATGTATTGAAAAATGATTTTTTGTAGTGTCAATATTTATTTTACTTGGATTAATTTATTTTTTTAATTGCAGTATTTTTGGAAAATATTTTAATGGGGAAAAAATTTCATTATGATTATTCAATGTTCAAAATAGGGAAAATATTTTTTTTTCCAGGAAAATAGAAAATAGAAGAATTATAAATTAACTTTGAAATTGATTATTGAATTTTAAATTAAATATTTACTTTTTAATTTATTGAAAATTTTATTATTTGGATTTTTATTGAAGCACAGAATAATTATTTTTGGAACTATTTACATTCAGTTTTCACCCTTGTAAAAATGCAAATCCTTGCTGACAATAGATTAATTGTTTCTACTGTATACACTAATCTTACATCAGAGAACCGCTTCGTTGTTTATGCCGAACGCCGAACGAATGTTGCGATAATAAAAAATTGAGATAAACTAAATGTATCTCGAAATTTTAGATTATTATTATTATTGTTATTATTATTATTATTATTTTATTTCTAATTATTATAATTATTATCGTTTCTAATTATAATTATAGTTGTTATAATATTTATTATTATAATCAGAATTATTACAATTCTAATTATTATCAAAATTATTATAACTCTAATTATTATAATCAAAATTAATATAATTACAATTAAAATACCAAAAAAAAATAATAATAATAATAATAGTCATTATTATTTTACAATAATTATTTCTTTATTAACCCCCAAAAAAATGATTGCAATTTTCTTTCTGCAGAAAAATGTTCCAAAATAATCACCATTTTTTTTTCTTTTTATGCTTTAATTTTTATCGTAACTTTCGCTCGTCATTTTGCAAAAATATATCTATAACCATTTTTTTTTTGTTTTCGTAGAAATAATTCTACCTTATAACTTACGGTATCACAGAGTTACACGCGGCATCGTCGTTTTTATCGTTTTCTTTTTTTTTTTTTTTAATGTCATTTCGCCAAATTTTTTTTTTACAATTGCGCTTTGAAAAAAAGAAATATATATATTATAAATTTTATAGTACACAAAATAGAGAAATTTTTTTCTTTGTTTTTGGATTTGCCGTAGAAAAGAAAAATTATTTTCTTGCATTTTCATTAAGGGGTGTCTTTACATTAGCAGCCCAGCTGCTTTTGGAAATATACTTACAATCAGAAAACATTGGAGAGTTTTGTCTAATCAATTTTTTTTCTTCTTCTTTGTTATTCTTTCTCTTAATTCGCTATTTATTATATGAACGTGAACGTGACTTATTTTCCAACTCGAAGATTCTCTTTGTTTATTTATTTCGTTTATTTCCCATAAATGAAAATAAACATTTTTTTCACTATTTATTTATCAATATTTTTTATTTTGATTCTGAAGTTCAATTTGATATTTTTGTGTGTTTTGAATAATTTTTTTTTTAATTTTGGTATTTTTCGATTTTTCGAATTCGAATTTTCCGTTTGAATTGAAATTTAAAAATTCTATAGCCCAAAAAGTGAATTTCATAGAGAATCTTCAGTTGGTGAAATTAAATACGATGTGTCGCCTATTTGGATAGTGAGCAGATTTTTAAATTTTTCTCTTGGGATAATAGAGGTGAAAATAAAAATCCGCGCCAAAACGATCGTCGATTTTTTTTCTATACGTGTATTTATCTCTATTGGTAAATACTACAATTTTCCCTTAAATCCAATTTTTTTTTAATTTAATTTTTTTTTAGATTTGAGTATTTTTTTCCCACTTTTTTTGTTTGCTTTAAAGCTAGACTCAAAAAATAAATATAGAATATTTTGTTTTTTCTATTAAAAATAATATTTTAATACTGATCGTATCTTTTTGAAGATATAATTTAGTAATATAATCGTCTGGCCCGAATTTTTTTCTTTAATCTATTTAACAAAACGAGTATAAGTACGAAAAATTCTGCGACGTTTAATTTTTCTTGTATACAATAAATATTTTTCTTATATTTATATTTATAGGCTTTCGTCTGAAACGTCTGCTCTAAAATAACATTCTTTCATTTTCTCTCTCTCATACATATACATACATATTCATTGTCTTTCTTAAAGCTAAAAAAAATTAAAAGGCAAAAGCGACATCCAGTGGCGCAAAAAATTATTTCCCTTTTTCGGAAATTAATTTTTTTTTGTTCTTAGTTCGATATGCCGTAATAGTAAAATTAGAGAATATCGTATTCCTTGATGAATATAGCAAAATTAGCATACGAGGATTAATTTTCCGTCAATTTCTCTCTCTCCCACGCATGTGTGCTTGTGATTTCCCAGGAAATCAGGAGGGAAATTTGACGGATCTTAGTTTCCTTTGAATGTTAATTTTGATAATCCTGCTCTTTATGGATTTGGTATTCTCTCTTCAACCCTAATGCTAATATCTCTCTCGATGTTATTTTTTTTCTTGTATGCAAATCGAGATGATGAATCTTTATCAAAAACTGAATTTATTTGGGAATTTTTATTAGGAAGAATGGTAAAATTTATGAATACAATACAACGTTTTCTATGCTTTTTAGTGACTAAGAGAATTTTTTCTTTCGACTTCGATTATTATTTATTCAATATTTAGTATTCGTTTTCTTTCCAAAAAACTGTTTTACCAAAAATAATGAAGAAAATTTTATTGGCAATGGTTTTATTTCTTATGTATTCTAGAGAACGTGAAACAATCGATTTTGAAAAAAATGGGTTTTAAATACGTTAACTTTTGTTTGTTTCTCTCTTTTTTGGTTTAAAATACTTTTGATATCCGTAACTAATTTTTGTACCTAATTTTATTCGTTATTAATTTCGCCTAATCGTAATGTCCACAATTAAGTTTTGTACCCAATTTTGATATCCGTAAGTAATTCTGCAAATGAATTCTAATGTTTGTAAATAATTGTTAAAAACGAATTTTAATGTAGGTAATAATTTTGATAGACAAAGTTACAAAACTAATTTTGAAACTCGAAAAGGTATAAATTTTTTCTATTGTGTTAGGAAGCAAGAAAATCATTAGTAAATTTGTGTTTATAAAGTCTGATAGTTACCGTGACGATCGAGATGTGCCAAAACCGGTACAAGATTGCTGGTACATAACTATTACCATCGAAGTGAATCTGGTACCGTATTTGTCTCGTTGCTTTCGTTTTAGTCAAGAGAAGAATCACCAGCCAAATCCACTCTCTTTCACTCTTCTTGTTTCACGTTCTCTTCGCGACAAATGCGCACATTTTTTTTTTTCATAAAAATTTCTATTCTGGGGCAGGTTTTGTTTAATTATTGTTCGAGTGGAAAGACCATTTTCTTTTTTTTTATGCCACGCTGTTGTGGTGGTGAACAATTTTTTCTCGATTACCATAAAGAAATTAAAATAAGAAAGGAAAAAAAGGAAACAAAAAGAAGAAGAAGAAAAAATAAAGGAAGTGAGAAAGTTTGAACTTTATAACTTACTAATTCGGCACCTAAAAATTCTGCAATATAAAAATAAATAAAAATAAATAAAAATTCAGCTAAAATTTCTGATACTGACAGATGTAAAAAGAAAACAATTTAAACGTATTCGAGAAGTAATTGTCCATAACTTTTTTTGGCAAAAATCGTTGAACCTTCGATGAATTTTTTTTTGGTAGAAATTATATAAAAGTAGAACACGCACACTCATACACGAAACACAATTTTTTTTTTTTTGGAGAAGTAGAAAAGGGTTGACTAACAACAACATTAATATAATTCTTGAAGAACAAACAGATATATATATATATGATTTTCTATTGACACCGGTAAAAACTGGATGAAAGAATTTTATCAAAAAAGCTTGACAAATCTTTAATTCTTTAAATGATTTTTAAGTATTTTGTATTTGTATTTATATTTTTATTCAATTATTTTTATCTCTATTTGTATTTGTTGACATTTGTTCTCTCTTATAGATGTACTGAAGATGCTTCTGCGGATAATATTCGGATGTTTCTTGATAATGTGGTTGAACGATGGTTGCGACTCATGTGGTTTCTGAATGTCATTCTTTGTGTGGGTTTCATTCCCTCAAAAACTGCTATTGATGGGTTTTGTTGTACCTTGCCATGTGATACAGCAAAATCAGTTGGTTGTAATTTTTTCGAGCTGTTTGTTTCCGATTTGGAGCTATTTGTATCCAAATAATGAATCTAGTGTGACAATTTTTCAATTGGAGCCTTTTGTAACCGAACTTGAGAATTCGATTCAAGAAATCGAATGCGACAATTTTTAATCAGAGCCAAATTGATTGGAGCGATTGTATTTGAACTGGAGATATTTACAACAGGATTGCAGCCAATTGTGACAAAATAATACCCATTTTAAATTCAGACTGGAACCAAATTTTTGAATCCAAGTTGTTGCCAAATATTTACATCCGAGTTTCAATCAGGTTTTTGCATCTGAATTTTTCTCCACAACTGCATACACTTTAACCCAACTTGACAGAATGGAAATTTCGAAGGTTCACGATTCAACTGGATCAGCATTCTTTGGAACTGTTATTCACTAGTTACTGACTTTGTTGCACCATATCTCCTAGGAGTGGCAAATACCCAAATTTTCAGGAACAATTCCCATAGTACTTTGCGTTTTGTCTAGAATCATCATTTTCCGTCATCAGATATATTATAGAACCAAAATTTTCAGGAAACGGTTCACCAAGCTTCTTGTTGTAGAATCAAAATCCGTCTTTACAGAACATTGTTCTCATCACTCCAAGTTTTGGTCCAATTTTTACAGATCTTTTGGTTTCCTGACGTTCAAAAAACAGTACTCGTGACTTTCGGGAAGTACAATGATGATGATTTTCAGACTCTCAGAGAATAGCGTCTGCAGGTTAGCCTGAAAGATTTTGGGTCTTTTTCGATTTTAGAGCAACGGCTGTTTGAACAAGGATCAGCCAGGATCGATTTTGCCTTGCAAATTGAACTGCTTTTAATGATTGTGTTCTTTACATTATCTTTCTAAATCAGAAAGCTCAGTTTTTTTGAAGGGAAATTATTATTTGTAAGTTTGGACTCAAATTAGAATCAATTCAGACTTAGATGAAAATCGGTTCAGAGTCAAATTAGAATCAATTCAGACTAAATGTTCAGAGCCAAATTAAAATCGGTTCAGAGCCAAATTAGAATCAGTTCAAACCCAAATTAGAATCAATTTAGACTATACTTCAGGGAGAGTGATTTTTTTTTGGATAATCGTATCCACATTGTGGGGGAAATTGATTGTATGATAACTATCTATCATACTATTCACTGTGATTATCATGATTACGAATAATTCTAGCATGATGTCAATCGTGTTGTTTACTATCACGATCACTAAAATACGATTCATTGGTAGCATGTAAAGCATCATCATGCTATTTCAGTATCACTTGATGTTTCATTATCACTTGGTCATGCAATATCACTAAGACCTAATATCACATGAATTTAAACTCTGCCTTCCATCGAAAGTCGAAATTTAGTCCGTCGGTGAAAAATGAAAGAAGCTAGGCTAGGGCCATATTTGGGACGCTTTTCTTTCTTTCAGGTGGGGGGAGGATATAAAGAAAAGAGGTTCTCTCTGAGAATCTGTAACATATTACTCTCTCTCTCTCTCTTTTTTTTTGTCCATCTCCTTAAACATCGTTTTTCCTTTGGATGATGGGTTCCTCTACCATGCTGGCGGTTCCGGACATGAGCGTGCAATTTTGACGCCGCTATTGATACCGGAATCGGTGATTGGTGCCGAGATACGGCGAATCTCGATTGATTTCGAGCCGGGAACAATTGTTGTTGTTGACCGATTCGAAACCATTTGATTGTTTCACGAGAGATTTCTTTGATCGTCGGCACTGTCGTCGGCCTTCTTGAGGGATCTTTTTAATTTGTCCACAAGTCGATTGTGGAATTTATTTAGTGAATTTGAGCTGCCAGTTTTCGGTGGCGAGGAACCGGTGCTCTTGATTGGACTTTGAAGTGAGCTTTGAGAGGCACGCGACGATGTCCTTGAGAAATGCCTCGACGTCAATGGAACCGAACGATGAGCTGGCGATGTCAAGAAATCCGAACCCGGCGAGGTCGATAGTGATGGACCTTCTGATTTGGAACACTCGGACACCTGAAACACGTAATAAGAACAAAATTTCCTTGAGCGGCACGTTTGGCGTCTGTAAAAATGCTCTTCCTGACATGACATGAGAGTCCTGACGGAACGAGATGATTTCGCACGATGAGTCACAAAGATCTGCGAAAAACAGACCTCCGCACTTTTTTTTTTTTTTTTTTTGATTGCTTTTTTTTGAGAAAAAGAGTCAAATCGAGCACGAGGGTTTTCGTTTCGATTCTCCTCGGATTTACTGAAATGATTTATGAACATGCTCACAACCTCTAAAATTGACTGCTTTCGAGTTTTTTTTTTTTGCAAATTTTCAGGTCCCTGAAGTTGGCCTCAACACTAAGTGTTAAAAAAAATTTATCATTATACTATGGCAGAAAAATTCAACAATTTTTGCCCAACATTTTTTGCTAAAACCGTTAAACAAGAAAAACAGTAAACAATTTATGGAAACAGTAAAATTAAGTAATAAAATTACCTAAAAATAGTTTTTTGACGCTGAACGTCGACGCCAACTTTAGGGACCCAAATTTTGAACGTTTAAATGAACGAACTTTTTTCTGTACAAATATTTTTTAAAATTACTCTTCTGTACCGATTCTAAACTATTCTCTTTATGCTACAATAGAAAGTAATATAAATTATACATTTACTTAGTAGAAATTTAAATGTTTTTAACTCAAAAAATATTTTTTTACAGAAAAAATGCGATGTACTAAAAATATTGTCGATAATTTGAACGTTCGTATTTTTAGGAACATTAATTAGTGAAAATTTATACTAATATTATGTTTAATTGAAAAATTGACATTCCTGAATTTCACATAAGTTTACTATCAATGATAAAACAAAAAATTTACAAGAACGATCAATGATGAAACTAAAATTTACTATCAAAAGTAAATTCAAGACTTATAATACATTCTATAAGGGAAACGATTTTTTTTTATTTTTAATTTCCTGGAAATTTTAAAATAAAAAACTTTCATCGTATTTATATATGGAAAAAGAAATTTATTAAAAATTAGTGTAGAAAAATATTTTTTTTTTCAAAATCTTCAATTTTAGTTTTTGTGAAATTTACCAAAGTGGAAATTGTCTCCTAGATGGATTAAAAACTTAATTACCGAATTTTTATGTTTCTGTAAAAAGTTCTAAAAGATTTTAAATGTTCCAATGATGGATAGTGTAAATGAAAATTTCATAATTAATTTACAGTTTATTTATAATTAATTTATAATTCAGAAATTATTTTTAATAGTTTATAATTTTTTAAATTATATTTAATAGTTTATAATTGAGAAAAACACAATAAAATTCGTATTCAATAGTTTATAATTGAAAATTTATGCTTAATTATTTACATTTAATAATTTATAATTAGCTGACACGAAATAAAAATTACAATTCGGTAAATAGTTTTGATAATAAATCAGTAAAGAATCAAGAAATATATTGACAATTTCTGTCAATTAGTTTTTATTAATTTTTAGATAAATTTAATATTATAGTTATTTAGTGACAATAATTTAATTATTACCTTTTAATTGTCAGTTTTAAATATTTCTAATGTTTCGAAAGTTCAATTTTTTGTCCTCTTCTTTAACTTGTAGTTTATTGCAAAAAATTATTTTGTTTATTAAATAAAAACGAAATTTTAATTAATCAAGTGAAACTGTTAAGTTTGCTAAATTGTTAAATTTAATTAATTATTTTCCATTTTATTCAGGAATTTTTGTAGAAAAGTTAAGATTCATTTAAAAATTTAGAAAAAGAAAAATTTTAGGATAAAACTTTAGAACTTTGGAAAAACTTTACGAAAATTTTATTGACTTTTTTACAATTTCGAAATCGAATACTTTACCAATTCATCTAGTAAACAATAATCCACTGTCTTTTATTACTAGAAATTTCCACTAATTTATACTTAAAAATCGAGAGCAGTCAGTTTTCTGCTTTTATTTTTTTCTTATAATAATGGAAAATCAAATTACGTTTAATATTAATTCTTCAATTTTGTTCATTTATTTAATTCATCTTCTAGTTTCTAAAATGAAATAAATAAGTATTTCTAATATAAAAAAAATTAATATTTTGATAATGTAATAAGTATCATAATATTAAATGAATATTTTAATCTGGAAAATATTTAACGTTAAGTAAATATTTTAATATAAAAAATATTTAAAATTAGCAAAGAAGAGTATTTTTCTTCACAAAACTGCAATAAATTCTATTTTTAGAAATTTGACGCTGAAAGTAATTAATTTCGGCTAAAACGATTTCGCACAAAAGAAAGGAGAATTTGGAATTAATTCCTTGAAACTTGAATTGTTTGAACCATTGAAGAATCTGATTACCGAGTATCAAAAGTAATTTGACTTTCCAAATATTTAGCAAGCTCACAGCCGTGCTTTCGGGAACTTCAAAGAAACCCTCTAAAGTCAAATGCATCTATTTTAAAAATGCATTTAATTGCTTTCAATTGAAAACGAATTTTCCACTCTATATTTATCGAAATTTCGATTCGACCAACGAATAAATCTTTTGAAAAATGTTTTTTAAATGCAAATTTTTTCACATGCTGAAATTTGAGAGGGAAAAAAATTATTAAAGTTTTTCGGAATGTTTTTTTATTTCACAAAATAAAGAATTTATAAAATGAATACTTATTGCATAAATAAATGATAAATTGTACAATTATAAATTTGTATTGTAAATAATTTGGAATAAATAAATAATAAATAACAATGTAATCATAAATATAAAAATTATCAGTGTATATAAAAATACATAAATTTTATTTCGAGTATAATAGAAATAAATTATATAAACTTTATAAAAAGTAAGAACGAATAATTGGAAATTAAATAATTAGAATTCAATAGATAAATCAAATAATATAATTTCCAATAACAGAAAAGTTAAAAGTTAAAAATTTTTTCTGGGGAAAGAAAATTTATCTTGAGGAAAATAAGGAATAATTGCCAAAAAAAATTTTTTTATTTTTATTATTGTGAATTTTGATTGAATTGAAAATATAAATTAAAAAAGTAAATAAAGAAAAAAAATTAATATTAATATAAATAAATAAATAAAGTATAAAAATTAAATTCCGAAAAATTGCAGTGAAATAAAGAAAAGGATAATTTTATTATCTAACCATCAGAGACTAGACGAGAATGAAAATTCTTTTCCTTCAAGAAATTGCGAGGGTTTCTCATGCAGTTCATGAAATTACTTTAAAAGCAGTTTGTTTGTTTTTTTGCTAGCTATATAAACGTGCATTCGAAGCAGACTAAATTCGAGGCAAAAAAATTGAAAGTTTACAATTTTTTTTTTATTTTTTTTTATGTTTGAATAGTAGGTAGTAATGAATATAAGAATTATGAATTCCCTTCCTTCCTCTATATCTCTCATAATCTTTCATGCTCTTCAGATTTCCTTTAACTGAAAATCTCATAATCTACATAAAAAGTCACTCAATTCAAATTCTCTGCTATTCATATGATGACATTCGACCCACTTAAAAAAAACTACTTTTGTTTAATGCAACTTTTTTTTTCTTTTGAATGCTACAATTTAAATATTCTCAAATGCTATTTTTGAAAGAAGGAAAATGTTTATTATTCGCTCTAATAATTTATGAATAATATTTTTAATTTATAATAATATATTTCATAATATTTATAGACAAATTTATAGGAATATTTATAGGAATATTTATAAAAATATTTATAAAAATCGTAATCACAATTGCATTATAAAAAATGTTGATAAAATTAAAATTAATAAAAAAATATTATTATTTATAATTATTTATTATTTATTTCAAATATATTTTTTTTATTGAAAAATTAACTCTCCATGATACTGTGACAAAATCAGATAAAAATTTGAACTAAAACTTCTTATCGTAGGCAGAGAAAGAGAGAAGATATAATATACTGCGTAGAAATTTTTCAATTAAAATGATTTCATGAACAGGGAAATGATTTTTTTTCCTTTCACAATAAAGAAATTAAAAAAAAAATTTTTTTTTTTATTAATTCGATGGATCACGAGAGAGAGAGAAATCGATATTCACAATATAATAAAATGAAAGATAAGAGAAGTGTCACACTTTATTTAATGTGACACACAAATCGATGAGTCAATATTTATACAAAAATTATTATCGAATCGAGAATATGACTTTATTGGCCTATTAACTCATGACTATTACCTTCACTGAAAATAAATTGCATAAAACGATGAAATACATTGTTTGTTTTTTGAAATTTTATTTGACACTTTAAAAAAAAATTGTAATCTATTTTATAAATTATTTACAAAACAAAAAATTTTTTATTTTATCTTTGTGAATATAATTTATATTTTATATTTGTAAGGAAAATTTATATTTTATGTTTGTAAATAAATTTTTTTCATATATTCGTATGTATAATTTATAATAATTTATGTTTATGCACTATTTTATGATCTGAGAAATTCATTTTAGTTTGACAAAAAAAAATTGAGAGACACGATAAAATTTACATTTCCGAAAAATTTTATTTTTATTTTAACTTTTGATAATAATTTTTGGGAAATAAAATTATATTGCACTCGAGTAAAATAGAGAATATTGTGAATATCACGTAGAGAAAAAAATGGGAGTAAAAGAAATTTAATGCAACATATAAATATGTAAATAAAGACAAATTTTATCTTTAACCTACTGTTTAGTAATTTTTTTTTAATTTTAATTTTTTAATTTTTTAATTTTCGACAATTTAAAAAAAATTACTGCTCAATAGGCAAAATTGATAGAAATTAAAATTATTCGGTACATATTTGTATGTTATTCTTTATACACAAGGAAAAAATAAGTAAAGTAACTTTTACTATACTATCATAATAAAGTCTAAATTATTGTCTGAGTTCTCTGCATATTTGTCAATTTTTACTATTTTCGGAGTAAATTTTTTTACTTATTATTTCGGAGAATTTTTACTACGTTCGGAATAAATTTTACTATTTTCAAAGTAAACACATCTTGGATTAGTAAAAATAGTTTCAGATATAGAAAAATTTACCCTGAGTATAGTAAAAACTGAATGGAAATTTCAGACACTAGGTTTTATTTTTTAAGTATAGAAAAAGTTACTTTATTTTTTCCCCGTGAACTTTTCTCCTTTTTTTTCAAATTCAATTCCAAATTCTACTCTTTCAGTGCGTGTGTCTTTTTATTGATAAAAATGACATTATTTCAGAATATTGAATTAAATTAAATTATATTTTCTACAGTACAATATTTTTTATCATTTTCAATGCGTACTTTACTGCTCATGTGCATTAACTTAATTCAAACTTATTTGAAAATTGTTAATATTAAATATTCAATATATATAAACAAATGAAATATTCTTTCCCTTCATTTCGAATCAATCGGTAATTGTGTATTTTCGAAAAAATGAAATTAACTTAAATAAAAAAAATTTGTTTGATTGTTTGCCACCAAACAAATAGGAGAATAAATATTTACTTGGCTGAAATAATTTTTATACTTAAATCAATTCAATTGTATTTGAATGAATATTTTTATTATTTTCAGCAAATGCAATTTAATTGATTTTCTGTCTAAATTTAAATTAGAAAATTCGAATTCAAATTTTTACAAACTGAAACTTAGAGGGTGAATAAAAATTATTTGATTCAAGTAAATATTTGTCTTACATTTTTTCCCCAAGAATATGAAATTGAGACAAAAGAAAACAAATTTTCCATTTTTTTCAATTTGATATTTAAATAGTTAAATTAAATTTCATTTTTCGAAATAATGTTTTACGGTTTAATTCAAAAATGAGAGAATAATGGACATAATAAAATGTTAATATGCACATTATTCCATGCAAAATTTACATTTACTATCAACATTAAACATGGGATATTACATTTATTACAATATATTAAACATTAAAAAAGAGAATTTTCAAATTTGTTTAAAAAAAATAAATTTTCCAGTGAGAAAAAAGGTACTTCACAAGAAGTGAAGTTTGCCATTTAATTCATCGTCAACTGTGTGTGTATATATATATAGTCACAAATAATACTCCACACTCTTATAATTCGTGTTTAATTAGCCTTTTGTATTTCACAGACCAACTACGAACAGTCATGATCACAACAGTGTGAAGGACAAATCATTTATTTTCGTTTAATTTCAATAAAATTGATATTCGAAATTTTAGTAAAAAAATAAATAAATGCTTTTGTGAAAAAAGAATGAAAAAGCATTTATTTATTTTCCAATAAAAAATCTCTATTCAAAATATTCATTTCTTATTGTAGAATTTCTGCAAAAATTTTAAAAATTTTAATTATTAATTTTATAAATAAATATTGACTTTTGGTGTATGTATATATTTTCATTTTTGATTGCATTATTTTTATTTTTAGATATCAATTTGTGCAAATAATAAAACGTGCCACAATTTGAATTTTCTTTAGATGTAATTCCAGCAGATATATTTTAGTGTTTTCGAAGCAAACTCATTGCCGAATTATTTGAAACTTGGTATTATTACATTTAATTGTATAAATTTTCAGAAAATCAACTTTTTGGGTTAAAATAATTGTTTATTTATAAGATGCAAAGAAATAAATTTCTCAAAATTGTTTAATTTCTTATATCTTTTATAAACGTTTGAAAATAAAAAAGTTTTTTTGCCTTAAACACAGGAAATAAAACTTTTTAAATAAGAAATAAATGTGTTTATAATATTTTGTTAATTAAGAAATAATTAAATTTTGTTATTTAACAAAATATTGTAAATAAGTTTATTACTTGTTTCAAGTGTTTAATTTTTTTGCAAAATACAAAACATGCTGTTATCGAAATATAAAATATTTTAAATTATATATTAAATTTTGCATTATAATTGCAATTAATTAAATTAAAAGACATGAGTATAATTAAGACTTTTTAAGCAATTGCTTGTAAATAAACAATTTCTTCAACTCAGAAAGTTGATTTTTTGAAACTTAATTAAAATAAATGCAATTTTTCCAAGTTTTAAGTGTAATTTTGTGAGGTTGCTCCGAAATCAAAAACATCTGCTAGAGCCGAAAAAAACATTTTCATTGAATCAAATAAAAAAAATTAGCTAGAATACGTAAAACAATTTTAAGAATAGTTTCAATTTTAATAACTTTACTATTCTAATAAATGCTTTAGTTTCCGGTTTCAACTTTTTTTTTGATATCATCATGATGAGAAATATACTCAATCAAAATTTTTATTTAGAAATTTTTTTTGGAACATAATGAGAATAATTATTATAATTATATCCTTTAAGTGTTATAATTATAATTGAATAACAAAAGGATAATTATTATAATAATATAGTAAAATAATTATAACTATTATAATAATGTAATAAAATAATTATAATTAATATAATAATATAATTATAATTATTGCATTAATATAATAAAATAATTATAAAAATTAAATTTAAATTGCACTCAAAAAATATTTATCTGCTTCAAATAACTGCAATTATTTGTCTATTATCAAATAAATATTTCCTCGAATCAAATAATTTTCATTTCAATCAATTTTACTAAAATCGAATAAATTTTGTATTTTTATGAAATAAAAAAAATAAATTTTAGTATTTGATGCAAATGCAAATAAACTGATTGAAAAAAAAATTAATTGCTTCAAGTCATAATTCTGGTAATAGAAAATTAATTGGATATATTTGAAATTAAATTAAAATTTTGTTTAGTGTAAATTTAAATAATAAATGTTAAAATTGACTATATTAAATTTGAGCACATTTATCATCATCTTTTTTTTATTTGCTTCAATGCAAAATTTCTCTTTATGAATAAATTTCCAATTTTTATTTTTGCCAATAGTTTTTTGTATAAATTTAAAAAAAACATGACGTGTGTGTATATAGATAGTATTTGATATATTGAGAAAGAGAATTTGTGTGAGGTAATTTTATACAATATATATATAATATTATTGATTGAAAAAGAGTCTCGTGATCGTGATATCGAAGAAATGCCATGTGCTTGGGAGCACATGGCACCTGAATATGCAGGTCTGTGTAGTGAATGTACCACCACATGGACAACCACGTGCTCTCTCACTGTCATAATGACGCTCAGTCGACGCGATTAGACTTATATCCGTGTGTCAGTAACACTTCCCTCCTTTTATACATCTGACGCTGGAGGCAAGGCCGGGACTCTAACAGTGGTTCTCAAATTCTGCATTCTTTTACATTCAGTATCGATTCGAATTTCAAAATTAATTTTATCCAAACATTTCTCGTCGAATTTAAGGTGGAATTTAAAAAAAAAATTCTTAATGAAAATGTAATTTATAATTTGTAATTTACATGCATATTCTTTACTAGGTGAATGGTACTTTTTTCAATTGGTATTGTAACGTTTGCAAAACGATTTGTAACGTTTACAATGCAGATTGTAACGTTTACAATACAAATTGTAAAGTTTACTATACAGATTATAAAATGTACAATACAGATTGTGACATTTGCAATACAGATTGTGATATTTACAATACAAACTGAAAAGTTTACTATACGAATTGTAAAATTTACTATAAGAATTGTAAAGTTTACTATACGAATTGAGGGGCTGGATGCTATAATGTGTTACGCGCCATTTACTTAACATGGCGCGTAACACATTATAGCATCCAGCCCCTCAATTGTATTCTCCACTATGTGAATTGTACTTTTTACAAAACGCATAGTAAGGTATACTATTTGTAACATTTATAATACAAATTGCAACATTTACAATACAGATTGTAAAGTTTACTATACGAATTGTTTTCTCCACTACGAGAATGGTACTTTTTACAATGCGGATTGTAAAAATTAATATTAACTTGAAGTTAAAAATTAATATTAATTTGAAGTTAAAAATTAATATTAAGTAAAAGTTAAAAATTAATGTTAACTTGAAGTTAAAAATTAACATCAGCCAGTAATTAAAAAATTATTTTTAAGTAAAAAATTAAAAATTAATATTAACTTTATAGTTAAACATTAATATTAATTAATAGTTGATGTTTGCTTAAATTTATTAGAAATTTTTACTAATTTAAATTAATGAACTTTCGCTAATTTTCATTTAAAGAGTTGAATATTTACAATATTATAAATTGAATCAGGAATTTTATTATTGAAAAAAGGTAAAAAAGGCAAAATTATTTTTTGTAATCTCTAAAATTATGATTTTAGTCTTTGCATAAATTTCTCATATTTTTCCAGCAAAAAAAATGTTGAACAGTTTATGTCAAAATAAATTTTGCAACAAATGAGGCAATAAATTGAAAAAATAAATGTTACAACCAATTTTGCAGTTTATTTTAGATAAAAAACTACGTTATGCATTTTTGATTTATCCAAATTGATTTTTTAAGGAAACAATAATACAATTTTCTAATAATGTTTGTAAAAATACGTTTTCGAAAAAAAACTGTTTGAGAAAGAATACTTTTTGCAAAAAATTGTTATACAAAAGAATACTTTTACACAAAAAAACTGTTTGAAAAAGAATACTTTCAGCAAAAAATTGTTATACAAAAGAATACTTTTATAAAAAAACATGTTTGTAAAAAAATACTTCTTGCAAAAAAAACTATAAAAGAATTATATTTTAAATAATATTTTATATTTTATATTTAAAAAAGAACATTTTGCGAATTTTGTCTTTCGTAAAAATTGTATATACAAAATATTTCTTGCAAATAATTGTATAAAAAAGTAAATTTTTTGAAAAATTCCTCTCAAAGAATATTTTTTTGTGAAAAAACGTTTTACAAAAAAATACATTTAGTAAAAAAAAACTTTCCCCGAAAAGAATAAATTTTGCAAAAAGAAACTATTTATAAAAGAATATATTCTGCAAAAAAATTAGTTTTTAAAGGAATAAATTTTGCATAAATCTGTTTGTGAAAGATTAAATTTCGCAGAAGTACAAAAATCTCTATAGAAAAATATACTCTTTCTAAAAGTACAAATTTTGAAAAACCGCTTATCGAAAAAAGGATAAATTTTGCAAAAAATATTTTGCGAAACACTTTGAAAAATCGATTTCACATTTTTCCAACTTGAATTTATAAAAATAAAAGTAAACATTACCAAAAGTTCAATTTCTGATTCAATACAGTCTCTTTGACAAAAAATCTCTATTTTATTTTTACAAATTTTTTTTATTCCTTAACAATTTTCTCTTATTAATAATTTTTTTTTTCTCTACAGAATTAAAAATCTGTTTTAGAACTGAGAACCACTGATGAAAAGAATGCCTCTACCGCCACAAGTTAGTCTCTCTTCGGTTTTTTGTCGATCTCTCGGATCTGCAAATCGCGTCGATGAAAAGACGCTAACTCAGTCACGGGAATTGCGTCAGTGAAAGCTTTCCAATATAATAAAGAGACACGTGGCCGAATTATTTTTTGTTCTCTTTTTATTTTATTTTCATTTTCTCTACTATTAAAACCATCATTATATTTTGCCATCCTACACACTCTTAATATCTTTGGAATTTTATTTATTGGTATACACAAGTTTATCAAATATTTTGGAAACGCATCAACGATTTTGCAATTTATTGCGCATCTTTTATCTCAATAACAAAAATCACATTCTTTATGTATGTGTATTATTGTGTTCGTGAAAAATTCCTTTGAGATTATTCATTTCTGTAATACACGTTTATTAATAATAATTTTGCAAAATCATGATTCATTGCAAAAAAAATTTTTTTTACGCAAAATGAAAAATTGTGGAGTATTCTTGTGGGGTATTATAATTTTTAAATAATCATTGATAATTTTAATAACGCAAATAATCATGAATGAAAGTTTCATTTCTGCGTATGTTGAAGTGAATAAATATTGGGAAATTTAATTCTTTTGTTAAATGTGAATTTAATTATTCAAATTGGTTCAATTAATCGTGTGTTTGATCGAAATGAGTTGATACAGCTTTTTGTTTATTTATTTAAATGTAAATTTTTTATTTATTTAAGTGTAAAATTTTATTTATTTATTTAAGTGTAGAATTTAATTTATTTATTTCTTACTCAATTGAATCAACCAATTAAATTTTAATATAATATAGAATAATACAAATTTTTTGAATATAAAATATTTTTATACAAATTGAAATAAAAATCGTAAAAAATTGTTAAAAATTGTAAAAAAAATGTGTGAAAAAATTAGCAAATTGTTAAAAAAATTTAAATAGTTGTCAAAAATTAATTAATAGCAATAACTTAATATATAAATAAATATTTATTATTTGAAAATAATAAATATTTGTAATAAATATTTATTTAATAATAAATTATTTGCAAAAAATAATAAAATTTGTAAAAAAAATTCACAAATTGTAAGAATAAGTTTTATAAACAAAAATTCCAACAAATTCCAACCAATAGATTTCAATAATAAAAGGAAAAGTTTCCTTTCAACAATTTCGAGAAAGAGAAAAACAGAAGAGTCTTTAGATCGATAATCTTGATTTCTTTTGATCAAAAGTAATCACTTGAACCTTGTAAGGAAATAAGAGAAAAAAAAGAATGAAGTCGAGTTCGACGAACGCATTGCAAAATCGTTACATTCTTGTGCAATTGAAATTACACTGCAGTTAGTTATAAAGGTACACATATATATTATAAAAAAACAAGTTCCAGAAATAAAAGAGTGTGCGTGCGACGATTTCTGCGCCGTTATTTTTATATATTCAATAATTTTTCTTTAAAAAAAAAATCAATTAAAATAAATTACAACAAAAAGAAAAAAGACCCATATTTTCTTAATATCCAATTTTAAACGCAGAAATCGATTTAAAATGATGGTTATAAAAAAAAGAAAACGTTCCAAATATTGCGTGCGGCAAATTGAAATCATGAATAATAAATTAAAGAGGAAGGAAAGATATTTATAAACCAGAAGAAAAAAAAATTAAAAATAATATTTTTCTCTCCTTATGGAAAATTATGAGAAAGTAAAAATATTAGGTAATGAGCTTATTCAAATTTTGATATTTGATGAAGTATAGATGTTAATTTTTTTCGAATGAGAGTATATTGTAACTGAACAAGCACGGAATTTCTATTTTCTCAATTCACGGCAGTTTTTTCGTTTTGGATAAAGCCAGCTGCGCCTAAAGTTTCTTTTTTATTAATGTTTATATTTTTCTTTCAATTTTTTTATTTAAAAAAATTTTTTTTCCTGAAAGTAAATTTATTACGAAGCCAAACAGTAGAAACTATTTCTGCTCCTGAACTTTGTATTTTCGAAAAGTAAAAAAGTAAATATAAATTGTAACAATAATTTTAATTTATTAATTTATTAATAATAATAATTATATAATAATAATAAATAATAATAATAATAATATATTAATTTACTAATAATAATAAAGAAATATTAATAATAGAGATATAATAATAAAAGAATAATAATAATAACAACAAATTAAATGAATAAAGGACGAAATTATTATTTACACTAAACAATAAAAATAAATAAATAAATTTAAAATAAAAAATATAAAGACCACAAATTTCAACAACGGGAGAAAAAAACTAAATCATTGTTAATGGAAAAAAAAATTATTGACAGGAAAATTATAACACTCTTGACTAAAGTGTATTGCATGATTGAATAAGAAGTCATTTTGTACTTGACTTTTAATTGAAGAAAATAAGAAAGGGAGAGACGAGAAAAATTTTGATTTTAGACAATTGACTCATGAGATGCGATTCCTCTTAGGAAGAGGATACGGTTTAAGTAATGAAATAAATTATTGTCCCCTTTTTGCCCGTAGGTTAAAAGAGCTCAACTTTCTTTATTGCCAACAGTTGATTATAAATGAGGATGCTAACAATAAAATATTCCATTGCACGACCCCTGTTCAATATAAATATATATGTATATATGGTGAAAATTATTATACTTATATATCGATTTCAACTATCATCAATTTCATTTTACATTATGAATTTTATTGACGATTATTAGTAAAAATTACTATATGTTACATATATGTACATATACTTCACAAAATAAATACCAGTGAAAATTTGTCTAAATTATCTTCAATCAAATTTGTCTGAGCGATCATTTATAAAATAAGAGAGAAAAGAAAATACAAAACCTTTAATTCAGTATTTTAGTAAAATAAAAAAAGTTAATTAAATAAATAAGATTTGAAGGAAATTTAGAAGTGATTAAAATAAAACAGAGGCATTTGAATTTTAGACAGAAAATAGTCCCCAACTGTCAATTTTATTTTTTCTTTATTTTTAATTTTATGATGAAAAAATTTTGTTTATTTCGATTAACAAATATTTACAAATATTTTTCATTTCAGCTTCTAGTAATTTTTTCGAAAAATATTTCGAACACAAATAAAAGTTATAACAAAAAATAGTAAAATTACAAAATAAAATTAATTATTTATCACCCTTTCTATCATTGAACTAATTGTATTGTTAATTTTTTTTTATTATAAAAATAATGAAAAATTGTAATTAGAAAATAAAATAAAAACATTAAAGAACAAAATAAGAAATAGAAATATTTTATAAGAAAATAAATAAAATGATTCCTTTGAACTTTCAATATTTTGGTACAAAATAAATTATTTCAATAAAATGAATAATAAGTAATAAAACAAAATTAATAACATAAAGAGGATATAGAAAATTTACAAAATAAAAGGAAAATCGAAAAAATGAATAAGATGAAATTATAAATTACCAAACAAAGGAAACTATTTGGAAAAAGGGAAAAATTTGTGAAATTAAATTTTTTTTATTGGAAAAGAAAATTATACTTGACCACAGGTGATATTTGTTAACTTATCCCCTTTTATTTTTATAGAAAAAAAATTATAATCCATAACGATCGTTTAGCATTTTGATAAAATAATACCCTACTATCATTTTCAGTTAAGTGATGAAGGTCTCTGTGAGGCGTAAAATAATTTGACCGTGAACTCTACCTTTTTTATCACCCTTTCTATCATTGAACTAACTGTATTGTTAATTTTTTTTTTCATAAAAATAATGAATAATTGTAATTAGAAAATAAAATAGAAACGTTAAAAAACAAAATAAGAAATAGAATGAAAAGGAAGAAATAAAACGAAGAAAAAGAAAAAAAGAGGAAGGAAGAAAATAAGAAATAAAATGAAAAAGAAGAAGAAATAAAATAAGAAATAAAATGAAGAAGAAGAAATAAAATAAGAAATAAAACGAAAAAGAAGAAATAAAACGAAAAATAAAGAATAAAACAAAAAATAAAATAAAATAGAAGAAGTAAAATAAAAAACAAGAATCAAAATATAAAATAAAAGAAAAAACAAGGAAGAAAATAAAAAACAAAAAAATAATATTAAAACAAAAAATATAAAAATTATAAACTTCCTCCTTTTTATAAAAAAAAATATTTCATGCACAATTTGTTTTTATTTTTTTTTTTTCAATTTCCTTTGTGGTTCATAATTTTTCTTTGCAAAAAAAAAACTCAAAAGAAAATGAAAAAAGGAGAAAAAATTGTTTCAAACACGTAAATAATTAAAGTTTGCTCCTTTTGTGAATTTCATACATCATTTATTTAATAACATTCGCTTGTTATAATTATAATATTCTTTGGTATTCGTAATTCAATTTTTGCAATACAATAGATAATTAGATTGATTGTAATCAACCGCCATTTAAACATCAACAGGTATATATAATATATATATCATTCTATTACACTATAATGTAGATCCATGAGAAAGTTCTCTTTTATCACAAATCGATTTCTTAATTATTATGTATGTAAATAAATTTGCATCCATAAAATTAATATTCATGTTTAAAGTCTATTAAATTAATTTCATAATTAAATTATTCTTGACTCAATGGGAAAATGCGAAATTGAAATGTAATTACCAAAATAAAAAATCGAATTTTTCACTTTAGAATATAGGCTGAGAAGTACAATTTTTTTTTGGTTTTTTAATTAAATATTTATTTGAAAAAAAATAATAAAAACAATCGTTTAAAAGTACCAATTTTTAGAAGTCCATTAATTCTATATAGAAAATATTTTTTTGAAAAAAAAAAAATAAAAACAATCGTTTAAAAGTACCACTTTTTGGAAGTCCTTTAATTCTGTTTAGAAATTTTTTTTTTTTTTTGAAATATACAATGTATTGGATTTTATACACAAAGTAGAAACTCAAAAGATATTAGGGAAGTGAAATTAAGTCTTTAAGGGAAAACATTATGAAAAATGAATTAAACGGCTCATTAATCCTTTTGTCTATACGTCAAATATTTGAGGATAGGAAAAATGCAATTAAGAGCACGTGACGCATGCAAACGACGTCACACTGCAATGAAGACATTAACATTTTTTTCAGTAGAGCTAATTTCTATATAATATAAATATGGAGAAATATTGTCGCAAAGTTTACAATTTTTTTTTTTTTAATACAAAAACGTTGCAAAATTGGCCAAAAAATTGTTCATATTTTATTAGTTGTTTTTTAGGCATTAAAAAAATTTGCTTCAAAAATTAAAAACATTAATTAACATTAAATTTATCAAAAATTACAATTTTCGTATGGCATAAAGTTATCAAAATTCTATATGTTTCTTGACAAGAACAATGTCTTTATGAACATTTAATTTTAGACACCAAAAAATGTAGCAGAAATTAAAAATTTTGTTTTTGGTTTTAGTTGAAATTATTTTTATTTTTTAATCTTAATTTCTGACATTTTTGAGTCTGAAGTATTTACTTATATGTCTAGATTTTGTTTATCAGTTAAAAATAACTAATTAATAGTGGAATTTAGCCTCGGAAATTTTTCTTCGGCAATTAGTAAACAATAACTAATTATTAGTAAATTTCTAAAATCCGATTTCTAATTATTTTTGCGGTAAATTTATTTTTTTGTTCAAAATTAGTTCGTTTTGCTTAAAATTTTAGTTATTTAAGTAAATATTGTTCACCTCGTTCAAAAATTGGTTTATAGTTAATTATTTAACTTCAATATTTTTCATTGCTTAATTGATTATTTAAGACAATTATTTTACTGAACATTAAATAATTATCAACTATAATTAATTAATTTTTGAACTCAATGTTGTTATTATATAAATTATTAATTACTATTGATTAATTAATTAATTAATAATTTTTAATTATTAATTATTAATTTTTAGTTATTAATTAGTAATAACTTTTCTAATTATTAATCTTTTCCAATTTATTTATTATTTTGATTATTTTACTATTTGCTATTATTCAACTAATTATTATTTAATTCAACAATTTGACTATAATTATTAACAATTATTTATTTAACAGAAAGTTAGTTATTTTTTTACTAATTGCAGAAAAAATTCACTTTGGAAAAATTGACAGGATTTTTTTTAGTTCTTTGTTAAAAAGTTTTTAGTGATTTTTACTAATTGCTCAAGCAATTTTCATTTTAGTAATTATTAATTATTTTTCTCTAATTTTTACTAATTTCTGCATCACTTCTTTTCAGTAATAGTTAACAATTTTTTCCTAATTTCTACTAATTGCTGAAGCAATTTTTATTTTAGTAAATTTTTTCATTACTGACTAAATTGCTAAAGCAAGTTTTATTTTACTTTTGTAACTGAACTGTTAGTAAAAATATTAGTATTTATAGTACTTTTTTTGGTTCTAACAAAATTAGTTATTTTTAACATGTTTCTAACATTTTTGAACGTTTAAATGAACGTTTTTTCATGCAAATGCTATTTCAATTTGTATTTTATTAAAAAATCTGTGTTTAATGTTTGAAAAATGTGGATAAAACATAAAAATTAAATATTTTTATACTAATTTTACAATACAATAAAATATAATATTTATACTACTTTTTTAGTAAAACTAACAGACTTTTTTTTCATTTACCCAATTTAAGAGGAAATTGAAGTTAACAATTAATTTTTAACTGAATTATTCCGTAGAAACAGTATTTAAATTAGTGTTTTAGTTTTTTCTATGAAAATTAGTTAACAATTGAATTGTGAACGAATAAAATGTTGAATTTACATTTTATTTAAATATTAGAACAATAAGTTTTTTACATTGAAATATTTAAAAAATCTTGAACTTATGTTTAAAAAAAGTACTAAGAAAACTTTTCTTTATGTTAAAAAATGTAACTGTACAAATATTTAGAATTTTCAAAATGAATGTTTGACTTTACATTATTTTTTAAAGAAATTTATGCATATAAAAACTTATTAAATTTGAAAAATGTTTTTTTTACATGAAAAAATTTAATTTTTAATGAATATGCCGAATTTCAATAATTAAAAAAATATTTAGAACTATTGTCTATTTTGTATTACAAATTTTAATTATCATTCAAGTAAATGTTGAATTTCTTTTTATTTATCAATTTTGTATAGAAATTTTTTCAATCTTTCGCGAAAAAATTTCGTTTCCTTTGAACGTTCAAAATATCATGAAAATTTGTCTAACTTATTCAATAGCAGTTAGAGAGTATAAATTATTTTAAAAATAAAAAGAAAATCGTTTAAAATAATTAAACCATCTCTTTTGCAGTCTAACGATTTATACAGGTATCGAATTTTATCACACTAATGAAGGCATATTGTTTGATAATAATCGAATAAATTGCATCATATGATATGCAATATGGACAATAGGACCATGAAGAAATTGTCTTTATATATGAAAATAAACACCTTTATATATCAAAACTGTTATCTCCATTGCATATCATATTTTAAACAATTCGAAACGATTATTTTTTTTTATAAATATTAAATTAACAAAAAATATAGTCACTAAAATTCTATCTAGAACAGAATTCTCTCTAAAGGACTAGAAAACGTCGCAAACAGAAAAATTGCATTTATATAAAATACTATAAACAAAATTACAATTTTTTTTGCAAAGTAAAGAATTCACCTATATATATAGTCATTTCCATTTTGTGTAGTTGTGACCATTGAATATTTGCATAAATGAATAAATCTCCCTTAAATTAAAGAGTTTCTTCAATAATGTTTCAGCTGAACTTTTGGCATAGCCGGCTTTAGTGTTATTTTCATTTCTTTTTCTAACATCCATGTCACGTGGAACGGCGATCAACAATAATGTTGATGGTGAATTGAGAAAATCTGCAATCTGAAGATTATGCTTCAGATTATGTGAGAAAAATTTCGCGCTTGTTTTACAGTTATTTATATGTATGTAAACAAAAATGAATTATGTGCGCAATTTCCCTCCCTTTTTTTTGAACCCTTATAAGGGACTCACCTTCCTGCTGCGACATGTCTGAGGATTGGAGCATTCAGATGAGCGTCTGCTTCGATTAGTCTTGTAAATATCCCACTCGTTTTTCACCACAGGCATCATAAACGCCATCTCGATTAAAAAAATTTTTTTTTAAATAAAAAATTCTTTTCTTAATCCCACGAAAAAAAACACAGGGGAAAGGGGTTGACACTAACACTTAATTTTTTTTTGCTAGGAACTATTTTTTTTATTATTATTACTCCTCTTTTGGAAGATTATTATTTTTGCAAAATTTGTTTGGCAGTTGTCAAATGACAATACAACCAAGAGACTGACAGTTGATGGTGTTGATTTTTTTTAATGCTCGTTTCACGGTCTTGGATTGATTCAGCGTTTTTATTTTCTTGTGTTTAGTTTTTTTTTTATTTATTTTTTTGGGTTATTCAACTGCGTGTATGTTATCGCTGTAAGTTTCTGATTGAGAATGAGAAACGTTGAAAATACGCCGGGCACGCTCAGTCTTGCAGTAAAGAAACGCTTGCGCAGTGGGGAGATTGAAGGTATCCTGAAGAGTAGAAGTACATATGGTTGAAAGTGGGGTAGAGTGTGACGCGATTGGTTAATTGTAAGGCGGGACACTTGACGTCACACACAAGGTTTACCATTGATTTTCCGTTTATGACGTTTATAGGGTAAGCATTGATTTTTTCTGCGTGCTTTTTTCTTCTTTTTGGTCCAGGCTCTCTTCATCATAAATACACGTAGTTAGAGACGAGTTCAAGGGGAAATGACCATAGAGCACAATTTCCTTTTGTTGACCGTGGTTGTGTGTGTCCCCACTACCACTACTTGACTTACCTTGAAATTTACACACTCATTCTTCAAGGTCGCATATTATGCACTTGTGGCTTAGGCTGCTTTTTGGGACTGTGGGTAAAAGAACTCTATATAGTTCCTTTCGAATAAATGTGTGCTGTGTTTGATGGAGGAAATGAAAGTTGGCGAAAAATTGTTTCTGTGGAAAGAAATGGGAAAGTAAGTGTTGGTTTGATGGTGGGGGTATTGTTGCTGTTTGATGGTGTCCGAAACTTATGATGGTTGAGTGTGATGAATGAAGTTGTGTTATGAAATAAAGTTATGTTGTGAAATAAAGTTATGTTGTAAAATAAAGTTATGTTAGTGTTTTGTTTTGTTAATGGGGTCATGCACATGTTGCACCACACAATTTTTAATCACTGTGTTTTATTGTTGTTAAAACAACCCAACCCAACATGGTAATAAACGGATTTTATAGGTTTGGGATAATACAATATGCTCGAGGATTAGTCAAAATTTTATTACTTTATTGCCATAAGTGCTGCCTAATTAGGGCACAATTGCTCCTAATTCTACCATAGTTTTGGTTAGATCTACTATAATTGCGCCTCATCCACTAAAATTACTTCTAATTCTACTATAGTTTTGGCTGATCCTACCAAAAATTTTGTTAATCTACCATAATTGCTGTCAACATTACCAGAATTGCTGCCAATTCTACCAGAACTATTGCTAATTTTATCAAATTTTTAAGTACTTCTACCAAAAATACTGCTAATCCACCACAATTTTTGTTAATACTACCAGAATTGCTGCTGATTCTATTTAATTTTTACGGACTCCTACCATAACTGCTGTCAGCCCACTACAAATTTTGTTAATACTACTGGAATTGCTGCTAATTCTACTAGAACTGCTGCTAATTCTATTATAGCTGATGGTTGTTCTACCACAATTGCACCAAATTCCATCATAGGAATTGGTGTTTTGATAAGTCCACAACAATTGCCACTAATTCTACCATAGTGTCTGTTAATTCTACCATCGTATCTATTAATTTTACCATAGTATCTGTTAATTTTACCATAGTGTCTGTTAATTCTACCATAGTGTCCGTTAATTCTTCCACAATTTCGCTCAATTCTACAATAATTTTGACCAATCCAAACGAAGTTATTGCTAATCCACCACAACTGCTGTTAATTCTACTTTATGATTACATAAATTTTACCAAAATTGCGCCTAAATTTATACAACATTCGACGGTAACAATCACATAAATTTATTAGTCTATATACGTGCGCATATATCACAGCTCATTAAAGATGTTAATTATTAGAGAATTTTTTTTCCATTCTTTTTTGCCGATGAATTGAAAGAGATAAGAAGAGTTCAAGATGTAATGAAGCAAACAAATTGTGCGGAATAATGATTCTTAATGATGCGAATAAAGTAAGTCGCAATTGTTTAAAATATGGGTCGCAAAGATAAATTTATGGAAAATGTTTTTTGTCGTACTATAGTACAATGAATCGAATGTCAATCGATGCCCTTTGGTAACCTTGAAAGTTTTAAATCGATTTGATAATAATTATATGTGACAAACATAAATGAATAGACGGAGTTTGTCGAACAATTCCGATAAGAATTGAATAAATTCTTGAATTAGTTTTCGAATTTAAAATTTTGTGGCACGGTAGAAGAAAATAACGTTTTTTCTGCGAATGTAATGCGAATGTTCTATAGAGCAGAAATGTTTGTAAATAAATAAATGCGCCTTTTATTTTTCTCCGAGTAGAAAACGCCCACGGTTGTATAAAGGCAAGGGAAACGACTCTTTCTAATAGTCTATATTTAGCTCTTAGGCGCCGTCCTTCAGATTTATGTAACACTTTTTGAAAAAATAACGCGGCGTCGCTCACAACTGCATTGTTATTAATAAATTATTATCGACCAAAAGTCGATAGGAAACTTGTTTATTGCACTTGTATATGCGCGCACTAGCTTCACTCTGCATCTACATGAATACATAATAAAAACTTTTTTCCTTCGCTGTTAAATATTAAACATTATGCAATGTTTTTTTAATTTTTCTTTTCTTTCTGATAGAAGTAATTTTTGTTTATTTACTTTTCTTTCGTAAATTTTGCAATGAGGGAAAAAGAAAACAAGTGTAGAGTGTTACCATGTTCACAGTTGGTAACGATAGAAGCTTTTACCAAATGTGGGTAAGAAATTCTCTTCTTGCTTCACGTCAAGTAATCGACTGGTGGATAAAAATAATTTCTTGGTAAAAAAAATTCGATACTCGTGACATTGAAAATATGATTAAAAAAATAATTGAAAATATAATTGAAAATCAGAATGTTGAATTGATTTTTAATTTTGATTTTCCTCACGTGGAGAAGAGTGTGATTGGTTTCATGTATGGTAGAAGGGGAGATGGACTATGGTAAAATTGTATCTTAGTCACTAACCGGCATAGGAGCAAACCGGTCGCTAAGAAACGTGTTTTTTTGTGTTTATTTACTCGAAAAAGAAAAAATAGTTAAGTCCCAAAAAGGGTTGAAATAATTTTGATAGTATAAATCTACAAATTTGATTGATTAGGTTAATTATACAATTGGCTATAATTTTCGAAACTCATACAACTTATCTTGTATTTTTTGGTAGTAATTCATCAACTTGTATTATTTCAAGTAAGTCATATTTTTTTTCCTCGCAATTATTAAGTATAAAGTCCAATATAGTACGTTGTAGAAGAGAATAAATTCTTATAAATACTAAACTACTATTTACTACTGAACTACTAATACTACTAATACTACTAATACTGATTGTTGTTTGCAACACAATATTTAGTCTTGTCAACTATTAACGAGATCATTGAACTCTAAATGGAGCAATGCTTTATAATTTATATCAAGATAAATTTCAAGAGTCATGTAAATTTATGAGTGCATTTATGTTGTCGTGGAATGATACTGCAGTTCTTGAAAAATTTTTAAGAAAACTGCTCCTAATAATCATCAGTTGATAATATAGAAGACGAGAGTTGAAGTTACTGTCTGCGCCGAAATTTTTCAAAGATAAAATTTTTTGAATTTAAAATCATTAAAATCGAAATAACTGACAATATGTAAATAAACAAAAAAAAAATTGGATAGGAATTTAAATGTTTCTTAGAGTAAAAATAAAAAAATAACTAAATTTCAGAATGCTGCGACCAATACTTTATTATACTTTGACAAGTCCTCCGAGTCGAAGTACACTCATATCGGCTGCTGCAATTGGTCTTAAATTGGATATTAAAGATGTAAATCTAGCTAAGAGGGAACATCTTACACCTGAATTTTTAAAGGTAGTACAAAAATAAAATTAAAAAATCTATTTTATTAGTCATTAATTTTTAATTAAATTATGTCATTAACGTGTTTGAAATTATTTATATGCAGTAGAAAAATTTGTCTTCTACATGAATTGAAATTTTGCAATACATATAAAAAATAGTTGCGCATTTAATTTTTCTTCTAAATATGAATTTTATTGAAGATAATAATAGATTTTAATGGATTTTTTAATTTTCTAGATTAATCCACAGCACACTTTGCCTACCTTGAATGATAATGGATTTATCTTGTGGGACAGGTAATAAATATAACACCTAAATAAACAATCCTAGAGAATTTTATTTTATCAAAACAATTTGTATTCAAGTACAATAAATACAATATTATTTTTCTTTATACATTATTTTTTATTTATTTATTTTATTTTATTTTATTCTTTTATTATTTGTGACGCGATCTTAAGAAAGGGACCTTAGAAGCAAAAAATTATAGGTTATGTTGGTAATTTTTAAAATGAAAATACAAAAAAAGGATCAAATTTTAAGTGGATTTATTAATGTTTAAGTCTTCAGTACAACTGAAATATTTAATAGAAACTGATTTTAGTTTGTAATAAGTGAAAAGAAACTTTTAAACAAGAAAAAAGTAACGCTAACATAACCTTAGAGTGATTTGCTTTTAAGGTTCTATTCTTCAGACCGCGTCACATTTTATTATTTTTATTTATTAGTTTGTTTACTATTTTATTTATCATTTATGCAAAAAGAGATAAAAACTCAAATAAACATAAATTTAGAAATAATAATTCTTAGATAATCTTCTTCTGAAAAATTGCTTTTTAATTATTTTACTTGTTAATTTGAAATATTATCGACTTTTTTTCAACTAATTGTTAAATAATTATAGCCATTCGATAAATACGTATTTGGTTCGAAAATACGCCAAAAATGATAAACTTTATCCAAAGGATCCTGCCATGAGAGCGAAAGTTGATCAGTGCATGTATTTTGATTGTGGGGCACTTTTTTATGCCATGTCAGTCATCTTTATTGTAAGTTTGTTTATTAAATAAAACAAAAATTATGAGTTGTGATATAAATTGTTTATTTTAAAAAGTAATTTAATTTAGAGAATTTAATAAGTAATTTTAATTAGAGCAAAGTAAAAAAATGTTTCTACTACTAAATACTATTAAATCATTGACTTCAGTTTTTAGTTAATTATAATTTTTCTTCATAGTCGAACATGAAACAAACAAAACAAAATTTTTATTAACAAAATTTAATTAACAAAATTTTTTTCGAATTTAATTTAATGTACAAATTAATAGAAGGAAAACTTAATTTCAGAGACCTGTTTTGTATAAAGGCAAGAAAAGCATTGAAGAAAGTGAAATGTACTTAATAAAAGATGCTTATAGAGTTTTAGAAAAAATGCTAGATGGAAAAGAATGGTTGGTTGGAGATTCGTACACATTGGCTGATATTTCGAATGTCTGCTCAATTACTACACTCGAGGCAAGTTATAATATTATTAATATTTTAATATTTATAATATTTTTTTACTAATATATAGATTTATGAAATGAAAATTAAGAAATTTGTTCTTAGAATCTTGTACTAAGTAAATTATTATCATTATTATTTTGTAGTTTTTGAAAATTAACAATTCTTTTCTTAGTTGATTGATTTCTAAATTTCGAACTAGGTAGAAAACAGTAAAATTTACCATACAAACATAGATTAACTAAAAATACCCTTTTTCTCTACTATCTACCAGTAGTTGAGTTTTTAAAACAATTCTCTTTGGTGTAGTTTTAATAAAATTAAAATTTAGTAGTTTTAATAAAATTAAAAATTTAATAGTGTTAATAAAATTAAACATTTAGTATAGTTTTAATAAAATTAAAAATTTAGTAGATTTAATAAACCTAAAAATTTAGTAGTTTTAATAAAATTAAAAATTTAATCACACATCAAAGAAAATAATTAAAATACAATTTCTATAAAATAATGCGATTTTTATTTCCAGCTACTCAAACCTTTAGACAAATATCCAAATATTAAGGAATGGGTTAAAAGATGTGAGAAAAATATTCCCGGTTATGTTGAGTGGAATATACCAGGTGTTGATAAATTTCGTCAAATTATGAAATTGCCATCGTCAAATTTGTAAGTGTTTTGTTATCGAAAAAGCGAAAGAAAAAAATAGAAAAAAAAAATTGCGCAAAAATCAATTATATATTTTTTTATGTGAAATAAGTATTTCCTGTTAAAATTGTAAAGAGACATAGAAAATAAATTTGTATTTCTGGATTTAAATTATTTTACTCATATTACGCATAATTATGGGGTAAAAAATTTTATCCTTCGATAAATTATGATCTTCCCATTTTATTCGTGCTGTAAATAATTTACAATTTTATTGTCAAATTATAAAATTTTACTGTTTTATTTGAGCATTTTATCTGATTCACAATATTTGGAGTTAATTTTTTAGTGGTCTTTTGTAATGCGTATACAAAAAAAGAAAGTGGGGGGTTTTTAAAAATAGAAATAATTTTATCTATATCTTATTTTTAGAATTACGTGATATATTTAATTACAGTTTTGTTATAATAAAATATCTCTAAGTTTTGATAAGAAAAAAGAAAAAAAGAAAAATAAGAAAAAAGTTTACAAACAACTTCTATTGTTGTGATTGAAATTTTTTGTCTTTAAATTAGTTAAAATTACTGAACTGAATATTTTTCTTCAATATTACAATATTATTATTGTAATATTGACGAAAAATAAATATTAATAAAAAGAATTATAAAGAATAATATTAATAATTTACTCATAAAGGAGTAGCAATGTTACCTGAAGGTAATAAATATTACCTCTTATTGAAACTTTCGAAAAATAATCACTGAGTATTTGTTTATAATTTCTGAATTTTTCTGCTTTTCTTTTTCCTTTTTTTTTTATTGAATTTAAGTAAACTTTTCCTTGTTCTGAAAGTATAAAATGTTTCCGCGTGACTAATTTAAGCTTCAGTGTGATTCAAAACTTTTTTCGAGTTGTGCATCTTGTGGAAATTTTTATTGAAAAAAAAACACAAAGTTACAATGAGGAGTAGTATTTTTTGTATTTTATTTATTCAAATGATGTCGGTTCTTCTCGTTGCTGAAGAAATTAGAACAGTCGAATTAAATATTCCTTTAGGTAGAGTAAAGGGATCTTTCATGACGACCAGATTGGGAAGAAAGATCTATTCTTTTCGAGGAATAAGATACGCTGAACCTCCTGTTGGAGAACGGAGATTTAAGGTGTGTGGTTTTTTTTTAATTTTTAGTTGTTTTTACTGATTTTGGATAAAAATATTTAATTTTAGTAGCACGATAAACACACTTTGATCCTTTTCTTTTGTTTGGGTACAAATCCTTAACCAAATGTTGTTTGTCATCACGCAATTGTAACATCTTTTTGTGTAACAAATATTAAAATCGAAATTCAAATTAAAAAACAAGATTATAAAATAATACTTATGAAAATTGTCATGAAACAAAAAAAATGCAACAAAGTTTAAAAAGAAGAAAGGTTGCACAGGAGAAATAAATCATTAATACACCGAAAATTTAAATGATTCCGTATATGCTTACAGAGTTGACTATATGTTATTTATTTCTGTGCTTTTTTTCTTTCAATTATAGTAGAGAAAAATTAAATAATTTTTATAGCAAGCAGAGCCAGTAAAACCGTGGACGGAAATGTTTGATGCTTCCGTTGAAGGCCCAGCTTGTCCTCAACCTAATAACTCGCACACTTCTGAGGATTGTTTGCGCTTAAATGTCTATACAAATCAGGTACTTACAAATTGAAAAGAATATAATTATAATAATTGTTTTCTTGATTATTATCATTAGTAGTAATGGGTTTTCTTTCGAATATGTATTTATTGTAGGTGCCAACAAAATTTAATTTAGTGCGAAAACCAGTAATAGTTTACTTTCATCCCGGTGCCTTTTATGTTCGTTCTGGTCAAAGTAATTTACAAGGACCACAATATCTTTTGGACAAAGAAGTTGTTTTGGTTACTGTCAATTATCGTCTGGCATCTTTAGGTTCGTTAATACGAAAGTAATCATATTTACAGAGTATTTAATAATTCATTAAACTAATTTTCTGCCATACCCCTAACAATCAAAAATAAAACAAACATCAAAATGGAATACTTGACTCATATTTAGAGAATGTTTAATATTTGATAATTAATTAAACTAATTTTCTACTATGCCCCAAATAGTCCAAAACAAAACAAACATCAAAATGGAATACTTGATTCATATTTAGAGAGTATTTAAGAGTTAATGAGACTAATTTTCTACTATACCCAACAGTCCAAAACAAAACAAACATTAAAATCGAATACTTGATTCATATTTACGGGGTATTTAATAATTAATGAAACTACTTTTCTACTATATCCAACAGTCAAAAATAAAACAAACAGCACCTAAACTTCCATCAACATTATCTCAACATTGCTGCAAATTTTCACAACATTGAGAATGTTGCTGAAAAATGTAAATGTTGTGTTGTGTGTCCACTTTCGGTATATTCATTATTAAATTTAAAATTGAACACTAGGTTTCATGAGCACCGGCGACTCTTTAATGCCCGGCAATCTCGGTCTTAAGGATCAAGTGGCAGCATTGCGTTGGGTTAAAAATAATATCGCTGCCTTTGGAGGTAATCCTGATTGTGTAACAATAACCGGATACAGTGCAGGCGGTTGGAGTGTGACATTACATTTGGTATCGCCAATGTCACGGGGATTATTTCACAAGGCAATTGCAATGAGTGGCTCTGCTGTCTTTCAAAAACCATTCCCCAAGCATCAGAAGAATTTGGCAATAAAGCAGGCTCAACTTTTAAATTGCCCCACTGATACTACACGAAACATGCTCAATTGTTTGAGGCAAAAATCATCGACTGAAATTGCTAATACTTTGGAACAATTCGCTGTAAGTGACTCTTTAGGATTGAGTTCTAACAAACATTCTACACCTTTAAATCATTCCATTAGTTATTCTATTTTTGATTCGGTTATTCTATTTTTGGTCTGGTTTTTCTATTTTTGGTTCGATTTCTCTACTTTTGGTTCGAATAATGATTAGTACTTTTTTCTAATTTTCGATTTAGGAATGGAATGGAAATCCAATTTGGGTTTGGACGCCAGTAATCGAGCCGATTGTTCCGGGTGTCGAGAGATTTCTTCCTGATGATCCTGCTAAATTGATAAGAGAAGGAAAATTCGAACAGGTTCCTCTTATTGCTGGGGTTACTAAAGATGAATTCGGTGGTATTGTTGTATGTAAGTAAAGTAAGAAGAAGAGAAAAAATATTCTACCTTTTGGTAGAGTAGAATTATTAAAAAAAAATTATGAAGTGAAACAAAATTCTTTTCTATAAAGTGGCAAGAGAGGAAGCTAAGAAAGGGAATCTTTCTGCAATTAACGATTGGAACACAAAGTGGGAGGAAATAGCACCTATTATATTTGTTTACGAAAGAAACACTGCTAGATCTCGACGAATTAGTAGAGAATTCAACTCATTTTACAATCATGATGAGCCAATTACTGTCAATCATCTTGAAGGCATTTCGGGAGTATGAGATTTACTTCAAAGTTTTATTAATAATTATTCTTAAAATTATTCTTAATTTTGATAATTGGATTAATTGTTTGTACTTTTCAGCTTTATCGTGACTCCATAGTTTCCTATTCGGTTCATCGTCTCGTCAATTTAGTGGCAGCAAAATCGTGTGCACCTGTTTATTACTATCATTTCACGTATCAAGGCAGATTTAGTCACTATTTGGATCCTGAAACAAATAAACCCATTGGTAAACAAATTTATTTCAATAAATAAATAAGTTCATTTAATAAATAAATTTATTTAAATGTATAAATAAATTAAATACATTTACTTAAATACTTATAAATAAACTATATTCGGTTTAAATAAAAATTTTTTTTTGCGTTTTATTAAAATTATTCTTTGGTTGTTATTAAAAAAATATTCTCTGGTTGTTATTAAAATATTATTCTCTGCTTTTTATTAAGGTTGAACTAAATTTCATTAAATTAATAATTAAACATTAAAATTATTTATTGAATTTTCTTTTAAAGGTGTTTCACATCATGATGATCTGATGTACATTTTTTACATCGAACAATTTCCACTTTTCAAAAGAGTCGATCCAGAAACGCGAATAGTAGAAAGAATGACAGGCATTTGGGAAAATTTCGCAACAACTGGAGTGCCAATTGGTAGAAATGACCAACTTTTTGAAAATGTCACTTGGAAGAGATTCACACCTGAGTGTAAGCGTCATTTGGAAATTGGCGATCATCTTACTATGAAAAATGGACTCATTAATCCTGAAGAAATGAAATTGTGGGACAGATTATTCCCTTTGCCTTAAATTTAATAAAAACAATTTTTATTGGAAAAATAAAATAAAAATAATGCAAAATAATATTTTTAAATTTCGGAAAGTAAATTCGCTTTAAATTAATTGAAAATAAAAAACAGCATTTTGTAATGAACATTTTAATTCAATCTTTTGAATAAATTGTAGATTGCAAAAAATTGGTAGAAGGAAAATTATTTAAAAGGGATTTTTAACAGGAATTATAATTAATTTTTAATAAATAATACACGAAAATTATTTAAAAGGAATTTTTAATAGGAATTATAATTCATTTTTAATAAATAATGCACGAAAATAATTTATTTAGTATAATTAATCATTATTTAGAATTTCTGGCAAATTTAAAATAAATATTATTCGAAATTTATTCGAAACAAATTTGGTCAAAATCGATGACAAAAAATTGAATAATTCTAAAAGAATAGAAAACAATTGGGAAAATAATTTATTCTACGATTTACGAATTTTCCTTGTTCCTATTTTTAAATACTAAAGTATAAACGAAAAATATCCAAAATGATAAAAATTTCCATAAACAAAAATTTATTATCACTTGTTTCATTATTAGTTTTCAATTCTCAAAAACGTTTTCCGAAACAAAAGAGAAAAAAACCAAAGAAAATGATGAGGAAGAAAATCTTCAATGATTCATAAATAAAATAAATGAATAATTACCGTTTTTTTTGCGATTCGCAAAAGAAAAATAAAAAAAAATCTCGTACTTATAATAAAAATTACCGCGTGCTCTACTATTCTTGTTTTTCACTTTTATTATATAGCTCCTTGTCTGACTCATATAAAATGTTTCACTCAACTCTTTCAAGCTTCAGTGTACAACTGACATTAGTGCGCAACACAGTCAATTATTATTATTTATTATTATACCTCTGATTTTCTCGAATTCTTCAATTTTTTTTCACCATCGAAAAGAAAAAAGAGAATCTAATACGAAATACAATTGGGAATAAAGTTTTTTTACATTCGTCCTAAAAATGGGACGATTTACAAAAAAGTATTTGTGCATATTTTTTGTTCTCATTGGTATGAATATTTCTTCGGCACAAGATGAAGCTTTAGAGACACACGAGTTGAATTCATCCCTTGGTAATGTGAAAGGTTCTTTAATGACAAGTAGATTGGGTAAAAAGATTTATTCCTTTCGTGGTGTAAGATATGGTGAGCCACCGGTTGGTCAACGACGATTTCAGGTGAGGGACAATTTTTTTTTACTTCTATTCTAATTTTTATTTACTAAAACTTACTTTATTATACTTAGAAAATTTTATTTTTAATTCAAAAAAAGAAGTAGACAATCGAAAAAATATGTTTGAATCAAAAATATTTTATATTTGAATGAAACGTAATTTTTATTCAATCAAACTTTATTAGGTATTGAATTAAAATTATTGAGTTTTAATTTAAATATAATAATTTTTTATTGACTGTACAAAAATTATGTTTGATTCAAAAATATTTTTTTTAGCGACTACAAATAAAAAGAAAACGATGAAACACTGAAAAAAGGTAGTTGATTCATAAATGAACGAATTTTATTTTTGTTATTAAAATTATTTTATTTTATTATTAAATAAACATTTTCTTTGTTAAAATTTAATAATTTTTTTTAGTCGACTGAAAAATTATTTTTTAACTACATCAAAAAATAGTAAAATCAATTACAAAAATATTGTTAGCTTAACTAAAAAAAGTTATTAATTAAATAAAAAATTAAAAAGTCATTTAAGTTATTACTTTTCAATTCAACTGCAAACATTCTTAGAGTAAAAGTTATTAATGAAAAAAAACTAAAAAAGTTTTTAAAGTTACTAACTGCCCACTCAACATTTACATTTCTCTGCTAATTTATTTTCAGTGCATCAAATAAATATTTACTTGTTTATTATTTATTTTATTTTTATTTATTTACTTTCATAATCAATTATCAAGTAAATATCTAGTTAAGTCAAGTAATTTTGATTCAAATCAAATAAATTTTATTATTAAACCAATAAGTCAGGATTTTCACTAATAATTTCAGTAATTATGGGAAACTTTAATTGACAAAAATTAAAAATAATACAAACAAATATTTATTCGATGATGGACAAGTAATTATTTATTTGATTAAAATAATGTTTTTTTGAGTAAAATTCACAGTTTAAGTTAAGTAGCATTTTGAATAATAAAAA
Organism: Leptopilina myrica (nomen nudum); assembly: GCA_032872475.1. Classification (NCBI taxonomy): domain Eukaryota; kingdom Metazoa; phylum Arthropoda; class Insecta; order Hymenoptera; family Figitidae; genus Leptopilina; species Leptopilina myrica (nomen nudum). The sequence continues at coordinate 2,493,272 of CM065458.1, forward strand.
AACATAAAAACATAAAAATAGTAAAATATTAATAATAATAATAATAATAAAAATACAATTCTAATTAAACCATAAAACTTTGGAATCAAGTTCGTGTTAATTTGAATTTGCATTTAATTTTTTAATTACATTTGTCCGCAAAACGGAATGATGTGCAAATAAAATTATATTGTTTGATTACTTTGTGAAGAAAAAAATATTATGTAATGCAAGGGAAGTTGTATAATGTACCTTCCTTTTATCCTTATTTCCGAGTATAGCTCTACTTGATCAAGGAGATGAAAATGATTTTCCAATTTAATCAAAATGTTGCGCTGAAAAAAAAATTGAATTTAGTTCAAATAGCTGATTACTATTTTTTAATATCAAATAAACTATAATTTAGTAAAATAACTATAATCTAGTTGACTCAAGTTAAAATTATTTGATTCAATAATAATAAAAATCAATTGTTTGAATCTAATGAAAATAATTTGAATCATATAAGAATAATTCCATTCAAATAAAAATAAGTCTATTCAAATTAATCAATCTTTTTTTTTAGTGTAATAACAATTAAATTTATAATACAGTTAAATATTTAAGTGGTAGTAATTTTAATAATATATTCAGTCAAATTATTAATACAATCGATTAAATTTTATTAGAATATTTTATTCACTATGAATTAACAATATCAAATGTTTTTTGCTTATAAAAATTAATTAGCAAAATTTAGATTTTTGTATTCAAAAATTTCAATAAGAATATCAGATTAATATTAATTTTATTTTTTAAATAATATTTTTAATACTAATTTTGACTTAATTTTTAATTTAAAATAATAAAAAAAATTTGGAAACATGGACAAATTTTTCATATCAATATTGAACATTAAAAGAAGAAATAGAATGAAATAAATGTCTTTTTTAATGAATTCGGTAATTATTTTAATTTCATTCAAAAAATCATATTTCAAAGTCATATTTTAATTGTAGAGGATAATTGTTTTATTAATGCCTTTGAAAATAATGGAATGAATAGTAAATAGTTCCTTATAGAGAAAGAAAATTTTTCAAAAATATTAATTTCTATATAATCAATTATTATATTTGGTTAAAATAATTTGATTTTTAATATAGGTCATTCTTTACTTGAAATAATGTAAATTCTTCTTCACTGTAGTGAAACATTTTTATTTATATTCGTATTTTGATTGATGTACTGATTATTATTATTATTATTATTATTTATTTATTGATTTTTTAGTTTTCACTGAAAATTTTATTGATTGTTTATTGAAAATTTTATTAATTGTTCACTGGAAATTTTATTTATTTTTAACTGGAGAAAAAAATTAATTCGATTTCAATAACCGAGTACTCGACTATTATTTATAAATTAAATATTTACTTGAATCAAATAATTTTTATTCCAGTCAATTAAATGGTTGAATTCATGTTTGTTTTAAATACTGAAATTACTGTTTCAAATATACTAGTGATTTGAATTAAGTAAAATAAGTAAGTCCACAAGGTTTATCAACGAAAAAATTTATTAAATGTAATAAAACATTATTTTTAATTCAATTTTTAATTATATAACAATATTGCTATCAAAACATAAACATCAATTTTTTCGTTTAAATATTTTTTTTGTCAAAATTGATGCATTATTGTTAATTAATTTACTTAGTGAACAGTTTTTTTTCATTGATTAACGTTGTGGACTTCAACTTGGTAAGTATAAATTATTTGATTCAAAAAAATATTTATTTGAGAATAGACAGGATTTTGAAAATTTTGATTTTGAAATTCAAATAATTTACTAAAATTCAAATACATTTTTTATTGATGAACCAAAGTTTTTTTTGTTGTTAATCAAAAAGTTTACCGAATAGTCGGTAAATCCGAATAGTTTAATAGAACAGTTAAATTAGTAAGTTTACAGTAAACATTATCGAAATAATTAGTAAAAAAATTGTTTTTCCAAAAATTAAAAGAAAGCGATAGGAAATTAACAATTTTCATTGCATAATGAAGACCTTGACTGTGTCACGTACCCGCAACTTGTTACAAACAATATAAATACGATAAAATTATAAATTGAGAAAATGTCTAAAATTAAAAGAAAAAGATACGTCACACATGTCACAGGTACCGATTAATAAGAAGCTGCCTAAGAAACAACGAAAAGTATATCTTTATGACTTGGACAAGATGCGTAATAATTTTTAAAGTCTCATGCCAGCAGTTGTCTTAACAACTTCTTCCGTCGTGGTTCTTAAGGATCCTTTCAATGAATCACTTAGTGTCAATGTACAATAAATGCCCCATACACACATATATATATCTACACAAATATCTACACAAATGTACACACATAATATATGTATGAATTATTTTCGCCTTGAGGTAAATCGAGATTTACATATGTTTTATAAACAACGCTAAGTAGTTTTGATGTTTGCTTCAGTTAGTGCAATAATAGGAATTTACGTGAAAAATACGCGTTTCATTCAAATAAGTGACTAACACACAATACGTGTACGTATATATAAAGAAAATATGCAACAGGATCAAAGATTTAATTACTGCGCGAGATTAGTTCCGACTATTAACAAGATTACTTTTTACACGCGAAGAAAATGGACTTTTAATAGTTTTTCACATAATTTTGCAATCTTTATTCCTTCGCAAGTTTTATTTTCGCTGTATTTTTCTTTTTAGTTGGAGAAAAAACAAGGGAAAATAATATTTCATTGGCGATAAGAGAAATAATTAATGTATCAATATTTAGGGACCAAGAGAAATTTTTTGTTTGAGGCAAATATTATTTATTTGAGTCAAGTAAAATTGATTTGAATTGAAAAAATTGATTTAAACCAAATAAAATTGATTTGAACTGAAAAAATTTCTTTAAACCGCAAAAAAAATTGATTTGAAAGGAAAAAAATTATTTTTACAAAATATATAAATTGAAAAAAAATTTACTTAAACCAAGTAAACTGATTAGAACCAAATAAAATTGATTTAAACTGAAAAAAATTTATTTAAATGAAATAAAATTGATTTAAACTAAAAAAAATATACTTAAAGCTTATAAAATTTATTTGAATCAAATAGAACTTATTTGGATTGCAAAAAATTTATTGGAACCAAATAAAATTCATTTGAACTGAAAAAAATTTATTTGAACCAAATAAAATTCATTTAAACTGGAAAAAATTTATTTTTACAAAATAAAAATGATTTAATCTGAAAATAAATTTGATTTGCACAGAATAAAAATTATTTGAACGAAATAAAATTGATTTGAACTGGAAAAATTTTATTTGAACCAAATAAAATTCATTTAAACTGGAAAAAATTTATTTTTACAAAATAAAAATGATTTAATCTGAAAAAAATTTATTTTTACAAAATAAAAATGATTTAATCTGAAAAAAATTTATTTGAAACAAATAAATAATTTAGTCATCTCTGGGAAAAATAAACACTTATTTAACTCAAATAAAATATATTTGGTTTAAATTAAAATTTCCCTTTGGGTGCAAATTATATTTGATTAATCATTGTTAATAGAGGAAATCCCAAGAAAATAACTCTCGTCGGTAATTTTTTTTTTTTGAATAAAAAATAATTAACATATCATTAAACGAGTAAACTTATGCAATGTACGCAAGCAATGGTAACAATTTCAAAGGGACCAGAATTCTTTTCACGATTTTCCAATGAACAAATTGTATTATTGTTGATTTAGTTGAATGAACATGACCAAAATGAATTGAAAATAGGTCAATAATTGTTTAGCGTCGTGCGCATTTTTTTCTTCTTTTTTTTCTTCTTTTTTCATTCGTTACTTTGTACTTAGAATTTTTTTTTCATCATCGCCATTTTGTAATCGTCGAAGGTTATTAAAAAATAGGAACAAGGATTATATTCATAAAAATAATCGCAAACAATAAATAATTATTTAGGTTAATTATTATTTATATTATATTATTTTAATTATGTGTTGAAAAATTAATTTATTGTTATTAGACGTCACTATTATTACTATTATTATTATTATCAGTTTTATTTTAACTTCTTTTGTAATTTCTAAAACTATTTCTTTAATTAGAATTTTATAAAAATTGTAAAAAAGTTGAATCATAAATAAAAAATTAATTAACTCATTTTCTAATATTATTTTAATTTTCACGTCAAGTGTTGAATGTTAAGTGAAATAAGTAAAAATTATAATTTTTAAGCAACTACCTTCTTTTTTTATTTTTTAATGATAAATAAAAAAAAATTTATTTTATTTTTTATTTTTTATTATTTTTCCCAAGTTATCACTTGGCCACTATTTAACATATGTGATTAATAATTATCAATCATTATTATTTTTGATAATTATTAATCACATATTTACATTTTTTATGTTTTTAGATTTTATTTAACATTTGATAATTTATTATTTTGAAAGTGAAAAAAAAATTTGTCGAATACGTCAAAACTTAATTATCATATTCTAAAAGCAGGTAAAAAAACATTTTCCAGGTGATATGTGTAAAAAGATATTTTAACTCGTAAAATGTAAAGCGAAGAGTTGCGACAACTAATTCTTTCGTTGTTTGAAATGAGTAATTATAAGATAAGAGTAATGTTTTCCAGGAAACAAATTTTTTGTCAACTGTTAACAATTTAATTTAACGATCGATTGAATGTTTATTATTATTAGTTAATCAAACGTCGCATATATTAATTATTATGGTATTTGCATTTAATTTTTTAAATTATTTATAACAACTATTGATTTTTAATTTATTTTTATTAAGAGATTATTTGATTTTAGGATTTATATTTTATTTGTTTATTTAAATTTCAAATTTGTATTTTATTTTGTTTTTTTCGTAATTGGATTTTAAATTTTATGATTTAAATATCACATTTTTATTTAATTTACAAAATTGAATTCAATTAGTTTATTTAATTTCTAAAATTAAATTTAATTAGTTTATTTAATTTCCAAATTTTTATTTGCTTTATTTAGTTTAATATTCATATTTTAATTTTATTCGTTTGTCCTCAATTTTCAAATTCAATTTTCATTTTTTTTGTTTATGTAATTTACAAATTTTAATTTTCGTTATTTATTTAATTTTCAGAATTAAATTTCATTTTTCTATTTAATTTACCTAATTTAATTTCATTAGTTTATTTAAGTTAATTAAATTAGTTCATTAGTTTATTTCCAAAATTAAATTTAATTAGTTTATTTAACTTACAAAACTAAATTTAATTAGTTTATTTCATTTCCAAATTTTTATTTGCTTTGTCTATTTTAATATTCATATTTCAATTTTATTCGTTTGTCCTCAAATTTGAATTTGAATTTTTTTTATTTATTTAATTTACAAATTTTAACTTTCGCTATTTATTTAATTTCCAGAATTAAATTTCATTTTTCTATTTAATTTCCAGAATTTAATTTTATTTTTCTATTTAATTTCCAGAATTTAATTTAATTTGTTATTTAATTTCTAGATTTAAATTTCACTAGTTTATTTAAATTCTAGATTTTAATTTTTTATTTAGGTACTTATTTTAGTTTCCAAATTTAAAATGTCATTAATTAAATTAAATTCCAAATTTTAATTTTATTTATTCGTTTAACTTTGCATGTTTTTTTTTTGAAAACAAAATAATTAACTTTTAATTATTTATATTTTATTTTCTCAGCCAGCTGAACCAGTGAAAGCGTGGACAGAAGTTTTCGATGCCTCACAAGAGGGACCAGCATGTCCTCAACCAGGAGATATAGTAACTTCGGAGGATTGCCTTCGATTAAATGTCTATACAAATGAGGTATGGAATTTTATGGAAATTTATAGATAAATATAAATAATAAAAAATATTTTTATAAAATATATTAAAAGTTTTAAATTAAAATAGTATTTATAAATTTATATTAAAAATTTTGAACTAAAAAAATATCTACAAATTTATACTATCTATAAATTTATATTAAAAATTTTAAATTAAAAAAATTTGGATAAATGTATATAAATTAATTATGCAAATTAAATAGAATTTTGATTTAATTAAATTTTGATATAAAAAGGAATTAATTTTCAGTTGCCTGACAAGGATAAAGAAGTGAAGAAACCAGTAATTGTCTTCTTTCATCCGGGTGGTTTCTATGTTCGATCTGGACAGAGTCATTTGGATGGTCCCGAATATTTATTGGACAAAGAAATTGTTCTAGTCACTGTAAACTATCGTCTTGGTTCATTAGGTAAAGTTAATTGAAAAAAATAATTAAAATAAATAACACGAAAAAAAAATAAAAATTAATAAAACGATAAGAAGTAACAAAATTAAGGAAATAAAAAATTAAAATTGATAAAACGATAGAAAAAACAAAAGTAAGTAAAAAACAAAATTAAAATTGATAAAACGATAAGAAATAAGAAAATTAACAAGACCATAGAAATGACAAATTTAAAGAAATAAAAAAATTAAAATAAATAAATAAAATTGGACAAAATAAATGAAAAAGAAATAAAATAAATAAAAAAGAATTTGAATGCCAATTATTGAATTATCAATTTCCAACGACTAAAAATTTAAAAATTAAATCGAGCGCAGGTTTCATGAGCACTGGAGATTCACTTCTTCCGGGAAATCTTGGACTCAAAGATCAAGTGGTGGCATTGCGTTGGATTAGGGACAATATCAAGGAATATGGCGGTGATCCTGATTCAGTGACAATAACTGGCTACAGTGCAGGAAGTTGGAGTGTCTCATTGCATTTGGTGTCGCCAATGTCGAAGGGATTATTTCACAGGGCAATTGCAATGAGTGGTTCGGCTATTTATCAAAAACCCCTTCCAATGGAGCAGAAAAATTTGGCAATAAAGCAAGCTGAAATTTTGGATTGTCCCACTGACACCGTTGGTAATATGCTAATCTGCATGAATACAAAAACAGCCGACGAATTCGCCAATTCCCTCTCGCAATTTTTCGTAAGTTTTTTTTCCTCCTTTTTTCTCAAATTATATTTTCGATTTTTATTATTTTTCTCATCTTTATCTTTGTCTAACAAAAAATCTATTTGCTGCAAAAATTATTTTTATTACAATTTATTAATAATGAATAATTAAAAATAATAATTTATCTAAATGTAAATTTTGATTAGTTATTTTTTAAATTTGAATTAGTTGAAATTACTATTATTTATTACTATTTCTAATCTATTTTTAATCTATTTTTAATCTATTTTTAATCAAAAATTTTAACTAACTAAAATTTAAAGAGAATACTCTCTAAATTTGAATTAGTAAAAATCTTTACTAAATTTAAATTAGTGACTAATTAATTGGAATTAATAAATTTTACTTATAAATAGTTATTTCTATTAATTTTTTAATAAATTTTACTAATAAATAGTTATTTCTATTAATTTTTCAGTAAAATTTACTAATTCAAAAGCAAACAGTCAGTCACTAATTTAAATTAGTAAACATTTTTACGAATTCAAATTTAGAGTGTAAAATCGATAAAAATTAAATTCTAAAACAAATTTTTACACTAAAATTAATGTTTTTGACAATAAAAATTTTTTGTGGAAAAAATTTAGGAGTGGCACGGTGATCCAATTTTGGTATGGACCCCGGTTATAGAGCCGGAAGTGAATGGAGTCGAAAGATTCCTTCCGGACGACCCAGTGAAATTGATAAAAGAGGGCAATTTTTCACAAGTGCCCTTCATTGCTGGATTTAATAAAGACGAATTCGGTGGAGTTAGTTTGTGTAAATACTCTCAAAATTATATATTTTATATTATTATTATTATTAATATTAATGAAAAAAAAAAATTGACTGATATTATTTATTGAGAACAAAAAATTATTGGATGCATTTTTTTGTGCCAGTACCCAAAGCTGAGGCGAAGAAGGGAAATTTTTCACTTTTCGACGATTGGAATAAAAATTGGGAGACCATTGCTCCCATTAGTTTCCTGTACGAGAGAGACACAAACAGATCGAAGGAAATTAGCAAGGAATTGTACAAATTTTATCATCATGACAAACCAATTAGTGTCGATAATCTCCAAGGAATTGCCGATGTAAGTCGAATTGGAAAATATTTTATTTTTTTATATTTGAAATTGGAATTCAATTTTAAATTATAATTATTTGTCGAGACAAATTTTGTTTCGGATTTAGTTTTTGAAATATATTTATTTAATTTATTTAATTCATTTTATTTATATTATTTATTATTTATTTTATTCGTTATTAATTAATTTTGATTTCTTAATTTCTTCCGTTAATTTATTTAATTTATTTATTTTATTTTGCAATAAAAAGGCCAAAATATTAATATTTTGTAGACATTATTTTGTATTTGTATATAATTATTTATTTTTTTATTACAAATGATTTAAAATCGGTTTTAACAAAAAGCAAGTAAACAATTATTTAGTTATTATAGCTATTATTTATATTTATATTATTATTTTTTTTTAAATCTTGATTTAATTTATATTTTTAGCTCTATTGCGATGGCGTGATTGCGTATTCCGAACATCGACTGGTCAACTTATTGGCATCATCATCGAAGATGCCAATTTATTATTATCATTTTATGTATCAAGGAAGATATAGTCACGTAATGGACCCCGAAACACAAAAGCCTTACGGTAATTTTCCTCCAAAAAAATTATTAAAATAGTTTTCAAAAAATTTAAGCAGTGAAAAAATGCAATAAAGTAACTTTCAGTGAAGTAGCAAAATATTATGTCATGAATTTTTGTGTTTTTTTTAATTAATAATCTTCAAGAGTTTTTACTCCATTGTTAATATTTTTATTGTTAAAATTAAATATTTGTAGTAAATATTCAAATTAATAATAATAATAATATTAAATTTTATTATATTATATTAAATATTTGTGTTAAATATTTCAATTAATAATAATAATTAATTTTATTTTCCTATATTAAATATTTGTAATAAATATTCAAATTAATAATAATAATAATAATAATATTGAAAAATAATTTTAATGCCATGAAAATAATGTTCGTGAAAAATTCTGGGAAAATTCAAATAATATTAGGTAATATTAACGATTTTTAATAAATACTTAAATTATTATTAATTAATTACAATAAAAATATTTTTTTCATAGAAATATTAATTAATTATTTTTTTTCACCATCTTCAATTATTTTACAGGCGTCTCACATCACGACGATTTGCTGTATCTTTTTTACATAAAGCAATTTCCATTCTTCAAAGAAAATGATCCAGAATTAACGACAGTCGAGCGAATGACGGCAATTTGGGAGAATTTCGCCAAAACTGGCAAACCAATTCCCGAAGGCAGTGACTTATTTAAAAATGTAACTTGGAATGAATTCACATCGGAAAATAAACGCTATTTGGAAATTAGTAATGAACTCACAATGAAGGATGGTGTCATCAATCCTGAAAGAATGAATCTCTGGGACAAACTTTTCCCCTTGTAACTTAAAAACAAAAATAAAAAATCAATAAAAATTCACCAAACTGATAATAATTACATAATAATTTAAATGCATCGCTTTCTGTATATATTGTTTTATATTTTCGATATGCTATTATTTGTTATATGTAAAAAAAATACTATTTTATATAATAATAGATAAAAGTAAATCAATTTTTTTCACACTTAATATAAATGAATAGTGTAATGAAAATAAATTTGACAGAAAAGGAAAAATTGCAGAATAGAATTCATTTTTTAGTAATTACCAGAATTTTCAATTATCGTTTTTACCTTTTGTAGTTTTTTCGAATATTTCCTACTTTTTCAATTTCTATATTAATTTTCTTTTACTTCTTCTATTAAATTTTTTCCACTTTGTATTTTTATTATTTTTTTGTTTTAGTAGCTTTTCTATTCGAGAGGGAAATTATTTTTATTTATCACTTTGTTAAATTGTTTTGTTGAAAATAAATCTCTTTTTTTATTTTACTTCTTTTTCTTCTTCTTCTTTTTTTCTTCAACATTTTTCTCTTTAGATTTTCTAAATTCTTTTTCTATTGTGGCTTTTCTATTTGATACAGTAAATTATTTTCATTTATCCTTTTTTCCCTTATTAAAAATAATTCGAACAATCAGAAGAGCATAATTAAAAGAATTAGTCTATAAAAAATACAAAATAATGAATATTTTTCGCTTATCGTTTAGTTCTAGCAGTAAGAATACCTAAATAAAATGATGAATATAAAAAAATAAATCCGAATAAAATAACATAAAAATATAAAAAATTTAGACGCGATGAATAAAAAAAAATGATTGATGAAATTTTACAATTACGTCCTTGTGACCCAAGAAAATTACTAGTTCTCATACAATAAAAGTAAATTGAGTCAATTTTCGAATCTGAATGCGAAGTTGAATTAAGTAATTGAAAGAAGTCAAGGAAAGAGATTATTTAACGTGTTTCTGTATAAAACAAGGAAATAAGAATATAAGAATATAATAATAATTATAGTAATGATAAATATAATAAATAATAATATAATAATAAATAATAAAAATAGCTTTAAAAAAATAAGTAACAAGTAATAACCAAAAATAGAAATAAAAATCATTTTTATAATTCTATTCCAAATTTTTTTAAGATACAACATTTTAACAAACATACAGGATAATTTTTCGAGAAAAAAGTTATAATTTTTAAATATTTTATGTAATCGAATTATAATTATTAACAGGGAAGAATAATGTTCGGTAATATTTTAAGAAATAAATATTTTTCCTCTTCATTTTGCCACACATTTATTATGAATCATCGTATTTGTGTAATTTTTTCTTATATAGACAACTATATAACTGTCAAAGGAGGATAAATTAAGTACATATATTTTTTAAAAGCAAAGCAAACATTTTTTATTATTGTATTTTTTTATTTGTAAAATTAGCACTCTAATGAGCTATACAAACTTCTTGGTCTATAAAAAGAATAATCGAATAAAAGTTTTGAAAGCCTGAATTTACTATGTGATAAAAAAATTGTTTTTCTTCAAAAATCTCTACTTTTTAAAGTAAATTAGGTCAGATGGAATTTTTGGCGAATTTTATTGTAATTTAACAAGATAAAATTAATCATATTATATGTTCATTAATATTTAAATAAAAAGATTTATTATTATTTCGAATAATATTATATTTATATAGTTTATTATATTAGTATAATATAACTAATTATTAGCAGTAAAATATTATTTTTAGTATTTTAGTTTTTTACCCTTAAAAAAATTTTATTAAAGGTAAATATTATTCTGACAAAAAACAATTGTATAGACATCGACAAAGTTTTCCTTGTTGGAAAAAAATATATATACATTATTATTTTTTGCACTTTTGCGGTAACTGACGGTTTGACGGTAATATACAAAAAAAAAAGAATTGAGTATATTTTCCATCACGAGAAAATTTATAATTAAATAAAATTAAAACCGATGTGAATCCCTATTCTAATCGATTTCAGTTATTTAATCAGTAAGTTTTTTTCTAGTTATAAATAATAAGATTATTTCACTATTTCCATTTGTTTCAATATTCAATAAAACTTTCCTTATTGAAGACAATCTATTCACTTGATATTTGTTCTTCTAGTACTTTTGAGTTTTGACCCAATCGTCTGATTATTTTCATTCCATTCTCTCGGTAATTAAAACAACTAAATATAAAAAAATTGTATTAATTAAAAAAATTAAATTAATTGTAAATTATTTTTAAAAAAGTAAAAACTGTGTATAAATTCAAATGAAGGGTTAAAAATTGTGGAATAAAATTACTTTGGGAGTATTTTTACATTCGAGAGTGTAAATTAAAAATGAAAAAAACAGTGTCCATTTTTTTGTATACTCTGGTTTTATTTTGTAATTTTTATGCTGTATTCACGGAAGAGGATTTAAGTGTCAAAATAAATGATCTCGGTCGAGTTAAAGGCTCTTTTTTAACAACAAGATTGGGCAAAAAAATTTTCTCCTTCCGTGGCGTGAGATATGCTGAACCACCGACTGGAAAACTTCGCTTTCAGGTGAAAGAGTCTGAAATTAATTTTGCTTTTCCAAAATTAATATAATTCTTACCACTAAAACTTTCAAATTGTTATCTAACTTTTTAAAGTTAATTGTATTTATTTTTATTTAATTTTTCATAATTATTTTATAGTAAGTCTTCAAATTAATTTATAGTAATTGATATTTTTTTTAATTCACACACTGAGGAAATTTTTTTTTTCTAAAAATCTGTAGCCAAGGAAAAAAATTTTTGAATTAAATACATTTAATAAAAAAAAATGACAAATTAAATTAAATATGTAACAATTACAAATCACAATTTGTATTCAATCAAACTCTACTTAAAGTTACTTAATAATTATTATTTATTATTATCATTTATTAATTGTTATTATAAATTTTTTTATTTAAAGCCACCTGTACCTGTAAAGCCATGGAATGAAGTGTTCGATGCCTCCAAAGAGGGTCCAGCGTGTCCTCAGCTTAATTACATAATTATGTCGGAAGATTGTCTTCGACTAAATGTATACACGACCAAGGTAATTCTAATATGTTAATAAAAATAAAAAAACTATCTAATAACTAATTTTTATTTTATAATTTTACTTTATGCTTTTAATGACTTTAGCTACCAACTGAAAATGACAAAACAAAAAGGCCAGTTATTGTTTTTATTCATCAAGGGGGATTTTTCTCCTATTCTAGTCAAAGCGAACAATTTGGACCCGAATATTTACTTGATCGAGATGTCGTCTTGGTTACCATTAATTATCGAATCGGCTCATTAGGTATTTAAAAAAAGAGGGATTTATTTTTTATTATAAAGTTATTATAAATTTATTAATTTATTTTTATGTATCATCAATATTTCCTTATTAACTTATGATAAAAATGATACAGAAAAGGTTTTAAAAAAAGGTATTTAAAAAATTATAATAACCTTTTTTTTACAATTTTTCAAATTACAGAAAATTACTGTTTTCTTAAATAATAATTAGCTAATATAAAATAATGTTTATTCTTCGCAATGAAACTAGGATTTCTGAGTGCCGAGCATCCGAGATTGCTGGGAAATATGGGATTGAAGGATCAAGTAATTGCTCTTCGATGGATAAAAAAGAATATCAATGTCTTTGGTGGGGATCCAAATTTGGTGACAATTAGCGGATACAGTGCAGGATCGTGGAGTGTAACAATGCATTTGGTGTCACCAATGTCCCGAGGATTGTTTCACAGGGCAATTTCAATGAGCGGAGCTGTCACTTATCAAAAATTATTGGGCACCAATCAGAAAGACATGGCCATCAAGCAGGCAGAATATTTCAATTGTTCCACTAAGTCCGTGGATGAAATTGTCGATTGTCTGCAAACGGTACCAGCTCAGGACATTGCAAATTCAATGCCTATATTTTACGTACGTTTAAATGAAAATATTTTTTTAAAAACAATTTTACTTTATTTCTTCGTCTTATTTCCCTTCGGGGAAATACTTTCAGTATTAGTGGAATCCAACTAAAACATTAATAAAATGTTATTAAAAATTAGTAACTAAATAAGTAAATTGTTTGGTTATTAAATTATTTTGACTATTTTTAGTTATTTTTAGCTTAATTTTTAAAAAATTCTGTTCTTCAGTATTTTACAATAATATATTTTCAAAAAATTTTCTCCTTAGGAATGGTATAGAGAACCAGTTCTAAAATGGGCCCCGGTTGTAGAACCGGAAGTAAATGACGTTGAAAGATTTCTTACGGAGGAACCAGTGAATTCTATAAGAGAAGGAAGAGTTGCTCCAGTTCCGGTTATTGGTGGTGTCAATAAAGATGAATTCGCCAGTTTAATTGTGTGTAAGTAAACAAAAAAAAAGTGAAATAAAAATGAAATTAATGACTCGAAGGAGTAATTTTTTTATTATTAATATTCTCCTTAAATTTGAAGTAGTAAAAAATGTTTACTAATTATAATATTTTAAATAAGTTCTTCTTATTATTATTGTTCTTATTCTTATTATTCTCTTCGTTTATAATATTTATTTTTTTATTATTCCAGATCCAACTGAATTGGCCCGAGAAGGAAATTCGACTTTCTTGGATCAATGGAATTCCGATTGGAATCATATTGCTCCGATAAGTTTTCATTACGAAAGAAATACATCAAGAACCGAATGCATTAATAGGGAATTAAAAAAATTTTATATAAATAATCATGTCACTTTGGAAAATATTGGTGGAATAGGAGAAGTAGGCTTTATGCAAAATTTCATTTTAATTGTCAAATATTTCTTTTGTTTTATCATTTAAAGATTGGAAGTTTCTTCTGATTTTTAGAATTTTTATATATTTTACAGTTGTATGCAGATTCTTTAATAAAGTTTTCTGAGCATCGATTCATTAATTTATTGTCAGCATCGTCGAAATTCCCGGTTTACTATTATCATTTCACCTATCAAGGAAGATACAGTCACGTTGTCTGGAGCGACACTAAAAAACCCTTTGGTAATGCTAAGGACTTTGAAAATTTACTTATTTTACTTATTTACTTATTTTATTTGTTTTTTTTATTCCTTTTTTTTGCATATTCTATTTATATCTTTGCCATATTTATTAACAGTTCATAATTTTTTAACAGGTGTTTCACATCATGATGAATTAATGTACATATTTTATTTGTCACGATTTCCAAAATTCGTCGAAGGCGATCCAGAAATAGTGATGGTGGAAAAGATGACGGCGATTTTTGAAAATTTTGCCAAAACTGGAGAACCAATTCCCAAGGATAATTCATTATTTGATAATGTCAGTTGGAAAAAATTCACACCGCAGCAAAAACGTTATTTAGAAATTAATAATAGTTCCATGATTATGAAAAATGGAGTTATTAATCCGGAACGAATGAAATTGTGGGACAGACTATTTCCATTGCCACCAATACATAAAAATTCTCACAACTGCTAATTTTGAATGTGTATAAAAAAAATTTGAACTTTTAACAATCAATCATTTTTTTTACTAATTTTTTTTTGTTTACTAATGTTTTTTTTACTAATTTTTTTCTCTACAAATTTCGCACATTAGAGTAAATAATTAATTATTCTAATATCAAATATTTTTTTACCAATCCGTAATAAAGAAATTCAAGACTTTTTCCTTTTTCATAAAAATGTAAAAACCTAATTTTATTTTAACTTTCGTGACAGTAGTAAAAAATGTAAAATGTTATTTTAAATCTTGACTGAATTTATAATTACAGGAATTTCCATTGCTTTTAATTATTTAATCAGCAGATGTTTACATTTTCTATTTAAATATAGTATACGATTATTTCTTTATTTTTAATTATTTTCACAAAAGTTTTCCTTGTTGTAAAAAGTATATAATCTCTTCACTCGATATTTATTATTTTAGTACTTTTGCCGCACTCGTCTGATTACTTTCATTTCATTCTCTCGGTGTTTTAACAACTGAATTTTAAACTAATTGTAATTTATTATTATTATTATTAAGAAAACCGTACTTTTTTCAAATGAAGAATTAAAAATTGTGCCCAATATTTACGTGCTTGTATTTTTACTTCCGATTCGGAAAATTAAAATGGCAAAAATAGTGTTTCACTTTCTGTATATTCTTGTTTTGTTTTGTAATTTTTACGATGCATTTGCGCATGAGAATTTAAATGTCAAAATAAATGACCTTGGGCGAATTAAAGGCTCTCTGAAAACAACGAGATTGGGTAAAAAAATTTTTTCCTTTCGCGGTATTAGATATGCTGAGCCACCGACTGGAAAACTTCGCTTTCAGGTGGGCGAGTTTTTAATTTGAATATAATTTTTTTGAAATTAATTTAGTAATTAATATTGTGACTACTACTACTGCTACTACTAAAATAATTAATTTTTAAATCTTTTAATTAATATTTGCAAATTAATTTAATAATCAATAGAGTAGAACTGGTAGAGTAATTTTTTAATCTCTTATTTAATTTTTTAAAATAAATTTAGTAATTTTTACCTTTCACAATTAAAAGAGCAGAGCTACTGAAATAATTTTTTAATCTTTTATTTAATTTTTTAAAATTTATTTCGTAATTAATACCTTTTTAAATTAATAGTGCAGAGCTAGTAAACTTATTTTTCAATCTTTTAGTTAGTTTTTGCAAATTAATTTAGTAATTAATATCTTTTGAATTTAATAGAGCACAGAGCTATACTAAAATCATTATTTAATTTTTTATATAATTTTTGCAAATTAATTTTGTAATTTATAACCTTTTTAAATTAATAGAGCAGATGAGTAGGGTGAAAAAGGCATGGAGTTGGTTTAAAAGAATTATTTGAGTATTTAATTTTGGTTAATTATTTTTTAAATATAAAGCCACCTGTACCTGTAAAGCCATGGAATGAAGTGTTCGATGCCTCCAAAGAGGGTCCAGCATGTCCTCAGCTTAATTATACAATTATGTCTGAAGATTGTCTCCGACTAAATGTATACACGACCAAGGTAACTACAATATGTTCAAAAAAAATTATAATTAAAAATTAAAAAATAACATAAATATTTTTTTTCATTGCTGCAGATTTAATGATTTTGTAACAATCAATAAAATAAATAAAAGTTAAAATTAATTATTAATATTAATTAATTTAATATCAAATTTTTATTCCCAAACTTTATTTAATGTTTTTAATGGTTTTAGCTACCATCTGAAAATGACAAAGTAAAAAGGCCAGTTATTGTTTTCATCCATCCTGGAGGATTTTTCTCTTATTCTGGTCAAAGCGACCAATTTGGACCCGAATATTTACTTGATCGAGACGTTGTCTTGGTTACCATTAATTACCGAATCGGCTCCTTAGGTATTTAGAGTGATTTATTTGTTATTTTATTAATATTAGAAGAAGTACAAAAAATACTGAATGCGCAAATTTTGCTATAAAGAATGAATATACAAATTAAATCGATTTAGAATATTTTATAATTTATAGTTATAATTTAATTTTAACACCTGATTGAAATAATTTGTAAGTTAATTAATGGATTTTAAAAATAAAGGATTTTTGAGTGCCGACCATCCGAGATTGCTGGGAAATATGGGATTGAAGGATCAAGTGACTGCTCTTCGGTGGATAAAAAAGAATATCAATGTCTTTGGTGGGGATCCAAATTTGGTGACAATTAGCGGATACAGTGCAGGATCGTGGAGTGTAACAATGCATTTGGTGTCGCCAATGTCGCGTGGATTGTTCCACAGGGCAATTTCAATGAGCGGAGCTGTCACTTATCAAAAATTGTTGGGCACCAATCAGAAAGACATGGCCATCAAGCAGGCAGAATATTTCAATTGTTCCACTAATTCTGTGGATGAAATTGTCGATTGTCTGCAAACGATACCAGCTCAAGATATCGCAGATTCAATGCCCACAGTATTTTACGTACGTTCTAATAATAGAAATAATTATTTGAACCGTTTGTGTTGCACATTAAAGATTAAATTTTTTTGTTTGGTTTTAATCTTATTCCATACATCACCGACGAAAATTTAATGTTTTACACTAAACATTTATTGAAGTGGGACTGTGGGATATTTCAATCTTAATACAATTTTTTTTACTAACTTTTGCAAGTAAATACAAAATACTCCGATGTTTAAAAAAAAATTTTCAATAATCTTTAATACATTTGTACGAAAGTTTTGATTCTGTATGGGATGATTGTTTTTCAAATGTTTGTAGTTCTTTTTCCTTAACTTTTCTATTTTAGTTTTTAACATTTTACAATGGTTTTTCACCAAACTTTTCTCTTTAGGAATGGTACGGAGATCCTGTTTTAAAATGGACCCCAGTTGTAGAGCAGGAAGTAAATGGCGTTGAAAGATTTCTTACGGAGGAACCTGTGAATTCTATAAGAGAAGGAAGAGTTGCTCCAGTTCCCGTTATTGGTGGTGTTAATAAAGATGAATTCGCAGGGGTAATTGTGTGTAAGTAAAAACAAAAAAATTGTTTTTCTATTTTGTTTCCAAATTCAATAATATAAATATTATATTATTTATTATTGTTTTTATTCCAGTTCCAATTGAATTTGCCCGTGAAGGAAATTCGACTTTTTTGGATCAATGGAATTCCGATTGGAATCATATTGCTCCGATTAGTTTTCAATTCGAGAGAAATACATCAAGAACACAATGCATTAGTGATGAATTAAAAAGATTTTACATAAATAATCATGTCACTTTGGACAATATTGGAGGGATTGGAGAAGTAATTAATCTTTTTGGAAGATTCCACTGTTGTTGCTAAATACTATTTTGTGAATATTTGTTCAGAAAAAATTTTATTGTAATTTTCTTAATTTCTATATTTCAGCTTTATTCGGATGCTCTCATCATTTTCTCCGAGCATCGATTTATTAATTTATTATCGAAATCGTCAAGACATCCGGTTTATTATTATCATTTCACCTATCAAGGAAGATACAGTCACGTTGTCTGGCACGACACAAAAAAACCCTTTGGTAATGATTTTTTAAGTTCATTCATTTTAATTGTTTTATTATTTTTGTCAACTTCACGGAGAAAAAGCATTGTTAAGTTGACAAAAAAATTGTTAATATAAAATAAACAAATTTCTTTGTTCTCCTAACAATTCAAATTTTTTCCAATAACATTAAATCTGTTACACAAAATTAGTTCTATATTAACACTGACTTTTTTCTCTGTTAATTTTCTTATTTTATTTAATTCAGTCAATTTCTGCAGTTATTTTCTTTTATTTATAATGTATTCCACAATTTTTTTTTTCAAGTAATGATTGAAATTATTACCCATTTTTTCAATTTTCTTACATAATTATTTATTTATACTTATTTACATGTGATAATTATTTCAACAGGTGTTTCACATCACGATGAATTAATGTACGTATTTTATATGTCGAAATTTCCAAAATTCGTCGAAGGCGATCCAGAAATAGTGATGGTGGAAAAGATGACGGCGATTTTTGAAAATTTTGCCAAAACTGGAGAACCAATTCCTAAGGATAATTCATTATTTGAAAATGTCAGTTGGAAAAAATTCACACCGCAGCAAAAACGTTATTTGGAAATTAATAATAGTTCCATGATTATGAAAAATGGAGTGATCTATCCTGAAAGAATGAAATTGTGGGACAGACTATTTCCATTGCCGCCGAGTCGTAAACATTCTCACAACCGCAAGCACTGAATGATTATAAAAATAATTTTGTACTTTGAAAATAAATAATTTATGCTGATTCTAATTTTTTCTTCTGTAAATTTCCACTGCGATACTTATAATTAGATTTAAAATTATATATTTAATTATATCTATTATCATTAGATATTTTATATTAATTTCAATTCTTTAGGTTTTAATGTTAATACGCGATTAATATAATTATTATTTTGAATATTGACTATAATTGTAGGAATTTATGTCGCTTATAGTTATTTAATTAGTAGATGTTTTCTTTTTATTTAAATAGTACACAATTATTTCTTTCTTTCTTTTTATTTACGCAATGTTTCCTTGTTGATAAAAGTATTTATCACTCGATATTTATTATTTTAGTTGTTTTGTTGTCCTCGGTAAATTACTCTTGTTACGTTCTCGCAATTTCAAATAACTAAATTTCAAATTATTGTAATAGTTAAAGAAAAATAGTAAATTTTTCAAATGAAGAATTAAAAATTGTGCCTAATATTTACGTGCTTGTATTTTTACTTCCGATACTGAAAATTGAAATGGCAAAAATATTGTTTCATTATCTTTATGTTCTTGTTTTGTTTTGTAATTTTTACGATGCATTTGCGCATGAGAATTTAAATGTCAAAATAAATGACCTCGGGCGAATTAAAGGCTCTCTGAAAACAACGAGATTGGGTAAAAAAATTTTTTCCTTTCGTGGTATTAGATATGCTGAGCCACCGACTGGAAAACTTCGCTTTCAGGTGGGCGAGCTTTTAATTAGAATATAATTTTTTAAGATTAATTTAATTATTACTACTATTTTTAAAATATTGTTACCTTAATTAATAACTTATTTAATTTTTTTTAATTAATTTAAAGCAATTTTTTTAATTCATTTAGTAATTAATATATTTCTAAATTAATTCACTGAGAGAAAAATTTGTTTCCAAAAATATGTAGCCAAGCAAAGAAAAAGTTGAATTAAATATATTTTATATAATTGAATTAAACGTAATTTCTATTGTAATAATTTTCTATTTATTAATTCTACTCTAATTTACTTAATTTTGGTTAATTATTTTTTAAATATAAAGCCACCTGTACCTGTGAAGCCATGGAATGAAGTATTCGATGCCTCAAAAGAGGGTCCAGCATGTCCTCAGCTCAATTATATAATTATGTCAGAAGATTGTCTTCGACTAAATGTTTACACGACCAAGGTAATTTTAATATGCAGAAAAATCGAGATATTCATAAAATTTTTTATTTTGTAGCTTCATTTACGTTTTTATTTTCTATGTTTTCAGCTACCAACTAAAAATGACAAAGTAAAAAGGCCAGTTATCGTTTTTATTCATCCAGGAGGATTTTCCTCCTATTCAGGTCAAAGCGACCAATTTGGACCCGAATATTTACTTGATCGAGACGTCGTCTTGGTTACCATTAATTTTCGAATCGGCTCATTGGGTACTTTTAAAAAAAGAGTGATTTCTTTTTTATTTAATTAATATTAGAACCAGTACGAAAAGTACTAAAATGGAAATTTTCGCTAGAAGGATGAATGTAAAATCTAATTATTTCAGAGTATTTTATAGTAGCTCTTAATAATTTAATTACAAGACCTGATTGAAATAATTTGTAGTTTAATTGATTCGGTATTTTACTTGTGTCATAATTTGGAAAATTTATAATTTAATAAAAAGTAAAAAAAAAGAATTTGTAATTATAACACCTGATTGAAATAATTTGCAAGTTAATTAATGGAATTTAAAATTAAAGGATTTCTGAGTGCCGATCATCCGAGATTGCTGGGAAATATGGGATTGAAGGATCAAGTGATTGCTCTTCGATGGATAAAAAAGAATATCAATGTTTTTGGTGGGGATCCGAATTTGGTGACAATTACTGGATATTGCACAGGATCGTGGAGTGTAGCAATGCATTTGGTGTCGCCAATGTCACGTGGATTGTTTCACAGGGCAATTTCAATGAGCGGAGCTGTCACTTATCAAAAATTATTGGGTACCAATCAGAAAGACATGGCCATCAAGCAGGCAGAATATTTCAATTGTTCCACTAATTCTGTGGATGAAATTGTCGATTGTCTGCAAACGATACCAGCTCAGGATATTGCAAATTCACTCCCTATATTTTTGGTACGTTTCAGTAGAAATTCTGTTCAAAACAACATTTTGTATTTTAAATTTTTTCTAAAGAATCTAATTCTTTTCTAGTTTTGTTATTATTTTTTGTATTTCTTAAAAATGTTGTTTTGAAATGCTTCTGGTTCTATTTAGCTTAACTTTTAAACTCTCGCATAGTTTAATCTTTACACAATTTTTACAATTTTTACTAAACATGGCAAGTAAATACTCCGAAGTTTGGAAATGAATCTTTAATAATTTTTAATAAATTTTGGGTTCTGTATGGGATGTTAGTTTTTCCAATGTTTACAGTTCTTTTTCTGAACTTTTCTACTTTAATCTTTACACAATTTTTACTAATCATTGCTAGTAAATACTCCGAAGTTTGTAAATAAATCTGTAATAATCTTTAATCATTTTTGGTTCTGTATGAGATGTTTGTTTTTTTAATGTTTATGGTTCTTTTTCTTAACTTTTCTATTTTTGTCTTTAATATTTCCCAATGTTTTTCCAACAAACTTTTCTCGTTAGGAATGGTACGTAGATCCTATTTTAAAATGGACCCCGGTTGTAGAACCGGAAGTAAATGGCGTTGAAAGATTTCTTACGGAGGAACCTGTGAATTCTATAAGGGAAGGAAGAGTTGCTCCAGTTCCTGTTATTGATGGTGTTAATAAAGATGAATTCGCGGGGGTAATTGTGTGTAAGTAAACACAAAACGTAAATTAAACTTAATTAATATTAATTAATTAATTAATTAATACTAATTAATATCTATTTTAAATGTTTGATGTTTGATAAATTCTTTCACTTTAATATTAGTAATATCTATTTTGTTTAAAACTTTCAATATTGTCAATTACTGTATTTTCATTCCAGTTCCAATTGAACTAGCTCGTGAAGGAAATTCGACTTATCTCGATCAATGGAATTCCGATTGGAATCGTATTGCTCCGTTTATTTTTTTGTACGAGAGAAATACATCAAGAACACAAAGCATTAGTGATGAATTAAAAAAATTTTATATAAATAATCATGTCACTCTGGACAATATTGAAGGAATAGGAAAAGTAGGCTTTTTGCAAAACTTTATTTCAGTTGTCAAATATTTCTTTTGTTTTATTATTTAAACTTAAAGATTGAATGCTTCTTCCAGTTTTTAGAATTTTTATACTTTTCAGCTTTACTCCGATGCTCTGATCATTTTTTCTGAGCATCGATTCATTAATTTATTGTCAGCATCGTCGAAATTCCCGGTTTATTATTATCAGTTTGCCTATCAAGGAAGATACAGTCACGTTGTCTGGAGCGATACTAAAAAACCCATTGGTAATGCTAAGAATTTTAAAAATTTACTTATTTTACTCATTTACTTATTTTATTTGTTTTTTTTTGTTCCATTTTTTCTATTTTATATTCTATTCATATCATTGTCATATTTATTAACAGTTCATTATTTTTTTAACAGGTGTTTCACATCATGATGAATTAATGTACATATTTTATTTGTCACGATTTCCAAAATTCGTCGAAGGCGATCCAGAAATATTGATGGTGGAAAAGATGACGGCGATTTTTGAAAATTTTGCCAAAACTGGAGAACCAATTCCCAAGGATAATTCATTATTTGATAATGTCAGTTGGAAGAAATTCACACCGCAGCAAAAACGTTATTTAGAAATTACTAATAGTTCCATGATTATGAAAAATGGAGTGATTTATCCGGAAAGAATGAAATTGTGGGACAGACTATTTCCATTGCCGCCGAGTCGTAAACATTTTCACAACAGCAAGCACTGAATGATTATAAAAAATAAATAATATAAATTGAAAGTAATGAAAAATTTAAATATTTGTATTAAATATTAAGTATTTTTTACATATATATTTATATTCAAATTAAAAAGCTATTTTTATTCATTTCCTTTCAAACATAATTCCTTATCGAAGGAATTATGTAGGAAGGATCTCTACCTCATTAATATAATTTATTTTTTGTTGTTAATTATTAATGAAATAAACAAATGAAAGGAGAAGAAAAATAGTAAAAACCTTCTGTTCGAAATAAATACTGCACTATTAATAAAATTAAGTGATAAAAAAATTAATTTTGTTGTGTAGTAAAATATATTTCTGAAAAAATTACACTGTTGATGAATTTTTATTTACTCATACTAATAAATAAACAGTTAAGAAAATGTTTAATTTTATTGAATGAAGAAAATAGATTATTAATTGTTTATTATTCATTAATTATTAATTAATAATTAATAATTAATAATTAATAATTAATAATTAATAATTAATAATTAATAATTAATAATTAATAATTAATAATTAATAATTAATAATTAATAAGAAATAAGAGATAAAAAAATTAATATAACAAAATTTAATTATTAATATTTAAAAAAATACACTTGGTAATATTCACAGTTTAGTACAAAAAGTAATTTACCAAGTGAATACTTCCCTCGTAAAAATAAAAATCATTTAAAATGGCAGAAGTTGACTTAATTATTATTTTTCACGCAGTATTCGCGAGACTGTTACACTGTTCACAACGCACTTGTTATTAGCATTTTTATCGTTATTGAACATTTTTTAAAAATAATAATAACAAAAATTGAAGTATAAATAAAGAAATAAAGTAAATAAGGAAAAAAAATGATAAAATTAAAGTTAATTCCATTTTCTATTATTATTATTATTGTATTTTGTGAATTGGTAACAATATTTGCCCACGATGAAGTTTTAATTCCCCTTGGAGAAATTAAGGGCTCTTTTATGAAATCACGTTTGGGGGAAAATTTTCATTCGTTTCGCGGCATCCGATATGCAGAGCCTCCGATTGGTGAAAATCGATTTCAGGTAAAAAGATGCAAAAAAAAAATTATTACTTCAAAGAAAAAAATAAATAAATGATTATTAAAATATTTATCTAATTTTTTATTATTTAAAAGAAAAAAATTAATTTATTGATTTTTTTTCTCTTTAAATAGCCGCCGGTAACGGTGAAAAATTGGGAAGGTATTTTTGATGCTTCGGAAGAAGGTCCTTCGTGTCCTCAACCAAATGCTCGATTAATGTCTGAAGATTGTCTTCGTTTAAATATTTATACAAAACAGGCACGTATTATGAAAATTATAAATTATTTTGTAATTTACTCTTGTTTTTTTCATGTTTTTGCTAATATTTTATTTTTGCTAATTACTAATTAAGCAAATAATGAATATTAAATTACAATGACTTATTACTAATTAAATAAATATTAAATAATGATTACTAACTACTAATTAAATAAATAGTAAATATTAAAAAATAATTACCAATTAATTATTTATTATTTATTTTCAGTTACCAACGAAGGAAAATCCAGCAAGAAGACCTGTAATTGTTTATTTCCATCCTGGTAGTTTTTCTGTTCGATCAGGTCAAAGTTATCAGTACGGACCACAATATTTAATGGACAAAGATATTGTTCTGGTCACTGTCAATTATCGCCTTGCTTCTTTGGGTACTTAATCATCTATTTTTTATAATGAAAATTAAATTTTATTAAAATTTTTATTTTAATTATATTTATATTTTTTACATATTGTTTAAATTTTTACTTTATATTGTTTACAGGAAAAAAGATGAAACTATTTAGATAACATAAAAATAGAGTTTGCATAAGAAAAAAATTTATCAATAAACTAATTTATAGGCAATTTATTGTAATCTAATATTTATTTTTTTCTATTCGCTTAAAATGAAATGAAAGAATTTATTCAGATAAAATAAAAATAGAAAATTGCTGTTAATTTATATAATTTACATTTTACACTAGCATTTATTTAATTATTTATTTGTTTTCAATTTTCGCCCAAAGAAAAAAAGAATTTATTCTAATAAAAAAAACACGATTTTTCTACAGATATTAAATTGAGACAAAAAAAATTACGCATTACTTTTTTTTGTCCCAATATAATGTCTACAGAAAAAGGCGTTAAAAATAAATTGAAAATTAAATATCTTTTTTCAATTTTCTTTCAAAAATTAAATTGTTTTTTTCTCTTGTGCAAAAAAAAGAAAAGATAAGAGAAAAAAATGGTTGCACAAATGATTTTTTTCCACAGGTTTTATGAGCACTGGTGACTCACATTTGCCAGGAAATCTTGGCCTCAAAGATCAAGTGGAAGCTCTTCGTTGGATAAAAAATAATATCGACTATTTTGGAGGCGATGCAAATTGCGTGACAATAACTGGTCAAAGTGCAGGTGCACGAAGTGTGACACTGCATTTGGTGTCGCCAATGTCAAAGGGTCTCTTCCATCGAGTTATTGCACTGAGTGGTTCAGCTGTTAATCCCGAACCACTTCCTAGTCATCAACGATATTTGGCAAAAAAACAAGCTCAAATTTTAAATTGTTCCAATGATGATAATAATGTAAAAGCAATGATTGACTGCATGCGAAATAAAACTCACGAGGAATTTGGAAATTCGTTGAAAAAGTTTGCAGTCAGTATTTTTTTAGTCAGTTTTTACTTTTTTGTTACTGTAATAAATTGAAAAGAATTTTGTTCTATTTATTTTTAATTGTTTAAGTAATATTTAATTTATTATAAACAACTTTAGGATTTACCAATAAATTTAATAGTAAAAATACTTTTACACCGAAGAATACTAAAAAAATAATATTTTCTTCTAATGTACTTTTTAAGTAAGATTTAGTTTAGTAATTAATTTTTCTAATTTAGTAATTAATTAATCAATCAATTAATTTTTTTCTAATTCCATTCTAATTTCTTTCTAATTTTTTTCTAATTTCTTTCTAATTTATTTTCT
This sequence comes from Leptopilina myrica (nomen nudum), assembly GCA_032872475.1. Classification (NCBI taxonomy): domain Eukaryota; kingdom Metazoa; phylum Arthropoda; class Insecta; order Hymenoptera; family Figitidae; genus Leptopilina; species Leptopilina myrica (nomen nudum). The sequence continues at coordinate 2,519,498 of CM065458.1, forward strand.
AATTTTTTTATAATTTTTTTCTAATTTATTTTCTAATTTTTTCTAATTTATTTTCTAATTAATTTTTTTAATTTAAAAAAATGGAAATTTGAAGGAATGGTATGGAGACCCAATCATAATATGGAGACCAGTAGTTGAACCAGAAATTCCAGGAGTAGAAAGATTCCTCACCGATCAGCCAGCAAATTTATTGAGAAAAGGACAATTTCATCATGTGCCGGTAATTGCTGGCGTCACGAAAGACGAATTCGCTGGAATTATTAAAGGTAAAATTTTCCCATTTTTTCACAATGAAAAAAAATTATACAACAAAAAAACTAAGAAGCGAATAAATGAAGAAATTAAATACTTTACAAAGAAAATGAGGTAAGAAAATTTTCTGTTTGTAAATAAAATTATTAGCTAATTACTATTTTAAATTTAAATTTTGTTTCTTAGGTTTTTACTTACTTAGTTTTCGTATTAAATTTATTTATCAACAATTTAGTTAAAAATAAACTTTTTGTCGCAGTTTTATTTTAGAATATATTTTGAAAAAATTGAGATAAAAAACGAATTGTTATTCTGCTAATAAATTTTTTACTAATAAATGATACTAATTGTTACTAATTTATTATAGTGGAATTTACTAATTCTACTAACAATTTTTTTATTTTAAAGAATAGTAGTTTTTTAAATAATAAATTAGTAGGTTTTACTAATAAATTCCAAAAATTTTTACTTATTTCCACTAATTTCTATTATTTTTTTTAGTGAAATTCACTAATTCTACAAACAATATTTTAATTTAAAATACTACTAATTTTTTAATATATTAGTAATTTTGACTAATAAGTACTAATAATTTCTACTATTTTTTTAGTGAAATTAACAATTCTACTAACAATTTTTTTTATTTCAAATACTAATTTTTTTTATATATTAGTAATTTTTATTAATAAATACTAATAATTTCTACTAATTTCTACTATTTTTTTTAGTGAAATTCACTAATTCTATTAATGTATATTTGATTAATAAATACTACTAATTTTTTACTACCAAATACTACAAATATTTGCTACACATTTTTGTTACTAGAAAATTATTAAATTTTAATAATGAATTTAGTAGAAATGAATATTTATTGGTAAAATTTACCAATTTAAAAGCAAAAAATTAGTAACTAATTCAAATTAGCAAATATTTTCGCTAATAAAAATTTAGAGTAGTTTAAAATTTTTATTTTCTACTTTTTTTCTAATTGAACAATTTTTTTCGTCTCAGGAAACATTGAACGGGCGAAAAACGGAAATTTCACGACAATCAACGAACGAAATGATAATTGGGAATTAATCGCACCCATCAGTTTTTCTTATGAACGTAACACTGCAAGATCAAAGTGTATCAGCAAGGAACTGTGGAAGTTTTACTTGAACGATTCGCCAATTAGTTTAGACAACATTATCGGACTTGGACAAGTATTTTGTTTTCTTTTTTGCTATAAACTTTTTTTTATTAATTTTTTCATTATTTATGAATATTTTTATTTAAATATATTTTTTTTATTAAAATATAATAGCAACAATATTTTAATATGAATATTTTAATAAATATTTAAATAAAAATATTCATTAAAATATTCATATAAAAATATTGTTGCTATTATTATTATTATTTTTTTTTATTATTATTATTATTATTATTATTAAAATTAAAAATAATTTTGTTAATTAAAAAATAAAACTGTAGAATTAAAATAATTATTTGATAAAATTATTAAACTATTTGATATTTGTTAATTAAAAACGAAAGTTTGTCGAACTAAATTTTTATACTTTTTAGATTTATGCCGATTCAATAACAATAAATTCAGTGCATCGTTTTGTCAATTTATTGGCAGCCACTTCTACACAACCAGTTTATTATTACAAATTTACTTATCAGGGACGTTACAGTCACACTATTTGGAACGACTCCAAGAAACCATTTGGTACTTGTTCCCAATTTTTTTTTTTTTTTTTAGTGTTAAATTGTCAAATTTTAGTAATTATTTGTTAAATTATTTACTAAATTAATTTTGATTTGCTACTTATTTCCCAATTAACTATTATTTATTAATAATATTCCTATACATTAATTTTTATTTATTAACAGTCAGGGAAAATTTACGCTTCAAATAAAATACTCAAATCTAGTTTTTTAAGCAAAATTTGGTCAATTTAAATAAATTTTCATTTTACTCAAGTAAATTATTAGTCGAATTTAATAAATATTTCTCGTTTAAATTTCTTTTAAAGAGAAAAACTTATTAAAATAAAATAAATTAAAAATTAAATATTTCTTGTTTAAATTTCTTTTAGAGAAAAAAATTTGTTAAACTCGATAGACGATGAGAATAATTTTATCGTTTGAGAGAAATTTTTTTGAATTGTTGAACCAAATAAACAATTTGGTAAAGAAAATAAAAATTTGAAAAAAATAATTTTATAATTACTATTAATTATTAATTGATAATTATCCAATTGCAGGCGTCGTTCACGAAGACGATCTAATTTATCTCTTCTTCCTGGAAAATAAATTTCCAATGTTTAATGAAACCGATCCGGAAGTACGAACAATTGAGCGAATGACAGCAATTTGGGAGAATTTTGCCAAAACTGGAAATCCCATTCCCAAGGACAATGCATTATTTGAAAATGTAATCTGGCAACAATTTATTCCATCAAATAAATGTTATCTCAACATTGGCAACGAGCTTATAATGAAAAATGGAAATATTTATCCTGAAAGAATGCAATTATGGGATAAATTGTTCCCTCTGCCTTCACTGTCTAACTAGTGTTGATGTTATTTTTTATTTTTTGTAAAATTGTTTTCGAAACTATTAAGGAAATATTGAACAAAAAAAAAAGAATTGAAAAACAATAAGGAAAAAGTTTTTCTAATGAAAAAAAAGAAGATAGGATAATTTATCAGTAAACTGTTTCTTTTTTTAAATTTGTCGATAGTCTTCTCGGTAAAACGAAATGGTTTTTTAAAAATAATTTTTTAATTATTGTTAAAATTAGTGAACGAAGGTTGAAAAAAATTACTATTAACTATTGGTCTGATAATGAGAAAAGATTTTTTTTTAATTTAGTGAATAATTAGTTTTTAGGAAAAGAAATATTTTTTGAAAAAGAAGAAATATTTTTTGTAGAAAATAAATATTTGTCGGAAAATTATAAATATTTGTTGAAATTGATTTGAATATTTCTCGAAGTAAGTAATTTTTTTTAAACAAATTAAATGTTTATTTCGAAAGAAGTAAATATTTTTCCAATACAGTAAATATTACCTAAACAAAAACAAATATTTTTTGAATTAAACTTTAATTACACAAAAAAAGAAATGTTTATTTTGAAACAAGGAAAAATTGTTTGCAATCAACTAAATATTTATTTTAAAATAAGTAAATATTTTTTTCAATCAAGTAAATATTTCTTTCGAAACAAGTAAATATTTATTTCAAAACAAGCAAAAAGTTTTTGAATTAAGTAAACATTTTTTGAGAAAGAATAAATATTTCCTGAATTGTGAAACAATTAAATATTTATTTTGCTAGAACATAAATATTTTTTTAATTCAAGTATAAAAATTCTCTGGACAAAAATAAATATTTCTCAACTTAAATACTTTTCGTTTGTAAACAAATTAAATTAAATATTTATCTATAAACAAGTAACTATTCTTTTTATCAAGTAAATGAAGTTTAAACTTTGAAACTTTTTTAAAACAAAAATAAATAGAAGCAAATAAATATTTATTTGACCAATCTTTCTCCTCCAGATTGATTGAAAAAAAATATTTACTTTTTTTAATTACATTTTTCGAAGAATATATTTATTTATTTGAAATTGAAATCATTTCTCACTCAGTAAATTCCCACTATTTTTTACCTTCATTTTGACTATATAAAAATAAAAGCAGTAAAAAGAAAGAAGTAAAAATACATTATCGAAAGATTTTAATTACTTACACATCTTATTGTGTAAATATTTGCAAATTGAGGAAAAATAAATTATATTACACTCGACTTGAAATAAAAGTAAATTCTCTTTTCCTCGTTCTACTCTTATAAACGGTATTTATTGCCAACATTTATTTCATTTTATGCTCTCTGGTGCTATTGATAAGAACACTGTATAAAGTCGTCTCCCTTCATATAAGAGTTCATTGAAGTACTGGATCTTATTTTGTAATATTATTTGATAATTAATAAATTAATAAAGTTTCAACAAAATTTTAAACCTTATTATTTAATTTCTTATTATCCTTCCTCGTTATAATGACAATTGGATAAATTTTCCAACATGACACTTTTTAATTACATATTTTTTTACCTCTCGATAAGTGTGTGTTGTGTGAATTTTTCTGCGGCAAATGACAAAACATTGGTGTCGATATCGCTTGGAAAAATTCGCGGATCATTTTTTCAGTCTCGTTTGGGTAAAGAAATTTATTCCTATCGAGGCATAAGGTATGCGGAGGCACCTGTTGGCGAATTACGATTTCAGGTGAGGTGCAAAAAATATTATTTAATTAAAATTTTTATTTTTTATAATTCTTATTTTTCACTTTTATTGCATTTGAACTCCTGCATTGAAACTTAATTATTTTGAATTAATTGAAGTAAGTGAAAAAGGTAGAAATTAATTAATAAGTAAATGATAAATTAAATAACAAATAAACTGTACATTAATTAACAAATGAATTAAAAATTGATTGTCTTTATTTTTAATAATGAATTGAAAATAGAATTAATTAATTTGTAAATAGTTTATAAAGTATAATTAAAAATAAATTTTAAAAAGTAATTATAAGCGTGATGTTGCTATTTTGAATGTAAATTGAGAAAATTAATTGAAAAAAGAAAATATAAATTAATGACATAATAAATTAAAAGCTAGTAAAAAAATAAATTAAAAGCTAGTAAAAAAATAAATTAATGGCTAGTAAAAAATAAATTAAAAGCTAATGAAAAAATGAATTAACAGCTAATGAAAAACACTAAAAGCAAATTAAAATATAAATTAGAAACTAATTGTTTGTAAATTGTAAACTAGTTACGAAAATAAATTAAAAAGTCAATTAGAAGAAATTGTTTAGCAAAAATTTATTAATTTTGCGTTTTATTTTTGAATTAAAAAGTCAATTAGAAGAAATTGTTTAGCAAAAATTTATTAATTTTGCGTTTTATTTTTAAATTAAAAAGTAAATTAGAAGAAATTGTTTAGCAAAAATTTATTAATTTTGCGTTTTATTTTTAAATTAAAAAGTAAATGAGAAGAAATTGTTTAACAAAAATTTATTAATTTTGCGTTTTTATTTTTAGCAAGCTGTGCCAATTAAGGCTTGGGACAATATTTTAGATGCTTCTCAAGAAGGTCCAGCGTGTCCTCAATTTAGAGACAATTCCACCTCGGAAGATTGTCTTCGTCTAAATGTTTACACAACAGAGGTAAAAAAAAGTGTAAAAAAATTAAAAATATTAAAATATTCATGTTTTATGGAGAAAAAAAATATTTTCTTTAATTTCAGTTAACTAGCGAAAGTAAAAACGTATCCAAACCAGTTATTGTTTTCTTCCATCCTGGTGGATTTTACTTTAGATCCGCACAAAGTACTTATCATGGACCACAGTATCTTCTAGACAAGGATCTTGTTCTTGTCACTGTCAATTATCGCCTTGCCTCTTTAGGTATATTTTTTATTTTTTTACTTTTCTATATTTTTTTTCATTACTTTTTTGCTAGTTGTTTATTTTTATTTATTTTCGACTAATGTAATTTTTATTTATTTAATTTATTTACTACTTACTTTGTAATTTTTTCTGTTTTTTTACTTACTTTTTTGTCATTATTTTTTTATTAATTATTTACTTTGAAAATATTTTTATCACTTTTGCTTTTTTTTAATTAATTAAATAATTTCCTTATTGACTTATTTTTTTCTTCAGTAATTTTTGTTACTAATTTTATATTTTTATTTTCTATTTGACTATACTTTTTAATTAATTTTGTATTTTTGTTTTTCTATTTTTATTGTTTTCACATTTTTATTTGTTTCCAACATTTTTGCCTAATAAATATTATTTACCGCACTAATTAACATTAACATTGTATTAATATTATCACTATAGTGGATAAAATATTTATTTCGATTTAAATGTATTAATATAGTCACTAAAGTGGATAAAATATTTATTTCGATTTAAATGTATTAATATTGTCACTAAAGTGGATAAAATATTTATTTCGATTTATATATTAAATGCCCTTAAAAAAATAAATAATAAATAAATAAAATATAGATTCGTGCAAATTTTTCCATGACTATATTTTATTTATTTATTTTATTCAATTTATTTCGTGTAATAAACAGGATTTATAAGCGCCGCGCATCCACTGCTTCCGGGCAATAATGGCCTCAAGGACCAAGTGGTGGCCCTGAAATGGGTGAAGGAGCACATTTCGAAATTTGGCGGCAATCCAAATTGCGTGACGATTGCGGGACAGAGCGCAGGTTCGTGGAGTGTTGCATTGCACATGATGTCGCCAATGTCAAAGGGTCTATTTCACAGGGTGATTTCAATGAGTGGCTCACCTGTCAAGCCGGAACCACTGCCCAGCCATCAAAAACATCTCGCCAAGAAACAGGCGCAAATTCTCAATTGTCCCACCGAGCCAATTGAGGCGATGGTCGAATGCCTCAAAACGAAACCTGCCGAGGAATTTGGCAAATCATTTCCTAAATTTAACGTAGGTTGGAATAAAATTAAAAAATATTATTTATCCCCACCTCCCCCATCCTTCTTTTTTTCTTAGATTCATCATAATTTTTTTTGCACATATGTAGCTTTTCAATTTTTCTCACGCGGAAAAAATACTGAAAAAACCAAAGAAAAAATATTAATTAGTAGTGAATAAAAATTTTAATTCTTTCAATTAATTACTATTTCTATTTTTATTATTAATTTTCAACACTTAATTAATTTGTGGAAACCGAGTGATGGAATCATCATTATTAATTGACTATTTTTATTATTATTAATTTATTATTTAATTTAATTTATGACAATTAATAAATTAATTATTTAAAAGAAATAAATAAAAAATAAATAAATTTAATATTATTATTTTTTTATTTCTTTTAACTAATTAATTTATTAATTGCCATAAATTAAATTAAATAATAAATTAGTAATAATAAAAATAGTAAATTAAAAATGATGATTCTATTACTTGGTTTCCACAAATTAATTAAGTGTTGAAAGTTAATAATAAAAATAAAAATGGTAAATTAATTGAAAAAAATAAAAATTTGTTTTAATATTATTATTTATTTTTTTATTTATTTTAAGTAATTAATTTATTAATTGCCATAAAACAGGAATGGTACGGTGATCCAATTTTAAGATGGAGACCAGTAGTGGAGCCAAAATTTCCCGGAGTCGAGAGATTTCTTACTGACGATCCGGCGAATTTGATTCGAAGGGGAAAATTCGAGCACGTTCCCTTTTTTGGTGGCGTTACGAAAGATGAATTTGCCGGTGTCATCAAGGGTGAGAGAGATGGAAACTAATATTATATCATTTCGTTATTAAAAAGTAGGTGAAAAATTAATTTCTACTAAAAAAAAAATTTTTAATTACATTTTTGCTCCAAAATAATTTGAATTAATTTTTGCTGCAATATAATTTGAATTAAAGTTTTTTTCGAAAATAACAATTTTTTAATTAAACTTTTGTGGTGAAAATAAAATATATTTGTCGTATTAAATTTTCAATCGAAGAAATAAATACTTTGAAATATAGTTTTTCTTGAAAATAAGATTTTTTAAATTTAATTTTTGAGGTGAAAATAAAAAATATTTGATATTAAATTTTCACTCGAAGAAATAAATACTTTGAATTATAGTTTTTCTTGAAAATAAAAATTTTTGAATTTCTTATCTCGAAAATAAATATTTTTGAAAATTAAACGTTTGCGTTGAAAATAAAAACTGTTTAATTAACTGTTTTAAAAAATTGTTTAAATTTTTACTTGTAGAATTATTTTTGAAATTTTTTGATAGAAATTTCATTTCAAAAAAATATTATAAAAAAACGTTGTGTTAAAATATGAAATTAATTAATTGTTATATTAAATAGGAACGATTGAACGTGCCAGACAAGGAAACACTTCGACAATCGATGAGAGAAATGCCAATTGGGATGAAATTTCACCCATTAGTTTTCTGTATCAACGCGGTACACCGAGATCAAAATACATCAGTCACGAACTCAAGAAATTTTATCTCAACGATCAACCCGTCAGTCTTGACAATATTCTCGATCTGGGAAAAGTAGGAAATTCTATTATTATTATTATTATTATTAGGATAAATTTCGAAAAAAAATTAAAACTCAAAATATGTTTAATAAATTATTTTTACTAAATGTATACTAAATTTAATAACTTAGAAAAATTAATCACTTTCTCTCTAAAACTAAATTAATGAAATTAAAATTTAAATCAATTTTAATTTTTTTTTCTATTCAAAATAAATAAAAATTTTATTTTAGATTTATGCCGACGCTGTGACTATATTTTCACAACATCGTCTAGTAACTCTATTGGCAGCGGCGAATAAAAAACCGACATATTATTATAAACTCACTTACCAGGGTCGATACAGTCACGTGACGTGGGTCGACACTAAGAAACCTTTTGGTAATTTTAACAATTATTTTTTTACTAATTTATTTTTAATTATAGAATTTATAATAATTTACTTTCAATTATTCTCACAGAATAATTTCCATTAAGTTTTGTTTAATAATTTATTTCCAATTATTGTCACAAAATAATTTCCAGAAACTTTTATTTAATAATTTATTTTCAATTTATTACTATAGAGAATAATTTCCAAAAAGTTTTATATAGTAATTTATTTACCATTATTTAATTTTTAGTTATTTTATATAATAATGTATTTTCTATTATTTAATTTTTAGTAATTTATTTTTAATTATTCAACCGTTAATAATTTACAATTAATTTTAATTAATTAAAATTTTTTTTGTTAAATTTTTTTATATTTACTATTTTATTTAAATTCTAACTAATATTTTTCCTTTCGCAGGTGTCGTTCATCATGACGAGTTAATTTATCTTTTTGGCATTGCACAATTTCCAGCAATTAAAGAAGGCGATCCGGAATTGGCAACTGTCGAAAAACTGACAGCAATTTGGGAGAATTTCGCAAAAACTGGCGAACCAATTCCCAAGGAAAATCATTTGTTTGACAATGTTTCTTGGACACCAATCACTCCAAGTCGTCCCTGCTATTTAGAAATGAATAGTGAATTTGTCATGAGAGATGGAATTATTTATCCTGAACGAATGAATTTTTGGGAGAAACTCTTTCCCCTTCGGCCACTTTCAGTTAAGGGGTGAACATAATTTTTGAATTGCAGGAAAGTAATTAAATATGGGCCAAACAAAAAATGAAGAAGAAAAGGGAGAAAAAGTAGAATAAAGAACAAAAAAGAAAGGAGAAAAAGAAAAGAAAAATAAAAAAATAGAAAAAAGAAAGAAGAAAAAGAAAAAATAGAAAAAAGAACAAAAAGAAAGAAGAAAGGAGAAAAATAAAAGGAAAAATACAATAAAAAATCTGACGATTTCTGTTTAGTTCTCAAGTAGTTTGAGCGACACTAGCGCTCATGCGGACAAACTGTTGCAACTCAGGTGAGCGATATTTCTGTGTTTTCGTTTCAATTTCAAATATTTTATAGTGTATTTCTATTATAAATAAAAAGAAGAAAACAAGAAAGAAAGTAAAAAAAGAGAAAGTAAAAAAAGAAAGTAGAAAAAGAAGATAGAAAACTGCAAAAAAGGAAAAAGAAACAGACAGAACAAAAAAGAGAAAAATTAAAATGAAGTTAATTTAAAACTGAAAAAATTGAATAGAATGACAACCATTACTTTGTCATCTTAAAAACTATAATTTATTAAAAAATGATTATAAAAAAATCTGGTTCAACTAATTATATAATCTATTGAGTAATAGTCTTAATGGGCGGAATAAAAAAAATGCGCAGATTTGCTTCTTAAATCTTTGGATCAGTTGATTGTAGTTTAACAAAATCCTCGCTAGCCTCCCAGAATTTTTTCCCCTTCGCAGGATCCGATACACCTGAAGACAATGACGATTGCTGGAAAAATAATAATACCAATTATTATTAAATATCAATTTTTATAAATAATATTTCATATTTATTGCAAAAGGCATGAATTTAAAGTGCAATCATTCATATGCTTTTACATTCTCATTTCAATTATAAATATATTTTCGAGGGGCGAAATAGTGATTTCGAATGTTCAAATGAACGACAATATTTTTTTTCTTCTTCCAATCTGTATTTCTTAACAAAAAAAATTTTATTAAATGAAAACAAATTAATCCCAAAAACTAAATACTATTTAATTTCAATTTTTTTTTTATTTTTTGGATAGCAATTCTCTAAATTACTTGAGGTAAAAAAAATTTTCTTTCATTTGAACGTTCGAAATTTTAGTCAGATTTTAATTTCTCCACTTGAGAACGTCAAGGTCGCCACCAGGTGGCACGGTAAATTCCAAGAAAGAAGCAAATTGCCATCTAGCGGTGACCTTGGCGTTCGCAGGTGGAGAGTAGCGTCTCCATATTGAATCTCAGGATCATCATCAACATTTGTAATTCTAGAATTATTTTTAATCAAATTTAGAGTTTGGCTATTAATATAAACGGATTTAGAAGTTTATTTTTACCCTAAAAATTTTTACACTGAATTAATATTAAAATATCGTAAAAAATTAGTTGTTTAGAAAAATAGTGACTGTATACTTAAACAGTTTTTTGTCTAAATTTGTTATTCTCGGAAAAAGTTTGTGAATAGAAAAAAATAGAAGATAGAAGAAAAAATTAACAAAAAAAAATCAAAAAGTATAAAAATAGTTTTCTTACATGACAATCGAGAAAATATTTGCCAGACACTTTGGCAACTTCGTCCGACACTGCCAAGTGTATTGAGGTTTGAGCTCCCTGCTTTGGAGTTTTGAAGAATGACTTGACGACAATTCCCAGTCCCCATGACAGGGGAATTGGAACATTTCTCCAAATTCCACTGTCAATCATTCCTGGATGAAGACAATTGGCCGTCACACCGCTGCCCTCTAAACGTCTTGCCAATTCCAAAGTGAAAACAATATTCGCGTACTTTGACACATAATACAAATAGCCAGGAAGTGTTGTCGTTGGATTTAAATTCTCCATATTTAACGTTGATATTCTGTACAATTCCGAGGCAACGACTATTATCCGACTGGGAGCTGATTTCTTCAGTAAATCTTCAAACAGAATAAATAATATTTTTTACATAGTGATTTAGAGTTTGAAAATTATAATCACCAGAATAGAACATAATAATAATAATAATAATGATGATTTTTACTACAAATTAAAATTGTAAATTAATGGAGTAAAATTAGATTTCACTGCACTTCTTTGTTACCAAGAAGGAAACAAAAAGCAAATGCTAATAACTTTTTTGGACTCGTACCAATCAGAAGATGGGTCAGAAGAAATGGTCCATAGTGATTAGTAGCCATTGTCATTTCTAGGCCATCTTCGGTGACTTTTTTTCTGAATGTCTCAGCAGTTCCTGCATTATGAATTAGTACGTGTAAACTTTTTTCCTCCTTATTTATTTGCTTGGCAAATTCGCGCACCGATTGAAGAGACGATAAATCCAATTTGCGAACAACTATATTCTCATTTTCCGTCTCCTTCACTAATTCATCTGTAAAGAAATTATAATTGTTTTTAACTTGTAAATAAAATTTTCTTTTGTATTATTGTTGTCAATTCAAGAAAAGATGATTAAATTTATTCTTGAAATGGTTAATTATAGTTCAATAAAATTCTAATCGTCTGTTGGGAAATATTTAAATGCGAGTCTATTGATTATTCTTTGTAGAAAACAAAGCGCGACTTGCGGAAATATTTGTGAAATTGTGGAATTAATTTGCAATAGAAAAATTATTGGAGTGCTTTTAATTTTTTGCTTCAAGAAATTGTACTGGAATTAAATTTTTAAAAGAAGGCATTCTTTTGAAAAATGTTATTATTAGTGAAAATAATTTAATTCTTGCAAAGAATATAAAGCTTTTTGAAATCATGATTAAATTCATTTGAAGAATTTCTTTGATCTCAATTAAAATTCTATTAAAATTCTATTAAACTTTTCATTAAAAAATTCGAAATAAATTAATAAAAATGATCTCGTGCTTGAAGTGATTTTTGAGAAAGCAAATAATAGAAATCATCAGTAAAGAATTTTCTCCGATTTTATAAACTCGGTTACAATTGGTTAGTTAAGTGGCATAAAGTACACTAATGAGTTCTTCTTTATTATAAAATATTCTATAAATATCTGAAAGTACATGATTGGAAATTATGTGCAAAATACCTTTTAATTCGGTGGCATTCTTAACATTTCTGCACGCCATAATAACACGAGCACCACGCTTAGCAAGATCTCTGGCTGTTTCTTTACCAATTCCAGAAGTGCAGCCAGTTATTATAACAGTTTTTCCATTCATTTTATTTTTACTTTTACAAATTCCCAAACTAAAGTACAAATACAATTTTATTGCCGAGATGAATAAAAATGCTCCGCCGAAAATTACAGCTGCCGCCAAATAACAGAGGGTTGAGCAAGATATTATGCTCAAATTCATCATCTGGAAAAAAATGAGTTTTCTTTTTTGAACATGTAATAATTTTTGTATTATAAATATTTTCCAATTTTTAGTTTTACTATTTTTCTATAAAAATCAATTGAAATAAATAAAGAAAATAAGTAAATTTTCTGTTACAAGTTAAAAAAATCTATATTCGCAATTTTTGAAAACGAAAAATAAAGAAAAAACATTTAAACATTTCATTTTATTATTATTTAACATTTTTTTAACATTTAAATTTATTTACTTTTAAACATTTATTAAAAACATTTAAAGTTTTTTAACACATTTTAAACATTTAATATTTAATAAAACTTTAAAAACATTTAACATTTATATTTTTAATTTACTTTAAACATTTAACAATTTAATTTAAAAACATTAAAAAAATATTTTACAAACATTTACTTAAACATTTAAGATCATTTTTATTAATTTAACAAATTTAATAAATTTAATTTTTAAATTAATTAACATTTAAAACATTTAATTAAATTTAATTTAAAATTTATTTTTATTTAAACATTTAATCATTTTTAAACATTTAACATTTTTAACATTTTTGTTTAGAATTATTAACATACGTTTTTTAATTGATTAGTACACTTTAATTATTTAAAATTAAATTATTTATTCAAATTAAACAAAATAAACATTTTTAATTTAAAAAAATTTGTCATTAATCCTAAATAGTTAATAGTTTTACTATATTTTTCTAATCTGATTAATTTTTAATCTGGAAATATTTAGAAATTTGAGTTTTGATAAATATTATTACCATTATTACCATTCAAATATTAAATTTCTATTAAAATAAAAATGAAACTAAAAATTAAAATATATTTTAAAATCTTTCCTAAAATATTAAGAAGAAAATCATTGAAATACGGTAAATGTGAATTAAAAATAAATTCTAATTAAATATTGAAACAACGGTGTATATTTAATTCGTATCTAGATATTGAATTTTATTAGAAATTTCAACCACATGTCTCATTTATTTTATCATTGAATCTCGCGTAAGTAATAGAAATTCCTTCCAAAATCATGTCGTTGAAATTTTTTATTTTTATTTTTTTTTAAATTTTTACACTCTTATCGTTTTTATACTTTTATAATTGCGTGCATATTTTGCAATAATTTTATTCATTTTCCTAACGAATCTTTTGCAGTTATTACTTTTCTATATAACGATTATTATACACTCTTTTTTCTTCTCTTTTGACAATTATTTTTCTTTATTTGTCCATACGGGATGAGCAATTTTGTTGCAAATCCCATTAAGGAAAAAACCGGTTTTCAACTCCTTATAACAAATGAAATATATGGCGGGGGGAAAAAATATTAAACTGCCATATACAGGATTCATTAAATGCAAATAGTTTAATTTTTTTTGTAAATATTATTATTTATATTCGTGTCATCGAAAAATTTGTAAAATTTTAAATATGTAAATAAATAAATATACAACAAAAGAATACATTTAATTTCTTTTAAACAAAAGAAAATTTATAAATTAATAAAAAAAATTAATAAAAATAAATTAATTAATAAAATATTAAATAATAATTCATTTTATAATAAATTAATATTTTTACCGTTTAGAAAAAATTAGTTAATTTGTTTATTTGTTTATTTATGCTTGATTTTGATAGTAAATTTTTGAATTTTTTTAGCATTATTATAAAATAAAAAATTATATTAAAAAAAATAAATACTCTCTAAATTTGAATTTGGAAAAACTGAAAATGTTGAGTAATTTAAATTTGTTACTGGATTTTTGCTTTTCATTTAGTAAGTTTTACTTTTTTTAAATTAGTTAATTTGACTAATAAATTGTACTTTCTACTGATTTATTAAAAAAAATACTATTTCAGAAGCAAAAAGTCAGTCACTATTTTAAATAAGTAAACATTTTTTAAAATTTTTTCCAATTCAAATTTACAGAGTTAATTGTTATTATTTGGACTTGATGATTATACATTATTATTCTACTTGTTGTTATTAATATTATTATTTTTTTGTTTTCGGCAGTAAAATTTTTCATTACTTTTGACAAATAATTTTTTAAATTTCAATTTATTATTAATTAGAATAATAATTGAATTGCTACTTGAATTTGTTATTAATTTTATAAATTTAAGCATTAAATGTAAATTTTGATAAGTCAAAAAGCAAATGATAATAAATAAAAATATGTTAATATTATTAATTACTTGAATCACTAATGAATTTTTTTTGTAAAATTAGCAGTTTAATTCTTAATATCTTTCTTAGTTGAATAGTTAATATTTTTAGCTGAAATTAATTCTTTTATTTTTAATTTTAAATTAAATTTTTCAAGTTTATATTTTTTTATGATTAATTGTTTATTTATTACTAACAGTCTTTACAAAATCCCACTAAATTATTTTTAAAATTTACTTAATTTATTATTTTAATTTTAAATCATTAATTTATTAACTAGTTATGGTACCAATTTAAGTTTTAATTGAATTATTAACAAAATTTTGTGACTTATTGATTATAATGTTTTTAAAAAATTGTTTAAAATTACAATCTTTTTAATAAATTTAGAAAAATATGAAAGTTACAATCATTTTAATAAATTTATCAAAATATAAAATTACAATGTTTTTAATAAATTTAGAGAACTAAAGAATTGATGAACCATTTTTTGACAGAATTCTAAGAAGTAAAATTCGAAAGTTACTCACTTTAAAATATTGAGAAATATCTTGTCTCTCATGAGTGCCCGAATTAAACTAAACTTTTGTAGCTGAGTAGCTGCATCGGGACTGGACTTCACTTACGGTACCTACCTGTCAAGCAACAGGTATTCCCCTCCAAACAATATTACAACAAGTTCACTGAATTCACCTTGAAGTTGGTGTGGCAGATTCCTGTTTTACAATTTTAATTCAAAATCTTTGCAAATGATTTAAGAAAGTCGAATTTCGACAAATCAAAGTTCAGAGATTTGGAAAATTTAGAAATTGTTCAATGATCTACTTTCGAATTACTCGTACGTTTATTTTCGAAAAAAAGGGTAAAGTAATCTTATCTATGAAGTTTATAATTATTATTTCAATTCCAATTTTAATTACAATTAGAATTACAATTACAATTATAATTTCAATTACAATAACAATTTTAAAATACAATTACAATTTTAATTTTGAATTTTGAAGCTTCGCTGAAAATAATTTATTTGATTCAAATAAATTATTACTTGACTATTTTCAAATAAATCTTTTTGTAGCAAATAATTTTTATTCAGCGAATTAAAAGGTATTTGCTTCAAGTTTGGAATTTGTTTGAATTTTTTGGTTCAAATACAATTTATTTGATTAGAAGAAAATAAGAAAATGGAAATAATAAATAGTAGAGGAAAATGAAAATTATTTGATTCAAGGAAATATTTATTTAATAATGTTCATAATGGTAGATTTAACAAGTAAATTGACGAACCAGTATTTAATAGACGAACCAATATTCATCTGCTTTTTGAAAAAAAATAATAAAAAATTAGTTTTGAGGATTCAAGAGAATAACTGAAAAATTAGAAAGTAATTTCTATTGTTTTTGAGAGAAAAAAAGGATTATGAACGTTTTTGTGTTGGTTCAAATAAAAGGAAAGGCCATTAAGATGCTGGTGGCCAGTTCAATGAACCCAGCGTGTCCTTTTTTCAATACAAATCTTTATAGCAACTCTACTTTTGTCGCAGAGTCGTTGCTCTTTGGTTCCTTATTGCTAAAAAATTTACCAAATTTGTAAAATATTTTTTTTACACTAATACAAAAAATAAATATATAATTGTTTTTTAAATTAAAAATCATTTTTTCTCAGTATTTTTAAATATAAGGGACAATATTCTGGAATTAAAAATAACGCCTAAAGATTTGGTATATTTGTTTATATTTACAAAATTTATCTAAAATATATAAATTTTTCTCTCTATTTTTTTTTGAGTTCTTTAAGAAGAAAAAATTTTCTTACACTGGGCAATATTAAATTAATCTCTCTTCTGGTTTGAGTCCCACAATATCACAGCATTTATTCCAAAATTTTACTCTATCTTCTTCACTATAGGGACGATTGAAAAAATTCATTTTCTGAAAAGAAAGAAATTAATACAATTGAATTAGAGTTTTTTTTTGAAAATATCCAATTTGTAGCAATTTATTGGATCAAATTTGTACCAAAGTGGATCAAATTTTTTACCAAATTGGATCAAATTCGTACCAAACTTCATCAAATTGATACCAAAATAGACCAAATTGTCTCTAATAATTTAAAACTTATAGATTATGAAAAAATTTTAAAAAATGCTTTGATAACATTCAGATGATTTTCAAAAAAACCTTGCAATCGACGAAATACTTTCCGGACACTTTTGATCCTTCATCGCTAACTGCAACATGAATGGATGTCTGCGCCCCTTCCTCAGGTGTCTATAAAATTACTATTTTTATTTAATTACTACACATTTAATTACCAAATTTTACAAAAATAATTTTTCCCCCCAAAAATTTTTACCTTGAACACAAAGAGTCCCAGGAAGTAAATCATCATTCTGCCTAGAAATCGAATTGGTTCGTAAATATTTGTATCCACCGCACCGGGATAGACACAATTTGATGTGACTCCTTTAGAAACAAAAAGGAAAATATTAAATAAAAAAATTTTATTAAATGTGATTTTATTAAAATAATTATTAAATTATAAATTTTATTAAATGTCATTCATATTTGTATAAAAATATCCGCACTTTAGTTTCTTTTATTTGTTAATCTTTCTAAAAGAATTCAAAAAATGAAAAATAAAAATTTTATTCAGTACGTTAATATTTGTTTGCAAGTAAAAAGAAAATAGTGATAAATTTAACATTACCTGTGCCTTTTAAACGTTTTGCGAATTCATTACTACCCAAAACATTGTACAATTTACTGTCGCTGTAGAGTAAAAGCATATTATTTCCCTTTTCAGAATTCATATTATTAAAATCTAATCTTCCCAGTAGATGTAAAATAGATGCGACATGAATAATTCGACTAGGTGCTGATTTCTTTAATAAATCTGTGAATTAACCAATTTTTTATTTTTTTCAGTAATGTAATAAATTTTTATTGAAAATTTTATTAGTATCAGTATTTTTGTGTAATTTCAAAAAAAATTGATATTTCAATTTACATGAAATTTTGTAATTTTGCGAAAATAATTTCAGAGACGCTTCATAATTTTTTTTCGTTGAATAATTTTATCGGAGAGAAGAATTAATATACTGTTAAATTAATTAAATTTGATAAAAACTGAAAAATTTGTATATGCAATTTTTAATTAAAAAGCAAAAATGAAAAAATGAGTAATAAAGAAAATTTTGTTTCTTCAATTGGAATTTAAAAATGAAAATCGAACTCTAAAGAGAAATGAATGCGTATACCGATTAATAAATTTGTCAGCAAAAAGTGTCCATAGTGATTTACTTGCAGTCCAATTTCCAAGCCATCTTTGGTTTTTTTATTTGATGTTGAAGCAAGACCTGCATTATTAATAAGAATATCCAATCGTCTTTCTCTTGTAATAATATTTTTGGCAAATTCTCTCACACTCGCAAATGAACCCAAATCCAGAAAATGTGCCTCAATATTTTTATTACCAGTTTCTTGTATTATTTCATCTGCGAACATTTTTTTGCGTATAATTAAAATTAAATTCACGAAATAAATATGAAATCAACATTTATTTACTATTTAAATTATTTCTTTTTAAATTTTATGTTTTTAAGTTCCAAGTCTTTTTAAATTTACTACCTTTAGCTTCATTAGCTTCGATTATATCATTACAGGCTATGATAATTTTTGCTCCTCTTTGCGCAAGATCTAAAGCTGTACATTTGCCAATTCCTAATAATAAAATTCAATAGTATTAATTGACTTAAAATTTATTTAATTCAAGTAAATATTTATTATTTCTTTACATTAAAAGTATTTATTAATAATAAATATTTACTTAAATCAAATAATTTTTCTCCCCCCTTTAGTTTGTTATTCGGATCGAATACATTTTTTTACACTATGGATTTTTTCAGAATCATGATTTTTATATAAAAAAAAAAAAATTAATAACCAGTTTTCTGATCGAGACCTTCAATTGTTTAAAATTTTATCCAGTTACCTCTGCTTGATCCAGTAATAATTACGACTTGACCGTCTAATCTTTTATAAATCGAACATTTTCCTTTTGTTAAGGTATTAAATATTTTTAATACTATCAAAAATAAGAAAGTGTAGAAAATATAGGCGAAAATTTGACAATATGTATTGTACTGAAACAAGAAAATATAAACTATTTGTGTTAAGAATGTTTAATAATAAAACATTTACAGTTAGTTTCTAGATATTTAAAATTCAAGGCAGTAATATAGTGATCAAGAATAATATAAATCGTATTCGTAGGTTAAAAAAAATCTTGTTGTAAAAAATGTTGATTAAAAAAGTTTTCTTTTGCATACAAAAAATGGTAATTAAAATTTACAATTGATAATTAGTAATGTTAATAACTAATAATATTGTAACAGCAGTAATATTGTAAACAAAATTATATTGCATAAAAAATAATATTACAATAATAATATTGTATAAAAAAATAATATTGCACTAACAATATTGTAAAAACAATAATATTGTACTAACATAATATTATAACAAAAATAATATTGTATTAACAATATTGTAACAATAATAATATTGTACTAACAGTATTATAAGAAAAACAATATTTTACTATCAATATTGTAACAATAATAATATTCTACTAACAATACTGTAACAAGATTAATATTCCAACAAAGATTAATTATTAACAAAACATTGTAACAATAAATTTGTTCAAGCAACAGAAAATTGTGCAACAAATACAAAATAATGTTTTCCAATTCTATATTAATAAATGACTTTTTCGTCTCCAAGTACTTCTAAAATATATTATTGCACCTACTTATAAATGATATTAAATTAAATAATTGGAAATTGTTTATCAAACAAGCAAGAGAGTAAATAAAAAATAATAAAAATTTAAAGGAAGACAAAACGAAGTAGATATTTTTTCTTATACTGAAATAAAAGCTAAATAACAGCAAAGAAGATTTTTTTAATTTACCTCCATTATGACTGCTTCTATTTACAAAAACAAGAGACTTGAGCTCGTGACTTTTAAAATAGATCACTAAACACTTGTTTCTCACAGGTAAATTTAATTATTTTTATTCAATGTTTGTGTGAAAGGTAAAACTGTCACGAAAGAATATTTAGAAGTAAATGCAACATGTTACTGTTACGGAAATTTATTTAAACTATCTGAAGAAGAGCAACGTAACTCAATTTACTTTCGCTAAATAGGGAAGTTTCTCTGATCGTAGCAGTGGATGATTTGAAAAATGCACATCACTCTAACACCTTATATAAGACTCGATTTATCATTTATACGTATGATAATTATTATTGGAATATGTTATTTTTCTATTGAGAATAATAAGCAATTTTTTAGCAACAATTTAGTTGTTATTTCTTTTATTTGATAAATATTGCAAATATCAAGTTCTAAAGTTTTACGATTGAAAGAAAAAAGGAACGTGGAAATTAAATAAAAATCCTTAATAATAATATATGCTTTTTGTTATAAAAATTGTTAGAAACGTTTTATAATTATTTTTTTATAATTAAACGGTCTAAATACTGGAAAAAAGGATTAAAAAATTGAAAAGTTGCACTGGAGTAAAAATTTGCAATTGTATGGTCACAGCACACTTCACGTTATATATGTACGATAGAAATAAACAAAATATCACATAATCACGAACATTTATTTAGAGTGATAAGAGCTTTCTGTATAGTCAAAATTTTAACTCTACAACTATTTTTGTTTCGAAAATACTGCTAATTAATATTTATCTCCAGTCTCATCTATCCAATATAATTATTGATTCGAATACAATTTATTTGATTTAAATAAAAATTTTGCGTAATTTAAATTAATATTTATTTGACAATAGACAATAATAATTGGTAGACATATTTATTTTCTGATACATTCGAAAAATTACAAATTTTAACAAAGTAATAGTGTTTTTTTTATTATTTAATACAATGTAAAATAGTTACAACTTTGACTTTAACTCTTTTATTAAATCACGTGTATAAAACAAATCGCATGAATAATTATATAGTGGAAAAGGATAAAAGTTGCAATTAATTTTTAAATTTATAATTTTTTTTTTCATAATCCGATAAAAAAGTAATCTTAATGCATAAACGCGTTGTTTGTTCGTTTATTTTCTCTTTTCTATAATTTGTGTATTTTTTACATAATTTTATGGGTTTACTGCCAAAAAATCTCTACTATTTCTACAATTATTGCATATTATTTAAATTACAAAATGAGCCAAAAAAGTTTATAAAATTAAAAAAAAACTTTAATCTACCAAATTTTTTTGTAGACAGATTTACAGTCGAATTAGAAATTATTTTAAATTGAAATTAGAATTATAAGTGAAAAATGAATTCAAATATGATCTAAAACATTGGAATTAGAATTAGATATATAATAGAAACAAATGGAATTAAATTAACTAAAATTAAATTAAAATTAAATAATTAATTAAATTTAATTAATCGAAATTGAAATTAGAATTAAAAGTAAAAAAAGAATTCGAATTTCATGTGGAAAATTGAAATTAAAATCAGAAGTAAAATCAGAATTTAAAGGAATTAAATTAACTAAATTTAAATTAGAATTAAACATTGAAGTAAAATTAATTAATCTAAATTGTAATTAGAATTACAAAGTAAAAAAGAATTCGAATTTCATGTGAAAAATTGAAATTAAAATCAGAAGTAAAATTAGAATTTATAAGAATTAAATTTAAATTAGAATTAAATATTAAAGTAAATTTAATTAATCTAAATTGTAATTAGAATTACAAAGTACAAATAGAATTCAAATTTCAGGTGAAAATTTGAACGTAGAATCAGAATTAAATTGAATTGGAATTAGAATTTTCAGATTTTAATTTTGAATTGAATTTAATTGATATAAATTAAAATCATAGAATGAAAAGTAGAAGTAGAAGTAGAATTAGAACTAGAGAAATATAATTTTTCTTTATTAAAAATTGATTTTTGATTACTAAAAAAATCGATTATTGAAAAATTTTTTTATTTTCAATTTCGTATTTCGCATATATTCGTAATGTGTGTATAGAAAAGGGAATGGACAAAACGCAAGCGCAATAAGTTGCGCGCGTTTCTTTTCATGTGAAAATTGATTCTACGTGAATTTTTGGTTCATAGATTCATTCAAGTAGAGCATAACATAGTTTGAAGTTATTGCACTTTTTTTTGTTTTGTACAAAAAGAAGCATGTCTCTCTATAAAATTTCAATTTTTTCCATTTCTTTCTAAAAAAAAAAAACAACAGAAATAGTAAATCGTCATGCGAATAGTATTTGTAATGAAATTTCGTCGACGCGAAATTAAGAAATTTTGCTAGTACATTTTTACATTATAATTAAATTAAGTTTTCACCAATGGAATTCCACGTTTTATTACTGGTCCACATTATAGGTATGTTATTCTTGCATTGCTAAAAATTTTCAATAATTTCCATCGGGAAAATGTTGACTATTAGATTCTTATTTTTAATATTTATTCACTTCTTTAGTTGTTATTCATGTTTTTCTGTTTTTTTGGGGGGGAAATATACTCAATTTGCTTCTGTTCTTATTTGCATATTCACTTTTCGTTCAAATTAAGAAACTATTTTTGCTTTTCCTAGACCACTCCTTTTTGCGAATAGTATGCAAATTTTCGCAGAAATATTGTTTTGAAAGTGAAGGAAATTTAAAAGTTTTTTTTCCTTTCATTTTTAATTGTAACTGGAGTAATTTTTATTCAATATTGTAAAATTAACAATATATTTTTTCAATTACATAATTAGTAATTTTGAAATTTATGTTTACATTCACATCAACGTTAATACGACTTTTCTAGAGAAAAAATTTTTTCTTTTTATTCGAATTATGAATTCCAATTTGTTTTTTCTAGACATTTTTGTTTTTGTTTGGTAGAAAAAATTTTCTGTTTATAGTTATTTGCCAAACAATTAAAAAAATAAATTTACAAAATAAACAATTTTATGGCAAATAATTTATTTAGTTAATAATTTCTGTAAATTAAAATAAATAAATAAAATAAAAGAAATGTAAATAATTCCTGTCTCTCAGAAATGTAGGAAATCTAAATAATTTAGAAAATATCAAAAATATTAAGAAAAAATTTTATTTGTGGAAATTTGAGAATAATTCCGGGAAATTTTGAAATATTACAAAATAATGATTTAGAAAATATAAAAAAAAAAAATATCGAAAATATTGTAGGAAAAAATTGTATTCGTGAAAATTTGTAAAGAATTCCGGGAAATTTTTAAATATTAAAAAACAAAGATTTAGAAACTATTGATAATTAAAAATACTAAGACAAAATTTGTGCTTGTGTAAATTTTTTTCCATAATATCGTTGTTTCTTGATAAGTTTAATAATATTAATTAAATAAAATTATCAATTTCAAAATTATTGCGTCATTTAATAAAAGTGTAGAAGCGCGAAATAATTTTTTTTTGTGAAAAATTTTTCAAAAAACTGTAAAAAAGAATTTTGAATGTAAAGAAAGATAAAATTTTTTCAATTTTGCGTCATTGATCGGGAATATGAAAACAGACAAGCTCTAAATTCTCTGAGTCATCTCGAGGGATGACAAGCGATAAGGGGATGGTCCATCAGGATAAGTATATATACATTATTGTATTACAAAGAAAACTTTTGCTCAAAACTCTTATCGATGAGGGAGGGGGAGGGGGGTTCCTAAACAAATATACTTTTTTTCCATCTGCAAATATGACTCAATATAATAAAAAATCCTTCCACCCAAATATTAATTTTTTTAATTCAATATTTTATTTTTGTGTTAATATTATATTTTTAATATTACAACTTATAACTATTATAATACAGAAACTAAACTATTACTACTATTATTATTTTTAGTCCTATTACTATTATTATTATTAAACTATTATATAACTATTATTATTTATTACATTAAAATGAATATTAATTACAATATTATAATTAATAGCTACACTGAAAAAAAAATTTGTTTGATTCAAGTAAATATTTATTTGAATCAAATAATTTTTTTTTCATTGTATCGAAATATTATAATGTTAATATTAATGGTAATATAATAAATAACAATAGTTATATAATAGTTTAATGATAGTAATAATTATTAAAGTTGGTTAATTACCGAGGGTTAACTTCTATTAATTTTCCCCCCTCAATAATTATTAATTAAAATTTATTATACCGTTGAATTTAATTTAATTTTATACACATTTTTGGCATACTTTTCTAGGTTTATGTCTTGCTTTGAGGGATGTTCGAATTAAGGTGCCAGTCGCTGTTAGAAGAGGAGAGACTGTCACATTATTTTGTTGGTTTGACACGGAAGATGATCCTC
The DNA here is from genome assembly GCA_032872475.1 of Leptopilina myrica (nomen nudum). Classification (NCBI taxonomy): domain Eukaryota; kingdom Metazoa; phylum Arthropoda; class Insecta; order Hymenoptera; family Figitidae; genus Leptopilina; species Leptopilina myrica (nomen nudum). The sequence goes on from CM065458.1 coordinate 2,543,864, forward strand.
TCTACATTGTCAAATGGTACAAAGCGAGACGTGAATTTTATCATTTTGCCCCTAGTGGAAATCCGGCAATTAAAACATTTCCCATTGGGAGCCTAAGAGTCGACGTAAGTAATTTTTCCATTAAAATCGAATTATACCAAACATTTATTTATATTCAAAATTACACAAGTAAATATAATAAAATTTGCAAATTTCAATACTTGTTTACTTCGAAATTAATTTATTTTTAATTTAAATAAATATTATTGTCTAATTATAGAGCGAAACAGAAATTAATAATTTATTTTACAATAATAAATTACTACCAAGTTTGTAACGAGATTTAATTTTAATAAGATAGTACATTTATTATTTAATGTTAATAAAATAAATTATTTTGCAGGAGGATAAAAGCAATGCGACTCAAGTGACACTCGATAATATAGACTCTGATTCGGCGGATACTTATAGTTGTGAAGTGTCTGCTGATGCGCCTTCATTCCATACAGCCATTGTGTCTGCAACAATGAATGTAGTTGGTATGAATTATTTTCCAGTAGAAAAAAAAGTATTGAAGTAGCCAAAAAAAATTGTTGTCTAGTATTTAAATTACAAAAATTAAAGTTTCGTCAAAGTAGATTTAATTTTTACTAAAAGATTCAATGGAAAAAAAATGCATCTACTTTGACGTTTTCTTAACTGAAAGAGGGGAGCGCATGTGCCAGAGTCTTTCCTTTTCGCTCTCATTACCCCCACTCCAAGGAGCGCATGCGCCAGAGTCGAAGTGGGAGGGCAGTATATCAGTCTTTCCTTCTCGCTCTCGTTATCCCCACTCCCAATTTTGTTTCTCTTCTCGTTTATGCAATTTTCGTATACTTATTGTGACTATGAATATTTACTTTGACTTTGATTATAAAGTAGTAAATATAGACAAAGTATTTTTTGCCTACACTTACTTTGACTATGGATTGTAAATAAAGTAATAAATAAACAAAGTAAATAGAATAATCTAAATGTAAAGTAAATGAAAGTAAGTCAAAGTAAATGAAATTAAATTTTCCTGAAAAAAATATTTTTTACAGAATTGCCCGAAGAAGATCCAATAGTAATTGGAATGCAACGAAAGTACAAAGTTGGAGATTCAGTCAAAGTCACATGTACATCCGGTAGAAGTTATCCACCCACTAATCTCACTTGGTTCATCAATAATCGACCGGTAACACTAAATACCATTTCAAACATTGAATATTATTTGTTCGTCAATAAAAAATATTTTTAATAATAATAAATATATTTAATAATTTTATTAATAATTAAGACAATTTTAAATGTAAATTTAATATTTAAAAATATTGAACCTAAAGTTTTAAGAGTGTATTATAAATTGTAAAATTCATTCATTTATTGATGTTTAAAATTTTTTTTAATTTTCCAAAGTAATAATAGTAATGGTAATAATGATTTTAAATTTGAATCTTCAGCCACATGATGCACATGTACGTACAATAACTCCTCTGGACACAAACGAATCAGAAACACAATTCACTCAAACCACGTTACAATTTCTTGTAACAAAAGAACATTTTGCTCATGGAAAGTTGAAGATACGTTGCACTGCGTCGATATATGCAATCTATTGGCAATCGTCGGAAGTGAGTGCCGACGAAGATAAATCGTATCAGGTGAATTTTGTACCTGTTATCACGGCCACCAGATATGGAGACCCCTACTATCAGCCGCCACCTAATCATCAAACCGGGCAGAAGATGCCCGACGGACAAATTGATGTCAAAAGTAAGAAACATTTTTTTAAAAAATATTAATATAAACATAATATAATAAAAAATATAAATATTCTACAATATAATGCCTTATACTGCTCTCTAAATTTTGAACTATAGTTCAAAACAATCCTCGTGGTAAAAAAAACTTTTCTTCAAAACGTCCAAAAGTATCAATTTGAACCATTTTGATATTATTAATGATAATGACAGTAATTTTGATGATAATAAACTAATATACGATATTAATTAATTAATAACAAAAATTTTCTTTTCACATTTAAGTACTCGGCTCATCTGCAAGCAGTTCGAGATCAACGGTGCAATTTATCTTCGGTCTCTTAATAAGTTTGCTATTTGTCTAAAATTCTAAATGGAAAAGTTCTACAAAGTGATGTGTATCACGTGCTTTGGAACTCTATATATAGATCGACGTGCTTTACAAAGTGAAAAAAGAAAAAGTTCTATTGTACTTGTAAATGAATTTTGTTTTCCAATTTTCTTGAAGATTTTTGTTTATTCTCCATTTGATAGATGAGTATTTGTATATAAAAACAGTACAAAACCACTGCCAACTTATTAGAATTAAATTTAAATTTTGTTTTACATATTACTATAAATAATGAAAGTAAACACTCGGAAAAAAATTTATTTCAAACAATCAAATTTTGATGGAATGAGGCAAATGAATATTCATTTTTATTTTATTAATTTTATTAGCGTTCAACTAAATCTTTGGAAGAACAAATTCTTTCGTCGAGGCAAAATTTGTTAAACTGATAACGAAATATTTATTTTATAAGTAATAAGCAAATAGAAACAATTTATTCGTTTTGAATAAAAATTATTTGATTCCTTTAAATGTTCATTTGATAGCAGACAAATAATCGCTTATTTAAAGGAAATAAAAATTGTTTGAATATAAAACAATCTAAGAAATTATTTTTAGATTATTATTTTTAGTTATATTAATGAAACAAAAACTGGAGTACTTGACTCAACAATTTTTTTCCGAGTGAATATTATAATTTGAAAAAAATTGCTTATTCCAAAAAATAAGCAGAAATGCCTTTTTCGAATACGATTTTAAAATCTATTTACATGCGTATTATTTACGTTTTTAAAAGTGTACTTCCATAATAATGGCAAAAAATTTCTTGCGACAAAGTTTTTTATATATTTAAAAGAAAGTATTATATATATGTATATTTAAAAAATATAAAGTGACACGAATTTTCAAGTCAATATTATATGAGAGATTTAACTGTGAATATGATTATAACAATACTTATAATGTAATAATTGAAAATAATGGGAGTAGTAGTAAAAATAAGAAAAATAACAATAAATAATAATAATAATAATAAAGCATATTATTATTGTTATTATTTATTATATTTATTATTATTTTCATTATTCTAATGAAAAAAATTATGTGCGCTTATAACTAACTGCCGTCTAAAAATATACAAATAACGTATTTATTGTAAGTATTTTAATGAAAAACGAAAAGTGATTGATTATATATAAAAATTATACAATATTATATATACTATATTGTTAAAAAAAGAATCTTTTCCTTTTGTATATTATATATGACATGACAATAATAATTATACCAAAATGCTCGTCGAGTAATTTTGCGAAATGCCAATAAATTGAAAGTTACCAAGTATACCAATGAATTACTTTTTACTGTATATCAAAAGTTCACTTTTAAATTATTTTTATTTCATTAAAAACAATTTTTGTTTAGAATAAATAATTTTTTGGTAAATTAATTTCTCTCTAAATTTAAATCTGGTAAAAATTGATACTAATTTCAATTAGTCACATGGCTATTTGTACCTTTGAATTAGTAAATTTTACCAGTAAATTATTTAATAATCATTTATTTAATATTTATAAGAATAAATAATATAATAATATTTAATAACATTATTATTTGATTGAATCAAATAAACTATTTAATAGTAAATTAAATAGCAAAAGAAATTTTCAATCAAATAAATTTTTTTTCCAGTGTAGTAACATTTAGGAATTCAAAAGTAAATTTTACTTAAGTGAAAAAAAGATTTGTTTGATTCAAATAAACGATTAATTAAGTTTTATCAAGTAAAAATTTACGTGAATTGAGTAATATTTATTGGAGTTAATTAAATGGTATTTGAAGCAATAATTTCGGTATTTGAAGTAAATGTATATTAAACCATTTAATTGACTGCAATAAATAGTTTATTTGATTCAATCAAATATTTACGTGATAATTGTCAATTAATTGGTTATTTGAATGAAATAATTAGTGAAATTAGTGAAATAAATAGTGAATAATTAGTGAATAAAACTAATTATTGGAAGTTAGTTTTAGGTCATTTTAACTAATTTACTAGTGAAATTTACTAACTTAAAAGTAAATTTTACTGATAAGTATAGTTAATAGTGAAATTTACTAACTTAAAAGTAGATTTTCCTGATAAATATAGTTAATAGTGAAATTAACTAACTTAAAAGTAAATTTTACTAATAAATATATAGTTAATAGTAACATTTACTTTTGAATTTGTAAATTTACTAGTAAATTGGTGGAAATGAGTATTTATTGGTAAAATTTATTTTTAATTAAGTAAACTTTACTAGTAAATTAGTTGAAATGATTATTTATTTATTTTTTAGTAAAACTTACTAACTCGAAAGAAAATAGTCAGTAACTAAAAGAATTACTAATTTATTACTAAAAATTACTAATTTAATCCTAATTTATTACTAAAAATTACTACTTTACTACTAAAAAGTACTCAAAACTGTTACTAATTCAATTTTTCAATTTTAATTAGTAATTAGCAATTAACTCTTTCATTAATAAAAAAAACCACTATTTCTCATTGAGAAAATACTGAAACAATAATTTTGACTAGAATTTATTAGATTTAAATAAGAACATGAAGTGAAAATTATTTAATTCAAGTAAATGTTTATTCAAAAATTGTAAACTGTCCTTAAAATAAAAAAAAAATGTTTCTGTGTAAAAAAATTGTCTTCAATAGTTTATAATCTGTCAATCTCTTCTTTTGAAATAAGTCTTGATGCTGAAACGTCACACGCCGCAGGTTGCATAAGCACACATAGGTGCACATTTACCTCTGCTCACTTCATGTTCTCCTAATAGACGTTTAAAACTTTAGAAAATATTTATATTTTAGATTAAAAAAAACTATCTTGAAAACAAGGATACTATTTTTTTTCGTTTTTTTTTATATTTTGTTCGGTATGTACTTGTGTTATTATAGTTAACTAGAGGTATTTCACTCTTGTCTGTAAAATTTTGTCGGATCGTGAAAATCTAGGCTCTCAGCCAACGCTCACATCACGATGTGTGCACCAGTTCTCGTTCGATCACTGAAGTTAAGCATCGTTGAGCGCGGTTAGTACTTGGATGGGTGACCGCTTGGGAATACCGTGTAGTGTTGGCTTCATTTTTTTTTTTTTGCAATTTTTGTAAATAAATAAATGAAGGTATTTTTTTAAATAGAAAAGTTCTTGAAATTAGCTTCGGAGTTTGAGAAGCAAAAATACTATTTTTTCAAAGGAAATAAATTTTTTTTTTGTTAACAGAAAACAAAATTATTCCGTTTTCTCTTAAGGGAATTTGAACCATTATGACGTCACAATTTGGGCAAAGCATGTGTTTTAATATTGTGACGTCATAATGGTTCAAATTCCCTTAATGAAAAAAATATTTTAATAATTTAATTTATTTCAATTATTCAATTTACTTTATTTTATTTAATTTTAATTATTGTATTTAATTATAATTATTTAATTTTAATTTTTCAATTATTTTAAATTAATAGAAAAAAGCTCAGTGGATTTTTTTAACACTAATTTTCGTTCTCAATGTTTGAAAATGTTTCTAAAATTCTGAACGATGTTATTGAGCGAAATTTATTTCTTGTTCAAGTTAGAATCTTATTACAATAGTTAATATTTTATTACTTGATAAAAAAATTAATTATAAAAGTTTGTGAATGTTAAATATTAATTTTTTTTACTTTTAACTATAAAATTGAGAAATTATAAGAAATATTTCGCTTTTTTTCGACGTTTAAAATTTCTGTATTTAATATTTTATTTCATTAATTTAAATTTAATGGATTTGATAATATTTTTAATAATAAATTTAATGAATTAAAATTTCTTTCTTGAGTTATTTTTATTTTATTAAAGTTTCAGTAAAACGGTAAAAGTTTTTTTCTTACATTTGTAAAAAAAAATTGTAAACGAAAAAAAAGAAATCACACAAATTATTTTTCTTTTTCGAAAAATGAAAGAGAATTTTATTTTACACGAAATAGCATTTTATTTTCTCCTTTTTCCAAAATAAGGTTCGTAATTTTTTGTGAATAAAATTTAGATTTAGAAATACAGAAAATTACAATTTTTTTTTAACAAAAGAAAGATTGGTTGTATTTTTGTTTTCCAAAAAACTATTTTCGCTTCAAACTGTGAATAAAATGGAGATATTTTTCGGAGGGAATATCACAGTGATTTATCTGATAGATAGCAAGAAGGAAAAGTTGTTTTTCACGCAGAAGATTTGTATATATACACAGCCCCCTTTATGATAGGCAATATTGTGATTTCTTATCCGCAGTAATAGAAGCAGTAGAATGGTTTTTGCGTAAATTCTATCGCTGTGTGTATGCGTTAGTTTGGCGACTGTGATACTACACAGAATCCTGGGGACAGGCGCAAAAGCACTTTACTTACGTTCTGGTTGCCTAGAGACAGGAGCAGAAAGAGGGTTGCAAACTAAATACACAGAGAGAGAGAGAGAGAGAGAGAGAGTTGTTGGAGAATTTCGACTCACTTTCGTTTCAGTTAATGCTGGATTGGCATTATAATCGTCCCGTCGCGACATAAAGTCTACAAAAATGCGTCGGGGTTGAACTTATTTCAAATAGAGAGATATAATATAGAAGAGGGTGTATTTTTGCGAAATTCGCACAAAAAGAAAGATAGAAATCTATAAAGTAGAAAGTAGCAAACCAACGATTCACCATGTCTGTCGGTATGCATATATATACAGTACCATTGTATTCACGCGATATTTTTATTGGCCTCTCTTCAAAATAAAAACAAAATGCTTTCTTTCGTAATTACACAACTTTTTATGTGCATATAGCTTTTCTTAGTATTATAATTTATTTATTTAAATATTTATTTATTTAGTTAATTATTTAATTATAAACAGGTTTACAAAATTATACCATTTATTTATTTATTTATTTTTATTTATTTATTTTATTTATTTATTTATTTTATTTAATAATTATACTTGAAAGTATCAAATGTCAACGAATTGATGCCAAAAATCTGGATCAATTTTTTATTTAATTCACATTTTTGGTATCAATTCGTTGCCATTTGATACTTTTAAGTTAACATTGAAGGAGAAAAAAAGAAATATAATTACTAAATAATTAAATTAAATAAACATAATATTACCAAATAATAATAAGAAACTTGTTAAAGGTGCTTTAATTGTTTTATAATGATTGTTGAATTCAATATAATAGTAGAATATTATTCAGTATCATCAGGAGGTAAAGTGAATAGTATTCAAAATATAGTAAATCAACTTTACGATTTACAATAAACGAGTGATATATTTAAAGATGCTCGTCAAGAATCTCGCCCTACTGGCCCATTGCCATTAATAATTATTACATATGCATATTTTCAAAAATAGTTTCAAGATGTAGAAATAAATACCATACCTACTTTCTCAAAAGAAGGATAATAGATTTTTTTTTTATTTAAAATTCGAAAAGAAAAAAATAACCCCCATGTTTTAGGCAAAGATAATAATCAATTCACAAGAACTCTCTTTGTATTCTTCAACTGAAATAATGATTTTAAACGCAATTTTAATTATAATTTTGAATTAGCTCTCTAATTGAATTTATTTTCCACAGTTTTTAATTCTCTTTAAATTTATTTTAAACATATATTATTAACTTCACAGGGATACAAAAAAAATTGTTCTTAATTTCCAAAATTGTAAAATAATTCTTCGAATGAATTCAATTATTTACATACATAACATTCTTCGGAAGAATTCAATTATTTTCCTAAATAGTAAAATTCTTTACAGTAATTAAATTATTATTTTTAAAAACTGGAAAGAAAGTTTTCATAAAATTCAATTACTTTCAAAATTTTCAATTAAAATTATTAAAGAAAATAGATTATTTAAGAAAAAATTCATAGAAATCCTTGAAAAGAATTTAATCAGGATTTTGAATATTTTGAATAAAATTCTTCGTAAGAATTCAATTATTATTTTTAAATTTAATCCATTGAAACAATTTAATTATTTAGTAAAATCTTTGCAAACATATTTAATTCTCTTATAAATAATTTTAAAAGTCGCATTTAGTCTCAAAAAATCAATTACTTCTCACATTATCTGTAAAATTGATTTTGAAAATTCAACTGTTTTTCAAAATTTTTGAAGAAAATTCTTGTAAAATATTAAATTTTGTCCTTTAAAAATTTTAAAATTACACAATTTGATGATGAAAATTTTATTATGGCAATTTTTTAATAAAATTTCATCACTAAAGGATTCAGTAAAATTTTGTCCAATTTTTAAAAAAATTTGTGGAAAAAATTAAATTATTTTTCAAACTTTTTAATACATTTTTGAAAACAATTCGATTATTTTAAAAAATAGTAAAATTCTTGGTAAGAATTAAATTTTTTCTGTATAAATAATGAATTTTTTCACTGGATTTCGAATTATACTGGCAACAATTTTAATAAACTTGAACAATAAAAATTATATAATTTTTAACAGAAGCGATTATTTGAAAAACTTGAAAAAAATTCTTCGTAAAATTCAATTACGTTCAAAATTTTCAGTTAAAATTAACAAAGAAGAAAGATTATTGAAAAAGAAGTTCAAAGAAATTTTTTAAAAGAATAAAATTAGGATTCAATTATTTTTAAAAATAGTAAAATTCTTCGCAAAGAATTAAATTATTTTTATAAATAATACAATTTTTCACCGGAATTCAGTTATATTCAAAACAATTATAATTAAAATTATTTTTAAAAAATGGATTATTAAATAAAAATTTAAAGAAATTCTTCAAAAGAATTTAATCAGGATTTTGAAAATTTGTAATTAAATTCTTCGCAAGAAGTTAATTCTTTTCATTAATAATAATATTCTTCAAAGGAATGCAACTTTTTTTAATTTAATAATTGTAATAAAATTTCTCAAACGAATACAATTATTTTTAAAAATATTAATGAAATTCCTTTTTTTTCAAAAATTCTAATAAAATTCTTTGGAGAAACTGAATTATTTTTTTAAATAGTACAATTCTTCGCAGGAATTCAAATTATTTTAAATAGTATTTTAATATAATTTATCGATAGAATACATTTATTTTTTCAAATATTAAATACATGTTTTCGATATTGAAGACAATAATTATTTTGAACATTTTTGAAGAAATTCTTTCAAAACATTCAATTATTTTCAAAAATTATGTTAAAATTCTATTTAAAAAAATTTAATTATTTTTACAATTCTGTAAGATTCTTCGCAAGAAGTTTAATAATTTTCATGATATTATTAATTAGATATTAAATTGATGAAAATGAAAAAGAACAATTATTAAAAAGTCCACAACGTTTCTAGAGACAAAAACAAAAGATATTTGGACGGTATTTTTATTTTTGATTGTAAATAATGTTATTTTTTTACCAATAAAATTGTATTCTCAGTAACAACTAATTTTTAAAAAATAAAAACACCTAAAAATTACGAGGAAAATTAGAGATGAATTTAATTTGAAAAAAAAATTCCTTTTTTGATTTTTCGTTTTTAAAAACGTATAATTGCGGACTTCAACTTGGTTACTAATTCAAATTTATAGAGGGAAGTGGAATACTTTTGTCTTAGGAGGAAAAATTCATTAATTAAAAGAATATTAGAAGAGGATTTCCCCTCTAAATATTAGTTTATATACCTTTTTTCATACATAGGTGTAATTTTCTTTAAAACTTAAAATAAAATTTAAATTAAATTAAAATTAAATTGAAATTAAATTGAAATTAAATTAAAATTAAATTAAAATTAAATTGAAATTAAATTAAAATTAAATTAAAATTAAATTAAAATTAAAATTGAGAATACACTGGACAGATAAATTATGAATATTTTTAATTAGAACAATATAGACCCATTTGTCAATTATTACATCAAATTTCATGCTTCTATTTAACCTTGTGTGTGTTGATTACGCGTCATATAAGTAATAAAGTATAGAATATAGATATATAGGTCATATAGAGAATAAAATATTGTTTCCAGGTATTCCATCGAGGACTCGCTAAGTGAATTCTGTGTTTGCGTATTATATATATTATATATACATGCACACATTTATATTATTATTCCCGACAAATACTATTTTACAGTTTAACCATTCTTCATTATATTATATATACCTATTCGCTCGCGCCTTGTCCATACTGACCTATATGTAGTTCACAAAAGTGACGCTTGTTACAAGATAAATATCGCAGAGTTTGTAGCGCAGGAGTGACATTTTTCTAACAATGGAAAATTAATGGTATGAAAGAAAACCGAAAGGAGAAAATTGCATATGACAAACAATATACATATGTTTATTTTCAAAAAAATCTATTACAAAAATTTAATAATAGACAACTTTTTATTTTCTTCCAATTCTATTTTTTATTGTTATTTACAATTGTGAATATATAGCTAATTATATTCCGCAAATCGTTGATGGAAATTAAATAATTATTAAATGTTAACCAAAAAATCCCCCCCTATTTATTTATTATTATTATTAGGCGGGAATTAAATAATTATTAACCAAAAATCCCCCCTATTTTTATTATTATTGGGGGGAATTAAATAATTATCAAGCAAAAAATCCCCCCTATTTATTATTATTATTATTATTAGGGGAATTAAGCAATTATAAACTAATAAATTCCCCCGCCCATTTATTATTATTATTTAGGGGGGGATTAAAGTAATAATAATCTAATAAAATTTATTATTATTATTATTGGAGGGAGATAAGGTAATAATACTTATAAACTCCTCCCTCTTATTTATTTACTATTATTATTTTTTTATTTATTTAAAAATTTTTCTCTTTCCTTTTATTTAAGTATACAATTAATAATTATAATTTTGAGTGAAAATAAAAGAAAAAGAAGAATAAATTTAGGACAACCGTCTTTTGTGTACTAAATAATGAAAAGAGGACAATGTTTTTATTTTCCATGGTCGAATTATGCGTAATAAACTCCAGGGATTTATGCAATGTGATTCATCTACCGCGAGAGAGAGAGAAAAAGAGAGAGGGAAAGAATAAATGATAGTATACTTTTATAATTGAATCGACATTATTTGTTGATTGCGAAAAAAAATTGAAGACGAAAAATTTCTACATTATTAATGAGTAATGCGAAACAATTCTATATGCATAATAATTTTGTCTCTCCTGTTATTTATTTACAGTTTTTTTTATAAATAATAATTTCATTTGAATTACTTTGCTTTCTCCTGTTTTTTTCTTTTGTCAAGGAAAAAGAAATTCTTCTAATATATAAAAAGATACGTCTCTACTAAATAATAGTTGCTCTACTAAATAGTCTGATGAATGAGAAAAAATTTCACTCAAAAATCGGTAATAAGAAAAATATAAGAAAAAATTTTGGTGATTCAAGTAAATTTTTTGAATTTGAATAAAAAATTTTATTTGCGCTAAAAATTGTATTATTTATCGAATAAATTTTTTACTTCGAAGGAACAATTTTTTTTGCAAATAAATTTTTAAAACTTGAGAAAATAAATTTTATTTCTATCAAATATTTACTTCTTGTGGCAAAAAAAATTGTCTACTTTCAAGAAAACAGTTTGATTTGTGCGAAATAGAATTTTTAGTTGAAAAACAAATTTTTATTTCAGCCAAATAAATATTTTTCTTGACAAAAACTATTTTATTTGAGCCAACTATTTATTTATTCTGAGAAATTAATTTTCTACTGTAAGAATTTTTGATTTTTGCCAAAAATTTATTTATTTTTGCCAAATAAATTTTGTATCCTTAATGAAAACATTTTTTTAAATTTTAAAAACATTTCATTTTTGGTCAAATAAGTTTTTTACTTGTATAAAAACATTTTACTTTGAGCCAAATAAGTTTTCTACTTAAGTAAAAAAGAATAAAATAAAGAGGTTTTTTATTTAGAGTCAAATATTTATTTACTAAGGACAAATAAATTTTTTACTTAAAAGAACAATTTTATTTTTATCAAATAATTATTTGGTCTTCAAAATTTTGTACTTGAAAAAAAATTTTTTTCGTTCCCACTAAATTCTTTTACTTGAAAGAACAATTTTATTATTATCAAATAATTATTTACTGTTCCAAAGTTTGTAGTTGAAAAAAAATTTTTCTTCGTCCCGAATAAATTCTTTTACTTGAAAGAATAATTTTATTTTTATTAATTACTTATTTATTGTTCTAAATAAATAAATATAAATAAATTCTAGTTCTAAATAACTGAATAAATAAACTAAATTCTTTTACTTGAAGGAACAATTTTATTTTTATTAATTATTTATTTATTTGTTGTTCAAAATTTTGTACTTGAACAAAAATATTCTTCGTTTCGAATAAATTCTTTTACTTGAAAGAACAATTTTGTTTGATTGACATAAATAAAAATAACATAAAAAATAATTGAAATAAATAATAATCTCTGGGTTTTCATAGTAAAAAAAATATGTTAACAAATTTAACGTTGTATCAAACTGATAAAATCGAATTTCAATTAAAAATAAATACAAAAATTGAAAGAACGAAAAAAGCACACTACGAAAAAAATAATTTACTCTCCTTTCTCTTTTTCTCCGATTCTATCAAAATGCGTTCACTTTTTTTTTGACGTTTCACAATTGTGCTCTTAATGAACCAAAAAAAACAAAAAAAAAAATTAACAATTTCACAATATTCACATTGACCTTCGCACGTGTGTCTGGAAGATCCTTGATTCAGAAACATTGAAACGGAAGATACTCTTGCTATTGAATTTAAAAAGGAGGTATAGGTCAGTAATCGCGACGAACAATTAGTGAATTTAAAGGACACAAGCGGCATTGAAATGAAGAGTGGAAAAAGGAGAAGAATAAGAAGAAGTAAAGGGGGGAGAGATTGTGTTGTGTATTGAGGGAAAAAAGAAGAGAGAAAAGACGATTGAGAAGGAGGAATGTTAGAAAAAGACAGACGAGAAAAGAAAGAGGCTTTGAATTCTCCGTTCTCCTGCTGCTTATACCTTCGAACAGCGGGCATTTAGTCTCGCGAGTTTACTCTCCTAGCCAACATCGTGTTTTAACGTTCGAATAAATATAAGTGAGAAGAATATGTTGTTCTCCTGATTGGAATACAAAAAAATTTTATTTTCAACTACTGTGAATAATTATATTTTTTTATTTTATTTTTTTTTTGCTTTTTTTTTGTTATAAACGACTAGTGAATCAGGCAGTTATAAGGTGAGTCATCTCTCACTCTCAAAGAGATTAAATTGTAAATAATACACACAAGTGCGTTAAAAGTCATTGACATTGTTCGAGCAAATTTTTCTATTTTTATCCGAATTTTCCGTAATTTTCAATGAAGTGATATTTCTCAAGTTCTGATCGTGCGGTTTTTGTTTTCTATTTATAGTCAAAATAAATTGAGGTGCAGTTTTGGAAAAATAATTTCTGTGAGGGGAACAAAGGATTTTTTTGTACCAGTGTTTATTTTAGAGAAATAAATAAGTGTGCTTGTAGATAATAAATACAGACGTTACTTATATTAAATAGCACAAAAATTACAATTATTAAAAAAAACCCTAGTGAATAGAAAACAACGTGGGTTTATTTTTTATTATTTATTCGATAGGTGGAGAATTTTATATAATTACAAAAAGAGTTTTTTTCTCTCAGAAAATTGAGATTTTATTTCTTTTAATCTATTATAATTATAATAATATAATTACAACGATGAAACATGATAATAAAAATAATTAATAATAACAATAATAGTAAATGGTAATTTGTAATTTTTTTTATTATCATTGTAAAAATATAATTACAAAGATGAAAAAATGATAATAATAATAATTAATAATAATAATAATAAATGGTAATTTGTAATTTTTGTTTTTATAAAAAAATGAAAATAAAAATTCAGTTTTTAATTAATTTGACAACTGAGTTAAAAATTCATTTATATTAGTAATTTATTATTTATTTTAGTAATAATAATGCATAATGAATAACAATAATAATAATTACAAAAAATAAGAGGAATAATGATAACAGTAATAAAAATTATAATTTATAACAATAATTTTTTTTAGTTTGAGTTTATAATTATATCGAACTTAATGAAGTTACTTCGTTAGTCAACAATAAGTTATCGACAATTAAATTGTCGTAATAACAATTTAAAAATAACCATA